>OX419591.1:11950926-13301122 GCA_948473455.1 Teleiodes luculella | reverse complement strand
TAGGGACTACTATTTGGTATTCTGTGCTTATACTCTGTAGTTCTGTTAGGGTACGATTGCCATTTTAAGTTGATAATGAAAATGTGATCTTTTTAATCATACATATTACCGTTTTTGTACTTAAACTATGTAGTTCTGTCAAGGTATATTGCCATTCTAAGTTGGCAACACTGAGTGGAGAGTACTCAGTCAGTGATGAGGTGACGGTCCTCCCTCCCCTGCCCTCCCCATTATTATGCTAAGTGTCTCCCGGTTATCACGGGGCGAGTTTTTCGCGCATCTGTTATTTACTTACGCGTTTTATATTCATGGGATTTGTGCGGCGCCGCGCCGGCGACGTCCTTTCGGTTCATTAAACAACGTTACGAAGATTTTAACGGCTG
The DNA here is from genome assembly GCA_948473455.1 of Teleiodes luculella. Lineage (NCBI taxonomy): Eukaryota > Metazoa > Arthropoda > Insecta > Lepidoptera > Gelechiidae > Teleiodes > Teleiodes luculella. The sequence goes on along the minus strand of OX419591.1, from coordinate 13,300,739 downwards.
TGTGATGAGGTCGGTGCTATGTAGTTTTCTTACAAAAAGGCCCCGATTCTGGCAGAGATCTGTTCGCAGAATCAAGCAAAAAAAAAGGGTGCACATTATTTTTTTGTGAATAATACCAATGAATAATACATACGTACGTTTTTTTTTTGTAATATAATTTCGTAATAAATTAAGATCAGCTTTTAAAAAATAGTGCATTAATAGAGACCTTTACTAACATGCATTAGAAATAATAAAAAAATCTGTGTTTACTAAACGTAAATTACCTTAAATGAAATGTGGAAATATAAATACTCCATAAAAAGTACTCTAATTCGCATCGCAGAATAATATCACCTTACAGTCAATTGAAATCCATACAATTTTGTCCGTTCTCTTTTATATCACGCAAATGTCTGTCAGAATCAGTGGCAATGGGTTAGCAGGAGCAGTGAGCGTGACACTCCCATTAAATCCTGTTACTAGATTGATTTCTATGCAAAATCACCATTTTAGGGTACAGTTGCCTGCGTGGGGGAGAATTTTATAGAGTTCGCGACTGACATGAAAAAAAAACTTGCTTAAAGCAACAATACTATTTGGAATAATACAGAATTACTTATAGCTATATGACTTAAATGATAATATAAATAAATCGTGTCGTCAAGAAATTTTAGATGATCAGAACTACGCAACCGATTCTACATTTTTAAACCACTCAGCTTTAAGAACATTTACATACGTACTCAATTAGAAATAGAGAAAATAAAAACATAAATGATGTAATATATAAAATAACAATAAAGAGACCAAGCACTTAATTAGACTTGAACCCACACCACCTACCCTCACATCAAATAATATCCAATTCTTCATTTAAAAATCTGAGCCAACTGCAATCAGATCCATTTTAAACATGTGACAAAAGGCGCGGGGACAGTGCAGCGCCGCGGGGCTCCGGCCTTACCCCAAGGGACGCCGGTTTAATGAGCGATTCCCAAGGACAGACTGATAAATTATTATTACGCTTGTCAAGGGTATCTATAGGCGATTAAAGTGAGTTTAAAAAATGAAACATAGACTTAAGTGTAAAGCATCTTTACAAAAATTTGTGTCAATAATACGAAAATAAATTAGTTCCAAAAATTAAAAGTTAAACTGCAACAGCGACCCTACGTCATATTTCAATTTGCGGTATAAAAATCAATTTTAAAGGATTCAAAACGTTTGTGTCAATGTCCTTTGTTCCCGTTGTGCCCTTAGCCATAGCACGCCATAGCCACATGATGGGGACATCGGAAAGTAAGAATATCTAAAACGTAACATATATATTACATTCTATTATGCATTACAGTGTAGCATTTCACCAGCGCTAGACAGATCCCGGATTTGTTAATAATTTCGCGTTATCTCCGCCTACAGAAAACAAAGGATCCTCTTATCGCACGAAATTGAACTGTCAAACTAACAGATTGTGGTAACTTTTCCAGTATTCCTGACGTCGGCGTCGTCGTCTACTACGCTAACAGAAACGCAGCAGACAACGTCAAAGTCTTCAGTATTCAATTTCCTGCCAAAGGCTTTGCAAACCGATAAACCAATTGTGTCGCACTATCTAACTATCGACGACAGCACTATATACGTACAGGGTGTAAATTTCGACATAGCAAATAATTACTAAAAAGAGACCATTGGGAAACGAAAAGAGAAAAATCTACTCTCTAATACAAATCAGTTACATATTTTAGTAGAGTGTTTGGATTTTGGATGTAATAGTTCTTTTTTCTTACTCAATAAAAGTTTCTTGGAGAATGTTGCTCGAAATATTTGACTCCTTAGGTACAGTTTCAGTATTTGCAAAGCCGCCACTTAGACCCTGTATATACTTATCAGTGTACAAAAAATATAAAAAAGCTTTGGTTCCGCAGCCAATCGAAATGTCAACCATTTTGATTAATCGACGAACGAGACGACGACGACGCGACGCGACCGACGTTCCGATTTTAATGGATGGTTGTTATTTGTTAACGACTGATTTTGTTACAGGATCTCTATAATAAATTATTATTAAATGTATTGTTTGCCTAAATAACTACATCACAATCAAAATCCTTTGAATTTATTTTAGTTATTTTATCTCGCGAGTGCAGGCGAGCCTTACTTGTAGTTGTGTGCGTATGGACACGCGCTCTTGTGTGCTACTAAACTGAGCGCTACGCACACAAACACAATGAGCACACACAAGACATACACAAGTATGTCCCGCCTGCACTTGTGAGATAAAACATCCTATGAAAAGTAAGAAAACGACAAGGCGAAACTAAACACAATTACCTATGTTTTGTTTAAAAGTACCTACTCTACAAAGTAAGCAAACAAAAAAAAAGTACCAAAACGCAGGCTATTTAAACTTTAAATCCGATGGATTTATTTGCAGAAATAAATGGTTCTTCGCATAAGTGGAAAGTTTCGAAAGGGATTAAAGGTTCGGTCCTTCCGAGAACTGGGGATAGAATTTAGCCGTAATAATCCACTTATGGTACAGACAGACTTCTTGAGTCTGGACTTGTTTATGTTTTTAATGTAATGCTATTATATACCGAATCCGATAGACTTTTATTTTATTGATACGAGAAAGCTAAATGCTACTCGTAGTATAAGCTATTTTTTCAATACGAGTACAGTGCTTCTAGTAGGGCAAAAAGTATCTAATATTATAGAGACTTTTAATATGAGGCGACCCGATCCTATCAACTATGTGATTTTGTGCATGTATTAACATCTCTATACTTCCAAAAAAAAAATCGTCCTTTATGTAGTAGGGTTATAATATTCAAACTATTATTGTGATCCCCATCTCGAACGTTTTGTTCCTGAGCATTTTGTTCGCATAAACGAGATTCATCATTTAAAAATACTGATCATATATATTTTTTAATATAGGTATCTGTAAAAAGCCGTGAATCCGCAGTCATCAAGTGCATTGAAAATCCAGCTCAAAGTCCTCGACAGCTTCCTCCGTTGTTCAAGCCAAGTCGTTTCCGTTATAAGCCGAGCCGTTTCCGTTGTCTGTGCCGGAAACCGTCTGAAGCTTTCAGCCTCAACGCGAACCGTTAAGTCAATTGGAGGTTCTATTTAAAGGGCTACCGCGAAAATATTATATATTTCTAAACGAATTGTTTCTTGGGTCTGAGGATTTCACAGACAAAAAAAATTAATATAAGTAAATGATCGCCTACTGCACGACCGAATTGGAATAATTTGATTTGTCAAATGAAAGTATTTATTATTGTTGTACCTATAACAATAAATAAAAATAAAATTAAATTTAAAAAAATAAAAACCAGCCACAAAACCGTTACTTGATCCTTTCAACAACTAGAAAAGAGCTGATAATCTTCAAACGGCTAAAGATATTTCATCATCTCTTTCAGGATCATAGCTAAGAACACACTCAATTTTATTGTGCCGCCTTGTAAAAGAAAAAAAAACTAGATCAAAACTGGCGCATTCGTTAAGGAGCTACGACAAGCGTCAAATTTATAACAACCCTCTTTTTCGTCGAGGGTTAATAAAGGTTTTGTTTATTCACACCTGTAGGCTTACTACGTAAGAAGCGACAAGCTCGAGAACCTGTCACACGCAACATAGTGACATTAGAGCCATATAGTAGTTCTGTCAATATGTCGCGTTTGACAGCAACTCGAGCTTGTCGCTTCTTACGTAGTAAGCCTACTGAAGCACCTGAAGATTCAAGATTATTTCTATTGTCTGTCTGTCTATTTCCATTACTGAAAATAAAATACATACGGGCTAAACAACAGGGCTGACAGTTCGTAATTCTTAAATTCACTTATGGCTATGAAAATTCACATGAATACCCAATAACATACAGAAGAAACAAAAAGGAATCCCATATACGTTCACGGACAAGGATAGCAATATACTAAGCACTTAATACTGGAAAGAGACAGAAAGTGAAGTTCGGGCCCCTCTAGAACGGCCACTGGGGAAATCTAAGCACGAGGGGAAGGGCTTTACAAAACTTCACCGCAGTAAATTGCCAAATAAATTAAAAGATTAGAATGTTATTATTTTTGTCTTTAAACGTGTGAATTGTAAAAAAGAAATGAGCACCTACAAAAATCATCTGCCCCCTACTATGTAAGAAGCGACAGGCTCGAGAAGCTGTCAAACGCGACATATTGACAGAACTACTATGGCTCTAATGTCACTATGTCGCGTTTGACAGCTTCTCGAGCCTGTCGCTACTTACATAGTAGGGTGGCTGTTGTATATCTATAAAATTATGGGTACGTTTATTCGTGTTTCGGAGGGCCTATTTCACTGAGTTTTCTGTATTTGGACATTTGTTTTTTTATTTATAAATTGTCTCATTTCTTGCAATATAGTATTTATAGAACGAAAGCAGTCTATTGTGTTGCTCTCTCTATGTTTGTAGTGTAATAAATTATATCGTAAATTATGTATGATTAAAATATATAGATACGAAGTCATCACACAGAATACGAATTACGATATTGGAATAAGAATGTATCAATGCTCATATTACATATGTAATCAAAGTTATTGTAATTATTTATCGACGAAACATGTATATTATATTACTCAAAAGACAACTTGAATATAACGTGGATAAGATAGGTAATGGCTACATACATAGGTACTGTAAAACTACTATTTACCAAAGAATTATTTTTTATTATAACAAATAATCGTCATAAAATAACAAACAAGTAAACATAATAACAATGCAATTTTATTACATTCCTATAAAATAAGACAAAGGACGTAATAAGTCATACCGCGTAAGTACCTACTTGAATCAAACTCGTCACTAGGTGTTTTATAGGTAGAGTAATGTGACTAATATAAATATAATTATTACTGACCTTTGCAATAATGCGCTGTCAATACTTGTAGAACAAAGAGTACACACGTTTCCTTTCTTTGTCTGTGAAGTGTGTCAAGTGCATTGCGTTGCATTGGTAGTATAGTAAGTACTAAGAGTGCAAAGTGACGTGGCTAATGCGTACTAGTCTCGTCCGGGTATCAACGTAACGTGCAAATTGTAATAAACGTTCGCAAGTTTCCTGAAAGAGACTTCCGTAATAAGGCCACCTATTGACTTAATTTATTTGTATGTCACGCCACCTTAGAACGGCCAACCATTCAACTTTTGTAATAAAATAAAATGTTTTGTATTTTTTGTTTTGTATTCTGTAGTCCTAGATGTTTGTTAACTTTAAAATCGAAATAATAAATAAAAAATCATTTTTTCTCAGATCAGAAGATGCATAAGAGAGATTCAGAATAGAAATAGTTTGTTGTCAAATCTTACTTCGAGAGAAACCTTTTTTAATTTCGAATTTTCAAATGTTTCCTTTTTGCTTTTCGAGTTGATGCCCATCATCCAAATTTTTTTTTTACATTTAAATATTTTGAATCGAGAACCAATAGTAAGATAAGAACAGCTAGAAGAGCGTTGCATCAAATTGCAACTCGCCGGAGCGAGTGCAGTGGCCTTGCACAATCGGCGGCCGTCGCGAGTAATTCGCGATCGTAACTCTATAGACTAGATAAAACAACATACTAGACTAGGAAACAATTATTTTTGAATTGTGATTGTCAGCATGCAGCAGCTATGAGCAACTTGTTACAAGATTTGCCTGTCACTCTTTCCTATATAGTCTATGTACACGTCAGATGAGTTTACAAACACTAATCTGATACTACAGGAGTGTCAGTGGCCAAGTGGTTAGAGCTGATGTCTTCCATTCCGAAGGCAACGGAACTTCCGAAATAGTATTATTAAAAATTCAATTTGACTCGGCCAGTTGATCAGTTTGTATGAAAAGTAAAAGAACTCTTTGCTATTTCGGAAAACTTCCGTATCAAAAGTATTGTGCAAGGAAGGGTTCCTTTGCAGTCGGGTTAAAAGAGAGGAGTTGCGGTATATTCTACTAACACATTGTATAGGTAAAATAAAGACTATCTCGAAACAAGTTTTTGCTAGCCAATTATGCAGGTACATCAAAATGTAATATTGCAAATAACTGCAATTTCCAAAGACATTTCATTAACTCGAAAGTTAACTACAAATTTCTTTACTCGGTAGATCATTCCGGTTTCATATGCTATAATGAACAACTATAGGTATTTTTAAATGGGTAACTAAATTCCCTAGCATATTAATGTGAATAAATTAGTAAAGTTCGAATGGGGCAATCACACGAAGCTATAATTCTACAAGTAAGTATGACTTAATATTCATTGCGTAGCTAATTGGTCACAAAATTTAACCATATTTTTTTCCCTATATCGACTACTCAATGTACTTGGTATTTTACTTGCAATAACGAAGCCCAGTAGTAGCGAGCGATGCGGAGATAAAGGGCATTGCAGCGTAATAGCGAGTGCAGTGGCCTTGCATCGGCGGCCTCGCGTAAAAATAAGAGATTACGAGTCACGACAACAACATTGTTACATCGGGAAACGTTCATTGTATTTATGTGTATGACACATTTACCTATATTTTATAACCAGCTATTTTAATTCCGGTTTCAATTAAATTTGAGGCAAGTTATTTTGTGTAGTAAAGTAACCACAGGATATACGTATACAACAAGTAGTGAGGAAACAGTAATAAATCAATTTGCTATAGTTAAAATAAGCTGACTAACATTACGGTTCAGTAACTTTCGCAAGAAACAGCAACTCGCCGGTTTATTTGAGATGGGACGATATTTTTTTTTTATACTACATAATATTATCAAATGAATTTAGTCTTTCTTACGTTTGAAATCGTGGTTATCCCACGCAAAACGTGCACGCTAAAAGAAACTGCAAGTCTATTAATATTAAATTGATTTCAAATGATCCATTAACGCCGCGGGTATGCTCAACATAATATGATAGGAGCACAGGTGCGTCAAATTTTTGAGTTACAACTTATGAAAATTATTACTATGGAGATAATGTAACTTTATCTGGAAATAGCTCGCAATAGTTAGAAATTTCCATTGTATTTTGTTCTTCATTAATAAATTTCATATCTATATAACAGAGAATAAAGATATATTTACTTGGGTACCTATTATTTATTTCGTATATTTTGTCAAGTGTGTAAAATAATAGTATTTATTTATACCTAAAAGTTTCACATGGCCACCCACACGTGTGATAAGATAACACACACAGAATATGCTTTATTTTCCTGTTTCCCATGCATTATTATTATCAATTGAATAGAACAATGGAATAATATTAAGTTGAGTTTGGAATCATATTAACAATGATTAATAATTTATGTATGATGTAATGACAAATTTAATAAAATATATTTTTTGGGCAAGAACAGGTTTATTGACAAAACGGGTTTACTGATTAAAATGATTCAGAGGTACTTAGTATACTTATTTAATAATGATATTTGACTACCTCATCCATCAATTTGTAAGCTTTTGATGGGGTTCAGCACCGGACAAAATGTCCGAGGGTCTAGCTTATGGTCTAAGAAAACAAGGTCTAACCGTTAGACCAGTCATCATGCTGTTCATCCTTGTCGAATGCGTCTTAATAGACAAGGATGATCAGCATGATGACGTAGGCTTGTGTCAAGTCACGTGGTTAGACCTTGTTTTCTTGGACCATGGTCTAGCTGAAAATCAGCGTTACCGTCGTCGCCTCGGCTTGGTGGCTGCAGCATTAGCTGAGCTAGCAACCCTATTTGGTATCGGGTGTAATGGCAATAAACACAATCTGTCAATTAGTTTTTTGTTAAGATGCCAAATAAAAATATTTTCTTTCTTTCAATTTTGCAGCTCTATATCTTAGATAGATAGAATGTCTTTCGCCATATCTGAATGCAGTTTGTAAATTTATTTTACTTTACGATGCTATTTTACAATATGAAGCAAATGGAACGTGTAAAACAAAGCACGGAGGAGCGAGCATAGGGGCGCTGGGGCGACCACGACCTCACACAGCCAATTAAAAACCGGATGCCGGCTTCCTGCTCCTCATCACGCTAAAACCATCGCCAATACTGAACGGTGCATCTTGCTATGAGAAACTAGCTAATTTCTGTTCAAATACTGCGGAAAGTAGGGTTGCTAAATCAAAAATCTACAATTCCGGAGAATATTCTAGATTTTATAAATAATACCTGTACTCGATTTGTAATATTTTTGCAACACTATTAACAAAATATTCGAAAGTGTATTTCCGTAAACTAAATACCAAGTTTTTTTTTAACTTGTCTAAATAATTCCTGTATGACCAACTGCTTCTAAATTGTGTAAATTCCAGATGGCTGAGACAGTGCCTAAAATAGCGGACATGTCTGCAAAAATTTAGGATGTATAACTAACTACCCTTGTCAATAGCTAGTCTATTATACATTCTGTGTCAATAGTAAGAAAGTTCTCAAGACTTCACTTAGCTACTGCTACTCAGCATTAAATCGAACACAGAAAAAAAAAAATTCCTCTCTTTTAGGTGCATTCTTGGAAGTCTGAGCCAAAAAAAGAGAATGGTTTAAAATATATAGCCTGAAAAACGGAACAAGGAAAATTCCTTGTAAAACTTTTGAAAGGGTTCTGGAATTGGGTTGATATAAAAAAAAAACTTTATTTTGGATTCAGAGTGCCGTATTTTGTAGAAAAGTAATAATCATAAATCATAAAACAACTGTCCGCAGTTACTGTTCTGACTGAACTGACTGTGATAGATATTTAAAAGGTAACATGGTATTTTTTTATAAATATACTCGTATCTAATATCTATCCCAAATTTTCACAGAAGGGCCCTCTGTCTATGCGAAAAAAAAAGACTACCCGTTGCTTAATTTCAGGTTAAAAGAAAGACAAACAAGAAACACACTTCCGCATTTATAATATTAGCTAAATTAGTTTTAGTAGGGAAAGTGTCCGTTGCGCTCGAAGTACTATTAGGAATGATTTGCGCAACGCTTTGTTCTATCACAAGCGCAAACGCAACTGCAACGCTTGCAGTTCTTCAATAACACACCTATTATTGTTTGGCCTTTGATGTTTATGAACACTGTTATTATAGCTATAGAACAGATAGTGCCTAGAATATTATTCAGCGCTTTGCGTAAACCTAATATAATATGTAACAAGAAGTTATTGTTATATCGTGAATCAAAATAAACTTAAACGGCATCAATATAATACAACTAGAATTACTTGTATAAATAGAAATCACACCAATAGTAAGTACGGTAAAATATGGTACAGAAATAGTTTGAATCCTGAAACAGGCAATTTTTCCACCACATTCCCACGAGAAAATTAGTAAAGCGTTTGTTGTAAATGACGTTCGCTATATGAGCATGATACTCGTATTCAACGATTTTGTGATTAATCAATATTACAGGTAATAGATTAGGTATTCCTCATTTAGTTTATTTGAATATTGAATGAATATTATTCGTGTATACTCGTACGAATAATGCTCAATAAATTTATACCATCCCATTCACAAAATATTGAATTCGTATTGTGTACGATCGTAATAATTTCATCTGTAATATTCATAACTTATATACACGGTGAGGTTACGTTTTCATTTTTTTTATGGTATCCGACTTCACATACGCTCAACTCTTTAGAACACGGCTTAACCAAATTGGTCAATTATGTTTTATTGAATTTGTAATTATCAGAATCAGGTTTGTATTTATTTGTATTTTTGCAGCGTAAATTATTTCATTTCTTCGATCCAAAAATAGATATCCTGTTACTTAAATAACTTGGCTTGGTACTGGGTACAGGTGATGGTGATCAGGTGTCTGCAAGATGCCCAACTCCTCGTCAAAATACACCAGAGATATCATGTTTGGCATCTACTGCCTCAGTCGGAGATATTTTAAACGTAAAATTTAATTTCTTTTTGAGGTCTGATCTCTGAAAAGTCACCATTTCGTAACAATGTCTGGCTGACTAATTGTCGTCAGAATTTTAAGTCCTTTAAAGAGGACAATGAATGGGTGGGCAACAGAAGCATGCGGGCCCTTGGTGCAGTACCCGGCGACCGCAAATTACCCCCATGATTCTGGCGATACCGAGCCACCATTAAACTAATGACTGCGGCTACATCACACGCGAAATCTAAGTGTCTAAACACACTATGGCGAATTTACGCGACTGAAATTGCACACATTATTTTGCCGCGTAAATTCGGCGTTTATGGTGTGTCATATCAGCCAAATACATCGGAACGTAAATTCAGCCGCCAAACTTCGGTTGCGTGATTTCAGCATAATGTGTTTAAACACTAAGTGCCTACTGTGCTACAGCACAGCCAGGACAAGGATCGAAGGAAAACTCTAATGCTACTATGCTGCTACTTTTATTGTGGGACATAGCATGTAAATACTCGTACACGCAGTTGTAAAAATGTTGATTTGATGCTGACGAGAAATGGAATGCACTGCAGTAGTGAAATTGCAGACGTACTACTAATACTTATTGGATGTATTTGTACCTGTTACAGTCAAAACTCATAACCGGTCAAAACCACTTTTGACTGCATAAAGCCAAAAAATAGGCAAAAGTGGTTCTTATTTCACCAGGCGGGCGGCACGCCTACTTCAGATAGTATAGGTTCGAAATGGGTTCGAAGGATATGGCAGAGATCGCTCGGCATACCCTTCATCTTAGGTTACACATGAACCTAACCTTACTAAATCTAGGAGTGGTTTTGACGGGTTATTTATGAGTTATTATGACTGTAACATCATACATGTCCACTCCATAAGAGTTAGAGAAAAAACTGTTCGGTCTATAAATAATCAGTTCAATTCGTTTTCAATCAAGGAAGACGTATGTAAGTAAGTACATACGCTCGATAATTCCGCAGAGCCCTTGGTATTTTATTCGTATTTTTACGGACCTTGAGAATTTTATATAGTCTAACTAAGTAAAGGTAACACGAAAAAAGTTAATGAGGGTCACTCGCCTTATAATAAAGTCCTGCATTCATTAAAATGTCGTAAAACTTCCACATGCATACCTGTAGACTTGTAACGAATAATATACATACTTGATTTGATAGGTGTACTATGTTTGTTTTGTTACTCAAGAATGTATAAAGGGAGAAACAGGTTGGATCATAAAACGAACGTCTTGAATTCTAATTGAAAATAACTGTAGAGTGAAAGAAACGAATAAATACTATACACCAGTACCAGGTAATTAATGTCTAGTATGTAGTACAAAGAATTATTAGTTAAAAGTATCCACTAGTCACTATTTAATATTTATATAACTATGATATAGCTACTCTATGTACAGTAACTAATTAAATTTTCAACAGATAACGTTCTTCATTTTCGCTTCGATTTAAATTATGTTGCAGAAGTGTCGCGACAATAATGTTAACAATTGTCATTGTATATTCCGGAATTATGTAAAAAAAAATCCCTAAAAAAATATTAGATCAACGTAAATAAGCAAAACTTTTATCGTGTCTCGGGGACCTACGTTTAAAATTTTGTAAATTATTGTAATACCTGCCAGTCAGTATGTATTCGAAAAAAGAACCATAAAAAATGTAGACAGTTTTTTTTTTATCCGCGTCTCAGGCAAAGGCAGTGTAACAAAGGGTGCGGTGGGCGTCGTCCACACACCAGCGCGCGGTTTCACAGCCGCTGATTATCGCGACACATTTACATTCATTTGCATTTCCGCCCGCAAGTGTGCCCGCGGCCTAATACGGACGCTCGTAATTTCATTAATTACTTTGTAAATTGTGGACGTGCTTGGATGTAACTTTAGAACTAGGCGCGAGTTTTTTTTGATGACTTATTATCAAGCTCATTCAAAAACGTTACGTGTAAGTTGGACAATATTTATGACCCTTTCCAATATTTATACTATTTTTATAGATAAATGTCGGAAAGGAAAAATAATTATGTTTAAACAACGTTTATGTATGAATAAGGGAATAGTAGTCCAGTCAAATAATAGAATTTAGAATTAACAAAAAAATCCCACAAGGCCAAATTTTGATGGACACACACACACACACACAGAGACAGACACTACTGGGAATAAAGTGTCAAAAGTCCCCATCATCGATCCCATGTGTGCGTCAAAAGGGATCAAACCTCAAAATTTAAGGTTTTGTGGATTCTGGTTTTAAGTCTGACCGGGCTAATAATAATGTATAGGTATTTTGATACTACTTTAAGTATATTCGATTTAAAAATATGTATTTTACTACGAGACGTGAACCGAGTTGGCCTTCAGAGAAGAGAAAAGATGTCTACAGCATTACAATGAATAATAATCAATGAATGACTCAACATTATGAACCGGTTTTGTTAAATTTGAAACCTGATTTTTTACTTAATTTTTTTAACGTCTGGCTGTTCGTCTCATTGAATTAAAAAAAAAGCAATTCAGCTTGTAATCTTAGTTGTGTTGTCCCTTCTTTTACTGTGGGTATAGGCGAATTAGTGTACAACTAAAAACAACTGCAAACCCCAACCCGTTTTCAATTATCCCTCCGACTATAGAAGAGACCTAGGTACTAAAGACTGTTAAACTAAAGAAAGACTGTAGTTGTAGAAATCTAAGCATCTCTGTCTGTTACCTTTAGAATTCATTTTGAGACTATCATACTCATACTATGATTATATGAGGAACTTTTTGAACTTTGAAAGCTACATTCTCCATTAAACTACCTTTTACCGCAGGAAAATGCCTCATTCCCAGGGGAAACTGTAAACGCGGGCGGAGCCGCGGCGGAAAGCTAGTTTAAAATAAAGTCGTCGATTTCATTGCATTTGTTAGATAAATTTATGACATTGCAATAAATTTATGACACAGCGACACAATAAAATAAATATAAAAAGTCGGTCGCTTGCGCAATAGAATAGCCGTATTTTTTATAAACTTAGTATAAATCTTTTCGTCTAGCCAGTTCGGAGACATTTACATACCCAGATGTGATGATGACACAAAACACAGAATGAAAACCCTCAGATTTTAACAATAAAGTTTAATAATTGTATACGAACAAGAATTTCCACAAATAATATTTTTTGTAAATATGTTACTGTGAATTAAGCTAAAAAGAAAAACTAATTATACACCGAACTTTGAAAGTTTAGCAAAATAATATTATGTTAGTTCTAGATTGTACTGCTGGAGGGCTAGCAACACATAATTTCTCGCTTATACAGTTGACTGTATTGTATAGCCATATTTTTCATACTAATACATAAATAGCATCACAGGAATGAACATAGGAAAAACATTTCATTCCCAAGGGAAAAATGCTAAATCTTTACAAGGCAGTGGCCACTATATTGCTACCTTAATTTTAACCTAATACCCTCAACATAAAGTCGAAAACGAATGCATTTTATAAAGTTGTTTTGCCATGTAATTAGTTAATGGGGCAGAAGGTAAATTCCTTTAAAATTCCGTATATCGCATGCGCCAGTATTGTCCTACCATCCTGTCTAGCGCGTTGTATCGCCATGCGCACTGGCACTTATGCGCTTATTTTTAGAGCGAGGTGAACGGCCCGCTTGATTCGAAGCAATCTCTTTATCATCTATACTCTTCTCTCCTTTCGAGGAATCTAATAATAATAATAAAGGCACAAAAGGTGGACAAGAAGCACACATAGAGCAATTTATATAACAGGACACGTTCTCCGTGGAACAGGATCCTCGAGCACAAAACTTTTCGCCATCTCATAAAATGACTTATTTGCAACACTGCAGACAGATTCAAACATTTTTGCTTTTTCGACTTACCCCGTAGCTCTTAATATACATAACATACCTACATGTAGGTATATTATCTCGTATTCTATGCAACTGTGTTACTTAACATCTTATATCTAGTAGTTTGAATAGCAGCAGCAGTAGGTACGTAATAAGATGACAATAAAAAATAATTCTTATGATATACAGTTATAATTATCAACTTATATCCCGATTAAAACCGCCAAGCACGGAATCACCCGTCCACAGAATCAAAAAAAGTGGTCAAAGTCAAAATTAACTCGACCGGTTTGCCCGAGACGATGTTAGGCTGACCAATGTTTTTTTTCGTCACATTTTTAGCTATCTACATACCTTTGTAAATTCCAGACTATCGTTAGGTGATTTTAGACGGTTCTGCGAATATCTTGATGGTATAGATATGTTAGTTCAGCAGTTTTTATTTTATTAGAAGTAGTGTTAAAAGGATTTGTAACTGTTTGCAGTTTATTTATAGAAGTATACTACAATTCAAGACATTGGTAAACTTTAGTCCTATATATTTTTTTAAGAAATGCGGCTCTAACCTACAGGAAAAAACAGCTTTTCCGGGGTATCAAAGAGAAGCATTTATCAATGTAAAATATGAGAAGTTTAAGAAACCTTACTGAATATTCTTATGTAGCTTGTTGATTATAATAAAGCAGTAATGCAATATGTCGCCGTTAGGGCCAATAAATAATTTAATATGAACAAGAATATAAAATAAATCCAATGTAGAAATAAAGCAATAAATTTCAACATTCAATTAATTCCTAGCAACCCGGGGTCTAACATTTATTATATTGCAGTATTGAATGAAATGGAATAATATAACAACAAAGTGGTACAAACATGCAATAACTTTATTGTAACACGCTTTATAATGTTTACACTATTGTAAGTTGAAACAATTTAAAAAACATGAGCGCTATATATTTTTTCACGTTTATTTTAATGCCATTTTCTGCATTATGATTTTTATATAAAGAGGCTGTACATTTTTATACAAAAGGAGATAACGTTTTGTCCAATTTTTACATATTTTAGAAGTTTTTCAGATACTCGTACAATGACAAAAGGTCTGAACATTTTATTATAGTGCGTTTATATTATCAGCCTTAAAGCAACTTAAAATCAAATACCATTAGACTGAATGTAAAGTCAGAAGGACGTGAATTGAAAAATTGTACTAAATTTTACCAAAAACAATAGTTCTGTCAAAAACCCACGTCCTGATTAAATAAAAAACAATTTCTTCTCTATGAACAAAACCCACTATCTGCTTAATAATGTATAGATTGTTATGTAACTAATTTATTTATTTATTGTTTAGATCCATAAGTTGTTGTTTATTTATAATACATATAACATAGACTGAGTTTTCTAGCATCTCGTTACAAGTTATGAAATGGAACCGATTATAACCGACCGATAATTCTGTAACCTAACCTAACCTAACAAAAAAAGCTAGACGTAGAAAGCCGGTACGTAAATAATCTGTTACTACAGCCGATAACGTTATTACGTTTACTATTCGCTTTACTATAACTTCGATAGCTAAAGTAGTTGCAGTAGTAAACCAGAATTACAGTGATAACGTCGAACGAGCAGTGATCGATGCTGTTTCCAAATAGGGAAATGAAATAGCAGATGAAAAAGAGAAAGAAAATATTCATAGTACAATAAGAGAGAAAGAGAGGAATTTATCATCTATACCATAATTTAAAACTAGAGAAGCTCTAGCTAGACAGACGCTTTTTAAATTCAGATGAGCGAATAAAAAATAGGTTAAACGTAGAGACGGCAACATGGATACGAAAGACGAAGACGGATTCTTTTGTAAGCCTATTCCAAAATCTACTAAGGTACTGAAATTTAAGGCATTTGTTAAAAAGGAGACATACTAGGAGTCATAACTGAAAAATATAAAATGTATTATTGTTTATCAACTGGAAAATATGTGTACGGGCACAGTTGATACGGTGTCGCAAATCAGTTACAGCCGTTATATTCCGATAATACCGTGAAATGTCCAGCGATAGCCACGACAAATATACTTGTTGTAATTAATACAGTTACTGTAGTAACTTGAAATAAATACATGTATAAATACAGTCTATTGAATAATTTCGTGGGATTCAGTTTTTGTGTGGCATACTTATTTTAAATATCTTATTCGAAATGCAGTGTACTGTTGTCTTCATTCAGAATAATAGCTAAAACAGAAATAGTCTTGTCAGTGACATCTTAACTTTCAAATTTTGTATTGCATTCGTTAGACACAATAACACCCTGTAAGGGCCTAAGGGCATAGCAAACAGAGTGGAAGCTTATTAATAGGAACATTACATCTCAGTAAAGATTTCAGGGTTAGCAATCAAGATATTAATTCAGGAACTATCGTAAATATTATGGACGAATAAATATAAACCGCGGCAGCAAAGAAGTAGATATAAATGCAAATTTTATAAACAATTAAAGATTAAAGAAGGAAAAGGCAGACGAAAACAAAGTTAGTTTAAAAAGGTTACAGATTCTATCAGCAGATATACATAGCCAACATGGTAGTCTTGCAGCATCGAGCACGGAAATTGAGCGCGAGCGGAGAGATTGCTTTTAAATCACATTACCCGCTGCTGACGGTCTGGCGACTGCAAATTAATTGCTAAACTAAATTTTGGTTGCAAGACTTGCAAGCGATTTTGTAAAAGTCTATACTAGGTGGACGAGAAGGATGGTTAAAATGAATATTAAAAATATGAGAATAAAATACAAGAGCAAGACTATACACGAAGTCAATTAAATGAAGAAAAATCATTCGGAAATTATAACTGAAGAATGTCATGATGAACATACGTTTCCTTATGTAAACAGGAAGAGGCAGTACTAACATACAAATAATATTATACAGTCATCCCTTATTCATGACAGCTTTGTATGAAAAAGCTTTCATGATAATACAAAGTCGGTGAAGCACAAATGATTCTATACAAATAACACAAAATTAACTACAAGTCGGCAACTCGGAAACAACAAACAAATGGCGGTCGAAATTAAAATCACAATAGTCAAGTACAGACTTCGAACAGAATAAGAAAAGAATGAACGAAAAGGTTGCCCATAAAACTTAATGGTTCTAGAATGAGCAAAAAGAAACATTTTGTTCACGTAATAATACTTATAAAAAGGCCGACAAAAATTTTCCTTTTTCAAAAAAGATAAATAAAAAACGGCAAAAAAATCCATACTTGATGATGGGTATTCCGTTATAAAAAGTCTTGGTAAGCACAAAATAATTGAAGTTTTCAAAATGTTAAGCACAAATTGCATGGAAAGAGATGTTAACGAAAGGCTATTTTGTATCGACGTTTAAGTAAATTATAGAGCAATCAGATGTTGTATGTACAACTTAAATAACAGCTCTATATTTTCCATTCCAATAACATAACAGCAATATCAGAGAACAGTTGAAATAAAACATTGATAGAGAGAATATGCATACATATGTATAACAATAAGATGAAATAAAAATAACAAAAAGGTAATGTCAAAGCCCGACGGTGAATAACAGAAACATCTGCAGACACGTAATTCTAAACAACGTGGTGGTATTGAAAAAAAAAGGTGGCACAGATCATTGGCTTGGACTTCTGACTCATTATCCAGATGTTATATAAAATTTATCTAATCATATCTTAAAATGCGAACATAATTTACGCAAAAATATGTATGATACGAGAATTTAGGTGTTTGTCAAGGCTGAAAACATTGAGATAACGGGGTATGACGACATTTGGAAGATTATAATGAATGTATATTTTCATTGACTTTATGTGAAATGATAAGAAGAGCAGTGTTTAAAATGTATTAAAATAAAATAGGAGTGTCAACCAAAAGATGTCAAGTTATATAAAAAAGATCTATTAACCATTTAAATAAATATATAATAATGAAGTGCTCGAAATTGCTTGACACTGTGGAGATTGTGTTCACAGTAATAATGACTCAGTCAGACTAAACAGCCAATGTCGTTAACATTGCTATTGCTACATCAAAGTAATTTCAACGACTTCCTTAAGAAGCTTACCATTTCTTACTTTACAGAGTTATTAAAACTTGGAAAACTCAAGTCGGAAATGAAGTAATACGAGTAATTGGCATTTATTACTACACAAGTTCATGATTTTGGAAAAGAAATCAGAAATGCAGCTATAGTCCATTGAATAAATGAAATGAAAGCCTAGCATACTAACTCTACTATTGTTCTGCTATTATACCAAAAAATAAAGTAATTAAAGCAAGGGCTGCCACACATGACAAAATAGAGAAGGTAATAGATAACTTATATATTCAGCACAAGACAAACAGGAAGGTTGAGCACATGCACAAGGTGTTACCAACACCTGCCTTTTCTTGCACCATTTATAGCTAACGAGAAAGGAATTACGATCTAATGCCCACCCATTGTTGGGAATGCAGTTTTTCCAGTCATTAGGAGTTTAATAACAGAGGCGTTGTAAAGTTCAATGTTTTACAATTACAAGGGCTGGGTAAGTATTCCTCCGCAAGAAACGCAGAAATTTTTAATAAAGACAAACATTCGCAAAGTAAGAAATGACAACGCACGTGGCGTTTATGTCGTAATGAAAATTTATGCCGATTATTATTGGACCGGGCGGGAGCGATTTCGATAACTCTGTATCTATGAATAATTAAATTATTGAATTCTGGGAAGCATAAATTATGTATAAATAGAAACTGCATTCGAATAATGAAAAAAAGCAATTAAAACAATGATGGTATGGTATCATAGGTTGTGATGAAAAGCTTATGAATAAAAGAAAATGTTCACTCCAAATTTACTAAATTCTGTCAAGCATAGAATGATGTTGTATATTGTTTTATATACAGGAACTATAAGTAATTAAACAAGCGTTATAATTGCTGATAATACTGAGGCAATTAACCCATTACACAGTTATTCAGCGTACACTCGCTTGTGTATTGTTACAGATGAAATAACAACATGTAAAGTAATATCACCGTAATATTCTGGACGCGCTGATGTAAATGATCGATATGTAAATTTTCTACATACTGTAGCGTCATTTGTAACTATATATGTCGAAGTTTTTGTTGAATCTTTCGGACATGTAAATATGAAATCATATCGAGCATCATCAGATACATCCTTCGCATCTGTAGTTCACTTAAGTAATATTCAATGCCTACTTTGACATATTAAATTAAACAAAATGCCAATAAATTTTATAATTTGCTTATTTAAATGGTGAAGTAGTAAGTATTACGATTGATAGGGTTTTCCTAACCGCATGACGTATTCTATGGCAAATACCAGGTAATGGTGTTATACTAGGAATGAGTACGCTACTGACGAAGTTGCACACGGCATAAGTGTTTGTCGCGATAATGTGAGTAATGAATGTGACGTATTTGTTATTCACAGGAAGGATAATTCGTTATATTTTCCAGATTTTTCTACAGGAGTCATAAAATGATGGTGTAGGTACGTAATTTTATGGACTCGGAATATTTGATGGACTTTTTCTAATCTATATTGATCTGCATAAGTTTGCATCTTGTTCATAAGACTATGACTCTATGTTCTATATTTTTGCAAAAATTTTTGTTCTAGTCTAATACTTTTTCGACACATGTCGTTTGTTAGTGTATATTTTATATCTAACTATCTTTTTCTATCTTTATTTGCTTCGATTTATAGATAGTAAGTTTGTACTACCTCTTAATATCCTAAATGATAGTTATAAGAATTACCATAATAAAATATATTTACAGTTTGTGTTTGCTTGTTTTAACGTTGCGATGTTCTGATGTTTGTAAAAAGCGATACCTCTTTTGGTTTGTTACAGATACCTAAGTATTAGCATACAAATAATTGTTACTTTATTTATGGTCTTTAATGGCAATTGAATGGGTGCAAAAGCCAGAATGAGTACGTCATTTCATTAGACTTTCAGCCTTTCACAAAAGGCTATTTGCAATTCAGAACGAAAATTACTGATATGTGACGTGAATATAATTATGATCTGATCAGCAACATAACCATAGATAGGGTATATCATTTTAACTAGTTTTACACAGATTTTGTAATCAAAAGGTGTGAGTGATCGATCAGAACTGAAGCTAAACTTAAAAACAGTTTTTCGGGGATCGTTTCTACGCTAGTCTCAAACGTGACACCAAAAAAATCCCCCCATGCAGAAGGGCGACACCCATTGTTGGAAGTTGACAAAAAAGTCACCTTTTCGTGAGAGTAGTAGAATTTTTTGCTGCACTCGTAAAAAGCGCCAAAATGTTCGGCGTTGCTTACCAACGAGCGAGTACCGATCGCGTAGTGCGGCCATGGCGAGATAGGCCTACAACTACAACACTGGAGCGGGTCCTCCCGCGCGTCCCCCATGCATGCACGCTCTGCGCCCGAAGATGGGATAATCACCTCGTTCGCTGGCGTAACATAACTTCTCATCGCCCGGCGGCTCGGTCAGCTCCTCGCTGCGGTTAGCGCACTGCACATCCTCATGGTGGCACACAACACACGCACACACTGTATGTAAGTTGCACTGGCACTGGCACTATCGCGGAGCAGACGGGCGGCGCGCGCCAGCAGCGGCGATGCATTGGCGGCAGTGCGCGCGGTCCCGGCGCGCAACAGCTGACGGGAGGGCAGCCCCGCGCCCGCGCCGGCGCGCGCAGCCGGTGCGTGCTCCCCACTCGCCTCCCGCCTCACCGCTCCCCTCTAATCCATTATTTACGGACGGCCGACCGGTTCCAGGCGCGTTCGTTCTGCCCGCCGCCGCCGCTCCACGACGATCGTTCAAATTTAATGCCCTTCCTATGTCCGGCCTCTAATGCGATAAGATTACAGGCGACGAGCCTTGGGACTCAGTTTCAGACTCAACTAGAGCAGACTTGGTTAAAAAAACAGAATGTATTTAAAATGTCAGTTTAGCCCATAAAGCGGAACCGCCAGGACCTCGTTAAGGACGAGCCAATGAAGTGATTGATATGACAGGAGGGTAGGCCAACGAACTCAAAGCAAACGACGACGACTGGCACTGCAAGCACTAAAAAGCCTATAACACGGTGAAATATTCTACCTTGAGTCACAATACAGTCTTGGAGCAGTAAATCAATGTGTCGACCATAAAAACGTTGTAAAAATAGAATTGGAAAAGACACGGCACGTCCTCGCAAGTATTCTACAACATGACACAGTAATATGTATGTGATATTTAGATTGCATGCAGTCAAATTGTAAAGAGACACATACCTACAAAACTTTCACAGCTGACCCTCTCACGCTTATCTCAACATTTATCAGGTTTCCGTGAAAACAGCTTAAAACTTACTGCCGTTATCTTCATTCTGAGAATACTTTTGGGAGGCTTATCAAGCAATCCTTGGATTTCATCCTGGGTTCTAACCAGTTCAGTTGCTTCATGTGAAATAAATTCCCACATGGAATGGAAGATCATCAATCCTCGAGATAGGCGTTGGAGCTGCTCGGATATTAGTGTCCAGCCTCACCTTAGAGCAGTAAATCATATAACACCATCAATCAAACCTTCTGGATTAAGAAGACAAATCTCTTCACAGCAGGTCTATGTAATGGCTACATCACTGTATTATGGCAGAGTACTCGATACTACCAAACAAGGGGCATTAAAATGTACGCAATTAGCACTTAGATATCCAAATATTTACAAAATATACCTATCAAGAACTTTACAAACGAATTCAATTATAAAGGTAGACAACACTAGGTACCGGTAGGTAAAGATCTAAAACGACGTAGGGGAGATGAAAATTGGTAATTAGGGCAAGTGCCAAAACTCTATAAATATTAAAAGGACCACCACGTCGACTAAGACTACAACGGTTGTATAATAATTATGTTTGCGATCTTGTAAAGATGTGATGTTAGATACTCCACAAAGTAATCAGATATTTAAGGGGATACTAAGGGGGAGCTTGCAGCCCCAGGGTAGAGCTGGAGTGTTTCATTACGAGTTGCCAGTAACATTAGAGACGGGCGAGTGGTCCTACCAACTGTGAGATCCACTTTCGGCGGACAGCCATAGAAATCACGTAGTTCGCGGAACTTTGTTACCTGTGTGGTGCGGCCACGGCGCAGCCAAGGTGAACGCTCGGGCCAAGGACGCCTCGGGCGCGCGGGGGGTCGTCCCCACCCCCTGCCTCTCCCCGACCCACAGTAAAAACGCTCCGAACCTTCCAAGGCGGTGCAACCCAGCAAAAAAAGGGCCCGACGGAACAAATAGAAAACGCTCGGCTGAAAAAAAGAACTCAAATAACAGGGGTCTTGGATAACAGAACTAGTTGGGTCGTTTTGTGTTCGATGTCGAAATGATGTTCAGTTCGCATGTCACCTGCGCCTACGCAGAGGTCACGCTCAGAGAACGCGTGTATGTTATGTAATAGGCAACCGATAAAAAATGGCTAACGGAAGAAGGCGCGGTACCGGCCGCCACAACAGACCACTAATTATTACGTATTGCGATAAATGTTTTCTTTCTCCTTCAGAAGAACGTTGTCACAGGATATTACTTTATTAATATTCCCCCGAGGATCTGGGTTTCAATTATTCATGGCAGGAATCCTTTTTGCAAAGCCTTACAGCTTTTTTGTCAAAGTGAGTCGAGTCAATGTAACTTACATAGAGCTTCCTAGTTTTATTACTCTGACCGGTGGTGGTGGTGTAGATTTAAATGGTAGTGACCCTTTTTCTGGTGTATGCTATGGAATGACACCGTATTTCCACACCATGTTTAATACGACTATAAAAAAAACAGATGAAGATTATGGATTTATTCCCAAAAAATTGTAAGTCTTGTAGGTCAGATATATTATCTGGCACACTGTTTTAGTAAATCTCATTTTCGTCTAAGGCTAGAAGTCTTGCTATAATGTCATTACTCCGATCGGCCTAGCACACATTACATCACCGTTCACAAATAGAATCCCCAGGAGTCTCGTACTTGCGTATAGCGCGTGCAAGGAGGCATGACACTCTTAACTCTTCACACGCAATGACCACTGGATACGACAGAGAAGGACGCGACAATGTTACAGTTAAGCAGGAACTCTATTTATATGCAAATATAGCCTGAGTCGACACCTGTTTGCGTATTCTCGACGCCCGCCGCATCGCTTTGTGGAAACACTGTCGCTTCTGTATCCTTTAGATTACAAATACCATCTAATTGTTCGTGTTTCATATACACCTCGTCTGATTTTAGTCTCTATTATTACACCACATTAGGGTCGTCCATTTTAACCGTAGCTGCAAAGATGTATTTGTTACTGGTACCTTTGCGCTTCCCTCCTATATCAGTGGCCGCTTTGTCTTTTTACTTTTAGAGTACTTTATGAGATTCATTACGCTAATTAATCACACGAAAAGGTAAAACAGTAAAAACAGTAAAAATTTCACGTGCAAAGTGACGTGTTTCGTATTCTGATATTGATTGAAGTCAAGTGATATGGTGTAAAAACGTAGAGCATTGTCAAGCACCTGCCAATCAAATTTTGATAAGTGGTTCTGTTTAAAATTCTGAACGTACTGTCCTGTATCGGTGACTTGAACGTCGATCGGTAGAGGTTCGTATTAGAATAAAATATGGCTGCGAGGGCACACTGCGCTCATTTATCACGGGAGATTGCCTTACGTCGGGTGGAGCGATAAATTCGGCGTATTTGTCGCTCGGATTATCGGATCGATCGACTCTACATCTTTATTAAACCGCTAGCTGGAAACGCCAGCTATTATAGAAATTAATTACAAAAACTAAGTCTAGCAGCGGTAACAAATGACTCAACAGTTGCAAATTCAATTGCGGATGCAACTTCTCAGCCAGACGAATTTAATTTCCATTGTTAGTCTCGTTAATCTATTTCCCGTGTGGTTTCTGCTGTCACATCTTTCCATTACTGCCATATTTCGCGTGCATGCACTAAAGGGAAGAACTGGAGCCGTGGCCGGTTCATTTATCATCCTCGGCTGTATTCCTGAGTGCGTTCCTATGTTAGTCTGCTGCAGATAGCGCTTGTTTATTTTGTTTACATGTGATGCTGGGACTGCGGTTATGAGCGCCAATTCATTTTGAGTGCACCCGTCATTTATTCTGTGTTATTAGCCTCTCGCAGTTTCGTTTTCTTTGTTTTCAGTTCGTTGGTTCGCTTTGAGAGTTCAGTTGCTTTTTTGGATAGAGGCTAACCCCTAAAAGGCTTATTTTTAGCCACTGCATACCATGAGATGTTTTAAAAAAGATTGGCTCCCCTAAAATGGTCTAACATTTGGTGACACTTTCCGGATGTTTCGCAAAAAAATTCGCAAGACCTTTGTTATTTATTAGAAGTCGGGGCACGTGACTACAGTAGCGGCTCAGCAGACAATGCGAGAGTGTAGCCACCTCAGCTGTCTGTCAGTGTTATCGACCAATCGTATCGTAACATCGCATGCGACCAGGGAGCGACGCCCGCGCCGTCCTTGCTCGCCCTTTTGGACGACGCACGACTCCACTCTGACACATTGTGAAGGAATCGTACGAACAACATTGTGTGTCTGCGTAATTTTCATTGCAATGCGGGAATTTGGATCATGAAATTGAAATCCGAGTTTGCGTTGAATATAAACGCACTTCATCCCGTCAGATATCTGTCTGTCTACTTGACATTTTAGCAGGAATTCTGAATTTGTAAGAGCCGCAATAAGATAAGGACACAAACTTTTTTAATTCTTAGGCGAGACTAGTATTTAAACATCAAACAAAATTTGCATGAAATATTAATTAATATTTAAAATAATTAGAATCTATCTAGTCCCAAAACCCAAACTTGTTTTTAGTTTGAATAATTAATTTAAGACTACGCAGATTTAGAAACTTATTAATGAGCACGTAGCAATGCTTTTAAATGTTGATACGAAAGTTTGCAGAATATTAGTCCCGTGTGTCTCAGCAGTCGCGATCGCAGAGCTAATGACCGCAGGTTTATTACATGCAATTACATTTTAGACCGACAATTATCCCTATTACAATGTTTTCCACTGCATCAGCATTAAACATGAAACCTTTTGAAGAAAAAAATAAACTCATTAAGGCAATGATGTAGCAGAAGCACGATTCAGTGCAGCAGCGACACGAATGTTAATTGAAGATTCCTCGAATGGATTCGGGCACTTGAGACAGGGATTTAATCCCGGCTAGCTACATAGCGAAGTGGGAAAGGCAACAGGCGAAGTATATAAGTACATTTAGCCTCCAGTCGACCTGTAACGCAATAATAAAACCTTGCACTTTGATGTCGATGTAGAGCGCCGGCAGTCAGGGTGCGAGAGGGTGGAAAATCACCCGCGGCGTCTTGCAGCCGACACATCTCTGCCGGAGTCAGTGAAGCCGATGAACATCGAGCGGGCGTCGCGACGAGCGGCGGCACTAAACTGGAGTCGACGCCGCCGCGCCTCTGACCTACAAACGCGACGCCACCCGCCGTTCGACACTCCAGTCCTCTCATCCACTGTAAATATTTCGTACGCACTCCTCCCATGCAATATTTATGGGCGAGGGACCTCCGTCTCGATTAGAATGCCGTTTCTTTGCAATATTGAGAGCGTTACAGGCTTATTTCGTCGTTTCCGTATGGATCTTTGCATATTTAACTAGTTGAAGAGTTGGGGGTTGCATCAGAAGGAATTTGTGAATAGGTGGATCAGTTTTGAGAGCCATTGTTGTTGTTGGGAGAAGTAATATGCGTAAATGTAGCTGTTGTTGTTTGGGCGTTGTGTCGTGTCGTGGACAAAGCCGGTTCGCCCACACGCTGCGCAATGTTAATTAAACCGTCATGCCAACCGGCTAGCTCCCTCGCTAGGTAAACTAAATGGCACAATTTTCACTTTTGATTAACATTTCATTGTTAAACCGAACCATTATAGCGGCAATGAAACGAAATGAAAACTGAAAGCATACATTGGTGCTTTAAAACCCTATGTTTCAAATTCATCAACAAGTTTCACTGCTGTATTGTAAACAAAATGGTCACTAAACGATGATTCCAGTCAAAATTATATGATGGATACTGGACACATGTAATGTAACTAAGCTGTAAAGTATAACAAAATCTTTAACATACTAATAGCGAAAAACTTTGTAAGTAATAAACACAACATAAAACGCAATTGTCAGTGGGCAACTTTATCATATATATTTCGAGACAAATTAGCCGGCTAAAGGAGCAGTAGCACAAATTGACAGGAAGGCGTCTCGCCACAACAACATACACAACAACATAGCTACGACAGCGACAATTTTCCAATCAATTGGCCACTGTCCCTACTAGTTACTCTAATATGATTGATGAAATAGTAAGAGACATTGACGGAAACACAGATTTACCAGACGAATACGAAGAAAACATCCAAATAAAAGGAAGCGCCATCAACGATGAGAATTTTGCACTTAAAGACATTTTAAACGCAGCGACAACGGACGAAATTGCTCGTAAAAACTGAGAGGTGGAAAAACAGAGTAATAAAGAAGCAGAAGAAGACAGTTATGTCATTTAATTGGGTTTAAAATGTTTGGCGTTCAATTACAACGAAATGCGCGTCTTGAAGGTGCTTCTCTCGAATTCGCTGGACATATTAATGCCCTTCCTGAGATATTCAAATGAAAGTTTGAATATTTATGTGATTTTATTCAGGTCGCAAGATTTACAAAGATTGAAAATTTGAAATATGTACTACGTAAGGATTTTTTTAAACTGTATTTTGAGTTGAGTTTGCATTCGGAATAATTTTATCACTTTGTCATCCTACTGAATAGCCTCAGGTCAGGACATCCTCTGACACTTAAAGAATAGTTAAGGAACAGAGAATCGATATTATCCTTCACCATGACACCATACTCATTATCAAACATATAAATTCCCATCAAGTTCTTCATTGTACTCGATTTGACCGTCTCGTGCAACGCGATTCAATTTAAATTTTAGGTGTAATGTTGCCAGACACCATAATATCCCAGTCCCAGCCTAATAGGTTCAGGGGTTAATTGACTTCCGAGACAAAACAAAATAAATATTACATAATATAAAGCGAACTGTAGGTACATATATTTTCGACAAAAATATTGAAGCTTAATGATAAGAGCTGCTAAAGAGATAATGATTTTATGAAGGTTAAATAAAGATGTGCACAACTCAGACGACAAACATTTTGATTATGATCACGAGACAGAAAGGATATATTTTATAGTTTTTAAGCCAACAAAATTAAAGCAAAATGATATACGTATTGCATATGAATGTTCTTTCCGCAGGAATCATGATGATACGACTGTTTGCCCGTGCCTTCAATTTATATCACTAGTATACACTACAATCAGTCTATGAAGTATATACATATTTTTCAAAAAAAATTTTGGCATTAACCCCACGCTTAGCAGGGCCTTGGTGCGCTACTGATCCCTGCCTGTATTAACCTTTAGTATGAAACAGACTAAAATAATTGTATCCTATACCAAATAAGGAACCATAAGGTTTTTAAAATTCCGAAATTCTGTCAATAGCAATGAATATTCATCATTATCATAATTATCACAGCCGGTCGTTAGTAGTCTTTAGTAAATGTTCCTCAACACTTCCTTCAACCATCTGCTACCTTTTCGGAAAAAAAAAAATCTATAACGGTATTACCTGTTAATGCCTCGGCTCTAGCGCAAGTAACAGGCGACAAAAACCTGGTTGTGTCATCCCTTTCAGAGGGGTGGATAAGTAAATGGATTTTGTGAACAAGTTCGTTTTAGAAGCTCTGCTATATTTATGACGTCCTAATAATAAAGGTGAAGCTGTGCGAGATTGAATTGAGTCTTGAGAGGGAATGGAAAACTCCTTTTATGCGCGATGTAGATTTGAAATTGTTTTTGAGGGTAGGGTTCAGAGCTCGTTTGCGCTTACAGATTGGCATAATTTACTTGCTAAAAACGAAATATTTTAACAAGTAAAATCAATTTCGTATGGCCAGTGGGTGCGAATATTTTCTAAAGAACATTCTACTAACAGCCTTCTTAGGGCTCAGCTATTTGAACCGCAGTATTGATTTCACCTCTTCACCATAGGCATCGAAAAGAGAAGAGATAACTTACGAGTGATTTACTACAATAAGTTTTAATGACCGTTTGGTCCTAAGTCACCTACCTGGCGGATCTGTACCAAAATAGCATATTATTACAATAGATCCCTTGAAGTATAGTTTTACTGACCCTAATAAAGTACTGAGAACGAGAATAGGAGAGCCCTTGGCTGGACTTGGACTTAATACAACTTTATTAAACGTAACAATACTATCATGATCAGATATATCTACAATAGATACTGCAGCTGATTTTATCTACATGCAAACAGTTGATGCTAACACCAAGGATGATGATGAACTGAATCCCGATAGAATGACTTTCTCCATAGCATGGTACAATAAGACCAAGTGACTGACACAAGCCTACGTCATTTTGCGCTGTTCATCCTTGTCTATCACACGCATTCGACAAGGATTAATAGGCAAAATGACGTAGAAATGACGTAGGCTCGTTTCAGTCATGTGGTCTAATTGTAAGACCTTGTTTTCTTGAACCATGCTCCATAGCACTTTCTACTATCACACAAGAAAGCGACAATCAATGCATCTCGACGGATATTCAAATGTCTGCTAACCCTTCATCAAGCCGGTACACCGACTCGCTGTAATCACACGCTTCTACAAACAAATGTAGGTAGACGTGTACAGTAATGAGCGTGCGTCTATGTGATTGTGTGTGTACCTCACTTTGTATTTAGGGTTGGTTGGTTGCTTGCTTGTTTTGTTATCCGGATTTGTCGAAAGCCATAGACGGGTTTATAATTCCGAAACCAGGGTTTGTGAGGAAGGTTAGGTTAGGTTAGGTTAGGTTACAGTCACTACCCACACGATAAGCAAGCTACACCAAGTGTAGAAAGCTCAACTCTTTACTAGATGATGAAGGGATTTCTACGAGTCTATATACGACTTCTACGAGTATACCAAACAAAAGTGGTATCCTGTTAGCTCAATGACTTAAATTGGCGCTATGCAGGTGATGATGAACGATATCTCTAAGATGACCGACTCCTCATCAAATTACAGCAGAGGTACCATGTTTGAGCTCATCACATCAGACTGTGACAGGGGTTTTTAAACAGTCTGTCTTTTTTTAGAAGATAAAGTGACAACCCTATCAGTGTAGGGACCGCCAAAGCCACCACCGGAAGTGTTCTCTCCGTTGCTCGCTCTATTTACGTTGCTCGTATACCTACCTATACTAGACCGGGCTTGTGTCGACATAATGTTACTATCTCGAACGTTATCAGAGAAAGGTCATGACATGAGAAATAATTAGGAGTGATTGTAACACTAAAAAATTACCTATAGCAAACTTGTTTCATACATTTTAAATAGTAATACCTACGTTTCACAGTATTTCAAGATGTTCACTATGTCATCATGGTCGAAATACTTTACATACAACAACATGTGAATGGTGAATAATGTAAGTGCTTATTCAATTCATGTACTTTTTTGTTATAAAAACATACACGCTCCCAGAATTTTTTCTATTTATACTCTAAGCATACACGTTTCACTCAATATATTAATAAATTCTCGAAATCAATTTATTTCACGTCTTTATTTTGTTTAATAGGATTGGGAGTATCAATTCAAATGAAATCAGCTTTCAACTGAAAATAAACACCGTGTGTGGACGCGGCTTAATACTTGACTCAAATTAATGTTTCCGCTCAGCCTTTCAGTGCCTATTTACAGCTTTAGTTTAAATTCTGCCAACCATGTATGTTTTCATTTACAAAAAAATAATAATCCTAAAGGACATGGCTTTTTTTGGTCTTTTATTCACAGAAAAATCTAACCACTATATAGAAAAAATATATAGATTCTAGACATAAAACTGAGTCCACATGTCCAGTTGTGGAATTTAAGTGCCCCCCATTTAGGAGATATTAATTTTTTTCAATGTGAAAAAGTTGTCCACTCAGCAAGTCTATAAAACGCACCTGCCACTACCTATCTCTTTCTAACACCTAGCTAAGGCTACTCTTGTCTTCCTTTCTTACAAAATAGTTACTAAACCGCGAAAACGATTTAATCTGTATTCAAAACTTCAAAAATGAGCATAGCATGTGCTGTAAATGTCTCGCATAATGTCACTGAAAATCGTTTTCGCGGTTTAATTAACTATTTTAATAACCTTGTAAGAAAGAGAAGACAAGAGTAGCCTTAGCTAGGTGTTAGAAAGAGATAGGTAGTGGCAGGTGCGTTTTATAGACTTGCTGAGTGTACAACTTTTTCACATTGAAAAAAATTAATATCTCCTAAATGGGGGGCACTTAAATTCCACAACTGGACATGTGGACTCAGTTTTATGTCTAGAATCTATATATTTTTTCTATATAGTGGTTAGATTTTTCTGTGAATAAAAGACCGGGCCTCATACGATTTTTTTCCTGTCCTTTAGTATTAGGGAAATTTTGTATTCTGTTTTGTTTTTTATTTTCATTTAATGAGTACGACGATGAGGATGACAATCGTACTAACATGGTTTAACATAGACTATGCTCCATTATAATGTCTTAGATTTGGTCTTAGCTTTTATCGCTTTTAAACGTTCTTAATTCAAGTTCGTTTTTGATGCCTACATCAATGTTTAAAAACCAATACAGAAGCGTATCACACAAGCAACATAAATTTAATATCATGACATCGAGATCGTCAGAGACGAGTCATATTCCCAACGCGAGGATCAAAAGACCAACATTTATTGTCCGCACTTCCGGTGCGCGAATATTACTTGCCGTAATTATACAGATTACTGTAATAAAAATTACCACTAATTTGAATATCATGTAAGACACAATTTCCATATTTATGGGACGGAAGGGTTGCTTTTGGTTCGTCGGTCGAGTTTTATAAATATTTAAAGCGAGGGGCCTGTAATTTGATTCGTGAGTGTTAAGTTACTTATTGACAAATCCATCACGTATTTATTCCTCTTTCCAGGGGCTTCAAGCCGGTTGAGTCACGGTAAGTGTCAAAAAGTGCGACTTAACTAATTATACCTATCATAATACTTATTTATATACAAAACCGAAAGGTTTATTTTGGACATCACAACCTAGGAAGAAAAGCTCCGACAAAAATGCTATATACCTATTATAATATAATACCCAGAATTTTTTCTATTTATACTCTAAGTATAATATTTATATACAAAACAAAAAGGTTTAATTTTGGACATCGCAACATAGGAAGAAAAGCTCTGAAAAAAATACAAAAATAACAATTATCTACTTTTCTTTTTACGTACCCTCATTGCCAACTCTCCGAGTTACCACCACATAAAAAGGACCTCACTCAGCTAAAGCTATAAGTATGAATGCCCCATTTATTTACTTTAAATTGACCTATGCTTGTGTCGCAAAAATTCGACGTATCAAGCCACACCGGACCACAGATTAAATAATAGTACTAACGGACCTGCGGCCTGCGGGGAGCGAGGGGCTCTACCCCAAACCTTGAACCTCGGACCTCGGCCTAGCGCGTTGATACGGAAAACATCGTGAAGGAAATGAATGCCTTTAAACTCTAAAGTTTTTTATGTAGTTCGTTACAAAAGTCACGTCAAAAATCTTTAGTCTACTAAATAATTCTAACACCAGGGTTAATGAGAAGAAAAGGAGAAATTGTTAATTAAAAAGAGCCTATTGTATCTCTTTCAGCTGCTGATTTAAGGTTTACTTTAAAAAAAAACTAAAATTCTGCCTCTATAAAAACCTTCTCGCTGTAATAAAGGCAGGTAAGTAGTTTTACCTGAAAAATACCTTCTGTCTGAGAAAGGTTCTTGCCATTCATACTTACTTAAAACAAGCTTAAACATCTGGAGATAAGCTTAAATGCTTTTACCCTTTTTTTACACGGAATGCTTCTCAAAATAAATTACGAATTCACGCGTCGACTATCCGTTTCCTTTCAATGTTTGTGATGCAGTACAGTTAGTTATTTATTGAGTCGAGTAAAAAATAATTTATTTAGAACTAGCTGTCTGCCCGCGTCTACGCCCACGTTATTTTCCAACTTTTCCGTAGTAATTTTTAACTAACCCACGGGTACTCTTTAATTTTCCGCGATTAAAAGTATCCAAGATGTTGACCAGGGACGTAAAGAACCACCATGCAAAATTTCATTCAAATCGGTCCAGTAGTTTCGGAGATTAGCCCGTACAAACAGACAGAGAAACAAAAAAAAAAAGTCTGGATATGTTCTATTTCACTTCTTACATCCTCCTGACTCGGATTTCATCTTTTTTTCCAATGTACAGACATTTGACCTCTACAGTTTTATTATATAGATTTTTCAAATAATTTAGTGGTGAAGATTAAATTAAAGAATTAATTTATTTGTAGAAATACCTAAGTAATTTTGTAGAATTGGTTAAAAGGAGAATTGCACATGTGAAGAAATTCATAGGTTGTGATTGTGAAGTAGACTGTAGAGGTACCCCCGCACTGGACCATTGTTGTCGACTAGAGCCTATTCACCCTGATCTGGCCATGTATAGTCATTATAACACACCTTACCCTGACAAAAACAAATACATAAAAAAAATATGGTAACCTATCACATTTTCGAAAAACTGATATCCGAATTTCAATAATCCGTAAACGATTCATACATTTTTCAATTTCCATTGTATGACTTGACATATTTTTACACGCTTTATATTAGCTTCACTTGTAAGTAACTATGTATGTAAGAAAATCTTGGAATCTTAATTTGACCTACTTCCCGGTCTTCGATTAGGATGAAATTTTGCACACGCTCTGAGTTTTGATGACAATACATGACTACATAAGAAACGTCATTACAAATCCAATATGGCGGCCTCCCCATTACATGTACGTAAAAAATATTGGAATCTTAATTTTACCCACTTCCCGGTCTTCGATTAGAATGAAATTTTGCACACGCTCTGAGTTATGATGACAATACATGAATAGCTAAGAAACGTCATTACAAATCCAATATGGCGGCCTCCCCATTACATGTACGTAAAAAATCTTGGAATTTTAATTTGACCCACTTCCCGGTCTTCGATTAGGATGAAATTTTGCACACGCTCTGAGTTATGATGACAATACAGGACTAGCTAAGAAACGTCATTACAAATCTAATATGGCGGCCTCCCTAAGATGGCGAACTGGCTGTTTGAAATCCACCCCCATGATATGGGTATCAAATGAAAGGGTTTGCTGTCAGGAATACGAAAAAAACAGTCACGGGACTTAAATCCAATATGGCGGACGTCCAAGATGGCGGACAGAAAGCGTGTTTTTTAGTTTTTTAAACTATGCATTATTAAATCACCACAATAACACTTTACAGAAGTATTCTTTTTCCGCACAACGTTATTCCGTTTTACGATTAATCTTTTTTACTAAATACCGTAATCTCACTTGGTCTTTTTTTAAACGCTAGATTTTTTTTGTTGTTATTTTTATTATTCCGAAGTAACAATTATTATTATTTTTTATAATTACGATACATAATGTTTTTGGAGTTCAAGGCACCCCGACATCTGTCGGTTAGGTTAGAAGGGTATGGCGGGCGTGGTGGGCGAGCAAAGCGAGCCCACCTCGCCCGCCATACCCTTCTGTTAGGTTTGACATGTATGCATGCCTGCTTGTGCTTGGTTGCATGCTTGCTTGCTTGCTTGCTTGCTTGCTTCATGCTTGCTTGCTTGCATGCATGCTTGCTTGCTTGCATGCTTGATGGAGTACAGAACGTAAAATGGAGAAATGAAATTTGACCTTTCAATATAATGGTTCAATTGAGCTATCGCTCATGTAAAAAAATGGTTAATGTTGTCATGGATTTTCGGTATACTGGTGAATAGTTTAGCGGAAATTTGAAACATCGGTGAACAAGTAAAAAGGTCAATTAAAACGCGGAAATATAATACAACGGAAAATGTTATTTCGGATAATAAATAAAATTTCCAACTGATAAATGTCAAAAAGTTAGCGGAATAACAATATTCGGAACAAAAAATATCGGAAATACAATAGGTAACCAAAAAATATAGATATTGATTATACATGTACTGTACGTACATTTCGATTATTCATTTTTATGAATATATCTATCTATAGATAAGAATAGAGATACCTATTGATTGTTTAGTCGGTGCACCGTATAACTACACACACTACAGGTATACGAGTAGTACTATAATAACGTAAACCATTACTGCCTAACAACCTTAGCGTAGGGAAGGGGACAGGTTCAATCGAGGTCACAAATAGCGTTTAACGTTTATTCTATAGATAGATACCTAGTACTAGTAACTAGTATCCACACGTAATATTACATCACACTATAAAACCTACAGGATGTGCACAGGAACTATTGAAGATAATATTCGAGTATGTTATATTATGACTTATATTACCTGAAGAAAAATTATGCGTCTTTTATGGGCATTCACTGCTGAACGCTTTATGAAAATATGTTTAGGTTAAGAGCATCATGTGCATGCATGAGCATCATGAGAGCGTCGGTGGCCAAGTGGCTAGGCCCGTTGACTTCCGTTCCGAAGTTCGATGGTTCAAACCTTGGCACGTACCAATGTGTTTTCGATTTTCGAATTCATATGTACGTTTATTCGACGCTCTTACGGTGAAGGAAAACATCGTGAGGAAACCTGCACACACCTGCGAAGAAATTCAAAGGTTGTGTGTGAAGTTGACCAACCCGCACTGGGCCAGCGTGGTCGACTAAGGCCTATTCACCCTGGTATCAGGGTAGGCTCGAGCCCCTCGGTGGGGACATATATGAGCTGTTAACGAAGAGCATCATGTGCCATTTCCACAGAAAAAATAAATTGAAGGTGAAGGTGACGGAAAGTTGGTAAAATATAAACAATCAAGTCTAAAGCGAAAAAATATTTATTTTTGAGTTTTTTACTTGTGTTCCTTAGGGAAAGTTGTTCAGTTTCATGAGTACTACCACTATGTTGCAGATAAACCACAGGTTAAATTTCACGGTGTATAATTTAATAGATAAATTTGTTTAATAAGTACATACTTATATTATAACTAGACTTTTAATCATACTAATATTATATAGAGGAAAGGTTTGTATTTTATGTGTATGTATGTTTCTAATGAATAAACTCAAAAACGGTTGTGCCGATTACAAAAATTCTTTCACCATTAGAAAGCTACAATCACCCTGAATAACATAGGGTACTTTTTACCGCGGGGAAAATGCCTCATTCCCACGGGAAAAACTGTTAACGCGGGTAGAGCCGCGGCGGAAGGCTAGTGTTTTATTCAGAGTTAAGCCCTTAGTTGGTATACACACATTAAATGCCCTTGTATTTGTTCAACTAACTGCCGATGACGGCTTTGAAACTGTAGTAACGAGAGAATACATAGTGCTATTCAAACAGGACACCCCGAGCTTGAAACCCAACGCTAGAGAACACGTTTGAACACCTTTGATCTCTCGCACATGCGCAGTACAGCGTTTGGTATAGTAGGTAAAGGTATACTGATGTAGGGTACGTAACGTAATGTAGGCAATGTATCTTTAGTTCTAATTTTGTTGGTAATGGTTTGAAGCTGTAGATATTGTGGGTCTTACCACAAAAAAATATACGTCGTAAAAAAAAATGTCTTGATTGAAAAATTTCGTGGAAGATTTGTTCGACACGCGCTCGACGCGCGTTTAAGTATTCTTTGAAAGGCTTCAACCCTAAACAAACAACAACCCACCTGCAAAGCGTCAGAATTATTGGTTACTCATCCCGCACAAAGCAGGCCTTACAGCAGTGGACTTTTATAGACTGTGTTAGTTAGTAGTAATAGTAAATCTAAAATACCCTCAACTTTCTTAGAACAGACAGTATAGTCAAAAGCAGATGAATTTAAAACCTTCGTTCCTTGCACCGTTTTTATATCCGTTGAATAAGGACATAAAGCCAAAGTCCGGTGAAGCTTGATTCGTTGTACTTTTTCGACTCAAGCAAACAAAAAAAAGACAAAAGCGAGGAGCACACACTTTACACTTTACCTGCTCTTCTCTATATCTAGGTATATTTATAATAAAAATTACGTGTCACGTTGTTTGTCCGCGCGCGATGGACTCCTAAACTACTGAACCGATGCACACCCTGTGCAAATCGACCCAACTTGAAAGATAGAATAGCTCATACTCACGAGAAAAACTGTTAACTGAAAGCTAGTAAACTATAAATTTAAGCTATCCATAATATACGACGAACGAATAGAACTTTACTCTTAAAATTTTAATACATGAAAAGCAAGTTTACTCGCTTCAGTGGCCGCGTTAACAAGTTTAGTCCAACTAGTTAGGAACACAATCAAAGCATGAAACGTGTTATTTAATTATTTATTATTCAACACAAAGTAGTTTACACTTACACCTAACCAGTTTAGGGTAGCACACAACTTTATTTAAAACATCACTACATAGTATAAAATAAAACAAAGTCGCTTTTTCTGTCCCTATGTCCATATATCTCTATATTGCTTGTGCTTAAATCTTTACTACGCAACGGATTTTGATGCGGTTTTCTTTATAGATAGAGTGGTCCAAGAGGTTTATATGTATAATACATGCATAATATACTTAAGGATAACCCACAATAACCAATTTTCCGTGCAGGGCGGGTCGCTGGTACCTATGAGATATATGCCTTATCTATTTATCAACAAATAATTACATTCAAACAAATAACCAGAGAAAAAATAATATTTATTGAAACAAGCTTTTATTTATATGCTATCAAGATTTGACCTGGACACATCCTTACGGTACATACAAAGTTTGAAAGCTTTTAAAAATGCAATAGTTTACAGTGGGGGCAAATCTTGGGGGGAATGAGGAAATGTTTGGTTTGGATCACCATAAATATGTAATGAGCTTATGTTATGACATAGGTACGCAACTGAAGACAGTCTAGTAAATATTTCCAATGCAAATAACCCATAAACTAAAGTTTCATTAAAATCCATTCAGTAGTTTTTGCGTGAAAGAGTAACAAACATACGTCCATACTTACAAACTTTATCGTTTATAACATTAGTAGGATTTGTCTATTTTGTTGTTATTTAAGTCTTGCAAAGTTCTAAGTTCAAAATGTTAAGATTTATAAATCATTTTTCGACGTCATTGCATTTTGTAATCACAATTATTTATATGTACAATGAAAATGTCTTCTATTTTTTTAATTTAAGTCAATTAAGCAACTACAATACCAGCTGTACCTATTGTTTTTAAGCTTTTGTAAGATTTTTAATAATAGAATAACGATTTGCTACCGGAAAATAGTGAAATTATTAAAATGTATATTATAATACCTGCTACCGTGGTGGTCATTTTCAATGCGTGTGGTTATATTGCCGCTCTCTGTTTAGGGCGTTACGCATGATTGTGTATTTTAAATACCCGACAATGAGTGCAATGACATTGCACCGGTAAAAACCTTTACCACCTCCACGGTCAATACTTGCACCATGGAGCATGAAACATCTTGATAGGAGACAGCGTAATAATGACAACCTGCATCTTTTACTAATATAACTGTTCTCGTTCGTGTGTATGTCGAGTCTCTACACTGACACTGGCAAAATACGTCTCACCGATGTGAAGCCATAAAAAAAAAAAAAAAAACCCTGTCAGTTGGAAACGCTTGAACTGGAGAACAAAGAAGAAAAATAAATTATATACGCACATTTTACCGTTGTATAACACCCCAGTAAAAAATAATAAACTCAGTTGGATTCGCGTATCGGAAAGCTAGTGAAATCACAGATCTAGCCAATAAATCGTTCTCGGTACATACAGCAGATAATGCCGACATTTCGCAGGAACCAACCGGTCGGGTGAGGTAACCCGACCAGCGGTGGCCACCGCAGGGTGAATGAGGAAGCGTTCCCACGGGGCTCGCGCCTGCGCAGATCATGTGCTACGTACCTGTGGACAATTGATACACCTTGTTAATATGTGTACACAGTTTTGTTTTGAAGCAAAAAAACAAAAGACAACAATAAGATAATTTCAAGGCCAAAATTTAAAACTCCTTCATTCATCACTCGATGACACTATTGCGAAAGGGTAGGATAGAAATGGCGTGTCAAAAAATTAAAGAATTTCGTTGACCTTAAACAAGAATTGAACATGCATCTCCCCAGCAATCTTTGCCAACATAGAATGAAAAGAAATCTAAGCCACAGATAAATTTAAAAGTCTAATCCAGAGGATCTAAACAAGACTCGTTAAATTAAACGATATGGAAGGAAATATCGATACCACGGCTCTTTTCTTACCATGCTACACGGTATTTCTACCCCACATATCAGACTTAGGCACATCAAAAGCACCGTTAGATCGGGCCATAGAGGACGCGAATTATACGCCGGGTTTACAATACTGTGTGGGTTCGAGTTCAGGCGTGCCGAATTCAATTTGTGGATATTCGACATGGCAATGTTTACGAACGTGATAAAACTGTTGCACAAATTTTACATGTACCTATATCAGACTGTCCATTATATTCTGCTATGAGATAATGTCTTTGTTTAAAATGACAAAGCGGGTTGGGTGGTTGGTTTGACTTTATGAGTATTGAATTTTGAGGTTGGTCGAATCATGTATTTTTATCATCTTTGTAGTTTTTCTTCTGAACTACCAATTTAATTTATTACAAAGAGTACGACTCACAAATCCCATTGGATCCCTTCTGATAATCAGATGAAGATGACGATGACAAATCTGATGATATTGCCTCCTCAACGCTAGAGTTACTTTAAGTAAAATTGCCAAGAAGCTCCGTGTGAGGTAAAACTTGTACTAAGTTTAACTGCAATGTATTATGTATTCTTGGTTATGAGATGGTAACGTAAACAGCGAGTTTAGTAGATGTAAATGTAATGTTAGCAGCTCAGCGGGGTCAGGAAGTGAGCCGCGTAGGCGGACGGTTAACACGGCGAGGAAGCGACGCGTCCGGTGCGGTGCGGGGTTAGCTTAGCTCCACCGATATGGAGATTTGTGCAGCCATGTACCATTCATTCAGTACGTTGCGATCAGTATAGTGCAACATATATTATTTGCTTATTTATCTTGTGGGTTTCGAAGTTAACTTCAAAAACCCTGATGTCAGAACTATTAAGCTGCCTAAGGCTTCTGACATACCACGGAAGCTGTAACATAGTGCATAAAGAAGATAATGGATGAGACAATTTTGTCCAGTAGCACTGAATTTTAAGTTACTGACTATGTCTGAAGAATTTCATTATATAACTGGCAGTAACAAGGCTGTGGGTGGAGCAAAGGTTTTAGAGTAAGTAGCGATCAATCGTTAAGAAGATCTTTGGTTGAGGCGTTTGCACGTCTAAGATGTCTTTCGGCTAAAATGAGCGTGATGGCGATAAAGAAAAACTAGATTTGACTTTCCCCAACTTTTATTCACTCGTAATACAGCTTGATAGGTATAGAACATAAATCGAGGATTTTCAATATCTGCCGTATTCATCATCTGACAGTATGTAGTAAATCTAGTAAAACCAGATTCACTTCAAGAACGACTTCTTATTGAGAATGTTTTACTTAGAAATCTAGAAACTGGTTCTTGATAATATACTCGTATATTGATCTTTAAGACCTTTCCTTGCTTCTCACATGGATGATGATGTCTTATCGTAGCACTATCTACCTATCGACTAGATTTTAAGGTCACGAATTCACGATGATACCATAGATATACTAAGGCTATCTCAAGTGACAAAGCCTGTCCGTCCAGGTAAAATTACTGAAAAAGGGGTATTTATTGGACTTCTCTATATGATATGATATCCTTAGTTGAATTCAAGATTTAGTATTGTTACTTGTTTCTAGACACCTACTTCATTAGTTTAGTCTGTATAATGCCAATGCTGTGTAAATAATTACTGTATGAATTGTTACAGAAAATACTGGTTAGACAGCTGATGATAACGAAGAATTTCTACAAATTTTGTGAACCCAGCTTTCCATGAACTCTAGATAGTGAAACAAAAGCAAGAAGCACTTGAATACAAAACCTACTGCTACGGTATAAAGGCGTGTTTGACCATTCGCTACTACTATACCACACAGGGTGATGTACTAGATGTTATTGTTGAATATTCCGTGAATCTTGTTGAAAGCCCCCATTGTACCTTTGTCTCCTAACGTAAACAGTATTGGAAGAGTGAAGAGGAATTACTGGGTAATTAAAAGCATTGAACATGTGAGAGGGCGGGGGACAGAGTAGTAAAATAAACAAAAGGGATCGAGCGCGACGTTGCCGCTCCGAGCGACGCCGGCGCACACAATACTACCATTCCAAGTCCACCAGCTGTTGTACCTGAGCCTGTTTGTAGAGTCAAAGGCAAACACACTTGAGAAAATTTCGTAGATCTTAAGCGACATTCGTTCTTTTCACTGGTAACTTTTAAGTATTTGTTCGCGTGCCTGCTACGATCCGGGTTCATTTTTCTCGAGGTTCAAAAGTGGACGTAATCGATCCGTGTGAAATGGATCTTTGGGATCCGCAAGAGTCGGCTGTGAGCACGAACTGAGCGCGCATATTTATATATTTCTCAATAGCTGCTAGGGCTGCCATTAGTGGAAAGATCTGGACAATATTTAGCCACGATTATAGGCTCATTGTTTCACAAAAGTTATTTTTATCATTCATGTTAAAATAAAATACACTATAACAAATATTAACAAACAGGCTGAAGTGATGGAATGTCTTATACTTGAACAGAGAGAATCTGTAGAATCTGAAAATGGCCATGGTGATCCAGGCATCACATCACCATCACCTAGACCTAGAAAGGATCAAATATGATAACAAATCTGAGAAAGGCGGTCGGTCGAGGGCAGATAAGTTAATAGATATGAATAAAAAATATATAAATTATTATTATATCACAAACATAATAGCGAAGTTTTACCTACCGGTACAAATTGCGATAGAAGCATTTGTATCATTTCTTATCACTTGCGTCGCATACTCTACTGAACCATTTTACATGAAGCTTTATGTCGGGACATTTCCTATTTTGTCAAAATGAACAGCATCTGAAATGTCGTCACGAAATTAAAGAATCCTGACCATGGCAGCCCTAACAGCTACCCATGTAGCTCATTCACCCCCATGTGATCGCAAGGGTACTTAATCCCCTGTCTATTTCAAACACGTTTTACTTCATTCGTTTCGCGTCCAACAAAAAACTTATTAGATTTACTAGGCGCCCTTTCGATCGATAAACTGCCCGCTTTGATTTTGAGGGAGAAGTGTTACTACGAGTAAACGAAGCTAATGATAATTACAAACTATTATTTTTGTCGCTTTAAAATTAAACATTTATTAAATACTTATATGCCACTGATAAATAACAATGAATCTAGCCAGGAATATCAGTTCCAACAACAATATAATTTTAATTAAATGATAACAAATGAAGCCCTCAATAGACAAGGTAGTATTGAACCAGAAATAAATTACCAGATAGAGGAAAAAATATGATCGAAATTTGGGAGAATAATGACAATAAGAATGATTGAATGCATTAGCTTTAGACTGGACTATTCCAGGACCTCATAACCTCAAAAGACTGCATC
Organism: Teleiodes luculella; assembly: GCA_948473455.1. Lineage (NCBI taxonomy): Eukaryota > Metazoa > Arthropoda > Insecta > Lepidoptera > Gelechiidae > Teleiodes > Teleiodes luculella. The sequence goes on along the minus strand of OX419591.1, from coordinate 13,259,136 downwards.
AGGTTTGTCACAAAGTCGGTCATGATCACGACAATGTTTCTCCCCAAAGAATATCTCGCACGAATGGATGTGGTGGTGGATAAATGAAAATAACCGGCGAGGGGAGACTCCCGCCGAGCCTACACATGGCCCGTCGACCTCGTTCGCGAACGAGCCATGAGATGTAGCGAGTGACAAACTAACCGCTTTCGGATAGAACTCCACGCTTTTCCTTTCGTCCTAAGCTTGTGTGGCAAAATCGAGGTATCAAGCTTCACCGAAAGAACGGTACTCTGGTACTCTCGTTCTGTTCTAGTAATTATGATTCGGTGTAATGAGTTAAGTTACAAAAAAACATGTACTGATGGACAAAGAAGAAACAGAGAAACCTTTTAGAGAATCTCCTCTAAAGTTTCTTGGTCTGGACTGGACTAGATCCTTCCTTACTCTAACAAAGATATTCAAGCTGCTTAGTTTTTTTTTGCATTCAATAAGGAGCATTTTTTCGATTATATTTGCGTTGCGTGTACTACGTGCTTTTATATAAACAACATAATACAAAAAAATACCTTTAAGATGACAAAGCACAGATCATTTAGATTAGAGAGAAAGACCCTCGATACCATCGCAACGAAGTTATGCAACTGGTTGTGAAGACAGATTTTTTCTTGCGAAAGTTAAGTTCCATTTACCCTCTGCTTGCTTGTGTCTTGATCCATTCGGCAGAGAACTCGCGTGGTAATAATACTCGCACGAGCCACGAGACAGAGCCACGCGTGTGAGCGGCGACTGCGCCGAAATAATTGTCCATTATGAGCACCGCGCTCCAAGCTTACAAGCGTCCGTGGGGGCGAGCATACTACGCATCCATCATGTTGGGGAGTTTTTTTTGTCCGAATTAATTAGGTTAGTGTGTAAAGTGCTTGCCAAAATGTACTAGAGCTAGACAGACGGAGCTTAGTGGGCTTGACGAAAGTAAATTTTAACCTCTGAGATTATTTACGCCACCACCTATCTCTCGGTGTATTCCGTAATACCGTTCTAGAATTAGGAAATATAATTAGTATCTTAATCTACATTTCAGCTGATAGAGGTCCCCCAAAGATCTCCACAAGAATATAACGAAGTTTTTTTTTTAAGGACTTTATTTTGTACAGAAGATTTATTACGTATTAAGCAGAATAAATACGAAAAGATTTTTCCTACCCAGTTTAACATCTTAATTTCGACGTTTAATTAAAGCCCGCCCATAAAACATTAAAGTGTGATCCCTCTTAATTAAACGAAAAATCATCTAGGTGCATTGACAAAATTGGTAAGATAATCCTACTTCTAAAGTTTCTAAACTCCTTATCACTATGGAGACAATGGGAGCCAGCAGCCGGTGCCTGAGGGTTGTGGAAACAAGAGGGGAGAAGAGCGAGGGGACTGAACCCGTAAAACTAAAAATAGACGAAAAAACAAGACACAAAACTGTAATATTCAATACAGGTTTCTAGTTAGATGCAGTAGAGTCGATGTTTGAGAGAAATTTTCTGGAACAACTGTAAAAGGAAGTTGGTTTTTGACTACGCTGGACACACCCACATAAAAATGTCTCTCCTGTCCTAACACAGGGAGACAAGGTCGAGTTTCGAATGTAGTTACTTTCAAAATTTGTAAATGAAAATTGACTATGCTATGCAGTAATAAATGACTATAAACCCCAAACAGAAACACCTTCGTAATTCTGAGAAATAAGGTTGGAATTTGAAAACATTTCTATCAGATAATTGCAAATAGATTTTGGTATTTCGGATGGGACTTGCACAGTAACACAGGGTACTTAATATGAGGACACAAGGTTGAAAGTTGAATAGTTTTCTTGAGATAAGTGTGAATGCTTTTTGGTTTTTGATTGGGATGCATCTGTCAAAACAATATGCGGCGGAAACAATAAACTGTTGCAGTTAAATTATCCCAATCAATGGCGAATGGAGGAACTTTTGAGTTTTAAGTAAATTCAGGGTTCCATATTGTTACTATTTGGCACGTCACGACTCACGACTCACCAGGGCCGGGGGTGAAAATTAAGTCGTCACAATAAATTTTAACGAGGCAGTTCATGTCAGGATGTGAATAAAAAATCCTTTTCATTGTACACATCAGTTTACTATTGCCACTGTACATTCAGGGAAATGTACTTTCCGGGAGATGGACTTTCCGGGAAGACGACATTAAAGGAAAGGGACATTACGAGAAAATGACATTAAGTGAAAGGGATATTCGGAGAATAGATGTTCAAGAAAATAGACTTAATGAACCGACTGGATATTCCGGTAATTAGACCTAACTTAGGTTAGGTGAAGGACATTTACAACTATGAGCTAGAAATTTTATCTTAATGTAATGAATGAGTAATGCCAAGAAGCTGGACACAATTAGCTTGAGAAAATTCAGCATGAAAAAGCCAAGTTATTATTCTTTTCAGTTTTCGTGATGTTTAAGTGCGCTTTCAAAGATTCCTGTTATACTCTGAGAATTAAATTCGAGCTGAAATATTCGAATCCTTCAGATAAGTACGATTTATGACCCACTACCACTGGCACCGCCTTAGTTTTTAAATAACGTACTCCTTTCGGTAGCACGTTAAGATGTTCAATTAATTTTAGAGCCTTTAATTTTTATGACCCTTTTTACTACTTAATTATCATATCGACGTCGAAGAAGGCAGTTAAAGAAAACAAGTAATGTATTTGTTCAGACAATTTAATTGCTTGGCTTTATATTTTATGTACATACCACGAATAACATTTATTTTATTTCTAAACTTGATGTTTAATTAGTAACTCTTGTAATTCACCAAAGAGAACATCTTTTTTATAAAGCATGCACGCATGCATGTACCTATACGAGAAGTCTAAAGATAGGAAACTATTGGAATGTCCACCTGTGTAACCTACGATAACCTGCCAGAGGAAGTGATTATGACAACACCTCCTAACAGAGGATTTATTCGTAAACAGCTCGTAATCATAATAATATATCCCCACCGAGGGGCTAAGGCCTATCCTGAATCAGGATAAACGTATTTAACTTTTCCCAAGACTAAGTACTCAAGCTTCAGTCAACGAACTTTTATTCATCTTGGCAAAACTTCAAAGCTCTAACCGAAGTAACCGTTACAACCAAAGCTCTATTCAGTTTCTAGTTGCTATTGCTAGATTGCTACATATCCTCAACATTGTCAAAGATCAAAAAAAATAATCACTCAGTATCCCACGTGGTTTAACGTTTCCTTTTCGTACATGGCACAACTTACTTTCCCGAAAACCTTCGAGAGCTTTTAAGCAACAAGTCGTCATAATACGTAATATTCGTAATTTGACCTTTTTAATTTACGAGACCGGGTGAAGCCGTCCAAGCATTTATTGCATCATCCTCTGTGGAAGTTGTCAAGTTGGCAATACTTTTATGCCAAAGTTTCCGGTTGTTTTCCCTAGGGGTACGAGTTTGGAAATGTGCCGTGTTACGAAGATTAGGTAATAATTTATTTAACGCTTTCTTTCTCCCCCGTAGACTCTTTTGGGTTGAGGTAAATGTGTGTTTGTTTGAAGTTTCGATTGGATTTGTACGTTTTATGGCGTATGTTATGTCGTGGTTTCATTCAATATGACTTCTTTTTGGATTCAGAAGTGGTTTATTTTATTTATTTATTTTTTATTGACTACGCTTGTTTGGAAATGTACGAGTATGACCACCTCGGGCCTCGGACACTCCATACAATACAGCAAATCTATCGCTAAGGAATACGGGCTCTTTCAAGGTCAATATGTCCAGCGGCATGTGCTGTCTACTGTACATAAGAATGCTTTTTCAATTCATAATAAGGAATTCTTGCAGTTAAAGGCACGTAAAGATCAACACTTTAGACTTTTTCTTGTTCTTGTGTTCAGATTAACTAGGCCCTTGAGTCTCTATGACAACATATCCCCTTGTAATTGGCTCTCGTTTACAACTCAAGCGCAATCACAGTAATCGTATCAGGCAGCGCGCGAGGACATCGATCAAAGTATCTCGAGGAGTTTTCTCACATTTTGACATGCGTGTGCGTGAGATCTAAATCGAACGCAGTGATGCCAGATTCTTCGTTTAAAATATCATCTGAGATATCACTTTCCAAAATATTTTCTAACTAATCAAAGAAAAATTCTAAATTTGTTATTATTTTAAAGTTCGGTTATCTTGAAGAATAGAGTCTCAAAAATCAATCTAGTCATCTTAATTTTAATCCAAGAGCATTAATTATTCGAATTTCTAGTTACATTTCTTTAGTATATTATTATGTGTAATGTCTAACCTAACCTAACCTAACACCAAAATTATAAAGAAGGAAATATTTTCATGATGGTTAATAAAATTAAGCTAGGTACTTAAAGTCTGACCAGAAAAAAAAGTAGCCCGCATTTTAATATCGAAAATCCGCAATATGGCGAGATTTTTTTTTTGGTCAGGCTTTACTTAAATATCTTAAAACATTTGACGAGTGATTAGATTTAGATCTGGCAATACCGTAACGCTCAAGTGAAGTGACGGATTGCAATCTACCTTTAATCAAAGCTGCTGGCGAGTAGACATGTACAACCCGTCAAAGCTAATTGAGCGTAACAGTATTGGACTGCGTTTAAGTTAAAAGCGAGCGTTCTTTAATATTAGCAAAGATGACGCTAGTAAACTAATGAGAACAGTGAGATTTATTGTAGACATTTAGTCTTTTTTTTGTCGGAACATGCAGGGGCGTACGTAGCTATAGCTACCGCCGTATCAATTATACGTTACCCGGGGGCCCCCAACGTGCGTAAGCAAAAATTAGTAACAACTTCCTATTTTTTTTTTTTACTAATGACTAAAGTAAAAAAAGCAATTTATTTAGATAGATAGATAATTATGATGATTAAATATTTCTTTTAAAATGCATTTTTTAATATTTGCAAAGATGACGCTAGTAAACTAATGAGAACAGTGAGATTTATTGTAGACTTTTTGTCTTTTTTTGTCGGATTGAACATGGATCTGAGTTCTGACGTAGTCGGAAGAATATTCGGTTCTCAGTCTTAAATGGGAAAAAATACAAGTAGGGTTCTCATTTAAAATATGTGATTAAGCATTATAAAGTAAGCCAGGCTTAAAAAAATATCTTTACCCATTTTGACTGTTATAGCAATAATTACAACGTTGTAATTGTTATTTGTTGTTTTTTTTTTATTGTTTTTTTTCTAGCGCAAAGATTGTTGGGTTTAAAAAATAACCTTTTTTTACAATAGATTAGTAAGGTATGTGTACAAGGTACTTTATTCATTGTATTTTTATTGTTTACCTTACTTACAAAAAGCTTTCTAAATATAATTTAAAACAATCATAACACAGTTTCAGAATCTTTGATTTAGAATGCTATAGAAATCCTTTAATCCTTTCGTAATCTTCTATTTTCCGCTATAGACCATAACATGACACAGGTAAAATGGGTTCTACAGGCAATACAACAGAAAGAGACAGATACATGTTAAGCTAGAGAGAGAAGGCAATACCCAGCCAGGATCACGCGTACTAGAAATTCAGGGAATGTTAAGTTTGGCCTCGGCAAAGGGTTTTGGAAATTAAAACGACAAACATTCCTCTTGGTAATTGACGTGTTGATTTTCGTTACCCATGAAGTGGAATTTTCGATTAGAGGTTTTTGAACGCGGGTAGTTGAGGTGTTAAGTAGGTCTTTTTTAAAGTGTTTATGTAAGTAAGTGCTTCAAATGATTAAGTTACTATTGATTAATTAATTATATAAATTTAGTTTGTTTCATCGAATTTAAACCAATAAATGAAAAGTCATACATATTATGTTTATTACTTTCGCACATAAAAGACTTTACAGTTTTTTTTATGTCTCTTCTGATCGAAGCCAAAAACCAAGTAAGTTGTATATCGTACTGATCTCGGACAAAATTCCAGTCTCTATTTCCATATTTTTATATTTTTGAAGAAACACACTCTTCAAGGATCAGTCTTTGAATGTGGCGAACAAAAAACCAGAGTTGAGTGACATCCTGTGTCAGGTCTCAAAACGCACTTCACCAATAAAAACTCACGAGTCGATGATGGTGAGACTCACTCCGCAACTACGCGGCTACGTGAGGAACGCGCTAAGGGCCTTACGGCCTTACGATAGATTGAAGATAAAATACCCCCACAATAGGACCGATTCTATTTACAACGCTGCAAGTTTTAAAAACCATATGTCCTTTTCAAGCTCTTACGAACGAAAAGGGACTGACAATTTAAATTTAGAAACATTAAACAACGATATGTCGATTGAACTACTTTTTTAAGGTAATGAGAAAATATTCGACATAAATTAAGCCTAATTTGACAGCTGCCCCTCTTATTTTCAATACAATAAGGAACATGGTTGCAATCTCAAAATTTAAATTCAATTTGTCATACAAAGTGACCGGTCAAGTGTCAGAAGTATAATATAATGAAAAGATGATTTTTAATTTTGAGATTTCAACTTATGTTCCTACTACCACTATGTTGCGGAATGACCCAGTTAAATTTCAGGGTGTATCATGATCTAAAAAAACAAGGTCTTCTACTCGGACTGACTGACATCCTTGTCGAATGCGTATTATTCGACAAGGATGAACAGCAGATGACGTAGGCTTGTGTCAAGTCACGTGGTCTTCTTGTTAGACCTTGTTTTCTTAGACCATGGGGTGTATGGTATGGAGGGGATGACGGACGATACCCTTTAAAACGCATTTTGATTGTCCTACCATATCGCAGCCGCAGCTGAGTCCTGTGGATACCATATTTTATGTGTAACCTACTCGATAGAGCAATGTGCCTACGTCATCTCACTCCTGTAAGGCTGCTTTTCCACCAGAGCTGTGCGAGGTAGCTAAGAGGTGTGCGAGGAAAAAATCCACCAATAGAATCACTAGGCTAGGAAAATGAAGTAATTCTATTGGTGGATTTTTTCCTCGCACACCGCTTAGCTACCTCGCACAGCTCTGGTGGAAAAGCAGCCTTAGGTTTGGTCAATTAATCAAAGTCTATTGCGAGTACAAATGGAGGGGTTTCTTTTTTTTATTTAGATATTCTCTACATTCCTATTGATACTTATATTAACATACAGAAAATTAACAGGAATCTGAAATTTACTGTAAATTTAAAAACATTCCTTTTAATAATTTTCCATTTTACTATCTATCTATCATCTATAATACAAAAATAACTTATTTTCTTTAAAGAACTTCCTGATTCCACCTTCGCAATTCCAGTCTTTAACTTCCCTATTACAAAGTTATTACTATTTCAAAAATTTACAGAGTTTTAATGAAAGTACCTTCATTTGAAATCCAATTAGTTGAATTCATTACTAAAAATGTTAATTAACAGTTCCGTTCCGTAACTAGCTCGGTTCGGAAACTAAATGTCCATTTACACGAAAGTATTATTACTTAGGCCCTGAACATATTTCAATAAGAAGACCCACTATAATGTTATCAGGAAATCTATTATGAAAATAAATACAAGGAAAATTCGAAGAAAAGGCACAAGTGGGCCACACACAATATTATACATAACGCACGTGTTGAGTTTTTGAATAGCATATAAATGAACCGGAGATATCGTTCTCCTTCACGATGTTTTTCAATATCAACGCGCTAGGCCGAGTTCCGAGGTTCCCTCGAGCTGCCCCTGTCGCGTTGGTACATGACTGACTACTTTGGGGTAGAGTATTCCGCTCCCCCGCAATCGTACTTTTTCGACTCAAGCATAAGTTAATAAAAAAAAAGGAGATATCGTGTTATTCTTGTTTCTATCTCTCATGCAAAAGGCCACAAGAAAAGAAATCAGACTTTTTCGTTTGACATAAATAAAAATTAGTCTTTATTTTATTTTTATTTTTTTAGGAAATTATGAAACAAACATTGAAACATGCATCTATGAGTAAAAACGTCTTCCAACGTGTCTTCACGAGGCATTTTTCCGAGTCTTATTGATATTAGATTAGATAATAGTCTTATTGATATTTTTGCTTTTTTTAATCAGTCTAAATATGCACGCAGTGTGCTTTTTTTATCGTCTGTGAGGATAGTAGCCCCCGCCCACACAAAGTTTTGACAGTTCAGTCTTCTGCCTGCACGAGTTTCACAGGATACCGGGAACGCGTGAACAGCGGCTTTCTCCGAAAACTCATTACGCTGCACGCGTCACGTACGGACTATAACCGGTTTTATTAGGTTTCACTAACGCGCCCTAAGTCAAGCGCGCGCCGGCGTGCGGTGCATCTGAACGGCCCTTTATGACGCCCGCACACGGCTTCTTTTGAACGGCGTTTTGGGAAATATTGTAAAGGGTTATTGAGCTTCAGACGTGTGAGTGATATTTTTAAACCGACTTCAAAAAAGGATTTCTCAATTCGACCGTATATATGCTTTTTTTTACAATTAAGTACATAACATAATGCAGTTTGTAAATGCAGTTTTATCTTTTTATTTTAATTATACTAGTAGCTGTGCTAGTAGCACCGATGCGATTTCCTGTGTCTTAGTAGTTAGGGATCTACTTTTTTTTTAATTGACCTATGCCTGTGTCGAAAAGGTACGACCAATCAAGCTTTACCGGAGGTGTTTGTTTACTCGTAGTCTAGTGACTTGCTACAAATAAATATTCAGATTTCTGGTTTGGTTGACTTGAATTCACCCATGTATACGTTATACACTCGTATTCTGTTTGTTGGCAAATAAACATGTTATCTAATTCTTCGTTTCAATACAAAAAGCTATTACTTTCTTTAGATACTAGCGTGCTTAGACCAGACTTAGCATGTTTACGGCACTTTGAAACTACTTAGATTTACTCGTAAGTTGCAAAACTAAGCAGACTGACTGGTTTATAACCTCTACCTATGAAGATAGGTACATACAGAATATTACTTGATATCATACGCAAATACCGTTAAATAGTAGATGAAGGCAATACCGGATTACAAACCGGTAAACATGTAATTTTATTTAATACTTTTCATTCTCATTCGGGAATTCACTACGTAGTCTCGAGCCTTTCGATGAGAAACGTCTATAGGTAAATAAGCTGATGATACCGTTGTTACTTAATTTTCTATTCTACCCTCACTCAACTATGAAGAATACTTCCATTATTCTGTGGAGAAAAATTTAAGAAAAACTGTAAAATTCGTTGTACGCGTATAAGTTCCATAGAGCATAGAGAACGAACTACAATCACAAAACTGCACTGCCAATGCCAAACATAGCATAACTAAGACGCAATACAACATGTATTAAACTTTCTGGTACTTATTCTTCAATCTCATTTAGAGTGAAACGGAGTCTCATTAAACACAACCGCCCCCGTAACATGCAGTGCTATGATAAAAGTTTGTCGCGCGAGAAACCCGCCATATTGAAATATCCTCCAATAGGATAAGAGAATACGCACGACAAAATTATGTCTGTCACGCGTGGACCGGGCATGTTAGAGGGGCAGGATGTCTTAGGTAACCCAACTACACATAATATTATTAGTTACGTCATTCATTAAGTTCTCTTTCAAGTATAATATGAGTGATTATGCACTAATAGTTTTTGGGTGTGCGCTATCTCTCCCCCCGCTGCTTTTGAAAGACTTTTTTCGAAGCGAGCGCCTATCTATATCCTCTCCTGAAGTATTTAATATTCAAAGCTCCGCACATAATACAGGTAAGACACGTATAGCCAATTCATGTATGTTATGTACGTACTATAGGTACTAATTTTAGAGATCACTAACTCTATCAACTAATTATACATGATGTTAAACGCTAAACGCCTAAGTGAAACCCTTCCAAACTCAATTTGTACTGTTGGAAGCGGGTCAAGCTGGACACTCAACTTACTATTCTGTTCCTTATTGAACGGTCATAAGAACGATGCGAAGTCCACAAACTGTTTCGCTTAGTCTGCTCTTCACTGTACCACACTGTACGTGGGTCATCTCAACTTACCGACATTATACATACATACACCAACCATTAATTAGTTTACCATGGCAATTTACGTCTTGCAACATGAGGCCCTAATAAAGCTATACGTACAGTAGGCAGCATATCCGGCTGGACATACTGACCTTGAGAACGCCGTTATTCCGTAGAAGTAGAAGCGAGTTTCTAGCCGCATGTGCTGCTTACTGTACTTACATAGGTATCCATCCAGATATGCAGTTATCAAGCGAGAGATTTATCCTAGAACAAAACAAGGTTTTCTTCTCGTGGCTCCGCCTGCGCTAACAGTTTTCCCGTGGTAATGAGGAATTTTCCCGCGGTAAATGGTAGCCTATGTCCTTCCCCAAGGTCTATTCTATCTTAGTACCAAGTTTTATTAACATCGGTTCTGTAATTTCGAAGTTTATTAAATGCTAACAAACAAACAATCAAAATATATTTCGTCTTTGTAACATTGGTGTATAGAACTAGATGAAGGAGAATACATTGAAGAAACCTGCATACACCTGGGAAGATGTTCAAAGGTTTTGTTTAAAGTAGAGTCAATCGCTTTGAACTAAGCCCTGTTTATTAACATAGTGTTTGGCCCCTTCAGTGGAGACGTACGGACGAACAGCCTCCGTGGTCGAATGGTCAAAAGCTCGCCTGATGTTACGGAGGTTCCGGGTTCGAATCCCGGTGGAGAACTTGTCGAACAAAAATCACTTTGTGAAACTATCCCCAGTTTGGTTAGGACATTGCTGGCTGAATCACCTGATTGTCCAAAAGGAAAGATGATTCCGTGCTTCGGAAGGCACGTAAAGCCGTTGGTCCCGGCTATGATCTACGGATATAGTCGTTACAGGAGCTATGACAGAAGCCTTAGACGGCTCAATAATTCTGACACCAGGGTTTGGTTCCAACCTCGAAACCCACACGCTAAGCATGTGGAGACGTTATATGAACCCATAATAGAAAAATATGAGAAGAATACATTTACCAAAAATAACATTTCGTTTCATGTGTAGTTATAAATTTAATTACTTCGCAATAAACTTCTATTACAGCTTTAAGTAGTGTTACTCATTGCGTCACCACACCTAATAAGTTACTCATTTAATGTTATCGTAAAAGTTAACTACACGCCATCTAACAAAGGGCTATAACATTTAAGCAACTGTGCACTCATTTTACTTCCATCTACCTTCATTATGTTAAATGTTTCCTTATTAAACAAAGTTTTCCTTTTGTTTCCAAAAACATCTCCGAAGAACAATGTCAGTATTTTATATACGATTCCAAAGACGACGAACAGTTAAACAGCTGCGTAAGAAAAAATCTATTGAATTCATAACACAGCTGATCACACAAATCAATTCCATATCAGCCTTATTTACAGAGCGTTAAAATTGAGATTTGTTGGAAGGTTCTGACAATGCGATGCCACTTGGCCCTGCATCAAGCAACTGCAACAAAAGCGATTGATTCGCGGGATCAAATGGGGCGAATTTGGGTGCGGGGGGAGGCATGAAGGAGGGGCGGGCAGGGGGAGGGGGCAACAATGCGGCCGAGGTATCGATCCGCCCCCGCTCCCCGCGCCGTCTGCTCGGCCTACACTCCTCCGGTCCTACTCCTCACCGATATGCAGCCCTAGTACTTTTGCTTTCGAAACCGCACCACTAGATGCGGTTGTCAGGACGTGGGTGTGGTTGCGGTATTGAGGGCTTACAGCCGATCGTTCGTAATACTCAGCCTCGAACTGAATCATTTGTTACCATAGACGTTATTTATTATTATGCCTTGAGCTGTTACACTTTCACACCTTAAAGGGAAGACGGAATTCCGTTTAGAATTTGCAAAATAAGATGATAAAAGATCATCACAGAATCATAGGAGCGAGAAGATTTAGGTAATATTGTAGGAAATACCTTTCGCCTACAGGAAATAATAATAACGCAATCGCAAACCGTGAAATATAAAGTGAGTCCTGATAACCTAACAAAGTGTTTGGAATATAAAGTGAGTCCTAACAAAGTGTTACCAATCACTGTTAATTCATTTACTTCCTTAAACGACAGTCATTTGCCAGCCAAAAGTTACAAAATCCTATTTCTCGAAATCAGAACCTTTGGTCTGATCTCCAATAACGTCAAAGGACATCCGACTTTATGGAGTTGATGTCGAAAATTCGAAGTACGATCAACAAACACAATACAGAACTTATTGTTCTAACAACATAAGCTGTTAGTTTCGCAACTGTGTATCAATTAAACCCCATCTGAAACCACCCGCAGGATTAGAACTGAGAAGCGACCGAAATAGCGATAACTGATCCCTTGAGGTATCATTGTTGCGTGATTTTGCCTGTAGGGTGACTATTATCATAGCAATTTCATTGTATATGTTACAGTCAAAACTCATAACCGGTTATAACCACTTTTGACTGCAAAAATCAGGCAACAGTGGCTTTTAATTTACAAGTAGGCTTCGGGTGCTAGCTAGCTTAGCGAGCACGGGAGCATACGGGAGTTTAGGGCACCCATACTTCGGATAGTATAGGTTCGAAGGGTATGCGATCCAGATAGCTCGCCATACCCTTCGTGTTAGGTTACACTTGAACCTAACCCAATCTGGAAGTGGTTTTGACCGGTTATGATGAGTTTTGACTGATCCGTTCGTTTAGGAGCTACGATGCCAGTGCCACAGACAGACAGACAGACACACACGTCAAACTTATAACACTCCTGATTTTCGTCGGGGTTTAAGAGTTAATAAAATCCCTGAAGTAATATCACTACATAGTATAAAATAAAGTCGCTTTCTCTGTCCCTATGTCCCTATGTCCCTCCCTTTGTACGCTTAAATCTTTAAAACTACGCAACGGATTTTGATGCGGTTTTTTTTAATAGATAGAGGGATTCAAGAGGAAGGTTTATATCTATAATACATGCATAATATACTCAAGAATAACCCACAATAACCATTTTCCCGTGCGGAGCCGGGGCGGGTCGCTAGTAATTTATAAACAACAGCATAGGATGTTAAAAAATATTCGATGACTAGCTTGCCGCCTCGCCGCTCCGCCAGTGCTTTTAGTTTTTCCCAAGGGAATGAGGTACTCTAGAGCTTTATTCTATCTCGTACCAAGTTTCATCAAAGTTTAGTAGTTTAGCCGTGAAAGCGTAACAGACAAAGTTACTTTAGCATTTATAATATTAGTAGGGATTAAATAAATGTGGAACTCAGGAATATAACTGATTCCCATGTATAAATATTGAATGCGCAGGCGGTAGGTACATACCTATAGTGTAACATAACAGAGTCCTATTTTCAATTTCTAAGAGTATTATTATTATTATTATAGAGACGTAGGCAAGTAATAAAATAGCCGTACTTTGGTTCCCCTGCAAATTATTATTTCCTTTCGTCTGACGCAGAAGGTAAACAGTTTGTTTTCAAAATAAAATGCATACAAATGCAGTTTGAATTTTATGTAAGCGTGCTTTGTTTGAAGTTTTACTAGCGTGCATTGCACGGTTGGTAAGATTGTTGGTTAAGGTTCAAAGAACTTTGTAAAATATTTATATGTTAACACAAAATGTTAAGAAATTCACACGTTTCAGTAAGTAAATATAGCCGCTGTGCGTCTCAAAGGTTTGAAATTCATTTAAATCGGTCGGCCTCGTAGCCTAGTTGGTAGTACGTCTGCCTACGAAGCACAAGGTCGCGGGTTCGAAACCCTCCCAGGGCAAACATTCGTGTGATGAGCACTTGTGTTTGTCTTGTGTCTGGATGTTGTATATTTATTTATGTATGTATATCAGCTATCTGACACCCATAGTACAGGCTCTGCCTAGTTTGGGGTCAGATGGCCGTGTGTGAGATGTCCCACATATTTATTTATTTATTAAATTAACTGAACGTCTGTGTGTATCTTATGAGAAGACTAAAGGTACAGAAGCCAGCGCATGCGGTTGGACATTCGCATTACGAAATTCACCCCTACCGCTACAAAATACGGGCGCTCTCAAGATCAACATGTCCAGCTGCATGTGCTGCCTACTGTATCTATATGTATAAGAGGAAGAACCATTATTTGTGTGGTATATCAAATCAAACTAAATCACTGGTATTTTTACACTGAATGGAGTCAGAAGTCCTAAATCTTTGTCCAAATCACAAATTTTGCAACTGTCTCGTTATAGGACTCTACAACTTACAACTTGTTTACGCAATCAAACCTAGCAGCGCAAATAATTGCCAGCACTCTAGGGCTCATCAGGGGATTTAGGAGTTATAAATCTAGGAACCTATTACAGACACCCAGTGTTAGTATCATTAGTAAATTTTTACACTTGATGGAGTCAGATCAGAAGTCCTAAATCTATACCAAAACACAAATTTTGCAACTGTCTCGTTATAGGACTCTACAACTTACAACATGATTGCGCAATCAATCCTAGCAGCGCAAATAATGGCCAGCACTTTAGTACTCTAGGCACAGAATACCAAATAGTAGTCCTCTAGGCTTCATCAGGGGATTTAGGAGCTATAAATCTAGGAACCTATTACAGACACCCACTACTCGTAGTATCACTAGTATCATGGGAAATAACCGTTCACTCAAATATAACTAAATCACTGGTATTTTACTCTGAATGGAGTCAGAAGTCCTAAATCTTTGCCCAAATCACAAATTTTGCAACTGTCTCGTTATAGGACCCTACAACAACAAAGTCTACAACTTATAATAACTTGATTGCGCAATCAAACCTAGCAGCGCAAATAATGGCCAGCACTTTAGGCCTCATCAGGGGATTTAGGAGCTATAAATCTAGTAACCTACTGCAGACACCCAGTGCTAGTATCACTAGTATATTTTCACACTTGATGGAGTCAGATCAGAAGTCCTAAATCTATACCAAAATCACAAATTTTGCAACTGTCTCGTTATAGGACTCTACAACTTACAACTTGATTGCGCAATCAATCCTAGCAGCGCAAATAATGGCCAGCACTTTAGTACTCTAGGCACAGAATACCAAATAGTAGTGCTCTAGGCCTCATCAGGGGATTTAGGAGCTATAAATCTAGGAACCTATTACAGACACCCACTACTCGTAGTATCACTAGTATCATGGGAAATAACCGTTCACTCAAATATAACTAAATCACTGATATTTTACTCTGAATGGAGTCAGAAGTCCTAAATCTATGCCAAAATCACAAATTTTTCAACTGTCTCGTTATAGGACCCTACAACAACAAAGTCTACAACTTATAATAACTTGATTGCGCAATGAAACCTAGCAGCGCAAATAATGGCCAGCATTTATTTTAGGCCTCATCAGGGGATTTAGGAGCTATAAATCTAGGAACCTATTACAGACACCCACTAGTATCGTATCACAGTATCATGGGAACCAACCGTTCACTTCGCAACGCGTCATTAGCATAACCTGGCGTAGTAGGCCATTTATTTATGTGACGTCATTCCACCTCTGCCCCCTAGGAGGTACTACTAAATATTGTATACTGTTAGTTGGTGGGTTGTATTTATATTAAAGTGCAATAATACAATAATTCTCTGTGAATGATAATACCACATGTCTTCTATCTATCTTCTATAAAAAATATATAGAGGTCAAATGTCTCTACATAGAAAAAAAAATCTGAAAACCGAGTCAGAGGGATGTAAGAAGTGAAATAGAACAAATCCAGCTTAGAGAATAAATAGAATTTTTTTTAAGAAATCCAGTTTTTTTGTTTCTCTCGTCTGTTTTCACGAGCTCTCCGAAACAGCTAGACCGATTTAAATCAAATTTTGCATGGTGGTCCCTTTAATCCCCGTTCATCATCTTGAATACTTTTTGCTACAAAAAATTATCTCATAATTCCTACGGGAAAAAACTATGCACTGGAAAAGTAAAAAAACAATGCAGGCGTAACCGCGGTCGGACAGCTAGTAACAAAAATATGCTATTATTTATACAAATGGGAGATTTTCTGACAGCTTGAAATAAAAAAAAAACGAGCGTTCTTTAAGATTTCCATAAATGACGCTAGTAAAATAATGAGAATAGTGAGATTTATTGTTGACATTTTCACTTTTTTTTTGTCGCATTGTACACAATAGAATATAGCAGTCGAAAATTATGATGCAATAGTAAGAGTAATAAAGTAATTAAGAAGAAACAATATAAAGTACCTTCATTATACATAATAATTAAAAATTTGTACAATAATATTGCGAAACTTTTTCGAAGAAGCAATGTAAGCACGACTCTGTAGAGCTTTGTTACCGAACCTTGAGTGTAATGTAACACCATATATCAGGCGATAAAGCTTGTGCAACCGAAAATGAACCATACTAGGTTTTCGTAGAGTTGGAACTGGTAAAGAGCTGTTTATAAATTAGGGGGTTCTCGGGGGTTAAAATAAATAACTTGGCTAACGTTTTGCGATAGGAAAATACGTTTACACAACAGCTAAAGAATTTGGCTACAAAAATCTATACTAATATTATAAAGAGGAAAGATTTGATTATTTGTTTGTTTGCATTGAATAGGCTCCGAAACTACTGAACCGATCTTAATGAAACTTGCTATTAAGATAGAATGACCTTGGGGAGTAACATAGGCCACTTTTTACTGCGGGAAAATTTCTCATTCCGCAGGCGAAGCCGCGAGGCGGAAAGCTAGTAGTATATAAAATAGTAAAGTATGTCATCCAATGAAACATTACCTTAGAACGTGTCTTACTTAAAGATTTGACTATACTATAAAAGTTAAACATCTATCACCGCATGAGGTCCATCTCCTATTCGAGGAATTGTATATTATTTTTAAATTTTACGACTTTAGGATCACATATACACTCGTAAAGATAAACTTCGTAATTTTATAACTTGCAACATCTTGCTCAGTCGGATTCTTTTATGGCGTCTTAGGGGTGGTACAAATAATAACGCATTGTGTGACGAGTGACGAAATGCGACTATTTGGATGTCTCTATCCATTTAGAGGACATTTTTTATGAAGCTTTTAATAATTTATTTATTTTAAGGTTTTCTGTCACAGTACATTTACAATTCCAGTACTCTCTGACATTCGATTCATACCAACTATGATTTTTTTTTAACTAGATGCGTGGCGTTATGGAGGAGAGGCCTTTGCCCAGCAGTGGGAAATAAAATAGGCTACAAAAATAATTGCACGATTAGGTAGGTCTCATCTCACGATTATATTAAACTGAATACTTATAAAAAATGATATAACAATTTTTTTCTTGTCCTTGTGAATTTAATAAAAAATATTGATAATGGTTTTATTGTCTTCACTTTTTTTTGTGCTGTGTTATATGTGTGATATATCTGATTTTCAACTCGTACTGGGCCAGCTTGGTCGGCGGCCGAAGGCCTATTCACCCTGATTTTAGGGTAGGCTTGAGCCCGGCCTCCGTCACTCCATGTACTTGCGCGCTATAACTACCTACCGCTCGGCCGAGCGGTCTCGAGCCGTCTGCGGCTCTAATTCAGTGCGGCTGTGGCAAGCGAGGCGCGCGCACGTTGTTTAATTTTTAGTCGTTTCATACGTTCGTACGCGTACCTACGATGCCGTCCGGTACCTTACGAGTATATCCGCGCGATCTTACAAGTTAATGAGTATTTTATTATTTTATTACTAAAATACTCGTAAGTGTCCACACCACACTACAAGAAAATAATTTGATTTTTGAGGTTCTACAACAGATCATTCCTAAATTAGCACACACACACACACAACCTTTTAATTAAATTTATGTTGAAGAAGTTTTGCCATTAAAATAAGTGGATGAGTCATTATTTCATTATTAAAATCTTCAGTATTCATTTTCCACACCAAAAAACGAATATTTTTGTTTTGAATGCTGCCGCTCGATTAGCCCCTGCGCCGCCGCTGTCTAAATCGCTTTTTAGTCAATAGTAGTAGCATTGGTTTATTTGAATCATCATTTGTTCGAGTAAGAGGTAGGTACCTTATAGGTTAATAAATCAGATGTTTTATTTTCTCAAAGACGACAGCCCTAAAGGTTTTAGTAGAGTGGCGCGATACGCGAGAGAAAGAGATGCAGCAAGTACTTGTATTCGCTTAGCGCCGTGCGATCTGAATTGCACTTTATTATAACGGAGCTAGGGTTGCAATTTATTTAAATTATGCCGCCTAGTGCAGCTTCTGTAGGTACTACTATTAGGTATTCTGTGCCCTCGGTGGGGACAAATAGGAGCTATTAATGATGATGATTTGATTTTAATTACTACACATCACAGTACCAACAGAAACATAGTCAATGTGCATCAGTCAAAAGGTCGTTATGTTCGTTTATTTACGGTTTCATTTTGTTTGTTTAAGCAGTAAAATGGGTCCTTATCGAGGAGAGGCATACACAACAAATAATTCACGCTGGTGGGTAGATAACCCCGGGTTATTGGTTATTCGACACAACGATAGCGGGTGTCGCGATAAAACTAGGTATTTATTTACGTACACGTAAACCTATTTTTGTATGATGCATTGTCAGTTTTATCAGTTATCTAATAAGAAAAATAAGAAAAACGCATACGATACTATATTATTTTGTATACGTTATTAATAATGTATACAAAATAATATCGAATAAGAATTTGTTACATAAGTAACGCAAATGACATTGACTTATTGTTTAGTGCATTCAATTATCTATTAACTTTTACAACAATACATAATAATATTATATACTAATGTACTAATATGTAATTCGCGTAAATTGTAGATGAAACATAGTCAGTATAAGGGAATAATCCACTAATTGGTAGGTAAACACAATAAAAAAAAAAAAAAATTAATTAAGCTCACCATATCATACAGTTTGATGTATATTAGAAGAACAAAGTACCTGTAACAAGAAATAAATATAAAGTATTTGGATACAAATTTAAAACGGACGAGAACAACTTTTTTAATTTTAAACACACAGAATAAACATTTTTATTTTATGTAAATAAAACACTTCATAGGAAATAAATTTCGACGAATTAAATGCTTCGGCCAATCATCACCAGTTCCGGTACTCATAGAACCAGTCACAGTTGGCGCTCAAAGAATAGTGTTGCTATCCGTAACGAATAATAAATGCGAATTTTACCAATAAAAAATAGAACTCTCGGGACTACTAAGCAATAAGAATTAATACCATGTAAAAGTGTTCTATCTATCTATCTACAAGTAATACTTACGTTTAACCTAAGAACAAGCAGGTGTAAACCTCATCTCATATCGACTAAAATGGCAACTGTTGTTCGCAAAAACCAAGGCTCTATCTAGCCCAGCCCAGCCATGACCTGCCTCACTCGTCTCGACGACACTCAAACGTCACAAGTCGTAACCGACAAACAACTGGAATTCCAGGAATGTGCTAAATCTGACTGAATGACGATAAAGAGCGATTTCACTCAATAATACTGAATTGAAATGAAATGAAATATGTTTTATTCGAAGTAGGATTTAAACAAATCACTTTTCGACGTCGAGGCGAGTTCACAATTTGGCTGTCTTCTGTGGAGAAGAACTCGCCGGAAGAAACTCCACAGGCGTTGCATCTTTTCAAAATAGGTATTTTACAAAATTATTATTTTATACAATTTGATTAATATATAACAAAGAGTGCAAACGAAAATATGCAATTAAAGGAAGGCAACCAGGCAAAGTAGAAAAACTTAAACTATACTATACTATACTACTTGATTTATTGAATATATATATGATATATTGAAGTTGAGTTATCGGGGATCTTGTTCGGCCATCAGTCCTAGTTAAATTAAGAACTTATTCCTATTCATAAAAGTTTATTGTTATTATTATTTGAATAGAAAAGAATAAGAGGAAGATTAGTAACTAAGTTACCATTCTGACCTGACATAGCTTGAAAATAAAAATAAATTGTAACTGAAATTCAGGTAAGGTTGTGTTGTGATCCTGATTTTATGAATAACTACTTCAAACTAAAGTTCCCCCGCCACTTTTATGAAACCGATTTTAATGTTATGCCAATCAGTAATACTCAATTCCTTTCACAGACGTTAAGGTCTTACCGCCTTCGCTTCTAATAGGTCCCTCTCTAAAACGTCAGCTATCGTTCGACACCCACTCAGTGCCGTCATACTACCGCTGGAAAACAGACTGACGAACACTGACCTACACGTTAGGTACTATTTAGACTTAGCGTCATCATCCGACGTAACCCAGTATATGAGCCAGTATTATGAGTCACTTCATTCATTCAACATAACAACTAGAACACACGCAGATAAAAATAGAAAATTACATTATTGTTTTAGTAAAGTCTTATCATAATCCATGCTAATATATAATGTAGGGACATAATACTTATAAATCTATATTTGCTAATTACGATAAAAAAAAAGAAAGAAAAATAAGTCCCCTTTTAAACTGAACACCAAATTTGAATAATTGTTGAGGTTATCAGATCTTGTAATTTACGTGTCGTCGTCGCGTACAAATGTCTCCATTTGCATACCATATCGATAAAAATATGTATGTGTGTGTATATTAAATTTATTGGAAATTTATCAAGCAAACCGAGCTATGTGGTCAACTCTCTTTTTTACTTTGTAAGTCTTCCTACAGCCGGAACATAAATTTAATATTTAAATTATAAGTAGGTTAGGTATACAAAATAACCCGAATACAAAATAAATCGTATAAAGTTCTGTTTTAAAGCAATTACGCAGTGATTTCTTAGTAATAACATAAATAATATCAAGGTGATTACATCGAAATTCATCATTGTAAAAAGTCAAAACGATTGTCAACTGTTCAATTTGCATGTTGTTTAAATACATTAAAATTGTAATTTTTGGAGTGTACACCGATTTCCTGAGCTTCATGGGTCGATGTCATGGACGCGTCATTGTGCCGCCGATTTGCATAATTAAATAACATTATACATTCATTCGCCACGCCAGTCACCCCACCGATGAACCGCAGAAACAAAACGAAAAATCTACACTACAGAGCATTTACACACAAAATACGAAAAAATCAAAGCACCAAAGATTCAATCTCGGCGCGTTTTCGTTCAATCGCGAAAAGGGAAACTGCTCCGGACATGAATTAATGTTCGCCGAGAACTTCTAAATTAATCCCCTCGAGGTGGACGGTCTTCGGAGCAAAGAGTAAACATTTATCGCGGAGGTTCGCGGAAAGATCGGCGCTATTCGTGGAAAGCCGACGGAGGCCGAAGGGTGCCGATGCGATGGCGGGGGTTGTGGGGAGGTAAGCGAAACCGCCCGTTTTCCCCCTCACCGCGGGCTGAGGTCTTTGTCCCCACGACCCAGTTAATGACCGCCCGCCCCGCAGACGCGGCACATAGCCTCGATTCGATATAAATACGCCTACACTTGACCTCTAAAGTTTTTATTGGAAAGCACGTGCGCTATCTAGACCGTATTGTTAACAATCTCTTTCAATTTGATTGATAAATTTTCAGTAGATATTGCTATTTGGCGCTTACGTCATAAAATTTATCAAGTTAAGCTAAAAACGGTTCAAACCTCAGTTAAAAGTTACTTACTACTATTTATTGGCCAATAAATAGTTTTGGAACTTGAAATGGCTCTTAAGGGTCCCGGTCTGGTCCGACTAGGGTTGTCGAGGAATGAAAAGATGAGGGGAACAAACGCAACAGGTCGCGAAACAATGTTTTAATTGCCGACGGATAACATATCGACGTCATCAGTGCGCGACACCTACGCGGTAAAAAAGTTGTTCGGGTAAGGTACGACGACCGGCCCTAAATGCATTGACTTCGCTCATTTGCAACGGACTGCTTTTATTTTTATTGCATTAAACGGTCATGAATAATAAAGGTGATAAATTAAAGAGGACACGCCAACCTGACGGGCTCCAATGCTGGTGCTTTAAATTAGGCGGATAACATTTTGATAATCCAAATTGTAATTTATATTTTAAAGGATTTTAATCATAATAGCGATACAAATAAGTCAATTAATCTTAATAATGTGATACTAAGAACAGTAGTTGCGAAAATGTACATAATTTTCCTATATGTCTAATATGTATAAATAAATCCAAGAATAAGGCTGCCCACATGTACGCTTTCTATCTTTTTTGTGAAGTTTACTGTATTGTTTCTCTAGGTGCAATAAAGTATACCTATTCTATTATATTCTAAATCCATTATTTTCCAGGTCCTCAAAATCCCGACTTCTCTACGACAATATTAGTATCTGGTTCAAATACAATTTAGCCACCTTCGCAAGTCGGTCTCAAGACGCCAGTCTCCGCAAACAGTTGGCTAAGTTTCACCATTTGTACAAGACCTGTGCCTTCTGTACAATTGTGTAGGATCTGAAGAGGGTTGGAGGTTTACTTTCGCTGGTTACTTGGAACACAGTAATAGTTGCAAAGCCGTCATTTCGCAACCGCAAGGGTATGAGGTACACGTAAGTATCCTTTGTTTTGTTGACGGCGAAAGGATGCGTGCACACGAACGAACTGCAGTTCAACTGCTTCAGAACTGCATAGCTGCAGTAAGATTATATTTGCCTATATTTGCGAGGCAGTTATTTGAAACTAGCATCTTTGCTAGCATTATCTGTAGTAATAGGGCATAGTCAAAGTAAAAAAGTATGCTATGTTTTTCCCTTCCCCCATGCCATGATGTTATTATCAGCCAGCTAATATTATCGCAATCCATATCGCCGCTTGAGCGTGTAAGCTACACAGACATAGTTATTACTGTTACTTTCCCATTAATATAATAGAATAAAGATAAATAGTTATATTTAAGGGTTTATTTAGTTGTGTTAGAAAAATTGCTACTTTATCAATAAGGCTGTCCATTTGTACACAATTATTTTTGTGAACTGTATTTCTTACAATTTATTACTGGTATGCAATAAAAGTATGTACCTATATTCCACAATATATATTATAACACCTATAGAAAACTAAAAAAAAGTGCGAGTGAGACAATAGATTTATAATCGTGCCTGCTCAACTTATTCTTGGATAACTACATAAGGAATGCGGCTCGTGTGAATACTACCTAAAACATCTCAGATAACAAAAAGCTTATTGGAACAATAAGTTATCATAACTATACCTCGTTTAGAATCAAATTCCGCCATTGTTTAGCTAAGGAAATTGAAGTGGTTCCTGGAATGTCTACTCCATTCTAAAAGTAGCGAAGCCTTTGAGAGTAAAACAGACCTTGGTCTACTTTTAAAAGCTTACTCGTAAATAGAACGTAAACAAGTTTACAACACGGCAGAAAATTTCTGGGATAAATAGATGTTGGCTTTTATGCCAATTGTCTTATCCAAGTAAACTAACACTTGAAAATTTTACAAATAGCTGACACGGCGACATTCGTAGCGCTATGCTACAGGTTTTTTTTTCTTTTAATGATTTATTTTTTGCTAGAAGAAACCTAGTTTTGCTAGTCGTAAGAACAACCAATTAAATTTCGATGCGATCGATGTTTGAGGAACGCATAGAGGACAAAAATATAAAAATAGATTTTTAATCCATCAGTTACCTACGTTATCATACTAATATTATAAAGAAGAAAGATTTGTATTTTTTGTCTGTATGTTTGTAATGAATAAACTCAAAAACTACTGAACCGATTTCAAAAATTATTTCACCATTAGAAAGCTACGTTCACCCTGAGTAACTACACAGCTACACTTTACCGCGGGAAAATGCCTAATTCCCACGGGAAAACTGTTAACGCAGGCGGCGCCGCGGCGGAAAGCTAGTATATTAATAAAATTCTTAAGTAGAAGTAATATTTAAATTATACATTATTAGAACAATGAAGGATCAAGAAATACCAATTTTAGTAAATTATGCTAAATAAAAATAATAAAAATAAAGTTATGCAATCTATGATAGAATAAAGGCTCATTTTATTTATTTTATTTTATTTACATTATTAGAAAACAAAGCAGGCCTTTTGCGTACCAAGTCGATTCATCATAAGAGGAATATAACGCATTAAACTGTTTGTTTTGCCCCCGAAAAGGGGTCGACTCACAACCGCGAGTCAAGTGACGAACGAAATTCGACCAATGGTAGCCGGCTCGTGATTTCTGAACTTTACGATTCAGCTTGTCAACGGTGTACTGAGCCTGGGAACTTCTGGGTTCGAACAGACAAACGTGATGAAACAAACGAGTTAAATTAAATATAGCAAAGAAAAGTGTCTGTAATTTTAAAATTTCACGGTTACCCATTGTCACTAGTTCTACTACGAGTATGTTCAACCTTTTAAGTCTTGTGCAGCTCAAATCGCACACAAGAAAATAAAAATTAATAGAGTGAAATAGAGCACAGGTTTATTTTAAATAAAAAAAAATCTAGCTTCACTACGAATACAAACATTAGAAATCTAATAATATAATAAAACTGAAGAATCGGCGTGTCTGGACAATGTTTTTGTGTGATTGTAGGTGATAAAGGGTGTGTGTGTAGCTGATCAGTGAACACAAAAATACAAGTTTTGAAAAAAAAAATATTCCGTCTGTCTGACTGTTTGTACACGCTAATCTCTAGAACTACTGGACGGCTTTTAATGAAACTTTACAATAATATAGCTTATCCATCAGAATAACACATAGGCTAAAATACTTCTTTCCCACGGAAAAAACTGGTTAACGCGAGCATAAATAATAAGCTATATGTTTAGAAGTCTGATTTATCATTTGTAAAAAGATCAGTTCGTTATTAAATATTTTTAGATTCATAGAAAACAACCAAAAACGTAAACCTTCCTTCCTTCATCAGTTAGGTTATATTCATGATTATTCGTTCGTGAAGTAACCCTAGGTCTGTATACAGCTTTGTTGCAACTCGAGTCGGAGGGTCATTTGTGCACCGTAAATAATAATTTGGTAATGCTCTCGAGTACTGAGCTTGAACGTACAGTGGACTGCAGGAACTGCTGTACGGTAATAGTATTCATTTATTACACGCAAAGTAATAGAATCTATGTGCGTATGTATATGCGTGGCTGTTAATAGCAAAAGGCTTAGAGCCTGAAGGTTCGGTTTGTTTGAACTTTTTTTAACACGCTTTTTTAATTACGAGTAGCTTCACTTGTAACTATGTATGTAGAAAATCTTGGAATCTTAATTTGACCCACTTATCGGTCTTCGATTAGGATGAAATTTTGCACACGCTCTGAGTTCTGATGACAATACATGAGTAGCTAAGAAACGTCATTACAAATCCAATATGGCGGCCTCCCAAAGATGGCGGTCTGGCTGCTCTAAATCCACCACCCCCATGATATGGGTATCAAATAAAAAGGGTTTGCTGTCAGGAATACGAAAAAAAATAGTCACGTGACTTAAATCTAATATGGCGGACAGGAAGCGTTTTTTTTTAGTTTTTTTAACTATTATTATTATTTTATTTAATACGTTCTTTTTGATTAGTTCGTGTAGTAGTCGACTGTACTCGGCGGATTTAATAATGTTTACGTTTGTACGATGGATTTCGTGTCAGAAGTGGTTCCGTGAGCTCCGATTATTATGTTACGGTACAAAGAAATTATTAACGAGCGGCCACGAAGATGTAAATTTTAGGCAGACTTATAAATAGAAAGCGTTTTAAAAGTTTAAAGAATAAAAAAAATACTTTTTACTTATTTAACGAACGTGTTACTTAAGTAACGAAGTGCTCAGATCGCCCTGAAACCTAGACAGATCAACGCAGAAAGAAAAAATGCAGTCGAACTATGCGTATAACTCATTTTGGTCAAATTGGCGCTTTAGCATTTTTTCCTTTCCACTGACGATATGATAATAGAGTATGAAGTATGATCAGTGATCGGAAAGAGGGGGCCGTTATCTATGCATGCAGCAATAATAATATTATTTTTCTTTATCCGAAATTAGGAATATTGTTAAGATGAAAATATATAATATAGTAAAGAAAGACGATTCCCGGTATCATTTTTTGGGCAACTTCTTAAAGCAGTCACATAGTTGAGATTACAGCGAGAGCACAAATTGACTGTTTTGATCTAAAAGTTTAACATATTTTTATCTGACTACAGAATAAGAGTACGAGTAATGTACTCTAGGCATACTTTTTTTTTTTTCATTCAAATCCTTTCGAGTATATTTTAAAAAATTACAAAAATGTAACATAATTAGAAATTAGAAACCCACGCAGTAGTTCATATTAACAACTTTTATATCTATGTGATACTAGAAGTTAATTTTTATAAACATAATATGGAAATTTTATTACCTATAAAATAATCCCTGGATTTGAGATGTGATATACAGTGCTAACGGTTTGCAAGACTATGTTACCATTTGACTACCACTTAAATAACTAACTACTGCTTATATTATAATTAATACTATCATTAATATGCTTATTAGAAAATTCCCCGTAATTAAGGCTTTAAAATGTAATATGTGATAAAAACAAGAGTACATAAATTTTTATAATTATAGGGACCACCCACAGTTTCGCTGGCAAATTACCGTTTTAAAAAAAAACTAAGCACATAAGAAAATAATGACGTAAAGTAGGTAACGCCACAGAATACCAAATAGTAGTACCTGTAACGCTCTAATATTTCATTTAAGCCTTCTGCAACGAAAGCTCGATCTATAGATGTTAAGGTAGCCCTAAACAAAACGAAAGTGATTAACTTTTAGCACCTCCCTAAACGGACTTGGTCAACTAACTCAACGAGTTTTGAGTTCAACCACACGAAACTCAAATCCTGATTCTTTTTTTAAATTCTATATGCAAAGGAGGCCAATAAATCGTGGGGATGCCGGCGTACGCGCATAATGGCGGCGAAATACCGGTTTGGTGCAGTTCTAAGGTAGTACCAGTACCTTGCACTAATGCAACTGCAGTTTCGACACAGGGCCTTGCATTCGCTCGGCGCGGCTAGGGTTACCTGCCACACGTCCGGAATTTTTTGGGAGAAAAGTTTCTTAATGTCCGGTACCTAGTGTAATCACTATAGTATGTCAAGAAATTAATTAAAACAATAAACAGGTACAATATTTTAAAGCCTGACCAAAGAAATAATAAACCTCGCCATACTTATTGCGGAATTTCAATGGAACTAATTTTATAATGGAAATTGTTGCATCATAAAAACATACACGTGGCGCCCCCAGAGCAGGTTTGAAATTATTCTGACAGACATACATAGTTATTAATTATTCATAACTCTTCTTTTGTGCACCCGGAAATATTTTTCAACACTTGGAACGTTTCTCTCTGCCGGAGATACAAGAATCAGGGATTTGCACCGTAGTTTTGTTTTTTTGATCTGGTAACCCTAGGTGCGGCCGTGGACCGAAATACTCGCTTTCGAAACGTGTAGGACTAAGCAAGCTTAGAGAAAACCAATAGTACAGAAGTCAGCACATGCGGTTGGACATTCGCACAACGAAATTCACCTCTACCGCTGGGGAATACGAGCGCTCTCAAGGTCAACATGTCCATCTACTGGCTGGCTACTGTACGTAACGGGGATTTAGAAGAACTATGTAGCTAGCGACGCTCTTACGGTGCGTTGAAGGAAAACATCATGAGGAAGCCTGCACACACCTGCGAAGTAATTTAAAGGTTTTGTGTGAAGTTGACTAACACTGGGCCAGCATGGTCGACTAAGACCTATTCACCCTTATTACAGGGTAGGCTCGAGCCCCTCGGTGGGGACACAATATGAGCTGTTACGAACGACACAAAATTATATAAATTTATAGCTATAAGTTGTTTAGAGGGCGAATCGGCCACGTTTGCAGCGTGGAAGATGGCGCAAGCGGAATCGAGGCAACTCGATGCAACCACCCCGATTCAACAAACGACTATGCATTTACAAATCACAAGTGCAATTCGAAGTACATCGCGTGGTCGATATGACAAAAATATGCAACGTGTTAGTGAAATAACGCAATAACTCTCGGGTGACAATTCGGTCCATGAAACTGCACAACTCTACATTATACGAAATCACAACTATTTTTTTATTTTTCATACACATTGTCTCGGCCAGATCAGCATGTTATGTATGATCAAAAAAAAATTCGCTACTTTGGAAAACTTCTAGAACTAAATTTGTACAGTCAAATCAAAAGCACGCTATGTTGAATACTTTGGACTTAGCGCCGTTTTTATGACCGTTCAATAAGGAATTCGAGATGCGCGTATTCAGCTTACCTTGCATTTAACAAGATTCATCAGCCATGTTGTTATCTGCGATGGTTTTTTTTTTAATTTGTAGTTTTAAAACTACTACGCTTTTTGAATTATAATAATAAATAATAATAAATAGTGGCACATCTCACACACGGCCATCTGACCCCAAACTAGGCAGAGCCTGTACTATGGGTATCAGACAGCTGATATACATACAT
This sequence comes from Teleiodes luculella, assembly GCA_948473455.1. Classification (NCBI taxonomy): domain Eukaryota; kingdom Metazoa; phylum Arthropoda; class Insecta; order Lepidoptera; family Gelechiidae; genus Teleiodes; species Teleiodes luculella. The sequence goes on along the minus strand of OX419591.1, from coordinate 13,230,676 downwards.
ACATATATAAATATACAACATCCAGACACAAGGCAAACACAAGTGCTCATCACACGAATGTTTGCCCTGGGCGGGATTCGAACCCGCGACCCTGTGCTTCGTAGGCAGGCGTACTACCAACTAGACTACGGGGCCGTCTAAATTATCCTAACCTTGTAAAAAAAATTGTCCTAACCTTGTGTCACAAAATCGACGTGTCAAACTTCACTGGACTTAAAATGGACTACGCAATGCACCCTAAACTGCAGTTGTAAATTGTATCTTAAAACGGGCCCTAGTTTAGTTATTATAATATGCAGCTGTTGCAACACCAACCTTGTACGAACGACTGGACTATCTACTTGCGCTTGCGGTGCATTCGAAATATCGTTTGTTCCTTAATAGGAACGGCAACCAATAGTAAACGCGTAATATCTTGGTATCTTCTTGTTTAGTACTTTATATCGAATACATTTCCACGCTGCGATGCCGCTCCTTGCTGCGTCCAGGCGCTTAACTTCGGTGAGGCCCCTCTTCCCGGTGGGGCCCCACTCTGCGTAAAGGCCCCTCGCTGTTGCGAGGTTCATAACTATGGCCCCTGTATTCGATATAAAGTACTAAACAATAAGATACCAAGATATTACGCGTTTACAAACTCTACCGGTCCTAATAAGGAACAAATAATATTTCGATCTACTTATATATTGCTGGACTAAGGCTTTAATATTAATTTATTCTTTATGCAACGCCTGTGGATTTATTTTCGAATTTCAGGGACATAGTTTAGATTTCCCGGTACTACAAAATTTCCGTCAAAAATGCCATCCACTCCCCCGCAAGTCCGGTAAAGCCTGATTCGTCGAACTTTTTCGATACAAGCATATAGGTCAATTCAAAATCGCCTTATCCCCATCCTTCTTTATTCATCCCTTTCCTACGTCAATATCAGCTCAGTAGACAATAACAGTCACTGACTACATGAATATTACCACCAACACAACCGCATCTAGTATGCGGGTTTGTAGAATAATAGGGTTGTCTGTCGTCGTAACCGCAAATAGTTGAAATCAATTCGCTAAGTTGATTCTCGTGAACTATAGATATTTATGGACAACTAACCTACCTATTGCTTGTGTGACTTTTAACAGTATAAAATTAGTTTTTCTTATAACTGGTTGAATTTGAAACCCGTTTATTTATGATGGATCACCAGGTCACCTAGTTAATTAGAGATTACATTGAGTAGGTACTATTTGAACACGCTTTTTATTATCTTTACTTGTAAGTATGTATGTTTATCCTAAAACCAAATCCCTTAAAAACTTCATCCATTTCTTTTAATTATTGGTATATTTTAATTATTATTAATTGATCTCTTAAGTTTTATGCGAAACTATTGATGAACATTCCAAGTTTACATGGAGGAGAGGAATAGAATAGAATAGAATAATTTATTTCAAAAAACATATTTTACAAAAAATGATACTTAAAGTCTAAACATAACAAATGGACTAAAATAAATTACGTGCCCAAGCTAGGGTAATTCTCTGTGTTGGGATAGAGGAACGCTGAAATGGAGGAACAATTTTGGATCACTGGTAAATAAGGACCAGGATAATAAAAAACTGGTCAGAAAAATTATGACCGTAGAATGTTACCTAAAATGTCCAGCCCCCACATTTACAACATGCAAGCAAACTATGTTTCACGGCTCAAGAACAATATGCAAAAGCCTATGCACAACAATTTACAGGCATTTCTGAATTGTTTTAAACACAAAAGATATTACTATCTTTACACCCTTGTTTTCCTACAACAATACAATAACAACCAAAGCAACCATACCATTGTTGTTGCCATGAACTGTCAAATTATTAAGTAAAATAACAATGGCAAACAGTTAAAGCTATCTTCGGATATTATTTATTTTAGGTTTAAGTTAGTTTTGCTAACAAAAGGAGTCTTCGCGGAAAGGAACGTTGCGGGAGCTGTAAATCAGTAGTCGATAATAAAATACGGACGTTGTGGATGTTCGAGAGACTGGAAACGGTAAAGAACTGCAGAAAAGTATGCAGAACGAATGGAAACCAAGTAAAGCTCGACACGAGAAATAAAAACCCTCGCCATAAAGTGGAATTTCTACGGAACTAATTTTATACAGGAAATTGTTGCCATAAACATCAGTTAGCTCACATAATTATATGACTAAATTCGCAGCCTAGTAAAAATGTTGTTGAAGCGACGTGAGAGAGAGAGGTATAATTTTTAATTAAAAGTTTGCTTATAAATGAGTCGGCATACAATTTTATTGTTTACTTAAATCCTAGACAAATCGTTATTAGACGGTTGAAACTATCTATGAGTATGTGATACATAAAATAAGAAAATCGCAAAAGGCTATTAAAACGTCTCATATTAAGGGTTGTATCACAGTTATTGTTGGTTAATTATAATGTCCATTGCTTAGGTAATATACTTTTAGTCTTTTTTTAAATTGACCTATTATTGAGTCAAAAAAGTACGACGGATCAAGCTTCACCGGACTTGTGGGGGAGCGGAAGACTCTACCCCAATAAAAGTCATATACCAACGCGTCTAGGGGCGGCTCAAGGGAGCCTCGGACCACGGCCTAGCGCGTTGATATTGAAAAACACCGTGAAGGAGAATACTTTTAGTCACATTCAGCATTCTCTAACTCTTCGTCAAAGCCTTGGCCCGCGTCAGCCCGCGTGTAAGTGCGTTCAGAGCTGCAGTGCTCACTAACTATAATATAACTACTAACCCACATTTAACTGGTTCGCGGGAAACCGACACAAGTTTAACGGCGTTGAGTTACTTGCCAGTTGCCATGTTCATAGGAAAGTGTATTTTAGTTGATTTAGTACAAGTGCTGTACATGCATTTCCTAAAATACTAAAACAAACTATACACGAAAAGAAAAAAATCTAATCCTGAAAAAATACCTCCTCATAAAATCATACTATCATACTTCATACTAATATTATAAAGAGGAAAGATGAAAGATTTGTATTTTGTGTGTGTGTATGTTTGTAATGAATAAACTCAAAACTACTGTGTCCATTACAAAAAAGATTTTACCATTAGAAAGCTACATTTACCCTGAGTAACATAGGCTACCTTTTATCGCGGGAAAATGCCTCATTACCACGGGAAAAACTGCTAACGCGGGCGGAGCCGTTGCGGAAAGCTAGTTTAAAAATAAAACCATAGATAGATACATAATTTACAATACAAAAGAAAACATTAATTTATTATTAACTAGCGACCCGCCCCGGCTCCGCACGGGAAAATGGTTATTGTGGGTTATCCTTCAGTATATTATGCATGTATTATACATATAAACCTTCCTCTTGAATCACTCTATCTATTAAAAAAAACCGTATCAAAATCCGTTGCGTAGTTTTAAAGATTTAAGCGTACAAAGGGAGGGACATAGGGACATAGGGACATAGGGACGGAGAAAGCGACTTTATTTTATACTATGTAGTGATTACGATTGACAAAATAATATACCTATAGGTAACCCGTACCCCTCAATCTCGAAAAGATGGATCTAAGAAATAAAGTTTAAATTTTAAGGGATTTCTAATTAAGACTCTCAAAATAAAGTGCAAGACATATAGATATTACCGAGGCAGTGAACAAATCGTCGTGTGCAGACTTTAATTTAGATCGCAAGATACCGCAAGTTATAAATGGAAGGAAGTATGTCATTTTAGCGGCCCAAGGCGGCGATAAAAGTGGTATTTAATGTATAGCTTCCACAGAGTAGATAAATAAGAAAAAATAACATTAGCAACATTTAGTTTTGAGCTTAGACACAAGTAATGTGTGTTTTGTACATAAAATTGTATTGTATTGTATGTTAAAATATCTTAAGCTTTAAGCTAAACTCTGCTCGCCCCATTGCCGAAAAGAGCGTGTCTTTCTGTAGGTATATATGTATGTTAAGCTTTCAGTTTCACGTCTAAACTGCTGAAAAGATGAGACAAAAATGTACAGGGTAATCAATTCTTAATCAATTGTAATTTAGAAAGAATTTTTCATTAGAAATTGCACCAAGGAAGACAAAAATGACATGCGAAAGAAAGTAATTCATAAATGCATAGATATCAATTTAAGCCACACGCCTAGAAAAAAAAAGAATGTAAACGATTTGTGATTTTTCTTTCTCTATGGTCACTCCAATAAGTAGTCACTTCTCCACTGGCGGTTTGCCAGCACGTAATGTATAATGTATTAAATGCGGTCCTTGGTGACATGTGTTGTGATACACTTACGTTACCAGAAATGCGAAGTGGAGCTTAAGGATAAATATTGAATTGCAATTTTAGTATTATAAACGAATACTAATAGTTAGAGACTTAAACGGCGACACTTCATTTTTTTTAACCATTCATAATTTTAAACAAATTGTTGGGTATACCGTGTGGTTTGTGGTGTAGAATTGGATCAACCAAACTCTTCCTTCCTGGGGATGTGGTATGCAGCTAGCAAAGATCCCTAAACGAAAGAATAAGCAGCAGCGTTCACTTGATTAATTCCGTAATCCACAACCCGTCTGCCAAGCGTGGATATTGTGTCGGTCCTTGGAAATAATAACACGTGTTGGTCACAGTAAACAATTATAATTTATTTATTGAGGAGCACAAATTGACAGGTACACCTTAGCTAATGGCGGGAGAAGATAGAACTAATTTTTTAATTACATTTGTTGGTGTTGCCAACGGTATTAAAGCTACACCTACACATTTTATTTAAAAGGGAGAGGCGGTCGTCCAACTTAGAAAACATAGAACTTTTAAAAGCTGTCCTAGTTCGTAGTGTTGCATATTGTTGCTATGATTTAATATACTATCGCCATAACATATATTAAATTCAATATTTTTGAAACCAGTTCATCCGAATTCCAATTCCAATCCTATAAAACTATTCCCCCAAAAACGTGCAGTCTGGTCATACCAGTCACACTGCCCGTAATCAAACAATTATGACGTCTGTCTACCCAAAAACCAGCCAAGTGTACGCGTGAACCAGGAGTGTTGACAGCCATTTGTTTGGACTCCCACACTTCCATCGAGTGCTATGCGTGCGTGACTTGTTCGTAACGAACGTCACAATGACGTGGCAAATGTTGGGAAGCACTTAAAAATGAATTCCTATTTGAAAAATGTTAAGATTGTTGCGCCGCCGGATTGGTGGTCTTGTTCTACAGGCCTCAGAAACGTATTGGTAGTCTTTATATATTTGGTAGTTATTATATTAGATGCGTGTACAGTGAATGACGAAGGAAGAAATAAACGTGTCGTGAACGAAAAATTTTACACCGTGTTTAACTGGTTGTTTATCCACAACTTAGTGGTAGAACTCATGAAACTGAACATCTTTACATAGGTTGAAATCACTACATAGTATAAAACAAAGTCACTTTCTCTGCCCTATGTCCCTATGTATGCTTAAATCTTTAAAACTACGCAACGGATTTTGATACGGTTTTTTTTTATTGATAGAAAGATTCAAGAGGAAGGTTTATATGTTATAATACATGCATAATATACTTAAGGATTACCCACAATAACCATTTTCCCGTGCGGAGCCAGGGCGGGTCGCTAGTCTAATATAAAATATTCTGTTATTCTTGACAGTCTTTTGAAGCCTAGAGCGTTTTCACCATGAAGGAAGAAAAAATTTTACGCGCCCGTTTTTATGGGCGTGGATTTTTTTTTTCCTTCATGGTTTTCACTATTTACTATATTAGACTTGTTGGCACAGAACATTTAAAAGAGGTTAGAAAGGCGATGTGGGCAGGGCCGGCGCGCCAAGACTATGAGCAAAACGCTCATACTTCACGCAAAGAAACGATCGCGCTGTCTAACTCACACATAGCTATAAAAATCTACATCAGTGTGCGTGCATGCGTATGATTCGTTTCCATTTGAAATCGCGTGATTGAGCGGCGCTATGATTGGCTAGATTTGAAATTGCAAATATGTGCGTAAACTTCATCTTTATTGAAGTACAGATGTAGTGGAGGTGAAAGGTGGGGTGGAATCGGCGACACCGGATTTCATACGGACGGCGCATTATCGCCATTCTAACCTCTTTTAAATGTTCTGTGCTTGTTGGTGTTGCTGTAACAGGGTGTCTAATTTCCTGAACAAATTTACGGTTCGCAGGTGTGCCGGTGCTATACAAGCTGATTCATATCTGCAGTCAGGCGGAAACATTTCTCAATTGTGCAGATAAGAGGGGTGACTGATAGAGACAGGTTTGCGTGTTGTCCTTCTAAAGCAACGCATGGGGAATGACCAACCATTTTGAATGCACTCGCGGATGAATGAATCGTGTGGGGTGCATCATCGGATCGAAAAAAAAAAGCAAATGTGGGTCGTTCGTCCATACGTCCCAAGCTCTGTTTTTAGATTGACCGACCTAGAAATTTTTTGTCATCATGTCCTCCACAACGTATCATTGACGGCGACTTCTGAAAAAGTATATCTAGGACTGTTACTGGTTGTACGATCCCGTATCCCGGACGAGAAACAACGGCCCTCACTATCTTGTAAACCACTGCCATTGCAAACCAGAAAGAAAGCATTTATGTATTAGAAACCAGAACCAAAACAGTTGAATGAATGCGAAATCTCAACAAACTCCCATACCCATCTACGACTGGTAAGTAAATCTCCGTCTCCAATAACAGTATCAGTTTATCTGTGTAGAGGAGTAGATAAATCAATAGTACACGAGTAATTTATCACTGGCTACTGTTGCACGCCAAGATAAACGCCGCTTGCGCAGGCCCGTAAACAAACGAAGGTCAACGGCACGGCGATGCACCAGCCAACAGCAGCGTGGTGTTTACTGTCTTTATGCATCAAACTGCGTCACTCATGCGTACTGTCAATGCATCTCGAGTTATGTTTAGTGAGAAATTGCGAAGCATTCGGTCAGTTTACAACTCAACTTGATATATTTTTTTTATATTTTGTTAAGAAATAATGTCGTCATTATTTATAAATCAATCAATCATGGTCTAAGAAAACAAGGTCTAACACTCCGACCACGTGACTGACACAAGCCTACGTCATTTTGCGCTGTTCATCCTATCATTACACCACCGTTCATTACACGCATTCGACAAGGATGAACAGGCAAAATGACGTAGGCTTGTGTCAGTCACGTGGTCGGAGTGTTAGACCTTGTTTTCTTAGACCATGTACCGAATGATGGGCAGTAAATAATAGTAAAGATAAAGTATTGAATTTTCATATGATTCAAAAAAGCATTTCTAGTTATGATTATGACGCAATTCAAAAGAAACTTTCACATTCATTTTCTGTAGGATTTTGTAGTGAAATTATAATTTGTTTGTAAAGCGCACCTCAAAATATTTTGATCGGTATACCAGGATCCAGGGTCAACGGACCGTGGATGAGGAATCGACCCTTGTCTTTTTAATCATGATTGTGCATTATCAAGCACTCGAACACAGTAGGTACCACAAAATTTTTAATTTACTAGCTTCCAGGAACAATTTCTATATTCATACATTGTAATACAGTGTCCTCCTCGCTTTTGATCATGCTAAATCAGCTGGAAGAATATGATAATGACAACGGAACATAATATTCTCGACATGCTTCGAACGCAACGAAACGTTTAACGAAATATGTTGTTTTAATTTTAATAATACTAGCTTTCTGGTTATGATAATTTGATGATCTTTCAAAAGTTTTTTACTCAAAAGTCTTATCAACAAGATAATTTGATAATATCAAGATAATTTGATGATCTTACCGGGTCAGATTCAGGACAGAATGTTGTTGAGGAGATCTTTGAGAGAGGCCTTTGTCATCAGACGTCTTTCGGCTGAAATTAGATGATGATTTTGATGTAAGCGTCAAAGCGTAACGGACAGAGTGCAGGATTTTTCCATAATTTGTAATTAACAAGGTTGAATTTCACAATGGAATTTTGTAGGCATTCAAAGAAACTTGAAAAACATGAATCACACTCATTACAAAAATCTCCTTTCTAATCTGCGTCACAGAATGCGTCACCATCACAGCTCTAACCATAAAATGATGACAAGACCATTACGATGACGAACCACGGGCTCTTGTTTCAATCATGATGGTGCACTTTCAAATACATTGAACACAATGCAAAGATTGCAATCTATACGTACGAACGTTCCCATCGTTGGACTCGTGGTTTTGTTTTGTTTTGCCCTTACTGGGGCTATTAAAAGGTTCATAATCAAACGTTTGAGGAAGATGGGTGTGTTTGATACCGCCAACATTGAAGCTGGAATGTTAACAAATACGATTATATTAATGGGGTGGGATCTAAAATAATGATCACCAATAAGCGAAACCTCCTGTATAATGTTTTATTTGAGGTAGAGCCATCCTCTCCCAATGTTTCATTATTATTAATCATTCGCTCTTGTTGAGATTTTTATTTTTCATTTCCATGCGGGGAAAATAAATCTTAATAACAGTCACAATATTTGAACCTTAGGTATTCCACTTTGGGCACCCTGCTTAGAGGCACCTGAGTGAGACTATACTATCTATAAGCACCTCTCCTAGAATCATGGAAAAGCTCGTCCGTCCAGAGGCCCTTGGAGGCTAGTGAATAAAATTGGATCGACTATGGCCTAGCTCTATTTCCGGGTTCCCTTGCATCCATTTTGCATTTTTACATTTTGTGGTGTGGCGTTAACACATCTGTATAAAATGATAGACAACACTATAGTATCACATAGTATACTGTTAGATTTATGAATGGACCGAGGATTCACACGGCAGCGGCGCGCGGCGGCGGCGGCGGCGTGTACTAAATTGATTATGGGCTCTATTTCCGGAGCTTTTGGTATCCACGACTCGTAGGCGGGGTTCCTTGACCTCTTTATTCGTAATCTATGACGTAATTACGATACATCCTTATCAAATGATAGAATAGCACTCTTGCAAAGTCGACTTAGATTTGTAAATACCTATTAGTTAGCATGTATGTTTTAAGTATAAACATACCTACCCTGATTTCAGAATTATTAAGCTTTTGCTTTGGCTTATGCTTATGTAACGATATTATTCGTAGATATCTAGTATCTGGGACCAACGGATTTACGTGCTTTCCAAAGCACAGAATCATCTTTCTTTTCCGACAGTCAGGTGATTTAGCCTGCAATGTCCTAACCAAACTGGGGAAAGTAAAGAGTATCTATTTAGGTGCGCTTAAATAACCGGGGGATAATTGTATTGAAAGTCTCACAGTCCTTTGTCGTTAGTTCCCCGCAGGGAATCGAACCCGGAACTTCCGTATCTTTTTACCACTCAGCCACGGAGGCTGTTTTAATTTGTGAATGAGTCGAGTATATACAAGGCGCGTACTAAATCGGCTATGGAGCCTATTTCCGGAGCTTTTGGTATCCGCGACGCGCGGGCTGGGTTCCTTGACCTCTTTATTCATGATCTGTGACGTAAGTATGACACATCCTTTTGAGACGTTGCTTTGGATTATACACCTGTTATATTTATGACTAGCTGTCTGCCCGCGGCTACGCCCGCGTTGTTTTCCGACTTTTCCGTAGTAATTTTCAGCTATCCCACGCACGGGAACTCTTAAAATTTCCGGGATTAAAAGTATCCAAGATGTTGAGCAGGGATGTAAAGAACCACCATGCAAAATTTCATTCAAATCTTTCCTATAGTTTCAGAAATTAGCCCGTACAATGTACGGGCTAATTTTATTATTAGTTTTATTCCATTAAAACGTAAGCCGCATTATAAAAGTTCACCATCGCAATGCATTAGCGCTCAGCCGAATGACGATGTGAGAAGGAATTTGAATACTCCCACGCATTCGACTTGACGAACATGTGACTACGTGCGAGGGAAATCAGGCGTGTAAAATTGTGGAATAACGACTCTAGGACACTATCAAATTATTAAAATTTCTAGCGCCGATAGTGTATATTCGAAACTGTAAACACTAAACAAACATGTCTGTCTCTGACAACTTAACTTACTAGTTATTGAATTACATATCAGTGATTAATAAATAATAATAACACTATTAGACGGGACACTTAGCAAGACGAGAAGATGGAATATGGACTAGAACAACAACCTAGTGTCGGTCAAGAACTACAAAACGCTCAGTCGGCAGACCACCCGCCCGATGGTGGTTAGATGACATCGTTATTGTTGCGGGCATTTTTTTTTATTGACCTATGCTTGAGTCGAAAAGGTAAGACGAATCAGGCTTCACTGGACTTGGAAGTTGTTGCAGGCAAACAGTGGCTCAGGGAAGCTCAGGACCGGTGTGAAGGGCGCAAAAGAGGAGGCTTATGTCGAGTGCACGAATGCGTGTTAATAGATAAGGATGAACAGCGCAAAATTACGTAGGCTTGTGTAGGGACTACTATTTGGTATTCTGTGGCTTGTGTCAGTCACGTGGTCCGAATGGAAGACTTTGTTTTCTTAGACCATGGATCAACAGCTATAAGATACCACTTAATTTATACATATTATTAGATGTGGATACTCTACTCGTCAATGTTACACGTACTTTCATCCAAATATATAAATTTTATACACTCTATTTTACTGTTCCATTTATGTCTGGTGTCAATAAAGAATATTGTATTGTATCGATGCTAAAACTATCGACAAGAAGGCCATAAATTACCTACTTAATCAGCTATAAGGCCTTATTTTATGAGCCATACTCAATTCATAATCGCCGATACAGAAACAGCTATTATAGAACACAATCAACTTAATGTATTTTATTGATTAACCGTGTAATAAAGTAGCATTAACCGGTAATGACAAGTTTGTTTATTTAATGTGTAGCTATGGATTAATAGGAAATGTAGTTAGTTTTGCTTTGTATTAATTTTGTTATTTTAGACTTTGTGATCCTTGATCTGGGCTACATTAAATTAAATTATGTAGGTATCATATTTAATTGAATTAATTCGGTTATAATAATAATAGTAATTAAAATATTTGGTACTTCTTTTTTCAAGCTAACACGCAATATAAAGCAGATAAAATAGGGACAAAATTAAAAGTCGTTCAAAAGCTGTTCATGAAGTAGTTAACCCTAGCACAGACTTTTTACTCTATTTGGGCTGCTACTATCAAAAATCATTAATGCAGATATTTATTAGTGGATAGTTTTTAATCAATCTCTGCACTTTCTGTGTATAATGGTTTATATTAGTCGTTTTCTTAATTGTGTGTTAATAAAGAAATAAATAAATAAAATAAAATAAAACATTACAATACAATACAATATTCTTACAATATAAAATACTTATTGCACACAAGAAATAGAGAAAAATGCTGAAATTATATAACTGGTAACTCTGTGCCAATACAGACTAGAATCGAAAATAATTATCGATCAAAATAAAAAACTAAATGTTATTGATAATACGATAAAGCTCTATTTTCATCAACACCTATAACGTGCCTTTTACGAATATTTCAATCGTCTATATCACTACATAGTATAAAATAAAGTCGCTTTCCCCGTCCCTATGTCCCTATGTCCCTATGTCCCTTTGTACGCTTAAATCTTTAAAACTACGCAACGGATTTTGATGCGGTTTTTTTTAATAGATAGAGTGATTCAAGAGGAAGGTTTATATGTATAATACATGCATAATATCCTTAAGGATAACCCACAATAACCATTTTCCCGTGCGGAGCCGGGGCGGGTCGCTAGTTTCAGAATATGTCAAAGTAGAGTTATCTATTGCAGACATGTAGTATGTGTGCACACACACATTTTTCAAAAATATTAATTTTCTAAGCTTTATGAATGATACAAACTCGTGTTAATGCGAGTGTGACATTAAATTCGATAGCGGAGGGAGGAATGCGTCGCGGGGCGGGGGGTCTTACTTAGCAGAGTGAGGGGGGCGAGGTAGGGCTGTCACGCTTCAACGGGCTCGCCGGAGATTACGGGGCTTACGGTTTCCTTATTCTACACAATTATGAAACTTGGATAAATCTTTACAACTTTCCTTGATTTTTTAAAAGCCTCCTGGGGTGAGGTACGAGTACGACGACGTTACAGTCTGCTGATTTAAAGATAAATAAAGATACGGGCTGTTTTCAACAGCTAAGTATGTATTTAAAAGCAGAAGGTAAATAGTGCGTTTCACGGTTACGTCTCTCTCTCTGTCTTACACTACATTTTTTATTTTATTTTTATTTGGGAAGCAAACAGTGAAATTTATCAATTAAACAAGTAAATATAACAATACAAAAACCAGTAAAGTTTCCACAGTTACACATAACATTAAAGTATTTTTTAGCACTTTCATACTCATACAACCATCCAGACCCGAAGAAAAAGCACCTTTGCAACAAAAACTTATTTTTTTTTTTGGTGAGTCACCCGTCAACAATCGCACTAAACAACAGTTATGCACATAATGCATTTGTCGCAGCCCTACGGGAATGGGTCACAAAAAACCCGGGTCGGTACCTGCGTTGCCGTTGACCCCGGCGATTAGTGCGCGTTGCATCGCTGCACCAACGCTGAATGATAACTACCCACCATTTTCATGGTGCTAATACTGCTAGAATCCGTATAGTAGCTAGGTAGTACAATACTAAAAGACGTTCCCATAATTAGAACCTAATGCTGCTTAAGTCAAATCACAACAGGGAGCAGAAACTAAAATCACGATATTGGATTCTATTGAATTGAAAATCTGTGGAATACGTTATGGACTTAGTAGCATAGTTACACTACCTATGATATGGGTTGGAAATGACACTACGTAAGTATGTAAATAAAAACAAATACATTAAATGACAAATTACAAGTGCAGTTACAGAAACAATAAAGAAAACATAAAGACAAACATAAATGTATTTCATATCTTCTTTTTAATAAGATAGAGAATAGGCTTTAATCAAACTGTGGACAATACTCGTACAAGCAAAGCAGCTGTTTTTGTATTAAAGTTAAAGAAGGCGGATTTTAAAATTCAGTTAAAAACTTACAATTCAGGTAACATCTAACGTAGTCCAAGTACATTATAACTGCGTAGAATTACCTGTGAACAAAAAAAAAACAATTAGTTTTAATGGTCTCCGCGTTCGACACTAATGAACATTTACGTTCATTAATTAACACCCTCATAAAAAACCTCTCCTACCAATAAAACACGCATTTTGTATGTTAGTATTTACTCTAGCAATATCACGCAAACTCACAATACATCGCCAGATCCATTGACTAAAAGCAATAGAGTCGTGTAGATAACAAAGCATTGTACATCGAAAACTGCATCAGCAGCTACAAACATCGTGCTGGAAGATACCCTTCCCCCCACTTACTTAATATTCCGATGGCGTAAGGACTCCTGACGTGACTTCCAAACGCCTACTAGAGCAGAGATGACAAACCTTGTCAGGAAATATTGTAGGAACGAAATAAAAGTCGATAAAATATCCATCCTCATTGTTTTTTTTAAAATGTACTATTTGATCTCAGATATCTACATCAACTAGCAATGACTAGGTTTTAAGCTTTAAATAGCCAAATATTTTTTTCAAAAACATAGGTACTTAGATAGTTAAGAATTATATCGTAAAGTCGATCACTTATCAAAAACTAAAATAAAATCAAAACTAGTTCATCCGTTCGAAGTTTCGAAGGCTAGAATGTCACAGACAGTATAAGTCTTGGTGTAAGTCTATCACATTTGATTGTCAAACCTATAACACCCCACGGTAAAAGTTAAAAATAAAAAACTTTTGGTCTAATATTATTCGGCTAAGATCCGCGCCAAAGGTTGTCTTCCCCTGTCCCATAGCTTCCTGCTTTAGAACTTTCTTATTACATGGAACACAGTAAGTTTAACGTCTTAAGATAATGGTGGCGAGATCGGCTGATATCCTAGTTAGGTGAGGCGGCTACCTGAATTAATAAGCTAAAGAGTCGCCTTATACGGAATACTAATATTGGGTGTCCGCTTGTAGCATCACCGCTCGCGTTATTTTTCAACTTTTTTCATCTATACTATAATAACACTAAATTAAAAAAAAATATAACTCCCGACACAAAACGGTTACTTGATCCTTTCAACAACTAGAAAAGAGCTGATAATCTTCAAATGGCTGAAGATATTTTCTTGGAGCATAGCTATGCTATGCATAGCTAAGAACACTCTCGATTGTGACACCTTGCAAACAAAAAAAACTAGATCAAAATCGGCGCATCCGTTTAGGAGCTACGATGCCACAGACAGACAGACACAAACGTCAAACTTCTCCCCTCTTTTTCGTCGGGGGTTAAAAAGTAGCTTATTTCAATCTTAAGCTATCTAAGGATCCCCGACCTAGTCGTCGATTTGCAGACATAGTCGTCACATACATAAGGTAGATTCTCCAGATGCCTAGACTTTTTTTTAATTGACTATACTTATGTCGAAAAGGTACGACCAATCAAGCTTCACTGGACTTGGAATGCCTGGACTAGACAGTTCATGACACAACTGGGTTTGTGAGGTCGGTTGTTGAACTAACACTATAGGACAAACTTACACAAATGAAAACTATGATAATTTTCATGTATCAATAATATTATGTATTTTAAATAACAGGTCCCGAAATTTAAATTTAAAAATACTCGATGCATACTAAATGCTTTGTCCTGTATTTTCAACGAACATTTTACCTGAAAATTGATTGCCTCGGCTTTTGTTGACATTAGTTTGATATTCCTACCATCAACCCCGTTGATTGACGACGGTGTACGCGCAATCAATGAGACCAATAACTATACCTATTATATTTTACTACCTACGTATATGATATAGCTATGTTATGTATTACGGGCTTACGGCTTATAGAGGAGTTCACTTATATTATACCGAATTTTTTGCTTTAAATGCGCTGAAACTTTAGAATTTAACAAGTTTGGTCTCTTTTATCATTAACTTTAAAACCTATATGTCCAAAACACTTTCCTCAGTTCTCTGATATTTCCCAGAAAAAATAATCAGGCAGGCCAGCTTTAAAGTTTTAATATTGGGCACAGAAAGGGTTTTGTTATTGCATGGCTGTGAGAATTGAGGCTGATAGTTTCTTATTAAAGCAGAATTATTGGCTATAAAAACACCTAGCAAATTCTTATATTTTTATGACATTTACAGCAAAGTAAAACAACAAAAAAAGGCATCACAAACATACAGCTCAAGAATGCGCTAACCCAACGCCTACCATTAATTAGTCTTGTCTCTAAGCCATATTTATAGCTGCCATGATCAAATACTTCTTAACGTGTGCGTGCGATGTACAACTCCATTTAGATGGCTAATTCCGTACATCATCAAAAGAAGGGAAGACATTAGCTGAAGAGAAAAAGAAGGTAACATTTCCTTCTGGTGACGATGTGGTGAAAGATTTGTGTATGTTAGATCTTAAAGAAGTTACTGAAAAAGAAGTAATTAAATGTTATAGATGTTGCTGATGTCTAATTGTTCAAGAATTTTCAAATTATCAATTTCATTGGAGGTTGGTTGTTCACTACTGATTTTTATGATATACAAAATATACATTGATAGAAAGGGTAATCATATATTTTTGAACATTTTACGGGCTTACGGTACAATACAGTACAAGGTGGTACAAGTACTTTATTGCACGTAAACAGAAAAGGTAATGTACCGTACGTAATTAATCACACTTAATATTATAAAGCCGAATGTTTGTGAGTGTGTATGTTTGTTACTTCTTCACGTCTAAACGGCTGGAGCGATTTTAATAAAATTTGGTATGGAGTTAGCTGACACCCTGGATTAACACATAGGCTACGTTTTACGGCGGGAAAATACCTCATTCTCACGGGAAAAACTGTTAACGCGGGCGGCGCCGCGGCGGAAAGCTAGTACATACCTATTAGTTAAATTAGTTTGCGCAGGGAAAGTGTCCGTTGTGCTTGGTGTACTATTAAAAACTAGTCTTTAAATAAAACTTCAATCAAGCAATGAGTTCAGATAAATAATACAATCATCATACATAAAAATGTCAGGACAGAAATATTAAAATTCCGTGGATACTACCCAAAGAAAATGTTTCATTAAGACCCTATCTATCGTCGAACCTTGGCGGCGATTGCGAACCGTTCAACGACACGGCCGTGTCGTTGTCAGGAGGAAATCCCTCTGAGGGACGAAGAGGAGCTGAAAGAGGGTCCAAAGAGGGTCATAGAAGAGCACCGAAGATAGCAATGAGAGTGAAAACATAGACAATTTCATTTACCTCGCTGTTTTTTCTTGCTCCATAGACGTAAACTTATTGTCAATCGACAAAAAATATAAAAATATCGTATTGAAGCAATAATTGATGGAATGATTGAATTATTAGACAAACCATACTGCTCTATCCCTTGAACTTTCAAGGGATAGAGCAGTATTATAAAGTATATTTATAATGTATTGAGGAAGTGAGGAAGATTTTCCGCAGTTGTTTAATACCTGGCAAATTATCAGTAGGTACTCAATAAGCATGGGGCACCTTTCAGAATAATGTACTTTCTTTTTAAATCACTCCTAACTTTTTTGAAATCAGATATAATATGCTTTTATAGTAAATTTTATGTGTATAGGTTGGTACTAATAAATAATGATTCCTTTTCTATTCCTTGAAATTATATTTGTAATGCATTGTATCCCAAGACATTGTTTCCCTATTCCCGAGTTCATCAAAGGGTACACGTGCTAAAAAAGGAACCGTGCTGCCCATACCTGGCATGGTAGCAGTTCTCAATAAGCAATATATTTTCCTTTTAATATATTTAAAGTACACATAATGTACTTTCTTTTTAAATCAACCCTAAGATTTGTGAATTCTGATAAAATATGATTTTCTAGTAAATTTTGTGTATAGATAGGTACTAATCAATTATGATCTATTTAAACAATCTGACCACAACCGACCAAGGGAATAACTTCAATATCTTTATACATGTAAAATAAAGGTATAGATAATTGCCTTTGTTCGCAAAAGGACTGATACTCAAAAAGACACGATTCTCATAGACCCGACCCTAGTAGGATTCTTATTTCTTTGATCAGGCTTTACATACCTTTACATACTAAATCAGATTAAGAAAAAAACAAGAACAGGTGTAATGTTAAGTAGTATACCACTTTTAGTGCTCCTCTCGGATGCCGTTGTTACGTCATTGATTCGCGTAACTACCTTGAATGGTCCTTCCCATCTGGTCTGTAGTTTGGGTGACTTCGCTTTTATATTAATTATTACAATAATAGAATTATACCTATATTGTTAGAGGACACCTATTATATTGCTACTATGTACAGGAATGCAAATAAATAATCTTATCTAATCAAATATTTCGAGGGTAGATTTATTATAAAATTCATCTCAGTTGAATTATTTGTAAATGCAGGGTAGGTGGTTATAATCTAAGCAGTTTAAAGTTGGTGTAGTAGGGTAAGCGATCAGTAGATCTGTAGCAGCCATAGTGATCGGTTGGCTGTCTGATTGATTGTGATTCTGGATGAATATTCTGGTTGTAAATAAATGTCATAAACCATGGTAATTCGTCCAAGTCATAAACAACATTTGACAGACAAGAGGCTGAAAAGAGTTCCATTATTCCTCTTTTAATATGGGAAAACCTCCGCCACAGATGATTAAAATCAGGGATCCTTTCAACAATTAGTGAGAGCCAGATCATGATTACACTTGAAATCTTGTATAGTTTATTAAACAACTAGCTTTTTTAATTGATGCAGATTAGGCACATACTTTGGTTCAAATAACAGCGAATGACAGTTTATAATTAATATAAAAGAATAATAAAATGTTAAAGCTTCATCACCTGGGTGTGCATGGTTACTTGCACCTGTGGTTTGCATCTTATCTGGCAAACAGGCCACAACGAGTTGCATTGAATGGTTTTGATTCTGTTCCCATTTTTGCGACTTCAGGCGTCCCTCAGGGATCTAATCTCGGTCCGTTATTATTTTTAACTTTCATTAATGATTTACTGAGTTTAATTAAAAGTGAATGTCTTGCTTATGCAGATGACATTAAGATATTTCGTCGAATAACTGACTCTAATGACTGCATTTCATTACAGACCGACTTAGACTTAATTTATAAGTGGTGCAATGAGAATGATATGGTTCTTAACATAAAAAAATGTCAAGTGGTAACATTTACCCGTAACAAGACGCCACTATTGTTTGACTATCGCATCAATGGCAACTCTTTGGCCCGATCCAACGTGGTTCGTGATCTGGGTGTGATATTTGATTCTGCTTTATCGTTTCGTAATCACTATGATCACATTTGTAGTAGGGCTAATCGAATGCTTAATTTTATTATCCGAACTGGTAAGCCTTTTAGGAATGTAAGTTCTTGGCTAATTTTGTATGTTTCCTTGGTAAGGAGCATACTTGAATACTGTTCTCCTGTATGGTCTCCTATTTATGATGTCCATAGTGATCGAATAGAATCGATTCAGCGTCGCTTCTTAAGGGTTCTGAGCGCCAGACTGGGCTTGAGGCGCAAGTTACCCGATTATAAAGATCGACTGCTTAAATTTAAATTGAATAGCTTGGTCGATAGGAGGTGGCTTTCAGACATGTGCGTATTGTATAAAATAGCAAATGGCGAGCAGGGTGGGGAACTTTTATGTCATTTAAATTATCGGGTGCCATCGAGATCTGTGCGCATTCCACAATTATTTACTGTGCCTTCGACTAATAATAATGTTTCACGCAATAGCCCGCTCATTAGAATGTGTTTAGATTTCAATACAGTTTGTGCCCACTTAGATATATTTAATAGCAGGATTCGGTGTTATAAAGCGTCTCTATTCAAAATTATAAGAAATAAGTAGTTTGTCTAGTTTTAGTAATATTTAGCATTAATTTAGTCTTAATTTTTCCATATAATTGGTCTGTGACCACATCCTACCTAAATTAATTTGCGAGTGTTGTGTACAATTGTTAAAGGGCATCAGATTAATGCTGTTATATTGTTGTGTTTTTTTCTTATATATTTTTTATTCTGTTTGTCTGTAATTGTACCTATTTAAATAAAATAAAATAAATAAAATAATTAAAAAAAATGGTTTGTCTAATTTTTAGTATGATATTGATACAATCTTCTTGTTGTCGTCGGGAGATACTTTGTTACGATATATTCCCAAATTAAACAGAACCATGTGTCTAAAACATAGATACGCAATTGACTCAAACTCTGAGTGTGTCTCTGCAGTCCTCTGAAATCTCCTGTCAGTGGCTGACAGGAGATTTGAGAGGGGGAGGACAAGGCCATGGACTAGTTTTTATATTTTTATATTTTTGAACCGGAAATCGACTGACAGAAGTTTGATGGAATTTATTCGATAATTCAGGCAAATTTTACAATAATACCTATACTGTTTTAACTTATTTAAAACTTTGAACGGTACATTGACTTTTTTGTCTTTAATAAAATATTTATCGCAACATTTAAGTCCATAACAAGATGATTCAGAAATCAAACCTCCATATTGAAGATCTTAAATATAATTTCTGTGTCATAGATTATGATTAGCATCAACTGGCAGACAACGTCATACAATATTTATTTACTTTCTGATACAAAAACATAAATATTAAATTGATACTTTTAAGCCATAATTATAATTAAATTGCAATAATTGTTACACATAAGTTTAATATAATCAAAAAGAATCACAATATGGGAAGTTCAAACTAAAAATAACAACAACAGCTGAAAAAAAATAAAGCATTTCTAATGTCTTTGCTCAAAGCCTAAAGCGTTTGGAATTATATAAAATTATTTATTTATTTAACCATTATTGTACACAAAAAAGAAGAGGACACAACACGTACCTACTGCTTATATCCAAGGAAATGTCTTACAGCAGACCAAGGAAGCAAGAGAAAAGTAATCACAGAAAAGCGAAACAGAGACGTGCACAATAAACTCGTCTACGGCTTAAAATAACTCTGATAGTTTCATACAAGGACGACGTTAAAATTGTAATTGATTTGATACGTATTGTTTGTTTTCCTGAAAGAAAGACTGTGTAAAACCTTACTTTAAATATATTTATATCACTAATTTAAAATTGTATATGTACCTATATTTGTTTCGTATAGCTTTGTTTTTGTAATTAAAATACGAGTATTAATAAATCAGTCTCGTTTGCTTTATTTCACAAAATCTACGAAGGGTATTTTCATACTTTATGTAAGGAAAAAATATATTTTTAAGATAATTCTCTAGACAGTTTATAAAGTAGGTAAAAATAGGCTAGGCCTTTTTCTTATGGATACATCTTTAAGAAAAATCATACTATATATATATATATTATTATAAAGTAGAAAGATTTGTATTTGTGTGTGTGTGTGTATGTGCTTGCGTGTGTGTGTGCGTGTATGCTTGTAATGTATAAACTCAAAAACTACTGAACCGATTTCGAAAATTCTTTCACCATTAGAAAGCTACATTCACCCTAAGTAACATAAGTTACCTTTTACCCCGGGAAAATGCATCATTTCCACGGAAAAGATGTAAACGCGGGCGGAGCCGCGGCGGAAAGCTAGTTCATTAATAATGATTAAGATCTTTAGGAGAAGTCACGTATATTCAGTATAATATAATTTCAAGTAAAATATTGCACGAAACCTAAATATTTTATGAGATATTAACATTTATAATGTCGTTGGTGGCACGGATTATGGCAGTTTGTAAGACTCATTTTCCTGCGGTCACGCTGCACATAATACTGGATTTTTTTATACAATATTCATTTTATACGTTAAATATATCCTCTATTTTCAAAAACAGTCATCACTTTTAAGTATTATTCATTTTTAAATTAAGGAGACTTATCTCTCGACACGGCTTATAGTGACAGTTTCGAAATCAGCTAAAATTTGCTAGGCCTTTTACTTACAGATATATCTTCAAAACTACTTCATGAATTAGATCAAAATTTTAAAGAGATGTCACGTATATTTTTAAGTTCTAGTATCAAGTACAATATTACTTCAGACTTGAATAATTTTAAAGATATTAACATTATATGTCGATGGTGACACGGATTATAGTAGTTTGGTAGACTCGTTTTCCTTCGATCACGGTGCCAAAACTACAAAACTTTTAGATACAATTTTTGTTTAGCACGTAAAATATATCCCGTATTTTTAATATCAGTCATTAGTTTTAGTATTATTCAAGTTTTTCAATGAAGGAGATGAATCTCTCGACACAGCTTGTGAAGTCTGCAGAGACAGAGGTTGAAATTTGCGAGACCTTTTTTCTAACGGATATTATGAGAAGACGGCTTTATAAATAGATCTATTTTTTTGTAAAAATGTGTCATATATCCTGTAGTTTTAGTATCAGTCATCAGTTTAAGGTAATATTATATATTTGAAGAGAAATCGGTCCCGACGACAAAGCCACGGCACCAATTGTGGTGCCGTGGGTTTGTCGTCCATTTTTTTTTAATTTAACTTCAAAATCAATTTGTCGATCGTGACATGAGACTTCAGAGGGTCAAAATTTGGGCGCGAAACAGAAAGAAGACCACCGGAAACCTCCTGAAATGTCGTTAAATAAGGACAGAAAAATGTATGACGTCAATATATCTCTGAAAGGTATAGTTTTTAAAACATTAAATCTCCACAGATTATCGAATCAACTGCTATAACTTTTACACAACCACCCATCAACATATGACTAGAAGCAATGTTTCAGTGTAATAGTGTTATTGTGTCATTTTATATTGTCATGTCTTTTAGTGCATACTCCTTAGCAATGTTCGCTTTGGTCAGAGGGTGCGTGTCAAAGTTTATTTCAGAAAATGACATTGACATGTTTACAAAAAAGAAACCTCAGTAAACCTCATAAGATCCTCAATGAGCCTCTTCTGGCCCTCAGTTACCTCACAACTGGACCTCTCCCTCCGACAAACCTCTTGACAACGACACGGCCGTGTCGTTGAACGGTTCGCAATCGCCCTACTTGTCACCTTTATAATATTTCCAAACAAAAATGTTATTTTATTATTATCAAAGTTTGAATAGGTATTCGATTGGCACGAGGCTCCCCTAGCTAACTCCTAAAGGGTGAGAGTTGAGACATTGTTTCCTTGTAATTTATGATCATCCGGTTTTTAAAGCAGGTGTCGGGCTGGACTGATGCATCATTTTGTTTAAATTTATTTACGGACGTGGTCGACCGTAAAAAGTTCCTAAAATGTTTAATAGTGTAAATGACATGCCTTTGATTCAAAATCTTTGAAAACCTCACCTCTAATCGTGAAAGATAAGTAAGTGAATATGTAGTTTTAATTCTAATCCGATTCGTGTTACGTGCTATGTTAAATAAGCTTCATAAAACACTGGCTGGCTTAAGTTAAACAAAAAGTGGTCAAACTTCTAATAAAGAAAAAGAACTTCCAAATTCGTTTCAGACGTGCAATGGACGGCTTTTTCTAAGTTCTAAAATCAAATTAGAGCCCCTCAGAGTGCGGCGGCGCAGGCGCGGCAAACAGAGGTTTTGATTAATGAGCAATGGTGCAGCACCCGCCATGCTTCTTTTGTTACCATTGTAGCTGCAATAAAAAAAAACTCTAGTCACGAAACATAAAGTATCTTTTTAAATCTAGATACAAAAAAATATTTAAGTGATAGATTTTCACATCGTGGTTTACTTTCAATTTTGCACCGTTCCTAATTCCTATGGTGTCCGTTGAAAAAAAGGTGAAATCGCGTGTGTTCCTCTTCGCCTGCCTTGACCGTATCTTCTTTATGGCAGTCGAGAAAAAATATTGCTGATTCTAGTTTTCGCAATCTAATTTCAAAACTTATATCAGACGAGCTTATTAACAGACAAGAAAAATCGTAGAGACAATTATATGAGTAAAATATGCGTAGAAGGAACCATAGTGGTACAAATAATAGTAAAATAATGGCATCACCTTAATAGAAAGTGAAGTGTATAGATGAGCCAATCCCGAAGCGCCGCTATCACCAGGGACTCAGACACAGCGTTGTCACTCCCTTAAGGGGTTTCTGAACAGCTGGGCCCTGATTAATGCTAGACGGCGCCGAAATTTTAAACGGAAATATTGTCGGAAACACTTCGGAAAATAAGCCTCTTAACATTAATTACTGTTCAAAGTTTCTCCTCTCCTCCGGTATGTTCAAAGGGCTGAAAGCACTCAAAAGTGCTGCAGTCACTTTGAGTTTCAATATACCTACCTACATTGCGCCAATTTTCTGTTTTCGTTTATCGTATATGAATCTTATTCTTTTCATTTAGTACAAATATTACACCACTATCGTATTGTTTTATATGAAACGTATCTTTCTGAATTCTAGACATGACTGGGTTTGAATTTGAAAAATTTTCTTCGTCTTCAGTCTTCCTTTGTTTAAACCAAAATTTGAACGTATTTTCGGTATAAATCAAAACTAACAAAGTAACAAGTGAAACACGAGTAAATTAGGTGTAGACGAGAGCAAACAGAACCTATTACGAGTAAATAACAGTTACTCCTCATAATTAGATACCACGAGACGTGGCGCTTAATTTAGTATTCTCAAACAGTGTGGCAACCAAAATGCTTCATTCTGAAACAAAGCGAAGGAACGTGGAAGGAACCTTAAATTCCCTTTTTAAATTTGATGTGCAAAATCAAATTATTAGAATGTCAAAAAAAGTAGAAACAGCTGACGTATGGTGGATAAACGACAAATTATGTTACCTAATCGTATATTGTCGTCTAAAGCATACAAAATGTTCTTTGAACTCTTCACTTTAGACTTGGAACATTATTAGTAATTAATTCCTTTCTGAATTAAAAGAACTAAAATAGAATTCATAAAGAAGTCTAAAAAGGTCAACTATTAATGGTTCCTAAGGAATTCTACGTACCTATACATTCTACACCATATTTTTTTAATGTAAAACCTTAGATAACGACTCTGGGCAAATCATGATGCGGCCCTTACAAATATTTAGCGAGGCCAAGCAATAGCCCATGGCATGTTGGGTCGTTTGCCCTTCGACTCCCCTCTGGAAAAAGTGTAGTAGATAAAGCTACTAGATGTGTCATAGAAGCTTTACTTTCCTTTCATGGAAATTAATCACAAGGAAGGGGGAAAGGAAAGAAAAACGGTAGGAGTAAATCGTTTTAAAAGTGACAATTTTAATTCTTTGTTGCGTCAACGACACAAATCATATTTTTTTCTGTTTGACATAACGTGGAGGGCAAAACTGGGAGGGCGAAACGAAACCAAATGCGATTGCATTTAGTTTCCGAATTAGGTCTAGATCAATGAACTATTCTACTAATTCTAATTAAAAAAACGAAACAGCAGGAAATTATATTAAATTTACACCCACACATTATCTCAGCGTCAAATTATATTTGTTTTAGCTTTTGTTGAATACTTATGAAGCTATTAACATTTTTCAACAATTACTAGAAAACAAGAAGACCTAAATATTTTAAATGTTTAAATAATTATACCTTGAGAGCGCCCGTATTCCGTAGCAGTAGGGAATAGGGATGAATTTCGTAGTACGAATGTCATGAAATGTGCTGGCTTCTGTACGTACGTGTAAAGGGTGTCTTCTAGCATATCCAGTGTTTCTCTATATCTTCGTATTGGAACCCTCGTAGTCGTATATTGGGTTACCAGTGCCGAGTGTCGCGCGGAGGGGCGCGGGAGGCGAGGGCGTCCAATATCGTCCCATTATTGATTGATCATTTGCCCATGATTGATTGTTAGTTGTCCACTCTACAACTTTCGTCGTGTTCAAGAAATTGATTCTTGGGAGGTTTTATTGGACGAGAAGGGAATATTTTTCGGAATACTATTTTACATGTTTTGTGTTTTCTGGACAAACTGTGTCGCCATTACAACGTCTCGTACGTACGGAAATAATCGCAATAGAATAGAGCTATAATCGTTTTTTTTTATAAATTCGTGTTAAACAGAAACATGAACAAGAACATAACAACACAACATTCACGTAATGTTTACTTATATATATTGTCTTTTCTTTACTATCACCACAGAATAAATAATAGTACTACATATTACTATAGTTGGAAAATTAAATAGTACTACAGAAAAAAGCTTTAGTATAGTACTATTATTTATTCTGTGCTCTAGTTCAAATTACCATATAAAATTTTCTAGATTTAGCATTATTTCGATGACCCGTCCTTTCGTCTGTTTAAAAAAAATAACATGAATTTTAGTATACCTAATTAGTTTATGGTAGGTACTGGGCAAGTGAGGAGTACCGCAACAGAGGTCTATTTTCCCAAAAGTGGGTAAATGTTGGCCGAAAAAACAAGCAGATTTTCCCAAAATTCAAATGTTCAAGAACAAGGTTATATGCAACATTGGGTCAAGATAGGGCGCTGACATGTCACTGGTTTAAAAACTTGTTTATAGTATATTTTATCATAAATTCATTTGAATCGTCGCGTGTTATGAGGTAATATGTCGTTTGGTACACGTGTAATGCAATTAAATGTGAGTTTCCGCCCCAAAGCTTGTGTTGCTTGTGTGAACAGGCCGACTCCTCTTTTTAGGTTCATTTACACCAAACCAGTAAAAAAATGCATTTATTTGTCCAGTAAGCCGTAATAGTAGCTTGTTTGCCATCATGAAAAATATACAAGAGTGTGTATTTATTTAAGTACAGGTTTTACTAAAGAAGTGCTTTGCGACCAAATTATATTATTATTTACATCGCAAAGATTTACAGATGTGAAAATTCCCGAAGTACAAAATCTATCGTACCACAAAAAAATAAAACATACGTTAAACACTTTTCTAAAAAATCTATTAGAAGATTTTTTTAAACAAGCCCTTAACACCTGTTTACTTTTTTTGTGGTAAGACTCGATGAGCATTGAGGTAAGGGTGATGTCTTCGTGCATTTTAATGAATAAATATGTTTTTATTTATTAATTTTCGGTTTATTTAGTTGATTTATTTTTAAATCGCAAGTCACTACCATTGCTTTTTTTATTTGCTTACTCTTATAACCACGAAATCTCAAAACTTAAACTGATTAACCCAAATAGACGTATCAAAGCTTCACCGGACTTGAAAAATGTTTCCAGTAACTATCCACGGTATTGCCTACTTTACAGACCCCCACACTGGCGTCTTTCGAGCTTTCCAGCGTCGTCGTCGCGCATACATATAGGCGAGTGAAACAAAAGAAGGTTGTGTTCGAAATAAAATTTGGGGTTCCAAAAAAATGCAGCGCTGGCGAAAGACGACACTATAAAGACGTTTCCAGTGAGGGGGGTCTGTTACTGGCATGATGCAAACATGTTTGGAAGCGATGTGAACAAGGGCTCTCTTTGCCACCGGCCGCTCAATCCGCATGCAATTATGCAGATTAGTATCGACAGAGTTACCGGTAATTCACTGGAGCTCCCCTACGCTTTATTAAACGCCGCGGTGTCTGTGCCTCTAAGCGCCGATCAATTAATCAAGCGGTGGATTGATTTTTGTAATTGAGTATGGAAACCAACAAAAATAAAAAAGAATACAGTTGTGCGTTTTAGCTATGATTGTTTGATATAAAACTAACTATCAATTGTTTTCATACAGCGATATCATCTTACATTTGAAAATTTCCAAAGAAAAATATAATAGCACCTGCTGTAGGCCCTGCCCTGACCCCCCAATACACGCAACGTGCAAGAAGCTCGATGTGTAAAATCAAAACGTTCAGGCGGCCAGTGAACTGACCATTCTTTATGTGACTTTTTCGGCGACCAAAACCATAGTCCAGGCGGTCTCGGTACCACTACTATAGCTGCTTGTTACGCCCTTCTTGCCCACACAAGAAGGGGGTAACATAACAGGCAGCTATAGGAATTATAAATTCTCGCAATTCTGTAGTAGTCCTTTTTAGCTAGGCCCAGTACGTAAAGTGCGAGAAAACAAAGGAGCCATAGAGTTCTGTATGTGTTATATATAGCCATCGCGCAATACTGTTGGATAGACTTCAAAGTCAAAAATTTAAAGTATTCACTTCATTTACATGTTTTTTTTTCTGGTGAGTTCAAAAATTTGGCTGTCTTCTGTTGGCGTGTATTTCGCATCCAAAAAGTTTAGGTCAGCATTAAGGGTGTTATCACTTTCCAACTATTCCAGTCGTCGACTGCCAGAGAAGTTATAGTAATTAGCATCCAATTTGAATAAAATATTCAAATCCTGTCAGGTTCTGGGCGTGCACGAATCTAAAGCCCTACGGGTCTGGCAGCCCCCTTTAAACCTGTACTAATAATACCACGTTAGGTTTCCTACTTCAATTACACTAATAACTAGCCATTGTACGCCACTCGTTATTCACGGGCCAGCTCCCGTTCCCACTCGACTTTGAAATTTTTAATTACTCGCGGTTACAAAACGGCATAAACTCTTGACCACCTTAGGGACAACACTTTAAGGGCTGTTCAGCTGTTCAAGCTATGGGAAAGTTGACCGCTGTTTCTAATTTCCAGATCAACTTCATAAACCCCATGATTTAAATCTTTTGACAATTTAATTTGACGGCCCAGCATAACCGATGCCACAGTAGGTATAAGGTAGCCTATGTTACTCAGGGTGAATATAGCTTTCTAATGGTTAATGAATTTTTGAAATCGGCACAGTAGTTTTTACCGTAGCCTAGTTGGTAGTACGTCTGCCTTCGAAGCGCAGGGTCGCGGGTTCGAATCCAACCCAGGGCAAACATTCGTGTGATGGGCATTGGTGTTTGCCTTGTGTCTGGATTTTATTTTTTAATTTGATAAGAATTGCAAACGGATGAACGGATTTCCATCTGTCATTTGGAGAAACAGATTTTAAAGTTAGCCTGATGATAAACAAAATAAAAAAGTCTGTTCTTTGGGCGCCAGCCACCACACATTTCTTAAAATATTTCTGGCAACAACTGTCATTTTAAAATTAAAGCTAATTAAAGCGTGTTAAAAGGAACATATCTCTGCAAGTTTCATTGCACATTTTAACCTTGAGAGCGTCCGTATTCCGTAGCGGTAGGGGTGAATTTCGTAGTGCGAATGTCCAACCGCATGTCTGTCTGTCTGTCTGTTGTTCACCTAAATTGTAGTGCGCAAGTTCATTATTTGTCTTGTCAAGAATTCAGCATTCTCCAATAGCTTTCATTAAAGGCGACTACCAGGTGCATCACATTTCACTGTCAGTCTGTCAGCTAGTACTTGTTAAACTCGACTCAATTTGTTTGGCCCATTGCAAAAGTCAAGTATTCGCCCTTTTCGTTCAATATCGTCAACTTAGTAGTAGTCTTTAGCTTCAAATGACTTGCCATTTAGAATAAAACAGGTATACTATTTCAGCTTTCACTTCTACTGAACTTTATACCTACTTATGTTGTATATTTATATATTATGTACCTACGTATATCAGCTGTCTGACACCCATAGTACAGGCTCTGCCTAGTTTGGGGACAGATGGCCGTGTATGAGATGTCCCACATATTTATTATTATTTATTTTATATCAAATTGGCCTTCGAAAAATATCTAGTATTCTCGGAAATGGACAAAATAAGACTTGGCCAACTTGGTTTTCTGATTCTTGATACCGCGTCCGTTTTTAAAATTTTGTTTATTTGACATAAAATAAGTAATGAAAAAACAAAATACAGTCAACAGCATAAATTATATTCTAGACTTATGTTACTTCCTAAAAATCTTCCTCAAACTCAAACAAAACATAGTAATTACCACTGCGCTACTTTTTCGATGCAGACGTGCAGACGTATTGTTTCAGTTTTTAAACTCCGTGTTAAACACAAACTGAAAGAAAACACCAGATTGACGAGAATCTGTCAACATTCACGAAACGACACATACGTATTGTTTTCTTAGACCATGCGTATAATGCAAACATCACATGCGGCTGATCTATTTACATAAAATATCGATTGCCTAATTTGCATACATCCCCGACTTATACAACATGAATCCATGAATGATTGCTTCAAAATCAGATGACCGTACTCACACCGAGGGGATCTGAATGGAACGGGCGCGTGTCACACGGAACACATGCATTCTCATTATGCAAATCCTCAAATAAGTAAATATGTAGCGGAGTAAGAATAATGCATTAGCTAAGTGACGTTGGGAGAGGACAAATTGACTGAGTTGGATATATTTACTTTTTATTTAATTTGCAATCATTGCAGTTTCGATGCAGTTGTCATGTCACAACTGCAAAGTTACTGCACGTCAATGTGCCGTCTTGCACAACAACTGCTACAAAATTGCACTTTGTCGCGTAGTTGGCTTGCAGTTTCATTGCAGTCGTGTCAACTGCATATGAACTGCAATTTGGCAGTAGGATTGCAGTGGGTCCGTCTAGACACTAGCTAGAGCCTAAGATTAGAAATAGAATTATTATAGAGGCGCAATTCGAAAACTAGAACTTACGTTAACTCTTCAAGAAAAATAAAATATGCTTGTTTCACACAGTATAATATTCCATACGTTTAAATCCCTAGCTCGTTTATATCACAAAATAAATAAAACTAGCAATTAATTTTAAAAACAAATTCGTGAGAACTTCGGTACATAAACAATGCAGCGAGATCCGCTATTTATTTAGGTAATACGCAAAATGCGTGTGCACGTGCCGCCCCTGTCTCGGAAACCGCCCTTTGAGGACATAACAACTCTATTATCACCAAACTTACTTAAACTCAACCTTATTGTAAGGATTTAGTGGCGTTGAAAGATGCAGTGCAACAGTGGCAGGCAGCAACATAATTCGATTTCGAATCTGCTTTCAGCTAAATCAATTTTGAACCTTGTTAGAAAGATATGAGAGTGCTTGTTCTAAGTTTGTGGTGGCAGATGGTGAAATCACAATCATTTTTCATCTAATTCTAGTTCACATGAGTTTATAGTAGGTACCTAAAAGTCCCCATCGCCACCATCGCGCAAAGACCCGTAAATACAAAATAACATCCCATGGTGGCTGGAGCCTAAGATAAAATAGAAAAAAAAAGAGAAAAAGAAGAAAATAAATATATTTGAAGAAATGAACAAAATTATAAGAAGACAATAAAATCGAAGCAACTGTTTGTTTATAAATCATGACATTCACGTAACTCACTGACTTTTTCTAGGAAATAGAAGAAAAGCAATGAATGTCAAGTGAAAAGGGGTGTTATGAAAGTAAGGGACTCGAAAATTAAATATCATTGTTCGTTCCCTCATTAATACAATATTGAGCGAGGAAAGGTCGAGGGATCAGTTTATTGTGTGCAAAATTTATTAAGTTAGTAGCACGCACTTACACGCGAGCCGTAAAGGCTTGTAATAAAGTAGGGGGCTGTTTAATTATTCTCATCAGCCAGACCGCTGCTCAGCTTTCGTATAATATTTGCCGGATGTTGGTATACTTAGCTAAATGGCAATATTAGTAAGTAAGTAACATTAGTGTTGGTTGATCAGAGAAATATGTTTTGCTGAAGGGTCTGTCCATGTAACTCGGACACAGCATCGAAAATAAAGTCTCAAAAACGTTCAACAACGTCTTTTTTAAAATTGTTCGCAAATAACATAGCTATCGTGAAAGTTAGGGGAATTTATCTGTGAGCGGTTATAATTGCACGCGAATCCGCGTTATAAGTAATCAAATAAAATTTAATTTTAAGAAAACTTTGTCTGTTTTGAGTTAGCAGCTTAATTTCTGAAATCTCCATGGAATGCAGAATGTTTTAGTAAATGAAGACACAGTGTACACCTAAAACCCAGATAGAAACAGATTGTCTAAAATGACATACTGGCAACGTAAGTTAACTGTCTCGGAAGGAAAAAAAAAAGGACTTCCTCGGATTCGAAACGGAATCGGACGGTTATAGTGCGTAACCGCTCTAACTGTACCCGTGTACCCGGTTCTAGAAGCGACACGGTTGTGGCGGGTTACTGCGAAACACCAGATGGCGCTATATCGATCGCACACGCATGACCGTATCTAATCACAATCTGGGGTTTATGCTTGCAGGCAAATCCTAAACATTAGTTCCATAATCTAGTTTTCCCTTGCTGCTATCGTGTTTCACACTGATGTAATTGGTCAGTTAGGTTAGTACTGTGGAGTTCGCATTAATGCTTTTGCGATCTCCTTTCGAATGTAACTGGCGCTTATGTCGCTATTCTAGAAGAATGATATTATTTTGATTTGAGAATTGTCTCGCATGTTAAAAAAAAGAATATCATTATTATTATGGTGAAGGTCTTGAAGTGATCAGTATTACTTAAAAGAAAAATATAAAATATACATAAAGAATACTCTCTTTCAATCATTAGGGAGTTCATTGGATTATTATATGGTGGTTTCCAGTGGTTTAAGATTCCTGTTACCTCCGTGAAGATAAGTTTCTGCTAATTCTATTATTTATTAAAAAATAGGATTTTGCGAGTTGTTCTCCCTCTGCTGCTAATAGTGCCCTGAAGTTGACTCTCTGACTGAAGAAGCCTTTCCCTGTAGAAGAACTGTGTTGGCAAATCTTCGTCTTCGCCCCGGTGTTTTGTATCCATACAGATGCAGTCGCTGAGCGGAAATTTCGCCACGTGAAAATAAGTGCCAATTATTAATGTTTTAAAAGATTTCAGAAAACAAACAAGTGATAAAAAACGAGGACTGAGCAAGCGGACCTATTATTTATTTGATGAACAATTCAATCGAAGGAAGGAAGGAAAGGATTTCAATTGAAGGATTTTATGTGGAGCGGGCAGAGCCCTGTTCCACAAAGCTAAGTGATATCGTCTATATTTTAAAGGAATAAAAAGTGTTTAAAAAAAAAGGAAGCCATGGCAAAGTTCTCCGGTACGAACGCCGACGTGACCTCTTTTTTTGACAATCTTGAAACCGTCGCTGCGATCAACTCCTGGTCAAGCAGTATCAAGAGTCTCGCCCTAGCGAACTATTTGGAGGGCCCCGCGTTGTCCTATTTCAACTATATTAAATCTTCTAAGTCCGAATATGACGACATCAAGAAGGCAATTATTGACGAATTCCCTTCCAGCATAAATTATTCGGAAATATTTTATAAAGCCAGACAGGATAAAAATGAACCTATATTAGATTTTATTTACCGTATTGAAGCTCTCGGATCCATGGCAAAGATCACAGATGATCATATTTTAGTTAAACGTTGTTTAAGTGGTCTGAGTTTTTATTACAAAAAGACCCTGGCCGCACATGTATTTGCGAACCTAAAGGCACTTAAGAATGCCGCTCGTAACTTTACGGAACTGATGTCTCCTAATGAGACAAACTTAACATTGCCTGTTAAAATTGAAAACGTTAGTGTTGTGAATTTTAATACCCCTTCATACGCCGCTGGAGATATGGCGGACAATTTCTCCACTCCTACGAGGAACCTGGCGCCATCGAATGTGTCCACGCCAACTCGCGCCACGCCTGCCACCACGTCACGATCCTCCCCGCCGGCGTTTGCTTCAAACAGTGCCTACCAGAGCCCCAGCACACAAAACAGTGCTGCGACGCCACGTTACAATCTCCGAAGTGCTCCAAGAAGCTGGGCACCTTTCTCTAGGTCCCCAAACATGAATCGTCGCCAACAATAGGGACGACGTTGGATGACGTAAACACACTTGCACGTCCCATTTCTACGATGTCGTCGATTGAAGTAGAAGTTGCCGACACCAAGCTTCCAGCTATCGTCGACACCGGAGCTTCTGTATCCGTGATATCGGAAGCCTGTTATAATAAATTAAGTTCTAAGTTATCTTTAAATATGTCGAACCCCGTTAATAAAAAAATTAAAGCTGTCAATGGGCATTGTCTAGAGACAAAATGCGCCGTTACTTTAAATATATTAATAAATAGAGTTGTTTATTGTCATGAATTTATTGTAATTAAGAAATTAGTCCCTGAATTCATTATTGGTTTGGACTTCCTGTCCATGCATAGGGCTTTGGTTGATTTTAGCTCGTGCTCGCTTGTAATTGGAAATAATAAAATTCATTTTTCAACTAATGAGGAAAATACTTTTTCATTAGATTTAATTCAAGACGAGTCTGTTTGTTTATCGGAGGCAGAGTATATTTATTTTGTTACGTCTCCCGAGTCCTTAGACGAAAATTTGAGCTCAATGATTGCTCCACAGGTATCCACGAAGGATTCTATGTATAATATAGCGGAAACATTAACTTGTCCTCAAAAAAAGTTTTTATGTAATTTACTTTCGGAATTTGAGGATAGATTTGCCTTTGACTCGAAAAATCTAGGCTCGTGCTCTCTTATGGAAGTAGAAATAAATACTACCGATGAGTTACCGATACACAAACCTCCGTATAGGGTTTCCCATCAACAACATTCTGTGATTCGCGAACAAGTCTCGGAAATGTTGGAAAACGGTATTATTAGAGAATCGCGAAGCGCGTATGCCTCTCCGGTTGTCTTAGTTAAGAAACCTGATCAGACGTGGCGTTTTTGTGTTGATTATCGCGCTTTGAACAAAAAGGTAATAACGGACTCATATCCATTACCTAGAATTGATGATATAGTGCTCTATTTATCTGAAGCTAATTATTTTGCTGACTTAGATTTAAATTCAGGTTACTGGCAACTTCCTATCAAGGAGTGTGACAAACACAAAACAGCGTTCGTCACGCCATCTGGGCTTTATGAGTTCAATGTGATGCCTTTTGGTCTAAAGACTAGCGGTGCAATATTTCAGCGTGTGATGGATAGTGTATTAGGAGGAATGAAATATAGAAATGCGATTGTCTATATCGATAATATATTGGTATATGGCAGGACGTTCGATGAATTTTGTTCTGCTTTAAAGGAAATTTTGTATAGAATAAAACAGTGTAATTTAACGTTAAAACCCACTAAGTGTAAATTCGGTTTTGACAGAGTTTCTGTATTGGGTTATGAGATTACTGGCCAAGGAATCAAACCTGACGCCTCCCAGTTTGATAAAATAATGAAAATCAAACCTCCTGTCACAACCAAAGAGTTAAAGTCAGTGTTAGGTTTATTCTCTTATTACAGAAAATTCATTGATAATTATGCTCATCTAGCATTACCCTTATCTAGGTTACTTAAAAAAGGAGTTAAATTCGTTTGGAATGATGAGCAACAGAGTGCCTTTACTGAAATATTAACTTTAATACAGAGGCCTCCCCTTTTACGTCATTTTACAAACAATGAAAAGGTAATAACCCGTCTTTTTGTTGATGCGAGTGACTATGCACTTGGTGCTTGTTTAATGCAAGGTGATGACTATATGTTTCCGGTTGCTTTCGCTTCCCGCAAACTCTCTAGTTGTGAAACCAGATACACCATCACGGAAAAAGAGTGTTTGGCGTTAGTTTGGTCACTCAATTATTTCAAACATTTACTCTGGGGTTTGAAGTTTGAGGTGGTTACTGACCACAAAGCTTTGGTATGGCTACGTGAAAGGAAAGATATGAATGGTCGACTTGCACGATGGTCACTAGCTATACAGCAGTACGATTTCGATATTGTTTACTGTGCAGGCAAAGATAATATAATTGCAGATTTTCTTAGTAGAAATCCCTTAATTGATGAGGATATGCCCTCTTCATGCGTCTCTGAGAATATTGTAGATGACGGTTTACAATTATACAAAATAGAAGCCTTGCGTTTTGAGTTAGATCAAAATAATGATGAATTTTGTGTTAGATTGATTAATAGGGTTGCGAATAGTCCGCGGGGATTATTTAAAGGATTTTGTATGAGGGATAATAAACTTTATCACAGATTGAAACAGGGTACTAATTTCATTGATCGTTTGGTTATTCCTGAATCTTCTTTTTCCAATGTGCTGAAGGAAATTCATGATGATCCTTGGAATGGTGCACATTTTGGACTTTCCAAGACTTTGAAAAAGTTTAGAGAAAGGTATTATATTGCTCAGGCTGAGAGGAAAATTTCAAAATATATTAAAAGTTGTAAGTTTTGTCAAGAGAGAAAAAGAGTACATTTATTAGCCCCGTTGCAACCAATTTGTATTAATCGTTTATTTGAGAAAATAGCCGTGGATGTGTTAGGACCACTTCCTAGGTCAAATAATGGTAATAAATATATTATAGTTTCATTGGAATTTTTATCGAAATATGCGATTACAAAAGCTGTTCCTAACGCCACTGCTGAAGCTATTAGTGATTTTCTAATTAATGAGATATTCTGTAAATTCGGTTCAGTAGGGGAAGTTATTACTGATCGTGGCTCCATTTTTACTTCAAACGTTGTTAGGGATACGGTAAATTTTTTTGATTCTACTTTGAGTGTGGCTGCCACTAGACATCCACAGACGGTTGGTTTGGTTGAACGCTTTAATCAGACTATTTACCAAGGTTTAGCGATGTATGTTAATGATAGGCAGAATGATTGGTGTTCGTTTTTGCCCATGATCACTTATGCATATAATATTTCTGACCAAGCTTCATCGAATATATCTCCTTATAAACTTGTTTACGCTAGAGACCCAATTTTACGGTCGGATCTTAGTGTGAATGTTTTTTTGAATAGTGCAGATACAGACATAAATGCGCGTAAAATTAAGAATGATAGATTAATGTCATGCGCGTTGAGAAATATTCGCAAGTCACAGGCAACCCAGAAATCGAACTATGATAAAAAAGTTAGATTTGTTACTTTTGAACCAGGAAGTTTAGTTTTGGTTCATAACCCTAAAAGAGTTACGAGTCTCGGTTTGAAGTTGTCGAGGCCCTATAAAGGTCCTTATCGTGTCCTTCGTAGATTACCTAATAATAATTATCTTTTACGTAAACTAAATGGTGGTTCAAGACATGATATTTTGATTCACCATAATTCTTTAAAACCTTTTAAGCTAAGATTGTAATATATATTAGGTTTAATTTTTCCTAACTTTTAATTAATGACATTTTGCATTTATGACATTTTGCATTTTTGTCATTTCATGTTTTTGTCTTATTATGTGTTAAACATTTAAAATAATTCCCTTATTGTTATACAATTGAAATAATGTCATGAGTTAACGGTTTGACATTTAATTTTTTTTACAAACTGCTATAGATAGAAGTTTTATTCTATTTGGGTGAGTTATGGTCATATGTTTGGTTTTATATGTTCACATTTATCTCTAAGTTTGTATGGGTAGTTTTTTGGCATGTACTCACTTATGGACATATGTATCCGGTGAGGTAACATTCGTTGTGTTACACTGTTGTGATGATTAGTTTTTCATGATTGATACGAGTTAGTGTGAGCATAAAGACTTAGACATTTACTGACTATTTATCTTACCTTGATTGAAACTTTTTATGCAGATTTGTTTGTTTTCAGATATAAATAAATTAAATTAAATTAAATAAATAATTTTAAAACCATCCATGATGTCAGCGTTGAAGAATTTAAAAATTTTATACGATTAATAAATCAATGGGGTTGCTTTATTAATTTTATTTGGGGGGGGATAGAGCTTAGTGTAGGGTTGTTGACACCTTATTGTTTTCTTTCAATGATGTCTTAACAACAAATAGCTTAGGGTTTTTCTTTTAAAAAATACGATTAGTATGTTGCTGTCGTTCCGGAATGCTGAACTTTGATGTGCTGTACGTGTCGACTCGTCATAATTTACGTTACTTGTATAATGAAGATACTAGATTCGCGCTGCCCTGATTTATGTCAACTTAACTTAGGTTGAAATATTTAAGTATTAGTTAGGATGCGTGCGCCCTTTGTCTAATTGTTCGTTTGTCGTTGTTGGGCGTTGTTGCTTGCGTGTCCTGGTTTGGATTATTGATTATTATTAATATTTTTAAAACATTTTAATAAATTAATTCTTGGACGCTGGTTTCAACTTCTGATTTGACAGGTTGACTGTTACTCATTCTGTGACGCTGTTAGGACTAGAGTCTATTGGCTTATAGCCACGGTGTTTGGTAGTCCAACCTGATCAATGATGCGACTGTCTTTTGGGACAGGTTTTGGCATTCGTTTCTTGTGCAATGGTCTGGTTTGTTTGCTTGCATTGCACCAGGAAGCTGTTAGCAACAGACTTTGTTGACAGGTTGTTATGTTAAGTGTTTATTTTGCCCTGTCCACTTTTAGGTCATGAGTTTAGGGTTGTCAACTGTGTTAAGCGAGACAATTCTTGTGACCGCGGGGGATGTGGAGTTCGCATTAATGCTTTTGCGATCTCCTTTCGAATGTAACTGGCGCTTATGTCGCTATTCTAGAAGAATGATATTATTTTGATTTGAGAATTGTCTCGCATGTTAAAAAAAAGAATATCATTATTATTATGGTGAAGGTCTTGAAGTGATCAGTATTACTTAAAAGAAAAATATAAAATATACATAAAGAATACTCTCTTTCAATCATTAGGGAGTTCATTGGATTATTATAGTACATACATACATACATAAAGTCACGCCTCTTTCCCGGAGGGGTAGGCAGAGACCACTTCCTTCCACTTGCTACGATCCAAACACACATCTTTCGCTTCATTCACATTCATTAATCTCCTCATGCATGCATTAGGTTAGTACTTCATCGAAAATGGACAAAAAGGTATAAAGGGTATAAGCACAGAGTAACTAATATACTACGTAAAAGTATTTCGAAAAACCAAATGGACATGCTCAGTCAATGTACAGTAGCCAGCACATGCGGCTGGATATGTTGCCCTTGAGAACGCCCCTATTCTGTAGCGGTAGGTGTGAATTTCGTAGTACGAATTTCCAATCGCACGTGCTGGCTTCTGTACCTATCTGATTTGGTTTTCCAAAGGAAAAAAAATATCATCATACCAACCAACGACTGTGCGATTTTGTATGGGAGTGTCGATTCTACATTCCATTTCAAAGAAAAGTTTTGGAAAAAACTGTTTGTTGAATGAGAATGTCCCTCCATTCCAGTATTTACTAAGTCATAATTTACACCCGTATATATATACCTACACTTTATGTAGTTTTATTTATACCTAAGGTTAGGTATGCGAGTTTATCTGCAAACAAATACCTTAATGGGTATTCAAAACAACCCCACTATAAGGATTAGCATATCCATTGTTGTTTATCAGCGCACATGTGTCCATGAATGGCCATCTGAGCAAAAAAACGCATTATTTATGAATGAAAAACTATGCGTCTGTTTTTGTTATTATTATTGTTTTATGAATACGAAAGCATACGTAGATATTTTTGATCAGTCTAAAATCTAAAATAAATAAACCTGCGGAATATGCTCATAATATTATAAACTTGATCCTCAGATTAAACTCGTATTTTCCACGCGCAAAAATGTACAAAGGCAATTATTAAAATGCCATAATTCGATAACTGTTGATGGAAAAATAATAATATCATGTACGACACGCGGGGAGTGTGGAAAAAATTAAAAAGGCAATGAAAAAATGCACAAGTTGAGTGTTCTACTAGGGTTGCAGCAAAAATTTGGAGACAATACGATAAAACTCCTGAATTTTAAATTTGTGAATATTAATAAAATTCTGAGTTCTAAATTTTTGAATTCGTGGTTCTTGAGTTGATAGAGCATGTTTCCGTTTTTATTTTTTACTCAGGCGGCGACAGTGTATCTATATACTACCTACGAAAAAAACATTTTATTTTCTGTACACTGAGTGGAACTAGAATTTTTAATCTTAATTAATTCATCGATATTGAAGGATACTGTTTAGTCCAGATCGGTTAACTATTGTAGATAGTTTACTAATTTTCCGTGAAAAAAAGTATCTAAGATGTTGACCGGGGATATAAGGTACGACCATGCAAAATATCATTTAAATCGGTCCAATGCACGGTGGCCGAAATGACCAATCCAGCTGGACAGAAATGGTTACTTCACATTCCCTATTCTTTAATCAGAAACGATAGTCAACATTCTAGAACTAAGCCATCAAACATTAACCTAGTGAAAATACCACCCAGTAACCAAATATTTAAATCGAAATGCGGGAAAGTGAGTATTTTTACTGCATTTTTTGCGGATCGTTACTTTATACGTCTCGAATTTTCAAAGTGAAACCAGTAGATATTATTAAACTTTTAACCGTGGATCCTGAGGTAGTAGGTAAGTAGTATTTTATTTATATTTAAGTTTCTCAAAGATCTTTTCTGTTGCATTGATAATTGCAGATGAAAATTATGAAAACTACTTTTTTGACGAAATTTTATGTTTCACAGTCTGGGAACTACTTGTACCCTCTTGTACCCAGGCTAATTTTTTTATATATTATAGCTACATTATTAAACTTGTAAATAAAATAGTTTACAGGCCCCTCACGAGTGCGGTTCAATAATATATATTTTTTTATTTCAGAACACATAGTATCCGTTTCTAGGAAACAATTTTTTGAACAATGGATTAAATACACCAAATATAAAAGAATTGCTTATTTGTTTGATTATTTTTCGACGAGGTTTGATTTAAAAGACGAAACAGAAGAATGTTTACGAAATATTAATATGAAAATTTAAAAAATATCATCAAAAAATGACAGACTTGCGGAAAAACACAAAATCGGTTTGAAAGTCTTCCTGTAGGCGTTCAATCGTTAAATGGAAAAGAATGAAGTTTTCTTTATCATTATTGCAGCCATCTACGTCATCGTTAGGTACTTACTAGTACCGTACTATACGAAATAAAGAGTTTGTGAAATTGTTAGCTTTCGAACTGGATTGAGTAACGGCAGAGAAGCGTGCTATGTATTCAAAAATACTTAATTTTATACAATAAGGGTGCAAGTAGTCAGTTTGCCCAGCTTCAATAATTCTTCTGATAGTATTTTTTTTTAAGTTATTTAAGTAATCATACTAATATTATATGTAAAGACGAAAGATTTGTGTTTTTGTGTGTCATATTTGTAATGAAAAAACTCAAAAACTACTGAACTGACTTCAAAAA
Source organism: Teleiodes luculella (assembly GCA_948473455.1). Lineage (NCBI taxonomy): Eukaryota > Metazoa > Arthropoda > Insecta > Lepidoptera > Gelechiidae > Teleiodes > Teleiodes luculella. The sequence goes on along the minus strand of OX419591.1, from coordinate 13,190,644 downwards.
TCATACATCATTAGAAAGCTCCATTCACCCTGACCTGAGTAACATAGGCTAACTTTTACCGCGGGAAAATGTTTCAGTCCACAGGAAAAGCTGATAACGCGGGCGGAGCCGCAGCTGAAAGCTAGTAATAAATATGATCATAACATACATTTCATTTATTTATATTCTAAAAACAATTCAACAGTGAAAATACATTAAATATAAACGTCCTTTTTTTGTTTTGCATAAACCATTATAAACTGATCTCTACTTGCATACAAAGTCTACTCTAAAATAGGTCAGCTTATACTAGTTTTTCTTTTTTATTATTATTTGCACTTATTATCAAATCAGGTACATTTTTTATGATACATTTTGTATTATTACAACGTGTAGGATGTAAAACGGGCTAGAAATAATATTGTCCAGCTGGATTGGCCTTTTCGGCCACAGTGCAATGGTTCCAGAGATTAGCGTGTACAAACAGACGGAAATTTTTGTAAAAATTTTATTTTTGTGATCAGCTACACTCCCTTTATCACCGTCTTTTTTTTAAAACAAATCAATGTACAGACAGACACGCCGTTTCTTCAGTTTTATTATAGTATAGACGAAGAAGATAGATAGTAATTATCGATATTATATCGCTGAAATCCCTAGTTTAAACCCATCGTCACATTCCCACGGGGCGACATTCAGCTATTGATTCCGCAGTGCGCACTGGGGGACAATGAGCTTTCCTCGATTTTTTAAACGAATTCATACAATACAATGTAAATTTTCAGCCAATATATGTATAATTAATTACTTATGCTTGAAACTAGAAGAAAAAATCTGTGCTCCGAGCTTTTTAAGAAATGATTTTTTATATAAATCAAATTGAATCACCCAAAACAAGCAAGCGTCTAAAGCATAAACCAAACGACTGATCCAAATAAGATATTTTTTACTCGACTGCAAAGGGAGGGCTATTTGTTGTATTCGTTTAATGTTGGGATAAGACTTTTATGAACTTTATGAAGTGGTTACACCTAAATCTCAAGAGAAAAAATTAACAGGCCGCTAGTAAGCAAATAAATAAGCAAACTTTCTTCGCCATTTTAAAGACCGGTTCAATTCTAAACAGGAGGTAGATAAGTATATTCTATTCTATTCTATAATCCGTGATAAGCCGAAGCGAGTTGCGAAGCCGGCGATGGCCAGGCGTGGACTAATTGCGCCTCTGGCGACCTCGCCTCTAATCCGTTCACAGCAGGCGGCTCCTAAATTAAAAACCTTCAACGAATACCCAACCCTAAATTTAGCAGTCATTCCCGTTGTCCCTCCGTGTCGTGCGAATAGGACCTTTTTTTCTTGTAACTAAATAAAAAGTGGGCGACAGTAATAATTATTGAATTTACTGTCCACATTATATTATTATGTAGGTACCTACTTAGTTATTTTATAACTTTTTATATTCAAAATCTTGTTCAACTATTTTTTTATATAATTTTCTTAACATTGCGATGTAAGTTCTCCATTGACCTTTGGTGAGTCATTAATGTACTTATTTTCATAATGTACCTACTTATGATCATAATTTTATAATACTGTGTAATCAATAAGTTACAGGTACAGCAAACAAGAAAACAAATTCCTACTGTCTATCCGTATAATGAAATGAGCGAAGGTATTGTAGATAGCGGCAAAAATATTCCCATTATCCCACGCGGACAATGGGAATATCCCAAATTTCGCTCGATTATGCTCCCACAACGCGCTTACGACGACACAGAGGGGGAGTAAGTTTTGGATGGCAACAAAATTCCAAATCCAGAGATGAAATAGTAATTTATCAAAGGATTTTGAAGTTCCAAGGAGCGGAAGTGAAGGATGGTTTCCCTTTATCGTAAATTGCAGTCGAGAGCCGAAGATTTTGCGACCTAAACTGTATAGGACAATCGGCAATTCCTTAGAGAGAAAGAAAAACGTCAATCTTTTGTAAGGTTAAATAAAGTTAAGCTATGGATCATCAGGCGATGTGATAGTATTTAAAGCAGAAGATGATTGAAGCGCTGTGACAAGAGATTATCTCACATTTAACTTCTTGTCAAAACGCTGTGAGAAACCCGCCATATTAATATTTTCTCCAATAGGACGAGAATGAGAGTATAGACAAAATAAAACTATGTCTTGTCACTTACGAAACCTCACGCCACCTCAGCCGTGCGTCTTCTATGGAGAAGAACGGGCGATGAAACTTTTTTACTACCTACGTAATAATATAGGTTTCGCTTAATTATAATGGCAAAAATAAGTCCACAGGTTATTTACGAGCTTGTAAAGCGTAATGTATGCGCGCTGCATGGTAAAACGAATGCCAGCTTATTAATATTCAATGTCCATTGGGTTAGGCCCGGATCCCTGCGGTATTATCCTCACCGTACATTGCTACACGTACCGCTTAATTTTAGTCTTCCTATACCTTTGTACTAAGAATGACAATCGCCTCATTTCATAACTGCATTATGCCTTTTCAATAAAAGGAAGATTTTCCCCAGGTTTTACCAATGTGTGGACGCTGCTACCCATTTTAACTTTGAGCTGGTTTGCTTGACACCCACAAGATGAGTTGAGTTGGTCCTATTCCTAGCCGGGAACCACATGACATACTTCCCTTTTATTCTACTTTACGTAATAACTAGAGGTTATTTTAGCGATAAAAACAGTAAGAAAAGGGATTATGATTGTTTATGATGCTCCGGGTTACAGTTGCACAGCTGCCGTTTAACGCCATTTAATATGAAAGTCAGAATATAATTGACCATATAAAACTTTACATGCAACAACATCTGTACCCCGAAGCCAATTATAGCTTAGAAATAGATTAAGAGTAGTGTTATTTTTCATCGCCCCGATGAGGCGTGTAGTCATTTCCTTGGGTATCAAACAGCTGTTGTAAAGGTTACGCCCTTATCCTTGCACCTGCGCTTGCGTTCAATTCCCCCGCGATGTCACCTCGTGGCGGCTTAATTACAATCCTATTAACGAAATCGTCTCGCCTTCCTCGGCCAATTGACATTTGGGGTTGAAACAGACGGGCTGCGTTTTGACATTAGTCTGACTGCCAAATTGTAGTTCAAAATATAGTTGAATTGTCTGTAATAAACTGCCAAGAAACTCTACAGTCTGTGAGCGGTTGCATCAACAGCATGAGGACTGCTAGAGAACTGACGAATTTCAAGCTGCCACTTTGAAGTTCAAATGCATAGAACCTGCATCTCTACGCAGTTATATTACAATCCTAATGCAGTAGGTTCAACTGACCATTCAGTTTGATATTTATAATGGTTATTTCGTAGATTCTTTGCAGTAGTGCCAACTTTATCGAACCTGTCATTTGGCAGTAGTACAAGTGCAAATTCAGTGTTCACTAACAAAAAGAACGGTTAGTAAATGTTTAAACGCCCGTTTGAAATCAATGTTTGTATTAAAACCAATGTCAAATGGCCGTTTAAACATCATGTCTTGGTTATGTTTGTTGGTGAACTAGGCACTAAGAGCACTAATTTATCTGATTCGTCTTCCACCGGTCAATTGACATTTAGGGTTACGTTTAGAAATATTTGATCGCCAATCGCTCCTTATCCGACATTTATTATTCACAGGGGATTTGGATAGGCGCAACGCAACGGCGCGTACATTGTTTGTGACCGTTCCCGATAACAATCAGCGCTCGTCAAACTTAATGCACAACCCTGACGCTCTATGTTCGTGATTGCCTAAAAAAGATTCGTCGGTTGCCGAACAGAACACGTGCGAGGGTATAAATCCACAAAGGGTTCAATTTTTTACATTCATATCAGAAAAAAGTCTGCCGACAATTACCGGATTAGGGGATGAAAGGAGGGGCAGTCCGCGCCAACCGATTTTTTCCTTTCAATCGCCGTTCGTCTTTTTCTGTTGGTAAGGTTTTCTCAACGGAGAATATGTTTGTATTTTTTCTAGTTTAATTAAAATCTGCGTCTGTGGCGTGTGAAGAAGTACGCCAGTTTCATCGTGTGAAACTTGCAAGTGTATGATGTTGGGGTGTTTTAATTAAAGGGCAAGCTCGGTGCGCCGTGCGGTTTGAATCTGATGCCGCGTTCGATAGGATTGAATAGAATAGAATATGCTTTATTGCACACCAGTATTAAATTACAAAAAATACAGTTCATAATCATAAAGGATTGGTTACTTGATGCTTAAAAACCTTCCATTTGTACATATACGTCGACGTCCTTATTGCATCTTTTATCGATAACACCTACACAACACAGCACTATTACGTTTTTTGTTCACTAACTTTGAATCACCATCACAACTTTACGCAAAGACAACAAGAAGAAAATACATATTTTAATGTTCTTTCTGGTGATGCTATTTCCCCTGTGATTTTTCACCGCAATCCTTTTAGACTCAGACTGAACCTTCGCGTTTGTAATAATTAAAGTAAGGAAGGATATGCAATTTTGTTAACGCAAATCAATTATGAAATTGCTCGTGTTATCGTTGAGGATCCACGATGGATGCAGAGGGGCATATCAAGTTGGACATTCAACGAAATCGCCCATAACTAAGTGAGCGAAACGGGCAAACGCCTAATGGCGGATAAGTGTGCATAATTTCAGTGCGTCCGTCCGCTTGAGGCGCGCACGCACGCGACCGGGGTTGCCAGAATGTTACCATTAATTAATCTTAGAATGATAATAAAGAATAATTTTGACGTTAAATATTTTTTTACAGATTTAACATTGTTCGTATTAGTTTGTGCTCCCAGTCATCATTAACAGCTCATATAATACCCACTCTGAGGGGCTCGATCCTACCTTGGAATCAGGGTGCTTCCATTGAGCCAACTAAAAGTCTCCTCCATCCGGTTTAGGTTTTTATGACTATGTTCGATATGGTTTAAAAATATATATTGTTTCAGTACGATTATTTGCGAGTTATGTCTTAGTCTGCCGACAGTCATTATTTCTAATGGAAAATGTGTTTCTTTTTATTTCTCAATTTCACTCACAGACTTCGTCTATTAAAAAAGTAACTGCTATGGTCAATATATTCAAATGTCAAGCACGAGTCTTTTTCTCCATAAAATAATAAACAGTGGAGAAAATATTAAATTATAGGTTGTCATGTTACTTTTGAATATTGATCACTGGCAACACTGCACGCGACCCGCGCGCGTCAATCGGGAGCTCGCAAAATGACCACTATCATCATTACACACTTTTTCTCCAAAATGATCCCTATTGCTATCTTTATAACCCCTTCAAGTCTGTATAGGTACCTTTGTCGAAAAATGCCGCAGGTATCTTCGCGTTCACGTCAGAAATTGGAATACCGTTATGTTATGGAAACCGCTTCTGAGTTGGCCATTGTTCAGGCCATCACAGGGCCACTGTTTTGATATTCGTGTGGTTACGTTAATTCTGATGCATAATAAAAGGTGTTAAGTTTCGGTTCATTCAATACCGCAGCACCCAATCACTTTTTACCCGAAAACACAAAACTTTGAAAGAACTCGAGTCAACCGAAGCAGGAAGAACCATATATTCTACAAATTTCTAAGTACCGTCAGATCTGGCAACTTTGCCATTTTTCAATAGAGATAGAAAGTTTTCATAATTTTTAGACCAGAAAAAAAATATCTCAGACCATTATTGCATGAAATATACACAGAATAAATATCAAAGATTGCGTTCATATCAATGTTTTTTTTATTGAATCAATAATAAGAAGATCAGCGGTCTTAAATGAAAGTGGCAAAGACACCCGTAACATGTGGCAAGATTGCCAATTTAGAATTTATTGCAAAAATTATAAAAGTTTCAATTGGTGTCTATGAGACACTTTTTCATAATTTGGTATACAACACTTATGGAATATGGTATATGCAATATTATGGTTATGAAATAATCTACATCGACAATGGCAAAGTTGTCCACCCATTTAATGATATTTCATAGTAAGTCAGACAATGGCATCAGGGTTGGCACAATGGAGAAAAATAAAATTCCATTTTTACTAAGCAAGTAGTATATTTTAATATTTACTTACCTACAAGATAGAATTTTTAATATAATGAAAATGAATTATAAAATCAAACAAATTATAAAATAAAAATGAATCAAAAAAATGAATCAATAAATATTATTATTATGTAACATTCCTCGTGCTTTCTATGGACTATTTAAATTAACTAACTAACCAACCAAACACGGCTTTATAAAAAGTACCTACTTCTTATTATAATTTTAGTTTTTGAAAAGTGATAACCCTTAGTCTATATAAAATATGGCAAAGTTACCCACCTTCATTCGCCAACACGGTCTAGTAGCTTTGCCATCAAAGTTTTAAGACGTAATTCGAAAAATACAGTATTTCTTCTTTAATAAATCCATTCTTTAACATAAGACTAACAATATATTAAAATTTACTTACCGTGGAACCTGAATAAAGCATCTAAAATCATAAAAGTTTCGGAGCACAAAATTTGTAGGTTTTGCGGGTGTCAATTTTCGAACCAAAATGAGGCCGAATAGGAAGCTCCGGTGTTGCAATATTAAATTTGATGTTGCCAAATATTTACCGTATTTTACCCTAAAAATAGTCACACCGTCAAAAAATATGTGTTGTCGTCGGTATTAACGGTTAAATGTTGATACTCTATGGGTGGCAAAGCTACTAACCCTTGGCAAAGTTGCCAGATCTGACGGTAATTAAATACTTTCTAATATTGTGGGATAATAAATACCTAATTACCGCGGGAAAATAACACGCGATTGAATCTGCAGGACAGAAATCATAGTATGGCTCGAGGTGGTCTCTCGCTTTTTAAACAACAACTAAGACCATTTAACATATTAACTGCATTGCGTTTTTCATTGTTAGGTATAGCACGTTATAGATTAGGTACTCAGTACTTCTACCGTGGTTGTAACAAATCGTCAAGGAATACAAAGCATTCTCAGTCTATCACGTCGAAATACGGATCGGGCGGGATCGTCGACGCAACTAATGTAATTACAATGCAGCTGGTAAACTATGAAGGAGCTGCTACGACTCCCGGTCACAAAAGACGACAGCGATCGATCGGGAGCCTCGTTCGTGACTATTGTTCGGCCGCGAATGCACCACCGTGCATCTGTTTCGTTTCTTTTTCCACAGCATAATGAAACCAGCCCATTGTGGAAAAAACATCGACAAAAGAACACGCACTTTGGCGCTGGGCCGCTATTTTATAAGAAAGAAAAACAAGGGCCTTCGGGCTAAAAGGTGGGCGGCGGATAATGTAGGAAACGTGAAAGTTGTTGCAACTGTTATGACATACGCTGCAAGTAAATGGTATTAAAAATAAACAGGATCGTGCCGTGCCTTAACGATGTCAGACACCAAAATAATATAGAACAATTGGTTAATACAGCAGCATGTACAGCAACAACTACGTTAAGGAAAATCAAAAACCCTAAAAATCTGATTTACAAAAGATTCAGCATAGCAGAATACTTAGTACTAGTGCCATCAGGCCAGATATTTTTTTGAGTAGTCTGCTTGTGGTTGTTCGTCGTTAACAGCTCATAAATGTCCCCACCGAGGGGCTCGAGCCTACCTTGATACCAGGGTGAATAAGCCTTAGTCGACCACGCTGGCCCAGTGCGGGTTGGCTTGTGGTTGATAAAATATCCTATTCCTATTTAAGATTTTAACAGGTTAAGTGCCCTACCTAGGCTAAGCATAGTTTAACTAGCTGAGCTGAATGATAAACATAACAAATAAATTAAAGCGTATGAATTTAAGAAATAAAAAAGTTTAAAACACGTTAATATTTATAAAATTTAAATAAACATAATACTGAATTACAGTATAAACAGCAGTTGGCTACTATAGAGGTCGTCATTGATGTACCAACTGCCGTTCAATTAAAGTAAATAATACCGCAAAATGTGAGTACCGACCGCACCAAGCCTCTATTGAACGTAAACACGAACTGCAATATCTCGGAAACTTACTAATTGCTCTGCAATCATGCAATTATTGCACAATTTTCATATCATGCAAACCCATCCTTCCGGCTTTCGACAGTTCGTGGTACGGTTAGTGTATTTTCGCTGATCGACATTTCAAGGACGTGTCGGTCGATTCAAATGCGACAGGTGATGCTAACGATGTCGATTCACACGTCGAAGTGCGAAGTGTTTTTGTCACGCCAGACGACAAGAATCTGGCACTTCGTTAGAGACTCGACGATATTTTCGGTTATTGGCAATCATAACTTTCAACTAAATCATGTTGTGGTCTGACCAGCTTTTTAGTTGGCTATGTATGTCATAAAAAATATATTTTATAATGCGGGTTGGTTCTCCGGGCTCAAATTGTGCTTCCCCCAGGCAGAGCGCCTGCGCCGACGATTAAGTGCACTTAATTCCGTCTAAATGTTGCCCGTCGGGAGTTACAAAGTTGCTCCTGGGTCGCTACTCCGCTAGTAGGGCCGTGCACAAAGGAGAAACCAAATTATAACGTACTTCACATTGCCAAATTGGAATATGACGCTACAATAACCGAAACTCAAATTAAATTTACTATGTGAAATATTTGGGGCCGTGCGTGCGTGAGTATTGTTAAAATCAGAGCCAAATGATGCTCAACTATTTGATAATAACCGTATTTGTGTAGGAGTTTGGAGAAAGAGGGAGTATTTATTGTATTGTAAGATGACGCTGGGAATCTCTAATCAAAATAACCGAACACGTTCACAATTATGCGGAGCTACAACGAAGCTTAATCTCGCGTGGCTTATTCAAATGAGTCGTGGGGGCGCCGCAGCAGCCCTAGGGCTTCGCAATTCACCGCGGCTCCCTCGCGTGCGTCGCGGATCAAAAACTCTTCCATGTCAGCCCAAATCGCTCCCACAGACAACTTGCGGTATATCGATGTATATCTTTACAAGTAATTACGGTGCTTAGTTACAGTTTAGTAACGCTTTTTGGTGATCTGACTTCTTGGCATATTAATCTCGTTGGCTTAGCAACGCGCGTCTACTCTGTTATAATTAGTTCAAAGATCACTTAGTTTCATCATAAAACTGCTAGTAATCCATACAAATAATTACGGTGCTTAGTTACTGTTTAGTTAGGTACGCTTTTTGGTGATCTGACTTCTTGGCATATTGATCTCATAGACTTAGTAACAGACCGTCTACTGTTAGATTTCGTTCAAAGGTCACTAGTTACATCATAAAACTGCGAATTGACCTCATATCGAACGGGAAACACCAGCGGAGGTCAGGGTCGCTAACGGTCTGTAATTACGTGGCTCATTATCGATCGTTATCGCCATTATATTGTTGACTTCGTGCTCTGTTTGCTGAGCTCGAGTTAACATTGATTTATTTTCTTGGTTAATCTCGGCAGTTGTGTAAAAAGCAATCAGCAACAATTGCATAACCAGAATGCCAGACACATGCACGTATGTTGGATCTTCCCACGCAAACGCGTGCGCTTTTTGTAGAACTCCTAGAGCTAGGGTTACCAGATACAAAAACAAAATTCCGGAGTCAATTCTTGAGTTATGAAAAAAAAACCGGACTTTCGTACATATTCTAATTTCTGATATGATATGACGTCATTAATTGTTCTAAGGGAACCTATATGAAGAATTATACAACACTAAATTAAAGATAGAGAAATGTTGAAAGGTATTTTATAACAATTTACAATAATAACTATGTACCATCATCATCAAAGACATTCACTGGTGGTCAGGCGGCGGGAAGTGTCCAGTAATACGTAATATACTGAACTGATTCCGGATAAATGCCGATCGTATGGCAACCCTGTCTAAAGATAAGAGGAGCTCTTGCGTGATAGTATGTAGACTATCTATTTCCACGCAACAAAAAATAACCATAAATTTCAACCGTGTGTGGTTGGCATAAAGTTGAATGTTTCCAAGTTTTCGCTCGTAGTGAATCCATCAGACGAGATTGTTTAAGATCGGAAGCTTGTTTTTAATCATCGTAATTAGTGATATCATTCTTAAACGTTTTTGCAGCTGTTCGACAGGTACCGCCTTTGTAAACACTGTATATGGTTCGAAATTAATTGAAAATTGCTACTACTGATTCTTTTTTTGTTTACTCAATAATTTCTCGACACAACTTTGCTGTATTTGGAGCAGGTGTAGTTCAGACTACAGATCATCGTTCAATTTGATCGCGTTACATTTCACCTGCTTTCTTTGACTTGTTAATTGTTAATAAAAAATACGCATTAAAAAGTTCATCGAGTATCGATATATCGCTTTATGGTTTAATACGTACGAAAGACGCGGTGGTCCTTTAATGCCGCTAATATTATTATGGATCAATTAAATGGTTTTAAGCTTAAATGAAAAAGGTGAAGCCAGCAACACGAGGAGATACAATCTCGAACGATGAAATAAAAACGAGAGTTTATGATTACGAGGTGCGACTGTATCATAAAGGTGGCGGGCGTGCGAATCTGATAACATCAAGTTGCATTTATAAAGAATTTAATACAGGAAAGGCTAGGAATACTCGTGACTAGCATTGTAAATTCAAAGAAAGCAAATAATTTTTTTTTTAAATACTTGAATCAGTAGGTAAACCCTTAGCGACTAAGCGATTATGCATATTATTATTATGCGACCGACTGGCAAACTGTCACTAAAGGTGCACTACGAAGCACTTAATCGTGTACTTAGGTATCTTATTTAGATGCGTTCCGAATTTTAACCCAAATACCTTGCTAAAGGTAATTTTAGTTTCGGCTCCCTGTGAGTTTACTCTGCTCACCTCATCAGGGAAAGGAGTGTCTTCCCCAAAAAGTAAATCACCGGCCAAGCCAACATTGGAGATTCTTTGAAGTAGACTTGCTTGTATTTGGCATTAGTTGAAGCATCTTAGCGCTCATTAGAGCGTGAACACGGAGCCACCCACCGCGCCGCCGCAGGCTAGTCTGGGCGCAAACCGACGTCACAGAATGCCGACGTCTCAAGTGTCAAAACTCCGAGCTACCTGTCTTCCACCCACCTCGTACTCTATAATACTCCAAGGCAGGATTCCGGAATATCGCAAGACAGAACTTGATTATCTGCGGCATGCAGCAAGCTCCGGAGATTGATTGGAATGCTCCCCTCTCTGACGATGACTAGGTAAGTATAAGGTTACTTATATGATTTCTAAAACAATTTCGTAGGATTTACGGAAAGCTTAAAACATACTTGCTCTTTCTTTCTTACAATGTACTTTAATGCACCTTGTGTTGAATTAACTAAACGTGTCACGTCGTTTTACGACCCTTATCGGCTCCATCTTCACACTGAGTGACGTTCGAACAATAAGTCAATTATATGTACAGTTTATATGCAAACAAAACTGTAAGATTATCTGACGATCGCAGGCATGCAGCCAGTCTCGAGTGCAGTGATAGTGTCCGACTTGAAGCACCAGAAACATACCCATACGGCGCTCGTTACTGAGTTATTGAGTACTTCAAGAAGTTAGAGAATGCCAGACAGTCGAGATTTAAAATCGCATAGTTCGGAAAACACTGCAGGGTTCGTAAAATCATACGAGGAAACGTAAAAGGCTTGAAAAATCTCTGCCCAAAGCGATAGTCAGCAAAATGGTTGTAGTGGTGAAACGTGCGCCAGGCGACAGCAAAAACACCGAGCTTGCATCGCGCCATCTGCAGAGCTCGTCAGGGCGGAGGGGAGCGATAAAAACGACCGCACCGCGCATGCGAATATCGCGTTACGATACGACGTGCCCATACCAATGCCAAGTGGCCACTTACACGAAATTCTCATTCGATATCCTCTTTCAGCAAGGTGCCAAGTATCATAACGAGCAAAAACCCACGAACGTAAACAAACTGCCTAGCAATACAAAAGGAAAACACGAGTGGCATTGACACGGCCGCCGAAAACGTTACATAAGTGTACGATCGGCGAGGTCAATGTCGCGCTGAATAAAGATCGCGAAAGTGGTCTGACGTTGCGTCGGCCGGCGGCGGCGGCTCGCAGATAATTGCGATGTAATCGTCGTAATCCATCCACGAGCGACTTGGCGCTGGTTTCCTTTTACGGAGTGCAGCTTGCGGCCGCATAGGAGAAACAGCTGACCGCTGGCACGCGCCTCCAATGCATATTTGATGTCGCACCAACGGCAAAAACGCAAATAAAATCGAATGCAGCTATGATGTATCGAACCTGTTCAAAGAACAGGCGTCTCAATTATTCAACAGCTTCATGCGGACATTATAAATCTATTTCACAATGGCTGTAATTGCTTCAGTATTTGAAATGCTCTTTGTTTTGCGATTGGTATTCTATGGTTATGAAAAGCAAAGTATATTTCCTGTTTAAAGGTCAAAAGATCCCGTTTTTCCCAATACGTAAATATTTTATTATGTACATGGTTTTATCTAAAATGCCTTCTGTTATTTCAGCAATACTTTTCGGACCGTTGATCAATAAGATGCTTTGTTTGTCAGAGGGACGGACAGTGAGAGTGAACGAACAAACAATTCGAGTTCACTGGAGGTCTCATTGTTGTAAGTGGAGTCGTGACATTTTCTCCCCCGCGGCTTCGCATCTGCCCTCGCTATTGGAAGTATTACATAAAAACGTCATTAATTAAACATTTTCATGTTAAAGAAACACTTTACAAGCAATTACTGCAAAATGAATGTCGATATCCGTTTCATTTAACTTTTTAGGCGTTACATCAACGACTTGATAATAGTCTACGTTGATGATGTTTTTGTCAGAATCAATATTATTACTGCTCATTTCAATTTTACTTACAAGAGTAGAGACAAATCATTATTACTATCGTTTTCTTCATCTTCGACTTGTACAGATTTTACTCAGTGATTTTAGCAGTGATTTGCGCGTACGCAAAAGTAAATAGGTAGGTACATCGTTAACATAGGTTGTTAACCTTCATAGATACTACTTTTTTTCTATTATAGGTATGCAAAATGGTCAGCAGGTGTTAGCGGCCGATGACGTTAGACCTTTCTATGTCTTTGCGCTTGCACCTTTATAATATGTATATTTATTTAAGCGATAAGTATAAAAAATATAAAATACTTAAAACATATTTCGCTAATTGGATGATAAGAATATTGGCAAAAGTTCTCTGGTGACATTTGAAATAGAAAAAAAATAGACCGCTATTTTGTGGTTAATCAAATTCCTGTTATTCTATCAGATAGAAAATCACCCCTTGAGTATGTTGGATGGTTTTGCTGTCAACATAGCGTTTTTTATTACTGCGAGAGTAGCCCTGAACAACCACTTTGTAATCCTGCCTCAGGACTAATGTTTTCTGATTAGGTAGATATACTTTGTATGGGCGATTAGTTCTGCAGTGGAAATAGGTTTTTTATTATTTGCTTCTACATTGATGGTTCGTGGAAAACGCATAATAAGTTGATAATAAGGCTATAAAGATGGAATGTGGAAGCAAAGTTCTTCAACTTGCATTTTGCGGTTAAATATGCTCTGTAAATCGTTAGAGCTGTCCAATTAACATTGTAACCACTTATTACTTCAAATTTTCATTTTCCATTTACACAGCATGTGATAACCATTTATAACATCACATAAAAGTTTATTGTAATACGTTGCCGACATGAACGAACTTTCTTTCAATAATAATCGCTGTTCCAGAAGAACAATGCAATCGAGATAATGGGTTTCAGTCAGGAAGCCGGTCTTCAAATTTAGAAGGAATCCTGCAGATACCAGTCCGGAAACTGGATTCTTCGGACCCTATTAGCGGAACAAGTCGCGTAACTTTCCAGTCTTTCCACCGTTTATTGGGAAGGTTCCAAACTGGTCGGGACACCTGCCGGCGGACAAGGAATTCTTTCGAAGGGTGCCCTTTCGAATGGGCCCTTATTTGGGTGGTAATTTCGACTACGCTGCTACTGTATAGGTGTAGTAAGTCAGGGATTACTGGTAAAAGGCAGGTGGTTCAAAAAACGCAGACGCTCCGTCTGGTGAGTTTTGTGACGGAACTCAAAATAGATTTAAAGAGCACGTCGTCTACATACAGTGCAAAAATGAAACTTTCACTGGCCTCGATCAAGGTCAGAACAGTCATTATGGGGCTGGCAATACTTGTTAATGTCCTGAAAATGATGTTAAACGAGTTTGCTGATGGGACAGATATAGACTGGTCATTTTGGTTGAAATTATATAGAGGTACGCATCGTTGATCCGCCACAATCTTCAATTTCCGTTTTGCACGTCTGAACTGAACCGATACTATTTAGTTCCCCTATTGGTCCGACGCGGTATTATCGGATATCGTTGTTGCTTCTATTTCATCGTCATTTTCTATTTTATCCTCTACAATAACAGCTTTAGTTTCTATCCAATTTCCGTTTATATATAAATATGGTTGTAAAATGGCATTTTCTATTGAAGAGTTCAAAATTTTGTTTATGGCATAAAAAGGTATTTTATCTTTTGAAAGACAAAATGCCACCTTTTTTAGTAAATATAACGTAATACAATATTACAAACAATTTAAATTTTTGCTAGATTGTGGAATTGGAGACAAAGAGCCAGAGAGATAATTTTAGAGAGAGAAAAAGCTATTTAATGCAGCGAATTTATATTGCTGTATTTACAACAAAACATTTATACCTCAAACATGCACTTATGAAATCCAGCAGGAATGAAGTCACGTATCGGAGGGGTCGGCAGTGGTATAATTATAAAGAACGGGCGAGGTGCTGAGACAAGGCGATAATATCAAAACTTCCCAACCGGCCGCGTTTTATCACACATTTAATATAAACGACAAACCGTCACCTGATTGATTTATGGACTTTTCGCGATACCGATGGCGTTCTGATATAAAATAAAGATGTGTACCGTTTTGTTATATTAATTTGGAAGTCAATATAAAACGAAAAGAGATTTTAAATTTAATTCGTTTGTTCATACTTGGATGGAATACCATTCTACAAAAACAAAATGACTACCAGTATCACCATGTAGGAGTCCAAAAGAAATCTTCTACCTAAATCTAAATAGACATTTATGGTTATAATTAAGGTATGGTTTAATCAAGAATGCCTAATTAATAGTTATTGATGTTTGTTCGGAAGGATATTTAAAGCAACCACCAAAATTCACTTTTTTCTACAAAACTTACGAGAAGCGATCAAATTTTCTCTCTTAAGCAACACAGTACAAGCCTCATCGTACCCCATAAAGTGCCGTTATCAATATTTCATGAGCTCCTGAAACCCAATTCGGAAGGCGCCTACCTAAATGGGATGCTAAACTGCCTGTCAAGTATCTTGGCTTGGCTCCTCGTAACATAGAGAAACGTCTCTTTGTTTCCAGTTATGTTTGATGGACATTTTACACACCTTTCTAAAATTGTAAGTACCTACACGTGTGTGTAAATTGACTCTGTTTCGTATTTTTTTCCAAATTTAGAATATAGAATAGAATCATACAATTTATCAAAAGTTATAGAATTAACATACTATTGCTATATGGCTAAAAAAGAATAGCGAAGAAGCTGTCAAGAAAAATATTGTTAACATTTATCTGCAATATAACAAAATGTAGGTAACTTGAGCCAGACAAATTGCAATGAACCAATCTAGCAAAAACTGGGCAGACAAACTAACAAAAAGTAACCTTTGAGGTCAAATAATCCGGTTATAAAATTAACGTTATTTTTTGCAGGAACATTATCAAACAATAAGATGTAACGGGGCAGCATTTTGGAGGGGAAGTTTAAAATTCGAATGTTTCTGACAGGGGTGAGAGCAGAGCGACTCGCGTAAGAGCACTCATGAATTTTAAATTATTTGCATCAGCAATGCGCACTCCATTGATTAATTGATCCGGTGATGTAGTGCGGTTTCAATATCACAAATTTGTTATGGTGAGGTAAGTATGCTTTACTAATATTAACAGAATTATTACCCTCTCTCTCTCTCAAGAGGAACCATGATATTTTTTATCTACTTTGTCGGCTGCGGCATTGATGTTCTTTGGCTTATATTGCGATTGGCGAGATGGCAACTAGAATGCAGTAACATTTACCTGTATAACCAACATTGGAAATATTGGGATTATGGAAACTCCTCCCGACCGATCAAGATCTTAAGACCAGAAATGTATTGTTGCAGACTGTTGTAATAGGTACACAAAAACTTTTTCAAATTGGTTTTATTTAATACAAGCCAAGATCTAAGCAAGCAAGAATGTAAACGCACGCATTAATATCAAATACGTAGAATTTCGTAAGGAATTCGGGAAGTACGAGTATGTAAGTTAGTGTCTGACGGAAGGTCTAATGACTTTAGAAATTTGGTTGAAGTAATTACGAAATACCTTTAGTACACGTAGAGTCTTAATGAAAAGGGGACGAAGTTTGATCGCAATCGTGAAGTTCGAGGATTGAGTCTTGAGAACCCGTGGGCCGTGCCGAGTTCAACACCGTTAAATGTAAAACGGTCACAATTTACAAAGCACGGAATTGAGTTTAAACTTCGAACGTGCCGTGAACTGTCAAGTCAGCCCGACAAACGACAATGAGCGTGAAGAAGCAAAATTAAACAATATTCCGAACAAACAGTTGGGGTCTGTGGAAAAAGTAAAACCATTAGTAACCCAAAGCTCCCCTCGTTTTTAGGTTTCCGTGCGGCTTGTAGCGTAGTAACGAATCGACATGTTTGGATTCTGTCCAACTGTATTTTGTCACATCATTAGTTTTAACAACTGTCGTGTTGTGTCTGCGTTTCAACACTCAGATGAGGTATCTCGTTCTCCAAATTGTTCGTAAACTATTTAGTTACTATGTTCGTGAAAGTTTGGATTTAAATGGTGTGCAATTTTTCAAAATGGACGCAAAGTTTATTGCCATGTTTGAGTTGATCGATTGCTGCCAGATAATGTGTAGAAAGAAAAATATTAGCCCTTAGCGTGACGTCCATTGAAAGGGCCCCTCGGTGCACGCCCTGTTGGTCGATCACATCGGAAGCAGTAGAAATGCTGGGATTATGCAATCTGCCAAGCCTGGCGCAGGGGCGTAACTCCCTAGCAACGTATCGTGTTGCCAGGATTAATTGCTGTTTACCCCCAAGCCTCGAGGCGGTCTCGAATCATATCACGCGAAATTAGCGATCGCTGTAATGCCAAATTAATAATGCCCTGCAACGCAGAAAGGTACAATTTGCGGTTGATTCGAGGGCGCCACGGAATTAATACTAACGACAGGCAGGGAAAATTCAAAACCAGAATTCAAAATCGACTTTAAATGACTCAAAACTTTTGAAGCATTTACCATTTATTAGCGTGGCGATTTTTTATGTTCTATGCGAAGTCATTATATAGGCAGTTCAACAGCGAATTGTAGTGTGAAGGCATTGACCGGGAAATCGGTTTGGTGAGGTTTACCAGAAACCTTTTCTGATGTTTTTAACGAAACATTAAAATAAGTTCCGGACCTTAAAAGTTTAATACTTCGCGTGGGACGTAACATTCGCAATGCTCGACTGGAGCCATCGATTTGTTCAATCTTTCAATCTCTGTGATTGTTCTTGATCGGCTTTAATGGATGGTTTCATTGGCGATTAAAGTGAGATTTCTTTAAATTTAAAACAGATTAATAAGGAGGACAGTTGAATCGCCCAGTAAATTCCATTCGGCCGTCCAGACCAGGGAATGCAATTGGACAATGCGACGACGTCCATCTTGATAGATGGGGTCCAATAAATTGTTGACTTGGCTGCCTATATACACGAGGGTCTTGCATGCCTTCACGCTCATTTGACTCTTGATATTGACCATTCATCTTGATAGTAAGAAGTGATGATCAGGATTATAGTGTAACTAGCCTCACCGACATAATCGCCCGCATTTTCATGAAGTATTTTCTATGGAAATTGTAATTGTAAAAAGTATTCTTCCCTAAGAACCTGTGCATATTTTTATCGCAACCCAAAGCGACAGTCTACCAATATTAAATATCTGCGCTTCAGCATTTTATACTAACAATTTGTTTCTGAACTAACGTTGACATTGTTAACTCGACACCATACATTCAGAAGGCATTGTCAGAACAGTTTCAGCCACAATCGGATTAAATCATTGGTATTCGGCATCCAGACGAATTCTGCGGATGCCGTCTGCGCAGATCCAGGGATGCGACGTAAAATTGCTTTCCCAACGGAACCCTTGCATGGAATTCGGGAGAACCTATCAAATTATTCAGACGAAAGCATTATACAGAAACACACAGCGGTGGGCTGTGAGATTTTCGCCTCGGTGCAGCTGAATGATATAACATGTAGCTTCTCTATTTATTTGAAAGAAATATTTGCATGTTAGTAACAGATAAGGCCAGTGTGAGACCTTTAAATTAGATTTCGGGGCCTCAGTTCAAACATTTTTGATGACTTGGATGATTTTATGCAAAAATTGTCTTTATTTATTTATTCTTTAGAATGTTGAGAGTTGAACTTAAACTTGAAACTAAGTCTTTATTACAGCAACTGATCAAACAAGTCTAGTATTTCGAACGGCTTATTATCCAAGTGTTTTTGCGATGGTAATTATTCTGTTGTTTTTGTGGGACTCAGGCGTCCTTTCTTGACCTTTGGTGCAGTGGAACTGGTTTGGCTGCACGAAAACGATTGATGACATAAGCCGAACACTGCCCTAAGGCAAATCGTAACCTCTGCTAATAATAGAACTGTAATTTGGTTTGTAGAGCGATTTTCGATTTGGTACGGCGCTGTTGTTGTAATCGATTAAGTATACCTTTAATTCAGAATCTTTGATTTATTTTTCTTTTTAATCTGATTTAAGATTTTGTTGTGTTGTTGTTGAATGTTTACTTGTACTAGGAATAAAAAATATTCTTGAAATATTCTGTAAAGTTTATTACAGATACAGAATAATATGCTCTATTCTAATAGTATAGTGCAGATTTTTCGTAAAGTCGTATACTTTAAATATTATGTACCTACTATTTGGTACTGTTGAAATAATGGCAATGTAATACCTATATTTTCTATGTTGGCAATACCGAGCTATCTGTCACTTCAACTGTAACCGTTTAACTGTATTCGTCAGTTGTGAAATAAAAATACTTTTTCGTGTCTTAAATCTCTTGTTTTATTTGGTAATTAACAGGTTATGGGCCCAGGCACATAATCCTGTAATCCAAATAAAACAAAAGGTCGATTACATACTGTTTCGTCGTTTAATACTGTCGACGCATCAACGCGACGCGTGGCGTCGTTTGAGGTTAGGCCGGCGGGAAAGAAAAAATACTTGTTTGCACAAGGACGGGACGAGCAGGAAGTACGAAAATGGAAGAAAACGGCTTTAAAATGTCTGGTTTACAAATACGGTTGGAGGGAGCATCAAATTGGAACATTTGGAAATTCCAATCAGTCGTACTGTTGCGGAGTCAAGACCTTCTAGAAGTGGTAGAAGGGACAGTAGTTAAGCCAGAAGAAGATCCGGATTTATCAGCGTGGTTAAAGCGGGACGCTAAGGCCCAAACATGGCTTGTAACAAGGATGTCAGAGAATGCGATGATGCATATTTTAACTTGTAATACAGCTGCTGATATGTGGAGAAAATTGGCTAGTATTTATGAACAAAAATCGGAGACAAGCATTCACATCGTGCAACAGCGTTTCTTTCAATATAAGTACGAGGAAGGATCAGAGATGTCTACTTTCTTGTCTAAAATTGAAGAGTTGAAAAATCAGCTACAGCAGATGGGAGAAACCATTTCAGAAAAATTCGTCATAACGAAAGTACTGATGTCACTTCCAGAGTGCTACAAGCACTTTATATCCGCGTGGGAATCGGCACCGGATGATAAACAAACGTATGAGAATCTCGTCGCTAGACTGCTGTTAGAAGAAGAGCGATTGAAAGAAAGAGATGGTGTGCCTCAGAATTCAGCGGCGGCCGCGTTTATTGCAAAGAAGATTGATAAGAAAAACGTCAAGTGTTTTAAGTGCAATAAAATGGGCCACTTTCAAAGCGAGTGCGCTGATTACGTAAATAACCGGAGTAATAGTTCGGAAATGGACAATAGACCGTTTAAAAAATGTTATTATTGCAAGAAAAATGGACACCTAAAAAGCGAGTGTTGGTTTAAGAAAAATCGGAACAGTAAAAACAGAGACAGTAACGCGTTCGTGATTGTGAATTCGAGTGAACATTTCAAACAATCGGAGTGGCTAGTGGATACCGGCGCCAGCCAACATATGTGCCGTGATCGTAGTTTATTTACAACATATACTCCATTACTCAATAAATCTGTAGTTGTCGGTAATGGCGGTGTAATTGGTGCGCACGGTTGTGGACAGATGGCAGTAGAAGTGTACAATGGCCGCGAGTGGATAAAGACGACCATAGACAATGTTTTGTACGTGCCGGAATTGAAAACAAACTTGTTTTCTGTCAAATGTGCAACGGATAGAGGTTATTCTATGACCGTAAAAGACGATTTGTGCAAATTCTATATGGGAAATAAAGTCTGTGCGGTAGCTAATCGGAACGGTGATATGTACTGTATGGACGTTCGTTACGTGTGCGGAGAAGCAAACGTGGTTCAAGTGCAATCCAGTCTAAAGGAGTGGCACGAAAGACTAGCGCACCAAAACATGCAGTATGTTAAAAACGTGCTCAAAAACAATAACATTACGGTGAAAGACGACTCGGAGGTTAAGTGTGAGAGCTGCTTGGAGGGCAAAATACACCGTTTGCCCTTTCGTGACAGTGAAACTAAAACAACTCGGCCATGTGAACTAATACACGCTGACACATGCGGGCCTATGGAGGTGCCGTCTGTGGGAGGCTCCAGATACTTTGTCATCCTAAAAGACGACTATTCGAACTTCAGGTCGGTGTACTTTGTGAAAGGAAAGGATGAAGTAAAGAAATGTGTGGAGAACTTCATAAACAAAGCAGAAAATGAAACAAACAACAAAGTACTTTACTTCAGGAGTGATAATGGATTAGAGTTCGTAAATAAGGAGTTAAAAGACTTTTTCGCAAGACGTGGCATAATACACCAAACCACAGTGCCATATACACCCGAACAAAATGGCAAAGCGGAACGGGAAAATCGAACTCTAATTGAAGCAGCCAGAACAATGTTGTGTGCCAAAAATTTACCAAAGAAGCTGTGGGCAGAGGCTGTTCATACTGCAGCATATATTATCAACAGAACCAGTATAAGTAAAGAGGAAGGGAAGACCCCATATGAGACGTGGAGCAAGAAAACTTTCAACATAAATGAGCTGAAAACATTTGGAACACCCGTTCATGTCCATATTCCGAAGGAGAAAAGAAAGAAGTGGGACTCTAAGAGTCAAAAAGGAGTCATGGTTGGCTATGGAGTTGATATTAAGGGCTACAGGATTTTCTTCCCAGAGAAAAACATAGTTGAAACAAAGAGAGATGTTGTCTTTATTGAAAGGAGTGAGAAAGAGAAGGAACAGCCGGTTATGCTGGAATATGACAATATTTTATTGGAAGAGACCAGTGAACAGCAAATATCCATTGACGGAAATGAAAACCAGCCTAATGGAGAGACAACAGAAGATGGAGAAGGTGAGGAGCAGGTTAATATCAGTGAAGGTGAACAGCTGCAGTCCATGGAGCATAATGACAGTGAAACAAGTTTATATGTACCATGCACTAGTGATGAGGATTCCAGCAATGAGAATGATGAGGAAGTACCACTCCGGAGAAGTGCTCGTGTCAGGAAACAGACCTCTTTCTATACATGTCATTATGTTTCTACAGAGGGAAATGAACCTAAAACATACAAAGAAGCAATGCAAAGAAAAGACGCAAACAAGTGGCAAGAAGCTATTGATAGAGAACTGGAAACCTTGAGAGAAAACAACACCTGGGACTTTTGTGAAAAACCTGTGAGTGAAAAGACAGTGAGTAGTAAATGGGTATTTAAAATTAAAAATTGTGATGGCAGTGTCAAATATAAAGCAAGGTTAGTAGCTAGAGGTTTTGAACAGAATGATAGGTTGGATTTGTGTGAGATTTATGCACCTGTCGCAAAATTGTCCACTTTTAGGTTATTTGTGTCAATAGCTACATACCTAAACTTACCTATTTATCAGATGGATGTAACAGGGGCCTTTTTATATGGGAGTATTGATGAGGAAGTGTTTTTAGAGCTACCTGAAGGTGCCTATAGTGGTGATAAAAATGTTGTTAAATTAAAAAGGTCATTATATGGATTAAAAAAATCACCAAAATACTGGAATGATAAATTTAACTCTGTGATAATGAAACATGGTTTTGTAAGGTCCCAAAGTGATTCATGTTTGTATTGTAAATGTAGTGGGGTGTCGTCAACATATAATAAAACATATGTTCTGGTATATGTTGACGATCTGTTATTCTTTGGAAATAATGAAAAGGAAATAAGTGACCTTAAATCACTGTTAAATAGAGAATTTAAGATGAAAGACTTAGGTTTAGTATCTACTTTCCTAGGCATTCATGTAAAACAGGACTTAAAAAATAGAGTTACTGAGTTGAGTCAAAAAGAATACCTTGAAAATGTTTTACAAAAATTTGAAATGCAAGATTGTAAAGAAATGTGTACCCCTATGGATTTTAATTTTAATGCTACAATATTTGAAAATCATAATACAGTTGACAGGAAAATTGAAAAGACTTGTAGAAAAATTATAGGATCTATGTATTGCTGTATCAATCTTGAGCAGATATCAAAACAGAGCGAACAATGTTTTGCTAACAGCACTGAAAAGAGTTTTGAGATATGTAAAACATACTATTAACTATAAATTAGTATATAAATGTGATAGTAACATGTTGTCAGGATATTGTGATGCAAATTGGGGGGGAGATTTGGTTGATAGAAAATCTACAACTGGCTATTGTTTCAAGTTTTCAAACTGTTTGATTTCGTGGTGTTCAAAGAAACAAGCCAGTGTTAGTCTGTCTTCTACCGAGTCAGAATATGTGGCAACCAGTATGGCTGCAAGTGAAGCTTGCTGGCTTATTAACTTGTTACAAGATTTTAATTTTAATATTGAGGAAGTGTGCCCTGTCACAATTTTATGTGACAGTCAGAGTGCCATAATGGTTGCCAATACCGACAGTGTTAAGCGACTGAAACATATTGATATAAGGTTTCACTTTATCAAAGAATTGATTAAAAAGGGTAAAATAATTTTGAAATATATAAAAACAGAAGATCAAATCGCAGATATGTTCACCAAGGCATTAAATAAAAATTTATTGTTAAAATTTATAAATAGCTGCGGTTTGGTCAATAACATGTAAGATGTTCTTTAATATTAGCTTGTAGGCATTACATTGAGAGGGGGTGTTGAAATAATGGCAATGTAATACCTATATTTTCTATGTTGGCAATACCGAGCTATCTGTCACTTCAACTGTAACCGTTTAACTGTATTCGTCAGTTGTGAAATAAAAATACTTTTTCGTGTCTTAAATCTCTTGTTTTATTTGGTAATTAACAGGTACCCGAAATTTTTAACTCCATAAAACTGATGCAAGCCAGATAGTTAAAACTAAAAAAAAAGGTCATTGGGGGAAATTCTAAGCTAGATTGACTGATGCAATAATGCAATTTTATGCACCACGTCTAATTTATATAAATAAATTACGATTTAACAACACCACAGATGCGATAATAGTAAAAGTATTAAAATTTCGAAAAAACGGCTTATCTGTTTCTCTAATAATAATAAACTCGTGAGCCGGTACACGAAACTTGATAATTATCTTTAGACATACAAAGAAATAACGTGTCAATTAAAACAAGAAACCAGTGTGGGTGGCATGTAGGTGGGAAATAAACATGGAAAATTAACAAAACAATGGACGGATAATGTTTAAGCTTATGGACACGACACGATGCCTGTGCTTGTACAAGAGTATTTAGTATACCTGCAATATTATTTTAATTACATTGAAATAAGCAGTGGACGTCTTTCGGCTGAGATGATGAAGCAATTATTTTTCTTATTAGAAAAAAGAATTCTGTGCATCGAACCCGCCTGCCAAATAAATTTGTATGTTTCATTAATAAATTAATTTATTTCTTAATAAAATAATTAAACTAAATGACATATAAATTATTCAAAAAACTGAATATTCAAATTTTACAACTTATTGGGACTGCTAGAGATCAAAGTTTTAAGGAAGGTAGCATCGCAACAATCTGTAGGTATGTTTCTAAGACCCATAAAGAAGCGAACCCGAATCTGAGTTTATAAGGAGCTTGTAACATAGATTGAGCGCGCTTTTTATGGCGCAGACTGCATATAAACTCGGATTCCGACCCGCAGCCCGCTCTTTTCCGCATCTAGGGTATGTAGCTTTAAACCACAAACTCGAAAGAGGCTAGCTGTTAAGAGCCTTTAAAATGTCTTTCTAACCGCCAACGAAAAAGAGGGGTGTTATAAGTTTTACGTGTGTGTCTGTCTGTCTTAACGGATCCGCCGATTTTGATCTAGTTTTTTTTTGTTTGCAAGGTCTCATATCATAATCGAGTGTTATGCTATGACCAAAAAAATATCTTCAACCATTTGAAAATTATCAGCTCTTTTCTAGTTGTTGAAAGGATCTAAGTAACGGTTATGTAGTGGGGGTTATTTAAAAAATTAATGTTATTTTATTGTATGTAAGAAGAATCTACCCAATCTATATATGAAATAATACTTAAGGCATCGGTGCTAAAGTATATTATACTATCTGCCACGAGCCTAGTAGAATGTCAAGGGTAAAAGATGCAGCAATAGACTGCAGGTGTAACACAGCGGCAGCTGCCGATACCCTATATAAGTATCAACAAGATAAATGGGTACTAATGTTCCACTGTTCTACAGGGTCTTAAATACACTTCAAGTACAAAAAAAGTACAAAAAGTACTACGGTGCAAATACTGATAGGACTTTTGGATAGGCGTTATACTAGCGGTCCACCCATAGTTCGTTTTGTTCATGACATTCCCAAATACCGCAAAAGTAGCCTAAGCGAATGTCAAATTGTTACAAGTTAAACAACAAACGAACTACTAAACCGCATTTCTTATTTATGCAATGGCTTTGAGTTACCGAAAAATCTATATGATTTATTTTTATTTATTAACAAAAAGTTTATTCATGGATTAAAAATGTGCCGGACTTTTCTTTAAAAACCAGACAATAATTTTCCGACTATTTACGTAAAAAAGACTATTCTACGTCACACTACTGTGAAATTTATGTGTAATAAAATAATTTCATTCATACCCTAATAACCTTGAAATATGTATAATATATTATTATGTACATCAGTTTGTCTGCACAAATTCATCTTTATCTTTGCACATTGAACTTGGATTATCTTCAGTTTACGTACTCGTTTTATCTGATAATTACAAGATTTGACTACGTAATTCTACTTTATATTCATTCATACATATTGCGTTGCCATGGTAAATAGATTATTGCTATCTATGTTGAGTTCAAACAATTATTTAGGATAAAAAATAAATAAACATTATGTGAAGATGTTCAAAAGTTCCACTTGAAAAAGTACGACTGTCTCATTAAAAAAAAACCTTCAATGACCGGTTGTTCTAGATACCTACGATTTAGCGAGTTTCTATGAAAAAGGATCCATCAGACTGGGTAAAGAGAAGGACAGATAGATTAATGAAAATGCATTACGGGAGTCAATCGAATTCATCAATGAATGTTACTCGTGATAAGGAATTCAATTAGAAAAGTTTAATTAAAGCATCGCCGCTGGCGCTGTGAATACGATACGAGCCTTCTAGATCTTTTTCGGAGTCTGGCTACTTTTTTGTCTTCATTATTTTCTCTTCTACTTGGCTCTTTATTTCTACACGGAGGTACTAAAACTGGTTTCAAACTTAAAGGTGCTTAAAGTTACTTAAGCATAACCGCCCATAGATTCTCATAGAGGTTTGTACACGATTAGTCGTTTTTTTGAGTGTATAATATATAAGAAGTTAGAAACCAGTTAATATTTCTGAAACTGCGTGTGAGAAAGGGTTTTTCCCATGGGAATGAGGTATTTTCCCACAGTAGAAGTTAGCCTGTGTCCTTCACCTAGCTATTATCTCTGTATCAAGATTCATCAAAAACTGTTCATTGGTTTTAGCGAGAACGCGTAACAAACAGGCAGACAGTTATTTTCCAGGAATAAATTGGTTTCTTGTTCTGATGAAATGCTTTTTTATAACGTTATTTGTGAAAAGGGAAATAGGAAGCCCCGCGGGTGTTGATCGAATAGAAAGATCTAATAGGTTATTTTCAAGTTGGTTTCAGAGAATTTCCATTAAAAGGTTGTTATTTTTTACGTGGAATCGAGTCGATAGATTGATGTTACAGGTATGCGAAGGTCTAGTAGCAAAATAGGAAATCCTACGCATGCTGATGAAGTGGATTGATTCAAAGGATATTTTGAAGACATACCTATTCAGGGAATTTCTAATATTAACTAGGTAGTTGTTATTTTTGATGTGGAACAAATTGATGGATTGATTTATTTGTAGCGTATCAGCAGTGACATACAAAATATTTATTGAATTATTCATAATTTTTAATCAAATGGTATAAAATAAAATAACGCAGGACCGATCGTTGTGGAGATCTATGGGGGAGGCTAGCAGTGGACGTCTTTCGGCTGAAAAATGATGAAATAAAATAAAACTTCATAAATTTAAATTACCCACATTTTTTCATAATACGAGTACAGTTGAACGAGAGGAAGGGATGTGGCGTGACCTTTGATAACATTTGTAAATGTGTCAATAAATTGACGTTATCGTGAACGACCACAACCTCTAATGAATCGTGCTACGAATGTTTCTTTTAATAATTCAACTTTTTTTTCTAAATTAATAAGTATTTTTTGCCTAAGTAAGTGGCCATTTGTGCATTATTATAATTGAGGAGTGGAATTTACAAATGGGCTAAGTCCAACTCACACTTAGCCCATTTGTAAATTCCACTCCTCAATTTATAATATTTGTGACCGAGCTGAGGAAAAGGGAAATATAGAGCTGCAATTGGCCTGCCTCCCTGCACCGTGCTATTTTACTGCTTTTTTTTCGGTGGGAATAAAATATTGGTTATTTTCAAGAGCTGTGTAATAAGCGCTTTTAAAGAGTAACTACCGGATTCTTCTTCTTTTCAATATGAATTATGTATGTATT
This sequence comes from Teleiodes luculella, assembly GCA_948473455.1. Lineage (NCBI taxonomy): Eukaryota > Metazoa > Arthropoda > Insecta > Lepidoptera > Gelechiidae > Teleiodes > Teleiodes luculella. The sequence goes on along the minus strand of OX419591.1, from coordinate 13,163,361 downwards.
TTGAATAAGTTAAGTTTGTCAAAAAGGTAAATTAATGAAAAGACTGTCTATGGCCGCGTTCACCTGTTTAATATTTAGTGTTTCATCTAACTAATATTAAAAAAAATACTAAACTAAATAAATCCTAGCTTGGTTACTCTACTCGGTAAGAAGCAAGTTTTGATTTACAGATAGATAGTTATATACATTTGCTTAGCAAGTATACTAGACTAGCTCCAAGCTCCAAGGTTGTATTACACATTCCACGTTCACCGTGGTTAGAACCTAGAATACTACCTAGTATATACTAGGTAAGTAAGATATAGGTACTATGCTAGAAGCGAGGCAGGCACCATACACGCAATATTATAGTCATATTATAACGTAAGGACAAGTAATTTTTCGTTTCATTCACAATAATGCAACTTTTTGAAAAGGCGTAATTTTAATGTTTCAGCTACAAGGGTTCTATTTTTTTATACCTACCTATCCATACGCATAGATCCGACGCGAGAGAAACTTCTATAGATTTTATCGAACCGTTTACAAATAATGACTATGAATTTTGAATTCAGAAAATCAGCAAACTAATGCTGTCTCGAAAATCTTCGTACAATAGGCGGCGGGTGATATTTTACGATTGAGCACGCGCTAAGGCCGCACTGGCCAGTGCAATAAAAATAAAAATAAACAATAATGAAAGTTGAACGACCAAAAGTGATGTGATGACTCAGTCTACCTGACCACTAACCAGACCAGTCAGACTCGTCTTGGCACAAAGGCAGGAATTCCTTATTCTCCGATGATTGTAAATCAAATAAGAATGATCTAGTTTACACACAACATAGAGTAAGGAAGAATTTTTTTGTCGTAATAATAAGACGACCTGATCCTGTCAACACATGTGATTGGATGCTGAAATGTTTTTGTTTGCCGTCAGTTTCGACCAACTGAAAGTCACCAAACGCAATTCATTTTTAAAGCCATATAGGTAATATGTGTGTTTTAAACTGTTGAAAATAGTACAATAGTAAATTAATATCCAGTACAGTAAGCTGTGGTATTGTATCTTTCTTTATATTATAGGTAGCCTAAGGTTGTATGAACCAATTTACTAGCTAGCTCATTATAATAAAGTTTGTAGCTGTAATGAATAAGATAGATTGTCTGCTTCCCATCCTGTTTAAGATATATTAAAATAATACTGCATATGGTAAAATGAAACATTAAAATGATATATTGCAATAGGTAATTACCCAGATCTTGATAATCTGGATCAGGTAGAAAAAAGACAGTAAATAACTCTTTTCTCTAATACTCTATACATAAATTTAAAAATAAAATTGTAAAACGCATATAATGAATGAATAAATAACAGTTTATAACAGATTTTTTTTGTCATCAGGGGCCTGTCTTAAAAATTCAGTAGATTGCAGCGTCAGAAAGAATTTAATAAAATGGTAGATAGATCCAGTCCAAGCAAATCTGTAGTTCTTCAAATGTGGAGAATTTTATATGCCTTCATTTCATTTTACATCATATTTTGCTACAACGCACTGTTTCTGTAATAATGGCGAAAAACTGAAAAATGAGACCTTTGACCCCCCCTCCTCCCCCCGGCTCACCTCCTAGACATCGGGACTTTTAGTATGTTTTATCCCTAAGCACTCTGAATAAGTTTCTGAAGAAATCGCTTATAGGCCAGTGGATATTAACATTAAATTCGCAAAGCACGATGTAGTGCTGCATTTTTGGTATGTTGTTTGGATCAGTTAGGGTGATGTAAATCCCAATTTGCAACTTCGAAAAAGTTGTGCTCGCTGCGCACCACGTGATAAACTGCGAAAATTTTGGACTTTTTTCACTTTTTGCTCTAAAAGTCATAAATCATGCGTTTCCGACAAGTAACATTCACTACATAAATGAAGCTAATTAAATTTGCAACAATTTAAGCCTAATTGCAGCTCTCTAAACCTTATAACGACTAAGCTGTGGCCTTTCAAAGATAGTCAGTTTTTCCCGAAATACTGAATTTTTTAGTTTTGCTCCCGTTTGAAGCAAAATATTGGCAAAAACCGCTCGTTCTATGAGAAGGTCGTAAAATAAAGTTGTAGAAAATTTAATTTTCTTTTGTTAGAGCACAACACAATCACTCACAATCTGCATATCAAAACATAAGAAAGTACCTCCACGTGGTGAAGGCGGTAACAGTGTAAACTGGCTAAAACTCCCATCAACTAAACAAATGCCTTCGGGCTTATGTTTTGGTTTTGATTTTCGCACAAGATAGTGATTGGAAGTAGCCTACCCGGTAACGCAGGGGAGCAGCTAAAAAACTATTATCTTATTAACGCGAACGAAGTCAGGCTAAATAGTCATAAAAATGTCGGTTCCACCGGGAGTCTGCTTTGTGTGTCGGCTGGCACTCAAGGAAGGTGACAGTACAGTGGTAATTGTAAAAAAACGTGGCATCCAAACTCTAATTAACTCGAGTGTGGAGCGTGGCCTCCAAGAGGATGAACTTTTTTTGAAAAAGCTAGACGAAGTCAGTGTTCACGATGCTTGCAGAAAGAGATTCACCGCTCGGCATAATATTGACGCATGTGCTCGTCGTGGAGGCGATCAAATTCCACAACCCCGCCCATCAACCTCTAGAACATCGGGCCCTATGAATCTTCGTAGCATTTGTTTCCTTTGTGCGAAGGAAATCACTGAGGAGTTTCTCTAGCTCCAAACCAAACTTCCCAAATCACGCAGAAATGAGGTGTTCAAAGTAGAATCAATGACAATTAAAATCAGAAAAATCAGAAATCAGAAAATTTTATTCGTTTTGGACATCAACAACACAAAAATTAGAAACAAAAATACAGACATAAAACAACAAAAAGCATTGACAACTCCCTGCGTTGCGACATCCAAACCAAAAAGGGCTCCCTCAGCGAAAGCCGCAGCCCGGGCAGGCCACGGCGCTGGTCTTCCGGGAGTCCTGGTTTTGGTCACGACACGGACGAACATGTCACTTGCGTGATATAAGGAATCAATGCTCGATGCAGCCAGTCGTCGAGGTGATACATGGGGACGGCAAGTCATTGAACGTCTTACAGCTACTTTTGACCTCGTTGCATCTGATGCCAGGTACCATAAGTACTGTAAGTAGTAAGCTGAGGAAGAACGAAAGTGAAGAGCCTTACGAACCACAGGAACGTGACAAACCTGAGGAGGAAGGAGAAATTGAACCTCAACCAAAAAAAGAAACGCCGAGTGACTGCAGCTTCTTAAACATTTAATTTGCGTATAATCTTTTTTCCTACTTTCCCAAATTTTGTACTTTTGTTAATTACCTATCCTGCAAATGAAAAAATATTATCCTTTTTATGATTTTATATGCCCTCAGTTTCAATTCTTTAAAAATCTATTTCTACCTTCTTTTTGTTTTTCAGATATTGTGAGTGAACTATTTGTCTCACAGACTTTGTTCTATGCTCTAATGAAAGAAAATTAAATGCACTACAACTTTATTATACGACCTTCTCATAGAACGAGCGGTTTTTGCCAATATTTTGCTTCAAACGGGAGCAAAACTAAAAATTTCAATATTTCGGGAAAAACTGACTATCTTTGAAAGGCCACAGCTTAGTCGTTATAAGGTTTAGAGAGCTGCAATTAGGCTTAAATTGTTGCAAATTTAATTAGCTTCATTTATGTAGTGAATGTTACTTGTCGGAAACGCATGATTTATGACTTTTAGAGCAAAAAGTGAAAAAAGTCCAAAATTTTCGCAGTTTATCACGTGGTGCGCAGCGAGCACAACTTTTTCGAAGTTGCAAATTGGGATTTACATCACCCTAACTGATCCAAACAACATACCAAAAATGCAGCACTACATCGTGCTTTGCGAATTTAGGGATTTTTAGTGTCGATTTCTACTGGCTAGGCTCCCGCTCACGTACTCTACATTAGTTTATTGATCGGACTACAATATTTTGATTGTCGGATTGTCGCGTTTATAAGGCAGGTTCCTGTTAACCCTAGATAAGTGAGATCAGCTGATTGCAACTGAAGCTACAAGGAATGTTTAGCTCGGAAACAGTTTCCCCCGGCGCGGGCGCATGCTCCTAATGATCTGGAGGGGAGAGGGGGGTAACGACCGGTTGTTGGCTGCGGGTAGGTAGCTGCCTGTAAATACTGTGACGAAGAGAAATTTTGACATCGAATCAGCTGATTTTTGCATTGGTATGATATGAAGCTATCAACTTACAGTGGATTTTGTCTTCGTCCTATTTTCCGTAACTTAGTAATAGCACGTTCGTGAAACTAAATAAATAAATTCTGGCGATACTTTAAATTTATTATTTTTTCATGCAAAACAGCAAGTTGTCGCTCGCTGCTGTCATGGCATTATCAAAGTTTTAAGCAAATGAACCTCGATATAGCTTAAAATAATTAGTTCCAAACATAAAAATAACTAAGAACTTACTGAAATACACTATGATAAGCATATATTTCATTTGTCATGAAACCTACCATTTTACGGTATTTTGTAAAGCTCATGAACATAAAAAAACAGAATAAATAGGTACGGTACATTTATAAAATTTTCATTATGCATGGCACACTTTTTATTGTGTTTGTACTTTTCTTTTTGTTTTTTTTTTATCTATCTGTAAACTTTTTTTTTTCCTACTTTTATTACCTGCAAAGTGCGTCTTTGTGCTAAATACATGTATGTCTATTATGTATGTTTAACTTCCAAAGAAACTTTTAAGTACAAAAATGAGAACTAAATTCTAATACAACAAGAGAACCTCAAACCAGTTGATAGGTCGGTTACTTATCCCGCCGCAACCAGAACGGGTCCGGATCCCGGCGCGCCCGGTTCAACTAAAACTAACTTTTTGTTGCGCATGGGCCATGGGCCTTTTGTGGTCTCTGACTTAGGTTGAACTTGAATGCACTACAGTAGGCCTACTATGTAAGTAGCGACAGGCTCGAGAAGCTGTCAAACGCGACATATTGACAGAACTACTATGGCTCTAATGTCACTATGTCGCGTTTGACAGCTTCTCGAGCCTGTCGCTACTTACTACTAGTAGGCCTGATAAGGTGCTCTTGAAAGGTCAGAAAAGCGGGTAAACTGAAGGTATAATCTGGTAAAAAAGTCGTGAAATTAATAGGGGCGCTACTTTTTTACGGTGTTGCCATTTTATATCATACTGTCACGCTCTAACTTATAGATATTTCTGAGAAGTAAGATTATTTCCGTTTCACGACTTTTTTGTGAAACTGTACGCTTATGCGCTTATAATACAATACAATACAAATACTCTTTATTGACACCAGAAATAGACCAGTTACAATTTTTATAAGTGTGAAATATGAGCTAATAGGCGGCCTATTGCTAAAGTAGCAATTTCTTCCGGGCAACCAAACAGGAAATCGGGTCGGTGTGGCACTAACATAAATAAACTTCATACAATACTTATAAAGAATATTGTATGAAGTTTATTTATAGTTCATCCTATTTATTTTTCTTCGTTTCGTGTGGGTTGCCAGAATTTATCGAACCACCTAAATCTTCTCAGGAAGTCGACTCGTATAATAACTACATCCGCAGTATTCAGGAGCAACGGCATTACAAGCCTTCCGAAGCACGGAATCATCTTTCTTTTTGAACAAGCAGATAAATTCAGCCTGCAATTTTCTACCTAACCAAAATATAGCATTTTGACAGTTAAACTTGACATAATGTCTTGTCACAGCAGGGGTAGCATGAGGTTTCACAAGTGACAAGTTTTCTCGTCATCCAATTAGTTAATATAAGGCTTGTTTCTCACAGCACTTTGACGGTAAATGTGTATCTCACATTGTTTATCATCATCATCATCATCATCATCTTATCATCATTGATTTTTCATCTCAGTGCTCCATTTTACCAATAGGAGAAAACTGAGAAGGCACGTGTATGTATGTATGTACTAGCGACCCGCCCCGGCTACGCACGGGAAAATGGTTATTGTGGGTTATCCTTAAGTATATTACGCATGTATTATAGATATAAACCTTCCCCTTAAATCACTCTATTTATTAAAAAAACCGCATCAGAATCCGTTGCGTAGTTTTAAAGATTTAAGCATACATAGGGACATAGGGACAGAGAAAGCGACTTTGTTTTATACTAAGTAGTGATAGTGATAAAGCTAGGCTGACCTTCGTACGCAAAACATACCTACCTATTTATCAGACGAAACACGTATTATTCGGTGTTATCGTACGCACTAAGGTATTTCAAAAATACGTAACAGAGGGAAAATCCGAGTAGGCATCGCGTATTATAATGAATTTATTTATTAATTTATATTAATGACGTAAACAGTGATAATACGCTTACGTCTACCTACTATTTTTTACTGCTAAGAATAAATCACAAAAGAAAATATAAAATGCAAGTTATATGCATGATCGATTACTCTTATGATGATTGACGATGTACCTATAGGATCTTAGCTAAAATATCGCTTTTCCTACCCGAGTATCATGTCTTCGACTATTATTGTTTTCTTTATGCTACCAGACCAGACAAAGACAAGTCTCCCCCAAAGAACTCTGTAACTAGGGATAGATATACATTAAATTGGAGTGCAATGTAACTAGCAGCTATCACACTATCTGCCTGTCAAGTGGTTAAAGTAGGTCACCAAGCCAATACAGTGATAGTGCGTAAGGTGTGGCCTGTAGGCACTTAGATCATGTATTAGTAAGTAGACATGCGCAAAACAGTACGTTTTAATGACATATCACATTACTTTCGAAAAGGTGATATCACCCCGTACTAGTACACATCACCCTAAACAGTATCCGAAATGTTGAATGAAATTTGTTACTTAGTACGAAGAAATGCTCGGTAGTATTCCGTACCGTCAGCACATATTACTTTATTATAACATTACCTGCGCGCGACTGCATTACTCGAGTTAGATACCACACAAAAAAAGTGTTTTTGTTTTTATTTTTTACTAACTGACCCGAAAGAAGTTGTTTTTTTCCATAATAGCAAATGTGTGATGTGTACGTGTACTGGTTACAATACTCGCGTTATGTGTGATATTGCATTACCCTATAAAGTGATATTACTTTTGTGATAAGTATCATACGCATTACCTACACATCTCTATTAGTAAGTACATTTCCAATTATGACCGGTAGAATAGAAATGTGGTTGATTGCTTGCTTGCTTATCGTGTGGGTTTAGAGGTGAACCTACCTCACAAACCCTGGTATCGGAATTATAGAACCTTAGGCTTCTGACACGGCTCCTATAACGACTACATCCGTAGATAGTAGCCGAGATCAACGTTTCTACGTGCCTTCTGAAGCACGGAACCATCTTTCTTTTCGAACAATAAGGTGATTCAGCCTATGATGTCCTAACCAAACTGAGGAAAGTCTCACAAAGTGATATTTGCTCCACGAGTCCCCACCGGGATTCGAACCCGGAACCTCCGTAACGTCAGGCGAGCTTTTGACTCGTCCACGGAGGCTGTACTTGAAATGAATAGGTACTTTTCATAATTTAGGTAGGCCTATTCTATAGGTGTCAAATAATAAATAATAATAGGTACCTACTAAAAGGAGTGAAGTTTATAAATCTTCACCAACAGAAATATTACATTAAATTACTTTCCTAAGTAGATAACTTTGTTTGTCAGTTTATAAAGTTTTCAAATTGTTAATGTTGTTGTTGTGTTGTTATTTTGTTGTTAATTGTTTATTATTGTTATTGTTGATTATTTATTTATAAATTTTCTCTAACTAGCGTATAGGTTGGCTGGAAAAGATCTCTGCGTAGAGATCTCGCCTTTGTTGTGAAGATTTTGACTGATGTTGTTTTTTATGTGTGCAATAAAGTATATTATATATTAGCTAGCAACACCAGAACAATATATTAAATTCATGTGCTAATTATCTTTTGAGATAAATTGCAGTACTAACAAAGAAGATAATCAGTATAATATATCATGTCACTAAGTAATTTTATTGATAAATGAATAAGACATGGTCTGTTTGAAAAAGTCAAGTTCAATCAATGTTCTATTTTATTTTTATTTAATAGGGCAACACACAAATTATTTTCATAACAAAAACCAAAACTCGCATGATTATCATGCCAAATATTATAATGCACAGCACACCACACGTATTCACACCAAGTTTTACATGCAGATTTGAAGTTTCTTTCTTCTGTTGGTGGTAAACAACCAAGGAATGTGTTTACCTGTGTAATCACTAATCCCCAAAGTGCCTGCAAAAAGTGGGGATTATGGGATTACTTAAAAGTGAATTTAGATAAGTTTGAGCTAGTCTTCTTGGTTTGAGTAAAACATAAATTGGAACTTATCTATATTCTATACTAATGTTACACACTCACTCACGCCTAGGGCGACGTTAGAGGGCGTATAATAACGTTGGCCAGACACATCATCCGACTTCTCCTTCAGTCGTAGCGGTTCTCCGTTCCACTGAATCTGGGAGGAGGAGGACGAGTGCGTGCGCCTGCGTGTGCGCGAACGCTTGCGCACCTTAATATATCCTGCGCATCTGACCGCTTAGTCGAAGTGGTCGCCATGACCGAAAACGGTCGGAAGAATCATCATCATCACACACTCACTCACTTATATTTTTTATTCTTATACTTATTTATACTAATATTATAAGAGGAAAGGTTTGATTGTTTCTTTGTTTGTTTTCATTGATTAAGCTCCGAAACTACTGAACCGATTTAAAAAAATATTTTACTGTTGAGAAGCTAGATCCCTGACTAACATAGGCTATATTTTATTTTCGAAAGAATTATTAGGGATCCTCACTAAAACTTTAATATGTAACCCAAGGTGTAAATAGCAACCTAAAATATTCTTAATAATTGAATAGGCTCTGAAACGACTACACCGATTTTGGTGAAACTTGGCACAAAGATAGAATAGAGCTTGAGAAAGAACATAGGCTAACTTTTACTGCGGGAAAACTCCTCATTGCCATGGGAAAAAAACTATTAACGCGGGCGAAAAAAATAAATAAATAAAATAACTTTGTTAAGAACAGTAAGCATACTTTTCAAAACAAGTTGAAAAAGTTCAAACAAGTAAGAAAGAAAATAGCTTAAATATTATAGCATAAGCAAAGAGTTACTTCTTTCAGTCAAGTTTGCGATTACATAAATTTGTTGGCATATCTTCAAGTTTGTTTCGGACTATGAAGTCACATTTTGCCACTTTTATCAACTATTACATAAAAGTTACAATCGGAGGAAAAACATTGGCCAAGGAAAACTTGAGAGTTTGGAAGGCTTACAATATTATGTAAGAAAGAAAGTTACAGCTAAGAAAGTAAAGGGTTTGTTTTACTTTACTAAAATAATTATTCCTTGTTGCAGTTGCTTTGTAAAAAAAATTCAAGCAGATGTGTTTCGTATTGTGATTCTTAGTGGACATGCGGTTGTCAATATTTCTTGACATTATTTTTTTGATAATTTTATGTGGACTAAGATCAGCAGCTACCGTCAGAACTCAAAAAATCAATATCAACTGATAATGTGCTAAGATAATATTTTTCTTGTTGTACTTATTCTTGAGTTCTTCAGTTGTTAACGAACAAGCATATAACCATATTTTTATGATAGTAGAAACACACTGGGTGCTGTTGGTGTAACTATATTACTATCTCCATTTTATATGGAAATGTGTTTTGTTTGAGTGACAGAATAAGGCAATATCTTCATCTCACTCGCAATCTGCTCTACAAGCACAAAGTGAATAGGTATTATATTCTATTGCATTAACATATCAATGAGCAATTGTCATTTCATTGCAATGCCATTGTAAACCATTACACCTTTCATTACAAGGACTAAATAGTCAAGTCTAGTCTTAATATCAGGTTTTCAAGATGGCAATATTGGCAATTACAGAAAACCAGACGTTTTGACGTTTGGGAAAAAAAATATTGAGCTTTTAAAACTAAAAGGCTTACTTTTTTTGTGTCGTAAAGTCGAACACGTCATAATAGTTCTACACTTCTACCCATCTTCTACCCGATGATGTATCAAACGTCACCAGACTTGATTTGATTATATTTTAAGTACTTACTGGTACATATGAGATATTTTGTTCTGTTCTAGTAATTCTGTCTTTTACAATGTTCATTAAAAAGTTGTTTGTAGTGTCTTTGTGGAATTGGTATCATGGAGAGCATTAACATCCAAAAATATAGATATTGAACTTAATCTCTCAATAATAAACTGTTATATTCTAGTAGAATAGAACAGAATATACCATGTATAGAGTAGGTACCTGGTATTATATTACCCAATGTAGGTATAATGAAATAAGAAAAGTCTTACTTGACGTAAGTTTAGGTTACCTTTGATATACCTAAAGGGTTCCGTACGTAGTTTCGAATATACCGTTCTTGCGATGCTCGCTGTTGCGAAAAAATTTTAACAACAGAGTGATAGTGTTTACATAGTTAGAGAGAGATGACAATCATCAGTTGTGTAAATAGGTAGATAGGAGTACCTATTGTTATATAGGGCATATCATATCAAGTCCTAGAACCAGAGCGTCATAATATCAGTAGTGGGTTCGGCAAAGAGCTCGTGGTAAATTATTCTACGGTCATGATTAGTTAACGAGTCAGCGAGCGTCGTCGCATCGCACCGACCAGACCATTCCGAGGGCATTCAACCGCGCCGCGCGGCGTAGCAACTTGCCGGCTCGGCTTCCCGCCGCGGCCGTGACATCGAAACAGCCTCCGCTACGGTCACTAGAGCACTGACTCCACGTACTCTTCATCAGACAATAAAATCACTTTCCTAACTGAACCACAGCAAGACTCACCTGTCGGAAGATTCGGAGCTGTCGTATCTGTCAAAGCGCCGCTTCTTCCTGTCCTCCACGTCCTGGGTGCTCGTCTCGCATGGTTTTTGGGAGCCCGCGGAATCGCTCGCCGCAACACTTGCGGCCACGCCGCGAGAATCACTTTTCTCACACGAAACACTCGGTTCCAGTTCAGTGTAGAACGATAACTTCACTCTGTCACCTTCCAATGTTTTGGCACTACACTTTTTTGTGTCACCATGTTCAGTTTCAGGCGCGGAAAAAGTTAAATCGTTCATTTGTTTCGGACCGATACAGTTTTCAGATGACCCATCCGCCATCTTTGAGCGCACGAATGTTTTGTCGGGAGGTTCCGCGTGGCGCCGCACGTGTCGCTGGCGCTGTCGTCGCGAGCGCGGGGCTGGGGGAGCGCGGGGGGATGTGACGTCACGGCGGCTGCGCGGCCGGGGGGGCAGTGCGCGGTGACGTAAGGGCTACGCCCCTTGCATGTGCAGGGGCGCTGTCATTGGCCGCGGGTTACGCAACGCGGGCCTATTCAAATAGCGCGCGAGAATGGAACGCAGGACTGCGGATAGGGACGGGCCCTGCCTTCGAGTCAACGCCACCCAACAACGCTGCAGCGATCGCGGGGCTTCAGCCAGACACGCACACACACACACACACATACTACACAGCCCATTTTCATCCGCAGACAGCCACGGGCACAACATAACCGAGCCACCTGGTTTTGGTTGGCATTTTGACCGGTTAGGCAAACATCTTAGGCCGGGAGATGATGACAGAAATTTTTAGGTCATTTGTTACAGTATGGCGGTTTTACAGGGGTCTTAGTACGCAATGACAAAAAGAAAAATGATAGTCATAGCGCTGGTACTGGCGGCCCAATCGCGTGGGCGTTAGTGAACTAGTCGGATAAATTACGAAAGTCAAACGATTTGTACCTACCACAAAAAATTTAGTATTTTCCGATAGCCCGTAAAAAATATCTAGACTACAGTGTCATGCCATACTTCTCCGGTGTGACTTACAGCCCGCCATACCGACGCGAAAAATAAAAATTCAACCATTTGTACTAGGGTAATTTTTGCACAGTTTGATCATCTTCGTGCAGCCATTTACGAAAATCACCATGCCATACTTTTCGGACGGCTCCAAATGGTCGCCATACTGCCGAAAATCTGCAATTTTTTTTTCGCGATTGGGCCGCTAGTACCAGCGCTATGACCATCATTTTTCTTTTTGTCATTGCGTACTAAGACTAGAGATGGGCGGTCGGGTAAATACCCAATCTACCCACCCGGGTATTTACCGGGTAAATACCCACGCACCCGGTAAATACCCATATATACCCAAATCAGTGGGTAGATTGAATTCAATAATTTGTTCTAGCATTATTTTGTTTGTTTATGCGCCGATTTCGATGAAACTCGGTTTGTAGCACTATTTTGGCAAGGAAAATAGAATGCAATAAAAAAAAGTTACAAAAATCCAAGATGGCGGCCAACTTTTTAGTTTATAGACTGATTTCGATGAAACTCGGTTTGTGACACTATTTTGACAAGGAAATTAGAATGCTATGTGAAAATTATCATAAATCCAAGATGGCGGTCAACTTTTCTGTTTATGGACCGATTTAGGTGAAACTCAGTTTGAAACATTATTTTAGCATATAAGTTAGAATAGAATGTCAAAATCTACAAAAATCCAAGATGACAGCTAACTTGCTTGGTTATGGACTGATTTTCATGAAACTTGGTTTGTTACAAGTATATTTTTTGACTAGAAACTGAATGCAATGTCAAAATTGTCAAAATTTCAAGATGTTGGTTAACTTTTTTGTTTATAAAGTGATTTAGATTAAACTTGGTTTATAACACTATTTTGACAAGGAAATTAGTATGCAATGTAAAAATTGCAAAAATCCAAGATTGTGGCTAACTTTTTTGTTTATAGACTGATTTCGATAAAACTCGATTTGGAACACTATTTTGTCAAGGGAACTAGAATGCAACTTCAAAATTGACAAAAGTTCAAGATGATGGTTAACTTTTTTGTTTTAGGCTGATTTCGATGAAACTAGGTTTGTATCACTATTTGTCAAGGGAATTTGAATGCAATGTAAAAATTTACAAAAATTCAAGATGGTGGCTAACCTTTTTGTTTATGGACTGATTTCAATGAAACTCGATTTGTAACATAATTTTGCCAAGGGAATTACAATGCAATGTCAATATTTATAAAAATCCATGATTTCAGCCTAACTTTGGCAATTTTGGTAAGAAATTTATAGGTAATGCAATTTTTTTTTATTGACCTATGCTTGAGTCGAAAAAGTACGACGGATCAAGCTTCATCGGACTTGCGGGGGAGCGGAAAACTAGCCCAAAAAAGTCATATACCAACGCGTCTAGGGGCAGCTCAAGGGAGCCTCGGACTACAGCCTAGCGCGTTGATATTGAAAAACATCGTGAAGGAGACGACGCCTGAGGGGGTCCGTCTCTGATTATCAATTCTGATTTTGGTTAAGGCTGCGCCCCCGCCGGCGGGTACGGGCGTTGTTACCTGAAGGGTATTTGCTACCAGAAGGGCAATCTGTAAGGTGTAATCTAAATTCTTTTGCTGCTTTAACTCCATCAGTGATTTCGTCGTCAGGTTCGGAAAGGAGGTAATGCAATGTTAAAATTAACAAAAAAATCTGAGTATACAGCTTATGTTGTTTTTTGTTTGTTTATGTTTATGTTTACGGACTGATTTCTATTATTTTGGTTTGTAGTACCTACTATTTTAGCTAGAACATTGGTATGCATCGTAAAAATGACAAAAATCTATATCGGCGGCAACAATTTTAGTTTTTAGACTGATTTCGAAGGAATTCGGTTTGTAACACTAATTTAACAAGAAAATGAGAAGAAGAATGTATTATCATTCAAAAGTTTGTGCTGAAATCTAACTTTGTTATTTCCCTATATCCAAATCCAGAACTCTGGAATTCTAAATACCAGCGTTCTACAGTCCTCCTCAGACATGGTGCTTCATTGTTCAAGACATAATTATCTGAGCTCTTCGAAATACTGAAGCAAAGTTAGACCAACTTGTTAGGACTTTTTTTTTGTTTTTGTTCTAAAATTGTGTTGTAAAACCGAGTTTCATCGAAATCAGAACATAAACAAAATGATAGATGTCAACTTAGATATTTGTGAATTTTTACATTGCATTTTACTTTTCTTCCCAAAATAGTGACGAGTTCCATCCGAATCCTTTCATAAACTTGAAAGATGGCTCTTATCTTCGATTTTTGACAATTTCGATATTCCATTCGAATTTTCTTTGTCAAAATAGTCTTACAAACAAAGTTTCATCTAAATCACTTTATAAACAAAAAAGTTAGCCATTGTCTTGATTTTTTTTCAATTTTGAAGTTGCATTCTAATTCCCTTTGCAAAATAGTGTTCCAAATCGAATTCCATCGAAATCAGTCTATAAACAAAAAAGTTAGCCCCATCTTGGATTTTTGTCAATTTTGACATTGGATTCTAATTTCCTTGTCAAAATAGTGTTATAAACCAAGTTTGAACTAAATCACTCTATAAATAAAAAAGTTAGCCACAAACTTGGATTTTTGCAATTTTGACATTGCATTCTAATTTCCTTGTCAAAATAGTGTTATAAACCAAGTTTGAACTAAATCCACTCTATAAACAAAAAATTTAGACACCATCTTGAATTTTTATCAATTTTTACATAGCATCCTAATTTTCTTGTCAAAATAGTGTCACAAACCGAGTTTCATCGAAATCGGTCTATAAACAAAAAAAGTTGGCAGCCATCTTGAATTTTTGTCAATTTTGACATTGCATTCTAATTCCTTCGACAAAATTGTGTTACAAACAGTTTCATCGAAATAAGTCTGTAAACAAAAAATATGGCCCCCATCTTGGATTTTTGTCAATTTTGACATTGGATTGTAATTTCCTTGCGAAAATAGTGTAATAAACCAAGTTTAATCTAAATCACTTTACAAACAAAAAAGTTAACCACCATCTTGAATTTTTGACAATTTCGACATTGCATTCAGTTTCTAGTCAAAAAATATACTTGTAACAAACCAAGTTTCATCAAAATCAGTCCATAAACAAGCAAGTTAGCTGTCATCTTGGATTTTTGTAGATTTTGACATTCTATTCTAACTTATATGCTAAAATAATGTTTCAAACTGAGTTTTACCTAAATCGGTCCATAAACAGAAAAGTTGACCGCCATCTTGGATTTATGATAATTTTCACATAGCATTCTAATTTCCTTGTCAAAATAGTGTCACAAACCGAGTTTCATCGAAATCAGTCTACAAACTAAAAAGTTGGCCGCCATCTTGGATTTTTGTAAATTTCTTTATTGCATTCTATTTTCCTTGCCAAAATAGTGCTACAAACCGAGTTTCATCGAAATCGGCGCATAAACAAACAAAATAATGCTAGTACAAATTATTGAATTCAATCTACCCACTGATTTGGGTAGATATGGGTATTTACCGGGTAGATACGGGTATTTACCGGGTGGTTGGGTAAATACCTGGGTACGTGCCCATCTCTAACTAAGACCCCTGTAAAACCGCCATACTGTAACAAATGACCTAAAAATTTCTGTCATCATCTCCCGGCCTATCTACTGTTTCAGGGGTTGAGTTTAGGGTGGTTTAGGCAGTTAGGTTACGGTCCTATAGGTAGATAACGAGGGTGAGGCAAATCAAGCGAGTCCCGAAAAGGACCTACTCTTATCATCAATGTAGTCCAGTCTCCCATAGTAGGTTGCATTTAGCTGAACAATAAATTGGATTCTGCTTATTATAAAAAGCGGTAAAATTTAAAAAATATGATAAGATCTAAAATACTACTATGTCGGTAAGTTTAAGTCCAAAACAATTTTTTACAGATTTTATATTTTGCTATATTAAAATAAGTTATAATAATAAAATTAATAAATAGCAAAGATAATAAGATTAGTAATCATAATCAATCACACTAGGACCTAGTTACTAGGTATTTATAATAATAATACATTATTTCAAAATAAAATTCCATACCTAAATCATAATTTTTTAACTAGACAGAAAACAAATTGTCTAAGTACCTACTATAAAAATATTTTAGTGCATGATATCCATAAGTAGAAAAATAAGTACTATAAATTGAACTTTGTCTATGTACATATTTTAATTTTAATTATTTATTTTATTCCACATTCATGTGTAAACTACTGTACGGATTTGGATCAAATCTTCCATAATTACAGTTTTACCACAGGTTTACTACCTTTCCACAGATAATACGAGTATAATACTAGTTACCTTCTTGCAGTACAGCCAGCAGACAGAAACAGCGAAATAATTTATAAGACTAGTACATACATGATTAATTTTGTAAAAGACATATTTTTTTGTATCGGTAACTATTGCATTACAAAATAAATAAAAGGAAGAAGGTTAATGGTTAACTGATGAAAGAAATTGCTATCTTCTATCTATCTAAAAAATACAACAAAACAAATAATTTATTCAGAGGCAATAAAAATAATTATTATCATGGTTTGTTTGTTATACTGGCGCCATCTAGTAAATCCATCCTCTTTTCTCTCCTCTGAAGAAGCTTGAAGCCTGCTTGCTTGACTCACGACGCAACACAAATGGACAAAACAAATTGTTACCAAACCATGTGCTAGTAGTTTGAATAAAAAACTCTAGATGGCGCTGCTAAAAAAAGTAACGGAAAATGCAAAAAAAAGATGGATAAAATATATATTATACTTTAGGTAATCTTTAATTAAAACTTTTTCAAGATAATAGGACTTCCGGAAAAATTAGGGATCATATTATGTAATTACTTGGGTTGTGTATTTATTTGACTCTTTGAAGCATAATGTACAAAACGCAAAATGCACAAGATAATACTAGGTTTTATGAATTAATAAAAAAAAAATCCTTGATTCAGGTGGTTCGGGGAAGGCAGTTGGTCCGCGTTGATCTCTAAGTAATAAATAGGTGCTTGCTTTTTGATTACGGAAGAAATGAATTGAATGAAACCATTATAATATAAAAAATATGTATATTTTATATCAACCATACAAGGCACATAAAGGAGAACAACACGATTACCATTTGAAATAAGTAGAGAGTAAAAATAAATAATTCGACATTACGTAATAAATTACAGTTTGATTTAAAAAAATAATCTCACATAGAATCATTATTAAAGCTAAAATATACAACAAATATTTATAAGACAGTTCGCTTAACCAATTACTATGTTACTCTGATTTAAAAAATATGTAACAAGGTATGTATTCCTGAAAAATATTATAATGATTTTGAATAACATTCACTTTTAACATTCACTTTTATTTTGTATTTAGCAAAAATATCGTTGATGTTACCTAAATTTTAAAACTGAACAACTTTTTTAAATTAACACAGATAAAAATTAAAAAGCAACAAGACTATGAGCTCAATTCTGCCGCGGCCGCTAAAATCTCTTAATATAAGTTGGAACAAACGAGCGTAAAAAAGCGGCCAAGTGCGAGTCGGAATCGCCCATGAAGGGTACCATAGCAGCCAGTAACATAATATAAAAGTTTTTGTAGTTCGTTGTGACTTTGATCGATGTTTTAATAATAGTGAAAGGTAAATTGCAGTTTACGATTTATGACGTATTAAAAAAAAACTACTCACTAGATCTCGTTCAAACCAATTTTCGTTGGAAGTTTTCATGGTAATGCACATCATATATTTTTTTTAGTTTAATCATTCTCTTATTTTAGAAGTTAGAGGGGGGGGGGGACACACATTTTTCCACTTTGGAAGTGTCTCTCGCGCAAACTATTCAGTTTAGAAAAAATGTTATTAGGAACCTAAATATCATTTTTGAAGACCTATCTATAGATACCCCACATGCATGGGTTTGATGAAAAATTTTTTTTTGAGTTTCTGTTCTATGTATGGGGACCCCCTAAATTTATTGTTTTTTTTACTATTTTTGTAAGAAAATCTTAATGCGGTTCACAGAATACATCTACCTACCAAGTTTCAACAGTATAGGTATTATAGTTTCGGAATAAAGTGGCTGTGACATACGGACGGACAGACAGACAGACAGACAGACAGACAGACAGACATGACGAATCTATAAGGGTTCCGTTTTTTGCCATTTGGCTACGGAACCCTAAAAATACGTGTGGAATGGCTCAAGTGTAACAATGTTACTGATTCATATATTTCGACACTATAATACATTTTGGATTTTATTTTTAATTTCTTTGTTTCAATGTCGCAGCACCTTATGCTTTATACCGACCGTAGCAGCTACTGTATTAATTATTTTTTCTCTTTGACTAATTCCATGAATATATCAGATTATGCCAATTTGACGCTAAATGATCAAAATTCAACGACAATTTAAATTATTTATTCTAGCTCAGAGGTGGGAGCCGCTTCGCTTTAGAAAAGAAGCGGCTCCCACCTCTCTGTTCTAGCTGTTTAGTTTAATAATTTGAATCACACCATAATTATCATTATTCATATTTTTTGGTAAATACACAAACAGAGTAGATTGCACTTTAAATTAAAAGGAATGGTAATTAAATGCTATTTGCAGTAAAACCCGTATTTTGATTTATTGATTTAAATTTTTCCTTACAGATATAAATACCTATTATTCCAATATACGAGCACGAGGCTTCGCTAGTGACAAGACAATTTTTGTCATGTCTCTGTCGTAGCCAAGTGGTTAAAATAGCCGTTCAATCAAACAGCTAGCCCTTTAACTGAACATCGCCATTCAATCACACGGCTGTACGTCGCTTAGCCGACTTGTTGACTGCAACGTTCAACACTACAGCTTGACGACGCTTAGCCAAATGGTTAAATGGCAAATTAACTAGGGTGACCATTAGTTTAGCATGTGATTTGAAAAAATAGGAAAACTTTTTGTAATTTCTTGGGAGATTTTTCTTGGATTAAGTTTAAGGACGGTTTAAGAGGTGACCAAAAGTTTGATCAAATTAGTAAACATGAAAAACTAATTAATAATCGTAATATTCTTTATTGTTGCATGTTGGGCAGAGCGATACAAAAATTTTAACAGCTTTGTTTGCTATATAAAACTGACTCTTAATATTATACACCATCTTGTCTCTGCCTCCATGTCCATAATCTTTATGAATAGTATTTAGCATGGTGAAATACTCTTTTCGGGGTACAATGCCTATCACAGGATCATCAGTACTCTTTCTTTTTAAAATAAGATATTCTTTACTGCCAGTTGTCTTGTCATTAAATCGTATTTTGATAGCCAATAATAAGACATAGAAGTCCTGCATTCCGTGTTAGTCATGGACACCCTAGCGTTTTTTAATAACTTCAAATACCTTGGTGATGCATTTCATAATCCTGTGATTTCTCTTCGTATAACTTCTAAAATTTTAATTCACTCTTATCACTCGTATGTGCCTCCATAATTTCTGGCTCTTCAACACTAGTACCTAACGTACCTATATTTACTAGGTACTTTCTTTCCGAAAAATATCTTGAAACAATCAAAAACACAGGTAAGTTGACGCCATATTGAAAACAAAACACACCTAGCGCCGTCGCGGTGGTAAGCTGAACTAATTCAATTAAAAGGCGGCTTTTGAGTCAGCTGTAATGTTGAACGTTTTGAGCGCCTCAAATATTCAATTAAGAAGCTAGACGTGTGATTGAATGGCGATGTTCAGTCAAAGGGCTAGCTGTTTGATTGAACGGCTATTTTAACCAGTTGGCTACGACATCTCTACTCTATAGATGTAAATTAACCGTAAAGTACCGGTAGTTTAACGAAATTTTTGGTCAGTGTTGCCACCTTCTAAATAATTAAATCACTGGCCAAAAATTTTGTTAACTACCGCGGTAGTCTACGGTTAATTTACATCTATATATTACCCTATTTTTTATTTATTTACGATCTAGAATATTTTCAGTATTTTAGCAGGAATTTTATACTTTCATGTTAAGATCAACTTTAATTACAATAATTACGTTTTATACGTATTATGTTATGTACATCTGATTACGTTAACAATAAACAGAATAGATCAGTAGGTATACATAATTTAATAAGTATGGCCGTACTGCACTGCACCTCGATTAGTTTCATTTTCGAATGGTCTAAGTTAAATTTCGTCAAAAATTGCATGTTTGTAGCTGTAGACCGTTTACAATTTTGACCAATTGTAACTTCATGATATTATACCAAATGCAATTAAACGCCATTCTATGTACACATGATCAGATTATAAATAACTAGCGACCCGCCCCGGCTCCGCACGGGAAAATGGTTATTGTGGGTTATCCTTCAGTATATTATGCATGTATTATACATATAAACCTTCCTCTTGAATCACTCTATCTATTAAAAAAAACCGCATCAAAATCCGTTGCGTAGTTTTAAAGATTTAAGCGTACAAAGGGACATAGGGACATAGGGACATAGGGACGGAGAAAGCGACTTTATTTTATACTATGTAGTGATTCTGTACTTATATTAATAAGTCCGTGCAAATTGTTTGGCAAGATTAACCCAAGTTTCCCTTTGATTTGACCCTTTAGAATCTAAAGTTTAGATGAAGCCTATGTCCAGCAGTGGACTACCGTACCACTGGGCGGTCACTCCATACAGCAAACGCGTTTTGACAACCTACTTCTTTTTGAATCACAACTGAATATCAACTACAAGTCAACTGACACGCTATGTGAAACACCCCCGAACACCCCTGGTAGAGTCCCGCGGCGCCTGCGGGGTGCGGGGCGTGGGGCGCTATATCGGGCGGGAACTCATTTTAGCGCGGGGGGGTGAGTGTCCTTTCTGTACGGGTTAGTACTATTACTTTCTTCTGTGACCGAAGTCTATTGATATGTTACGTCCACAAGGCAGTAGGCATCATTCCTTCCATACTAGTACTTTTCGGTGTGAGCGCTTCGTTGCAAAGGAAATCCAACGGCAGGTCGACTAAATGCCCCCGAATAAGGTCTATTTTCCTATTGGCCAGCGCCGGGTCTTTGTGCCAGAGGTTATCGCAGTGTTCCTCTTGGTATTTCTTGAGCTCAGCGAAGGAATGGACGGCGTTTGTTGGTATAGTGTGGAACACCTGGTGATAATTTATAAATATTATAATCAAATCATCATTAACAGCTCATAAATGTCCCCACCGAGGGGCTCGAGCCTACCCTGAAATCAGGGTGAATAGCCTTGGTCGACCACGCTGGCCCAGTGCGGGTTGGTCAACTTCACATACAACCCTTCAATTACTTTGCAAGTGTGTGCAAGTTTCCTCACGATTTTTGAATTGACCTACGCTTGTGCTGAAAAAGTACGACCAATCAAGCTTCACCGGACTTGATAGTTTCCTCACGATGTTTTCCTTCACCGTAAGAGCGTCGAATAAAGTACATATGAATTCGAAAATCGAAAACACATTGGTACGCGCCGAGGTTCGAAACCCGCCAGAGAAATAAAAAACATCGCCATATTGCGGAATTTCAATGGAACTAATTTTATAACGGAAATTGTTGTCATAGTCGTATAAATATACACGTGGCGCCCCCAGAGCAGGCTTTTTAATTCTTTGGTCAGGCTTTAATTCATAATAAGACATAATATTTCGCAGGACAAGAAGAACTTTGTCTAACAATTGACGTCTTATGTAATTACTAGCGACCCGCCCCGGCTCCGCACGGGAAAATGGTTATTGTGGGTTATCCTTAAGTATATTATGCATGTATTATACATATAAACCTCCTCTTGAATCACTATCTATTAAAAAAAACCGCATCAAAATCCGTTGTGTAGTTTTAAAGATTTTAAGCATACATAGCGACATAGGGACAGAGGAAGCGACTTTGTTTTATTTTATACTATGTAGTGATTTTACTTACATCTTCATACATCTCGGTGTTAGTGGTAGAAGTGGCCTTCCACAGTCCCCTATAGAACTTGTCATCGCAGGGGTCATCGATGCTGATGCCAAGTCTGTCCAGGTCTTCATCCAGTAACCCCAGGTGTTCCCTGAATAGTCTCCTGCGCAGCCCGCCCGCCACTCGACCGGAAGGTAACGGTTGCCCGTTCATAGTGCCTTCATCGAAGCTGTCATCCTGGCAAGGAAACATTAAATTAAAAAAGTGTAGTTGTTAAGAACGTTGGCTGCGTATAGACCGAAGGTCCCGCCGGAAGGTTTACGTTTTTGGTTGTTTTCTATGAATCTAAAAATATTAAATTAAAAAAATTAAGAGCCCCCGCCACAAAACCGTTACTTGATCCTTTCTACAACTAGAAAAGAGCTGATGATCGTTAAATGGCTGAAGATATTTTCTTGGATCATAGCTAAGAACATTCTCGATTGTGACACCTTGCAAAGAAAAAAAACTAGTTCAAAATCGGCGCATCCGTTTAGGACAGAGAGTTGGGAGCCGCTTCGCTGCGGCTCTCAACTCTCTGGTTTAGGAGCTTGGATGACACAGACAGATGGACAGATACACACGTCAAATTTATAATACCCCTCTTTTTCGTCGGGGGTTAAAAAGACAGTTAATTAAAAACGGCCTATATACAAATATCTAACTCAGTAGAAAAAGAAATGCAAAAAATGTAGAAAAGGAAATGCAACTTTTTTTGGGTGATATGTAATAGGCGTGTTATGTGATATTTGCTTTACGTATATTTTAATGAGACAATATTCACTGTGGAAAAAAAAAACAAAAAAATTGCAAGTATACTAGTTCGGTGACTAGCTCTCCCTCTAGCACCGAGTGTGTGTGTGTGTGTGTGAGTGAGAGAGAGTTACCTCGAGTAGCACAGCGATTTCCGAGTCTCTAGTGCCTAACAGCGAGCGGTCGTTGACATTAGCGCTGCCGCAGATGATGTACTTGTCGTCAGCTATCAGTAGTTTGCTGTGCACGTATACTAGTTCGGTGACTGGCTCTCCCTCTAGCACCGAGTGTGTGTGTGTGTGTGAGTGAGAGAGAGTTACCTCGAGTAGCACAGCGATCTCCGAGTCTCTAGTGCCTAACAGCGAGCGGTCGTTGACATTAGCGCTGCCGCAGATGATGTACTTGTCGTCAGCTATCAGTAGTTTGCTGTGCACGTATACTAGTTCGGTGACTGGCTCTCCCTCTAGCACCGAGTGTGTGTGTGTGTGTGAGTGAGAGAGAGTTACCTCGAGTAGCACAGCGATCTCCGAGTCTCTAGTGCCTAACAGCGAGCGGTCGTTGACATTAGCGCTGCCGCAGATGATGTACTTGTCGTCAGCTATCAGTAGTTTGCTGTGCACGTATACTAGTTCGGTGACTGGTTCTCCCTCTAGCACCGAGTGTGTGTGTGTGTGTGAGAGAGAGAGAGTTACCTCGAGTAGCACAGCGATCTCCGAGTCTCTAGTGCCTAACAGCGAGCGGTCGTTGACATTAGCGCTGCCGCAGATGATGTACTTGTCGTCAGCTATCAGTAGTTTGCTGTGCACGTATACTAGTTCGGTGACTGGCTCTCCCTCTAGCACCGAGTGTGTGTGTGTGTGTGAGAGAGAGAGAGTTACCTCGAGTAGCACAGCGATCTCCGAGTCTCTAGTGCCTAACAGCGAGCGGTCGTTGACATTAGCGCTGCCGCAGATGATGTACTTGTCGTCAGCTATCAGTAGTTTGCTGTGCACGTATACTAGTTCGGTGACTGGCTCTCCCTCTAGCACCGAGTGTGTGTGTGTGTGTGAGAGAGAGAGAGTTACCTCGAGTAGCACAGCGATCTCCGAGTCTCTAGTGCCTAACAGCGAGCGGTCGTTGACATTAGCGCTGCCGCAGATGATGTACTTGTCGTCAGCTATCAGTAGTTTGCTGTGCACGTATACTAGTTCGGTGACTGGCTCTCCCTCTAGCACCGAGTGTGTGTGTGTGTGTGAGAGAGAGAGAGTTACCTCGAGTAGCACAGCGATCTCCGAGTCTCTAGTGCCTAACAGCGAGCGGTCGTTGACATTAGCGCTGCCGCAGATGATGTACTTGTCGTCAGCTATCAGTAGTTTGCTGTGCACGTATACTAGTTCTGTGACTGGCTCTCCCTCTAGCACCGAGTGTGTGTGTGTGTGTGTGTGTGTGTGAGTGAGAGAGAGTTACCTCGAGTAGCACAGCGATCTCCGAGTCTCTAGTGCCTAACAGCGAGCGGTCGTTGACATTAGCGCTGCCGCAGATGATGTACTTGTCGTCAGCTATCAGTAGTTTGCTGTGCACGTATACTAGTTCTGTGACTGGCTCTCCCTCTAGCACGGAGTGTGTGCGGAGGCCGTGGAACGTTATGTACTCTGAAGGGTCTTCGATGCCCGCTTCGTATAGGCGGGTGAGGATTGCTTCGCGACTCCTGGGAAGTGGAAAATTTTAGTTATTTCTCGTTCCACACTCTAAGTACAAGTGTCCATTTTGCGCTTGTAAAGCCAAAAAATTACAGAAGTTTATTTATTTAGTTTTAGAGATGTCAAACATCGATTTGACGCGTCGATTGCACAAGTTTAGGGTGCATGCGAAAAGACTAACTTATCGCGACATACTCGTCCGTCCAAAAAGAGTACAAATTAAAAAGTAGCCACACCGTAGTGTCGTCTCACTTTCACCATTACTTGGTAGGAAAGGGACGACACTATGGTGTTGTTACTTTTTAATTTCTACTCTTTTTGGACGGACTGTAAGTGCATTTTTTTATACAAATGACTTAAATTTCAATCATTTATAATTTTCAACGGGAAAGTAATCTTAGTTCTGTTATTAGAAATTTTCGAAGTAGTTTTCGATAAAATGTAACCATATTGCTATGTGTATGTGTGTTATCTATACTAATACATACTACAAAGTGGAAGGGTTTGATTGTTTGTTTGTTTGCATCGAATAGGCTCCAAAACGACTACCGGTTTTGGTGAAACTTGGCACAAAGATAGAATAGACCTTGGGTAAGAACATAGGCTACAATTTACCGCGGAAAAATTCCTTATTCCCACGGAAAAAACTAGGAAAGCGGGCGGATCCGCGGCGGGAAGTTAGTAAATACCATAACCCCGGCAGCAGCGGCATCACCACCAGCACTCGGAACCTAGAGCCGGGCGGACTATCCTGTTGTATATATATAGATACCTGCAGATGCTCTGGTAGTTCCAGTGCGTGACGGCGTGCAGCGAGGTGCCGGAGGGCGCGCCCACCTCCCCCTCGAACCCCGGCAGCAGCGGCATCACCACCAGCACTCGGAACCTAGAGCCGGCGCGGTGCGCGCGGACTATCCTGTTGTATAGCGCTTCGCCTATCTGCAATCGCATCATATAAGGCCATTACACGAAGTTATAAGCAATTTGATATTCATTGCGTAGTCAGTAATGAAAAGAAGCCTGCTAGCAATAATAGAAAACAGGAGAGGAAATCTGGTAAGACATCTGATAATAACACATAAGAACTTTTTTTAAAACTTTATGGATGGAAGGAGAAGAAGTTACTTTGAACAAGTGAAAGAAAAAGTAAATTTGGTGCCGGACCAGGATGTTGGGTTATTGGAAAACAGAGAGGGGGGCGGTTACTCCACCGACAAGAGCGCGGTTTACATTGAAGAAGAAGACGCCAGTTAGTGTCAAATGTGAACTACAACATTTTAATCACATCGTCTACGCCTACTACTTCAAATTGTACTTTTCGACGGCCCCGTAGTACACAGTGGGCCCGATTCTACAAATTACAAGAACCATATGTCCCTTTCACGTCCTTAAGAACGAAAAGGGACAGGTGATTGCTAACCTACATTTATACACGTCAAACATCGTTTTTACGTGTAATTTAGCAGGAATCTAAAAACATCCCGACTAAATTAAGCTGAATTTGATAGCTGCGCCGCTTATTTTAAATATCATTCATACAAAATTAAATACATCTCCCCATCCTTTTCAATTCCCATATGAATGAATGAGACCAGCAACTTAAACTTAGTGATTTTAGCGGCCACGGCAGAATTTAGCCCACTGTTGCAGACGCACGCAGCAGCGCGGTGTGAGTGTCAATAGTAAATCCCGTGTGATACAACGTTTACGTCCGCCTTCGCGTGTGCGACGTTGCCGTTCGGTTTCTCGGCCATCTCGGTTTGTGTCTCGCGGATTGCCGTGCGTCTGATACACGCACACGTGCTGCATTGCGTCTGCGACACTTTCAATGTCAACTTAGGGCCTTATTATACTAGGCGGTTTGGAAGCGGTTGCGAAGCGGAGCGGGCGCGCGGCGAATGCTTTGCGAACACGCCGCGGCTGTGCAGCGAATGCGTCGCGGACGCGTGGCAGATTCGCAACGTTTTCATCGCGTATTTGTCAATCAATATCAGAATTTTACAATGTTGCCATGATGATTAATTCATACGTGCTCTCGCTTTCGTGTCTCGTTATGGACTGACGTTTTAACGAAACCGTAAAAAATGGCGTCCACGTTACTATTCGCTGCGGTTACTTTACGCATCCGCAACGCATTTGCAGCCGCTTTCGAACCGCTAGTATGATAAGGCCCTCAGTATTTCAAGTTAATAAATTACAGATCGTGTCGCACGCAGTTGCTACGCAATGTGTCTGCGACACCTTTTTGTGTGTGGCAGCTTTTATTCTGCGGTAGGGTCAGCTAGTTCAGTACAATTGTTTCCTCACCTGATTCCTAACCTGGCTGCTGGTCCGTGAGAGTGTGATGAAGAACTGGTTCTCTATGTAGACGTAGTGCTGCGCGCGCGTGATGGTGTCTACGTACGCCTCGTGGATGCTCTGCTCCACCACGTCGGGGTCCAGGAAGCCGCACGACCAGCTCGATACGCTGCGCAACACCTGGGAAACACACAATAAAAAAAATCAGATCATAGTGCAATAGCAACCCGCCCCGGCTCCGCACGGGAAAATGGTTATTGTGGGTTATCTTTAAGTATATTATGCATGTATTACACATAATAAACCTTCCTCTTGAATCACTCTATCTATTAAAAAAAAAACGCATCAAAATCCGTTGCGTAGTTTTAAAGATTTAAGCATACATAGGGACATAGGGACAGAGAAAGCGACTTTGTTTTATACTATGTACAGCAGTTGGATCATTCAATTAGTGTCTTACGAAAAAGCCTCCGTGGTAGAGAGGTAAAATGCTTGCTTCACATTACGGAGGTTCCGGGTTCGAATCTTGCTGGGGCACTCGTCTAACAAATTTTTTGTGTTGATTTTTCGAAATAAAGATGATTCCATGCTTCGGAAGGTGCGTAAAACCTGCGGTAAGGCACCTATTCCAGCAAAGACAGAAGACGAAAGGGACGCAGATATGCGCTAGAATAAGATACAAATACACCGCGCTCACTCATGCTTATAACAATTTATTGATTATAATTGTAAATTTTGTTGATTTGATTGAATTCGACTTGACTTGATTTTATTTTTATTGTGATTTTATTTTATTTTTAAATGTATGGACATGTTAGTTTAAAATAAATGATTTTTAATTTAATTTTAATTTAAAAATAACTGCGTCCCTTTCGTCTTTTGTCTTTGACTACCGTGAAATACGTGCCTAAAACCGTTGGTCGTAATTTTTTTGTGACTTACCTGACAAGACACATTATGAAGTTTCACGTCCAAATATTTGTCCAGATCCTGCAGCGGTTTGATGTTGTCGTAAGTCTTGGGCAGTAGATAGGGATAGTTGGCGTTCTGTCTCGCTTTCTCCAGCTTGATGGCGTTCCACCGCTGGATGAAGTGTCTGGCAACATCCCGGGCGGCGGCGCCCTGTACCATACAGCCCACGTCGTGCCAGGGCATCCGCGGAGTCGTGTTGCGGTCTACTAAATCTGGAATATAAAGGTTTTCATTTTGGAATAGTGGTTTTAAATAAAAAAACGGTGGTTTTAATATCGGGCACTCACACAAAATAAATACCACGGTAAATATCCCGTTTCAAATCTTAATAGTTAGTGGTTTTAAAGCCTGACCAAAGAAATAAAACACCTGCTTTGGGGGCGCCACGTGTATATTTTTACGACTATGGCAACAATTTCCCTTATAAAATTAGTTTCGTTGAAATTCCGCAATATGGCGACGTTTTTATTTCTCTCGTCGGGCTTTAATAAGGAATATGTACTAAAAAGAAAAACCGGTCAAGTGCGAGTTAAACTCGCCTGGAGAGGATTCCGTCTTATTCCGTTTATCATCAGTCAAAACTGGAATGGTCGTGTTTAAATTTGGTGCGCGTATGCAAATCCGTGACCCAGACGGATTTGTGACATTAAATAATAAATTTGAAACATGAAGTTTGAAACATGGAAGCGCTAACAGACGAAGGAATTCCAAAATTGAATGTTTGAATTTAGACGAGAAAGAAATTGTAAATGCATGGTCTAAGAAAACAAGGTCTAATACTCCGACCACGTGACTGACACAAGCCTACTTCATTTTACGCTGTTCATCATTGTCTATTAGACACATTCGACAAGGATGAACAGGCAAAATGACGTAGAAATGACGTAGGCTTGTGTCATTCACGTGGTCAGAGTGTTAGACCTTGTTTCCTAAGACCATGGGTAAATGTAATGAGAATGAGGTGGCATGCAAGGCAACTCGTTACAAGCTTACCAACAAAAGGCAGATCTAGGTTGTTAAAGTCTTTAACGATGAAGTTGCAGTAGTCCTTTCCGATCCAAAGCTTGGAGTTACCCTCGATTCCTTCCAAAGCCTCCTTGGTGCTTTCAGTAATCACTCTCCCTTCCACCACTTGTGCGAGGGGAGTGGGTTGGCTCACCATTCTACGGACTTTTGTGTCGGGCTTCATACCTAAACAATGAAAACAAAATCCTTTATCTATGGTCTACATTTGTATCTCTATCTCTATCTAACACCACAGCAAGGTTACCAAATACAAAGAGAAGCAAGGTTTAGCTCAACATCAAGAAAATGGTCTGAAGGGCATTTTAGATGTCTCCGGTTAGCTGTCGCTGTGCGTCACGAGACATAATACCACCATTGCATGCGCCCTGAATTAGTGATCGACGAGTCTTTCAACGTCTTAAAACGAAATTGACAATCTTCTGTCCCTTTTTGTTCTCAAACGCGTGAAAGAGACGTATATATATATACTCTAAGTTAGAACCTTCCCTACTAATTTTATATCTAAGTTTTGCTATTTGTATGCAATAAAAAGTTCATCATCATCATCATCTCAGCCTGTAGACGTCCACTGCTGGACAAAGAACTCCCCTAAGGATCTCCACAATGATCGGTCCTGCGCTGCTGCCCGCATCCAGCGGCTTCCCGCGACCCTCAACAGATCGTTGGTCCACCTCGTGGGGGGCCTGCCCAAACTACGTCTTGAGGCGCGCGGCCGCCATTCAAGAACCTTTCTGCCCCAATGGCCGTCGGCAGCCCATTGCCACTTAAATTTGGCGATTCTTCGGGCTATGTCGGTGACTATGGTTCGCCTGCGGATCTCATCATACTTGACTCCTGGTTCTCTCTGAAATAGTTAGGTACTTAATATCTTACTAAGAAAAACTTACCCAAGGCATCCGTGAGCAGCACTTGATCAGTAGAAAGCGCGTACTTTTCAGCCTTTTTCCTTTCAGAATCATCAAACTTCTGTTCGTTTCTTTCCTCTTCAAAAGGCGGATAAATAATACTTATAATATCCTTCCCTCTGTCGGTGATTTTGTTTAACACATTGCGTTTATGCAATTCATGGGCGTCAATGCTGTCTTGTGTTGGGGAAGCTATTAGTAGCTGGTCGCCTGGTTGCAATACTGGGAGGTTTTCTTGAGCGGATTTTTCAGGTTCCGATTGACTGCTCTCTGGAGTTGAATCGGATTCCGATTGAGGTAATGTGACACTGAAATTGATGTACAGTCAAGTTCATAAGTGCAGTCATATCACGTGTTTTTATACTTTCAAATAACTTTTTTCCTAAAGGCTTGTTATTCTTTTTTTGTGTGTTACGTAAACAGTGTACGGGACCCAACATTTTACTTCAAATGATATGTCCTGAATGCTTTGGAAAAAAGTTAATTTAAATTATAGAAGCACGTCACAAGACTGGACTTTTGAACGCTATCGTAATATAAACTTGTTTTCTTTTTTCGAATTGACCTATGCTTGTGTTGAAAAGATACGACCAATCAAGCTTCACCGAACTTGCGAATATAAACTTCGTCGTTTAACGTGTAAATTTAAGATCAAGGATGCGCATCTCAAAACCTGAAATGATACAGTAAAATAGACCAAAGAAACAAACAAGAATGCAAATAAATACTTTTAACACAAGCGTGAACACACAACAGAATACAAAACACAATAACATTAGTTGAGAATGTGAACAATAGCCATGGAATTTTTATTTTCTTATATTTTTGATCTATACAACGATTAGTCGTGGAATGCCATATTTATGTCGGTCACTACTTAGAAAACATAAATACTCGTAAAAATATAAATTGAGTCGACCTGTGTCCACCCATGCTTTAGACCTGACCGACAAATGCCCTATTTGTAAAGCCTGACCAAAGAAATAAAAAACCTGCTCTGGGGGCGCCACATGTTTATGGCAACAATTTCCATCATGAAATTAGTTCCAATGAAATTCCGCAATATGGCGAGGTTTTTCATTTCTCTGGTCGGGCTTTAAATACTATCGCTCAATACAAGTACATTACGTGAAAAGGTAAAATCGTCGCCAAATTAACTGCTTCGATTCATCACAGCGCCATCTGTGACCAATGCCGGTAACTTACTCGTTCAGATCAATAACGAGATCCTTGGAAGAGTTAGCGAGCGCCAGCGCAGCCTCGATGCCGTTGCCAGTGGGCAGGTACAGGCCGCCGCCGGGCGAGCTGGACGTTTTCTTCTTGGTTTTGATCGACGTCTGTGGTTGGGAGATGTTGCCCAGATCTGTCAACCTACAATTAAGTAAATATTAGTATTTTTTGTGCCGGTGATGATAAGGACATAAGATATTTGAAAATAGTAATTCAGCCTGTTTTTTCTGGATTCCCTGGGTTGGAGTAGTTGCTGTTGGATTGGATACAAAGCAATGTTGAGTACCTGTGTCTGGGGTCGTCCCAGCGGCCGTAGCACATGTCGATGCCGCCGAGGAAGGCCACGCTCTGGTCCACGCACACAATCTTCTCGTGGTGCGCCCAGAACAACACGCCGCCCTTCGCGTGGTCTGGGTGACGGAAAACCTACGTTAAATACACTATTATTACAACACCCATTAGGCTGCTTTTCCACCAGAGCTGTGCGAGGTAGCTAAGCGGTGTGCGAGGAAAAATCCACCAATAGAATCATTTCATTTTCCTAGCCTAGTGATTCTATTGGTGAATTTTTTCCTCGCACACCGCTTAGCTACCTCGCACAGCTCTGGTGGAAAAGCAGCCTTACAGTCCCTTCAGGTGACAATGCCCGTACCCGAGGGCGGGGGCGCGCGCGGCCAAATTGAAAATCAAAACTATGGTCTGCTTCCAATCTGTATCATATAAATCCGGACAAAAGTTCATTGACCTTTCTTTTCTTGAAAGTTATTAAAAATAATGTAACGCCAAAATGTCTAGCAGAGTCACATGCTCACCCCGCCTTTTACTACGGTATGCCAAATTACTTAGGTATATTGCGATAATTTCCTAGTTTTATCGTATTGTTTGAAAAAAAATGCGCATTGTATGCAGACGTCAATGACCTTTTGTCCGGATTAATATGAAACATATAATCAATCAATATCAATCAATCAATACCCCATAGTAATCAGAGACGGAGCCACTTAGGCGTCGTCTCCTTCACGATGTTTTTCCGTATCAATGCGCTAGGCTTAGACGCTTTGATACTTTGTACATGACTACTCTGGGGTAGAGCCTTCCGCAAGTCCGGTGAAGCTTGATTCGTCGTACCTTTTTGACACAAGCATAGGTCGAATCAGAAAAAAATATTCATTACAATGCACTACTACCATGGTCCAAGAAAACAAGGTCTTGCAAATAGATCACGTGACTGACACAAGCCTACGTCATTTTGCGCTGTTCATCCTTGTCTATTACACGCATTCGACAAGGATGAATAGGCAAAATGACGTAGAAATTACGTAGACTTGTGTCAGTCACGTGGTCTATTTGCAAGACCTTGTTTTCTTGCAAATAGACCACTACTATGTATTACGCCCCGCGCTAAAATGAGTTCCCCGCCCGCTAGCCCCCCCACGCACCGCACCCCGCAGGCGCCGCGGGACTCCCAACTTAGTGCAGTAATTCTATGTAATCAATGTATGGGAAAGACAAACAAATTAATAAAGTTTTGAAACTTGTGTGGCATGACACCTTTGGGTGTGGTATTCAAAACTCATAACTCTCCCCCCCCCTCCACCTGACGCAACACCTCCTCTTGTCGTGAAATGTGTCCCTTTTATCGGTTTTTTCACCTTTCCTCGAAAACAGTTACAGATACGGACAAAGTGTTTAAGACAAAAATAATCTTCATCAAATGGGCAACACAAAAGGTTAAATACATATTCATATAGGCTTTATGATATTCGAGGTATAGCTAGTTAAATTTTGGTAAAATAGACTAAAGCCAAAAAAAATACGTTGCCTGCTCAATTCCCTCTTAAATTACTCTATAAAACAAAATGAAAGAAAGCGCAGGACTTAAATCAATAGCTGGTCTGCAAAACAAGCTGTCAATAATCTCATTACCTTTTTATAATATTTCTCGAGTCATTAAAAACTTCTGAGTAGGTATGTACCTACCACAGAACATTTAAGAGGTTAGAAAGGCGCTGTGGGCGGGGCCGGCCGGCGCGCCAAGACTATGAGCAAACGCTCATACTCCACGCAAAGACGCGATCGCGCTGTCTAACTCACACATAGCTATAAAAATGTACGTCGGTATGCGTGCATGCGTATGATTCGTTTCCATTTGAAATCGCGTGATTGAGCGGCGCTATGATTGGCTAGATTTGAAATTGCAAATATGTGCGTAAACTTCATCTTTATTGAAGTACAGATGTAGTAGAGGTGAAAGGTGGGGTGGAATCGGCGACACCGGATTTCATACGGACGGCGCATTATCGCCATTCTAATCTCTTTTAAATGTTCTGTGGTACCTATCTACACCTACAGTGATGAATTTTGTTATGGCGGGAACTGTATAGAATGGCTTGTAGGAAGAAGCACGCGACGTTGCCAGAGCATCAATAAATATGCGTCCCATTCGCAAGATAGAGCGAGAGCGATATATGATTATTACTCTGACTACTACGTGTTGTATACAGAGCGGCCACGCTTGGTGTTGTTCAAGTCTTTCTGATGCAGGATTGGTTCAAAGATGCAAAGATTCTATTCTCTTCCTTCACGCAATGACTGGATGTGATACAACTTCTTAATTTTTTGGAAAAGGCAAAATACAAGCTGTTCAGTTATTCAACAAAAGAAAAGATCTGCAGGACTTTATCGGCATCTTCAACAACAAAAATGCCACTCATGAGCAAATCGATACTGCTGGCGAAAAGTTCATTTTAGCGTTATACGGCGCGAAGCCATCAGAAAATAGCCTTGATGAACACAGATTTATATTTTTCAATAAACTTGTTGGGCAAGCAAAAAGCGCAGTGCTACTATCAAAACTGCCGCCTACCTCATCTGCGGCACATCAGTATTCAAGGCGGGCCTATTTGCAAGTTCAAGCATGGCTGGGTAATATATTAAATCCAGAAGAATGGGGCTGGACAAAAACCGACGCTTTCTTGAATCCTATACCCACAACACAATCACCAGCTCCGGCTTCAATACTTAAATTGATATCGTGTGCTTGTAAGCAAGGCTGCGGAAAAAGATGCTTGAGCAAGCTGAAGGGACTGTTGATTAGTGTTTTTATTTTCCTGTTTAGACTTTTATAATATTAAAATGGTTATAATGATTCCACCTCATCATCATCTCAGCCGAAAGACGTCCACTGCTGGACAAAGGCCTCCCCCAAGGATCTCCACAATGATCGGTCCTGCGCTGCCCGCATCCAGCGGCTTCCCGCGACCCTCACCAGATCGTCGGTCCACCTCGTGGGGGGCCTGCCCACACTACGTCTTCCGGCGGGCGGTCGCCATTCAAGAACCTTTCTGCCCCAACGGCCGTCGTCGGTTCTACGTGCAATGTGCCCAGCCCATTGCCACTTAAGTTTAGCGATTCTTCGGGCTATGTCGGTGACTCTGGTTCGCCTGCGGATCTCATAATTCCTGATTCGATCACGCAAGGAAACTCCAATACCCTCTCCATCGCTCTTTGGGTGACTTTGAGCTTTCTTATGAGGCCCATCGTTAGCGACCACGTCTCAGATCCGTAAGTCATCACTGGCAACACACATTGGTCAAAGTCTTTAGACTTAAGACACTGCGGTATGATTCCACCTACAGCTTTTTATTTACTTCATTCCAATAAATAATGACTATATTGTCGTTAATCTGATGAACAATTTCATTTTAGTTTTTTAACTAGCTACAGCTTGAAAACCGTCAAGCCTATCAAAATAAGATATAGAACATATTTGTTTACAATTTAATGAGGATCATTTTTACTTTTGACACTTTTTTTGTATCAATTATAGTTTTCGAGAAAATATGATAAAACCGATAAAAGGGACACATTACCCTGCGAGGGGGGGTGTTGCGTCAGGTGGAGGGGGGGGGAGAGTTGTGAGTTTTGAACACCACACCCCAAGGGATCGTGCCACACAAGTTTGAAAACTTTATTAATTTGTTTGTCTGAAAAACACATAATTACCACACTAACTTGTTCGGGGGTGTTTTACATAGCGCGTCAGTGCTTGACTTGTAGTTGATATTCAGTTGTTATTCAAAAAGAAGTAGGTTGTCAAAACGCGTTTGCTGTATGGAGTGTCCGACGTGTGACTTAGATCTGTTTTCATTTCTCCTTTCTTTCCCCGAGAGTTCAAGAGTTGGAATCACATTGGTGATAAAAGTTTGGGATCCCATTCCTCACCTTAATATTTTCGCTAGCTAATCTACTTTTACTGTAGAAACTGTTGATACCGAGAGCCATTTCCACTTCTTTGTACAGCATTATGAACACTTTCACTCCTTGCGCCTGGAACAAAATACACACAAATAAAATACTGCTATAGGACGCTGCTTGCTATTGTAAAGAGTTGATGTGGCAACAATGAAAAATTCTCGTTACTTTAAAACGCATTTCTTTATTCATAAACACACAACTTGAGAGTAATATCACATTTAAAATAATTATGAAGTTAAAAGAGGGATAAGGATTTTAACTCAGCTCCTCACTACAATAAAATATCCAGTCCAGAGAGGCTGGAGGAAGGAGATGTCAAAAACAAACTGAGACAATCCACGAAAATAAATGTCTCGAAAAATATTTAAATTTAGAATGTACACACCAAAAGAGATGGCATGACCAATGCCATACATAAAACTGACAATATTAAACTACCTGTCCTTTACTCCAAGTCTATGTCAATTGAGAAAATATGATACCGTTTGTCGCTTGTACGAAGAGGGCGGCATAGTCACTTTAAGCATTTGTGTATAAACTATGGACAATAATGGACATATTACATGAATATACTTTTGTAACTTAGAATTTAAACTTTTTCTTTTTACGTGGGAAGTAAGGTTGTCGACAGAACTATTTGGCCATGGCCTAGCTAAACCTGGCAATAAGCTAGACGTAGCTGTTTCACATATCTTGAAACAGCTATGTGTGAAACAGCTATGTCTAGCTTGTTGCATCATTCAAGTAGATCTCTGGGCTCAGCCACCAGTCAGCTATAGAGCTAATATCAAACGCTAAATTTAAAGAGGTAACTTACCGCTTTCCTCTTCAACAGAACATCCAGCCGCCAATAGTTCCCATGCAGCGCTGGTCTCTTCAAGTAGATCTCCGGGCTAAGCCACCAGTCAGCTATAAAGATCTCTTCTTTAGCCAGCTCCATAGCGTCAGCTGCCGCCGACAGGTAAGCTGACCCATCGACGAACATGGCGGCGGGAGTGGCGCGGCGCACCGGAGCGAACGAGCGGTGGGGGTTTGGGTAGGTAAAGTCTCGAGCTGGAATTAACAAACCAAGCGTCGAAATAGGGAATTTGCATCAAATTTTAAAATAAAAATAATACTTAGTTATATCTGAATGACAGCAAACGTATTTAAGGATTTAATGGAAGTGTGGAGGCAAAGGAAATATCTTCCTAGGGGCATGGTGGTGAGCGCAGGGACCGCGGTCTAACTGTATTTCGTTGGAACTTGTATTTGTTTAATGTCTTGCGAAAACTCT
Source organism: Teleiodes luculella (assembly GCA_948473455.1). Classification (NCBI taxonomy): domain Eukaryota; kingdom Metazoa; phylum Arthropoda; class Insecta; order Lepidoptera; family Gelechiidae; genus Teleiodes; species Teleiodes luculella. The sequence goes on along the minus strand of OX419591.1, from coordinate 13,127,116 downwards.
GATAGCGCGTTTTAGGCCTCGGCTTCTTATTGGTCGCTCTTCTAATGACGTAGTATGTGGCGCGCCGCCACAGAAGATATGTTTAAATGCCGATATAATATATTTTTATTTTTATTGCGTGAAATGGAACACAATTTCAAATAGTGACTTCATCGGCGGCTGTTTGGAATATACTTTAAGTTCTTCAAATCTCCACACTGATGGCGTTTGATGAGAAAGTTTAAAATAATTGAATAAATAAATGAAAGTACACAGTCAAAAAAATATTTATGCAAAATATTGTTTCCTAGCCAGTTTCATCCATTTTTTTAAAATCACCAAACATGTAATTTAGGAATTATATTGCTGCCTGTTTTCTAGGAAACTTTTCTATTTTATGACTTTTTAATTTTTGAATTGAAGAAGCTTCATAATTAGTGCTCTTCAGTTCAGTTCTTCCTTTTGGAGTCTTCATATTATGTGCTCTATCACAGTCTAAGAAAACAAGGTCTAACCATTAGACCACGCGACTGACACAAACCTACGTCATCTTGCACTGTTCATCCTCGTCGAATGCGTGTTAATAGACAAGGATGAACAGCGCAAAATGACGTAGGCTTGTGTCAGTCACGTGGTCTAACGGTTAGACCTTGTTTTCTTAGACCATGTATGTATTCTATTTAATAAAACAAAGAACTCTAGAAGTGTGTGCAGCAGCACTCACCAGTGTGATTAGCGACAGACTTGAGGTACTGAATCCACTCCCGGCTCTTCCGCTTAGTCCAGCACTTGATGACCAGCTGCCGGCTCTGGTTGAGGATCTGGAGACCGTTGTTCATGCCAGTGGCATACATCCCGCTTGACACTTCGAATCTGAGGAAGGTTTAAAGACAGCTCTTTTTGGACCAAGCTTTCAAGAATTTTTGATAAGATGGGGAGAATTGATCTTGGTCAGGTAACAAATTACCCTTCGGGTAACAACGCCCGTACCCGCCGGCAGGTGTGCGGCCAGAATCAAAATCAAATCTAATAATCCGAGACGGAGCCTCTCAGGCGACGTCTCCTTCACGATGTTTTTCCGTACCAACGCGCTAAGCCTAAGTCCGAGGCTTCCTCGAGCCACCCCTAGACGCGTTGGTACATGACTACTTTGGGGTAGAGTCTTCCGCTCCCCCACAACTCCGGTGAAGCTCCATTCGTCGTACTTTCCGACACAAGCACAAGTAAATTAAAAAAAGAAAAAAATATAATATTGGTCGGTATTCTAAAAGTGAAGAGGTTTTAGGTGACAACGCCGAAGAAAAAACTATAATAAACTAAAATTTATTTCAATTTTCAATTCGATTTAATAACATTCTCAATCAATTTACAAATTGTTTTCTTTTTTAAATTTCTTTTTTAACTGATAATTGTCATGTCCTGCATGCCCTGAGTCTTGCACGCCGGAGGAGCTCATGGAGGCTTCAGAAATAGCAATCAGGGTGGCAGGATATTGGGCAACAAAAATTTAAAACTAGCCATCGACACGACAGAAGAAGACTGATAATATAAGATATATAAGATAACCAACTTTTAGTTATATAAAATGTAGTGTATGTATATGGTAATTTTCTGAAATAGATGACTATTATTACAATTAATTATATGCAACTCGGGTTATGTTATGTACCTCCACACCACTCAATTATTCTCTCTGCCTTTTAATTTTAGGAGTCCACTGTTATAAGTTGAAGCACAACATTTTTATTGATGTAATGCAAATTAAATGGTAGTCGAGTAAGTAGATGGTTGTTACTTTACTACGCTACGTTGAATACTGTTAGCACATTTTTTATATTATTTTCTCCAAATTATACTCACTTTCCTATCAGCTGCATGGAAAAAAATACAAAACTATATTTAGGTACGGGCGCCAAAGATGGCCCACTTAAATTTTTTGATATTTTGTTTCCCAAATAAATATATTATAATTTCCATTATGTTTTTTCTTTACTTTACTTAACTGCAAGATTTTACAAGGATTTGTCCTTGTATATTTATTTGGGAAACAAAATATCTAAAAATTATTATTTAATATAAAAATAAAGCCTGACCAAAGAAATAAGAAACCTGCTCTGGGGGCGCCACGTGTATATTTTTAAAACTATGGCAACAGTTTCCTTATAAAATTAGTTCCATTGAAATTCCGCAATATGGCGAGGTTTCTTATTCCTTTGGTCCGGCTTTACAAGACAATAATTTATTCGTGACTCTAGATAAGTTTCCAAAGGAATTGAAATGATATAAGATTTTTCATACAGACTGAATTGTTTCAATATTTATTCAAACTCTCGACCCTGCACTGCGAAGGTAACCATATTAAGCCGTCACCTATACTGTATTGTACTGTATCTGTGGTACTCTCAAAAAGAACGAATACGATTTGAAATTCTATAAGAAAACTGCCAGACATCGATGAAAAACAAAGCAAAATAGTCTTTATTGCTTCATCAAGATGAATATCCTTTCTGTAGAAATAGTACAGTACGCGCCAAAGTTGTAGTCCACTCTGAACACAGCACGATTTGCGTCGCAGTAACGGCATATACTTAGGTACTATGGCGGGAGAGAGGAATACAAGTTTGGGGCAATCTGTACTTATATATACTTCTATATCTGTGGTTAAGCACTTACCCTTGGTCAAATAGCATGACAGCTTTAACAGTGCCATCTCTCGGCCGGATGTAGCCGAAGAACGTATCCTTCACGAAGAACCATCGCTCCTGCCACTTGGCGCAAACCAGACCAGTGCAGAAGTAGTTGCATCTGCAATTCGTGCATACTGTGTGTTTATACAATGACTAGCTTTCCGCCGCGGCTCCGCCATTAACAGTTTTTCCCGTGGTAAAAGGTAGCCTATGTTACTCACGGTGAATGTAGCTTTCAAATGGTGAAAGAATTTTTGAAATCGGCGGAGTACTTTTTGAGTTTATTCATTACAAAATACACACACACACACACACACACACACACACACACACACACACACACACACACACACACGCACACAAATACAAATCTTATCATACTATTATTATAAGGAGGAAAGATTTGTATTTGTGTGTGTGTATGTTTGTAATGAAATGAATAAACTCAAACTATTGAACCGATTTAAAAAATTCTTTCACCATGAAAGCTACATTCACCCTGAATAACATAGGCTACTTTTTAGTGCGGGAAAATGCCTCATTCCCACCAGAAAAAATGTTAACGCGGGCGGCAACAAAAGATATTAGAATATGAATGTTGCCTATGTATTTACTGCATCCTGAATGGGCCCTAACTCAGCATGATGTTGCGACGCGTGGTACGCCACAACGCTGTTCTTCCGTTAGTGCCGTAGTTGTGTGAGTGCGCAGTTACTAGTGCATGCTAAGTCATCTTACAAATAAATAACATACCTAACGCAGACCATATTCTGTAGCAGCCCGAAACAATTGCAGCCAGCCTGCCCCGGCCGGGTGGATCCAGTCCGTTTTTGTATGACACCCTCTTTGCCCTTCGAACCTAAGTCAGCCACGAACGAAAGGTGCGATACTTCTAGGAACTTTACCTGGGGAACAAAACTTCTTGTATCAATATGCTTGTGCCTTGATCAAGGAATTATGGTATTATAGTAAGTAATAGAAAGCTGACTGTACTAACATCGTGAACCAAAAGCGAAGCATTTTGACTTTGAGTAACCCCGTTTTGTGATCTTAGACTGATTTATGCTCTGTTTCATATAAATCCGGACAAAAGTTCATTGACCTCTTTATTTTCTTGAAAGTTATCAAAAATAATGTAACGCCAAAATGTCTGGCAAGGTCACACGCTCACCCCGCCTTCTATTGCGATATGCCAAATTACGTATTTTGCGATAATTTCCTATAGTTTTATTGTATCGTTTATTATAATGTGCGCATTGTATGCAGGTGTCAACGACCTTTTGTCCGGATTAATATGAAACTAACCGTAAAATATAAAACAATTAATACGTAATTTATAAATTTAAGATTAATAACCGTTTTTTATTCATTTATAAATAGTAATTCAACATGGCGCCAGTATTTAGAAAGCGCTGTTTGTTTGAAGTGTCCGGGGACTGGTATAGGCTTACCGTTTCGTGATGATTTCTATATATGGATATGTTTAGCAGATTGAAGAGGTAGTCTTCTAGAAGCTTCATCCGTAACTGAAGACCGTCGTATGTGATCATCACTTCTGGTTTCTTTGGAAATCTGCGAAATACACCGCGATTTTAATATTGTAGAAAATCTACGATCAGGCTTGTTGGTATCTTTCTTAGTGACAGTATTCCACTGTTTGGAAATAACATCCTACTGAATTACTCAACTATTATAAGTACACTAGCGACCCGCCCCGGCTCCGCACGGGAAAATGGTTATTGTGGGTTATCCTTAAGTATATTATGCATGTATTATACATATAAACCTTCCTCTTGAATCACTCTATCTATTGAAAAAAACCGCATCAAAATCCGTTGCGTAGTTTTAAAGATTTAAGCGTACAAAGGGAGGGACATAGGGACAGAGAAAGCGACTTTGTTTTATACTATGTAGTGATACTAATATTTCAGAATGTAATTACTACCACTATATTATTTGCGTATCGTGTAGATTCAAGGTCACAAACCTTAATTTAAAAAATATTGAGCCATCTAGGCTTCTGACATGGGTACTATATCTATATCAGTACTAGACATGTACCGGGTATTACGACCGAGTATTCGGCCGTGCCGGGTAGTACAAATATCACACTAATATAAAGACGAAAGATTGTGAGTGTGTGTGTGTGTATTAAAAAAAAATTGGTATGGAGTTAGCTGACACCCTGGATTACCACTTAGGCTACTAGGGAAAATACCGCATTCCCACGGGAAAACCAGTTAACGCGGAAAGCTAGTAATAAATATTGACAGAAAATCGACGAAATATGTACAAATAAATGAAGAGCTTATACTCCTCTTAATATAGTTTTGACAATCACAACCGCTTTATGAATCATATGGACACTTCCTATCACGAATTTACGTGTTCCATTAAGTTGTAATGATAAAAAAACTAAAATGAATAAAAATTAAATCAGTGCGGAATATTGTATGCAATAAGAGTCAGTTACGCGACATTTACAAATTTAGAATTCGTAGCTAACATCCATGGTCTAAGAAAACAAGGTCTAACCATTAGACCACGTGACTGACACAAGCATACGAGCTATTGTAATAGACAAGGATGAATAGCGCAAAATGACGTATGCTTGTGTCAGTCACGTCTATTGTAATAGACAAGGATGAATAGCGCAAAATGACGTAGGCTCGTGTCAGTCACGTGGTCTAACGGTTAGACCTTGTTTTCTTAGACCATGCTAACATCTATTTTTTTGTCGAGATTTGCTGACGATTGCCCGGCACCAGGTACCCGGTTATCCGGCAACATTACCCGGTACATGTCAAATCAGTACCCATAACTAAGATATTATCTAGATCTAGCCATTAGTTAGACTTATATTACAAACTAGCGACCCGCCCCGGCTCCGCACGGGAAAATGGTTATTGTGGGTTATCCTTCAGTATATTATGCATGTATTATACATATAAACCTTCCTCTTGAATCACTCTATCTATAAAAAAAAACCGCATCAAAATCCGTTGCGTAGTTTTAAAGATTTAAGCGTACAAAGGGAGGGACATAGGGACATAGGGACATAGGGACGGAGAAAGCGACTTTATTTTATACTATGTAGTCATGATAGTGATTATAATCATTAAAGATTTTGTACACTGATTTTAGTTGCGAATTTTATTAGTTTTAGTTTAACCGATTTTGGACTTTCTTCCTACCTCGGCAAGGCCCCTTTTCTCTTCCTAGGCCTTACTTCTTTCTTCTTCGAATTGCTGCGGGCAACAGCCTGTAACGCCACTCTTTCCGCTTTCTCCTCCGTGTTCTTCAAGCTGGCACGTCTAGTTTTGTGAGTCTTAGTTGGAAAGGGGATGTTTAACGACGCCCGGTACAATGTCAACTGCTGGTGTAGGTAGAGGATGTGTTTGTACCGCTTCTTGATTGTCCACTCGAAGTCACCATGTTGCAGGCTGATTGTGTACCTGGAAATGACATAATGGAAAACGGTTATTGAAATAAAACTTATGAAAAAAAAAAACATCAAATTAATATAGAGTTTGCAGTGAATTCTCTATTACTAAAAAAAGCAAACGAATACTTGGATCAAATGACTAAACAATAAAGTTAGAACAACTACTTGTACGAAAACTGCAAGTCATCATCGCTATGCTAATACATAGTTATATTGCGAAAAAATAATCTTCACATTAATCATGAATTCATGATAATTAACGTGCTATCGTATCTACCAGACTACCAGTAGACAGTAGTGTTGTAAATGGTAGTAATGGTGGTATGGTAATGGCCATGGTATTTATAGCAAGCTTTACTGCCAAATACAATTCGAAATCGAGTCTCGACTAGGGCACAGAATAAATAATAGTACTGGTACTAGGGCAAACATTCGTGTGATGATCACTTGTGTTTGCCTTGTGTCTGGATGTTGTATATTTATATATGTAATATGTATGTATATCAGCTGTCTGACACCCATAGTACAGGCTCTACCTAGTTCAAAGTCAAAGTCAAAAGTCAAAGTCAAATAGTGTTTATTCAAAGTAAGATTTCACAAATCATTTTTTGACGTCGAGTAGTAGTAGAGTAGTTTGGGGCCAGATAGCTTTGTGTGAGATGTCCCACATATTATTATAATATTATTATTATTACAATTACAAAGAAGTATTGAAGTCTCGTTTGTCTGTAATAATAACAGAGTATCTTTAAAATTTGATATATCAATCAAGTATTACTAGCAAACTTAAATTAAAATACTTTTAAAAAATATATAAAAAAAACATTCTATACAGAAAGAGCCGCCAACAATAAAAAAGAATAGCCAAACAAACACATCGCGATGAGATTATTTCCCAACGGAAGTCTGCTCTGTACCTACTGGCCTTGAATTGTAAAGGCCCTTGATTCCGGCTGCCAAGATCAGACGAATTCGTCACGAAACTATACTAAAAAAGCCGCAGGGAATTATTGGATTTATCAATGTTATTTTATTAGGTACAGCTATTTTGATCTGTACTTCTTCAGTTGGCAATGGGCATTCACATGAAGATATTTATTAACCCTCGACAAAAAAGAGGGGTGTTATAAGTATGACGTGTGACTGTCTGTCTGTCTGTGGCATCGTAGCTCCTTAACGTATGGGCCTATTTTGATCTAGTTTTTTTGTTTGTAAGGTGTTACAATCGAGAGTGTTCTTAGCTATGATCCAAGGAAATATCTTCAGCCATTTGAAGATTATCAGCTCTTTTCTAGTTGTTGAAAGGATCAAGTAACGGTTTTGGGGCGGGGTTTTTTTATTTTGATGATGTTATGTATGTATAGTTAGCGGCAAACAAATTGAACAAGATGTCACGTGGTACAGCTGCGCGCGCTTGAAAAGTTTCGCTAGCTTGCTCAAGTTGTTTTGTGAAATTGAAAACCTTGATAATCTATGAGTATCTAAGCATAATGTAATAGTACGAACATACCTAAGATAAATTATATGTTTCGAGCATTTGTATGTGTCCATTCAGTTTTAGATAATTGATTAATCGGCCGTTAATCTAGCATTGGCGATCTTTTTCGCTAGTCAGCTTATAATCTAAAACATTATTATATTATGATGTAAGTTTTAATAGGTCTCCTATTTCCGTTCTAATTAAATTCTATTCTAATACTGTAACCCTACTCTAATCTACTAGTAACGACAATAAAATTTGACAAGGAATAAGAAAAAAATTGCGAATGCTCCAGTGCGCTTGCGGTCAAAACAAACCACTAGGTACTCATTTGGGAAAACATTATAATATATGGATTCCCCAAGTAATTATGAGTCTTATTATTACCAAATGCCATTTACTAGTACTTAATATTACATAGGTAAGTTAAGTAGATTAAAACCCTTATTTTATATTTTATTCATACTCTTTGTAAAGTTCAATTTAACGTTCAGATAAAAAAATGATTATGTCCAACAAGAATCCGTTAAAAATAGATTTCGTCCAAAGCGAAGGTGTATTTTCTATACGCAACATATTCGGCGTGTAGGTAGAGGTAGTCATACAAATTCAAACAATACAGAATACAAGATTTCGTCTGTAAATGCCAATAACGGGCCTGATTCTACGTATTACCACAGAATAAATAATAGTACTAGGTATTACGGTATTACGCTCTGACTTAAATTAAAAAACCTTAATAATATGTCCTTTCCGCGCTCTTAAGAAAGAAAAGAAACAGGTGAATGTCAAACTTAAATTAAGAAACGTCAAGCATCGATTTTACGCATAGTTCGCTCTATACAGGGTTACTTTTTAATCAGTGCACATATTTTGTGTCCACAGTCAGTATCGTTACATCACATTTTAGATCACATGAGACGAAAAAATTTTTTTTTAATTATGACACTATTTTTAAGCCGTCTAGGGAACGAATTTCTAAAAACGCCAGAATACGTGTCCAATTAATTATGACAATGAGTGTTTATACGAAGTATCAAGAAAATTGGCGCGTATTAAATTTCTTCCCATACAAAATTTGATACCTATTTTATGCATAACTAGCGACCCGCCCCGGCTCCGCACGGGAAAATGGTTATTGTGGGTTATCCTTCAGTATATTATGCATGTATTATACATATAAACCTTCCTCTTGAATCACTCTATCTATTAAAAAAAACTGCATCAAAATCCGTTGCGTAGTTTTAAAGATTTAAGCGTACAAAGGGACATAGGGAGGGACATAGGGACAGAGAAAGCGACTTTGTTTTATACTATGTAGTGATGGCGATATTTCGATTTTTTTTAAATCTATGCCTACCTAAAATATGTGCACTGATTAAAAAGAAACCTTGTATAGTCGGCGACTCGGCGTACAACTATTTACGTACGGATTCAATTTGTGGCTGGAGAAAGACATAGGCATTGTTAACGTGGTAAAATGCCTCATTCCCACGGAAACATCCGATAATGCGTTAGCGGAGCCGTGAAGCAGAATGCTTTTGTATAGTACGTACAGCTGTGCGTTTTTCATGAGATTTTACGTTGTTTACAAAACTAGTTATTTATCAGTGCTGTTATAGCTGCGTGGGCGCTGCTGTTAACTGAGTCGGACAATCTTTCTGTCTAGAGCTAAAGAATTCTGTTGTTAAGACGATATTTTCTTAGTGGATATAAAAAAAATCTTTGATTTAATCATCTGATGTAAGAAGTACAAAAGCCAACACAAGCGGTTGGACATTTGCTCCCACTCATCACACGAATGTTGCCCTGGGCGGGGTTCGAACCCGCGACCCTGTGCTTCGAAGGCAGGCGTACTACCAACTAGGCTATCTCTGCAGATGACTGTTAATATTCTGATATCTTAAAGATAGCTTCACTTACAGATTTGGGTTGAGCAAATGTGTGGTGACACTCCTCTCATTTTCCGAGATTTTGACCTTTATCTCCACTCCAGGAATGAACACTTTTCTGTGCACCGAATTGAACTTCACCGGCGGCTCGTGTATAGTTTTGAATGGTAATGACGCGTAGTGGACTGGAACAATAAGTAAATATATGATATACATATTACATAGGGGCATATTACATTGTAAAAGATCTTTGATCAAAGATCTTTGACGCAAATATTAGAAAGGGACGCAGTTATGCGTTAGAATGAGATACAAATACACCGCGCTCATTCTTGCGCATAATTGCGTCCCTTTCTAATCTTTGCGTCAAAGATCTTTGATCATATATCTTTTATAATGTAATACCCCCCATACACAAAGACACGCATTTTCGCTAACGGGGTTAGGGTGTTTCAGTAAGATCAAGTCACATGGAGCCCAAACTAAAACCAGTTTTGGCAATTGTTTGTCTGTTATTTTATTTATTTTCACATAATTTTCAATTTAATTTGTTTATCTGTGCAAAATGAAAGTATCATCAGTTAATAAATATGAAACTATACGTCTTTATTAAAAATATTTTTTTAAAAGACTCGATTTCTTTACTTAAAAGGCTCGGGTCGGCCCTCGAGTCTTTTACTGAGAACTCCAATTAATAAGCTAATCTATGTCTCTCTCTGCAAAACAACTTTTTCTATGAAAATAATATAGCGGACATGTAAAGTAACGTCATCTTACATATCGGATCTCTCTTTCTAACCTACCACTTTAAATCAATATTACTCGTAAATAATTTATATATTTTTTAAATAATTTCAAATTCGGTTATGAATGTTGATTTAAACTCATATTATTAATTTAAAAAAACATGCATATTGCCTATTTTGTGGACCTTGTCCTGTAAAATTTTATTTACAAATAAATTCTTACTCTGGTGATAATTATCTCAAGATTAAAATGTACATGTTAATTGAATTATCAGATAATTGTGAAATAATCTGCGTTCAAACTCCTTACTGTTCACATGATTCAGTTCAGACAATGATTCATGAACTCTAAGATATCATGGTAGAGGGAATTTTTCGTATATCATTTGAGATTAACGTCTGACTTATACCTACTTTTATTTATCACAAGTTTAATTTCTATATGAATTATTTTTCTATTTCTTTTATCACGGTAAATCCGTATACTTTTTACACAGAAGGTTTTTACTTTATTAATGTGTGAGTTATGTGGCATCTCTCTTGTGCTTTCTTTTTCAGTATTGGGGAATACGAGGAGCATGCATGTTTTTTTTATTTATAATATAAATTTAAATATATTTTTAAAAATACATTTTGTTTTACGAGTTACATTGATTTCAAGTGGTAAGTAGAAAGAGAGATCCGATAAGTGAGATGACATCACTTCATATGTCCGCCATATTATTTTCATAGAAAAAGTTGTTTTGCAGAGAGAGACAGATAGATTAGTATATCTCAGTAGTTTTGCATTCGATTTTGTTACTCTGTTGTTATATTATAATTTAGAACATTTTTGGAAAATTTGCTCAGATCTTTAGATTTTCTCCATGCATATTCCCTAATTAAAAAACACACAACCTTTTATTTCCATTAAAAAAATATTCCAACGCGTAATTTCTAGCAAATCGTTCATAGATTGATGATATGCCTCGCTATATATAAATAACCTTACTTACGTATCCTAGAATAATAAAGGATTACAAATTGACTATGTAAAAATGGGTAGGTACTTTCTTTGCTTCCCATTTCAGTTTGACCATTTCCTCATATCGTATCGTGACGTGACATATCTGTTTGCGAGAGATAATATTGTAATCTTTTAATGGACGGTGTGATATAAGCTTAAACTACATATTGATTTATTATGATGCAGTAAATATTTTACTGACCGATAGTGGGCAATAATAGATTGTGGGGTTATCCTTGGATATTCCAAAATGTTCTTTATAATATTTGTTTTAAATACCTACTTAATTAATTTTATATTAACTTCCATCCACAAGTTTCCAGGCTCAAACCTCGGCACGTACCAATGTGTTTTCGGTTTTCGAATGTACATTTAATCGACGCTTTTGGGTAAAGAAAAACCTGCGTTGTGTGTGAACTGTGAAGTTGACCAACCAGCACTGGGCCAACGCGGTCGACTAAAGCCTATTCACACTGATTTCAGGGTATGCTCGAGCCTCGGACGACGGATATATAACTGTTTGTAACAGTTGCAAACCTAGAGATGCCACAGCTCGAGGCTTTTAAACCCTATTTTTAAAACTCGTCTCAACTTTGAAGACTCGACTACAAATATACGACTCGAGGCTTTTACTAATCTAAAAAGGTTTGAGTCATATCATAAGGTTTAAACGCTTAAAAGTTAAACGACTTGAATGAATTAATGAAATATGTTTTATTCGAAGTAAGATTTTACAAATCACTTAAGTTCTTTACTAAAAGACTCGAAGCTCGGAGTCGATTTTGTTACTGTATTCACTACTGTTGTTATGGTAATTTGGGATAGTTTTGGAAAATTAGTTTAAATGTTTAGATTATTTTTATGATGTTCACTATTATCAATTATATGTATACTTCCAATGGGGAGCCTGTTGTATTTCCTAATGTTTATAGTCCTAAAGTCGATTATCCGAACATCATTTTCCTAATATTCGATTGTCCTAATGTTCGATCATCCTAAATATAGATTATCCTACCGTAATACTTGTCCTGATATTCTTTAGTCCTAATATTAATGTCACTAAAGTTTGAAATTCCTAATTTTGATCCTCCTCTCTTATATATCTAAAAAATCCTCGGTACGTTTGAATAGTAGGTAATAAAAATCTTATTATATCTCAGTTCACACGCCCAGTAGAAATTACCGTTATGTATGAGTTCTATTTTTCTCGTATAGGTACATTACCGTTCACATTGAACTATAATTATAATTGTCCTTTAATTGTTTTGAACACTTGATAATAGTTATTATTCGACATTATGAGCAACCAACCAAAATTTTAACAGCGAGACCTGCGAGCGAGACTGACACGACTTACTGACACATATTATTTTGTAATTTTGTATTTTAGTAAACCAATTATTTCTTCCTACAATACAGTTTTATCTTTGTGGCTGGCCAAAATAACGCCAAAAGTTGTCGTGTATAATTTGCTAACCAGTTTTTGCTAAGTTTTTTTTATTTATTTATTTAGGACTATACATTTTAGGAATATAAAGGATTATAACTATGGATATTAGGACTTACCATCATTAGGATGAAAAAAAATAGGGCAATGAACAGTAGGAGTTAAAAAAATAGGACTAGGATCATTAGGACAATCGATTTTAACACTATTGTGAACAAATTTTAGGGAACACAATAGAGAACCCTTCCAATGATATGAACTAGATTATTCTAAGCCCTAAACAAACAGTTTACTTTAAGCCTAGGCAGGTATTTTATAAAAATGTGCCTATATTGCTATATTTTTAAATTAATCGACAAGCGATTCACATAGTCACTACCGTGACACTAGTTCCTAGAAAAATACAAAATACCTTAGCAGTAAGGTCATAGTATGTTGTTGTCCTTGCTCTACACAGCAAAGAATGATAAGAGCTACTGTTTGTTCTATCTAGCTACAGTGAAATGCTATATGCATAGAGGTAGACTTTTTTTTGCTTTTACATATCTATGATTTATCTAGTAAAGATTTTTTCTATAGAGAATTGCGATGTATGCTGAGAGGAAGCCTCTGCCAGACAGAGGAAAAAAGTATTAATAATACATAGTTTAAAAAACTAAAAAACACGCTTCCTGTCCGCCATAATGGACGTCCGCCATATTGGATTTAAGTCACGTGACTTTTTTTCGTGTTCCTGACAGCAAACCCTTTCATTTGATACCCATATCATGGGGGTGGATTTCAAACAGCCAGTTCGCCATCTTAGGGAGGCCGCCATATTGGATTTGTAATGACGTTTCTTAGCTAGTCATGTATTGTCATCAGAACTTAGAGCGTGTGAAATGAGCACTCAGTTGCGGTTTATTTAGTTTGTCCACCACATTGGTGATATACCTCATTGGAAAGCAACAACAAAAAAATAAAACAAAAAGTAATTTATTTTCCAAAATAGTTGCTGTGTTCCTGGCCCCTCTAGGAATTCCTGTGCTATGGGAAGCCAGCTCTTTCCTCTTTTGAGAACAATACTATTTTAGGTACAGTTTTGCGTACTTAAACATATAATTCGATTATTATATTATTACGATACAAGTGGGTAGTGGTAAGTTGGTAGAACATGGTCTAAGAAAACATGGTCTAACCGTTAGACCACATGACTGACAAAAGCCTACATCATTTTGCGCTGTTCATCCTTGTCTATTAACACGCATTCGACAAGAATGAACAGCGCAAGATGGCGTAGTAGTGCGAGAGCCGGGTGCCTAAGTACCTACCTCATCGAGTACCCCAATAGGTTATCTCTAGATCGTTAACCGACACTTAAACACTAAGAAAAAAGAGGTCTGCCAGAGCCGATCCTGCCGGGTCATCGAAATTTTTGACGTATTTTTTTCGTGGAACCTACTTCATAAAGTACCCGAATAAAAGTGGTGGCATCAGTTAACCATTGATTAATTATGTATAAAAAATTAGGTCTGCCATTGCGCAGCCTGCCGGAAGTACTTGGCAGACGCCCTGAAATGTGCCCATCTGACACCCTTTACCTACCTCATCGAGTACCCCAATAGGCTATCTCTAGATCGTTAACCGACACTAAAACACTAAAAAAAATGGTCTGCCAGAGCCGATCCTGCCGGGTCTAACCGTTAGACCTTGTTTTCTTAGACCGTGGGGTACAATAACAAAAAAAAAAAACAAAACAGTGAGCGCCAACTTACCAGCATCCAAACCTATGTTATCAGTCTTATCAACGTCGATCACTGACAAGGATTCCGGAATGGCGAGGCTCTCGTCGAAGTCGGAGTCCATGGTACCAGTAATGGAGTCCATGTGCTGGAACAAGCCTGGGAGACAGTCCCCTGGGGTGGCTGAGGGAGTGGGGGTCTCCATTGCGTAGTTCGTATAACTGTTGTAGAGCTCTTCATCTATGGGGAAGAAATTGAAATAATAAGTTTTTTTTTTATACAGCGTGTCCGATCGTTGTGGAGATCTTTGAGGGAGGCCTTTGTCTAGCAGTGGACGTCTACTGACTGAAATGATGATGATGATGATGATGATACAGGGTGTCAGTAGCAAATATGTTTAGTCAAAGGTTCGGAGCTACGAAACGAACAAAAAGTCGTCACTTTTATGCTAAACAGTCATTTTAGCTCTTCATCTAAGGGAAGAAATTGAATTAATAAGATATATTTTTTTTGTATACAGGGTGTCAGTATCGGCTTAGCAATTGCTGAAAGAATATGCTTAGTCAAAGGTTTGGAGCTACTAAACAAACAAAAAGTCAAAACTTTTATACTAAACAGTAATTTTAATCGCATAGTATACTAAAAAAAGTTTTTGGGAATGTTGCTCAGATCCATATTTTGCCAAGCTGTCAATACACCCTGTATTATTTATTTAATTTTGTAATTAAGGTTTCATTATGCCCATGTAGCCCAGTTTTATAAAGCTACCTTCCAATTATATCTAAGGATGTTATTTATTTTAAGTCTCGTACAAAGACGGTTCCGGCCGAACTCAACTAAACTGAAGTTATGTACAAAATAGATTAACATTTTAAACTTAACTTAACTTCAAAAATCTGGGCCTGAAATTTTAAAAAGGTCCTAAAAGTTGTTCTTAATAAATAAAATAAAATAGCCTTTATTTCGTAACTTACAAAACTTACAAAACATTACAACATTTAGTTATTAGTTATAAATGATTACTCTAAAATGTCTTGTTTCCTAAGTTTCTGCAAGTTCGTTTGCCCTTGGGCAAAGGCCTCCTCCAATCTCCCCCACTCCTGCCTGTCCATGGCAACCCTACTCCAAAGTTGTTCTTTACCTATCTATAATACATCATAAAAAAATATGTAACTGACTTAATTAGGTAAGTGAGTGATGTAAATATCCTAATTTTAAAAATAAATAATTTGACTTTGATCATATACAAATAAGAAATCCACAGTATTTAAAGTAATAAGAAATATACACGGATGTACGAAGATTTTTCTGCCTAGATAACTTATGATTGACACATACCCAAAAACTTGAATGGTGTAAAAAACAAACGAACAACACTGCTATAACACTGCAAAGTGATCGACATGATCGATCATTGTCTACAGTAAATAATTTATTCATTTGTAGGGAAAAAACAACCAATAGACAGGAAAATAAATTCACTTACTACATTATATAATTAAAAGGAAAAAATAACAATGCAATAATATTTATTACTAGCTTTCCGCCGTGGCTCCGCCCGCGTCATCAGTTTTTCCCGTGGGAATGAGACATTTTCCCGCGGTAAAAGGTGGCCTATGTTAGGGTGAATGTAGCTTTCTAATGGTGAAAGAATTTTTGAAATTGGTTCAGTATTTTTTGAGTTTATTCATAACACACACACACACACAAAAATACAAATCTTTCCTCATAATAATAATAATAATAGTATGATAAGATATGATAAAAGAAGTCAATACACTTCTACTCATACTACATCATCATCATCCTATATATATCACCCTTGGTTCTGTTCTTTTTAAGCCCGAGCCCTTTGGTGAAGACATAAAAGGTGTTAATCATCCGAAACAGAGTCAAATCCTGATAAGTCCGGTGAAGCTTGATTGGTCGTACCTTTTCTACACAAGCATAGGTCAATTAAAAAAAAAAAAGTCAAATCCTGAGAACAATGTTGGTCTACTGACCCTCGCGAACGAACACTAAGGTGTTCTGGCTACCTTAACCAGCAACATGATCCATATTATCTAAACTACATTGTGTACAAGTACAACCAAATGGAGACATCAACCTACTGACTCGAATAAAAATTGCTCACTCAATTGGAGTCTAGGTGAGCATTTATGTTTTAATTTATAAGCAATAATATTTGGTCAAAACATTCATAGGTTGAGCAACGTGATAAGGGACCGGAACAAAATATCGTAAATAAGGCAAAGTTTTCAGTGATAAAACAAATCTAAAAATAGTTTTTATTGCAGCTTGTCAGGGTAGCTATTATATATTAATACCTATTAATTATATACTAATTGAGTTTTTTATAATGAAAATTAAATTGAAATAGTCTTCATATTTCAAACACAATCTGATACAATATTGAGTTATTTAAGGCAAAAAGATATTTTACTGCAAAATTGTGTTTATGACCAAATAAATAATGTAAACCTTAAACCTTAAATACTTACAAATAGGTACCTACTACTTACACAGCATTCACACAATAACTTTATTATGATCATTATTGCACATTCCTATCATAAAGCACACACAAAGAAAAACCGAATATCCAAAATAAAGAAAAAAACAAAACACACCTCGCTTGATCAAATTGTGAAAGCTCAGAGTCAATTCCTTACGTTCCATTTGTAAATAAATAAAATCCTATTTTAAAAAAATATCACAAATCTGTTATCACACGCAGCCACCACCACTATGTCTGAGCCATTACACGGATACTTAAACACTTGTGCACATAATCTTTGACGATAAGATATTTCATTATTTTCAGTCTATTTTCGATCTTTGTCAAGGGAACACGTATTTTTACAATAAAAAAAAAGTTAGGTTAAGTGCATCACACTGACTTGGCTACAATCAAATTACAATCATCTGAGAAGAGCGAAGAGCCTCCATGGTTCAATGGGCAAGGTTTTTTAGTCAAGGCTGTCGTTTGTGAAACTTTGGAGTGGTACTTACAAAACTTTCAGGCGTTTGGTGAATATTCTTTCACTGTTTACGTCAATTCAATACGCCCATCTTTAAACTGTAGTATATCGCAGACAAGACATTACTGTTCTGAGTTGAACTTGTTGTGTTGAAGCTTGTTGAGTCATTCAATTCAATTATTTAATGGAGTAGAGCAGTTCAAGGTTTTGAAAACACATTCGGTAAAAAACCACTTTGTTGACGTCACGTGCTTTGAATGAAATGAAACTGACGTTGACGTGTAGACAGATGACGCACACCTTCGGCTCGGCATATTATTATGTTTTTCTTTAGTCACATAATGCGTTTTCTTTTGCGGTAGTTAGTTAGTTAGCGAGTGACGTTGCAAATTGCATTTGCATTTTGCATGTAGTCTTGTCAAAGTGCACGGCAGTGGCAGTGGGCGGCCTGAATGACATGACGTACGTAGGTGTGCGTACCTACTTAACGTAATTGTTTAGTTTATTGACTTATAATCTCTAGGAGTTACTATTGGTAAACAATTAAATGAGACTAAACTATAAAATAAACTCGACAGATGAACACATTGTTTCCGCAGCAAGAACAAAAATTTTGAATTTCCTTATTTTAATTCAAACTCAAATAATTTTATTTCAGATTATAAGTCCATAGGAGTTTAGTGATTAGATTACTATCTTAAAAAACTAAAATTAGTAATAATTTAATGACAGAAAGTCAATATTTTTTTAGTTTTATTTTAAGACACAAAACGTTACTTTCTGAGTTGTGTGTGTGTATATCTTGTATGGGTAATAGTTATTTATTATTGCTTTCACTAACCTTGTTTTAATTTTATGTAATCTTGTAACTATGTGATCCAATCAATCCTTTCATCCTAAATAGCACAGATATTAAAATCAGTACCACCATAACATTTATAGTTTATCTTATCCGTATATGATGTATGTATTTAAAAAACTGTTTTTGATCTCTGATGAAATGACAGATTCGTTCAAAAATATTCGAACAGCTGCTGCTGCTGATTTCGTTCAAAAACTGACACACAATGCATTTGTTTTTTTTTGTCATGAAAAGTAAGTCGGATTATGAAATTAATGTTGCATGCATACCAATGATTACAAAGCACAGGCTGTTTACGAAAAAATATATCATCACGTCAGTAGGTACATACGGTTGGACATTCACACTAAAATTCACCCCTACCTACCGCTACGGAATACGGGCGCTCTTAAAGTCAATATGTCCAGCCGCATAATATGCTGCCTACTTTCTGCACCTAGAGGTAAACGGTAGCACTGGGCGGTCACTCCATACAGAAAACACATTTTGACAACCAAAAAGTAGTTTTTGAATAACATAACAACTGAATATCAACTACAAGTCAATGGCGCTAGGCGCTATGTAAAACACCTCCGGACACCACCGGCGGAGTCCCACGGTGCCTGCGGGGTGCGGGGCGTGGGGCGCTATTTCGGGCGGGAAACTCATTTTGCCGCGGGGGGGTAAGTGTCCTTTCTGTACGGGTTAGTACTATTATTTTCTTCTGTGACGGTAGGTAAATAAAAGGTTTTCGGGGTGTGTGGTAGGCTGGTGGGTGTATGTAAAGAGCGTAAAGAGAAAGTAAACGCCTGTCAGTAATGTTTCCGCAACGCAAATAAATGGGCTTTTTAGATTATATATCAGGCGGTTGAAGGTGTATGTTCCTTAGCACAGCTAGATACTTTTTAAGAGGATTGTGAAAATTTCTGAACCTGCACATTTTCATACAAATTACCTACTTAACGTATTGCTTCCCGTAAACATGATCCAATTTTAATAAAGATTTATTTGTTCTTTTCTTATGTTAGTTTCGATTAAATTTTCTGAAATTGATGAAAGGATTTGAGTAATTTCTACGAGGAGTCTGATTGATTAAAAAAAACATTCTGTTACTTAACTGTGATCTCCTGTAACTTAATGCACACATAATCATCTTTATTTCGGCCAATCAGGTGATTCCGCCTGCCATTCTCCTGACCAAACTGGGGATAGACTCACAAAGTGATAATTGTTCGACGAGTGAATGCCCCATCGGGGTTCGAACCTGGAACTTCCATAACGCGAGGCGAGCGTTTTACGAGTCAGCCACTAAACCTGTCTGCTGGTTAGCAAGATCAGATTTCTGGAAATTTGATCCTTTCATTCTTCAACAACAAAAATAATTTTATAGAATTAGAAGTAGGTAAATAAGTTAAGTGGTTTTAGTTTGAGCTAACTGTGAGCTTACTAAAACTCTGCTTACTTACCCCGTTAGGGAAATGAGCGCGTCTTTATGTAGGTAACCTATCTATGTTTTTTAGGGAAAGTTACTATTTTTAAGGAAAAACTGGTTATTTTACCACTGTATCGCGGTACAATAACCAGTTTTTCACGGTGTATTAATTATTGTAGTGGATAGTTTCACGTCCGTAAATAAAGTGCTAAATTAAAATTATAAAAATACTACTAATAATAAAAACCTATTTCTGGCATGTTTATTGATATGAAAATAATTTAATATTTTTAATTCTTTTCAGAACACATTAATGTGTATGTAGGTACTCAAATACGATACTTTTCATATCTAAAAACCTGCTAAAAATGTATAAAGAATATTTAATATGAATTTGTATTTCAAAATCTTATTCTCTAAATATGACGGTACATTACAAGCTTACGAATCAATAATAACATTTATCTTTCGCCACTCGTATACTCTTTTATCATTCCATCGATGGCTGTATAGCATCCCGATACAAAAACAATTACATAAACTAGAAATAGTAGACCGTTTTTCCACAATACATAGTCATATTTGCCGAGGCCCCTTTCCCACTTGTGGACTGTTTCAATGACGATGGGGATGAGTATGCCAAGAGTTGAGAAGAATATGGCTCCGACGAAGTTTATAAGCAGGTGTAGTTTCGGTACTGCCGCGGCAAGAGCGACTGTAACAAAGGTGAACAAAGATATGTAGATATTAAACAGATTTAAACAAGGAAAACAAAGAGTTTTTGACACAAGCTAGGGTAAATAATTTTAAATAATATAATGTATTTTTGCAAACATACTTTACTTTTCTAAAATTTAAACGGTTAAGATTTTAAAAAACCTATTTCCGACGTCGAAGCTAATATAAATTAAATAGCTAGGATCACCATACTGTCTTCGTCGATGGTTGGCCGTTCAAAAGTATCTAGCGTTCGTGGCCAGAAAAAAATACCTCATGCGCCGATTTGGACCTAATTTTTTTTTGTTTGCAAGGTGTCACAATCGAGAGCGTTCTCAGCTATGATCTAAGAATATATCTTCAATTCTTAAGCCATTTGAAGATTATCAGCTATTTTCTAGTTGTTGAAAGGATCAAGTAACAGTTTTGTGGCGGGGGTTTTAATTTTTCAATTGAATGTTATTGACTTACCCGATAAAGTTACACAGAGCGTCCTCTGCAGGATTTGCCCAATGTTGTGGTACTTTAAACTGACCCTGCTCTGAATGCGGCTCCAAATAATCTCCATCGGCGCGTACATTTGGAGACAGTACGTGAAAAACACTGCTACAACCACCAAGATTTTCGCTGTTAATGCCAGACTGGAACAAAAGAGGTTTTAATTTCCATTTGTTATGTCTAACAAGGAAAAATTATGGTTTATTTAGTATTTGTTGTGGTATTTGTCAAAATATACGAAAAGTTATGTTATAATTATAACAGCCCACTAAATACAAGTTGATGTAGTTGACACTAGAAACATGATGATGAAAACTAGAAACAAGGTGAAGTTATTGGAATCATAATCATCACTTCAGCTGAATGGCCACAACTGGACAAATGCGCTGGAAATAGACATTGTTTTCAGGATGACTTAGAAGAAAAAGAAAGATGATTTCTGATGATGATGATGGTGAAAATACTAAACGACAAAACGAAAAAATATACCTACACTGTGAAATTTAACTGGTTGTTTATCCGCAACATAGTAATAGTAGGTAGTCATGAAACTGAACAAGTTTCCTTAGTTCCATGTGTATACCTTTGTCTGCCACGCATGCAATTTTTTTTAACCCATTTTTTATCAAGAAAGTGTCATAAAAGTTATATATTTGTAAAGCCCGTGAATGCTGCTACCCGACCATATTTTTTTTATATCGATACCATTCCCATGGGAAAAGTAAACGACGTTTATGTGGAAAAATTTCATTCGTGTTTTGCGAATTTTGTCCTATAATTTAGTTTTTTTATATGGCAACCCTATTTTATAATTCCAAAAATGAATTTTACGTTAACGAGTTATCCGAAAATGATACCAAACTTGTCATAGTACATATGGTTTTAGAGATATAAGCGTCAACAAGAAGTGCGGCAAAACCCACCTTCACCCCCCTCCCCCCGGCTTCAGAGGGGGTACCAGTCATGGGTCCCGGTGGATTTCTACTCAAGTCCACCTAGGTATTCTAACACCATGCCAAGTTTCATCCACTGGTCCAATTTTTCATGGTTCCCATACATTCATTTGCACTAAGTACCCTACTAAAGGAGCATGGGTTGATCTCTAAATGAAAATAATAATTCAACATCATACAAAGTGGCCGGTCACGTGACTGAAGTTTATATAAAAAGTTGAAAATTATTTTTGAGATTCCAACCTATGTTCCTTAAGGAAAGTTGTTCAGTTTTATAAGTAGGTACTACCACTATGTTGCAGATAAACAACTAGTTAAATTTCATGGTGTACTTATATTTAAGAACTAGCGACCCGCCCCGGCTCCGCACGGGAAATGGTTATTGTGGATTATTCTAGAGTATCGTTAACAGCTCATATATGTCCCCACCGAGGGGCTCGAGCCTACTCTGGTACCAGGGTGAAAAGACCTTAGTCGACCACGCTGGCCCAATGCGGGTTGGTCAACTTCACACACAACATTAGAATTTCTTCGCAGGTGAGTGCAGGTTTCCTCACGATGTTTTCCTTCACCGTAAGAGCGTCGAATAAACGTACATATGAATTCGAAAATCGAAAACACATTGGTGCGTGCCGAGGTTTGAACCCGCGAACTTTGGAATGGAAGTCAACGGGCCTAGCCACTAGGCCACCGACGCTCTCTAGAGTATATTATGCATGTATTATAGATATAAACCTTCCTCTTGAATCCCTCTATCTATTAAAAAAACCGCATCAAAATCCGTTGCGTAGTTTTAAAGATTTAAGCGTACAAAGGGAGGGACATAGGGACAGAGAAAGCGACTTTGTTTTATACTATGTAGTGATAAGCAATCGTTTTTGGAGTACCAATTTCTAACAAATGAAACGATTATTGTCTGTCACTCCGCCAGCCTCTTGAGAACACGCAAATTGGCCATTACAAAGGCAAGATAAATTTAATTACGATCCATCCAGTACTCGTTTATTACTGTAATTTGGGCGACAGCCTCGAAGGGTTTCGATTTTAAAAACCTGCATATTATATTTCAAGGCTTTTTTTTAGTTGCAAAGTTGACGATGAAATACTTAGTTTCTTATTCACACCAAGTGGCACTCTTGTCGGTGGAATTTACAGAGAGTAAATTTAAATGGTCAATATTAATCAAGAATTAAATTCATATTTAAAAGAAGAGCAGCTATTTTTTTGGGCTGGCTTCAAGCCCTACAGTCCTTCTATGTGTCAGAATATAAAACTAAAACTGATAATAAAAACAATTTTGAAACAATTTATAAGTCTGACTACAACAACATTTTTGTTACACAGTCAGTCAAAATTTTGTAACCGAAAGAATCCTCATTCTAAAACCCCATAACCATCAACACAAGCCCAATGTTATATTTATGAATGAGACATAGGTAGGTACTATTACGATGTCGTTTTTCAAGATAAAAAAAATGTAATCCCTGTTGTTAAATAGACGTTATATTTTTAAATAGTAAATTGTAGGTAATTGAAAAATAAAAAATATATAGTAATTTCACACATTTTGTACAATCTATTATTACTGTTGTACAAGATAGTAAGTACTATATGTAAGTTGCATGCAAGATAGTAAGTACCTTAATAAAATCGTTAAGTGCAAAGTGACTTCTTTAGCATGTGTCTTCATTAGCATTCCTAGTACTCTATTATTTTTTTATTTGCATTGCAGCAGATCTGGCTTGATTTAAATCTAAACTATGTTAAACTAAGTGCTTCGGTCGAAGGCACATACTTTACTTTACTACTGGACAGAGCCATCAAGACATAAATCAAATCAAATCAAAGGCTTTTATTCGAAGTAAGATTTTATCAATAAATCGAAGTCAAATTTTACTAAGTTTTGCTTAAATCAAGCTGGCTTTCGTCGCAACTTATGAAGAACTAGCTTCCCGCCGCGACTCCGCCTGAGTTAATAGTTTTTCCCGTGGGGATGATGGGTTTTCCCGCGGTAAAAACTAGCCTATATTCTTCCGCAAGGTCATCCATCGCCAGGCCAGGCCATCTTTGTGCCAACTCAGCTCCCTTTAGCATTTTTTTCCCGTAGGAATGAGAAATTTTCCCGCGGTAAATCGTAGCCTATGTTCTTTCCCAATGTCTAATTTATCTTTGTGCCAAGTTTTACCAAAATCGGTTCAGCAGTTTTGGAGCCCATTCAATTATTAGGAATATTTAAGGTATTTTTTTTACACCTTGGGTTACATTATTGAAGTTTTAGTAAGGATCCCTAATTTTTTTGAGAATAAAATATAGCCTATATTACTCAGGGTGAATGTAGCTTTCTAATGGAGAAAGAATTTTTGAAATCGGTTCAGTAGTTTCGGAGCCCATTGGATGCAAACAAACAAACGAACAATCAAACCTTTTCCCTTTATAATATTGTAACGGTGCCCCGCACCCCGCCCTGCACGCCCCGCGATGACTCATCAGCCGGCACGTGCAGAGCGATGCGACGCCACGCCCACTCCGCTCCCCGCGCCCCGCACCGAGCCACAGTCAAGCGGCAGATCGACGGCGCGCGGTGGGGGGACGGTGACGGTACATGCGCCTTTAAATCAAGCGCGCGCGCATTCAGAGCCCTCTTTCTCGTGGCAGCTACCGAGCGGTCACACGTCTTATAGGACAGTCTCGTGAACTACCAGCCAGTACGAACGTCCCGCGACGCGGCGCGTAAACCCGTAGAACCGGCTACCCGTATAACCGTATACATCCGCGAAGCATCAGCAGCGCCCCGGCGATTTCCTGTCGCAACCCCGATCCTGTAGAGCAGCCGCTATACCTGCCCATTCCTGGGATACACCTGTAAGTCCGCTCTTATTTCATTGCCGCCCTTGTGTCAATCGTTAATTGCGCTCTGATTTATTATTTCGTGTTGATGCCACTGTTATTTACCTGTGCCTATGAAACTAACCTAGTTTTTAAATCAATGTTCATATATATCCGTGTTGTCCGTCCTAAGCTGATCGCGCTACCGTGGCCTAGCACCTCCCGGTGTTAGATTTCGGTAGGGCTTCCAGACCAGCTGTGTGTCCCGAATATATTCTGTGTTTGTAAAAGCGGCTGTCGCACCAACGTAACCTGACGCCCTGGCATCGGAGTACGTTGGGACTGACAGTGCGGCGTGTCCCAAATAAGTGTCGATATATATCTGTGTTGTCCGTCCTAAGCTGATCGCGCTACCGCGGCCTAGCACTTTCTAGTGTTAGACTTCGGTAGGGCTTCCAGACCAGCTGTGTGTCCCGAATTTATTTTATGTTTTGTACCAGCGGCTGTCGCACCAACGTAATCTGACGCCCCGGCATCGGAGTGCGTTGGGACTTGACAGTGCAGCGTTGTAGAGTCATAACCGTGTATCAGACCTAAGCACTAACCTAGCTGTAAGGTAGTACTAGAAACCCTGTCGCACTAACGTAGCCCTAAGCCCTGAGCACTGGGATACGTTAGGACTGACTCGGACGCATGCATCGCACCTGATCCCGCTTGTCGTCTCAAGCGGACCGGCGTCCTCGGCTGTAGGCCAGTTCGAAACTCGATAGCGTGATCTTGCTCGTCGTATCAAACTAGACCGGCGTCCTCGGGCTGTAGGCTAGTTTGAGACTAAACAGTGTGATCTCGTTTGACGTATCGAAGTGGACCGGCGTCTTGGGCTGTAGGCCAAATTGAGGCTTCGACAACGTACCTTGTACATACCCGTGGCATTAACGTAAAGTAGCTTTCCCTGTATCATTTGTTTAAGCGCATAGTTTCCCGGCATACCATTCTCTTATCTCATCACGATTGCTATATCATATTTTACCTGTCCGTGCTCTTGCTTTGCGTCTTGAACATCGCCTGTCGCTACAGACCGTACCGATTTTGTCCGCTAAATACATCACGCCTTGCACGCTTTCCCCGCGTTTGCACCCGCCTACCGACCGCTATTGTGTACTGTATTATTACTGCTATTTACCTAGATGTAAGCTATGAATAAATACCTGATTGTATAAACCACAAACCTGTAGTTTCTGTCTGAACCCGAACCCCTAGTCACGATTAGCCCTGAGTTCTAATGTCCATGGACTGTGCTAGCCGGCACTCCATTACATTTGGCGCCCAATTTCACTAAATACTTGTGCGAAACCATCAAGTATTTACATAAAAGAACTCAGTCTGACTAGGTTGTTCAAGACAGACAACTAAACCCGCGAAAATCTTATGTCCGGACCAGCAGAAATACACAAATTAAGGAAGGCTGAACTCTTACAGTTAGCCACCAGCAAGGGTTTGCCAACTAAGGATCCCAAAACCAACAAGGAGTATAACGTAAAAACCTTGAAGGAAGCCATCACCAAAAACCTATTACAAGAAGTACCTTCAAGTGCACCCGAGTCTTATCAAGAAACAGCCTCACTGATTTTGTCGGTAAACGAAGTTGAGTCCGAATCATCCGAATACGAGTCGGATTGCGCAGAGTCCGACGAAAGTCAGGAGGAACCAGACGAGATGAACAAAGAAACGAAGCCGAAGGTCGGTAAAGACCTATACAGCATCATAAAAAACTGGGATATCAGTTTTGACGCGTCTCACAATGACCCAGTCGAATTTCTGGAACAATTACAAGATTTAGTAACCACCTGCGATGTACAAAAGGAACAGCTCATACCATTATTGACTCGATTTATGAAAGGGAAGGCCAGCCTTTGGTTAAGAAACAACCAGGAAAACTGGAGAACATGGGAAAACTTTGTGGACGAATTTAAGCTGTATTTTTATCCAAGCCATTATGAGGCAAACCTGTTGGAGAAGATAATAGCCCGAAAACAGAAATACAAGGAGAAATTCACAGATTATCTCACGGAATTACAAACCCTAATGAGACGATACGGGAAGATGAACGCAGACAACAAGTTAGATAGAATTTTCGAGAATACTCACGCTGACTACAAATTGTACATAAAAAGGCAGGACTATTCATCATTGCACGAACTTATTAATTTGTGCAACGAGTATGAAAGGATAAATGAAGAAAAGTACAAGTACCAGCCACCAAGTAATGTCCAGCCCAGAGAAAACCAATATAACCAGCCAGGACTCAAACCAAATTCATACATAAGAAATGAAGCCGGAAATCAAAGCAATCCAGCAAAATATATGTACAATTACGACAAAAACAGATGCTGCTGGAGTTGCGGAAAACCAGGGCACGCGTACACGCAGTGCAGAAATAAAAATGTACTGTTTTGCAGTGAGTGTGGAAAGATAGGTACACTAAGCAAGAATTGCTGTAAAAGTGTACAGTCCAGAAGAAAACCAGAAAACGCATGTACCGCTAGCTACCAGAAATGTCAAGACAATAGGGAATTCATAGAAGTGTCAATCCTGGAAAATAAATTTGAAGCTCTCGTAGACACCGGTTCAACATCTTCGTTCATAACCGAGAAAGTATATGAACTATGCCAGAAATATGCCCTAAAGTCGAAATCAGTCGACGGGAAAATCGATTTGGCAGACAATACGACAGTTGACATAACTAAAAGCGTATCTCTGCAACTAAATTTCCTTGGCATGAGTTTGAACCATAATATGTACCTTCTTCCAAAATCAGCAGCAATCATTATTGGTATGGACGTCATCAAACGCATTGGAATGCGTAAATTCTTTGATAAGCTAAGCGACCAATCAAACGTTGATAGTCGTCATCAAGAAAGACAGTCAAAACCCGTAGGAAAAAGTAAGCCAGAGAAAGAAAACAAAAGCCAGTATAAGTCTGGTACACAGAAAAACCTACCCGGAAACCCGCTGCGCACCAATATGATTGCAAAACAAAATTGGTACAACACAAAAATTAGAGGAGTCACGGAAAGTCCAGATAAATATCCAGATTTTAGTTTTGAAAACGGAAGGCTCTTCAAAAGAATAAATAAATCTTCTTACAAGGCACGAGTACAAAATGAGACACAATGGAAATTATGTGTTTCACCGGAAAATAAACTCGAAGTAATTAAAATAAACCACGAAGCAAGCGCAGAGCATCTTGGAGCGTCAAAAACGTTAAAAATAATTGCCCAGCGATTTTATTGGCCGTGTATGTACAGAGATGTGTCAATTTATGTGCGGAAATGCGTTAAATGCAAAACATTTAAACAATCACAGCAAAGGCAAGCCAGTGAGACGCACACAAATAACACAAACAAGACAAGGCAAGTGATAACTGCAAGTCATAGTACATCGCTGCCTCGAACAAAAAAGTACGGAGTTAAACACTGTTTCACCGCGCCGTATACACCTGAAAACCCGACGGAGCGTGTAAACAGACCGTACGCTACCAGAAACCAGAAAAAAATAAACCAGTTTATTCCAGATTATATTTTTGCCAATATAATGAATCCAGAGTCTTTTAAATATACACCGCCTTTGTCGATGATTAACGTAGAGCCCAGAAGAATGCCCGTCTCCCGTTATAAAATGCTTGACCAGAATTGATAAAATACACGACACCATAAAACTAAAAAAAAATAATTTTTAAGTAACCACCGGCTCACTTCGCGATCCCGCCCGTATTAATTACTTACTATAAAAGTTCCAACAAATATTTCATCCAAATCCGTTCAGCCAAACGTGGTTAACAGATGTGAATAGGACGCTGCAGTCGAGTCGGTCGCGGCAGGCTGATGATCGATGCAGCATAGCGGACAGGTTCAGTACTCTGACACAGTCAGTGTATAACCGATGAGCATACAAGGGTTAGCATGTTGAGCGGACGACCAGACAGAGTTATCCATGTGGCTATACGTAGCGCACATCGTTCGCCACATAGCAACATTAGCAACGTTCCAACCGGACCGTGCACCTACGAGCGCGGACGCTCACCCAGCCCACACCAACTCCCAGCCAGCGACCTGGACCTCGCCCGATGTCTTCGGAGCCACCAGCGCCGCCGCCAGGAGGGGAGCGGTCGAGGAAGGAGCAAAGCCGGCTGGACCACCAGCACAATACCACCAGGCCAGGATCAAAAGTTAAGTTTAGAATGATAGACCTTTGTTTCAATTTCTTAATTAGTACCAGATATTTATCATTATTTTTTCCAATTCAAAATTTAGATACTTTGTTTGTTGGTGCCATCCGAATTTCATTTCAAGTAGTACAGTAACGCGAAAGGTAAGCTGAACACAAAAAATATATATTCCAGATTCATTAAATGAATTAACCAGTACATACCCGAGGTGTTCAGCTTAACGTGCTCTTAACTGTACCGTATTGCTTGACGCGCACTTAAAAGTACCATCTTACTAGCTTTGTAGAAACAATGGTAAAGATAAACAAACACAGCACGGTATCCCGATAAGGAAAAGCAATTAGTGTTATTGATGTTTTTTTTTATACAATTCCTTGTATGTAAAACACGGTCATGGTTTGTTACCAATGAAATCCCAGAAATTACCTATAAGTCCTAAAAGTGAATATTTAACGAAACCCAGTTTTATCCAGATAATATAAACTCCCGAATATTGAGAAAAATAATTAATCCTTTAGGACGGTTAAATTGTGATATGTAATATTAGACCAGTTTTAGTAGTATAACGTGCCCTCCGAAACACGGAGCACGGTTTTGTTGACAAATATGTGTGATTGATACTTTCAGTCAAATAACTTGTGATATTTAGATATAAATCCGGTCACATTAATTTAACGTGCTCTCTGAAACACGGATCACATACTTGTTAACAAATACGCTTAATCAATACCAGAAGTAATTAAATAGGCGCATCAACCGAAGCACGAAGCATAAATACAATTACAAGTAATATTTTATTTTTCATATAATAAACCAGATATTTTACCAGAAAAAAATATTGTAACTAACTAATGTTTATTTCCTATTTACTCAATACAGAAATGAGTAATGAAACGCTTCCAGTGTTTCGGCGCGTTGCGTACCTAGTTGATATTGTGTTTGTTTCTCTTCGACACCAGCTGTGATACAATTCATAAACCAGAGAATAAGTAATAAGGGGAAAAACAAGCACAGTACCTGCTCGAGTATTAGTAGAATTACGTAACGGAATGATAATTATGATCTCGAAAGAAATTAAGACTGCAAGACTGATATACGGGTAGCCGTTTTGTAGTGTTAATTTATAAGTAAAATAGTTCCAATTTATTTTAAAGTCCAGTAAGGTTAAATACCTTCTCGTTATATTTTAGAGCGCAAAACGCTTCTTAATAATTTATAAGTTAAATTCCAGTAAACATATACACTTGTTATATTTTACCAAAAGTAAAAACACTTTACGTGTTTAGAAAAATGGTTCCTATTAACCAAGACTGATGTCTAGTATTATTTTACACCTGTTATATTTAATTTAATGTTAGATAGGTACACCCTTCTATCACAAGAAATAGGTATTTATTTTTAATTTAAAATGTAACCATAACAACAACGGTTGTTAGTTACACTCGAACAAAGTAGCTTCATTCTCGATAAACGTAATGTAGGTAGTTGCGACTACATTTTTGCGCTAAGGAACCCGATTAAGTAAACAACATACCAGTCTCGGCGCGTGGTAAGAGAACAAGTTAATAGTAAAATAAATGCCTGTAACTTGATAGCGGGCGTAGTAGAAGGATAAGTAAACAATATCCGTAGTTAACGATTATATTCGTTATTGTTAAAGTTGATAATTTTATTCAGTAAAAATTTACCGTTGTTATATAAATAACAGAACTGTCCAGTAGCATAATATTGTTATTTATTACAAAAACAATACCAGCAAACGTTGCATGTTACATATAAGTTATTTTATTTTTATTAATTTTTTTTTAACAAAAACACATAGCGTGTTGTTAGGTAGGGTTTAAGGTTTTGTCCAGTTTTAGTCCAGCGATTTTTTCCTTCCAGGAAAAAATCTCCGCAACCGGGGGGAGAGTGTAACGGTGCCCCGCACCCCGCCCTGCACGCCCCGCGATGACTCATCAGCCGGCACGTGCAGAGCGATGCGACGCCACGCCCACTCCGCTCCCCGCGCCCCGCACCGAGCCACAGTCAAGCGGCAGATCGACGGCGCGCGGTGGGGGGACGGTGACGGTACATGCGCCTTTAAATCAAGCGCGCGCGCATTCAGAGCCCTCTTTCTCGTGGCAGCTACCGAGCGGTCACACGTCTTATAGGACAGTCTCGTGAACTACACCGGCCAGTACGAACGTCCCGCGACGTGGCGCGTAAACCCGTAGAACCGGCTACCCGCATAACCGTATACATCCGCGAAGCATCAGCAGCGCCCCGGCGATTTCCTGTCGCAACCCCGATCCTGTAGAGCAGCCGCTATACCTGCCCATTCCTGGGATACACCTGTAAGTCCGCTCTTATTTCATTGCCGCCCTTGTGTCAATCGTTAATTGCGCTCTGATTTATTATTTCGTGTTGATGCCACTGTTATTTACCTGTGCCTATGAAACTAACCTAGTTTTTAAATCAATGTTCATATATATCCGTGTTGTCCGTCCTAAGCTGATCGCGCTACCGTGGCCTAGCACCTCCCGGTGTTAGATTTCGGTAGGGCTTCCAGACCAGCTGTGTGTCCCGAATATATTCTGTGTTTGTAAAAGCGGCTGTCGCACCAACGTAACCTGACGCCCTGGCATCGGAGTACGTTGGGACTGACAGTGCGGCGTGTCCCAAATAAGTGTCGATATATATCTGTGTTGTCCGTCCTAAGCTGATCGCGCTACCGCGGCCTAGCACTTTCTAGTGTTAGACTTCGGTAGGGCTTCCAGACCAGCTGTGTGTCCCGAATTTATTTTATGTTTTGTACCAGCGGCTGTCGCACCAACGTAATCTGACGCCCCGGCATCGGAGTGCGTTGGGACTTGACAGTGCAGCGTTGTAGAGTCATAACCGTGTATCAGACCTAAGCACTAACCTAGCTGTAAGGTAGTACTAGAAACCCTGTCGCACTAACGTAGCCCTAAGCCCTGAGCACTGGGATACGTTAGGACTGACTCGGACGCATGCATCGCACCTGATCCCGCTTGTCGTCTCAAGCGGACCGGCGTCCTCGGCTGTAGGCCAGTTCGAAACTCGATAGCGTGATCTTGCTCGTCGTATCAAACTAGACCGGCGTCCTCGGGCTGTAGGCTAGTTTGAGACTAAACAGTGTGATCTCGTTTGACGTATCGAAGTGGACCGGCGTCTTGGGCTGTAGGCCAAATTGAGGCTTCGACAACGTACCTTGTACATACCCGTGGCATTAACGTAAAGTAGCTTTCCCTGTATCATTTGTTTAAGCGCATAGTTTCCCGGCATACCATTCTCTTATCTCATCACGATTGCTATATCATATTTTACCTGTCCGTGCTCTTGCTTTGCGTCTTGAACATCGCCTGTCGCTACAGACCGTACCGATTTTGTCCGCTAAATACATCACGCCTTACACGCTTTCCCCGCGTTTGCACCCGCCTACCGACCGCTATTGTGTACTGTATTATTACTGCTATTTACCTAGATGTAAGCTATGAATAAATACCTGATTGTATAAACCACAAACCTGTAGTTTCTGTCTGAACCCGAACCCCTAGTCACGATTAGCCCTGAGTTCTAATGTCCATGGACTGTGCTAGCCGGCACTCCATTACAATATTAGTATAGACAAACGTTAATTGGCCTTACCTTGCATTGTCTTTCAAGTTTATAGTGATATTATCCTGCACGTTTGGTCCGTACTTTAGGTAACCGAAGAGACCGACTACTCCATATAGGATAGCCACGAAGATCATAGTCACATTCAGGACTCCTGGACAGCTGAGAAAAAGTTCTGGTTTTGCCATTTCATTCTCCACTGGCATAACCACGTTTATGGCTTCCATTGCAAATATTGCTGTGCTGAAAGAAAATGGAAAAATTTAGTTTTCACACGTAAAACGTCATAGGTTTTTAAATTTTATTTATGAGAAGTGAAATATTTACATTACTAAAATTTTCAGTAACAAAATAAATAAATATATCCTACTAATATTATAAACCCGAAAGTTTGTGAGTATGGATGTATGTTTGTTACTCTTTCACGCAAAAACTACTCAATGGATTGTAATGAAACATTGCAATAATATAGCTTATACATCAGAATAACAAATAGGCTACATTTCACCGGTGGAAAATTACTAATATCCACGGGTAAAAATGAGAGCGCGGGCGAAGCCGCGGGGTGGAAAGCTAGTATAAATATTTAATTATGTTTAATTAGGTTTCCGAAATAATGGAGAATAATTTTTCAATGTATAGTTAGGCTTTAGTAGGCTCCGTCATGGAACTGTTCAATGGGATTAGTGGGAACAAACGCAAAATTGTAACAGTCCTCTTTATTTCTGGTGTCAATATAAAATATAGGCCGGGAGATGATGACAGAAATTTTTAGGTCATTTGTTACAGTATGGCGGTTTTACAGGGGTCTTAGTACACAATGACAAAAAGAAAAATGATAGTCATAGCGCTGGTACTGGCGGCCCAATCGCGTGGGCGTTAGTGAACTAGTCGGATAAATTACGAAAGTCAAACGATTTGTACCTACCACAAAAATTTTAGTATTTTCCGATAGCCCGTAAAAAATAACTAGACTACAGTGTCATGCCATACTTCTCCGGTGTGACTTACAGCCCGCCATACCGACGCGAAAAATAAAAATTCAACCATTTGTACCAGGGTAATTTTGCACAGTTTGATCATCTTCGTGCAGCCATTTACGAAAATCACCATGCCATACTTTTCGGACGGCTCCAAATGGTCGCCATACTGCCGAAAATCTGCAAATTTTTTTTTCGCGATTGGGCCGCCAGTACCAGCGCTATGACCATCATTTTTCTTTTTGTCATTGCGTACTAAGACCCCTGTAAAACCGCCATACTGTAACAAATGACCTAAAAATTTCTGTCATCATCTCCCGGCCTAATAGTTGTATTGTATTGTAATTACCTTATGAAAAATGGCCACAGTTTTACATCAGCAACCAGCTCAGGCTCCACCTCGACGTCGTTCGATGTCGAAAACATGTAATAACATGTTATACCAATAGTAGAAACGAGGCATAGATTGGCTAGGACTGAAAACGGGACTAAATATTTTAAATGGCGGATTTGTGTGATAATAATGAGAGGCAGCAACACCATAGCACAGTACACCTGTACTCGATAGATTACTATCGCGTCGCACATCTGAAAAAAAGAGATATAGGGTAAACCTAGGTATTAAAGTGGCCACTATTAGTAACTGGCCACATTGTAGTTTAATGTACCAAAATAAAATTATAATAGGGCTTGCAATCACTATCACTACATAGTATAAAATAAAGTCGCTTTCTCCGTCCCTATGTCCCTATGTCCCTATGTCCCTCCCTTTGTACGCTTAAATCTTTAAAACTACGCAACGGATTTTGATGCGGTTTTTTTTAATAGATAGAGTGATTCAAGAGGAAGGTTTATATGTATAATACATGCATAATATACTGAAGGATAACCCACAATAACCATTTTCCCGTGCGGAGCCGGGGCGGGTCGCTAGTCCGGAATAAAATGAAAATAAATTTATTTTTGAGTTTTCAACCTTTGTTCCTTGGGGAAAGGTTTTCGGTTTCATGAAGGCTACCACTTGTTGCGGATGAACAACCAGTAAAATTTTACGGTGTAAAGGCAATATGTCAATAAGCCCGCCTACATTTACTACATTTACCTACTTAATCGACCTACCAAGCTTTCGATTAACTGTCATCGATCAAACGACAGTCGATATATTGCTATTCGATCTTGGGTAGGGAACCCATAATTGTTCTGTAATTTAAATTTATCTAGTGTGCTTAGGAAATATTTTTATTTTTATCACATACTACTTATTGCTAAATATTACATTTTTTATAGTTAAAATTTAAGTTCTAAGTTAAAAAGCAGATAAAAAAATATGATAGAAAAAGTAGCTTCAAATGTTTTAGGAATCTGTACTTACGTCTTTTAAAGAAGTTGCTATAAGTATAACATATACGCTAGTGCCTCCCAAGCATACACCTGCCATCGCGTAGTCTGCGAAATGCCTGAAAAAAATTGGTAAGTTATATTTTGTGGTCTTTGTCTATCACTGATGTACGAAGCCATTTTCCAGCACCACGTAACACCAAGACCTTCGCAGTCAATAGATGCAAGCAAGAAAAAAAAAACAGTAGGTACACAGATTTAAATCGGACAATTTGTATGGGGCCGTAAAACCCAAAAAATTAAAATTCAGTAGTTCAAAACTGCATCGATTTACCAATCGCAACAAAATGCTTACGTTCTATTTTTCAATCCGTTTTTTCATTTCCCTGTGAAGTATGCATGCAATGCAGTAAAAAAGGGTGTAAGGAAAACTATAAATTATCCTTTATACGCAGTATTAGTAACAAAAAATCACGATTACGAATAATTTACGATTTTTTATTTAAATTGTGCTCCACTTGCAAATTTCATTCACCCCACACAACGCGCGGCGCGGCTGAGTCGTACTACAATACAATACATCGCCGCGCCGCCACGTGATTATTTGTAAATGAACTTTGATGCGTAGAACATAATTTAAATACAAATTCGTAAAGTCAAATAGGGACAAAAAAAAAGGTTTTTGTGATTAATGTGTTACACGTCACTAACACAAGGGTCTATGTAAAGGATAATGATACTTTTCCTAGCTTAGCTTTACTTTTGCTTTTTAATTTACAAAGCAATATTTACTTGTACTTTACAAACTACATCAATAAAATTGCTGGATTTTGGAGTATCACGCTACTTTGTTGTTTACAACTTTTTACTTCAGTGCTGTAAAAGATAGAACATATAGAAAAAAAAAGATATAGTTCACTGCTGTAAAGTTTGGAAGGCATGCTGTAGCACATAATATTGTTATGTATTTTAACAAAGTTAACAAGGAGTTTGTGAGCCATAATAATAAGTGTATGCAATCTGTGTATGTGTTACAGTCATAGTGATTAAATAGATATTATACATAATGACTGGTCATTATATATAATAACAAAATTGACTAGACAATATGATAAATTAATCACTTCATCCGGATATTATTCATAATAGCGGGTCAAAGTTAGCCAAAGTAATAAATACTTTTTTTTAAATTACTAGTGAGCTTTTCTAATTTGTAAAGTTAAATAACTTTAAAACAATTTTATTTAAAGTAGAATTATTATCTATGGCAATGTTATTTTAATTCTTAATATTAAAAGTCAAACCTCTTGTGTAACTCAAAATGTCACTTGAGCCTTACTTGTAACAATAAACTGAGTCATAAGTATTAACTTATGACTCAGTTAATGAATGTCAGTTCATTTTAAATATTTTATTATTGTAGTCTTCAACGATAGATACCAAATACTTGTATTAATCTCTGTTCTTTTTTGTTGTTTTTAACGGCTAGTAAG
Organism: Teleiodes luculella; assembly: GCA_948473455.1. Taxonomy (NCBI): domain Eukaryota; kingdom Metazoa; phylum Arthropoda; class Insecta; order Lepidoptera; family Gelechiidae; genus Teleiodes; species Teleiodes luculella. The sequence continues at coordinate 13,090,805 of OX419591.1, read as the reverse complement.
CTTTAAGTTTACTTTATAAAGTTTAATTACATTATAACAATGTTAATTAATGTAGAATTATTATCTATGGAAATGTCATTTTAATTCTTAATAAAAACCTTAGCAGTACCTGCTTGTTTTATTACATTATCCAAGTCTTGGAAGATATTATATAAAATTGCTAGTTAATGTGATTAATTCGGTGTCAATTATCACTTTATCTAAATTGAGTAGACATTATAAATAATGGCTAGATAATATACATAATATCCAGATTAATTACTTTGGCTGTAACATATGTTCTAGTAAAAGTTTTTAATATAAACTTCTTCTTTGAAACAGCACATAAACCAACTCGGAATATTAAGTTGAATATGCAAAAAACCTTAAAATTATTATTCTTCAACCCGATGGCATTAAACTGGTACAGAAATTTATAATTAAAACCTCTGAATTGGTGGTGTTAGTGATGTCTAGTATTATATTATCTGTGGTGGTGTAATGAGAGCCTTTACCTACATTTCATAAAAGTCAGTTTTAAATAAAATCGCTGAAATAAAATTGTGAAACCAAAATTTAGACTCTGTAGAGTAAGCAACTCATTTATGGAGAACTGTATTCGCTTCAATAATAAAATAGCAGTTAATTATTATAAATTTAACTAAATACCAATTTAAAAGTAAGTTTAAAAATACCATTATTACAAGACTGAAGATGCCATTATTTTGGAGCACTATTCCGAAATAGCACTTTTGGAACTATTTTGGTTTCAATGACAGGTATATCAGAATAGTAACGATATTACTTTTTCTTTACATAAGTATTTCATCCAAGGATGTTATAAGTACTATATTTCATCTGAGTCGTTATTCACCTGAAGTTGACCGAGCGAGCGCTAAAGTCTCCTTTTCAGATTAAAAAAAAGGCTTGTGTATGTCTGTCTGTTGTTCCATGAAGGAAAAAAAAAATCCGCGCCCAGATGGAGTAGTAATCATGCCTATTTTGGGCGCGGAATTTTATTTTCCTTCATGGTCTGTTCCTTTGCTCTCGCATTTGTCAACCAATTTTCGTCACGTTATGTCATTTGAGCCAGGTTGATAAATTATTAATTGGAAAAAATATTAATTATTTAGATTCTTAATTGTTGACTTACTATCGAGATCTATAGCTCACAGTGACACTATTTTATATTTTGTTAGAATTAAAAAAGGACTCCTTTATTCACATTAACCTTCTTTATAGATCCCGCAGTTAGCAAAACAACGTAAAACATGAACATCGGCCAACCGGTATGAAAAATGCTGGACAGTAAGCCGCTATAAAACTTAGCTTCTGCTGCAGGTAATAATGCTTCCACTATGTAAGTCTCTGCTTTATAAACATAGCTACATCATAGTTTAGTAAATAATTATACAGGGTGGCATAAAAAGTCGTCGGCCTCGTAGCCTAGTTGGTAGTATGTCTGCCTACGAAGCACAAGGTCGCGGGTTCGAATCCCGCCCAGGGCAAACATTCGTGTGATGAGCACTTGTGTTTGACAGTAGTACAGAAATTTAAATATATTTTTTTAAATTGACCTATGCTTGAGTCGAAAAAGTACGACGGATTAAGCTTCACCGGACTTGATTAAATTCTCATTCTCATTTTCATTCTTTGTACTATACCCTGTTTCAGATATTAAATCGAAACGCAAAATCAAATCGAACTGTGAGCAATTTATTTCTTGTAGTGACTGGCGATGCTTTACAATTAATTTGCTGTTATTTTACACTTCTGAATGACAAGTACGGCGAATCTGGAATCTGGATACGTTAATTTTGTGACACGGCATGTAGAAAAAACTCTCTGGGTGATCGCTTAAATTCGTATGCAACACTGAATGGTTTAAAAAAAAAAACGTTTTCATTTGAAAATATAATTCCGCTTACAATTACGAACGGAGAAAATTGATCAGTCATGAATTGATCTACGAAATTCACCCTTTATTTAAATAAAAAGTAGCGAAGCATAAAATTTACCTCAGATTTCTTTTATAGCGCCAAAATGTCATAAAATAGGTTTACGAGATTGCTTTATCGCAAGAAATGACAATAAAGTCCAAATTATGGCATATTAGGGTTTACTTTGTGTCATATTTTCCAAAATATTGAACTTAATTAAAATAATAGCATGCTTCGTTTAACACGATAAAATATACGTTTATAATAAGATTATTTTTATTAGAATACATTGACTGACGTACTACAGCATGTATATATTTATATAATATATATAACGGCTCTGGGTACGGGGTGGTACGGGGCCCATAAGTAGTGATGTGCCGTTCCCGAGAATATTCCCGCACTAAGAATGCTACTTTCCGTTTGAGGCCAACTAGGACGAGTCACTGAGATCTGTAGGGTCGGTCGGTTCGTTAGATACCTAACCGGAAAACAACAACCCGGTCTACCACATCTAGCGAGCTGAAACAGCCGTTGGGAATATTCCTGGGAACGGAAATTTCCCGGGAATGTTGGGAATATTCCCGGGAATGTAGTAGTCGTAGTTATATACCCTTATGGGTAGTGTTGCCATAATCCCCACGCCTGGTCCATGCTAGAATAATCCATAAACAAGAAGTGCTTCCAATTTATTTGCTCAATATCTTGGTTCAGTGAGTTGGATCATGTAATGGGCTCGTGGGTACAGACCATTACATACGTTGGGTCAGGTTTTGCGAAAACTAAATAATTATTTATTCTGCCACGTCTAAAAGATAAATTCATACCATTTGAAGCGTCTACTAACCAAATGGAATTAGGTATTCTAAACTTCTACGACTATTACAGTTCTACTACAAACAACCTAGGAGTAAAATTCTAAATTCTAAATTTTTAAATCATTATAGAACACTCTTAATGAATGACGTCATGAAGCTAAAAAGCTGAAAGACCCGAAGCTAAAAAGACCGGCTCTCATCTTAAACGAATGTACATCATCTCAGCCTGTACTGTAGACGTCCACTGCTAGACAAAGGCTGCTGCCTTCCCCAAGGATCTCCACATCGTCGGTTCACCTCGTGGAAACAAGTCTAAGCAATAAAAAAGAGAGCAAGCATTTTATTTTTTATTATTTATTTTATTTTTATTTCTTTTTCTTATGTAGCGGGTTCGATTCCCGGTTCAACTATGTAATTATTAAAAAAAATTATGAATGCAGTTTTAATAGTTTTTAAAATGAAAATAAAGTCTCCTTTCAGTAAAATGTTCTATCTACAATATTTAAGGTGCTTTCCCTCCATGTGGCATAGCCGTGGGACGCCCTGTATACTTAATAGTACTAGCGTTATTATAGTACCTAGTATAATAGAGTAATATAATTAGGTACCTGACTGCAGTGGAGTACTGTCGCGTTCTTTTGGGTCCATTCTTGAATACAGCTTCACAAGTATCAGTGTAACTCAGCAAGGGTACCTGGCACACTTTACAGATATCACGAGATGTGGCTACCTGGAAAGTATCAATAATCATCTTTTTTTTAACATGCTTTTATTAGGTCGACCTGTATGTTACTAACTCATCATCATCATCTCAGCCGAAAGACGTCCACCCTTCCCCAAGGATCACCACAATGATCGGTCCTAACTAACTATGTAATGGAATTTAAGGTAACTAATTTAACTATCTTCCAAGGGTCGTAGCGTAGTGAAAATTGGATTGTATATTATGTAATTCCGATGACGCAATAAACTGACACAAACAAGCTGATCTGATGCTGGAGCCGGAAGGTGGATAGTGGAACTCTTTGACAGCTACTTTTTAATTTGAATTTGAATTTGAAAATTTGAATAGGGTAATCATCACCATCGCAAATATGCGTAATATCGACAATAATATTTATCCTGCAGTGGACACTTTGGGCTAAAATACTCATGACATTTTTGTCATAAAAACAGAAACCAAAAACATAAATATTGAATTGAATTGAAGATCAAGTAGATTTTTGTATTCTATGTTATATAGGTAAATATATTGTGGCATGAAAAAGATGCTTCGTTGGTACGCCAAAGTCTGTAATAACATTTCCTGAACATTATCGTTAGTGCGTAAGTAAAAAAGGATATTATACTACTAAAAGGAAGTAGGTATACCATTTTATATAACGTTTCTTTCCTCAAACATTAAACATACATTATACGGGCCTACACAATAGCCGGTCTGTTCTGTCTCTACTCTCTAGTTAGGAAGGTTAGGTTATAAACATAAAGGTACAGGTGGTTCCTGATAACCAGAACTATTCAAAAGTACACCGTGTATATTCCGCCACTTTTTGTAGTTTTTAAGTTATAATTTTTTTTTAATGGTATAGTCTAATAGCGAAGTTGCCTAAATTTAATAATATAAAAATATATTTTTGATCCCAAACTTAAAGGGTTTACTAAAAGGTAGCCATTTAAGAGTTATACCCCTCTACCACCTCCTGGATGCAAATGAGACTCCCGCTAGACTCTGCTCTCCATACGGGCTCAAACTCTAGAAATTTACTTACTAGCAATCGTAGAAGAGTTCCACTATCTACGAATACCTTCTGATTCAACGACAAATAGTCAAACTTACCAGAATATGCACGCAGTGAGTGGCTATAATTGCTACTAGTACAGTTCCTATACAGCCTGGTATGATGCCAGCATGCTTGAAGGCTGCTGGCATAGCCAGTAACCCTGAACCCAGTGAAGACTTGAGCAGGTGGATGAACGAACCCACTGTCCTGAAAAAAGGAATATCCTGGGTAAATCTACTGCTGGACTTAGTCTTGCTCTTAGTCAAGAGTCAGGAGCTAAATTACTTTCAGAAGTCATGTGAAGTTATCAAGGACTAGCGCAATAGCGCAAGCCGTCACAGATATCATGCAATTACTAAAAATTATACATGCTTGTATCTTTAGAGGGAAGCCGCTGGATGCGGGCAGCGCAGGACCGATCGTTGTGGAGATCTATGAGGGAGGTATAATATTTGTCTAGCAGAGAGCACGTTTTTTGAAATGATGATGATGACCCAAGGGTATAATAATACCTAGCCTGTATTATCCGGATGACGATGGGTACTTGGTGCACTTAGTTTCACACGCATGTGCTATCCCACTCTTGAGGTAGTTTTTCAAAACGGTGCAGGTCCAAACGCGGTTGTACTAAGTCTCTAAGGAGTGCCGACGATACGAAAAGAAGAAGTAGTATAGTATATTCTAATCTAAACTCTTCTTCTTTTCGTGTCGATTCGGCGAACAGATATAAGAGGGCCATTACTCCGCCAAGGTATAGCATTACCTACTCTTAGCATTGTACGTAGGTACAGGCCTTCGCGTGTGCATCTGCTACGATACGCTAGGTAGAGTAATATGTTATGCTATTGAATAATTTGATGAACTTACGACGTTGGGTGCTCTACAAGTCTGTGTTCAAATGGGTTGTAGTCGTCATCTTTGCGCTCTGCATCTAACGTAACTGTTGATTGCGTCTTTGACGGTAGCACATCCATTCTCTCTATGCTGTTGATAGGTAAAATTGTCATTAATCTTTATTTATCGTTATTAACAGCCTGCAGCAGTCCATTGCCCAGGCAAAGGCCTCTCCTCTCAGCGAGCCACTTGGTACTTCTGTTGCACGTATCCAGGTGCTGCCAGTCACTTTACCTAGATCGTCGCTCCATCTAGCAAGTGCCTTCTATACTTCGTTTGACATAGGCTGCTATTTCACGGGAGACAAAAGACGAAAGGGACGCAGTTATGCGCAAGAGTGAGCGCGGTATATTTGTATCTCATTCTAACGCATAACTGCGTCGCTTTCGTCTTCTGTATTTTGTCTCCCGTAAAATATTACCCTTACCGCAGTCTCCACTGCAAAACTCGCATATAAGATAGTCTTTTTTGCGACAAAATTTGACCGGCCCATTGTCGCGTTAGACTTTATAGTGCTTATTAGATTAGAGTGGTTATGTCGATAACCTTTGTTCTTCGGTGGATTTCTTAATTAATAGGTAATTGATATATATATAGCAATATTCATTTTATCATTTCAGCCAGCCAGCCGGTAGACGTCCACTGCTGGACAAAGGCCTACCCTTCATTTCATTTTGTTTTATTCGGAAGTACAGCCTCCGTGACCGAGTGGTAAAACGCTCGCCTAAAATAACGGAGGTTCCGGGTTCGAATCTCAGTGGGGCACTTGTCAAACAAATATCATCATTTTGTGAGACTGTCCACAGTTTTGTTAAGACATGCAGGATAAATCACTTGGTTGTCTGAAAGGAAACATGATTTCGTGCTTCGGAAGACACGTGAAGCCGTCGATCCCGACTACTATCTACAAATGTAGTCGTTAGACGAGCAAGGATAAGTCTTAAAAGTGGCCCAATAGGTTGACCTCGAAATCCACACTACTATGCGTGCCAAATAAGAATAGGACTGGCGCCATCTTGAATTGACAGTCCGTCCTTTTCTTATTTGCCAAATAGAAAGAAAAGGATGGACTGTCAATTCAAGATGGCGCCAGTCCTATTCTTATTTGGCACGCATAGTAGTAGCAAGCATTCGGAAGGAGATTTCTTCATTAGTGCGTTATTTAGAAGACATTGTGAAATGCCTTTTATCTTTATTGTAATGTAATGTACTTATCTTTAAATCATTTGTTTGCATGCGCTAGAGTTAATTATGCTGTTACAGATTACTAAATAAAACAAAGTTTTAAAAATAAAAAACCTGAACGGACGAAATCTTGTTGAAAAAGCATAAACTGAATAAAAGATGTTTTTGAGACTTGTCAATATCATTATTTTGATACCCATAGATTTATAATAACAAAAAACTGATGACACAGGTCCCCAATTTTGATTTTTAATAACTTACATCTTTTTATCAAATTTTCATCTTTTGGAATTTTGTAGGTAAAAAAGTACGTATGTTTTCTTTACAAAACAGTTTAATGCAATTAATTCAGTTTTTTTATTATACCATCTGTGTAAACATAGGTATGTCCTTTGTTATGTCTTCTTTCAATAAAATATCATGACTTACACTTTGTCAATTTTGTCTTTAGAAGTCTAGACCTATAAAAACACGAGGCTAGACGTTCGTTACGTAAATTGACGCGTCTTTTCATATTGGCTAGCTGAAGAAGAAAATATTTGATTTATTGTAGATAGAGGCAGTGAAGGTATTAAAATATTTCAGTTATAAAAAAGTAAATAGGTCTATACAATGTGGTTAAAGAGCCGTACATTGGGGGAATGATTCATTACTTTTTTTGTTATGGGATCAATTCTAAAATTTTAATATTTGTATAAATAAAACAGCGTATTTTTTTTCAGGATTACATAACGCCTTGCCGCCTATTTTATTTATAGATATTTTTGCAGTACAAACATGGTATGGATGGATATTTTATAGATACGATAGATATTCCATTAACCATAATAATAAAATAAAAAAATCTGCCTGGAGGTAAATCCAGTGATGCATCGTGCAGGAAAAATATCGGAATTTGTAGGATTTTTCGTCACATGAATTTCATTTTCTAGAATCCATGTTCTGGTAAGATGGGATGATCTTCCTTAGTTCAGCTTACGTTGAGGGTGATATTATATTAAAAACTAGCTTTCAAACAAGCTTCCCGCAGCTCCGCTCACGGTAAAAAGCTTTTCTTACTGGACTCTTTCTTTTAGTTCGTCGAAACCAACATGACGTCAAAACAATATTATAATAAACACTGTAAAGTGAATGTAGTATCGTGATAATATTTTAAATAATTTACACACAGCCTATGTGTTATTCTGATTTATCCTAAGCTATATTATTGTAAAGTTTCATTATAATCCATTCAGTAGTTTTTGTGTGAAAGAGTAACAAACATTTATACATCCATACATCCATCCTCACAAGTTTTCGCGTTTATAATATGACTAACTATCCACCCCGTTTATTAGAAACTATTTAGATAAAATTTTGTTTGAAAAGCACCCCTGGCGTGGTTCGATCTCTTGTCTTTCGAAAGAAAGGTAGCTCAGGGGTATCATACTGCCTTGTGCCTTCCGAAGCACGGAATCATCTTTCTTTTCAGACAACCATTATGAATCTCAATGTTTAGGACATTGCAGGCTGAATCACCCAAACTGAGGCAAGTCTCACAAAGTGATATTTGTTCGACGAGTCCCCGGGATTCGAACCCGTAACCTCCGTAACGTCAGGCAAGCTTGAGCAGAAATGTTGAAAATATAAGCGACCCGCCCCGGCTCCGCACGGGAAAATGGTTATTGTGGGTTATCTTTAAGCATATTATGCATGTATTATACATATAAACCTTCCTCTTGAATCACTCTATCTATTTAAAAAAACCGCATCAAAATCCGTTGCGTAGTTTTAAAGATTTAAGCGTACAAAGGGAGGGACATAGGGACATAGGGACAGAAAAAGCGACTTTGTTTTATACTATGTAGTGATGATGACTAAGAGGTAATGTCTGACAGTTAGCAAGCTGTTTTAACAGAAGTAATCATAGTAGGTACTATTAAAGCCCATGAAAATAATAGTGATTGTCACCTACTTGGGCTTACAAAATATGGATTATGGATGGCTGATGCAATTTAACAAATTCCATAATAATAGTTCCTTATTTGCGGTTTCAGAACAAGGAAATCTATCGGTAATGTTACGACATATCCAATTATCCACTCAAATATATTTACAGGCGTGACTTTACATAAGTATGTATATATTTACATTCTTGGAAAAAAGAAATCTTTGACTAAAAGTACGTCAAGTACCATATAAAACTTCACCAAAATAAACAAGCTGAAAGTCTTAAAAATGTCAAAAACCTTGGTGTGGGTTGTAATAGGTGGCCTGAAAGACCTCACTGAAACGGAAAGTGCTTTTGGGCTGGTCACGTTTTGTCTCAGAAATCAAGATATTCGAAGTAAAAGTTTACCAAATTAGTTTTTGACGTCAAGCAAGGCTAATAAATACCAAGCTATGATATCTAAGAAATCATTACTATCATACTATTATTATAAAGAGGAAAGATTTGTATTTGTGTGTGTGTGTGTAAAACTCAGAAACTACTGAACCGATTTCAGAAATTCTTTCACCATTAGAAAACTATATTCACCCTGAGTAACATAGGCTACCTTTTACCGCGGGAAGATGCCTCATTCCCACGGGAAAAACTGTTAACGCGGGCAGAGCCGCGGTAGAAAGCTAGTTGTTAATATAGTCCTAATACTAATTTGTATGCAAGTGATTTCTGACGGTTTATTTCAAACATAGAGTGAAATAATTTCAATATAGGCTAGATGAAGCCATGATGTGAAATTATTTAAACAGTTAGGCCAGTCCTGTCAATTTTTACACGTGTAGTCATTGCACCTAAAGTTGATGGCTGATGCAATCATCACCTTCTATGTAAGTAATATTGTTTATATGTAAGTAAATATCGTCTCATATTTCTTATATAACAGAAAATATTTAGGTATACCTATTTGTAATACAATGATCAATCTAATCATATCATACTAATATTATAAAGAGAAACGATTTGTATTTTTGTGTGTGTGTGTATGCTTGTAATGAATAACTACTGTGCTAACTCCCTCCTGAGTAATATAGGCTACTTTTTACCTCGGGAAAATGCCTCTTTCTCACGGGAAAAACTGTTAACGCGGCGGAGGCGGAAGACTAGTTTAAAAAAAATAACAAAACGACTACGTCTTTTTTCTGTCTTTTTTGACGATTTTTCCAAAAGTTGTTTCAATTCTTAACCCGTAGGTGGACAATGTAAGTATGTGGATTTAATACAATAATAAACAAAAAAAAAGTATATACTCCCCGTGAACCGATCCAGCAACACCATTTTACCCAGAATAGTTTTTCCAGTATATAGTGGTGTCTTTTTTTGGTCTCTTTTTATTGGTTTCTTATTGTCTCTCTGTACAGTCAAGTTCATAAGTGCAGACATATCACGTGTTTTTATACTTTCAAATAACCCCAAAGGCTTGTTATTCTTATATTAGTGTTACGTATACAGTGAGAAAAATAATATTAAAATTCTTCTTCATTTAATATTATACTAAATTCTTTTGGAAAAAAGTAACTAAAAGTCTTTCCAGTCACGTCATAGTCACGACACGATAATAATTATTATGAACGTGACCGTACAAGCACTTGTGTGTAGATAAATAAATAAATAAGTGATAGTAATAACCAAATAAACATAACTATGTTTATACATATATTTAAATACCTATATTATAAGCTATTCAGGACTGTCCCTCTGGAAGCTCCTCCTAAACAAAAACTTAAAGAGCACTTTCTATCCCAACTTTAACTTGTTTGTCGTATAATTTATAAATATATATGTAGGCATTATTTGTGTAATTGTACGTATTTCTATTTTATTTATTAATGTATGTATGTATATGTAATAGTAAAGACTTGTTGTATGTATTTTATGTAGGTATATTGCACTTTTCTATGTCTACTCCGCATTCTCCTTTTCCACCACTGTGTTGGTCGGCTGGAAGAGATCTCTTAGAGAGATAAGCTCGCCTTTATAAACTAGTATTATAAAAATCACCTTTTTTGTTAATAATCATCATCTATCTAGCTATATGTTTATGTACGTATAATATATTATGTATTATGTATAAAGTATTATTTGTATAGGTAAGACTAGGTAAGATACGCGCTTAAGTAATACTATGATATTTATCCTGTAGGAGCTACTCCGGCCGACAGACGTTTTCCTGTCGAATTCCTATACAAAATGACCTATAAACATTTTCATAATTATGCGGATATTTTAAACTAAGTGCATCGACTAAAAATTTTACGGGTTTTAAAATAAATCGCGCAATTATTCCGTGAAAATGCCAGTTACAGTAAAAGATTTTTTCAGCTTTTGTAGTTACTGCTACAGAGTTTTTAAAATTTAATTTTTACTAAACCTCGACTAGAGCAAAACATGTCCAAAAGTTCGAGTTTCAGCGAGACTGAAAATTAAATAATAATAATAATATGTACTGCCAAAATAATAACCACAAAAATACTTATAAAGTAAACATACATACTTACACAAATAAAAAATTAAATATGTGTAAAATCCTATGACAAAATTAATTTATATATTTTGTTATTTGATTTTAATTCAGGGTACCATGTAATGTAATGTCAGCTTTTTCTATGTAACTTAAATAAGTATAAATTATATCAATATTATAGTAATATAAACAATAGTACTTATAAACAAATCTATATTATATAATAAATAATGTTGCACACATTAGCTTGAAATTTTGTATTTTTATGTATTTCGCGCGGATTTGACGTTGATGGAAATTAATATAATATTTTACTTACTATCTAGGCTTCTTCATTTTCAAGTAATGTTTTCAGGTCAAACCAAACAATCGACGACGTACTGTTAATATTTTCACAAAATATACACTGCTGTTGATATGTTTTCATTCATTATAAACGGATCGCGTCACGTCACAATTCACTTGTTTTGTGTAACATTTGTGTTCAAATCGCGAAATGGTCTCGCTGCAGTTACACCGAGTCGGTAAATGAGAATAATCCGTAGCGTGCGCGAGCGCCACTATTTAAGATCTTCATTTACCGCTAGGGTGACCATAGTTTTTATTTGGCTTGGGATAATTAATTACTTTTCTCGTTATGAAATTACGACAAAGAAAAGTAAAATTCTTGACATGTCGACTCTTGATAATAATTGAAGATATGAAACATTTTTAAAAATTAAAAATTAAATATCCCCCGCCACAAGACCGTTTCTTGATCCTTTTAACAACAAGAGATGACCTGATAATCATCAAATGGCTGAAGATATTTTCTTGGATCATAGCTAAGAACACTCTCGATTTTGACACTTTGCAAACAAACAAAAAAAAACTAGATCAAAATCGGAGCATCCGTTTAGGAGCTACGATGCCACAGACAGACACACACGTCAAATTTATAACACCCCCTTTTTCGTCGGGGGTTAAAAACAAAATATCGGCCTAATAGTAAATTCAAAAAACGTCTATTTTTTCTTCAACAGATTAGGTAGGAGATTGGCAGCATTACAATACAATACTTTACAAATATTCTATGAATAGCTGAACTATCACTAGAAAAAGTTGGTGATGATTTAGAGATGCTTGGGAATTTAAAATACAATTGCAAGTCAACTGCCCGACAACGTGCAGTTTGATAGAAGTTAGTATGCAATTCCCAGTCGTACCAACTGCATTTAAAAACATCGAAATTGCATTTTAGCAGTCGGATCTAAGCTTGATTGCAGCCCATCTAAGTAAAAAATACAATGAAAACTAAGATACAGAAAAGTTAAAGTTTCAAGCAAAATTTTCCAATAAATCTTTTAGATAATGGAACTGTACTGCAACTTTCCTATCGAAGGATTAAACTTCGCTAAGAAATATTATTGGCACCCAGAGGCCAAGCTTGCGCCAGTCTAACAAGTTTTCTTTACAAATATTTTTTAACCCTATATATAAGGCAAAACAACTTTACAAAATGCATTCGTTTTCGACTTTATGTTCAGGGTATAAGGTTAAAATTAAGGTGGCAAAATAGTGACCACTGCCTTGTAAAGGTTTAAAAGAATATTTTCCAGCTTAAAACTTACCTCAAGCAACACCTGCCTTCTAAATTTATATGACCGGTCTCAAGTAAGTAAATGGTCATCCACGTAATCGTGTAAATTCAAGTGGGATATGTTTACAAATATTTTGAGGCTTGTTTACTTCAGTTATCTACGTATTGTTGCTTTAAGTGCCTTCCACTCTGATAGTAAATAAATGAACTGGCAGTGAAATATTACAGTAAAATTAATTTTCATTTTCATGAAAATTACTCAAACTTACTTTATATAAATCTCTTCTTGATTTAATTGTGAAGAAATCATCACATTTGCGAAATAGTAATCACTGTGGATATTATTTTCTATTTATGATCCGTCTTGCAGCCTGATGACTATAACCATTTGATAATCATTTGAAGCGACGTGAGAAGTATTAACTGCTGTCTTACAACTATGAGTCGGCATACAAATATTTACCTAGACAAAAAACACCGGGCTGCGATATGTGCATAAATTGAAGTATTTTCTAAAGTAGTACTTAATATTGTCACCCTACACAAGCTCTTTTAAACTGGATTCTGACGTATAAGTCCACGCTGCATGACAGGTTTAGTCTAGACTATACTTTAGAGAGCGACAAGAGAGGAGCACACATTATTTACTAGCATTTCTGGGAACCAAGAACACCTCTGGGGTTCCGTAGATTAACAAGGAACCCTTTGAAATATCGCACTAAAGGACGTAGATATCCTATGATATGACATAATTGTTCTCTTTCTTTTTTTTTCAGAAAGGAAAAAGAAAAATATGTCGTGTCATATGTAAGTATGATTGATGACCCGGTAGCCTAGTTGGTAGTACATCTGCCTTCGAAGCACAGGGTCGCGGGTTCGAATACCGCCCAGGGCAAACATTCGTGTGATGAGCACTTGTGTTTGCCTTATATCTGGATGGCGTATATTTATATATGTATGTTTATCAGCTGTCTGACACCCATAGTACAGGCATTGCCTAGTTTGGGGTCAGATGGCCGTGTGTGAGACGTCCCACATATTTGCCGACGGTGAGGGTCGCGGGCCGAACATTGGGCACATAATTGGCCAGCAGTGGGCATCTACGTACAGGCTCAATGATAATGGTATTGAACAATCTGGTGTCTCCTAAAGAATACCTATACGATACAAATAAATGCTTTATTGGCACCATGGATCCGAAAAATAAAAATAAAAGAAAGTTTGAGAAAATGTAAGCTAATTACTAGGTTGACAAGCGGCCTTATTGCCGAGGTGGCAATTTAAGTTGAAAAAAGTCTCGTATTATTTATTCTTTGTCTGTTTCAACAGTGGCGTTGATTTCATCATCGTATCATGTTGCTTTGCTCTCAATAAAGGCATCAGCAACGGAAGGAAATATGTGGGTTTTTGCCGAACCGTACATTTTTCTCCGTACCAACGTACTAAGTCTTGGTACAGTCAAGAGCAAGCTAAGCTAAGCTGAATATTGAACTTTGCAGCGTTTTTAGGTCGGTTGAATAAGGAAGAGAGAAGTCCGAATTTCATAGAAATCAGACTATAGAAAAAAAATCTGCAATTCCTGAAATCCCAGCAATTGGGAATTTTCCCAGGCACGGGAATTAGCAATATCCTTATTCATGTCACGTACACAAAAATGAAGCAACACCTAACACTAACATTATCCAGCCAGCATTGAGTAGACCTAGGTGAGTACGGGAAAACTCCGAATTAAAATTTATTTCAATTATTATTTAATAAACCAACACCGAACATTATAGTCCGGTCAACGAATGGCTCATAGGGGGGTGTAGAGTGCGTGAGCGGGAGCCTAAGCAATTTCTTCAGAAACTTATTCAGAGTGCTTTGGGATAAAACATACTAAAAGTCCCCACGTCTAGGAGGTGAGCTGGAGGGGGGAGGGGGGGTTAAAGGTCTCATTTTTAAGTTTTTCGCCAATATTACAGAAACGGTGCGTTGTATCAAAATATGATCTTAGATGAAATGAAAGCTTATAAAATTCTCTACAACTTTTATTCTATATCGATTTTTCATATTCCTAACCGTTTTTGAACTACACGCTCCTGAAATGTAGGAAGTACTGTTTAGTAGGGGATTTATTGAAATGTTTGTATGGGAAACATTTTTTATTGGACGAGACGACGAAACTTGGCATGGTTGTAGAATAGGTGATCCTAAGTAGAAATCCACCGGGACCCATGACTTGTACTCCCTCTGAAGCCGGGGGGAGGGGGGTGAAGTTGGATTTTGCTGCCCTTTTTGTTGACGCTATATCTCTAAAACCGTAAGTACTATGACAAGTTTGGTATCATTTTCGAATAACTCGTTAACGTAGAATTTATATTCGGTATTATAAAATAGGGTGGCCATACAAAAAAACTAAATTTTAGGACAAAATTCGCAAAACACAGATTAAATCTTCCCACATAAATGTCGTTCACTTTTCCCATGGGAATGGTATCGATACAAAAAAAAATATGTCGTGTAGCAGCATTCACGGGCTTTACAAATATATAACTTTTAAGGCACTTACTTGTTAAAAAAAAACATCTCTTAATCTCCTACCGTTTGTTCCGGCCGCTCTAACTTTCCATTCTAACCTGAATTTCTACATCTCCTATATGTTTGGAAGGTTTTGTAACACCCACAACATTTCTGCCATACATTATCACCCCTTAATACCACTATTTTGGGACAAATTTGGTCTTGGAGCTAGTTCCATGTTCATTACCTTTGTCTGCTGCACATGCAATTTTATTTTTTTAACCCATTTTTTATCAAGTAAGTGCTATAAAAGTTATATATTTGTAAAGCCCGTGAATGCTGCTACCCGACCATATTTTTTTTGCATCGATACCATTCCCATGGGAAAAGTAAACGACATTTAAGTTAAAAGACTTAAAGTGTTTTGTGAATTTTGTCCTAAAATTTAGTTTTTTTGTATGGCCACCCTATTTTATAATTCCGAAAATAAGTTCTACGTTAACGAGTTATTCTAAAATGATACCAAACTTGTCATAGTACTTACGGTTTTAGAGATATAGCGTCAACAAAAAGGGCAGCAAAATCCAACTTCACCCCCCTCCCCCCGGCTTCAGAGGGAGTACAAGTCATGGGTCCCGGTGGATTTCTACTTAGGATCACCTATTCTACAACCATGCCAAGTTTCGTCGACTCGTCCAATAAAAAATGTTTCCCATACAAACATTTCAATAAATCCCCTACTAAACAGTACTTCCTACATTTCAGGAGCGTGTAGTTCAAAAACGGTTAGGAATATGAAAAATCGATATAGAATAAAAGTTGTAGAGAATTTTATAAGCTTTCATTTCATCTAAGA
The DNA here is from genome assembly GCA_948473455.1 of Teleiodes luculella. Lineage (NCBI taxonomy): Eukaryota > Metazoa > Arthropoda > Insecta > Lepidoptera > Gelechiidae > Teleiodes > Teleiodes luculella. Next base: position 13,074,826 of record OX419591.1, on the reverse strand, counting down.
TCATATTTTGCTACAACGCACCGTTTCTGTAATATTGGCGAAAAACTTAAAAATGAGACCTTTAACCCCCCCTCCCCCCTCCAGCTCACCTCCTAGACGTGGGGACTTTTAGTATGTTTTATCCCTTAGCACTCTGAATAAGTTTCTGAAGAAATCGCTTAGGCTCCCGCTCACGCACTCTACATTTCTTTATTGACCGGACTATTACCCATTTAGTGTTGGGTAGAATTAGTTTTAACGGGTAAACGCCGAAAACAAATTAAAATTCGGACTTTATCCACAGTTTTTTTTTGTGTAGTACTTCCTTTATTTCTTCACCACAGGGCGAAGACATTATCATCAGTACTTAGATTTTAGCATCACTTTATCGTTTTACTCTGTATTGGAGGGGTGGAGAGCTCCGGTCTTTATCGGGAGCTCTGCCGTTTATGCTTACGCGATAACATGCAGATTTTAAAATTTTACGCCAAAGTTACTTGTTTGTAATATCAAACATTTTATAATTTTATAGTACGCCAATTTAGCAGTTGCGCATAGCCAGATTAACAAACGCTACTTATTCTAGGTAAAGCTAGGTTCTTACGGTACAGCGAGTATACAGGATGTGGCAATAGATGTCTTTCTTTCTTTTTTTTTTTTGGAGTTTATTATTATTTCTCTCTTTTTTCTTTTTTTTTATACATATTTATTAATACTGCTCTTTTTTAATTTTTTTCTTGCCTTACAACTGGACTATTCTTAATACTATTTTTAAATCTATGGCTAAATATCCACAAAGCTTGGGTAACCCTAGGTAAACCCGGGTAAACCTAGGTTTACCCTATCTTCTAGCATTAAAATCCCCGTAACATATATATGACTACTCTGGGGTAGAAACTTTTGCTGACGCGCAAGTACGGTGAAGCGTAATATTTGCCTTGCCTGGAAGAAATTGCTACTTAGCATTAAGGCCGCCTACATGTACACTTTCTTTACCTTTTTTGTAAATTATTCACTGTAATGTTCTGTGTGCAATAAAGTATTATTGTATTGTATTAACAATGAAAATGATGGAAGTAAATCAATTGTTTTTCTTTAACATCTGTCACGATTCCTTGAATATTCCGTCTCTTTATTAGCTTTTATAAATTACGGGCTCATTGTACCGCAGTAATCTTAACGCTTCGTCAATGTCGTCGCTATCCCAAAAAACTTTTTCACATACCTAACAACAGCAACACACTTTCGTCTTCGAATCTCTATGCAGTTTATAAATGCGGAAAAGCTTATTTAATGATCACGTAGCGTGGTAAAGATTCAAAAAATACACTTTTGTTAGGTACAGTTTAATTGTTTTGTGGCATTACTATCAATAATTCTCTTCCGGAATGTTAAAATTTTGGCGGGAACGATATGAAATGCAATCGAGCGCGTGTGAATTATAATATTATGTGCGTCATAAAACGATGGGTATCCATTTACTTTTTTAATAGAATTAAAATGCTTTTCTCGAAGCCGTAGCATCTTACACCACCCACCACGTATTAAAAAAATCCTAGCTCTTTTCTAATTTGCTTCCAGTCTCGTGGCTCCGCCCGCGTTTGCAGTTATTCCCGTCGGAATGAAATCCCTCCTCGGTAAAAAGTAGTCTATGTCCTACGAAAAACTCTATTCTATCTCTGTACCAAGTTTCACCGGAATCGGGTCAGTGGTTTTGGCGTGAAAGCGTAATAAACAGACAAAAGACGGGAGACACAGAGCTACTTTTGCATTTATAGTATTAGTAGGGATAGAGATAAAGACGCCCGTCCAGTGTCCAAATATCAGTGTTCGTGTTTCGGGTGTCACCGAGTGTCACGTAAATAGGTTGATGAAAAGTACGTTAAAATCTTAATAATATCCCCACTGAGGGGGTGCATAGGCCTATTAGGGTGCGTAGGCCTTAGTTGACCACGCTTGCCCAGTGCGTGGTGCAAACAACCTTTAAATTACTTCGCAGGTGTGTGCAGGTTTTCTTACGATGTTTTCCCTCATCGTCAAAGCGTCGAATAAATGTACCTACATAACATGAATTCGACAACAAATTGGTACGTGCCGACACGTAAACCCTCGAACTTCCAAATGGAAGTCATCAGCCGTGGCAGCTTGGCCACTGACGATGCTCTACATACCGCCAACAATCCAAATAGATAGGACACATTTTGGTGGTCACATTAATGTCATTAAAAACGCTGATATAAATGTATTTTTTTGGTTTTATGAACCGAAACTTGGCAAATGTCTTAGGAATTAGGATACCTCGAAACCTTAGAGTATAAATAGAAAAAATTCTGGGAGGGATAGAGTATGCCTAATCGAGTATGAACCGTAAGCACGGATATGAACAGTCCGAATATCTTCATTAAGTATCAAAGTTTAGCGTTCGTTTAGTATCAAATGGTTATCGGAGCTGTTTGTTTTTCCCGGTGAAAATAAGAGATTTAATAGGAGAACATATTGAAATGTGCAGTGATAAGTTGCAAACATGACTCGAAGAACAAATCAAAAAAGAAAAATGTTATTGATTTCACCGCCCATACAAAATCTGCCAAAATTTGCTTACGCTTGACATAAAGGCAGCGGAGCGATGCGCGTGCTCTATGTATATTTATTCTCTAAGCTCGAAACATTTTTTGATTCAGAGCAACACAAGAAATTAAGCATCCCCATTATATTAAGCATGCCACAAAACAACTACCGCTAAATGCGCGTGTATGAAATTTTGTAACTACTACAGTAATTTCGTCATCAAAACCGGAAAAAAATGAAATTAAATTTTATGCTCACTCGCTGGGTTTTCTAAAAATAATAGTGTGTTGAATAATAGGTATAGATCAGCTGTTGCAGCTTTATGTAAATTGATGATTCAAGAATTAGCATATATTCATTAATGCGATGCGATTCTAGCGATGATGAGAACGGTTTGTGTTTAATATCGTTAGTTCTGATGCTAACGACAAATTAATTTTACATAGGCTTGACGTGCCTAGAATTTGAAGTAAGTTTACTGTAGAGCTAAAATAAGAAACTGAGAAAGGGAAGAAATACACTCAAGAGAAATGAATAAGGTTCACGTAAGTAGATTACACGAAAGTCTTGGTTTAAAATATCTTAATCAAATAAATTGTGTTTAAAATACCTCTTTAAGTAGTTCTTTACTTTCGTCAATAAAACTAAAAATGCTTGCTAACTGAAACAAAGTCGGGTGTAATACACCTTTACATACATGAAATTTTTAGTTTTATTGACTTTCAAATCCTTATGTAGAAATCTATTTCAGTGCTCTTGAATGTTTTTGTATAAGGTGCGGAAAATCCTCTCAAAAAATGTAAAAAAAATCTCTACACAAAAGTCTACTAAAAATAAAAATTAAATAAAAACCTGTATGATAAAAGAAAAAAAACCCAAAACCTTCCTAAAAACATACTTATTTTAAAGAGTGATAATCACGGTATTTACCATGGTTATCATTTGATATTAATAAAAATTAAGGAAAATACCCGCGTTTTTAATTATTCTTTCTTAATTTCCGTATTTTTATTATACTGTGGGAATTCGGTGGACTCGAATTTGGTGAAATCCTTGTGTCGCTCGCACATTTTTGCAAAATCAACTGAATTGATTTTAACGAAACTTTACAATATAGCTTAAACACCAGAATTACACTTCTTCAGCCTGTTTTCACCTATTGTTAGGTAAAGGCATGAAGAGAAAAAAAAATTCGCGCGTGAAATTTTTTCTTCCTTCATATGAGCACGCCAAGTGTTACAGTTCTGTGCCATTCAGCCTCCAGCTACCTCCTTCCCTCTAACATGCCCGGTCCACGCGTGACAAATATAATTTTGTCGTGCATATTCTCTTATCCTATTGGAGGATATTTCAATATGGCGGGTTTTTTGACAGTTAAGTGCGACAAACTTTTGTAATAGCACTGCATGTTACGGGGGCTGTTGTCCTGGTAATGTCATCGACCCAGCAAGTATTAGGCTGACAAAATGAAGGGACCAAGTCTTGTATTTCCATCTTTCATATTATTATGTTAAAGTTGAATACTATGAATCTACTGTTTAATACCTATCCATATAATCAATTCTCACAAACTTTCGCTTTAATAATATTAGTAGGATTTTTATGTTTGCAAGTACCTCTTAAAATATCCGCTTAGAGTAAAGAAATAATTTACTCGAAATAATGTTGTTTAAGATATTCGAAAATAATGGCCTTACTTTGCTTCTTATTCAGCCACCAGGCTTGCTTTCAAGAGTGCTGTAAGTAAATCACTCTAAGAGCCCTTTCACACGAGCGATTTTTTTCGGCGATTTCTCGGCGGACGGAGCGAGCTTATTAACAGCCGCGATAACGCCGCGTCTCGCCGCGATACCAAATACCAATATGTGTGTACACGCCACGAACCGCCGCGTGCTCGCTGCGATCTCGCTCCGCCGAGAAATCGCCGAAAAAAATCGCTCGTGTGAAAGGGCTCTTACAGTTGGACAAAAGTATAGACAGACACACTAGAGTGATCGAGTTACGGTTGGGTTTTTGAGGTACAGAACCCTAAAAACAAGGTCTCCTAAGTGACTACGTGATACTGAAATGTTACCGAAGTGTTATTTATAAATAGATGTTAAAACGCCTGTCATTATTTAGTTAGCACTAAAATGTTTCGTTTTCACGCCAAAGGAAGGAGCCGCCGCGGAGCGAAAAGTTAGGGCCACATAAATTAGGTATATACTGTTGTGGAACTTGCGATCCCAAGAAGCGTTTCAACCGCGTTTCTAATTGATGTAGCAAAGCGCGTTTGTATCGCCAAGAACTATTGCTATAGTTTTGAAGTTTTGCTCACTAATAAGTGCTTTATAAGCTAGTTAGGGCACTTGTACCACGGTGCAAGTAACTCGCGAATGTTGAGTTAAAATTGACTTCTTTTGGACACGCGAAGTACATACACTAGCCGCATCTAATCAAATCTGTATATGTGTGACCTATACCACCCTACACTTAATTATTTAAGGAATGTCATGACATATTTTTCAATTTTAGTGGTTTCAAATGAAGGCAATTGACTCAACCTCCGCAAGCTGTGCCGTGTACAAGCACCCTTAGTTTAACTATAACAGGCCCTCTAACATACCAGTCCACGCGTGACAGACATAATTTTGTCGTGCGTATTCGCTTATCCTACTGGAAGATATTTCAATATGGCGGTTTTCTCACAACCTTTTGACAGTTAAATGTGCGACAAACTTTTGTCACAGCACATCATGTTACGGGGGCAGATAGGTTATTCAGTATGCGTAGGTAATTTATATAAAAACGGAAATGAAAACAATAGAAAATTAAATTTTTTCTTATATTAGACGTCTATACATACAATCTTAATCATAGATATAGTATAATACTTTCTGTACAGTCAAATATAGGTCAAGATTTATTCTTATTCAAGTCTGCTAACAAATCAATTATCGAGTAGGCAACTCCAGAGAACATGGCTATGATAGCAAATATCACAATGATGGCGTTTTTCCATACCACCCAGTGGCATATGGAGATGTCCTTGCCCCATCGCCAGATAACTTCGGTGACAGCTGGCAGAAGCAATCCCATGATGGACAGACATACAGCCCCCACTAATGTCATGATGAATTCTAGGTGGGGGATGGCGCATGCCACAGCCACTGAAAAAATAAATAGTGTAAATTAAAATATCAATCTTCTATCTTTTTCTTCTTCTTCTATACTATAATAAAACTGAAGAATCGGCGTGTTTGTACATTGATTTGTTTTTCAAAAAATTGATTGTAAAGGGAATGTAGCTAAACACAAAAATACAAGTTTGTACTGAACACAAAAAATGCCCGTCTGTCTGTCTGTTTGTACACGCTAATCTCTGGAACTACTGGACGGATTTTAATGAAACTTTACAATTATATAGCTTATACATCAGAATAACACATAGGCTAGGCTTTTTACCGCGAGAAAATACTTCTTTCCCGCGGGATTTGTTTTTTTTTAGTACGGAATCCCTAAAAATCAAGAAACTAGTCATACCTAAAACGAGTGTGCCAACTAGCCTGATCCCGGCAAGCGACCACGTCTGAGCCCTGACCGGGATTCGATCCTGCACTCTCCGCCACACAACGTCCACTGGAACGTAGTACACCAAAGCGAATGAGAGGAGCATGACGCATGCCACTAGTATCTTGGCTACTTGTGCTAGGCTGAAATAGAAAAAAAAGTTAACAACTCATAAGTATACGTCCCCACACCGATAAGACGACGCGAGATAAGGCGACGCGGCAGACCCAGAGGACGATGGCGAGACGAGCTAGACACCTTCAACGAAGCATGGCAGGAAGAGGCACGGGAAAGAGAGTCGTGGAGAGAGCGGAGAGAGGCCTTTGCCCAGCAGTGGGACACGATGGCTAATTAAGATAAGAAAGGCCTTAGTCGGCCACGCTGGCCCAGTGCAGGTTGGTCAACTTCACACACAACCGAAGGAAAACATCGTGATAAAACCTGCAAAGGAACTCAAATGTTGTGTTGGAAGCCGACCAACTCGCCCTGGGCCAACGTGGTCAACTCAGGCCTACTCAACCAGTTTGCGGGTAGACTAGAGGCCCTCGGTGGGGACGTATATGGGCTCATCATCATCATCATCATCATTTCAGCCAGTAGACGTCCACTCCTGGACAAATGCCTTCCCCAAAGATCTCCACTACGATCGGTCCCGCGCTGCCCGCATCCAGCGGCTGCGGCTTGTATACGCTCTTAACACTAAGATAAACAGTACAGTATTAATTCACAAAAATAAAGCAGCAATCTGTACCAGGCAACCTAATTACTGTCTAAGGTATCGTTACGATTTAAAATAGATTTAATTAATATAGGGCGAAAGCGGACCTTCAAAGACAAATTAACAAATGAACCGATTCTGTTAATTAATTGATACATTAAAATTTCCTTTGTTTAATTTGTTCCCTTTAGTTTTCGTTTAATTTTATTCACAAAATACCTACTGCTTTCTGATGTTTGATGGCTGTATTGCGCAAATTTATTCTTAAAATGATATTATTATTGTTATGGCCATAGATTTACTCAATACTATATTCCATAATCACACCGGATTTATTAGTAAAAAAAAAACAGTTCGCAAAAGGTCACTTTTCTACTTACACTTCATCCTGCGGCAGGTTTAAGATCAGCTGTCCTTTGACCTCGTCTCCGTATCTCAGGTAGCCAGCGAACCCCACAAACCCGTACATCACGATAACCACGGTCATGGCAAGGTTGAGCACCCCTGGGCAGCCCAGGAACTGGTGGGGTTTCTTCATCTCATTCTCAATGGGCATCACCACTCCAATGCCTTCCATCGCAAACAGGCTTGTACTGAAAGGGGAATATCAAAGTCAAAAAAGTTTTATTAGCTTTAGAGAATTGAGAAAGGGATGCTAAATTGGTTTGATCACGTGGAAAGAATGAGTAAAGAGAGACTAAACAGATTTATAAGGCGAGAGTAAAAGGAAGCGTTGGAAGGGTAAGACCAAGACGAACGTTCCAAAATCAAATCGGGGACGTTCTGGAGCATGTATGAGGCGATTAATGAATGTGGATGAAGCGAAAGAAGTATGTTTGGATCGTAGCAAGTGGGAGGAAGTGGTCTCTACCTACCCCTCCGGGAAAGAGGCGTGAGTTTATGTATGTATGTATGTAGGAAACTCTGACACCTATAGTACAGGCTCTGCCTAGTTTGGGGTCAGATTGCCGTGTGTGACATGTCTCTACATTACATAACATATCAGTTGATAAAATAGTGTACCAATGTAATTCCACTTAGAAGTGCAGTGAGCAGCGCCCGAATCCACTTCCATTAAAGATTTTCTTTATCTTTGACAGGCTTTATAACTGAACGTGACTAAAACGGAAGAGCGTCGGTGGCCAAGTGGCTAGGCCCGTTGACTTCCGTTCCGAAGTTCGATGTTTCAAACCTCGGCACGTACCAATGTGTTTTCTTCACACACAACATTGAATTATTTTGCAAATGATTTTCGAATTCATATGTACGTTTATTCGACGCTCTTACGGTGAAGGAAAACATCGTGAGGAAACCTGCACACACCTGCGAAGAAATTCAAAGGTTGTGTGTGAAGTTGACCAACCCGCACTGGGCCAGCGTGGTCGACTAAGGTCTATTCACCCTGGTATCAGGGTAGGCTCGAGCCCCTCGGTGGGAACATATATGAGCTGTTAACGTGACTAAAACTAATTTTAATGACTTAAGTTTATATCGGCACGGTACAGCTTCCTTTTCGGGACGACCTTAGTGTTAGTTCGTGCCCGCCCAATGTTAAATTCTCTTGACAAACGGCCTAAAAGGATAGGTACGAGTATATTATTAGCTTTTTCTTTAATCAGGGTACGACTTTCAGCACCCTTTCGTTTAGACAAAAGACACTCAATTACTGTCACAATCTAATAAATGTTAAATGAAATGTTGAATGAAACGAATAATCGTAGTATAGGTACAAACATATTGTAATATATTATTATTATTTTTAAAGCAATTGTTATCAAGGAATGATTTAAAAGCTTCACCGGGCTAAAACTTTAAACTCATTTTTTTCCCTTTTGTTTTGAATATGCTATAGTGTCAGTCAAAACGTGATATAGTGACATAAGATAGTCATAGTACCTACTCGTAGTTTTGTCGTTATGTCGCGTTTGACAATTTCTCGAGTTTTTTACGCGTTACGTATTTGGTTCTAAAGAAGTCAAGAATTCTTATCTCTATCACAGAATACCAGTAGTACGGCTTGTTAACCTGAATTACGGTCCCATCTGGCAGAAAGCATGAAACTTAGCATACATGTAGCTTTTATATATGTGCTTCAATGTCGATATGGAAACACGCTGAGAAATGATTACCCCCCCCTTTTTCCCTCATTTTACCTCCCTCATTTTGGTTTTTTTCATTTTCTACAAAAACGGTAGGACTGATGAGTTTACTTTTCAAGAACCAAATAGTTGTCGATAAATTACCTACAAAATGATACTACATTTTATAGTGCTAAGATTAATATATTTCTATATACAGCCATCAACGTATTATAAAATTTTAAAAACAGGCACACTTTTTTCTTCCTTACTTCATTTATAGGAAAACGACAAGAGTGGTGATAAAATGGACTAAAGAAGTCAACTACCTTATACATTAAGCTAAAAAATGACATTTATTTCATAGTCGTAAAGGCATTACTTCTAGAGTTACAGCTCACCGCGTCTGACTCAAGTACTCTTTTATTTACCTTTTTAGAATACATCTTTCTGTTAACTTTGTTTAGCGTAGATTAGATTCAGATTTTCCAATTAGAAATAAAACAGTCCATGTACTAATCCAGGCCACAGTCTATTTACATGTAAAACTAGCCGTCTGCCCGCGGCTACGCTTGCGTTGTGTTTCGACATTTCCGTATTAATTTTTAACTATCCCACTTTTTTCCGTGATTTTAAAGTATCCAACATGTTGACCGAGTATATAAGGTACCACCATGCAAAATTTCGTTTCAATCGGTCTAACAGTTTCGGAGATAAGCCCGTAGAATATACTGCGCCGTATGAGTTACTAAAGTTTTTTAACTATCCCACGGGAACATTTTAATTTTCTGGGATTAAAAGTATCTAAGATGTTGACCGGGGATATAAGGTACCACTATACAAAATTTCATTCAAATCGGTCGAATAGTTTCGGAGATTAGCCCGTGCAAAGAAAAACAAAAAAAAATCTATAAAATCTGTACATAGAAAAAAAATGCTATAAACCTATTCAAGGGGTAGTAGCGTGTGTACACTAAATTATACGGCGATTAATGATTAAGCAATTTCCTTTTGCTGCATTAGTCCTTAGGACTGAAAGAATGATTTAAGAAGGGGAGCCACATAATTTTTTAATGTATTTTTTTTTTTTTTTTTGGTATGAAGTATACCTAACACTAGCATTGTAGCTACTAGCTTATGTTTGGTGTCAATTTCGAGTAAATCAAACACGTAGAATTCATTTCTGCTATTCATTTTGCAACATTTTTCACAGAAACGCAAAAAAAAACATTAAATAAAAATCGTCATTTTCCTTTTTTTGTACAAAGTCATCCTTATCATTTTTAATTTAACAGATAATAAAATAAAAATAATTTATTTAGAAAGCCCATTTAATCTCCTTTTTAAAAAGTACCCACATGATGGATAAAAAATTATAACATGGCTGAAAAAAATACATCTCGTCACAGTAATAAAGAACATTATAAATTAAATAGACCTGTTTTTGACTTCAAACTCTTCTGATAAAAAAGATAGTGCAGTTTGAGATAAAATAGGCGTCTCTAAATTAGGACTGTTATTGAGATTCATTTATAAAGTAAACTAAAATGCCTTATTTTCCAATATTTATTGATTACATCTATAATCACAATAAACGTCGCGTCGTGGTTTATTATTATGGAATATCATCTTCCATTTCGTCTAATAATGCCTCGCTGTCTATTACACTGTAACAAACGAAATAAGGATAAGTGCCTAAGATAGTTAATTATAAGAGAACCTATTAAAATTATATTTGAAGTTTTAATATAAGCATAATAACTGTACCTTGAATTATCGCAGTTTACTCTGCAGTTACATAACTGCGTGCATGGCAACCCTTTATGGCTGCAGGAACATCGACCTCTGCAACCTTTTTTACAGGAACATTTGGTAAGCTGGCTTACAGATTCCCAGATATAGGCCTGCGTGGTCCATGTCGGCTTCCATACATCCCCTGTGTCAGTCCAACCCCAGTTCGTCGGCGAGACAATTTCAGGCAATTATTACAGGGCTTGTCCCCACACTTGCCCTGCTTGATAAGCTGCCCGCATAATATGCATCTTAAGGGCATATTTTGTTGGAGGAATCTATCTTTTTTATCAGAAGAGTTTGAAGTCAAAAACAGGTCTATTTAATTTATAATGTTCTTTATTACTGTCACGAGATGTATTTTTTTCAGCCATGGTATAATTTTTTATCCATCATGTGGGTACTTTTTAAAAAGGAGATTAAATGGGCTTTCTAAATAAATTATTGTTATTTTATTATCTGTTAAATTAAAAATGATAAGGATGACTTTGTACAAAAAAAGGAATATGACGATTTTTATTTAATGTTTTTTTTTGCGTTTTTGTGAAAAATGTTGCAAAATGAATAGCAGAAATGAATTCTACGTGTTTGATTTACTCGAAATTGATACCAAACATAAGCTAGTAGCTACAATGCTAGTGTAAGGTATACTTCATACCAAAAAAAAAATAAAAAAAATAATACATTAAAAAATTATGTGGCTCCCCTTCTTAAATCATTCTTTCAGTCCTAAGGACTAATGCAGCAAAAGGAAATTGCTTAATCATCAAACGCCGTAAATTACATTTTTTTGTCGTCTACAGATGCCACTAATGTAAGAAGCGATATAGTACATACCCAGATTTTTTTAAAATATTTTTGTTTCTCTGTTTGTCTGTTTGTACGGGCTAATCTCCGAAACTATTCGACCGATTTCAATGAAATTTTGTATAGTGGTACCTTATATCCCGGTCAACATCTTAGATACTTTTAATCCCAGAAAAATAAAAAGTTCCCGTGGGATAGTTAAAAAACTTTAGTAACTCATACGGCGCAGTATATTCTACGGGCTTATCTCCGAAACTGTTAGACCGATTGAAACGAAATTTTGCATGGTGGTACCTTATATACTCGGTCAACATGTTGGATACTTTAAAATCACGGAAAAAAGTGGGATAGTTAAAAATTAATACGGAAATGTCGAAACACAACGCAAGCGTAGCCGCGGGCAGACCGCTAGTTTTACATGTAAATAGACTGTGGCCTGGATTAGTACATGGACTGTTTTATTTCTAATTGGAAAATCTGAATCTAATCTACGCTAAACAAAGTTAACAGAAAGATGTATTCTAAAAAGGTAAAAAAAAGAGTACTTGAGTCAGACGCGGTGAGCTGTAACTCTAGAAGTAATGCCTTTACGACTATGAAATAAATGTCATTTTTTAGCTTAATGTATAAGGTAGTTGACTTCTTTAGTCCATTTTATCACCACTCTTGTCATTTTCCTATAAATGAAGTAAGGAAGAAAAAAGTGTGCCTGTTTTTAAAATTTCATAAAACGTTGATGGCTGTATATAGAAATATATTAATCTTAGCACTATAAAATCGCAGTATCGTTTTGTAGGCAATTTATCGACGATGATTTGATCTCTGAAAAGTAAACTCCTCAGACGTACTGTTTTAGTATAAAATTCAAAAAACCAGAATGAGGGAGATAAAAGGGGGGGGAAAGGGGGGAAACAATAATTTATCGAAGTGTTTCCATATCGATATTGAAGCACATATATGACAGCTACATTCATGCCAAGTTTCGTACTTTCTGCCAGATGGGACCGATATCCTTATATTTTTTAGCTAGCAAGCCGTACTACAGGGCATTGCCGCCATTTTAAAAAATTGTGCCAAAATCAATAACCTGGCGTAACATACATTGTGTCACAAACAGGGTGAACCGGCCTCAGTCGATCACGCTGGCCCAGTGCGGGTTGATCAACTTCACACACAACATTGAAATATTTTGCAAATGTGTGCAGGTTTCATCAGGATGTTTTCCTTAACCGTAAAATTGTTGAAAGAATGTACATATGAATTCGAAAGAAGAAAACACAGTGGTAGGTACCAAGGCTAAAACCTGCGAACTTTCGAGTGGAAACCAACGGCCCAAGCCACTTGAGTCGGCTTTCTGATACAAAGCATGTTTAACAATAACATAGTTTATCTATATTAGATCCGTTACATCATAAAAAAAATACCCGTATTTTTGCGCTCCTACGTGACACCTGAGCCTGAAAGAACTTCTTATACGGTTATTATTGGATTTTTCTTTTACCAGATAACAACCTATACGAAAAAATAATAAGAAACAATTTATATACACAAGGAGTACAAGTATGAGGTCGATTCCTACCGAATAGAATGTTCAAAAGAGTTATCGGACTCAAAACACACACATGCCGTCCAAATAAAAAAACGAAGTTCAGGTTTTTTTTAATATAATATTGTACAGTTTATTGTTCAGTTGTTGAGTTGTTGAGGTAATTCAGATTGAAAAATAAGGATCTTTGTTTTTAGGGAGATCTCTTCTCGAAATTGGCCTTTGAATTGGTTTTTATTTGGCCTGTATCTACCGCAGCGTTCCCTACGCTACCGTATCATCATCATCATCATCATCGTCGTCTGGCTGTACCGGACTGGCAGGGAAGTGGTGTACTTTTACAGACTTTTTAAGTGAACTCGGTCCAGTTTAAAATATAAGCATGCTACGTTTTTTCTTGACCTATGCTTGTTTTAGAACGGGAGACAACGATCCTAACCACTACACCACCGACGACGCTCTATAAGCTGCGATACATGAAATAAATGAACTGTTGAACCAGTGTATGTATTACATAAAGCGGCCTCATTGCTTATGCAGCAATTTATACCAGGCAACCTTTTAGTAGTTTTTAGAAGTATTTATAAATACGTATTTAGGTAAAGAAGTATTTAATTATTCTGTATTTCTGTTTTGAGCACGTTTATCCGCGACTTATTATATGTTCGTATATAGTAATCTTTTTTCTGTTTTTTGCACGTTTATTCGCGACTGGCTTTATCACTTCCACTTCACTGGGTCTGCTGTAAGATATTTATTCAAAAATAAGCAGACCTGTTGTGTCGTCTCTCTACATGTGATTGTCCTTTGTATGCTTACCTATGTGTGTGTACAATAAACCGTTAAATAAAAAAAATACTTTTATCAAGAGGCCTTTTTTAAATTGCCAAATTCTGCGAGAATTTAGGAATTTTTTTACTTTCTTCGTAGAGATAAAAATAATTGGCAAAGAAAGACTTATATTGTGTTGTTATCGGAATTCAGTAGATAGTATTTTAACGTTACTTATTTTATTTCCTACCATTTGCCAAGCAGTAATTTTTGTTTATTAGATACTTACAATGTTCTTTCGTATAAAAGTTTATCTGTCATTTCCCGAATAATATTACTTTGGTGCCTACAAAACATTAGTACTTGTATTACTAGTTTAATAACACTGTACCTACATACTATGACCTAATTCCTGCAAACAGTCTGATGTCAGTGGAGGCTCGAGCCCCTCAGTTGGGACCATATATAGACATTAAATTAAAAAAAATAAAAACCCCAGCCACAAAACCGTTATTTGATTCTATCAACCACTTAAAAAGAGCTGATAATCTTCAAATGGCTGAAGATATTTTCTCGGATCATAGCTAAGAACACTCTCGATTGTAACACCTTGCAAACAAAAAAATATCAAAATCGGTGCATCCGTTTTACGATGCTACAGACAGACAGACAGAGTATCTGTACGTCAAACTTATAACACCGCTCTTTTTTGTCGGAGACATGGTCTAAAAAACCAAGGTCTAACAATCGGACTGTCAAACTTGACACAAGCCTACGTCATCTGCTGTTTATCCTTTTCGAATGTGTATTATTCGACAAGGATGAACAGCAGATGACGTAGGCTTGTGTCAAGTCACGTGGTCTTCTTGTTAGACCTTGTTTTCTTAGACCATGGTCGGAGATTAAAAAATGTTCACATTATGTAGACTAACCTGATAAAGTTCGGAACTCCCTCAATAGATGTCGCAATTTCTCTGTCCTTGATGTCAAAGGGATCCCGGAGGCAGTAGTAAATGGAAATGCAGATGGATCCAAGCCAGATGAAGTTGGCTATCGTTGAGAAAGGCACTAAGTACTTGAGGTTCCTGATTTGTGTCAATGGTATCAGGACGACTAGGGTTAGACCGCAAAAGGCGCCGACAGACCAGTTAGGACCTCCGTATTGGTTGGAGACCTGTAAAAGAAGATGAAAATTATAATGATTCTGATTAGCTTTAATTTTAACCACTGAACTGAACCGATTTTGATGAATTTTAATGCAGAGGTAGATAGATATAGACTACCTTTTACCGCGGGAAAATACCTTATTGTAACGGTAAAAGCTGCCGCGGGGCAGAAAGCAAGTCTAGTGAGGTACAAATTGAACACTAGGGTTAATAAAGGTCGGTCGACAGCCTTACAAAAAATACATTGAGATTTTAAATATTTATAACACGTTTAGACAAGCGTTTAACGTGTGTTTAATTGCTTTGTTGATATGACGCCTAAACTTTACCTGTCTGAAAGCCTCCCCAATGACGACCACATACACACAGCATGCTCCGGCATGGGTGAGTGCCAACGCCCAGTCCGCTAGCTCCCTGAAAAATAAGTAAAAAATAAATAAATAAATTTAGTTTAAAAAAGGATTCCAGTGGGCTCCATACCGGCGGCGTGGCCGCTAAAATCTCTAAATTTAAATTCTTTGTCCTTTTCATTCATAAGGGAATCGAAAAGGATGGGAAATGAATGAATCTAATTTTGAATGAACGATATTTAAAATAAGAGCGCAGTTGTCAAATTTAGCTAAATTTTAGGTTGTTTTCGTATGCCTGCTAAACTAGTGCGAACTACGCGTAAAATCAGTGTTTATCGTCTCTAAATTCAAGTTGACAATCACCTGTCTCTTTTCAAACTTAAGAATGTAAATGGGACATATGGTTTTAAATTTTAATTTTATTTATAAGATGTAGAAGCGGGATTAATATACATCTTATTGATTTAGTAACAATGTAGGTCTACCGCGAACATTGCATCGACGCGGCCGTGTCGATGTCAAAAGTTATGTCGGAGGAGAGGTCTTATCCAGCCCCTTCTAACATGCCCGGTCCACGCGTGACAGACATAATTTTTTTGTCGTGCGTATTCTCTTATCCTATTGGAGGATATTTCAATATGGCGGGTTTTTTGATAGTTAAATTTGCGACAAACCTTTGTCATAGCATTGCATGTTACGGGAGCATTATGAATACACTACAGCCTCCGTGGCCAAGTGTTACCATTGGACCTTGGGAACCAAGGTCATAAATAAATTCTACTGTCTTATTATTTCTAATAGTTTTCATAGATAACTTTGTTGATGTTACCTCGCAAATGGCGCATATTTTCTTACAGGTGGCGGTCCATTTTGGAAGACCAGGTCACAAGTGGCTGCGTATCCTAAACAGGGCTTTTTAACTTCTATGCAGAGCTGTTGGGACGTTTTGACCTGTAAACGAATTGACAGACTTAATATCGCTGGAATTAAAAAAATACCGATGGAATTATCACGCAGGCACTGTTTATATCAGCTGTGGTAGATAGAGAAGTCTAATTATGATGAGACATTCCGATTATAAACTCTAGTTTCAGGCACATTGAGCTGATAGTAACTTTTTTTTCTTTTTTTTTATTCCACTTACAATGATTAGGTACTTAATCCTTTATAAATCAAAACAATTTTATAAAATGCATTCGTTTTCGACTTTATGTTGAGGGTATGAGGTTTAAATTAAAGTGGCTATATTGTGGACACTGCCAAGATTGAAACATCATTGCTTATGCCCCTCTAACATGCCCGGTCCACGCGTGACAGACATAATTTTGTCGTGCGTATTCTCTTATCCTATTGGAGGATATTTCAATATGGCGGGTTTTTTTACAGTTAAATGTGCGACAAACTTTTGTCATTCACTGCATGTTACGGGGGGGTAGAGCTCAATTTGACAAAATCAACACAAGGATTCGATCTAGAATCTCTTAGATCGAGCTCCCATTGTAGAGAATCCTAACTTCTCAGATTTTAACAAGGATGCTTGAATAATGTAGTGAAATGTAGTGAGTATGTGTATTGTGTTTTGGAGCACAGGTGTGGAAGCCGTTTCAATAGATGGAGTACTTTCAATTTCATACAAAATCGCGTGTACTCTTTCTGTTCTTTTCTACCTTAGAGCGCGTTTTGTTTGGTTACAATTCTCGCATTCGGCACTCTGATTTAAAAGATAGGATGACATCAGCCTTCACAGTTTAATGGGATTTTCCCAAAACCCACTTCAACAAAGTTATTTATTTTACGAACAAAAGCTACCGAAATGTGCTGAGTAAAGCGGTCCCATTGACCGCATGACGCGTTGAAATAAATCCTTTAAAAGAAGTACTTTCGATATATTAATGTCCTTCAAAAGCGTGCGAAAAAAGAAACATTTTGGTATACTTCAAAAATAATATGTTCGACCTTTATCAAACTGCACGCATAATGACTACTCATGTGATCATATCTCACCATGGATATTAATAAAGACTACGTAAATATAAAAAATACATTATAATAAGTTAGAAATTGTTCTTTGCATACGAAAAGTATGTATTCCTGAAGCACAGACCTAGGTCTATTTCAGGCACCAGTCGCCACAAGTACATATATCCTCCTTGATGAGGTTTCTTTAATGTTAATAAATATAATTTTATTATTATTATTATGTACAGAAGGGGTCAACAAAAATGTTTCCGTGGAAATTTTCGTATTTGAAAAATTCCCGTAAGAATGTCCCTGGCTCTTGATGAAGTTCAGATGTTAACTTAGGATGCAAAGACTAATAAAGTAGCAGAAGAAAAACATGTCCCTTCTTGTTTGTCGGTTTCGAACAAAAGGACATTCAACAAGTTGTTACTGAGTATATATAACTAAATGTAACTTTATTTCACTTAACTAAGGGATCAAAAGTGTCCAAAAGTTAAAAAGAAATGATTTCATTTTATTTCATTTCGTATCTCCCCTCCTCGTGAGATAATTCAAGGTCTTTGGTATAACAAAAATTTTGCGAAACTTTTGTTTTTGCCTCGAAATCACCTTATTCAATTCTACTAATATTATAAACGCGAAAGTTTGTGAGGATGTATGGAAGTATGGATGCATGGATTTGTGTTACTATTTTACGCAAAAACTACTGAATGGATTTTAATAAAACTTTACAATAATACATAAGAATAACACATAGCCTATACATTATAAAGATATTGTGTAAATTGTCCAAAATATATCACGATTCTACATTCACTTTACAATGTTTATTAGTTTGACGTGGTTATGTCATGTTGATTTCTTCAAGGACTAGAGTAAGAAAAGTTTTTTATTGTGAGCGAAGCTGCGGGGCGAAAAGCTAGTCAAACATAAATCTTTATCTCCGGACAGAGCTGTAACTGTGAAATTTTAGATGCCTTTTAGATATAAGTTTACGAGTGTTTTAAGAGTTTACATGTATTGCGACGGCCCTGTAGCCTAGTTGGTAGTATGCCTCCCTACAAACCACAGGGTCGCGGGTTCGAATCCCGCCCAGGGCAAACATTCGTGTGATAAATACTTGAGTTTGCTGTGTGTCTAAAATTTATATATTATGTACTATGTATATCAGCTGTCTGACACTCATAGTGGCTCTGAGCTCAGATAGCCGTGTGTGAGGTGTATTAAAAAATCTTGTGATACGAAATTACTTTTTTCGCTTTATATTTATTAATATCATTATTGGTTTAGGGAACTCTGGACCTCAGAACGTTTTTAGATTGTTCGTAAAATATCTGGTTTGTACTTTCTTTTCTAAAAAAAATCTCGATTATCACCTTACAAATAAACCAAAGCAATTTAATAAATACTGGTATCAACTCAATTCTCTTCTCTAAATGTATTTTTTTCTCTTATCACATTGTTTTATCATTAAATTATAAGAACAACCGTGAACCAAACAAAATTTGACCCAGAACTAAAAAAATGTTGCAACTTTACTATAATGTGTTCTCGTTATTTAAAAATAAACCATTAAAATAGTTATTAGTAAAATTGCGGTGCCATTAGAAAGTGCAAGAGAAACTTATACAATAGGAAATAATGCATTGTTTTCATTGTGTCATTGGTTTCATAACTTCTCACTTGCTGACACGAAAACCTCAATGAGTCGAACAGCTTAAAAAAACAAATACATTACACGTCTATTTGCCGAAGTACTGCCTTCATTTATTTTTTGTGTGTTGTGTGGTTCCCTTAATATCGTTATTCTAAGCGTTCCCTGCTTAGATTTTTAAAATACTTGATGGGCATGGTTTTGTTCTCAATCAAGCCCACATAGAGGACGAGATGAAGCCTTACTGTTCTGTTTACTCTATATTTATAAACAGCTGGGTTATAAGCACTCGGGAATACAGTCACTGGTAGATCGTTTCGCAACTTGGCGTGCTCCATAATTGATGAGCAATAAAAGATAATCCAGGAATAAGATGCCCCCGGCAAGATGGAGTGATGATCTATGAAAAGTGGCTGGCAGCAGGTGGATGCGTGCGGCCGAAGATCGGGCCAAATGGCGCGCCTTGGGAGAGCAGTGGATTGGCGCAAGCTGTAAATGATGATGATGATGATGATGAAAAGATGATCCAAAGCGCTTGGTACGAGCACACTAAAGATCCACCACTAATCCAACTCAAGTATGAGCTGGAAGTAGCTACACTGTAAATCTTCTTCTTGCTGGTTAATCTTCGTCCTGGTATCTCTCAGCAGGGATGTAGGGCTCCTAGTGTAGACTTCTAATGACTTCTATCGACGACAGTAAATTTCCTGTACCTAAGAAAACGGACAGCAGCATTTACTTTTGTCTAACCATGACTTCAATCCACAATATCTGTCCCAGCCTGTCTTTTTTTTTTGTCAGAGTTGTAAAAACATCGACCAATAACCCTGTTGTCTAAACTGTGGAGCCGCCCAAGGTTTCTGACGTGGCGATAAAGACTATATCCGTAGATAGAGCAGGGACTACGGCATATCATCTTACGTTTTAGATGGACTCATGTGATCCAGCTTACAATGTCCTGATTAAACTCGGGAATTGCTTACAAACTGGTATTTCTTTGAAATATTTCCTACCTTCGAATCTGGAACTTCCACTCGGATTATACCTGCTTTTCAACAGAGAGAAGCTAAAGCCCAGTAATTTACTGTTAGAGACTTTTGAAGTCATTTGCAAATTGAAATCTTATCTAGGGGATCTCAAGTTTCAATAAACTTCTTTATAAAATCGTTAAGCTTTGTTCTCTTACAAAAATACCTTGTGTAAAACTCTTAGAATTAACCCAAAAAAAAAGCTTTATAAGTAATACTATATCGCCACTACTGAAAATAACCACAATCTGACCTATTTAAAATAATACATTCTAAATGAATATACGAAATATAATATAATATGTACGAAAACCATCGACCTAAGCTGAAAAAGGAAAATGGTTTCCGTAATGAAGCGTGCAAATAATGAGGCAAATCTGCTACCGCCTTACAGTATATTTTTCAGGTAAAATGTTTGTTATTTTTGAAACTTGCTCCACAACAATTCAACTTCGTGTTGAATGTAACGAATCTGTTGTGTAAACCATACTAACATTATAAAGAGGAAAGATTTGTATTTTTGTGTGTTTGTAATGAATAAACTCAAAAACTACTGAACCGATTTCAAAAATTCTTTCACCATTAGAAAGCTACATTCATCCTGAGTAACATAGGCTACCTTTTACCGCGGGAAAATGTCTCATTTGCACGGGAAAAACTGTTAACGCGGGCGGAGCCGCGGCGGAAAGCTATTTTTAATAATTACTAAGTTCATTACCAAAATTTATTTTTATTTTACCAAAAAAACGTGTTGGGTAATTACAATGAAAACTTGACTTCTAAACGAAGTTATGGCAACAAATTCCGACCAAAGATGAGGCTTTAGACTAGCAGAGAAGATTATAAGTTGAAGTGGACTTATCATCATCATCATTACAGCCTGTAGATGTCCACTGCCTGACTTTCTGCTTCGTGTAAAATGCGCGAATCTATACAACGTGTTTACTGATAAATACTTAGTTGTTATTTATCAAAGAGTAGAGTTGCAAATACATGAAAAGTCGTATTTTGGTGTACAGATATGAAACCTACGCCATTATTATTTAAAACAACAATTACTATTTGATAAAATGTCGTAAATTATATTATACTTTCTGAGATATTTTGGTTCGACGTTTTTTGCCATAACTCTATAACCTCTTCATTGGTCGGAATCTTTCTTTCTGTCTTTCTGGCTAAAACAGACTAGGATGAAATGGTTGCTTATAAAACTAACAAACTTTTAAAATGATCTCCTACCTTAGGTATCCTAGGAGAAGAATGGCTAAATTACTAAATCCCTAAAGACTTTACTTAAAACAATTTATTCATTTTATATCTAAAGGTCTTGGAAGCGCAAATGAAGTTGATTCAAACGGTTTTTAGATCTCCGATTAGATTTAAAAATTATACGTTTATTCATGACAATCATAATCTGGAACTCAAGTTATATACTTCTGCTGTATAGTAATGAAATAATAATACGACAGACATACAGAATAATGTTTCTTGTGTTTTTAATTCATTTTGTGACAAGAGAACTTGCGCAATTACCATGGTCTTACAAAACAAGGTCTAACAAGAAGACCACGTGACTGACACAAGGCTACGTCATTTTGCGCTGTTCATCCTTGTCTATTACACGCATTCGACAAGGATGAATAGGCAAAATGACGTAGAAATGACGTAGGCTTGTGTCAGTCACGTGGTCTAATTGTTAGACCTTGTTTTCTTGGGCCATGCGCAGTTACCTATGCACATTTGAAGAGCAAATTCTAAGACGTAGATATATCAAATTGGGTCAGTATACCGTATCTGTACACATACATAGTATAAACGCGCGTAAAGTTAATCCACAAATACAATAAATGCGAAATTGTGTTTGTCTGTTTTTGTGCGTAAACTAAGCAGCATATTCACATGATTTTTGCCTATCTACAAGCTTTTTTTCCACGAATTTCTTTGAACGTAATAAAACAGTAAAGCAAGCGAAGTCACGGGGCGAAAAGCTAGCGTTTGATTAATGTATTCTGCGGCTAAATGTATTACGCAATTAATTTTATTGTAGATAACTTCCTCGGTTTGTGGATGTGCGAACGCGTAAACGATTATCACGGTATTTGTGGTTTTACTTTTATCTAGCGATAGTTTAAGCGTTTCGTGACGGTAGTTTACGTAATATTATGGGAATGAGGTGGTTTGGAAACTGAACTTCTTGAGATAATTATTGTGAGGTTTACTTTGAAACCGGTGTATTTTGAGTTCTGTTAACAGCTCATATTATATCCCCACCGAGAGGCTCGAGCCTACCCTAAAATCAGGGTGAGTAGGCCTTAGTCGACCACGCTGGCCCAGTGCGGGTTGATCAACTTCACACACAACCTTTGAAATTTTTTCGCAGGTGTGTGCAGGTTTCCTCACGATGTTTTCCTTCACCGCAAGAGCGTCGAATAAACGTACATATGAATTCGAAAATCGTAATCACATTGGTACGTGCCGAGGCTTGAACCTGCGAACTTCCGAATGGAAGTCAACAGCCCTAGCCACTTGGCCACCGACGCTCTCATATTTATTTTGTTTTGAGTATGTAGATGTAATGTAGACGATAAATGAATTTATAGGTCTATATGGGTTACTCCTCGACGGCACCAATACCTGAGGGCAACGTCGCGGAGGTTCACGATTTTTTAGTCGTTTCTAATTATTTGTGTACCTAAATAAAATCGTGAACCTTCGGAACGGTGACCTTGGGGATTAGTACCCTCGGAGAGTGAACCAGGTTTATTACAAACTGGCTGTCCGCCCGCTTTGACTTTGCAGTTTCCCGTAGAAACGAGATGTTTTCCCGCGGTAAAAACGATCTAAGATGATGACCGAGGATATAAAGTATCACCATGCAAAATTTCATTTAAATCGGTGCAACAGTTTCGGAGACTACACTAAGAGACAAACAGAGAAACAAAAAATAAAGTAAAAATCTAGATATTTTCTTTATCGCTTCTTACATCCCTCTGAATCGGTTTTTAGCATCTTTTTTCTATGTACACATTTTCGACCTCTACATTTTTATTATATAGATGTTTGTACCTATACTACGTTTGTTCGTTTCATTGAACATTTCGTTTAACATTTGTTAGATTGTGACAGTAATTGAGTGACTTTTCTAAGTCTAAACGAAAAGGTGCGGAAAGTCGTACCCTGATTAAAGGGAAAGCTAATAATATACCTATCCTTTTAGGCCGTTTTCAAGAGAATTTAACATTGGGCGGGCACGAACTAGGCTTTATAACTTTAAGGTTTTCCGGAAAAGGAAGCTGTACCGTGCCGGTATAAACTTAATTAATTAAAATCAGTTTCAGTCACGTTCATTTATACAGCCAGTCAAAGATATGAAATAATCTTAAATGACGTGGATTCGGGCGCTGCAGTTTCGGAGATCAGCCCGTACAAACAGACAAACAGACCAACAGATAAAAAGAGAAACAAAAAAACTGGATAAGTTCTATATCACTTCTTATATCCCCCTGTCTTGGTTGTTAGCTTTTTTTCTATGTATAGATTTTCGACCTCTACAGTTTTTTTTATATAGATTAATATAGAAAAAAAAAACATGTAAAGTTAAAAGTTAACACGAATCTAAGCGAAAAACACCTACGCTTGAAAATGGAATTGGGGATTCCAGTTGCTCGTTACACACATGTGCCTTGCTGTTTCTCTTTTTCCAAGTTCATGTATCAAAATAGTCCCTTAATCAGTAATGCATTGTTTTATAAGTATACTAGCTGCCCGACCGCGGCTACGCCTTCGTTGGTTTTTTGCTTCTTCAGTGGGAATTACGTATTTTACCGCGGCATAAGGTAGCCTTAATCCGTCCCCAAGGTCTATTCTATCTCTGTACCAAGTTTCATCAAAACTTTCCACCCGCGCTGC
Source organism: Teleiodes luculella (assembly GCA_948473455.1). NCBI lineage: Eukaryota > Metazoa > Arthropoda > Insecta > Lepidoptera > Gelechiidae > Teleiodes > Teleiodes luculella. The sequence continues at coordinate 13,050,950 of OX419591.1, read as the reverse complement.
CATTTTTTCTCGTGGGAATGAGGAGTTTTTCGCGGCAAAAGGTAGCTTATATTAATTTCCAAGGTCTATTCTATCATAGGTACCCAACAACGGTCAGATTGGTACAGATACCAAGTTTCATCAAGTTTCCGCCCCACGGCTCCGCCTGCGACTACAGTCTGTCCCGTGGGAATGGGTAGCCTATGTCCGTCCCCAAGGTCTATTCTATCTTCGTGCCAAGTTTCATCAAAATCGGTTCAGTCGTTTAGGCGTGAAAGTGTAACAATCAGACAGACAGAGTTACTTTCGCTTTTATAATATTAAATAAGTAGGAATAGCGATTAAAAAAAAAAAGTTTGTATCGTGTTCTCTTTGATAACACTTGTTTCTTACAGGACTTAACGATTTATTGCTGAAGTTAGAGTGAAATTGTACGAAAATAAATTTATTTCAACTATAAATTTATAGTAAATTACTCCGGAGGCATTGCTTAAAGATTCTCAGATAATCCTGGGTTAAATGGAGCTTGTGTTAATAAAATATTCCAAATCAGAGCCGGGCAAACTTTGTTTCATTTTAATTTTTCGCTTCGATTTATAGAAATTAAACTTTGTTTAATCTTCATTCAAACGTCCTTTTTAGGGTTCCGTAGCCAAATGGCAAAAACGGAACCCAGGATTCGTCATGTCGGTCTGTCCGTATGTCACAGCCACTTTTTTTCCGAAACTATAAGAACTAATACTGTTGAAACTTGGTATGTAGATGTATTTTGTGAACCGCTTTTTTTTTTTTAATTGACCTATGCTTGTGTCGAAAAGGTACGACCAATCAAGCTTCACCGGACTTGAATGTGAACCGCAATAAGATTTTTACACCAAAAATAGAAAACAGTAAATTTTGGGGGTCCTTTTCATCAAAATTATTCGTGTGGGTTATTTATGGATAGGTCTTCAAAAATGATGCTGAAGTTTGTAATTTTTATTTTCTAAACTGAATAGTTTGCGCGAGAGACACTTCCAAAGTAGTAAAATGTGTGTCCTCCCCCTGTAACTTTTGAAATAAGAGAATAATATAGCTAAAAAAATTATGATGTACCACATCATGCAAACTTCCACCGAAAATTGGTTTGAACAAGATCTAGTAAGTAGTTATTTTTAATACGTCTCAGTAAATAAAATAAAATAAATAAATAAAAGTTAGAACGAACTACAAGAACTTTTATGTTATATTACTTGCTTCTATGGAACCCTTCATGGGCGAGTCCGACACGCACGTGGCCGCTTTTTTCAAAACTTTATTATTCATTTAAATGGCGAAATCATTTCAAGATTTACTTTTTAGCTTATTTCTATTAAAAAGATGATGATCAGGACCATGGTCTAAAAAAACAAGGTCTATCACTCCGACCACGTGACTTGACACAAGCCTACGTCATCTGCAGTTCATCCTTGTCGAATAATACGCATTCGACAAGGATGAACAGCATGATGACGTAGGCTTGTGTCAAGTTTGACATTCCGAGTAGAAGACCTTGTTTTTTAGACCATTATCAGGACTAAACTTACCAGCACATGGATGACGTGTCCACAGATGAACCCAATGATGATGGTTCCCAGGGAGCCGACAAGCAGACCAGCATTTTTGAAGGCAAGAGGCATGGCCAGCACTCCCGACCCTAAAGAAGCCTTGAGAAGATGCGCTAGCGCTCCGAAACTCCTGAAACATTAAATAATAAAATAAATAAATAATGTGGGGACATCCACACACGGCCATGGCCAAACTAGGCAGAGCCTGTACTATGGGTGTCAGACAGTTGATTTAATACATATTATATAGATAAATACATACCTATATAAATACCTATACAACATCCAGACATAAGACAAACACAAGTGTTCATCACACGAATGTTTGCCCTGGGTGGGATTCGAACCCGCGACCCTTTGCTTCGAAGGCAGGCTCACTAACAACTAGGCTGTGGCCGTCATGAAAAATTAAATTAGCTTATTACAGAAACCTGGTTTAGAATATTGCTTGAGTTTTATAAACCAACAATCAATAGAATCACACTAATAAAGGCGAAAGTTTGTGAGTGTGTATGTTTGTTACTTTTTCACGTCTAAACGGCTGGAGCCAATTTAACAAAATTTGGTATGGAGTTAGCTGATTCAAGTCCGGTGAAGCTTGATCCGTCGTACCTTTTCGACTCAAGCATAGGTCAATAAAAAAAAAAACGAGTTAGCTGATTAGCTGATAACTTGGGTTAACACACAGGTTACATTTTACCGCGGGAAAATACCTCAATCCCACGGGAAAACCTTATAACGCGGGCGCACCGCGGGGCGGAAGCTAGTAGAATATAATAATATTAATTTGGCTCATAATACTAAGTCCCCACCGAGGGCTTCGAGCCCACACTTAAGTCAGGGTGAATAGGCCTTAGTCAACCACGTTGGCCCAGTGAAGGATGACCAACTTCACACTCAATCTTTGAATCACTTCGCAAGGGTGTACAGGTGTCCTTACGATGTTTTCCTTCGAATAAACGTAAATATGAATTCGAAAATCAAAACCGTGGGCGTCGCGTCGGCGGTAAAGGCGTTGGCGATACCTTTTGGTGTGTAGCAGCCTTTTATGTTTTTTTTTTCACTGTTTGTAAACGACGTATGTACATGATTTTTCGACACACGAAAAATGGGTAAGTACAAGGGTTTAATACCCAAGATCGAATTGCAATAATCGACTGTTGTTTGATCGATGACAGTTAACCGAAAGCTTAAAAGTTCATTGTGAGATGTTATTAGTTGGCGCAGCTGCAGAGTATTACCTAAAAATAAATAATAGTACTAGTTCTACATAGATTTTTGCCGGAGTGGATACCCAACACTAATTCAGGCAGTACCGCAGAATAAATAATAGTACTAGATGTACTTACGATGTATTGGATTCGTTGGGTCTGTGATCAGCAGGTATGTAAGGGTCCAAATCTTCCCTGGAACCATTGTAGGCTAGCTCGATTCTGGAAAGTAAATATATCTTTGTAAATATAAGTGAGGTTCAATATTTTTAGTGAAGATTTTTTTCCTTTAGACGCGGTTTGTCATTCCTGTTCCATTACGGAATTTATTACCTTTTTGTCCCGCTTACACATGTATTTTTTTCCCATTGGAATTAACTACTTGAATCGCATAATTACTATATTTATCAAGTAATGAATAAAATGTATAATGCTATTAATTAAGAAATACGTACATATAAAGTCTATACCACTCTAGACCCATTTCAGATCACTTTTTAGCTTTTTGCCATTTATGATATTTTTAAAATCAAATTAATTTAATTTAGATGAATAACTAATAATATATCCAGGTTCAATCTACATTTTGTGAAAATCCTGTACATTATAATACAGTGTTTTGTGTAAATTAAAACTATTCATAAAAATGCACGGAAGGCTGACTAATAAACAATCAAATTATAAAACACTTTTGCGCCTTTTCCACTAGTCAATATTAGAGTGAAGTAACGTTTAGTTTTTTTTTACAGATAACAGTTACGTTATTTTTAAAACTTCTTTTTTTATTTTCTGGCCTCGTTGCTAGACCTTATTGCCGAGGTTTATTTACCACAACACTGTGCACGTTAGAGTGTTAGCAGAGCCATCAATTTCATCAATATTTACTATTTGCCCGACTATGAAGAAGACAAAACAGAGGTTACGAATTCCCCACACAAGCGGGAGCAATCTGTGTTACAGGCTGTATATAAACTAGCAGCCCGCAATTTCCCTGTCTGTGGGTTCGCTCCTTTAGTGGTCATTCTATAAATGACTTAAGTTAAATGTTAGAAAAGTTAAATGAAAACGGCCGCCATTATTGTGGTGCTTAGCATACAGTCCACAACTTCTATTTATTTCAAGCATCTCTATAATTTTTTTATACAATTCATTAGTATGTCAGCTTTTATTTTGAAGTCGGGTTTTTATACAAAAGACGTTTGTTTTTGATTGATATCACTCAATCTCCGTACCGTGGCTCTAGACAACTTAACCTCAATTTATGAATGAACGCGTAATAACGTAAAAATGACGAAACACTTTTATGTTGTTGCATCAGATGCATGTAAATATTACCAATGCATAAATAATTTGATAATAATTACTAAGTGGTTGGATAAAGATATTATGCGTGACTAGATTTTTTAAATGTAAACTTAGCATAGGTTACTTCCGGATTGTATAGCTTTTCTATGGGGAAATCATGATTTAATTAGAAGCCAGAACATGCAGTTGGACATTTACACTACGAAATTCACTCCTACCACTACGGAATAAGGGCGCTCTCATGGTCAAAATATCCAGCCGCATGCGCTTGATACTGTAATAGGCTCAACAGTAGTTACTAGAAAGTTAGTTTTCCTGCCTATTTACATCGAACTTAATTCATTACAAAAAAATATGTATAAAAATAAACCCTTTCTTTTTATTTTATTATAAGTATTAATGTATATTTATAATTTATTTTTTGGAGGACCTTCTCGCCTTTTGTGTACGAAGTATCTTACTTTGCAGGATTGCGGAAGGATCGGAGGAAATTGCTCTAACCTATAAGGCCGCTTGTATTTTTATATCGTTTTCATGTCTTGTGTGCAATAAATAACTTTGTATTATATTGAAGTGGTCTCTACTCACCCCTCCGAGAAAGAGGCTTTTTTAAATTGACCTATCATCATCATCATCATCATCTCAGCCGAAAGACGTCCACTGCTGGACAAAGGCCTCCCCCAAGGATCTCCACAATGATCGGTCCTGCGCTGCCCGCATCCAGCGGCTTCCCGCGACCCTCACCAGATCGTCGGTCCACCTCGTGGGGGGCCTGCCCACACTACGTCTTCCGGCGCGCGGTCGCCATTCAAGAACCTTTGAAATTGACCTATGCTTGTGTCTAAAAGGTACGACCAATCAAGCTTCACTGTACTTGCGGGGGAGCGGAAGACTCTACGCCAAAAAAAAAGTCATGTACCAATGCGTCTAGGGGCTGCTCGCGGGAGCCTCGGACCTAGGCCTAGCGCGTTGATACTGAAAAACATCGTGAATTAGACGACGCCTGAGGGGCTCCGTCTCTGATTATCAATTTTGATTTTGGTTTTGTACGCGTCCCCGTTGACGGGTACGGGCACTGTTACATGAAGGGTAATTGTAACCTGAAGGGTAGAAAGAGGCACATACATGTAAGTAAGTGTATTGTATTCTACATGTAGGTATTTTCCAAGGCTCTTATAAGTAATTGTAATGGAGGCCTCAGAAAGAGCAATCAGGGTGGCAGGATATTGGGCAACAAAAATTTAAAACTAGCCATCGACACGACAGAAGAAGAAGTAGTTGTACGTTAGTATTTTTAAGATCCTTGGTATTTTGACATCAACTTACTTTGAGCTGTAGGCATCAGCTATGGTCGAAAGCCGCGGCGCCGAAGGTTTCACTTTTACCATTTTTGTTTTTTAAATTAAATATTAGTCGGTAAATACTTTTGTACTCTCTGGCATTTCCACTGGGCTTTTACCTGGAAACAAGAAAAAACGGGTAAATTTAAGTTATTTTCGCTCTGAAATTATACATTTCTATTTTAAGACTTTGTCAAATGATCCAAAATAAAAAAATATTAAAATAAAAAAAGAACATCAAATTAGAATGATATTGTCAGTTCGTGTTTAATATTATCCTGTGATAAAACTACAAAAGAATATAATAGATTAGAATAGGTATACTTTATGAATGAGGCACAAAAATGTCTACACATTTTGATCTCGTAGGTTTGACAGTTGCTTAATTTTTTATCGTGTGGGTTTCGAGGTTAACCTACCTCATTGGCCCTTATCATTGTGCCATCTAGGGCTTCTGACATGGCTCATATAATAACTATTAACGACATCCGCAGATAGTAAGGCACAATTTATTTATTGTGTACCTAAAATGGTAGGACCAAAAATGGACCAAAAATGTAGGACCAAAAAGGTAGGACCAAAAATGGACCAAAAATGTAGGACCAATAAGGTAGGACCAAAAATGTTGACCGTCAAAATAATGTGTTCTAAATTCAAAATTCTCTCCGGCCAGCTTTTAAAATATTATGCCTGTACCACCGTATACCGTAGTGTAACTCCATACAAAAGTGTCATTTTGGCGCGCTTTGAAATCTCTGGTTACTTCAGGCTGCAACAGCCAGGGTTGTTGCACTCTCTCGAACGGGCGTAAAATAAAAATTTAAATATTTTTTGCGTGATTTAGAGAAACAAATAATAAAAGCAATGCCAAATAACATGAGAGATTGTTCCGCGTATGGATGTTTAAATTAATCAAGAAATTAATATTTTTTAAATTACCAAGTGAGGTAATTAGATTAAGATTATTATTAAGATTATTCTTTACAATTTGTGTATTGGTGTTTTGAGGTGTTTTTAAACGTAGTAACTGGTAAATAAGAATGTTCCTACCTACTTCTCTTGTAGTACAGGTAGTCGTGCGTGACCTTGAGCTATTATTAAAGTAATCGGACTGAGTGGGTATATATTTCTCTTCTATTAAGCACGGGGGATTGAAATATAGTCTCTTTCAATGCTGTTATATTCAAAGTAGATCGTTTTAATAAAGCCCAACCAAAGAAATAAAAAACCTCGCCAAATTTCGGAATTTTAATGGAACTAATTTTATAAGAGAAATTGTTGCCATAGTCGTAAAAATATAAATGTGACGCCCCCAGAGCAGGTTTTTTATTTATTTGGCCAGGCTTTACTTTAAGTAATTATTTGCAAACTTAACAAGTGGTCAAGAGAAACAAGCAGTGTTCAACCCTACAGCATGTCATTCATTCATTCGTTCAATCCCAGAAAACCGCGAAGTTATCCTACTGTATGTACGTAGTACATACTATATTTATATTGTGCCTGTACAAATATGTCATTCATTCGTTCGTTCAATCCCAGAAAACCGCGAAGTTATCCTTCTGTATGTACGTAGTAGGTACATACTATATTTATTCTGTGGTATAACTCTGAAAATAATTTGTATTTTTGGAAAATAATTTCATAGTTAGTTATGAATGTTTATTTAAATTCATAATATTAATTTGAAAAAGACGTTCATATTTCCTATTGAATTTAACGCAATATGGGAGATAATTTGAGTAATGTTGCGATATAATGAAGACCAATTTCCGTCCTTATTACGCTTCGTGGGAATGCTGTACAGTTGGACATAATGATAATTGTTCCTTTTCTTTGCTTCAGGGTCAAGGACTCAATAATATTGCCATTGTACGGACATAGGTTTCCTGTATACTTAGATATAACTAGTTTTCCGCCGCGGCTCCGCCCGCGTTAACAGTATTTCTCGTGGGAATGGGGAATTTTTCCGGGGTAAACGGTAGCCTATATTTTTAGGTCTACCTATTTGTACCAAATTTTTAGGATTATTTTAGGTATTTTTTTACACATCTTCACTTATCCACAGAAATAATTAGTTTTACACATTTCCTATATATATATATATATATATTCTTTATTGCACAAAACAAACATACATTTAATACTTAGAGCTAGTGTACAAAGGCGAGCTTATCTCTATAAGAGATCTCTTCCAGCCAACCTACAAGATGGTGGAAAAGGAGATAACTGAGTAGGCACAGGATTGTGCAATTATTAAAAAAGAAAAAAGAAAAACGAAAGATATACTCCTAACTAAATACTAAATAAAAACACATACATAAGTAATTATTAATACATAAACTAAATACGATACATAATTACATATACAAATAAATATATAAATATATATATACATATAGTATGCAATATAGTGGATTAAATATTAAAGACGTGATAAGAAATGCTCTTTTACCTTGTGTTTAAATGAATGTATAGAGGGACTGTCTTGGATAGCTCTAGGTAGCTTGTTCCACAGCTGGGCAGCGCGTATAGTGAAGGATTTGAAGAAAAAGTTACTGTTAGCACTAGGACATTCCAGTGTCCTAGTGATACAGGGACGTCTAGATCGAGGGTCAGGGGGTAGAAGATGGAATCGAGATCGAAGATAAGAGGGGGTTGCGGGGTTTTTGAGAATGTTGTATAAAACAGAAAGGATGTGCACATCACGACGAAGACGAATAGGGAGCCATTTAAGCTGAGCACGAAATTCAGAGACATGGTCATACTTACGAAGACCGAAAATAAAACGAATAGAAAGATTTTGTAAGCGCTCGAGCTTATTTAGTAACTCCTCTGTCGCATCCAGGTAGCAAACATCGGCGTAGTCGAGAATAGGGAGAAGAAGGGCTTGTGCTAACAAAATCTTAGTCTTAAATGGGAGAAAGTACTGTAGTCTCCTGAGTGAGTGAAAAGAGTAATACAAGTTCGGAATTTTATACAATTCCTAGGACTGATATTATGTTATAAAATTATTATTTTGTATTATATTATAAACATTATTTCATAGATTTCCTAACTCCGGAATTGTAGACATTTCCTACGAATGGTATACAATTCCTGGATTTCATACATTTCCTATAACATATTTACTTGAAAACTCTCCTTCTGTGACCAAGCTCACCTAAAGGGATATAAGTTGTATATGGAAATGATCCTTTAAGCGGTTTACTCGTATTCCTAGTATTCAATATGCCCCTTTCTGTAATTTTAATAATGTTTTTCCTTTCGATATTATTTTGTTGATGTTAACGTCTTTATATCCTTACATGTATGTCCCCGACAACTATCTTCGCGGCCGCAGCCATCGTCTGCTCGCTGAGGAGGTGGTGCGCACAGTTGCACATGAACATTCTCCCCTCGTAAAAGCCCGAGTGCAGCTCAATGCAGTTCTTGCCGTAGAGCCAGACTGTGACTTGTTTGCCGATCATTGGTCCAACCTACGTCGGATTTTCTTAAAATATATCAATATGATCTCCTGATTACTTAGTCATTAGGTTTAAGTTTTTCTTATTTTGTTATTAAGTTTTTCTTATGTTAAGTAATGAAAAAATTATATTTGTTTTTTTTTTTTTTTTTAGTTACTTTAGGTTTAAGTTCTTTGTTGTAAATATCTTAAGTTTATCAGCGCATTGGCTCTGGCTGTAATTGCTGTTAAAACTTATTTAATAAATAAATAAATAAATAAATGTGTCGTCTGTGAAAAAATATTACCAAAATTTGTTTACAACAGTATTATAGAAGTAGGTACTCGTATTGTGAATCCTTATCCCTGCTAATATTATAAATGCATTAGTAACTCTGTCTGGTTAAAACGCTTTCACGGCAAAACCACAAAGCTGATTTTGATGAAACTTAGTAGGTACCGAGTGCCGAGTGCGAGTTTTGCAACCAAAGTAAACGCGCTCGATAGCGAGAGCGTAAACGCGATTTTGTATGGAATTGAAACTACGCCATCTGTGGACAGTTCGCTAAACTAAAATTTCTCCATACTAAATGCTCGTTTACGTTGTAGTTATCGAGCGCGTTTCGTGAGTAAAAAACTCGCACTTGGCACTCAGAGATAGAATAGACATTGGAAAAAGACATAGGTTACATTTAACCGCGGGAAAATACCTCATTCCCACGGGAAAAAACAGATAACGCGAGCGGGGCCGCAGGGTGGCAAGCTAGGTAACAACACCTAAAGGATTATCTGAAGCCTTATAGGACTCCGCCCGCGTTTACAGTTTTTCCCGCGGGAAAAGGTAGCCTATGTTACTCAGGGTAAATGTAGCTCTCAAATGGTGAAAGAATTTTTGAAATTGGTTCAGTAGTTTTTGAGTTTATTATTATTATTATTATTTATTATTTATTTATTTATGAACAGTATTACATTATAAATTATACATAGTCCCGCAAAACTGCTTCAGCAGTTTGACTGCAGGTAAGAGTCTCTAATTATACCAACTAATGTAACACTATAGGTACTTAATTTTAGATAACAGTGCATATATATTCAATTATGGAAGAGTATCCAATAAGTATTTTTAAGTACAGTTTTAAACTGTATTCGTTAAATGTATTTATTTACGTTAATATGTATACTAGTTTGTTATTATAAGTATTGCTGTATCTTATATATGTATAATATTCTTTTGATTCGTTTATTATTAAAGTACTAAATTATTTTCTATCTAGATTAAAATCGTTTTGAATCCTGATATCGCAGCTATTATAAGTTTTTTATTGGAATTTCTACTGCTACGTTGCTCTCGACTTTAAAACCTATTTACTCTTGCAGTGGTTAACTGTTATTGGCCTAAATTTATATCCAATATGTAAACTTCTTATGTAATATTGTGCTGTTGTTAACCCAAATAAATAAAAATAAAAAAAAATAAAAATAAAATAAGTTACAAACACACACACACACACACACACAAAAGTACAAATCTTTCCTCTTTATGATATTAGTATGATTACTCGGCATGTAGCATTCACGGAACTTACTAGTAGGTACAAGTAGCGGCACGAAACTCCAGGTTTGTACGTCATTGCGCAGAAGTCTAAAATAAGGGTCGCGGGGGAGTTACAGGGTCGCGGGGAGTATGGGGAAACATGCGCGGGAATCAAGGTCAATTGCGCACTTACGTGCCGCTACCTGTATTATAAATGCGAAAGTAACTCTGTCTGTCTGTTTGCTACGCTTTCACGCCAAAAGCACTGAACCAATTTTTATAAAAAAAAATACAAATATAGAATAGAGCTTAGGAGAGACATAGGTTACCTTTCGGCTTTTGAATAAAGTGGTATAATATTACAATACCTTTTCAAATGATTCGAGCATCTTCCCAAAAGAAATCTCATTCGGTAAAAAAAGAAATAAACTTCACCAATTTAATTTAATTTGTATGAGTTTGTCGATTCTTTTCTTCCTTTTTTAAATTTGTTAGAACTATGACTAAGCTTGTTCTTTCAGTATATGCTAAATCGTATAAGTGGCAATTGAATACATGGATCATAAACCATAAGCATTTCGATATCTGTAGTCGAGGCTTGTATTAAAATTTAATATGATATGATCTAAATTTGTATCTTTTTAACGTATCCCACGTTAACGTTAACGTAAGCACGATGTAATGTACAACAGCCAGCACATGCGGCTGGATATAATGACCTTGGGAGCGCCGCTTTTACAAACAATAGTGTGACTTAAATCTTACTGAAACCTTCAGAATTATTAGACTGATAAGCCTTTCCTCATTGTAATATTTACACATGAGGAAACGAAAAGGATCGTGCTTTTCATAATCATACCAATATTATAAAGAGGAAAGATTTGTATTTTTGTGTGTGTGTGTGTGTGTATGTTTGTAATGAATAAACTCAAAAACTACTGAACCGATTTCAAAAATTCTTTCACCATTAGAAAGCTACATTCACTCTGAGTAACATAGGCTACCTTTTACCTTGCGAAAATACCTCATTCCCATGGGAAAATCTGTTAGCGCGAGCGGAGCCGCGGCGGAAGGCTAGTTAAATATAATTTTGTTTCGTACTTTGCAGCTACTACAGCTTAAGAGACCCCCCACATTAGTGTCTTTAGTTCGAGCATCATCGTCGTACGTCGCGCATACAATCATAGGCAGCAAGGCGAGTGAAACAAAACACGGACGCAGATGAAGTCAAAACGTCGACGCTCGAAAAACGCTAATCTGGGGGGTGCCTAATAAGCCTCGCCGCAGTAAATGAAACCTTAGCCTATAACCTGAAAAGGACTATGTTTGATTCATAATACGATCATTCGTTATGTAAAAAGCTTTTTTCAAAACACGACCACCCCGGACGCTTCGACCCATATCCACAGCTTTTCAATTCAATGGAATCCCATGAAGAGCGTATAAAAATGTCTAAATACCGCGCGGTAAAACTTTTTTTGAAATTGCCATTACAAATTATTAACACCGAATTGTAATCACATATAGAACACTCAAGCCAAAACATAAATAAAATACTTTTAACTTACGATGACGTACGCAACATCACTTTCGCTTTCCCTATGTATGCTTAAATCTTTAAAACCACGCAACGGATTTTGATGCGGTTTTTTTAATAGATAGAGTGATTCCAGAGGAAGGTTTATATGTATAATACATGCATAATAAACTTAAGGATAACCCACAATAACCATTTTCCCGTGCGGAGCCGGGGTCGCCAGTATTATAAAATATATTATAGGTTTCACTCACTATAAAGTCATAACCGCTTAAATAACAATTTTGCTAAATAATGATTTTTCATTACACAAATCACGAAAGCATAAACACGTTAAAAGTGACACTAATCTGTAGTCAGCACTAGTAATTTGAGATACTTTACACGCTATCTTTCTTATCACTTTATCGTGAGATTTTCGTCTCGTGTTCTCTAGTGCAACGCTCAATAACAACTAAGTACTTATAGTTAATTAGCGTCAATTATGATGGGCGATTGTCATATCTGCCGAGTTTTCTTTAAACAAAAGGTGTTATCATTGTCAAAGGTATTGAGTTAGATATAGCATAACTAAGGTGTGAGATAACTGTCTTGTCTAGAGATGCTTTCTAAAGCATCTCGGATTTAAAACAAGTTTTAGTTATATTGTTCTGTTTGGGTATAGATAGTTATTTATCGGCTTAATAAGTTTGTAACCTCAAAAAGTCTGATGTTGTATGTATTTGTAACAAAAATGTATTATCATCAAATCCTACTAAAATTATAAATGCGAAAGTTGTTGAGCACGGATAGATGTTTATTACTCTTGCAAGCAAAAACTATTCAAAGGATTTTATAGAAACTACAATAATACATATAGCTTATACATCAAAATAACACATAGGCTACCTTTTACCGCGGGAAAATTTCTCATTCCCACAGAAAAAACTGTAAGCGCAGGCGGAAAACTAGTCTATAGTAAAATTATTTTGTTATTTATGCTGAGGAAATAAATATTTATTATTATTATTTTAAATTAACAATTATCACTTTGTGGGACTTTCCCCAGTTTGATTAGGACATTGCAGGCTAAATCACCTGATTCTTAAAAAAAAGATGATTCCGTGCTTCAAAAGGCACGTAAAGTCGTTGGTCCATTACATTATATTCAAACAGGTGCGTATATTATAATTATCAAAGTGTCACCCTGTATGGAGAGCTAAACTAACAAACTTCAGAGACTTTTATTTGATTCATTGTTTGCTCGAAGATTATAATCTTTCAAGGAAATTATTTGAAACGGTAAATAACGTACAATACAAGTTGCTATGACGTATATACAGATAGTAATATACTTAAAGGCAGTGGCCACTATATTGTAACCTTATTTTTAACCTTATACCTTCAACATAAAGTCGAAAACGAATGCATTTTATAAAGTTGTTTTGCCTTATAAAGGGTTAATAATGTGGATGGTATTGAAAGGTAACATTGTTAGATCACTAACCGATATGATATTATTGAACCAGTAAGTTGATCAAAGTCATCAAGATCATAGTATAGCCCATATCTGTCGGCCTAGTAGCCTAGTTGGTAGTACGTCTGCCTACAAAGCACAAGGTCGCGGGTTCGAATCCCGCCCATGGTAAACATTCGTGTGATGAGCATTTATGTTTGCCTTGTGTCTGGATGTTGTATACTTATATATGTATGTAAATCAGCTATCTGACACTCATAGTAGCTCTACCTATTTGGGATTAGATGGCCGTGTGTCAGATGTCCCACATATTTATCATTTATTTATTATTACATGTTATAAAACAAAGTCGCTCCTTGTCTGTCTGTCCCTATGTATGCTTATCTTTAAAACTACACAACAGATTTTGATGCGGTTTTTTTAAATAAATTTGAGTGATTCTTTTTAGTTTATACATGCATAATATACTCATGGATAGCCCACAATAACCATTTTCCCATGCGAAGCAGGGGCGGGTTGCTAGTTAAAAACAAATAAGAAATACTTTTTCGGGGCGACAGAGTAAAAAAAAGGTAATTCGTCATAGATCGTCATGCTATGGGGAAAGAAAATAGAGTGTGCGTAAGAATAACACTAAGGGACTATCCGTTCTACTTACCCCAACAATTTTACCACAATATTATGTAACTCAATCACTGTATGAACTCTCCAAACGTATGATGATTTCGTATAGGTACTATAAATAACCATGGGTCCCGACTTGGCTACTATTTTATGAAATACCTTATGGATCAGTAGGTAATTTGACGCACTAGATTTAAGAAACAGTAGACGTTTACACAATAATGTACAGAATGAAGCTTGACTTTTTCGCTAAGCGAATGCACTGGTATTGAAATAAACTGTACTTTTCCTTTTGTAGTAATATATGAACAATAAATATTGCAAACAAGTATTAGGCACTAATAGGAACCTGACTAATGAATGATCTGTCTGATTAATATCAAACAAACAGTGACGGAAAGTCCAAAGTAAACGTGTTCTTTACAGTCACACCAAATGTCATCATATTTTTACTGCGCATTTTTTAGGGTTCCGTAGAGCTGATGAAACAATCTTCTGGAATTACTGTCATATAATCTGTCTCTGTGACAAATGGTCAGACAGACACACGCACGAGGGACGGATTTGCAGACGGATGAATTAAAAAGCATGTAAATATTGGTAGGTATCATGTATTGTAGGAAGCTTGTCGGAATTACACTGAGAGACCGTAAAACTAATACTTGGCTAAGGGAGCAAAGCAAAGTCACCGATGCAGTGAAGCGAGTGGCAGGGTTGAAGTGGCAGTGGGCAGGACACATAGCCCGAAAACATGGCTCGTGGGGTAAAGCGGTCTTGGAGTGGAGACCTTGGGGTGAAAAAAGACCCAGAGGAAGACCGCAGATGCGTTGGAAGGATGACGTGCTAAAGACTGCGGGAAAGAATTGGATGGACGTGGCACAGAATAGAAATAGATGGCGTATTTTGAAGGAGGCCTACACCGAAATGGTTGAACACGGCTGAGAAGAAGAAGAAGAAGAGAGATCATGTATTCAATTCGGCAACACATAGTAATTTAACGAGTGGGTTTCGAGGTTAACCTACCTCACAAACCCTGGTGTCAGAAAATCAGAATCATTGAGCCGCCTTTGATATAATAATAATTATAAAATTGAAAAGAGTACATGCCATCATTAGTTTCTCGCAAAATGAAAAAAATCTTTAGGAGCATGTTGTAACATAAATAAACTATAATATACTGATCAACTCTAGGCGATCGTATTGAATAAATTGTAATTTATAATAAACTACAATTTATTCATATTTCATAATAATAAATATAAACTGCAGATAATATTATTATGTAACATAAAAATACCAAGCCATGCCTCTCAATCACAAACCAATAGTCTCTTATTTAAAAAAAAAAGATTAATATACCGAACCCCCCTTAACAAAATGTGATACGAATTAACTAGTAAAGTTATTGTTTGAATTTAATTAAATAATTAGGAAAGTAAGTTTCCCAGAGCAGAAAGTGTGGGTTATGTACGAGTATTGTAATCGTAATTTGTTAATTACAGGGAAGTACTCTGACGTATCGAGATGTAATCTTAGCTGATTCATACAAATTTATTGCAGTATGGAGCTTCTGGGTCCCGATCGCGCCATTTAAGATTTTTTAACCCCCGACGAAAAAGATGGGTGTTATAAGTTTGACGTGTGTGTCTGTCTGTCTGTCTGTCTGTGGCATCGTAGCTCCTAAACGGATGCACCGATTTTGATCTAGTTTTTTTTGTTTGGAAGGTGTCACAATCGAGAGTGTTCTTAGCTATGATTCAAGAAAATATCTTCAGCCATTTGAAGATTATCAGCTCTTTTCTAGTTGTTGAAAGGATCAAGTAAGCGTTTTGTGTCGGGGGTTATTAAATTTTTTAATTTAGTGTTATTGAGACTTGGTTTGGGAGAAACTTTTCTTAAGAAGAAGTTAAGAATCCCTTTTTAAGATGTTATCGTCTGTAATTGTAATACGGAGACCAGAAAAATATTTTATTATTTACTAGCTGTCCGCCCGCGGCTACGCCCGCGTTGTTTTTTTTACTTTTCCGTGCACAGTTTCCCGTAGGAATGAGATATTTTCTCGCGGTAAAAAGTATCAAAGATGTTGACTGGTTCATTTTCATTTAATTTGGTCCAGTAGTTTCGGAGATTAGCCCGTATAATTTACTGAGAAGTATATAACTTACTATAGTTTTTTAACTATCATAAGGAAACTCTTTAATTTCCCTGGATAAAAAGTACCTAAGATGTTGACCGGGGATATAATGTACCACCATACAAAATTTCACTTAAATCGGTTTAGTAGTTTCGGAGATTAGCCTGTATAAACAGACAAACAGACAAACAGAGAAACTAAAAATTTGAAAAAAATCTGGATATGTTCTATATCACCTCTTACATTCCCCCGACTCGGTTTTAAGCATTTTTTTCTATGTACAGATTTTCGACCTTTACAGTTTGATTATATAGACTAGCATAGGAGTAATCAAATTGAATCATGTGGTTAGTAGATTCATAGTATGTGTGATTTTTAGGTGTGTAGAATATTAATTATCTTTCGTGATTTGAGGTTTTCAGTTTCCTGCTTTATGTCCTGCTGTGTGAATAAGGATTTGTCAACAAATAAGTAGGTATTGTTATTATTTCGAAACATTATTTTATTATTATGGCAACCATTCTTAAAATTTTATGCAATAAACTTTTTATCTATGTATCTAATTTATTTTTCGTTTGGCAGGTGGTGTTACAAATAGAGTTGTTTGTAAAAGTTTTTGACTGCGCCGTAGTCGGATATAAACAAGGATGTTGTTATAAGTACTACCCGTATAACATCATTGGGTATAATTACCGCCCGTGAAATCAAAAAAGATTATTATTCTGAATTTAATTTAGCAAATTAAGTTAAAATTAAATTACTTATTAGTCTTAGGCTAGATTGTAATATCTTTAAAGAATCTTATTCGGTTCTTTAACACATAGAAAAAAAAAAAATCTGTATTCGTGCTGCTTTTTTTGCGAATGGATAAAAAAAGTGTCAAATTGGGCCTTGGTTTTTAATTATTTTTTCTACTAAACTCGAAAGCAATGTACCCGGGTCACTTAAAAATAAAAAAAAACTAGCTTAATAAAATAAATACCTAGTGTTTTGTAGACAATATACTACACCTTAAATGAAAGTAATAAAAGTTATAAGTCACTTAATTATATTTATTAAAAATTACACAAACAGAAATATAAAACTGCTGATCTCGCCTTAAAACAAAAATAGGAAACATGACATTTTTATACAACAATGTGATTCATTGCTTTCGAGTGTATATTGTGGTAGCAAAATGAGAAAACTTTGAACATGAGCTTTAAGACTTGAGAAAGGTCAGGCGTGAGACTTTAAAAAAGATTTATAAAGTTTTAAATTCCAAGGAAACTTGACTTCAGTTGTGTTTCAGTGTTATATAGTCCGTTTCATATAAATCCATTAAAGTTCATTGACCTTTTTCTTTTCTTGAAAGTTATTAAAAATAATGTAACGCCAAAATGTCTGGCAAGGTCACACGCTCACCCCGCCTTCTACTACGGTATGCCAAACTACGTATTTTGCGATAATCTCCTATAGTTTTATCGTATCGTTTGAAAAAAAGTGCGCATTGTATGCAAGCGTCAATGACCTTTTGTCCGGATTAATATGAAACAAACCATAGGTACGTTTATTTTTATTTTAGAAACTGTAACTTAAAAAGCCCGCAACAGGGTGTAAAATTCATCTTCCGTCATCCCTTATACATATGGTTGAAACTCTTTAATGTAAGTTTCTTAAGTACATGTCGAGAGTTGAACCCGCGAACTTCCGAACGGAAGTCAATGGCTCGAATGAATGACATTGAACAATAAATAGAGGTTATTATTATTGACTCATAAAATTATTTTATATTTATTTATTTTATTTTACCCTATAACTTAAAATATAAAAAAGATTAGAGTAACGTAAATTTCATTTTGCACTGTACCGTTGTTATGAGAAGAATCTTAAATTCTGAATCGAATCGAAAATAAAAACAATATGTATGTGTGTATGTCTGTCTATGTAGTGTATGTGTGTGTGTTCTCAAACTTTACTATTTGAAAAAGTTATAAACTTTGAAACTAAATAAAGAAAAACATATATTAATCTCAATAAGGTTTAGTTTTAAATACGAATTCAAGTATTCGTTGAAAAACGGACTTTAAATGTACCGGGTACAATACAATATTATGTGTATCCTCTGTTCCGCATTACCGTCACGTGTAAGGTACAGTAACCAGCACATGCAGCTGGAAATGTTGACCCTGACAGTGCTCGTATTCCGTAGCGGTAGGGGTGAATTTCGTAGTGCGAGTGTCCAACCGCATGTGCTGACTTCTGTACGTTCACGTTTTACGTTGATAATAACAATAACGTTATCTACGCCCGTAAGTGACCTCATATTACGTGCACTTATGTTTTAATTTACTTTTTATTTACTAAATAAAATATTATATCATGTACAGGGTTTTTTAAAACGATATATTATATACTTACCTATTTACATTAAATTTAAAGAAGAGCGTAGTAAAATATTAGTCTAGTGGCATTTCCAAATGAGTCCAATTTTAGAAATAAACTTGGCCTTTGATTTGGTGTAAAAATACATATTTACCTGCTTTAATATGCATTAATTCTATTCGTTTTTGTCAATGTTTTTGCGTGTTTTAAGCAGCCATCTTTCTTTTTAAGGTGACCTGCCTTAACCCACTTAAGCACTGACCTTAGCCTTGCTTTATAGCGCCTTGTCAGCTCATGAATGTCAATTAAAAAGATTGCTACCTCTTAAATAAATATTTCACATGTTAGCAAATACACAAAACTCTTAGCTTAAGATACTTGCGAACATAAAAAAGGTAAGCAGAGAGAGAAAAGAAAATTGCAAAACCAAAACATAATGTAAAAATATAAAAATACTTATGCACTTTGCTAAAATGAGGTTTTGTTATATCGTGAAATTCGTAATCTTGCATACTACAACGTATAAAAGTCCACTACCGGACTTACACTTGTTTGCACTAACCTTGTTTCAGGCTTTTCGTAGTTAAGAAAGACCTAAGCTTATTAAATGCTAAAAAAAGAATTGGTTTTCACTAACAGTCTAATTGGGCTCATAAAGGTAGGCAGAAACTAAGCAGTTTAAAAAGAGTCTGAAGGTTACTAGCAAACAAAATTTTCACCAAATCTCACTTATATACTTTAGGCATCAACTTAAGCGATTTTTAAGTTTAGTGCAAACGGGTGTTAGCATTTCCCTTGGAAGGAAGGTGTTTTTGGCAAGAAAGTAAAATAATAAAATTTAATTTTCACGGTATCATTGATTTTATTATTAAATTTTATTCTGCAATTTAATTATGGGGATTCTTGATACAATAGACTATAATTTTCTTCTGTAACTATAGTATTAGTTAGCGGCAAATTAAAAGTTCATAGCAAAATGTGGTAGGTATACACACCCCGTGCTCATTCCTCACCCCCCCCGCTACCTTGCTCAAGATTATTTGCCGATATCTGTATGAAGTATTTCTAAGTATTTCGCTCGGGTCCCAAATTCCGCGCCAAAATAAGTGAAACATATCACACACGGCTATCTAACGCGAAACTAGGGAGATCCTATACATATATAGATAAATACATTCTACTTAATATTATAAACGCAAAAGTTTGTAAGTATGGACGTATGTTAGTTACTCTTTCACGTAAAAACTGCTGAATGGATTTTAATGAAACTTTACAATAATATAGCTTATACATCAGAATAATACATAGGCTACCTTTTATCGCGGGAAAATACCTCATTCCCACGGGAAAAACTGATAACGCGGGCGGAGCTGCGGGGCGCAAAAATAGTATTTTAATAAATTTGTAAAATCCAGAATTTGACAGCAGTTAATCAGAACGAACTTTTGTTGTGATATTTTTGTATTTCTTAAGGTCAATAAAAAAAAATGTAGTGAACTGAACTCTACGATGTTTTAATTCGCCGTATCTCTTATCCTATCCTTAATTAAGGTGTGGGTAATAAAATGGCAGTTAGCGAAACAGTCAGTAGTTAAACTGAGTAAAGACAATGACCAGCCGTGGCCTGCATCGCCAACATTATCACGTCAGTCATTACTGCTAAATTATCCACTCAAACTGGAGTGATTATCACAGGGCCGCATTTGATACGTTTTATTCTAAATAGTAAATCATTCATTTATTTAAACTAAAAAACATTTGTTGCCAGCACCCGTAACATGCAGTGCTATGATAAAGGTTTGTCGCGCGAGAAACCCGCCGTATTGAAATATCCTCCAATAGGATAAAAGAATACGCACGACAAAATTATGTCTGTCACGCGTGGACCGGGCATGTTAGAGGGGCTAGTAGAGATTGCTACCTTAGCAATAAGGCCGCCTGTTGACTCAAGTTGGTATATGAACCTACTGTAATATTTATGTGTTTTCTTTTGGTGTCAATAAAGAATATTTTATTCTATTCTATTCTATTTGTATAGTATTGTAAGACATTTTTACGGGTTATGTTCATTAATTATTTAATTGGTAGTCTTTTTATATAAGAATTGATATAGAACATATCGCGATTATTTTTTTTTCTGTTTGTACGGGCTAATTTTCGAAACTGTTAAACCGTTTTGAATGAAATTTGTATGATGATACCTTATGTCCCCGGTCAACATTTTAGAAAGTTTTTACTGCGGGAAAATATCTTATTCCTAAGGGAAACTGCATGGAAAAATAAAAAAAACAACGCGGGCGTAGCGGCGGTCAGGCAGCTAGTTTAACATACTTGTATTACTGGCTTAAAATATTTCATTTTTGAACGTTCACTACAGTTCGTGTACGAGTACTACCATTTTAAGGTCATAAATAAGTTTTTAACTAAAGTACCAGAATAATGTTCAAAAATTTAAAAATTGAGTAGCCGTAATTATCCAATCCTTGGTTGTAAAAAAAAAGCGGCCAAGTGCGAGTCGGAATCGCCCATGAAGGGTTCCGTAGCAGCCAGTAACACAATATAAAAGTTTTTGTAGTTCTTTGTGACTTTGATCGATGTTTTAATAATAGTGAAAGGTAAATTGCGGTTTACGATTAATGACGTATTAAAAAAAAAACTACTTACTAGATCTCGTTCAAACCAATTTTCGTTGGAAGTTTTCATGGTAATGCACATCATATATTTTTTTCAGTTTTATCATTCTCTTATTTTAGAAGTTAGAGGGGGGGGGACACACATTTTTCCACTTTGGAAGCGTCTCTCGCGCAAACTATTTGGTTTAGAAAAAAATGTTATAAGGAACCTAAACATCATTTTTGAAGACCTATCCATAGATACCCCACACGTATGGGTTTGATGAAAAATTTTTTTTTAAGTTTTAGTTCTATGTATGGCGACCCCCTAAAATTATTGTTTTTTTTCTATTTTTGTAAGAAAATCCTAATGCGGTTCACAGAATACATCTACTTACCAAGTTTCAACAGTATAGGTATTATAGTTTCGGAATAAAGTGGCTGTGACATACGGACGGACAGACAGACAGACAGACAGACAGACAGACAGACAGACAGACAGACATGACGAATCTATAAGGGTTCCGTTTTTTGCCATTTGGCTACGGAACCCTAAAAATTGCACTCAAATTAGAATTATTACGTATCATTACACACAGATCAAAGCATACTGGTAGTTGTTAATACTGTGGCAATATTGTGTAAAATTGATGTCGGAATCGGCACATAGATCAAAGTAAATTATTACGTTACTATGGCAATGACAACATAGTAAATACCACAGAATATAATAAAGTATCTTGTATGTATAGCACTTCAGATTGATGGCAAAATGTATTGCATCATTTTATGCGCCATTTAATAATAAGTGCCGGCCATTTGCTCGGTTTACGTTAGGCCTTTCTCCATTACTTGCGTAAGTTTATTATTCATCTAAGTATATAATAAAACTCAATAGGTCGAAAATCAGTACATAGAAAAAAAAAGCTAAAAACCGAGTCAGGTGAATATAAGAAGTGATCCATATATTTTTTTGTTTCTCTATCTGTTTGTCAGTTTGTCTGTTTATACGGGCTAATCTCCGAAGCTGTTGGACCTATATCTCATTTCAACGGGAAACCGCAGGGAAACATAATAAAAAACAACGCGGGCGTACCCCCGTCCGGACAGCTAGTATTCCATAAAGATAAAAAATATTATAATTATTCTTTTAATGACTGGTGCATTTTTTAAGGTTTATGTTTAAGCGGCCACTGAGATAATAAGTGAAATTGGTGACGGAATTAGTTGAAGTAAACACTTTATGTGTGATCTGCTGCACCCATACTGCATTTAATAATTTAAATATCGTAAACCCCAAGAACAGTTCTATGGGCGGTGAAATCAATAACATTTTTATTTTTGGATTTGTTCCTCGATGCATGTTTTTAACTTATCACTGCACGTTAGACCTATTAAATTACTTATTTTCACCGGGAGAAACAATCAGCTCCGATAACCATTTGCTACTAAACGAACGCGCTGAAGATATTCGGACTGTTCATACCCGTGCTTACGGTTCATACTCGATAAGGCGCGCTCTATGCCTATTTATTGCCTACCACAATATTTTTTATTTATTCTCTAAGATATTTTTTTTATACTAAAAGTATTTAGAATCAATTTAAAACAATATGTTATGTAAAACTAATAGGTTAATAATAGCTTAATAATAGGTAAATAAATACATTTTTTTTATATAAATGTAGGCACTAAATACGTCCCTTATAGCGCTTTTAAAACTAAATCCATTTGTCCTATATTCAGTTGTTAATTGTTATTTCATGTGCTCTTGTCCCTGATATTTCTCATTTATGGTGACAGTAACGAGGGTGGCCATCTGCTGCGGATAAACAATTTTATTAGATTTTCCTTCATATTCACTCATGTGACAATATCAAAGATATTTTTAGCATTTCGTCATATTTTACTTTTATTTTTAGACCACTAAAATGTTATTAATAATACAAGGTAGTTTTCTATTAATATTTTAGTGTTATTCATTAATAAATTGCATGAAGTAAACTGATCAATACCATAAAATACTTAACAGTCACATGATACTAATTAAGGTCTTTCTTCATCGTCACGAAGACGTCGAGCGACCTTACTAACCCTGATTTCTAAATAATTGGACTCACTTCTCTACGTGCCTTCCGAAGCACGGAATTATCTGTTTTCGGACAATCATGTGGTGATGTGGTTCAGTTTGCCAATACTAACAAAACGGGGGGAAAATTCGCAAAGTTATTTGAACGAAAGTTGGCCACCCCGGAATTCGAACCCGGAATCTCAATAATGAGAGGAGAGAATAATAAAACTGAAGAATCGGCGTGTCTGTACATAAAGGGAGTGTAGCTGAACAAAAAATAAAAGTTAAAAAAAAAGAAATTCCCTCTGTCTGTCTGTTTGTAATCGCTAATCTATGGAACTACTGGACGGATTTTAATGAAACTTTACAATAATATAGCTTACACATCAGAATAACACAAAGGTTACTTTTTACCGCGGGAAAATACTTCTTTCCCACGGGAAAACCTGTTAACGCGAGTGGAGCCGCGGGGCGAAAATTTAGTAACTAAATGAATAGGTTCTCAATTGTTGTGTGCTACCCGCATAACGAGTTGGTTCAATTTTGGCCGTATTTGGAATTGCGTTAAATTGTTTAATACATGTCTCGTTGTTTTTAGTCCATTAAGGCTTATATTATACGCCGGACATGGTCCAAGAAAACAAGGTCTTGCAATTAGACCACGTGACTAACACATACCTACGTCATTTTGCGCTGTTCATCCTTGTCTATTACACGCATTCGACTAGGATGAATAGGCAAAATGACGTAGAAATGACGTAGGCTCGTGTCAGTCACGTGGTCTAATCGCAAGATCTTGTTTTCTTGGAACAATATGGGGCTTGCGGCATGAAATTCGCACGTGAGATCTTGTGTTGTTATGATGCTAAAAAAATAGAATATACACCGTGAAATTTAACGGTCGCAACATACTCGTAGTGGTAGTACTCATGAAAGTGACAACTTACCCTAAGGGACATAGGTTTGAAATCTCAAAACTAAAATTCAACTTGTTAAACTAAGTGGCCGGTCACGAATTGAATGAAACGTGAATTTTGTTTTTAATAATGCTCGTAGTATTTTTAATTTTGTAGATCGGATTCTGGTCAATTTGGAATAATAATCCAATATAATCTTCATTAAGGAATTGCTTCTTTTTATATTAAAATATTAAATATTATTATATATGTCCAGCAGTGGACGTCAACTGGCTGAAATGATGATGATGATTATATATGAAATGTCGCATATAATATAACTTGAAACCCCGTAACGACCCTTCTGCCTACAAAGCACAAGGTCGCGGGTTCGAATCCCGCCCATAGCTAACATTCGTGTGATGAGCACTTGTGTTTGCCTTGTGTCTGGATGTAGTATATTGATATAATGTATGTATATCAGCTGTCTGACACCCATAGAACAGGCTCTGCCTTGTTTGGGGTCAGATGGCCGTGGGTAAGTTGTCCCCATATATTTATTTATATATTTAACCTTCATGACGAAAGGATTTCAAGTCCGGAGAAACTTGATACATAAATAAAAAAAAGCGAAGGGTAACGCTCTGACTGCTCGGTTATGGAACGTAAAAAAAGAAAACATTTTGAAATTCTCAGATCGTCGGATTAAAATCTTTGTAAAAAAATTGATGAATCGATGATGATAAGTAATGTTTTTGCCTGAGTCTTAATCCCTAATAAATAATTCACAAGGCATGAAAAATACACATCCGCCATAAGCAAAAAGGGAAAAACGAATTAAATGCAAATAGGTTTTGATCGTTGTAATGAATTTTATTTGATTTAAACAATCCGTAGCTTAGTTACTATTAACGTCCAACTGCTAACTACAGATTGAAATAAAAATAATACATAGTTTAAAAAACTAAAAAACACGCTTCCTGTCCGCCATATTGGATTTAAGTAACGTGACTTTTTTTTTTTCGTATTCCTGACAGCAAACTCTTTCATTTGATACCCATATCATGGGGGTGGATTTCAAACAGCCAGTTCGCCATCTTAGGGAGGCCGCCGTATTGGATTTGTAATGACGTTTCTTAGCTAGTCATGTATAATTGTCATCAGAACTCAGAGCGTGTGCAAAATTTCATCCTAATCGAAGATCGGGAAGTGGGTCAAATTAAGATTCCAAGTTACTTACAATACAAGTGAAGCTAATATAAAGCGTGTAAAAAAAGGGGGTTGTTACTCGTATGACACCCACACATGGTTGTTTTATGCATGTTTTATGCTCATATGGTAGCCGACTATATTGTCCAAAGGAGATTTTCACATTTTTTTAAATATTATATCGTTTCTTATGTTAATAATATATCAAGAGCCAAAATAAAGGAATAATAAAACATTTTTTTTACTATTTCGACCGTAGCTTTTTTCTTTTTTAACTTACTCGATAATTCTTTTTGCACCTTACAGTTCTCATGAATACGCGTCTTTTAGGCTTTTTTTTTTAAAATCATATTTTCATAACTCTCAGATATTTCGTGAAATCGGAGCCTATAATGGAGTGAACGAAAAGTAATTTCCAATATAAAAAATACTGCTATTCTTCAGTTTTTAAATAAAAAAGTAAGTAAGTAATACTTTATTGTTTATACACATAAAAATATTTGCACAAAGTAACTTATAAATAAAATGTGTGCAAAGGCAAAGAAGAAGTAGAAGAAGAAGTCAAAGTAAACTTCTTTTATCAAACACTAGCTGTCTGCCCGCGGCTACACCCGCGCAGTTTTTTGACTTCTCCGTGCAGTGTCCCGTAGGTAGGAATGAGATATTGTGCCGCAGTAAAAACTATCTAAGATGTTGACTGGGGATATAAGGTACAAACAGAGAAACAAAAAAAACTGGATAAGTTCTATATTACTTTTTATATCCCCAAATCGGTCTTTTTTTTTCTATGCACAGATTTTCGACCTCTATAGTTTTATTATATAGATAAATCATAAGTTCGGACCCCTAATAATGTTGGTCAACACATACCTTATGTTTGTTCGTATTGACCTTGCAACAATGATTGCTTAAAACTTTTCAAGAGCAAAGGCGTCGAATTTTGACAGCGTAATTATGCGTACCTATATTAATTTGAATATATTGTAATTTTAAGTACGGACACGTGTATTACGAATACTTATTTAATACTTAACCGCATCGACAAGAATTACACGTAATTATGAGCATATTTTCCACGCTACACACTACTTACACCATTTGCGAACTACGGACATTGGACGTCATTCTTCTAAACTTAAATTTCAGTCGCGGTATTTTTCGTTCATATGGGATATTGAAAAGAAAAGGAGATGAATAAATTTATAAAGTGTATATCCTATTGTATGATACATCTTGTACTACGCCATCAAGCAGATACCAGGGGCCTATTTAATAAACGTGACAATCCGACAATTTTGTCACTTTTTGACAAATAAGTCGAATTGTCGCGGCAAGTGCCGTTTAATAAACATGACAATTATGTCTAAATGCGACAGGTAAATATTGACATAATTGTCAGGATAAAGATCCGTTTAATAAAGGCAAAAATTGTCAATTTTTACCTGTCGAGTCTAAGGAAACATTCTCTGACTTAATTGTCATAGTCTTTGACAAATTTGTCACTTTTTCTGACATATTTGTCACAACATAATATCGGAGCATGCTAATGGGAGAACATGAGGGTAATATTTTAAAAATATTATAATTCACTTTGGTAATCAACTTCAACTTTTATTTATGTTTGCTATTTGTAATGGATGTCAAATTAACAATTTTAAGTCTTATTTATGAAAATAGAGACGTTTGAAAATTGAGAATATTCATCTTATTCTTCTTCTGCTACTATTACTGCTATCCGTTGACGACGTTAACACAATTTTCACTTGTGATTACTCGTATTAATGTAACTGCCGAATTGCTTTGACATTGGGTGCGGTTGCCTGTCGAAAATCTCCGACAATTTGACAAATATGTCTAACCTGTCATGACAATTTAGTGTTTAATAAAACAAATTTGACAAGTTTTTCCGGACAAATTGTCACCTGTCAAGAGAAATTGTTTATTAAACAGAAATATGTCAAAATGTCGCGACAAGTCGACATATTTGTAGATTTTCCACCGTGACAAATTTGTCAGGGATAATCTTTATTAAACAAGAAATTGTCAAAATGTCGAATTGTCACTTGTCGCCTGTCACCTGTCGCCTGTCACGTTTATTAAACAGGCCCCTGTAAAACCACTTGAAGCAATCACAAACTAACTTTACTTTCGATGTTTTACATCAACCAGGCGTGCCGTGACGGCTCACCATTTTCATAGTCAAATGTTTTTAAGCTAGTGCGGTTGACCAATTGACAATATCCTATCCCATTTGTTCACAAAAGCGTGAAAAATAAAGCTGACTCGTGGCTGACTATATAACTTAAAATAATATAAGAATTCAACAGTTTTAGAAGTATGTTTTGGTATGTAACGTTACGCTACTTATGCTATTTTAAACCATGGACATTCATGCGACAACGCCGCTACTTAAGCTATTACTATTCCAAATCTATCCGACCCTGACCCTGGCGGACCCCGGACCGACCCCGTATATCGGGAAAAGGCGAGGAGGAAGAAAGAGGAAAATTATTCCAAAAATGAAAATCTTTTGAGAAAATTTTCAGCTCATTAAACATCTAACATTTTATCAAGAGCAAATTTGTTTTTTCGTAGAACTTTTAATGATGACTTTCTATAAAAAATATTGAAGAGCTGACAAAATAATGATAAATATAAATAAATTCTTTATTAAAAAAAAAGTCTTTGGACGATGTAGCCTGTGCCAGGAAAACTCTGCTCTTCTCTCAGACTATATGCATATCTCAAGTACTACTCTTATTTACTTACTATCTTACTAATTTGATCATAGAGGTAGAATTTTTTAACTTTTACCACACATTGGAACACATGAAACATAAACTGGAATAAAATACAGGCAAACATACGTGTGATAAAGAGGTTGCTGGACTCAGCATTTGGCGTGAATATTCACGACACTGATTTTCAGCCAGCACCTGAAATGGTATATTCGACCTACTATTTATTTAGCTGAGCTTGTGTTAAGCAGCAGCGATAGTGCATCAAATATTTTATAGCTAGCGTTTCGTTGCGTGGCTCTACCAGCGTTAGTTTGTTTTCCCGTAGGAAAAAAATATTTTCCCGAGGTAAAAAGATCATCATGCCCTTTTTCGTCATATTTTTCCATCGCTCAGGCATTTAGACGTGTAGGTAAGCGTAACAGAAAGAATTACTTTACAATTTATCATATTATTAGTCAATTAAATATAAAGCGAAATAATTAATTATCGTGATTTTTAAATATGGTCCTATGAAATGAATATTATTTAAATAGATAATTTAAAAAATTGTGTTTTCATTTTTTATCATAATTATTATTTTATTAATTATGCATGGATGTTTTGCCTGAATAAACGAATTTATCATTATTATTATTTACTCTCGTTCGCTTTGACATCACCACAATGAAAATCACAAAACTTACACGCTTATCCATAAAATACATAAATAAATTGCAAAATTGGCAACAAATAAAAACTAATTTACTTGTTGGTTGCATATCGAAAAGGATTTTTTTGCTACTAAAACAAAATTAAAATATTCTTATTTGTAATGAAAGAAAACATAATGTTTTACTCTGTACAATCTTTTTTATTTCTTTTTCCGACATTAAAACGTTGAGCTGTAAAGATAAGGTACATTACCTTTTCGGTTATTATTGTATGTAGATGTAGTATGTACTTACTTAAAATAAAATAAAAACTCCGTCAAAAACACAGTTCACTTTAAAACCAATAGGCAACAGTTTAGTTTATTTACACACACCAAACAATCACTTTTCAACTAAAACCAAAAGAACTTCCATTCAAATTTTAATCCGCGTTGGATTTTCAAATTCGCGGGCTTGCGGCGCGAGCGCACGTTGTAGTGAGAAAACAAAACTGTTTGAATTGAGAATGCTTACAAAAGAGATAGTCACTCAGGCTCATGGGCAGCCGTCAACCTTAGCGGAGGCGAATGCTGGCTGAATGAACCTGCATTTTAGCATGACAATGTTTTTTTTATTCGAGTTAAATTATGCGTCTGTGGTAAAGTAGCTAGACGCGTGCTCCCAACCAGGAAGCGTAGATTATGAGTGCTACGGCGTAGTAAGTGTAGCAGTTTTCTACGAAAAAAGTGCTACAACGCTGTAATGTTTGTGTCCGACCAGTGTCTATACCTAACATGTTTCCTTAAATATAGTACTTACTTGCTAATGAATGAAGTCGGTTAAAACAAAATCTTTTGATGAAGACACAACGCTTTTCTAGAAATACCTATCAAAATTACGACGAGGAATATTTTCTATTATGTAAAAGCAAAAATAGTTTTGAGAAATTTCCCAGTACCTATTAAATAACAAGTATTCATACAATAATGTCCAAAGAATTTATCTTCTGTCGAGGTGACTCAACGATCTCTCTATTTATAAAACATTTCGCCTACATCAAAAACTGTCTTATATAAGCTGGACTTCAATTTTAACCGACTAAAAACGGAGGAGGTTCTTAAGTCGACGTGCATATTTTTTTTATGTATGACCTTCGGTGGGGGGATTTATCGCCGATTTTCTTAAATAACTTCAAAACAAAAAATATTTTCTTTTTAAGTCTTATTCCAATTTGATTAAGTTTAATTTGAGAGCGTCGATGGCTAAGTGGCTAGGGCTGTTGACTTCCATTCGGAAGTTCGCAGGTTTAAGCCTCGGCACCTACCAATGTGTTTTCGATTTGCGAATTCATATGTTCGACGCTTTTACGGTGAAGGAAAACATCGCGA
Source organism: Teleiodes luculella (assembly GCA_948473455.1). NCBI lineage: Eukaryota > Metazoa > Arthropoda > Insecta > Lepidoptera > Gelechiidae > Teleiodes > Teleiodes luculella. The sequence goes on along the minus strand of OX419591.1, from coordinate 13,020,892 downwards.
GGAAACCTGCACACACCTGCGAAGAAATTCAAAGGTTGTATGTGAAGTTGACCAACCCGCACTGGGCCAGCGTTGTCGACTAAGGCCCATTCACCCTGATTTTAGGGTAGGCTCGAGCCCCTCGGTGGGGACATAATATGAGCTGTTAACAAGTCTAATTTACCACCCACGGCCCATCCGTCTGGGTCACGGATTTGCATACATGCACAAAAAATTCGAACAGCCCAGTTGTTTCCACTGATGATGAAAAACTTCGTTTGTACGGAACCCTCTCCAGGCGAGTTCAACTCGCACTTGACCGGTTTTTGTTGGTTACAAAAGTACGTTGAACTGTATGCACTGCTTTTATCACACAAAATATATTTGTGTTTTCTTTGGCTTAGTCATTGCGAGCAAGTCCTTTGCCTGTGATGCCAAAAATTGGTTTCATAAAAGTTATACACCGTTCACTGGTTGTAGACCGTTTGGAGAATTTTTCTATTCACAAATATAATCAACTTTTACTATAGAACCAACACTGAAATCGTGAAAAAATATTCAGAATAGACCTTAGTTAGCTACGCTGGCCTAGTGCGGTTTGGTCAACTTCACACACACCATTTGAATTAATTCGCAGGTGTATGCAGGTTTCCTCATGATATTTTCCTTCACCGTAAGAACGCCGATTAAATGTACACATAAAACCGAAAACACATCGGTACATGCCGAGGCTTGAACCTGCGAACTTCCAAATGAAAGTCAACGGCCCTAGCCACTGGGCCACCGACACTCTAAAAATACAATTAAGTTTTGAAATTCGTGGTTCAGGCCTACTCAAGGCAGATCTAGTTTATGCAATAAATAACATTGTCATGTTTACGAAATAGGGTCCTGGAGACTCTATTATTATTATAGCTAGTAGAAATAGCAGAGCCGGGTTCGGTTTCACACAACCGGTAATAAATTATCCTCCTAATTAATATTAAAGGCCTGTTTCTGACAGTCCTGAAGTTCATATTATATTGTGTGCTTGAGTGAGAGAGAGAGAGAGAGAGTGAGAGAGTCGGGTAGTTCTATTATTTTCTTCTGTACTGTCGTGCTTTGCATGAAAGGCACTCTGATAGTTTGCAGGGCTAAACCTTTACAAAAAAAACAAGAGAAAGGAATTTTTAATTTCGCAGATGTAAGTATAATATATTTACAGAAACTAAAGAAATTTTGCCTGTTTAGTTAGGAAGAATGTAGTATAATGTATTTCAAAACAACAGCGCTGTTGACTTAAATTTATGCAGGAATCTGAGCGAGCACTATAGCTCAATAATAATATTGTATAATATAGCCTGTGGTTACTCGCCGATTGCATGGCATAGTACCATATTGTGTTGTAATTGCAATCTCCTTTCAAAGGCCTTCGCTTCAACCTTGCTTAGTGATACCTAGTGCGCCATTCATCTATCAGAATTGTTTTGATGACTTAACAAGCAAAAAAAAAATGTTCTATCTCTATGGATTTAACTGTTTTATCAGCACCACCAATAGTATTTCCAATGATCTTTACTAATAATAAAGAGGAAATATTTGATTGTTTGCACTGAATAGGCTCCGAAACTACTGAACCGATTTCGAAAATTCTTTTACTGTCGGGAACTGTGGTTGGGAAGCTACACTATCCCCGGCTAACATCTAACATCAATCTTTACTAAAACTCCAATAATGTAACCCAAGGTGTAAAAAAATTCCTAAAATATTCATAATAATTTAATTAATGGGATCCGAAACTACTAAACCGATTTTAATGAAACTTGGTACAAAGATAGAATAAACTAATAAACTAAACATCCCCAATCCCACGGGAAAAACTGTTAACGCGGGCGGAGCCACGGTGGAAAGCTAGTCATGTATAATTTATACTTGCTTGCTTACCATCTTGTTATATTATTTTGGATTAATTTAAAAATATTTTTACGCTTGTAAATTCCAAAGCCAAAAAAGGAGATAATAAAGAGAATATACAAAAATGTAGCTCAAGTTACATAGTACTCTACATATATTCCTCATGAACTATTTTTTAAAGATTTATGTGGTGTCGTACTTGGTGTTATTGTGTATGCAGTTTTATATATAATTATTGAGTTAAACATTGAAGGCTAGTGGTAAACAACAAGTCATAATAATACTTACATAGAAATTTCTAGCTTTCCGCTGTTCCGTGTTTACAGTTTTTCCCGTGGGAATAAGAATTTTTCCCGCGGAAATAGGTAGCCTTTATTCCTTTCTAAGGTCTATTCTATCTTGTTATAACTTTTATCAAAATCGGTTTAGTAGTACCGGAGCATTTTGAATTATTAGAAATATATTTTTAAGATTTTATTTACACCTTGGGTTACATTTATGGAGTTTTAGAAGGGATCGCCCTTAGAGTATAAATAGTACAATTTCTATGAAAAAAAAATTGCCTATGGGAACCGGGGATAAAGTAGTGTGAAGCAGAGTAGTAACAGTAGCCTGATAACAGTAAAATAGTAATTCCTCAATAGCTTATCCCAAAGTAAAAAAACTACAGTACGGAAGGAAGAGTGCCATCTCGCGTGTTTTCATGCCAACTGATTCTGACGCGCTATCTGAAAATCTACACCGTTTTTTTAAATAAAGTTACATATTGCTGTAATATGTGATACATAGCGCTGTCTGATGCGCAAGAGTCAAACTGACAGCGTCATAGCAACTGCCACCAGCCTGGCTTATCCCAGCTTAAGCTATCTGCGAAACGCACACGATATATTAACAACATAACGTCGTTTTATATGGATAAATTGTGCTTTAGCTATACTAGATCTAAGTAGATGACGTAGTTTCTATTCCATATACAATAGCGTTTTTGCTTCCGACATCAAGCTCGTTTTTCATTTAGTTAAAAAGTCACACACTCTATAATCAGTAGTACGGTGATTTTGCCCGGGGACCACTTTTCAGTTTACTTTTAGAACCATAGTGATGGAAAATCTGGTCACCGGACAAAATGAGACCAGAGGTACCAGAAGAGTGATCAAATGATCAAACTCGCCAAAGAATCACGGTAGAATAGAATTGTCAAATACATATTTTTTTAATAAAAAAAAGGAAACTGAACTTCGTCATATACCTAACTATGTAATGGACTTCCGCTAGGTGACACTTGCCAGAATCAATTACAATGAAAGGCATTTTACTGTAATTGTAAGGCGATTATGGCAGAATTGTATTCAATTACTAATTATAAAATAATTGTATATATTCTAAAAGTAAATAAAACGCACGCAGAGATAATTTAAAAAGGCAATTTTTATTGCATCAAAAATACTTATACTATGTTAACTTTATAAACTAAACAATTATCACATTTTTGTATGATCAAATTTTTGCATATAACTCTATAATTACTTACCGTCATTAATAAATTGTACTCAAATACAAAAAAATAAAGAACAACATAAAATAAAAAAGAAAACAAGTGTGACGAAGGCCTTTTCTTATAATATTTTTTAATTGTAACTAAAAATGAACTTGTCCGAAGTATCACCTTGATTACCATGATCGATCACTGTGAAATATTATAAAAAATTGATAGATTGATGACTGGGCCAGCATAGTTGACGAAGGCCTATTCACCCTGATTTCAGGATAGACTCGAGCCTCTCGGTGGGGACTTATATGAGCTGCTGTTAATTTAACCTTTATGGCTAACATGACGTACTGGACGGACGTATTGATGAATTATAAGTAAAATATGAATAAACAAGTAAATAAGCGTTGGACGGAAATAAATTTTACTACGAGATACTAAAAGGGCACATAATGACAAATAACAGTTGTAAAATAAATTATAGGCCCTAATTTAATAAAATATCAACACAAAATTATCAAAAACTATCGGTTTATCAAGTTAAGAAAATCTTATAAATATATAATTATATTACAATACAAGCTTTAACTGGTCGCATTTTAAAATAAAAATTTCAAATAAAGTAAACTTCATATCAAAAAAATAGTTCAAAAGACACTTATAAATTAATCGCTTATTGTGTTTAAATAATTAAATTTAGTTCTAATATGGCCTCTTTTTACAACAATGTCTACAATGTTTTTAGTATAATTACAATTATTACGATTTCGCTTTGTTCATCCGTATTATAAGTGCGTGCTATAAGTTTGTAAAACAAAGGTTATTTTTTTCTGTCGTTTTAATATTAAATTTTTATATTTTAGCTTGGTAACCATAAAACACAGTCAATGGAAAAACAATATAATTGAAGACAAGAAGACATCAATGGGCACTTATAATTTAAAAAATCCTTAATGCCAAAATAATAACTTTTCTAATAATCAAATGTAATAGTCAGATTTGTACATTTTTAACTATTAATCACAACCTGTTTGAGATTCTACAAAATGTCCTAATTTCTTTTTAGTTACGACACTAAAACTCAACAAAAACTAATTACTAGAAACATTAATAAACAGTAGTTTTACAAATATAAACATAAAAATTGTGTCATTAATTAATAAATATTTATAATATCAAATTACATTATTATATTAATTGTTTGTGACATACGTATTTTTTTGTTTCTTATATGTTGTGATTTCATGTTCCTCGTACTTATTTTAAAATTATTATAAAAAATTGTAAATAATAAAATATTATGCTTTCACAAAAGTATTTTACATATATCAACTTACCTTTTTAATGGAATGTCAACTTGGCTTAAAAAGAGTTAAACTCTTGTAAAATCTATCACAGATTAGAACCTAGGAGTGAAAACATTGACAGTTCATGTAAAGTTGCATTTTTCTCTTTTCTACGCTTAATACCTAATGGTTAAAATTACTTCTTGTAGTCTTAAATTAAATACAATAAAATTAAATCTACTTAACTAAATTGCTCGGCTTGTTCAATTGGCAGCTCATTCTATTACAACACTTCTGTATAAATTAAAATAAAGAAGTCCACATAATACCCACAAAGGTTTTTGATCGGGAAGGCAAAGTCCAAATAGGACCATTGATACTGACAAATGTGTCGACTCTACACGAATCAAAACCGAGTAATATTTACAATTTCAGTAGTAGCATTCGACATCATTTCTAGAACTGGACCGGAATGGAATTTATCCACCATATCTTTGATAGAAACGTAGGAGCCAGCGAATAGAGCAACTAGAGATAGGAAGCCCACGAAGATGTTCTTCCAAAGGATCCAATAGCCGAAGCCCAATCCTCGGTCCCACTTGTGGACAGTGTCGACGATGGCGGGGGTGAGAAGGCCCAGGGTTGATAAGAAGATTGCTCCACATAAACTGATAAACAGTTCTAAGTTCGGGCAGGCGGCTGCGAGGGCAACTGAAAAAAGAAAAAATAATGTGAAAAAATATTACTTACTTATTGTAAAAGAATCTGCTATCTCAGCTTTGTTTGTGGGAACTGAGTTAAGAATATAATGGATTTCGTTGTTAAAAAAATACTTTGGTATTCTTCGCTATAGCAGCAGGCTATCACAAATTTAAATGACAGCAGGTTACTTACTGGTTTCTTTGGTCTGAGCTTACTGTACTTTGATCAAAGAGTTAGGAAAATCTGCGCGCTTTTGACACCAGGGTAGGTTCATGAACCTCGATACTGTGGAGTTTGCAACTCCTTTTAAATGTAACTGGTGCTTATGCCGTAATTCTAGAAAAACTATTTGATTTTGAATTATGAATTGTCTCGCGTTTTAAAAAAAGAATATATGTCATTGTGATTATTGTGCAGGTCGCGAAAAGACCATTCTTCGATAGAAGAATTAATAAATATTATTGAAGATTCCCATTTGTGTGATTGCTGAGGGATTTATACAATACCCACACGATAAGCAAGCGAACGGTAAATTATTTATGCGACACGATGTGAAGTTTCTTCTAGCTGATCTTCTCCACAGACGAAGGCCACCCTCGAACAGCCAACCATGGACAGACTGGTCCTTGCTATTTATTGCGTAGAAATGACGCCCGTTGGGGCAGAAAGGTTCTTGATGACGACCTGGTTAGGGTCGCTGGTAGCCGCTGGATGCGGGCAGCGCAGGACCGATCATTGTGGAGATTCTTGGGGGAGGCCTTTGTCTAGTAGTGGAAGGGTCGCTGGTAGCCGCTGGATGCGGGCAGCGCAGGACCGATCATTGTGGAGATTCTTGGGGGAGGCCTTTGTCTAGTAGTGGAAGGGTCGCTGGTAGCCGCTGGATGCGGGCAGCGCAGGACCGATCATTGTGGAGATTCTTGGGGGAGGCCTTTGTCTAGTAGTGGAAGGGTCGCTGGTAGCCGCTGGATGCGGGCAGCGCAGGACCGATCATTGTGGAGATTCTTGGGGGAGGCCTTTGTCCAGTAGTGGACGTCTTTCGGCTGAGATGATGAACTCACCAGATCCTATGACAGTGACAGTCCTGATACTAATTTGGGTGATGTTGTGGAACCGGACTGCGATCTTGTGGTGGATCTGTCTCCAGACCATCTCCATGGGCACGTAGAACTGAAGACTGTACGTAAAAAGAATCGCCAGGGCCATTAGGATCTTTGCGCTTTGAGCCAATCTGTAATCAAGACATAGATATTTTTGTACATAATGCGATGAAACATTTTAGGACAGATTGAAAATATTCGGGATTCCATATGGGATATGGATGCTTGAATCCAGTTGATTACTCATCTATCGTCATTATTTCAGCCTGCAAAGGACCACTGAATGTCAAATGCATCCCCTAAAGATCACCACCTTGTGATGTAGGTACTATATAGACCTTTACTGCCCCAATAGCATAAAGCACAGTGATAAGAGTTTATCTCACATTTCCCTGTCAAAACATTGTGCAAAGCCTGTCATATATTGAAATTTCCCTTAATAAGATGTGAGCAGGTGTTAGATATGATAAAATTAAGTCTTCGTGAAGCCTCTCCTATAATCCCCAGTTTCCGCAGCTGGTTTAGGGATCACAGTTGTTGTGGCCATACTTATTATCGCTACAGCTCATTTTCGGATACATATATTTATTTGCATCGTACTACAATGACAAAGTTTGGGACTCATAATAAATTACCCATCAATAATTTTGTAAATCTAATTTATAATATCAAGGTACTTTTTTTGACACTCATATGACAAAAGACAAAACCTGAAAAAAAAACGTGTGTGTCTTTTTTGTATTGTGTTTTATTAGGAAACTGAAACCGTGTAAAATCAACAAATACCCACATAAAACGATTCCATAGAAAATAATGGTTTCTTTGTTTTAGAAACGAAACAATATGATAGTAAAATATTTAAAAGCACTTAATGCTATATGTTTTCCTCAACTAACGACACCGTATAAAATTATACACAATAGTATCTTTGTCTTATTGTCATATACATCTACAGAGGACTCAATTTATTTTAATACATGATCTGCGTTACTAATGCACTATTACCAGCTAAAACAATAGATGCTCGTCATAAAACATTTGAAGGGATTTCCGTACAAGATTGTAATTTTACCGGCATAGTAGCTATTTATTAATCTGTGAAACCGGTAAGCACACTAAAGTAGCTCTTAAAAAAGTTCAATTAAAATACTGTTACTATATTTTGCACGTGTATCAGCTGTCTGACTCCTAAGTAGAGCCTCTGCTTATTTGAGGGTCAGATAGCCGTGTGTGAAATGCCCCTAAATATTTAATATTATTCAGTATTTACTTTCTAAAATAAAATAAGGTACTACTTACAATTCATCTTGCGGCAGGTTAAGAGTGACGCTCCCTCTGACGTCGTCTCCATATTTGATGTAGCCGAAGAAGCCAACGAGGCCATACAGAGCGATGACGATCGTCATGGCAACGTTCAGAACTCCTGGGCAGCCAAGAAACTGTTGTGGTTTCGCCATGTCGTTCTCCACCGGCATGACCACGCCTATGCCTTCCATTGCGAATATTACGGTGCTGTAAAAAAGATACCATGGTTGTTGTTGAAGTGATTGCTTAGCAAAAGAGTTGCGGTTGTTGCGGTAATTTTTACACTGTTCTCTCTGTGTATTAACTACTGTGGTCCCAGACCAGAAGGAAAATTCTCTGAAAATGAATCATAATTAAAGTCTGTTGATGTAGACGTCTACTGCTGGATCAAGGACTCCTATAAAATTCTCCGCAATGATCAGGCCTGCGCTGTCCACATCCAGCAGTTTCCCATGATCCTCATCAGATTGTTCTCACCCGTTTGTGGGTTGCGGGGACCTGCCTAAGCTATGCCACAGAGTTACGAGTCTCATAACACTGAGATTATGTTTTTCGGCGTTGGGTTACAATTCAAGAAACTTTCTGTCCCAGCCGTGCAATGTGCCCAGCCCAACTTAAGTCTAGCGATTCTTCACTTCGGGCTATGTCGGTGAAATGCCTGCGGATCTCATTGTCACCAAAAACCTCAGAATTTATTCGCAGGTGTATGCAGTTTTCCCCACGAGGTTTCTTTCACTATATGAGCGTCAAATAAACGTGCATATGAAATCGATAGCCGAAAACAAGTCAGTACGAACCAAGGCTTGATCCTCAATTGAACAGAAATTGATTGAAAGATAATATTTACCTGATAAACAGCGGCCAATGAGCAGCATGCGCTACCAACTCCCTGTCTTTCGGATGCGGCATATCATTGAATATGTAATACATGGTGATCGAAAAACAAATCACTAGGAACACGTTCGCTGTCGCCGAAAATGGAACCAGCCATTTTAAATTCCTGATCTGACAGATGAGGACCAAAGGAACCAAGGTGAGAGCACAGTACGTCTCAACAGACAGCTTGTATTCAGGAACGTACACGTCCAGCACCTGGAAAAACAAAGTTCAACAAGTATTTGTATAGGTGTATTCAATCATAGAATACCGAATATTAGTCCCTACAGAAGAGTTACTTAGTGACATAATTCAAATAAATAGCAACTCTAGCTTCGTTACAATAAAGTGCAATGCAGATCGCACGGCACCAGCTTATAATACAAAGTAGCTGCGTTCCTTTCTATCGCGTATCGCGCCGATTCGCGCCTCTCTACTAACAACTTTAGTTCCCTATCTAACACCACCCGGGGTGGTGCATCGACCATTCATACCTAAACTACGGAGTGAGACACGCTGATTTAAGTTAGGTGTCTACTAGAATAGGTCTATGCAGTGTCTTCCCATTGGATGTTGTAGAACGGTGCCTTCCGAAGCAAGGAATCATCTTTCTTTTCGGACAATCAGGTGATTCAGCCTGCAATGTCCTAACCAAACTGAGGAAAGTCTCACAAAGTGATATTTGTTCGACGAGTCCCCCCCACCGGGATTCGAACCCGGAACCTCCGTAACGTCAGACGAGCTTTTGACCACTCAACCACGGAGGCTGTTACTATACTTATTATAATTAATATTATGCTTACTTCTTTAAAGTTTTCAGCAATGAATACGACGTAGACGCACAATGCAGCCAGGTAAGTACAGGTTAGAGCGTAGTCCGTGAATGTCCTAGAAATAAAATACAATTTTAGTTTTTCAATTTCAGAAACAAAGCAATATTTAATCTTAATGAACATAAAAGTCCGTGAACAGCTCATATAATTATGTTTCCTGAAAAGTCTATTCCATTTTTTTTCTATTTTATATTGTTGCCAGCTTCTTTTTTCCCCAATTAGTATATTTTTCTGCGTTTGTCTTTATGTCTACGTCCAATCTTATTATTTCTTCCTTTAATTAGAATCATTGTCTGGTAGGTGATAATCAATCATGATAATAACGACAACTTTTTGAAAAACATTATGAAAGGAAAGATCGAGGAGAGGAAGGGGAATACCGAGAAGAAATTACTTTGAACAAGTGAAGGAAATAGTAAATGTGGTACCGTACCAGGATGTCAAGGGGTTAGCGGAAAACAGAAAGGGTTACCCCACCGACAAAGGCGCAGTATTGATTTGAAAAAGACGACGTTTTATTTTTTATTTCAGCACAACAGACAAGAAATTAAGTAATCCTTTGAATATAAGTGATACTACAGAAACCTATGATGATTTGCAACAACAAATGGAAGTGACAGTGAGTGGCTGAAAATAGAACGATGTTGCCAAAAGAATAAAAAATAACCAATCGTATAATTTTCCTCTAGATATGACTTTCGTGTACATCCAATATATTTTAACAAACTAGAATATAAGTATTAAAATAAAATATAAAAATTCTGGATCTTAGATTTACCTTGCAAAATTGGCCCACGGCCTTAACCGCTTTGGGCCAAATTCGAAAGCAGCGCCACAGGTTTCCGCGAATCCCATCGATGGCTTTTTGGCCTCCACGCATACCTCTTGCGACGTTTTGACCTGTTAAGAAAAAAAAACAATCAAAATCGATTACACACGACACGAGACAATAAAAACCATTTATTTCCTGCCTAGTGTAAATAAATTGGTGGCCAAGTGGCTAAAGTTGTTTGTCTTTCATTTTAGAGCCGCGTTTTTTGGATGATAAAGGAAAAAATCCTCCAGTTATGCAAACACCTCGAAGTAATGCAAAGGTTCTGTGTGAAGATGACCAACTCGCACTCGGCTAGCGTGGTCGACTAAGGCCTATTCACCCTCATTCAAAGTAGACTCGGGCCCCTCGTTGCGGCTTGGGACATAGTTGGGCTGTTACGTAACGTAAATAAATTCAGTTTTACTGACATAATATGCCGGGAAAAAAAAACATCTTACTAATAGACTCATTACACCAATTAAAATTACACTAATACAAACTACACTTATGAAAATATTACGGTTAGATATACATTGCTGTGTTTTTTATCGCATTTGTGACTGTAAATCATAACTGCAGTAGGCAGGAGCAACGACTGTAGTTAGCGCGCGTTACTCGTATAAGTACAAAAGTTACGAAAAGAAATTCCTGCTATAGGCCCAAATAAGAAAGTTTTTGCTCATTTTCTGCTAGTAAAATTAATCATATAATTGAATAATTTAAACTCTGGAATAATTTCTCTGAAATATTACGAGCTAATCATAATTTTCTTTTTCATGTTGTAACAGAGGGATTGGAATAAAATTTAAAAGGAATGGAATGGAATAAAGAATACCTAAAGCAATCATCCTTTTCATATGAGACAAATTTATTTCTGTTTAGCATTTTGTTATTAAGTATATTTTATCGTCTCTTCTTTTTCAATTATTGCTGTTTGCTGTACAGTCAGCTGCAGAGATTGCTAACCAGTTGCGCCACTTTATTTATTTTTTGCGCCACTAAAAGTGGTCGAATCCAGAAATGGTAATATTTACAAGAAGTCACATAAAGAAGTGGTACATGATCTTTCGACACACATTATGTACGACTGACGACGTACGCTATGTAATTAATTCATTGCAAAGTTAGGTAGTGGCGCAGTTGCAGAGTATTACGCGGTATTACAAAGAATTATGCCGGGATGGATACCTAATTCTGAATCAGGCATATAATATTTATAGTCTTCCATACAAAGGAATAAATTAAAGAGAAGGAAATTTGCATTATTTGTAATTCTTAAGAAGTATTTCCTCGTATTGTACTTTTGAAACACATCAAAGCAAAACGACGTTCTAAGAAAATACTAAATAGGTATTCATTCACAAGTGTAATTTACTTTTATGTGCTGAATTGAGGCTTGAGGCTTGATAAATTCAAAGAGAAAGAAAATCAAAGTCGACCAGAGAGACGCATAGAATTTTTCTCTGTGATCTTTGTGATCGAAACCGCAGACCCTTATATAAACACATACTACTTTCACGCTAGTGATGTTTTTTCATAAGACATGTAAAGTAAGAGCGTCGATGGCCCAGTGGCCAGGGTCATCGAATTTCATTCGTTAGACCGCGGGTTCAAGTCTCGGTATGTACCAATGTGTTATCGATTTTAGAATTCTAAAGTGCTCGTACGTTTATTCGACGCTTTTACCATGAAGGGAAACATCGTGAGGAAACCAGCAGAAATTCAAAGGGCGTGTGTGAAGTTGATCAACCCGCACTGGGACAGCATGGTCGACTAAGGCCTATACACCCTGATTTTAGGGTAGGCTCGAGTCCCTCGGTGGAGACAAATATGAGTTGCTAATTATGATGAGTATTGGTAGCTTGTTAGTGCCACAAACCCGCGCTGTTTAATATTTTTCGCTATTTCCTGCTTGGTTGCCTGGAAGAGATTACTAATTTAGAAATAAGGCCGCCTATTGACTCCTTGTTTCACACTTCACAACTCCTGGTTTCAATAAAGAATATTTGTATTGTATTTTATTGTGTGAGTAATACTGACCAGCACATAAACGCAGTGAGTGCAGATGAAGCCAACGACGATGGTGCCAATGGCCCCGAACGCTAACCCAGCATTCTTGAAGGCAGCTGGCATCGCCAGGATGCCAGATCCCAGCGAAGACTTCAGCAGGTGGGCCAGGGAACCTAACGTCCTAGAAAAAGGCATTTGATTTTGAAGTAATGTTTACGTCAGCGGAATCAAAACCTACTTATAATGCACCAGTTAAAGCTGATCATTTTGTTTTGCAAGTAAAAATGCATAGAAATACCAAAAAAACTAAAAAAACATCTAATAATATGCATGTGATTATGAGGAATAAAAAAATTTACATTGGCAAAATTGTTTAGAAATTAATGGTGTTGCCATTTTATTATCAGTCATACTATCACGCTCTAACGCAAGTTAATTTGTAAAATAGAGTTTTTTTTTTCAGATGTATATAATATGTTTGGGACATTACGATGTGTGTTCTGACAACCTCTGTGGTCGATTGGTCAAAAGCTCGCCTGACGTTACGGAGGTTCCGGGTTCGAATCCCGGTGGCGATCCGTCAAACAAATATCACTTTGTGAGACTTTCCCCAATTTGAATAGGACATTGCAGGCTGAATCACCTGAAAGTCCGAAAATAAAGATGATTCCGTGCTTCGGAAGGCATTTGGTCCCGGCTACTATTTTCGGATGCACTCGTTATAGGAGTCATGTCGGAAGCCTAAGGCGGCTCAACAATTCCGACACCAGGGTTTGTAAGGTTGCTTAATCTCGAAACCCACGCGATAAGGAAGGAAGGATTACGATTTGTTATCTTTCTCAATGTAGAATGTTGTATTGTATGATAATATATTGCATATCAAAATCTGTTTTTAACCCCCGACGAAAAAGAGGGGCGTTATAAGTTTGACGTGTGTGTCTGTCTGTCTATGGCATCGTTACTCCCAAACGGATGCTCCGATTTTGATTTTTTTGTTTGCAAAGTGTCACAATCGCGAATGTTCTTAGCTATGAACCAAGAAAATATCTTCAGCCATTTGAAGATTATCAGCTCACTTCTATTTGTTGAAAGGATCAAGTAACGGTTTTGTGGCGGGGATTATTTAAAATTTTAATGTAATGTTTTTCAAAATAGTTTTACTTACGATGTAGGATGTTGAACTTGTCTGTGCTCGAAAGGAATGTACGGCTTCTCATTGGCTACATTGGCGATGCTGAGTGTTGATTGGAAGCCTGTGTTAGCTGTCAAATTTGCCCTGAAAAAGCAAGCAATATTTATTTTCGGAACTTTTTATTTTTATTTGGGTAAGTATTAAAAAAAAGTGACTTAAACTTACGTAGAACTAAAGTTATCAGTCTTGACTGTCTTTAGGACTATGTCTCCTTTTTTCTCTCTGTGGCCCATTTTATATTACCTGAAATAATAAAAAAAATCAATAAAAAACAATGTCTGAAAATGAGAATGTACCAGTAATTTTATGCCAGTACCTATGTAACACGTATTATGGTTCCAAAAAGTTTTTTCCATATTTACTATGTTTAAAACTATTCACGAAAAATGCTTTTTATTACGTTTTAAATTATATTATAATGTTATTTTCGAAATGAACAAAAAAAGAGAAAACTAAATTTAAAAAGATATAAATAGAATAAGGTAAACAGGAAACTCGTTTTTATTAAATAAAACGCAATTACCTAATGTCAAAGATCAACTGAATATTATATATCTAAAAACAAAACTTCCAAGAAAAAATGTTTTCCCAGAATCTATATCGAAAATAAATGATTGGTTTAAAGAGGCAAACTAAAGGGAAGTCAACTTAGTAAATTCATTCACAAAAATGCTCCTTTTAATCCAAGTTGGGAGGCGTGCCCCCCTTATTGTGAACTCCTGCTCTAGAACTTACCGTACAGTATTCATTCACTAAAAAGCAAAGTGTCTATTTAGGCAGACTAATTGCTATATGGTGGTTTCTACCAGGCGATCATATTATTCGACCTCAAACTAGGCAAAGTTAGTACAAGATAAATCAGACAGTTAAAATACTCACAATATAATACTGAATCAATAAATACACACAAAATCCGGTGCAGCTTCATTGGTCGTACCTTTTTGACACAAGCGATAGGTCAATAAAAAAAAAAGAAAAAAAAAACATTCTCTCCCTTATTTAACGGACTTAAGAATGTTTGTAAACCAAAGAGTTTTATAACTGGACAACATCCAGACTCAAGGCTAACACAAGTGCTCATAATCTTTATTAAATTGTTTTATTTAATTAAATGTAAAATAAAAAAGTAATTAAAGTACTAAAAACCCATCTGCTGCAATGCGAAAACTGCTGAACAAATTTTACACTAAAAATTAAGTAACACGTTTAATTGAAATTAATAATTTTACAAGCATAAAATTATTGAATTCAGGTAGATGTTTCTCAATCTCAGGGCAAAAATAATTTTAAACTTCTCTTTATAACTTTTTTCCTAAAGGCAAAAGCAAGTTTTTTGCTATCAAGCCAGTTATGTTCAAACTGATATCGCATCACCTCTTTTAGATTTATTTGATCTCTTTGTCATTGCTTAGACTTGTACATTGTTTGAGACGAGAGCCGGTCTTGGTTTGAACAAAGCTTATTAAATTCAGTAATGACGTCATTAAGTGTTCTAAGGGAGCCTATAATTAATAAAGAAAAGGCATTCTGAATTTCTTATTTGTTTGTTACGACAGTGTACGGGACTCAATATGTTAGTTTAAATGATATTTCCTATACAGTTTTGTGAAAAAAAAAAATACTTCCATAGTACAAATGCCCATGATGATTGCACTTATGAACGTGCCTGTACATTAAGGTCGAAAACATAACCCTCCTATTTAGATTCGAGCGGTCGGGTGCGACGGTTTATAGGTACGGTTTATTAACCTGTATCTTGTCATATCTTGTTGTCTAGCCTTTCAATAACACAACCCACGCAAAGCTCAATAACCGTTCGCGATGGCGCCGATTCTGAATGATTCTCAAGTATTTCACTTTATAAAATACTGGCTTTCCGCCGCGGCTCCGCCCGAGTTAACAGTTTTTG
Source organism: Teleiodes luculella (assembly GCA_948473455.1). Lineage (NCBI taxonomy): Eukaryota > Metazoa > Arthropoda > Insecta > Lepidoptera > Gelechiidae > Teleiodes > Teleiodes luculella. The sequence goes on along the minus strand of OX419591.1, from coordinate 13,005,507 downwards.
GGAATGAGACATTTTCCCGCGGTAAAACGTAGCCTATGTTACTTAGGGTGAATGTAGCTTTCTAATGGTAAAATAATTTTTGGAATCAGTTCAGTAGTTTTTGAGTTTATTAATTAAAAACATACGCATACACACACACGCAAAAATACAAAAAAAAAGTATGATGTAAGTTTACACAAAAACAAACTCGGTTTTACTAAAGAAATTGAAAAATAATTCATTCATCATTATCATTTGATTGATTGATTGATCATTTCTCCACATCAATCGGTCCTGTGTTGCCCGCATTCAACGGCTTTCCGCGAATCTTAGCAGTTTTCCGGTCCACCTTGTGAGGCCTGCCCACGCTACGCCTTTTATTTTATTCAGATGGGCTTAAGTGATTCGAAACATCATTTGATATGAATTAATAAAGTTACAATTTCAAGTTGCGAAAGTAAGGTATTTGAAATAAGTCAACTTCTTGTATACCTTTCCGCTTTCCTCACGAAGAAAAGAAATATCCGGACTTCGTTTATATTCAGAGCTGAATCGAGGTCATTTTCCATGTTTAAATTTTGAAATGTGCGAAAGCCATTTTGAATAATCTGGCGCCAAACCGTGACTGAAGCTTGTCAAAGGCTTGTTCACTCATGGGCTTAGTAACATAGTTACAGTAACTATGGTAATTCGTCCAAGAGTTCACTACAGAGAGGTTCACCTCTCTGGTTCACTACGTATGTAAAGGGTACTGTTTGGTGGAATAAACAGAATGTAAATAAACCTAAACTCGTTGAAGCGTAAGAATGCCGTATTGAGATCTATTAGTACCATTTTTTTAGCTTGGAGATGTTTTGCTCAGCTTGGAGATCAGGGTTCAACAATTAATTTGTATACCTACTCCATCATATTACAACCACTCCTTTGTAACCTCTGTTTTCAAATCAAATATGTGAAATAAAGAATTTTTTTTTTTTTTTTTTTATTACGATAGTAGAAAATAACATACACGGTCATACTTTCCCGGAGTGGTAGGCAGAGACCACTTACTTCCACAAACGCAAAACAATGAAATGTGAACGTTTCAAAATAAAGCAATACACAATATACAGAATTAATCAATTTTACAAGAAATTCACGTGATAAAACTATTAAACGGTTTTTTTTTTCCGTTAAATTTAAATAAACACCGTGAAATTTAACTGGTTGTTTATCCGCAACATAGTGGTACTTTTTTTTTTTTTTTTTTTTTTTTTTTTTTTATGGCACTAGCATAGTAGTGGTACTTTATTCAACAATATATTTTCATATCAACTCGTGATGCCTGACGAAAAATCCTCTGTATCACGCTATCTCCGCCCTGAACGGTTTGACGTCGAACCTTCGATGACAGGATCAGACCTCAAATGGGCCCATTGGAAATATTCGTTCGAGAATTTCATCGAATGGGAAGCTACCTCAGCCGATGATGCCCTTAAGTACCAACTCCTCGTCAATCATATTTCTCCGCAAATCTACAATTTCATCCAAGCTAGAACCACGTACTTCGAGGCTATCAAAACACTCAATGATGCTTACGAAAAGGTACAAAACGTCACTCTGGCTCGTCATAATCTCATCTCTAGAAAGCAGCAACCAGGCGAGTCAGTAGCAGAATATTCTAGAGCACTAAGAATACTCGCTCGTGAATGTAAATTCAAAGATGTCACTGCTGCTGAATACCAGAACGAAACCATACGCTTAGCGTTCATCGGCGGTATACTATCTCAGAAAATTAAAGAAAGACTCCTAGAAAAATCTACTGACAATCTAGAGATAACTCTTAACCCTGGAGAGAGAGAGAGAGTGGTAGTACTCATGAAACTGAATAACTTTTCCTAAGGAACATAAATTGGATCCTGTGAATTTTTAAGTTAGAAATTTAGAAAAAATTTGAAAACTGCTTCTAATTTCTAATCTGCACTAAACAGAATCTGCCCTGATCTGAATTTTCCCTAACACGAACGAAGGCGTTTTGCATAATTCCCGACGACACGACAAACAGACATACAGAGTCTGCAATTTCTTATCGAATATATAATTATAATAATATATTTATTTCAAAAATCCTATACTATTTGAATGTAACAGTACAAAGTTTAGTTTTGTCACAGAATATATAATAGTACTTTTGTAGTGATCCACGTCAGTCCCTATCTCCCAAACTGGATGAAAAACCTGTACCCGGAAAAACTAATAACTAACTAACTAAATAATTACAATTTCAACCTTTGCATTTAGAATTAGAACCAGAAATTGTTTTGTCTGGGATGGTCCGGGTTAAGAATTCAAGAATGGTTTATTTTAATACTGACTCATTAAACATACTTTAATAATTGGACGTTTTATTTGAACGTTACTGAGAATTGGTTGTTTAAGCGAATAAAAGCATTAATTTAAATATATTGCAAACTGGTTTTGTTGGACGAGTCCGAATGTCCTTCGGAAAACCCCACATACTTATAGGCTAGAGTAGACATCCTCGACAACTTATTTAGGCTGCTTTTCCACCAGAGCTGTGCGAGGTAGCTTAGCGGTGAGCGAGGAAAAAATCCACCAATAGAATCACTAGGCTAGGAAAATGAAGTGATTCTGTTGGTGGATTTTTTCCTCGCACACCGCTTAGCTACCTCGCACAGCTCTGGTGGAAAAGCAGCCTTAAGGTCTTAGGTATCATGATGCTTCCGTAGCTGAGTGGTAAAGCGGTCGCCTCGCATTACACAGGTTCCGAGTTCGAACAACAAAAGATCACTTTGTGACTCTTTCCCCATTTTAGTTACGAATAATAATATCCTACTAATTATTATAAACGCGGAAGTTTGTGAAGATGTATATGGGATAGATGGAAGGATGTTTGTTATTTTTCCACGCAAAAACTACTGAATGGATTTTAATGAAATTTTACAATAGCATACATAGCAAAATTTTATAGCAGGAAAATACCTCATTCCCACGGGAAAAAAAATGTGTTTAGGCGGGCGGAGACCTGGGGCGGAAAGTTGGTCCTACGTGTAAACATAAGGTTTAATAAATACATTTTTAAGGTTTAAACAATTTGTTAATCATAGCTGTTTTATATACCTACACTTCAGTTTTATTACCAAGTTATCTACAGCTGGTAAATTTCGTTTTGTTTGCACAAAAGGTTATTGAAATAACGAGAAACATTAAAATATGTAAAATAAACTGGTTTTTGCCATTACTATATTTCCATATTCATTGCCACAGCAGACTATTTATACATATTCTCGTAGTCTCTTATATATATACTCGTATGTATATTGCTTTATGTACGTACACATACTTTACTTTGCAGAAATAAGTGTCATATTATTACCTACCTATATGACTATTTTTTAATTGACCTATACCTGAGTCGAAAAAGTACGACGGATCAAGCTTCACCGGTCTTGCGGGCTCGCGGATTGCTCTACCCCGAAGTAGTCATGTACCAACGCGTCTAGGGCGGCTCGAGGGAGCCTCGGACCTAGGCTTAGCGCGTTGATACGGAAAAACATCGTAAAGGAGACGACGCCGCCTGAGGGGCTCCGTCTGTGATTATTAGTTTTCATGTTGGTTAGGCCGCGCCTCCGCCGCGCCGCGCCGCCGCCGGCGGTTACGGGTATAAGAAGTTACTTATTCATTTATGTATAAGTAGCTTACCACTCCGCGGCGCCACCCGTGCTAACAGTTTTTCCCGTGGGAATGAGGGTTTTTCCCGTGGTAAAAGGTAGCTTTTATGTTATTTTGATGTATAAGCTATATAACTGTAAAGTTTTGTAAAAATCCATTAAGTAGTTTTAGCGTGAAAGAGTAACAAACATCCATTATACATTCAACTATTTGTCCAACCATCCATCCTCACAAATTTTCGCGTTTATTCGATTCAGAAAAATAATATTTCATTTTAAACAAATAGCTTAATATAAAATGATGATCAAAAATAAGAACTGGTTACAGAAAAGATAAGTAGGTAGGTAGGTATTTGGTTCGAAAAATGTTCACAAAAAACACTAAGATAATAAATAATGTTTTGAACTGGTTTTAATATCGTGCGTTTTTTGCTTGATGTGGATAAAAATATTATAGATCCGGCTGCTATAATGATTACGAAAACAAAAGGATCGTGAGAGTGGGAATAATAAAATACGAATTTTGTTCAAATTATTACATATTTTTATAAAAGGCAGCCATAAGAAAAAAAACAAATTATTTTTAAGTGTGCTCAGCTACCGGTAATATCATTTTAAAATCGTTAGGGTTGTCAAAGTCCAAAATCCTACAAATAAAAAGTTTATGAGTATAGATGTATGTATGGATGGATAGATGTTTGTTACTCTTTCACACAAAAACTACTAAATGGATTTTAATGAAACTTTACAATAATATAGCTTTACATCAGAATAACACAATTTTCTGTCCCTATGTCCCTATATCCCTATGTCCCTATGTATGCTTAAATCTTTAAAACTACGCAACGGATTTTGATGCGGTTTTTTTTAATAGATAGAGTGATTCAAGAGGAAGGTTTATATGTATAATACATGCATAATATACTTAAGGATAACCCACAATAACTATTTTCCCGTGCGGAGCCGGGGCGGGTCGCTAGTAAGCTATAAATTATAAAGATATTGTGTAAATTGTCCAAATATATCACAATACTACATTGACTTTACAATGTTTATTATTGTTTTGACGTCATGTTGGTTTCTCGATAGACTAGAAGAAAGGGGTTCGTCCCCGAGCTTACCGTTCCCCGAGCTTAGGTACCGTCCCGGAGCTTACCGATTTTGATGAAATTGATTACATTTTATTTTGTTTTTTTTTTCTACTATTTCCAACTTGTACAATAGACATCAAAAGTATGAAATGTGATTGTTTGGTTACTGCAGGCAGAATTATGTGAACTTAATGATGAAAGTTTTAGTTATATGTTTTAGTTTTGTAATTGTTTTTATTGTTGATTATTTGTAATGCTAAATTGACCATCATTATTAATAAAAAAAAACAAATTATTGTGATGATTAAAACCTGTGATTATTACACCAGCAGATTAATAAACGTGATTATTTAACCGCGATCTAGAACTTATTATTTATTCCTATAAAGTATAAAATTCGACTTTGCACTTTTGCTGCTAATAGTACTTTTAAGCAAGATTGTACTTTTAATCGACTTTTTATAATAATTACAAATTGGTAAGCTCCGGGACGGTAAGCTCGGGGAACGGTAAGCTCGGGGACGAACCCGAAGAAAGAGTCCAGTAAGAAAAGCTTTTTACCGTGAGCGGAGCTGCGGGGAGGACAGCTAGTATATCGATTAAAATATTACAGTTAACATCAGATTTCTTACAACTTGCAATAAAAGGAATCCTAGTGCAAGCCAAGCTACACATATTGCATGGGCAAATATATTTTTTTTTGATTTTCGACTATATGCCTGTATTGTAACTATTTGACTGCAAAATATAGATTTACGTCGATCATGAGATTACAGAATTATAGCGCCGGCTATGCCTTAAATGTTGCCTTTGTAAAACGATTAAATACTCTAATTAATTTTGTATTTTTCAGTCAAATTTCCGTCCATATTATGAACAAGAAGTCTCACGTGTTTTAGCCAGTTAAATAATGCAAGTATTTTCATACAGTTGCTCAAGAAAGATCCTAGTTGGTCCTCAGAGTGGTTAGCCATGAGGCCGTGACAAGTGACGTCAGTGCATGACCGTGGCACGGCGGCAGCCATCTTTGTTAACTAAGTATATAAAAAAACTGGTATTGTTTGTACAACTCGCCTAATTATTACCGCATTGATTGAAACTAGGTATGCAATTCATGAAAAAAAAAAAAGTTAAAAATAAGATAATTGTCCATTTTATTTTTATTTTCGGCCGGTTACTCGATATTTAAACTTTCTACTTAATCGATTTCTTGTGTGTTTCTCGTAGATAATTTAAATTATTAATTTAATAAATTTTTATTTTAGCCAATATTAGCATTTTCCGAATTTGCAATTTTTTACCGAAATTATTTATGCATTTAGTTTAGTATATAGCTCCAAATCGTAAGGGTATAGGAACTTGATTCGAGGACATAATACCTGATTTCCTTAAAAATGTAACCAAGAACTAACTTTTTGTGAATTGAAGGCGAATATTTACCCGACTTCAAGAAACCTACGCCTTTTTTGAAGTTCCTAATTCGACACGTCGTCGTCGACATCAAGGTTAAGTGTTTATAATAATATGACATTACTACTTATGTAAATAAGGAATATTAATAGCCATATTAAATTTCTATGCATTCAGCTAGATTTTTATTTTATTTTTAATCTTTTAGTGTAGAATAGGATCTTTGAAGGAGGTCTTATATGTTTTAATTATCTTTTAATTTAAGGAACCTAACTATATTCCTTTTTTTAAATGCATGATTTAACGTATCTCGTTCTAAATATTAAAATCAAGATTAGATAAGATCCTAGTACTAGTTGCCGGTAATTTTTTATTACCATAATTTTTACTGAAAGAAGTTTGAAGAATATTCACAGTTATTAACAAATCGGCTGACAATCTAAAATATTATAAAGTACTTTGTTATACATGTGTTATTTGTTATAGTACATTAAAATTCGGTCAAGTCGATGTTTCCAATTAAAATAGTCATTTTTATCGGATACTCTTTATGAAGATTTTTTTTCGTTTCTTTGGGAGTTTTGTTTAAAACCATTGACGAGCAAATCCTTTAATTTTTGCTGAGCTATTACATTCCCCTTTATATATTACATAAAATCTTTTACATCAAGACTTTGTGTCGGTAAAAGTACAAACCGGTCATTTTGCAATAATTGACTTTTTAGTGCAAATTATTCAACGCGTAACTTTCAAATTTCAAAATTACGGTTCGCCATTAAAATGATAGATACCGTTACGGTCTTTATTACTAGAATAGCCTACAAACCTAATACCTATCTGACTTTTATCGCGGCTATAAGCGGTAATAGCCATTCTGTGCGAATCTTATTCAACTCTATAATGAGATGTTTCTGTACATGTTGATACGGAACTGCCATTTGTATGTGTCACGGATAAAGTTTAAAATTCTGGTACTTACACAAGTGTAAAAAAGAAACAAAAGTTACTTAATTCAAGTTAATGATAGACTATGATTTCGAAAGTGTTATAGAAACAAGATCCAAAAAGGTTTGTATTCAAATAATTAGATGATGAATAATAATAAAATCCTGATAATATAGAAAAGAAAAGAAAAATAATGATAATCCGATAGTATTTTAGAAATAAGATGTGTACGTAACGTACCTAGGTATTTATTGTATATATACGTATTTTTCATATGTGTAAATTTGACGAGTGTAGTTAGCACAATTTTTTATTTTTCTTGATTGAATTATCCTACTAATATTATAAACGCGAAGTTTGTGAGTATGGATGGATGTATATTTGTTAATCCTTCACGCAAAAACTACTGAATAGATTTTGATGAAACTTTACAGTAATCTAGCTTATACATCAGAATAACACATAGGCTACTTTTTACCGCGGGAAAATACCTCTTTTCCACGGGATAAAACGGTTAGCGCGGGCAGTGCTGCGGGACGGAAAGCTAGTGGCCACAACTTAAAATAGAAGCTTTCTGTAACATCGAATTATTGTTTTTTTCAGATATATGTGTAATAGTGCGGGAGCCGGGGGCCTAAACACCTACCTCATCGAGTACCCCAATAGGCTATCTCTAGATCGTTAACCGACACTTAAACACTGAAAAAATAAAATAGTCTGCCAGAGCCGATCCTGCCGGGTCATCGAAATTTTTGACGTATTTTTTTTATGGAACCTACCTCATAAAGTACCCGAATGAAAGTGGTGGCATCAGTTAACCATTGATTAATTATGTATAAAAAATTTGGTCTGCCATTGCGCAGCCTGCCGGAAGTACTTGGCAGACGCCCTGAAATGTGTGGGCAAATTTTTTTTTTCAGTGTTTAAGTGTCGGTTATCGATCTAGAGATAGCCTATTGGGGTACTACTTGTACGGTACTTTTTTTTGCGGGTAGGTGCTCTTAGTGACCAGTCGTGTTTTTAAACTAAATAATTTTAATTATTTATATACATTAGGAAAACTATACAAATTATTTTTAATTACATAAAATTATGTTTTAGTAGATAGCAAATACCTTGCACAGCTGTTATCTCCTCACTAATCACAGTACTTCTGTCAATTCAATTGTTTATTAATATATTATTATGGATATAACTATATCATGTAATTCAGATATATTTGAATCTTGTTCATCAGCCTCCGACTCGAGCGACGACAGTTTTCGTAGTGTTCCCCCCCCCTTGCGTGATAGTCTTGATACAATATTTTCAGATGTGTCAAAGAACTTTAATGTTGTGCACATCAATGCTCAGAGCATACCCGCTCATCATGCTGATATGCTTGCAACATTCGAGACCAAGAATATTCACGCAATCCTTATTTCCGAATCCTGGTTAAATCCTTCTCTTCCTTCTACTCTTTACTCTCTTCCCGGATTCCAGCTTGTGCGCAATGATCGTGGCAGTTCCACGGCTGGTGGTGGTGTAGCTATTTATATTCGTTCTCACATAACCTTCTCGATAGTTGATAAATCTCCTCAACCCCCACCTTCTGGCACGGCAGAACATCTCTTTCTAGATATTTCTCTTTCTCATTGCAAAGTTCTTCTAGGTGTTTTTTATAACCCTTCGCTCCAAAACAACTATTATGATGCCTTTGAAAAACTTATTGAAGATTTTTCTCCATCCTATTCTCATTCAATAATCTTAGGTGACTTCAATACTTGTCTTTTGAAAAATGACTACCGTGCCAAAAAGCTTCTCACTTTGGCTGATTCTTGTAATATGCACATTTTACCCTTAAACGCAACCCATCATTTTCCAAATTCAACTCCCACTCTTCTTGACCTGATATTGGTTTCCTCCCATGATCATGTAGTAAAGCATGGTCAACTTTCTGCTACCGAATTTTCATACCATGACCTTGTTTATGTGTCTTACCATCTTCGTCCGCCAAAAATTAAACCTAGGACCCTATTGTTGCGTAATTTTGCAGGAATGGACCTCGAACGTCTTTGTGAGGATGCCCAGAGAATGGATTGGTCGGCGGTGGATGAGCTCGAGTCTGTTGATGAACAGGTCAAGCTTTTAAACTGTTATCTAACCACGCTATACGATCGTCATGCTCCTATGCGTGCTGTGCGCGTCAAGCACCTTCCTGCTCCCTGGCTTAATGACGAGGTGCGTGATCTCATGGACAAGAAAGCAAGAGCCAAAACTCGTTATAAACGTGACCCTAGTGACCGAAATCGCGAGAAATATCGTGAGGTGAGGAATCGCTGCAACACAAAGATAAGGGACATTCAGCGACGCCATATTCATCAATCCGTTGAGAATGGAGACCCAGCTAAAGTCTGGTCTTTTCTTAATAAACTAGGTGTGGGCAAATCTCGTAGTCAATCTTCTCCTAATAACATAAATATTGAATCGCTTAACAATCACTTCTCTTCTTCTGTTGCAATTGATAGTAACATTAAGGCCAGTACTATAAAAAATCTTTCTTCACTGCCCACTCCTAAATCATCATCACCGTTTGTCATACGCCAATTCACTGCTAGTGATGTTAAGAAGAACGTACTCGCCATCTCATCGAATGCCATTGGAAGTGACTGCATTAGTCGGAAAATGATCGTTCCTCTCATCGATATCCTTGCACCAGTCATCGCCAATATCCTTAATAAGTCCGTATCCTCTGGAGTGTTTCCCTCCTCGTGGAAGGAAGCACACGTCGTTCCGTTACCTAAAAAGCCTAATCCCACTTCTCCGTCTGACTATCGTCCTATATCTATCCTACCTTTTCTCTCTAAAGTTCTTGAGAAACTTGTTCAGCAACAGCTGTCAATCTTTCTCAACTCGAACAATCTCCTGACCCCTTTCCAATCCGGTTTCCGTCCCGGTCATAGCACGTCTACTGCACTAGTCAAAATTTCTGATGACATTCGTTTGGGTATGGAGAGTCAGAAGTTGACTGTGTTGACGCTACTTGACTTCAGTAACGCTTTTAATACGGTTGACTTTGATATCCTCCTTGCGGTGTTGCGTTCTCTTAACATATCTCCTATCGTGATTGACTGGTTTCGTAGTTACCTGTATGGGCGCCGACAACGCATACGTATTGAAGATACCTTCTCTACGTGGTGCGATACAGCTGCCGGCGTTCCGCAGGGAGGCTTCTTGTCCCCTCTCCTATTTGCTCTTTTCATTAATTCTATCACGCTCTCTCTCAGTTCTTCTTATCATTTGTACGCAGACGATCTCCAAATCTACTCGCAAGCACATATCTCGGCCCTTTCTGATGCGATTGCAAAAACGAACTCGGATCTTAACAGCATCTCTCTCTGGAGTCGTTCATATGGCCTCAGAGTGAATCCTGTGAAATCACAAACGATAATCATCGGCAGTCGTTGGTATATCACACGCATTGATTATAAGTCACTTCCACCTGTCATTTATGATGGAGTTGTAATTCCCTTTAGTGAGAAAGTGAGAAATCTTGGGATCATATTTGATAGCTGTTTCTCTTGGAAACCTCAAGTTTGCGAGGTCAGTAGGAGGGTGTTTGCAGCGTACGGTTCGCTCAAGCGGCTTAAAAATCTATTGCCGACTAAGACTAAAATTTCTCTGGCACAATCTCTCCTCATGCCTATTCTAGATTATGCGGACGTTTGTTACCCAGACCTAAATGTGGAACTCCTCAACAAACTCGAGCGTCTGCAGAATCTCTGCATCCGATACATTTTTGGCCTGCGGAAATACGATCATGTCTCCTCTTACCGTGCAAAACTTCAATGGCTACCCTTCCGCTGCCGTAGGGACTGTCACATCCTCTCTCTCCTCTATTCTACTCTCTTTGATCCTAGAACCCCTCCTTACCTCAAAGACCTCTTTGCTTTTCGTTCCTTTGCTCTAAATCAAACCCTGCGCTCAAGCAATAATCTGTCTCTTGATATACCTTCTCATTCTACCGTATCCTACTCTAAATCCTTCAGAATTCACGCCATCCGTCTCTGGAATAATCTCCCTGAAACCATCCGACGATCCCCGTCAATCCAGTCCTTTAAAGTTCGTATTAAAGCGCACTACCTTTCTACTGTCTCCTCATCTTGAATATATTTTCCTGTGTTATAGTTATGTATATAGTATATAGTTATGTATATGTGTAGGAATATGTATGTAAATGTATTTTGTATATGTATATAGATATATGTATGTGTATATATATATGTATGTATGTAGGTATGTAAATATTTTTATTATCCGTGTAAGTATTTTAAGTAAAATATTCGTATGTAGTTTATTTTACTTGATTTTTATGCCACCAACCCGCACTACTCTATTCTATACCATTCTCCTGGAAATGGGTTGCCTGGAAGAGATTGCTACATTAGCAATAAGGCCGCCTGTTGAAACCTAATGTTCTCATTGTGTGTGTTATAATGTCTGTGTTTCTTGGTATCAATAAAGAATATTTGTATATTTGTATTTGTACTCGATGAGGTAGGTGTTTAGGCCCCCGGCTCCCGCACTATAATATAATAATATGTGACGTTCCACGTGCAAAAGTACCTTATGGTCGATATTAATTTATGCATATCCCTGTAAACACCAATTCATAAGCTTTTCAAATCCAAAAAGATTGTATACGTACTAAAACTGCCATAAGGTACCTTTTCACGTGGAACGTTACATACGTTTAAATTATGTAGGGTGCTTGCACCAATAGTTGACCATTAAAACGGATTTAAAATTTTAAATAAATAAAGAGATCGTAATTGTTTACTGTGCTGCGACGTAGTGCATTCTGTTGTCAGGCTATATTATGGCCTTCAGTAGATGGTGATTAGGTATGTAAATTATCTGCGTATTATGAGGTAGGGTTTAGTTCTATTCTATTAGACTCAGGTTTGTAGCCTCAATCGAAGCAGGTATAGTCTAGCTACTAAGATTATTTTTACTCGTGTATGAAGTTTAATATGAAAAGTAGAATTTTAATTTTAGGATTTCAACCATGTTCCTTACGGAAAAGTTGTTTAGTTTCATGAGTACTACGTACTACCACTATGTTGAGGATTAACAAAATTCACGGTGTATATAAGGTACTCGTAGTATAAGATGAAATACGTAGGTAATAAGTAAAGTTATAATACGCATTGAATGAATGTTTATCTATGCCTAGTAGCACTTAGTCAGAATTCTGTTGAAAACCACATTACAACGTAACTAGTGAAACATGCATGATGTAATCTTTATTGTTTGTTTTATTCTATACAGTAAGGTCAGGTTACTTTGACCCTAGAGGGTAACTTTGTCCGCCTTTCGGGCTACTGTATTGGAACTCAGAAATATGGGCTTAATACGTTATGCGTGTTCGCAAGTTAAACGTTTAAATCATATTTTGCCGTTTTTATTAGGGGTACAAAGTAACCCGTCTTTGCGATACCTAACTTATACATTTGTATGAAAGCTTAAATGAATTATTTTATTAATTGAAATTACAATTTAAATCTACTTAATTATAAGTATAATTTTAAAAATATTCGAAAGTCGGAATATATAACAAGTTACGTTTTTTAAGTTACGTATGAAATGGTAATTAATTAATTTTAAAACTTTAAAGTTTTGTTGTCTAACCGTTAGACCACGTGACTGACACAAGCCTACGTCATTTTGCGCTGGTCATCCTTGTCTATTAACACGCATTCGACAAGGATGAACAGCGCAAGATGACGTAGGTTTGTGTCAGTCACGTGGTCTAATGAGTTTTCTTATACCATGCTCCGAACTTTGTGTCTCGCCTTTGCGGCCACTACACCCGAATCCGAACTCTATGACACCCATGGTCTAAGAAAACAAGGTCTAACACTTTGACCACGTGACTGACACTAACCTACGTCATTTCTACGTCATTTTGCCTGTTCATCCTTGTCGAATGCGTGTAATAGACAAGGATGAACGGCGCAAAATGACGTAAGCTTCTGTCAGTCACGTGGTCGGAGTGTTAGACCTTGTTTTCTTAGACCATGATGACACCCAATGGGAAGATATAAGATGATCCTAAACTAATGCCAGGATCATACATCAATAGTTGTAAATAAAGAATTTTCTCAGTATGCTAGTATCAGTTATAGTGCTATATTTTACATAATGTGTGATCGTATCTTAAATACGTGCGTGCGTGTGCGTTTGAGATCTAAGTTACAGCAGTTGATTGCGACAATTGCAGTTTATATCACTGTTAAGTAATAAAAAAAGTTACTGCAACTTGCATTTTTATCTCTTACAAATAGTGCAGGAAAGTAATGGATTTGCAAAACATCCATTCATAATAGGCTGCATTTTTGTTAATCTGACTCTCATATTATTATTGTTTGAGTACGATTTTGAAAATATTCTAATACGAAATGTATTTTTAGGGAAATTATCGAATAATACACCCATATAGGTATAAACTATAAAGTCTACCATAAATCATATCTATAAACTTCTTTGCCACCAACAAACTAAGGTGTAATTTCAGTAAGTGTTTAGACATAACAGACATTTTTACGGTTATCTCCGGGATTTTAGCCTGTCAGTTCAGTTGAAAACCGCAAAAATCAGATAATGTTTATAAATATTATATACTAGCTTTCCGCCGCGACTCCGCCCGCGTTAACAGTTTTTCCCGCGGTAAAAGCTAGCCTATGTTACCCAGGGTGAATGTAGCTTTCTAATGGTGAAAGAATTTTTGAAATCGGTTTAGTAGTTTTTGAGTTTATTCATAACAAACACACACACACACACACAAAAATACAAATCTTTCCTCTTTATAATATTAGTATGATTAAAACTCGTATAAAACGGATAAAGGTACTTGTAATAATACAGTTCGGTTCTTCGATGAATCATACATTATTGCCAACTCACGGTTGACCGATTTCCAGGCCTTCCAAGCAAGACCTTGTCCAAATGGCAGTCGAAAACCGGTTCTCGTATTTTCGTTACTGCTCTGTGGTTTTGCATATTATGATCATATGAATAATAGTTGTGATCTTGTATCTACGAGTATAACAATATTATAACGAGGAAAGATTTGATTGTTTGTTTGATTGTCCGAAGCTACTAAACCGATTTTAATGAAACTTAGAACAAATATGAAATAGATCTTGGGGTATTACAAAGGCTACCTTTTACCGTGGGAAAATTTCTCATTTTTACTGGAAGAACTGTTAACGCGGACGGCGCCGCAGGGCGAAAAGTTAGTACCTATAGAATATATTATCTCACCAAAAACATTCTGTAAAAAACTAGCCAACTCTCGATGGAGCTGCTTGTTTATCTTATCTCTAAAAAGTCATGAAATCTAGACAAAGTCGTACCAAGTCTAAGGTTCATTACTGCGATTTCTTTATTATTATAGTTAATGTTGCGTGACTGGGCCGTTGATTTTCCATCGTCAATGAGTAGCGGTTCTGGCGACGGATTGGTGCAATGGAATCATGGAGCACCTGGTTTATAAAACTCCTTGTGTACCCTTCAACAGCCAAGTAACACAACATTAACTATAATAATAAAGAAATCGCAGTAATGAACCTTAGACTTGGTACGACTTTGTCTAGATTTCATGACTTTTTAGAGATAAGATAAACAAGCAGCTCCATCGAGAGTTGGCTAGTTTTTTACAGAATGTTTTTGGTGAGATTTCACTTCTTTTTGTAGAAACGTGGGTATTATTTGATTTATTTTATTACATTTTCTTATTTCACATAGTTTTTTTCTTTTTAGAAGTTGTTTTTTTATTATTACAAATCTTTCTTTTCTTAAGCGCGTTTTAAAATACAGTCAGCGCCACCTAACGACGTGTGCGGGTATCACCTCCACTCCTCCATCATATTTTTAGAATTAATATTTTAGTGTAATTTGTTTATTTAATTTGTACCTATAATGTTTGAGTAGAATAAAGTTAATCGTTCGATCTTTCGACTATTTCTCCTTGTATAAACTTGTAAGTATAAGTATAAAAGCCAGTCTAGTTTTTTCCATAGTTTTCCTTTAATTTTATTTATATACGTATTAAAAGCAGAAGGGGAGGCATTCGCCCAGCAGTGGGACGCTATAGGCTGGATTAAATTAGAAGATGTGTTCCACTATGCTGGATTTTTGCAATGACAGTCGATTTTTTTAAGTACCAATAGCAGAAGGGGGCGTTAGGTACCATATCTCTAATACAGCTGAAACCAGCCGAGAGTTCTTCATCAGATACTTCAGGCCTTCGATTTTTGACATCAAATGAAGCGGCCCACCAAGTTGAATATTTTTTGTAAAGGCGGTATGTCTCGATCTCTAATAGTTTGGTTGGGCTCTTGTGTTTTCTAATCAGGGTCACCAGGTACTCCAGATCTTCGATTATCCTAGTTTTTATAATTTTTCCTTTATGTAGCCATTAAACCCTAACTCTGTACCAAATTTCAGGTCGCTGAGTTTATGGGAAGTACTAGTTCTATTTTGATGATCATGAGTGAGTGTCGAAAATGTGAAACTTTGCTTTCGCTTAACTTCGGAACTAAATGACCTACAGACTTGAAATTTCGGATTTTTAGTATGTGATCATAGCTTAGTGGATGACGAAAATTTCAGCTTTCTGGTATTATCCAGAGGTTCTCAAATAGGGGCCTGAAAATGCGGCGAAATGGTTCCAGTAAAGATGGTACGGCAGTGTTGCTTCGCGCTCGACTTGGCGGGGGCACTCCCGTGCCCCCAGATCTGTTAGATCTCCATGGATTCAAAATAAAAGCAGGTCTTTTTTTTCTTCGTCTTAGTTGTAATATGTAATTTCAGCCAGAAGGAAAAACCTTGAAGCTTTTGACAGTCAAACTAATATAAAACTAAACGATTTTTGTTTATATAACCGCTCACGTGCCCAAGGCCGCCATCCCAATACCCAGTTGAACGGCCGCGCTCGCCGCCTCAACCTACCGTAACTCGTACATTTGTTTATTTTAAACCGAGCGCGCGCCGCGTCAAGTGGCACAAAAACGCTCATTGTGCCTTGGTTTCTTACAAAAACACTATCAAGTGTTGATTTATGGGTTGCTGAATGAATGAGTCATGCTACTATGGCTTATTTTATTTGAAAAGCGATCCAGTTTTTGATATATAGAGTCGTGAAAATGGAGATTATGAATTTTTAGCGCGACTTTTACAAAATTGTTCAAAACTCAAAAACAAACCTCAATACCTGTGACAACTTGTAATAAAATAGATTTAAGTGTGTACTTACCGAAAAACAAGTGTATTTCCGTCAGATTATTATTAAAAAACCCACAAAACTTTTCAATAACACGCGACGTGACGTACTCCGTGCGGTCAACTGACAGACTGCACTTTGACATTGTTTTTTTTTTTAATTTTGCTAGTGGTGGGCTTGTGTTGCCGGTTTTTTAGACGTCAAATTTAATAGAGAATACGAAGCAAGTACGATAACAATATTAGACTTAGTTATTTAGAAGAAAAGGATCATTTTTCAACAGCTGTGAGCAAAAATGGCCTTGTTAACCAGGAGTTTGCAAGGTCAATTAACGAGTGTTTTATATTGTTAATCGTTAGTTTACATTGTCGATTAACGGATGATTTCATTTGTTAATCCCTGGTTAACTGGGTCACGTGAGCGGTTATATATTTTTTGTAACTAATTCTTTTTAAAAACTTACGCTAACTTCGAGCAACGCGGGCCTTCCGTAATGTATAATATAATAGATCCAGATAAATAAGGTCAAAGTTAACTTGTCTTAGATTCCTGTAATACAGACAATAACCACTGAAGCATTGAGTTTAGGTAGGCCAACGGATGATCCGCGTTGCTCGAAGTACTCTAAAGACACTGAACTGTTTTAAGTTGAACTTGGGTATTAAATATCTTGATAGACTTTACTATGGAGAATCCTATTATTCCGGTTCTTTAAAACATTCATCAAGTATTGAGAGTATAGAATCATCAAGTCATGATTTGTGACTACACAGAAGAGAGTGGCTTAGACGAAATATTACGTCACTGTACCGTATCTGATCTAGTATTACAAAGAACATTGCAGCAACTATGTTTAGGACCTAAATTCAGTCGTAAAGGTGTTCAACTTTGTAGACTAACAGATTTTGATACTTCCTAAAAGCATCTAATTGATGGTGGTACCGAACTTTAACATGGACGCGTGTCATATTTTACTATTTGCCTAGGCATAATGTCATGAACAAACTATACGATATCGATCATTTGAAATCGTTAAACAAACCTTTCACTTGTATTTGCAATTTGCTTATGCAGGCTGATAGTATTAAACTGCTGAAACCAGTCAGATCGAAAAAAGTGACTTTTAACTATCTGCGTAGGCAAATAATTATCTAACAAATTATGCAATCGGTCTACGGTACATCCCAAAATGACCGCAATCTCGCCTAAAGGAATATCTACAGGTTAAAAGTTCGATGGTTTTTCAGGCTTAAATATTCGCTACAAATGACTCCACGAAGCTGAAACCATCCAATTTTTTAATACAAAACAACCAACTGTTATGAAGTGCATTATATACATACGATTCAAATACATGATTATCTAATTGATGACTTTAAACTTGCCTAAATTTAATCTCGTGGGAACAAGGTATTTTTCGGTAGTAATAAATGCCTAGTTTAAATGTATAAAAATAGTCCTACTAATATTACATACGCAAAAGTTTGTGAGGATGGATGTATGTAAGGATAGATGGATGAATGTTTGTTGCTCTTTCGCGCAAAAACAATTGAATGGATTTTAATAAAACTTTACAGTAAGTAATCTAGCTTAAACATCAGAATAACACATAAAAATACCTCATTCCCAAGGGAAAAACGGTAAACGACGTTACTTCCGAAGACTGTTACTCTGCATAAACTTTTATTCTATTCTATTCTATTCTATTCTATTCTATTCTATTCTATTCTATTCTATTCTATTCTATTCTATTCTATTCTATTCTATTCTATTCTATTCTATTCTATTCTATTCTATTCTATTCTATTCTATTCTATTCTATTCTATTCTATTCTATTCTATTCTATTCTATTCTATTCTATTCTATTCTATTCTATTCTATTCTATTCTATTCTATTCTATTCTATTCTATTCTATTCTATTCTATTCTATTCTATTCTATTCTATTCTATTCTATTCTATTCTATTCTATTCTATTCTATTCTATTCTATTCTATTCTATTCTATTCTATTCTATTCTATTCTATTCTATTCTATTCTATTCTATTCTATTCTATTCTATTCTGAATGCGGGCCAAGCCGCGGGGCGGAAAGCTATTATATCCTATCACAGCACTTTATGCAAAAGTTTTAGTAGAAACGGTTAAAACACAAAAAAAGAAAGAAAGAAACAGAAAGAAATATTCAAATATTATATTTCGCGAATCTGAAAGGATTTAATCTTGGATTTAGAGTACGGTGAGTACGTATCCTGCATGAAAGGTGATAAAAGGCGCAGTCCCGTCAACCCTAAGCTTTGCTCTGGAAGTATTTATCGGAGCAGAAATAAACCTTTTTGAGGCCAGCAACCCTTTTCACAAAAAATATCAGGGTAAAATCGTGCCAAGATACGTTATTATTACATTGTTTTTTTTTTTAAACCGACGAACATGCATGAGGGGATTAATTAATGTGAATGAAGCGAAAGAAGTGTGTCTGGATCGTAGCGAGTGGAAGGAAGTGGTCTCTGCCTACTCCTCCGGGAAAGAGGCTTGACTTTATGTATGTATGAATGTTATTTTTTTTGTAGGTAAGTGAGTGCCCCGAATTCTTGCTTTAACAGTCGTTGAAATTATTCAAAACTTTTTTTAACTTTTGAATCTTTTGGTGCTTCATGTTATTATGCCGTTATGAACGCCGAGTTGTAAAGAGTAAGAAAAAAACCGGTTGGGTAGTTTAAAGATTTTAAATGGTAGTACGCCTGCCTTCAAAGCATAATAGGGTCGAATCCCGCCCAGGGCAAACATTCGTGTGATGAGCACTTGTGTTTGCCTTGTGTCTGGAGTCTGGATATTGTATACCTATATTATGCAATCAGCTGTCTGACACCCATAGTACAGGCTCTGCTTAGTTTGGGGTCAGATGGCCGTGTCCCCGCATATAAAAAATGTATGTATATTAAAAAAATATGATATCTATTGATTTTTATAGAAAAAAGGAATTCGCGTGTTCTGACTAAATAAAATAAATTAGTTTTGTTCCCAAGAACTTTATTTTCCCAAAGTTGGACGTATTTTTAGTTAGTTTCAATGACCAAACGTATTTCCTCCTTCGGGACAAAGTCCGTATTAGCACAGATTAAATAACACGAGTATTACTAAAGTAGTATGACTGAACCTAGTTCCACTGTTCCAATCTCATTCATACAAAGTGTTAATTTATACAGGTCTTAACTTTCAAAATGATGGTTTATAAAAAATACTTCAAGATATGTTTTCATAAATTCTTGAGATTTGTGTTCATTCCAGAGAAAAATAGCTTCCAATTTTTGCCTTTCTAAATCCAACATAAATAAAAGTTACTAAGTCAAGATGGCTTTCCTATTAACCTTCTAAAACGGTTTATCGAAATACTATTCCAACACGATTGCCGTCAAGTCCAATGGAGCCAAAATATTTTCAAGACTTTTATCAGATTAGAGGCTTATCCCCTTACCGTCTAGGAGAAAAATAATCCTCGTTTAGTTCCATCCAAGATCGAAATAAAAAATAGATTATTGTACTTGATAGAAAAACGTGCCAGGATTGGATAGTGTTTCCAAGGTAAGTCCGGTGAAGGTTGATCCGTCGTACTTTTTCGACTCAAGCATAGGTCAATTAAAAAGAAAAAGTATTTCCAAGGATTTTGTGGAACGATAATACGTCGAAAGCTTTTGTAAAACCAAATTTTAAGAAGTTTTTCAAAATTAAACAGTTACTATATGAAAGGTTAGCTACCTAAGTTGATAAGGAGAAATATAATATACTCGTAACTACTATTAGACGTTCTTTTGTCTAACAAAAAGCAATTTCAATTATCTCCGAATGTTCAATGTTTGCAGGAAAACTTATCCTTTTCATGAACAACTATTATTGCAAAGAACAAAAGTTTGTTATACGGAGGAAGTTTTCCTATAGCGGTACTAGAGAAAAGCAGCGCGGCGCGGCGGGTAGTGCGTTTTATTTCATACTAGCGACCCGCCCCGGCATCGCACAGAAAAATGATTATTGTGGGTTATCCCTAAGTATATTATGCATGTATTATACATAAAAACCTTCCTCTTGAATCACTCTATGTATTAAAAAAACCGAATCAAAATCCGTTGCGTAGTTTTATAGATTTAAGTATACATAGGGATATAGGGACAGTGAAAGCGACTTTGTTTTATACAGTGATAGTGAAGAAACAGTGGCAAGAATATTTTTCTTGACGCGCCTTTCCGCTGCAGTGTCGCTCTAGTGCGTTTTCACAATTAGCGTGTACCTTCGCGTGTACCTACTTACATAAAATAAGAATAAACAAAGCGGTCAAGTGCGAGTCGGTCACAAATCGGGTTTGATGAAAAAGAAGTTTTTGAGTTTCAATTCTAAGTATGGCGAAGCCCTAAAATTTATTGTTTTTTTTTTTTAAAATTTTGTGTCAAAATCTTAATGCGGTTCACAGAATACATCTACTTACCAAGTTTCAACAGTAAGTTTTTTTCTTACAGTTTCGGAAAAAAGTGGTTGTGTTATACGGACGGACAGACAGACAGACGACTTGACGAATCCATAAGGGTACTGTTTTTTGCTATTTGGCTACGGAACCCTAAAAAGAGTAAGGTTATCCTACCTAATACCTATTAACACTACCTCAGTTGGTAGCTGACCACCCTTGATACGAGCGTCCGGACCTAGGTATTGAATTGACTATCTAGTTACTAATGAACTGACTTATACATCCATGTACGAGATATTTACTCACATATGAATAAGATAATTTGTGACGTTCCACGGCAAAGGTAACTTATGGCGGGTTTTAGTATAAAGATAATCTTTTTGGATTTGAATAACTATTTATTAGTTGCTGATTGGATAACCGACCATAAGGTACCTTTGCACGTGGAACGTCACATTTGACGTTTATGAAAATAGCTGTTTTTTTTTCTGAATTGACCTATGCTTGTGTCGAAAAAGTACGACCAATCAAGCTTCACCGGACATGAGTCTTTGTAATAGCAGTACAAGTTCATAAGTGCAGTCATATTACGTGTTTAAATACTATAAAATAACCTTTTCCTAATACTGTACGGGACTAAAAATTTTGCTTCAAATGAAGTACCGATTATCTTTGGAAAAAAATGCACGTGATATGACAGGACCTACGAACGTGATTGTACATCGTTTTTTGTGCAGTACTGTAAATCTTAAAAATAAAATTTTAATATGATTATATTTTTTTTTAATATTATTTTTTGAGTTTTAAATAAATATTGCAAAAGTTGAAGCCATAGCACGCCACAGTCAACATACCTATAGATAACCGGTGGCTTCGGAGGTACAATAAAAACAAGAACATAAAATTTTTTATAAGAATGTTGTACAGATTTATTAGGTTTGTTCGTAACTTATCTATTTACATAAAATTATAATGTATTGCGAAAGATAAATAAAGTGTTAGTGGTAGGTAATTTTCCCAAGTCACTTAAATCTTGAAATTTGATGTCTCTTTCTTTTTAGTTCATTTGGGAACCGAAACAGACGGGATACGAACGAATCATGTTTTGATTGAATCATTCGATCGTAGTGATTGACGTGTTTTTCGTTTAGATGAACATCGTGACTAGGGTTTCATTTGATGTACATACCTAAAAAAATACGTTGCTAAAATATTTAAGTAAAAATATATTTTTGTTTAATTCGGACAATTGGAAGACTAGAACGGTTTTAAGTTTTACTGTTTCCTTCCAAACTCGTGATCCTCGGACCCCATTAGACCATCTAGTGGACCACGGGAAAATATATTATCCCTCCTGGTACACCCAGTTATTCTGTGGTGAACTATGGGAAGAAGAAATTGCCTTTGGTACACCCAGGTGGACCAATGGGGTAAACCACGGGCTTGGCGGGTACTGTATACGAATTAGCTCAGAAAGGTAGTTAAAAATATTTTGATGAATTGTAATAATTAATAATTGACCTTATTAGATTATCGAGCAAATCAAGTAATGTGAATTTGTTACAGAGCTGCGGTTTTTGTTCAATAATCACCTCTAATACGTTGTTGTACCACTTTTTATCTAATTACTGAGCCAATCAACGATTTCTTACACGATTTCCTTCGTTCCTAGAATTGTCGGTACTTACTTTAATTTTCTTTGAAGATTTCACATTTGAGTTAATAAAACATTTCTTTCGGACAAGTTTCAGGTAGTATTAATAAAGTTTTTAATGAATCAAAATATCATATCACAAAATTTTTTTTAAATTTATTCGTCGTCATCTTTAAAAGGTCATTATGGAAATGCTCTAAAAATAGATTAATTTAATTTACTATACGTAATGTCTTTTTTTTAAGCATATTTTATTTTAGATTGAACCTGAATCAACTACCACAAATAGTAACAAAAAATAACCATTTAAATCAGACCGTGTATCAATAAATCTTTAACTAAAGTTCTTAAGTTTTTGATAAAACGAATAAAATATCTATATAATAATATAAATATCTGTTTCAAGTCAAAATAGTTAAATAAAATGAGTTGAAATATGTGTAAACCAAGTTCACCATCAAAATTAAAGCCGAGAACCGGACAATTGGTCCACGGTCGTTCCTTCTGTATAACCGTCGCACATCGCCGTCGCATAATTTTAAAAAAGATTTTATCAGATGATCACGAAATTCAATTAAACAAAATCTACAAAAACCATAACTTTCATTTATGATAGAACTCAATGAGTACCCACAAATACGAACAAGCGAAACCAACAAAACGTAAACAAAACTGACATCGTTGTGTAAGCAATGCGCGACCAAAAATTGTGCAATGGACACAAGCAATAAGTTACTTACTTTGCGGATCCCTTCACTTGTGTTCCTTAGCCCTTTGTACTTAGAGCATACTCGCTCGGTTGCGAAAATCTCGCGCGCACACGACACGACACGACTAATATTGAATGCTCGATCGGACGAACCACGACGAACACGGCACTATTACTAGCACGAAACTTCGCAGCTGTCACGTGCGTCGCTTTTGGCGGCCGAGTCAACACTACCTGGTTTGAATTTCGCGAACGTGCGTACGCGCAGAGTTGGGCAAACGAGCGATTGGTAAAAAGTTAAAAACGCTAGACACAACGGCTGACACTAAACGATAAATTATTATACGAATCTGCTGTACCGAATTAGATGACTTTTTTTGTTTCGTTGCTGTCAGTGCAGAAAAAAATGACAGTAATAGTTGAATAGGCTCCGAAACTACTGAACTGATTTTCGTGAAACTTGGCACAAAGATAGAATAGACCTTGCGGAAGAACATATGCAAACTTTTACCGCGGGAAAATTCCTCATTCCCACAATTCCTACTAACGCAAGCGGAGCAGCAGCGGGAAACTAGTATCAAATAATATTGACTACAGACCTAATGTAATATTCATTCAAAAATTAAGGTGGAGTATTCGCTATAAGAAAATATTTCTAAAGAAAGCAGAACGTAATGAAACACAAGTTCTTAAGTTTCCTACTGTTATTTATTACAGAGCAAAGAATCGCAGAAACGTTAGGTATTTGTGATCACATAGCTGAAGCATAGCTACATAGAATTGTGTGGTTCTAGAGCGCCATGATCAAATTCCGTACTGGGACAATAATGCGGATATTAGTCGATTCAGAGAACTACGAGTAAGAAACGCTCGTGTACATCTACTTAGCAACCACTATTATTGGATCTGTGACAAAATGTTATATATGCAGCTGCAACAAATAACCAATTATGTAAGATCTGAACATAGAGTGGCGTTTATAACTGCATTTTTCATTTTGTATGAGAATTCGCTCCGGAATACACCTTGAAAAACTGGTTATTTATCCGCAACATAGCGGTAGTTAGTACCCATGAAACTGAACAACTTTCCCTAAGGTACATAAGTCGACATCTCAAAAATAATTTACAACTTTTTATATAAACAACAGTCATGTGACCGGCCACTTTGTATGGGAAGTTGAATTTTTATTTAGAGAATTCAAAGTTTATTCCTTAGGCAAAGTTGTTTTAAATTCACATGCAGCTCCTGGAGAAATTATCAACCGTAAGTATAAGGCAGCAAGGGTGAATTTTAATAATTAACTTGTGCTGCCTTTCCTCGATAAAAACATTTTCAGGAAGCACCGCAAACAAGTTAATTAAATTTCGTTGCAACAAATAAATAGTAGTTTATTTACGCAATTAAGCTCGGTTTTATTTAGGTCTTTATTTTACTGGTTAAGCTTTAGAATAATTGTTTGTGTATTTTACATCAGTTTACAACATACATAATTTACTCTAAATTGATAAAATTGTAACGGTTTTTACACTTTACACAGATAAAAAAGCTATTTACTCATTAGTATACATTGCATATTTAAATGATCGAGGCCAAGATATTACCAAGGATCAAGGAAAATGCCTTTGACTTCATCTTGTATAAATAAATACGTAAGTAAATTCCTAAATAAGTAATAAGAAGTAACTGAAATGTAAGTTTTCACATTATAATCAATTCGTAGCTCAAAATTTACTGGCCTACGCACTTCAGAGCTCAAAAGTAACTGGCTGGTTTTTTCTGCATACTTTCCGCAAATTGACGAAAAGGGATTTCGAAAATAAACGTCCAAAGAGTTGCGTCCGATTTCGGGTTCAGTGACTGTTGAGGGGCGAGTTTACAAAGTGGCTTTTTGGAAAAAAACCGCGAAATCGACGATGTCAAAACTTGATTTGAGAACCGCTTTTTTGTCGTAAAAGCTGTTGTGGCAAAGGTTTCTCAACCTGCACACCAAAGAGAATTTACGTTTAACTGCATACATCTGCTCAATATATATAAGTAGGTATGTGATTCTAGAATCGTACTCTTTTTACGAGTAGCAAGATTTTTGATGCTTTATCAAGATGTTGTATTGATGATGGTGATTAAGAAAATATTTTACCAGGAAGCAAATTCGAAATCGCGAACCGTTCGGTTATTGAGGTTGTGTTGGAGGCTATTGTGTTAATTATCTGTCCAGTAAGTGTCTAAATGAACTAATGACGAAATTACGCAACCGAAGATCGGCGTGATTACGGCAGAGTGTGTTTAGACACTAAAAAAATGTATATTTAGTTTAACTTTCTGCTGTTTGTTAATATTCTATAATACTGGCCCCATATCTTTAACGGCATAACGGCTCATATATATCACCGGGTTCGTCCCCGAGCTTAACGTTCCCCGAGCTTACCGTCCCGGAGCTTACCGATTTGTAATTATTATAAAAAGTCGATTAAAATGACAATCTTGCTTAAAAGTACTATTAGCAGCAAAAGTGCAAAGTCGAATTTTATACTTTATAGGAATAAATAATAAGTTCTAGATCGCGGTTAAATAATCACGTTTATTAATCTGCTTGCAACAGTTTCCTAATACCGAGAATTTGAATATTTGTTAATTATTATCTTAAAAATATGGTTTTGCTATATTTAATTTAATAGTTACACATACATTTTTAGTCCTATAACTTTCATCATTAAGTTCACATAATTCTGCCTGCAGTAACCAAACAAACACATTTCATACCTACTTTAAAACACTTTTGATGTCTATTGTACAAGTTGGAAATAGTAGAAAAAAAACCAAAATAAAATGTAATCAAGTTTATCAAAATCGGTAAGCTCCGGGACGGTAAGCTCGGGGAACGGTAAGCTCGGGGACGAACCCTAACCACCGAGGGGCTCGAGGCTACCCTAAAATAAGGTGAGTAGGCCTTAGTCGACCACGCTAGCCCAGTGCGGATTGGTCAACTTCACACATAACCTTTGAATTGATTGACTGATTGATTAATAAACACTTTATTGACTAACACAAACAGATAACACAGAATATACAAAAACAACAAAGATAAAAAGGAAATTATAAAATGGGCGGGCAGATACAATAGACTTACATACAGAAAATTACTTAGCAGGTTTGTGTAGGTGTAGGTTTCCTCACGATGTTTTCCTTCACCGTAAGAGCGTCGAATATAAGTACATACGAATTCGAAAGTCTAAAACATATTGGTACGTGCCGAGGCTCGAACCCGCGAATTTGGCCAACGACGCTCTTATACTATGTGTACCCTTAATCAGGGATATAACAGGCCACTAGTCCACTACACTGGTAGATCACGCGTGGCCCAGTGTGGGAAGTAATGTAAATCGCGCATATGTTAAGATAAACAAGTAAATTATATTGAATTTTGAACTTGCCTTGTGATCAAAAATAAAACAAAATATAATTTTCTAAACAAACAAAAAACTAAACACTGACTGATCTTCAGTTGTTTTAGTCGTTTTAGTGTATACTAACTAAAATGGTTAGGTTAGGTTAGGCGTTAGGCTTTTAGGCGTTAAAAATTAGTTTACCTAATCTTTTTTAAAAGGAAAAAAAGACATTAGTCTATTATCTCTATTCCGAAAAAAGTTTCGTCCCTTCAGTATTTACTGAGCTGCCACTTACATCGCATAAAAAATCTAAATTAGGCGTAAACTAAACATGTTTGGAAGGTAATAAGCGTACAGTAATAGACTACAGGCCCGTGTTAAAAAAATGATGGGTCATTTGAACCACCAGATGACCTATGTAGAACGATATAAGAGCATAAAATAATAAGATTCAGCATTATGCCGTCACTTGTAAGCTGTCCAACTGAGTGCAGGTGAGAATTCAAAAGTACAGGTAGAGTGAGTACATTTTGGTCATATATTTTTGTACGGCATTCTTACCATCGATAGATTCATGAAAAATAATAAGAAAACGCGTAGTGCCGTACAAAAATGGTGCGCCAAAAAGTCGGATTTTTTTATTTATTTTCCGACAATTTCCAGGGTGAATTTGGTCATTTGATTTTGTACGGCATCAGTTTCATACTATTTCAATACTGCTTCTAATCCATTATTCCGCAACGCCGTACAAAAATCATGCGACAAGGGGAAAAAACCGAGGGTTGCAACCCCCTCTCTTTCCGTGGTCCAGGGGGTGATTTGACACAACATCAAATTAATTTATTTCGAAAGTATTTTATGCATAGATAATATTTTTTCATATGCCGTACATTTTCGTTGGTTCAAAGGGGAAAAAAAATGAAAAAGAAAAAATCAAAAAGAAAAAATCCATATAACGAAAAGTAAGGTGAAATTCATCACGATATTTTTTTATACGGCATTTAAATAGTTTATTTGTACTAATTTTCATAGAGAACTTCATAATTTAGATAGAGAAGATAATTCGGACGTCGATGAAGACGTTGATTCTGATAACAACTCAGCGGCTGATTCCGATACTGAATAATTTAAAGAAAAACCATATTTTTTATTATCATCATCATTAAATATATCGAATTTTTCTAAAAAATTATTGTTTTATTTATTCACACCATTACAATGAAACAAATAAATTATATATATGTATCAGTAATGTTCGAAGTATATAGTAAACCAAAAAGTATACAAAACTGTTGATACTGTGATTGACAGTTTCAATTTTTGGATATAATATACACACCGTTTCACTTCAGTTAGACGTCATAGTGATTTTATCATATTATCAATTGTTCTCTTCGAAAATATGTTAATGCCGTACTGTATCAGATAGCCATAAAGTACCCTTAAAATGGTAGCGTCATTTTCATCAGCCTAAAAGATATGGTCTGCATTAAAATGTACGGCATCATTTTTTCCTAATTTATTTATGTTAATACTATTTAAAACATGGGATACAATGTACAAAACTGCTATATTTAATTAATCTATGATATTTAAATTTCTGCAATAATTTGCAAAATTTCAGTTTTTGTATTTCTCTATAATTTTTTTCAGAACAGTTTCTTTTGAACGGCAATACTATATAACAATTGCATTTTACAATATCATGTTAAAAAAAAAGTTCCCGTACAGGATCAAATGATTTTACAGCTTTATAAATCAAGAATACGATGAAATTAAGATAATTATTGATATAAATTCAAATGAACAATCATTTTTTGACGGCATTATTTTTAATAGTACTTTTAAGTGCTAGATAATGTTTTGGAACCGAAGCCGTACTTTTTCAAATCACCCCCTGGACCACGGAAAGAGAGGGGGTTGCAACCCTCGGTTTTTTCCCCTTGTCGCATGATTTTTGTACGGCGTTGCGGAATAATAGATTAGGAGCAGTATTGAAATAGTATGAAACTGATGCCGTACAAAATCAAATGACCAAATTCACCCTGGAAATTGTCGGAAAATAAATAAAAACATCCGACTTTTTGGCGCACCATTTTTGTACGGCACTACGCGTTTTCTTATTATTTTTCAAAATGTACTCACTCTACCTGTACTTTTGAATTCTCACCTGCACTCAGTTGGACAGCTTACAAGTGACGGCATAATGCTGAATCTTATTATTTTATGCTCTTATATCGTTCTACATAGGTCATCTGGTGGTTCAAATGACCCATCATTTTTTTAGCACGGGCCTGTAGTCTATAAGCTTCTTATCAAACCACTCAGTTCGGATTATATATAAAAATCGAGCCCCGAGAGTCATCATGTCTTATTTATGCCTTGTCGTCCACTGTACTGTCATTTGCGACATAAAAAAAGAGAAATCAGCATTAAGGCTGAAGCCAGACGAGCGTAATTTTGTGACTCGTGCGTCGCAGATTTTCAGTCCCGCAATTTCTGCTACGTTCGGTTTCATAGAAAACTCCTGTTTCGTTCACACGGCGACTCAAAATGAGTTATGTATTTTGTACGAAACCGAAATTGTGCGACTTACAACTCAAAAATTACGCTCGTCTGACCTCACCCTAAATGTTCGAGCGTGTCGTAAAAATGCCGTTACGTTGGTTAAAAATGCAATACCTTCCTATAAGGCAATGGGTCCGTCAAAGTACCTAAGTCAAATTTATTATAAACAATCGCCCCGGCTTCTTTTATTATTTACTTTTTTGACATAGGAAATAATTTTCGTTCGCTCGCAGTATTTTTAGGCCCCGATTTCATAAAAAAGTGCGATCCCCTTATATCTCGGAGAGATGTGAAGAAGATATTATGATACTTACCTATTAAAAATGTGTATAAAACGAGAGCCTTAAAATGCAAGAAGAATTTGTTCGAGAAGGTCAAAAACTAAAAAGAATATGGCCGAAATAATGAAAAAATATTATTTTTTTGGAAACGAAGCATGTTATAAATTTTAGAAAAGTTTCTCTAAACATTTGAACAACAAGGTGAATCAAGATAAGAGTTTGATAGCTTAACTTTTGTGAAAAAGTCAAAATGAAATTTTTATATTACAGATTTATCTCCAACGTGCTCGATTGTCGTGTGACCGTGTGAGGAAAAGAAATCTGTGGTTTATTTTTATTCACTATTTACTTACTACTTCGCTCTGAAAGGAAACGTTTTTATTGTCACTCAGCCAGCACAAACCTTCTGAGTAAGTTTTTTATAATAGCAGTCACAGAAACGAATTGCTGAATAAGACTACCGTAATTAGCTGATTTGGCGCTTACTCAGACGTTACTCAAGCAATTTGGGCACAAAATTATACCGCTAATAGCTGAGTAATAGCAATATAACACATGGATAAGTTTTGAATAATTGTACGACAAGCTGAATATCTTCTGCATAAAAGCATTTTGTTCTTTTATGCAAGTATTACAGCTCTGTTATCCAGAAGATGAATGATAATGAATGATGAATGAACTATATGCTTAGTTCTTCAAAGCTCAGATATTCAGATGATACACAGCTTTAAGCTTATTTCAGAACATTTATCAAGAATTTATTCAAATTAAATTTGAAGTTGACATAATCGAACACAAAAATAAATTAAAAGTGCACGCGTTGTTTGGTGAATGACAGCTAGCAGCAGAAAATAAATATGGCCAAATTTTAATGTCCTAGCGGTATAAGTAAATAATTTTATACGCTATTTGTGCTTGAAATAATAAATTCTAGGTGCGCATGCAACTTTACCGTGTATTTATATATACATTTCGTGCAAAATTTTTACGCGCTACCTGATTAGCCAGGTTTTTGAGAAATAAACAACATTTCGTCGTTGGTTTGTTTTTACGAGTGAAATATTTTTTATGTTCTTATACCATTTGAGGGTTCAAAAGTAACCTTGTAATACTTTTTACAAGAATATTATACCGATTTTGTTATCATAATTGAGTTTTAGAGTATAAAATTTCTCATCATTTAATAGGTTATGTTATTCATTATGGCGACGCTCATTCTGAATAAAGTCTGCTTGCACAGCGGCTCCTCGTCTAATGTCTGCATAACAGACCTTATGTGTCCACTTATTCAGATGTTCTCTGGTTAAAAGTGTTCTGCCCACAACATATTTTCGATAACTGTTCTATAATCATACACACTAGTAATATAAATCAAACAATTAGGATTCAGTCATAAAATAAATGAAAACCCAACACACTTTAACGCGCACGAAATCGAAATGTCAAACTACTAGCCGCTTAAATGCTGACAAATATTACAAAATAGTTCTGCTAGCTTAAAATATGTCTACTTTTCGTGAATACTCAGCCAACTTCTGCATAAGAATCTGTTACTTTTGCTTTTACCCCAGTTAGCTGCACATGACAGTAATTTCGTACTTAAAGCGGCATAAAGTAGTTATAACAGCTACCTTAAATTCTGTTAACTAACTACATGCTTCATAACAGGAACCACACCCTACTTTATACAGTAGCTGTGTAACTGTCAAGATGTGGTGTGTAATACAGCTGAAAGAGAACAGAACCTCAATTATTCAGTACTTTGCTGGATAATAGAATCTTATACCAGTGTTATACAAAAGGTTACACAAACTCTTGAGTAACAGGTCTATTTATGATGACTATTCAGCTTTAAGAAATAAAATCGGCAAATTACAGAACTAACTCAGCTAATAGCATTATCATAACAAAAAACAACTTTAATACAGAACTTGGCAATACACACAGCTTCTATACATATATAATAAAGCTTAACACTGCATAAGGTTAAATTGTTGGCCAGTTATATGACTTGTGTGCTGCCTGGGTTATTAAAAAAGTCTGATTCTGACGCATCACTAGGTCTCCCTCACACCATTGTATATTCTGTGCTCACACTTAAGTGATAGGGCTGCGCTGAGAGTCACCATGGTGGGAAGTCGCTGTGGAGGGAGTCGTTGTGGAGGGAGTCGCCGTAGTAGGTAAATAATAATGAAAATAAACGGGTCGCCAACATGGGAGTCGACATACTGTGAAAAACTCCATTCTATATTGAAGTATTTATAGCTTATATGGCTCAAGCAAAGCGTCCAAATATAGATCATTTGGATATTAACTCACCGAGAATGCTGACAAAATCGTTATCTTTTGGATATAAGACCTCAAAATCGGCTAATATTGGTAGGAATTAATATCTCGAAATAGTTTTAAATAATAGCGTATACAAAAAAATACACTCCATTATTACCATAGAAATGAGGTCTTTCCTATCAGAAAAAAAAACCTAAGTAGATGAAGGTACTAAATACACTTATCATTCATTACACACCAGTATGTAAATTCTAGGGCGGCTAATAAGCGACGGCAAGGCCAACTTGTCTCTTTCAACCTGCTATCTTTAATTTTTGAGCAAAACCGGAGTAGGGCAACGTTTAAAGATTTGATGACTTGTTTTTTCTTTTACAGAAGTCAGTACAAGCAGTTGGACATTCGCACTACGAAATTCACCCCTACCGCATGTGCTGGCTAATGTACCTACTATAGAGCTGCTGCTGGTATAAGTGTGAGGAGGCAATGGGAAGATCTTCCGCCGGGCACAGTGGTGAGCCCGGGGACCGCGGTCCAACTGTACTTCGTTGGAACTTGTATTTATTCAATGTCTTGCGAAAACTCTGATAGCGCGTTTCAGGCTTCGGCTTCTAATTGGTTGCTCTTCTAATGACGTATGTGACGTAGGCATTGTTTACAACATGTGACTGCAATCGTATACTCTCTGCAGTGTCAGCCTTATGTAGCGCGCGCGGTATACGCTGAGTCAGGGGCGCCGTTACAAGTGCATGATTAGAAGCCAGCACATGTGGCTGTTCACTCGCGTACTAAATTTGCCCCTATTACTATGAAATGACGGTTCTCTCAAGGTCAAAGTGTCCAACCGCGTGTTTTTCCTACTGTACAGTTCATGCGGTTTTGTACGAGCAACGTCATGGTTCGAATTCGGTATATGCATTCGCACTGGCACTTATCAAAGCGTAAATTTGTCGTCTTGTACAGTCAAGGGCACGTCAAGCTGGCAGCAAACACTTTGGAATGAAAGGTTCTTGTGTCCGATAAATAAGGGGCACTACAATTTCAGATAGTTGGGTTCATCTTACGGTTGACGGCTATGATCTACGGATATAGTTACATGAGCCATGTCAGAAGCCTTAGGCGGCTCAATAATTCTGACACCAGGGTTTGTGAGGTAGGTTAACCTCGAAACCCACACGAAAAGCAAGCAAGCAAAGCAAATCTATTTGTACTCGTAAGCCGAGAACACAAGTCACTAAATATCCTTCTTAAAAAATTATCCAAATGTATAAGGAAGAAAGTCACGAAATTGTGGTAAATCCCCAAGGGTCGCCTGTGTCATTGACTCCAAGGTGAGGTGATTACTAATTTACTAATAAATACTGGTAGTTTCCTTCCTCTTATTGATTCAAAGTATGATGATGGGTCAACTAATTACGTACTTACCTTACGTATTTCAATGATGACTGGGCGACTAATTTGTGCTTTGTGTAATTTGCCCAAATTGTAGTGACAAGGTTTATTAAAATTGTTTTAGCCTTATTTAGCACGGGTTACATTTAAAAGTTAAATAAACAAATATGTGTGATATATCATCACACGCTGACCTCTAACTAGGCAGAGCCTGTAACATGGTATCAGACAACTGCTATAAACAAACACAATTTCTATACTTCATATCATCATACTTTCATCCATATCTATACTTCTATACTGTGTGTGTGTGTGTGTGTGTGTGTGTTTGTGTTTATAATGAATAAACTCAAAAACTACAGAACCGATTTCAAAAATTCTTCCACCATTAGAAAGCTACATTCACTCTGAGTAACATAGGCTACCTTTTACCGCGGGAAAATGCCTCATTCCCATGGGAAGACCTGTTATCGCAGGTGGAGCCGCGGCGGAGAGCTAGTAAATAAATAAACAGGGTCACGGCCGGATCGGATCTTCATGCTGAGTGGGCAGCTGACAATGGTCCAACAAAGGTCACAAAGCTAGTGTAACATTGAAAGTACTCGGGTTTCCTGCTACAAAACGATAGGCAAGTAGGTAGGTACTTACTCTACCAATCGTCTTTCCACGTTTCAGATGCTCGTTGTTCTTACATAGTGAAAGGGTATCATTTATTTTGGACCAAAAAAGTAAAAGTGCCGGCCAGCAGAAAAAAGTATAACTTTCGGGTAGAACACACAATTTCTGTATTCTTTTACTATGACACTAATCCTGTGCACCCCATGGTTGTATAGTTAGAAGCTATTAATTAAATAATAAAAATGTTGTTATAAAAGTATTATTTTGACGCATGTCACAGCGCATGTAGTCATATTGTATTGAATATATTATATTCCTTTATTTTATGTAGTTTAACTTATTTTTTTATTATTATAATAGGGGCCCACATGGATTAAGTATGTATTTGTTTAATATAATTAAAAAATATATTATGAAAGTATTATTATGATGCATAAGAATGATCATTCATCGACTTTTTTTTGTTTATTATTAAGAAAAAAAGTAAAAAAAATAAAAAAATATAAAGTAAATGTAAAAAAAAATTAAAGAAATATAGAAACTATGACGTGTTCAATCCGAAAAATACACCTTTTTTCCTTGGCCGGCATTTTCACTTTTTTGGTCCAACATTGTATGAAACGTGAATGATGTCCTTTAACTGGTTGTTCATCCGCAACATAGTGGTAGTACTCATGAAACTGAACAACTTTCCCTAAGGAACATAGGTTGAAATCTCAAAATATAATTCAACTTGTCAAACAAAGCGGCCGTCACTGAATTTTATATGAAACTAGCGACCCGCCCCGGCTCTGCACGAAAAAATGGTTATTGTGGGTTATCCTTAAGTATATTATGCATGTATTATACATGTAAACCTTCCTCTTGAATCACTCTATCTATTAAAAAAAACCGCATTAAAGTCCGTTGCGTAGTTTTAAAGATTTAAGCATACATAGGGACATAGGGACAGAGAAAGCGACTTTGTTTTATACTATGTAGTGAAGTTGAATTTATATTTGAGATTTTTGCCTATGTTCCCTAGGGAAAGTTATTTAGTTTCAGGAGTACCACCACTACTCGTATGTTGTGGAAAGACAACCAGTTAATTTATTTATTTTTATTTATTTATTATTTATTGTACACAAGAAAATACAAAAATACAGGCACAAAGAAGAAGAGGACACAACAGGTACTGCTTATTTCCAAGGAAATGTCTTACAGCAGACCTAGGAAGGAAGAGAGAAGTAAACAGAAAAGTGGAACAGACGTGCACAATAAACTACAGCCTAAAATAACAAATATATAAACATGAAAAATATTCTATAAATAATAACAATTTGAAAAAACATATAAATAAAATACGTACGTATATACTGAACTGTACGTATGAACTACTGACTGTACGTATGAACTGAGTTAAATTTCCCGTGTACGAATATGCGATAGTCAAGATGTGTTTTTGTTCTGAGAGAAATATTTTTGTCAGCTAGAATCACTAAAATAAATAAATATTTAAAATATCTCGGTCTCCGCCTCTAGAACATGCCGCGTTGACGACCCCGTAGCGTAGTTGGTAGTACGGCTGCCTTCGAAACATAGGGCGCGGGTCCGAATCTCGCCCAGGGCAAACATTTGTGTGATGAGCACACTTGCCTTTGCCTTGTTTTTGGATGTTGTATATTTAAATACATATTGCATGCATATGTATATCAGCTGTCTGACACCCATAGTACAGGTTTTGCCTAGTTTGGGGCAAGATGGTCGTGTGTGAGATGTCCCATATGGGTCTATATCAAAACCCATAATTGAAAATGTATATATCGAAAATCCATAATCGATAAAAGTCATAACGATTAAAATCCATAATTTTGAAATACATATATTTAAAAGCCTTAACTTTAATATGAATACTGTTAGTATGTATAATAATTAAGATATATAAATTTGACAAATATAGTAAACATATATTAAATTATTATTTTTATCACCAAAAATGCTGTTTCTCTTATCTTCTTTTTTACCAAAATATCTTAAATTTGTGATTTTGAAAGATTATACAATTATGGATTTTAATAGTTATGCTAAATAATGGTATGTATTTTTGAATTATGGATTCTTATTGTTATACTATTTAAAGTTATGGCAAGTCTGTTATGGATTTTCATAATAGGGATATTTATGTTATGCAATTTAAGGGGCACCCGTCCCATATATTTATTTACTAGCTATTAAGATTTAAAACGGGATATACCCGGGACAGTGAAAGTTTTAAAATGTTTATTTACTAGCTTTCCGCCCCGCGGATCCGTCCGCGCTTACAGATTTTCCCGTGGGAATGAGGTATTTTCCCGCGGTAATAAGTAGCCTTTGTATTATTCTGATGTATAAGCTATATTATAGTAAAGTTCATTAAAATCCAATCAGCAGTTTTTGCGTATCCATACTTATAAACTTTCGCGTTTATAATATTAGTAGTATTTACCTAGTTCGTGCAGTAAATTACCAAGAGTTTGAAGTTAGAATATTAAAATAAAACTTATTCACAAAAAATATTTCAAGTGAACAGTATAAAAATAACCAGTTGAACTGGTTATTGGGTTTACTGGTTGAGGTTGCCAGCTTGCTGCCTTAATAAGGATACGATAAAGGAAAACATCGCGATAGCTCGGACCATGAAGATAGTATATAATTTTCCTTATTTATCTGTGCTATTCTTATTGGGTGACTAAGGTTATTTATACACTGCGACTGTATACATCGATACAGTAGTGCAACTGCATGCTCGCCGCCTTATCACTGGCAGCCTATTCGCGAATTTTTATGATATCATTAAAAAACAAACAAACATCTTTTGAATATCATTGTGACAGTTGGACATAGACAATGGGGAATGTGCATGTTTTTTATTTATTTAATAATATGAATTTAAATCAACATTCATAACCGAATTTAAAGATGTAGGTTAGAAAGAGACATCCGATAAGTGAGATGACGCTACTTCCCGTGTCCGCCATATTATTTTCGTAGAAAAAGTTTTTTTGCAGAGAGAGACGGATTTATTAACCTATTAATTGCATATTATTATGTTATTCAATTTTCAGTAGATTTTGTTACTGTTTTCACTGTTGTAATTATATAATATAATTTGGGATATTTTTGGAAAATGAGATTTGATCTAAAACATTTTTTCAAGATCAACAATGTCAGTTTGAATTGGCTATATTTTGTTATTACCCCACTGTATGATTTTTTACTGAGCGCGTAATTTTTTTTAAAGACTACACTTACGAGCTTTTTCTTGTATGGGTACAATCAAGGAAAAAAACGATGAACAGCAGTATATTAATCAATGTATTTTATTAACAGCTGTTAAATATTATATTTTTTATTAATTCTGACAAAACAAATTATGTATAGCTTCTTACAAACTTGACAACTTAAATTATTATCTTCAATATGAAACTAGAGAGCATTTTGATAGCTTGTGAAAATATTATTATAGTAAATATATTTATAAATTGCAATTAAAACTTTTTCTGTCCTACTTAATCTAGCAAGAATATTGTCACTCTCCAGTTATAGATATTGGCAAACAACTTAAGCAAGCGACCGGGGGTGAGGAATGGTTGCGGAGGGGAATCACGTTACTATGAACTTTTAGTGCGCGCGCATTTGTACCACGTGACGCCTTGTTCAGGTTGTTTGCCGCTAACTATAAATTAACATGAGCAAGGTAATTAATATGGCACCCAAGACTTTGGCGCTAAGTCTGGAAATAGCGCTCTATCCTAGTCTGACTCTTTTAAATTTGGTTGAACAAAAAGGAGCAAGAGATACTTTTCGCCATTTTAGAGCCGTCGAATATCGGTTTTGAACTTTATGATACGTGGAAAGGGCGCATATAGTCAGATTTATTCCAAAGATAGCTAACGAACTTTGAACTCTGCGGGTAGAAAGAGAAAGAAAATATAGATATAACCTTCTTTCAGGCATTTTTTATAACATCAAAAAAGTTATGAACAGATTCCTGGCATGGCTAAATTTGATTTTGGTTTATTTAATTTTTTTATTTTTTTATTTTGTTTTATTGATTGAATTTATTTTACTTTGTTTTACCGATTAATTTTGTTATACCACTCACACAACACATCACTGCACGGATCACGTAACATAATTTAATGACACTGCACACATTACTTTTTTGCTATTTACTATTATTATTCAAGATAATCTGCCTGTATTTATAAGCTCTTCATGCGTAAGTGGCACAAAAATGCTGAGAACGTTTAGATTCTTATCACTTAAAAAAAAACGTTTTCTAAGTACCCGCGTTCATCTCCTGGGTGAGGGCTGAAAATCAGTGTTGCCTCCTGAGTTGCTAACGTAACTTACGCGCTCGATATCGACTACGTAAACGTGCATTTAGTATGGAATTAAAACTACGCCATCTATTGACAGTTATCTGAAGTAAAATTTCTCCATACTAAATGCACGTTTACGTAGTCGATATCGAGCGCGTAAGTTACGTTAGCAACTCATGGTAGGGGTACAGGGCAAGTATATCGCTGAGCCTTGACCCTTCTGCATTGCAGCGCGCACATGTGCATGTCTGTTCATATGTCCGTTATGTGTAATTTCTTTGTCTGTTTTATTTTTTATTTTGTGACATGTCCATGTGTGTTTTGTGTAATGCAATAAACGTTTTACTTACTTACTTACTTTTCCTGAAAAAAGATTCGTGCTTTGGTCATACTGTAAACTAGGGTTTTGTCCCTTACGCCAATTGAAATTAAGGGCGACGATAGTATATTTACTCGTGTTTCTAACAGCTCGATAAATTATCACCAAATACTTCAGAAAAACTGTACAGTGAAATGAAAAAGTCATACTTTTTCATCTCCATTTTACACAATTCGAATAAAGTTGCTGGATTCAATATTTCTATAGCATTACTGTTAAAAATAAATAATATTTCATGACGCCCTTTTGATCAGTTTGATATTAATAAAATTCTCTGAATAATTTGTTACTAAATATTACCAAACAAATTCTTACTTACTAACTACAAGCCATCATAAGTCAAAAAATTCAATTCTCTTACTAAACAGATTTTTATAACTATCTTTATTATTTACAAAAATAAGCTTCCTTAGTAAAGTTTTATACTATATACTATCACAATGATTTAAAGCTTGATGATTGCGCTGTCGATGGATCTCTGTGTTTTAGAAAGCACAATAAGGCATTTATTTTCATGAACATTTTATCAATACTTACTAATATGTTACAGACCCCCACACTGGCATTTTGAAGCATAGGTACGCCGCGGTAACGCGATGCCAGCTCTGCGTTTTTTTGCGAATCTTTCTTTTGTTTCACTCGTTTTTCTGCCTATGATTGTATGTGTGACGGCCAGCCCTGGCGTCGCGTCGCTCAAAACACGCTAATGTGGGGGAAGATCTAAAAACGATGCTTATGTGAAATTTTATAAATATTACTATGACATTCATGAGGTATCTACAGTCGATCGGTATAGTTATTTCTTCTTGATGACGTTTCTTAAAATAGTAAAACATGTTTAACAACTTTATTCGTTTACTTCTTCCTTACGTTCTTCGTTACAATTAATAGCAGACGTATGATAGTATGCGGGCTATAAAACCATGATATTTTTTTATTTGTACAGGTTACTATCTGCGTAGTACAAACTACTCTTTACTGAATAAAGCCATTTCAGGGATTTTTTTACTTGTGTACTATTTTTCAATAGACTTTTTTGAGTCTTTAATTTTATTGAAGGTGAATCGGGATTTACAATAGGTACTTACATAAAATATTTGATATATTTCAACCGCTCAGTAATCAAATACCTATAGTATAGTTTAATTGCAAAAAAACAAATGTTTGGTCAAGAAATCATGGCAGTACGGTCAGAAAGGTTAGTACCTACGTTGGTAATATTACCTTGAACAGCTTTAAAAGTAATAACATACTGTATTGTAGGATCTTTACGTCGTCATAGCCAAAATGATCCTTTTGACATAAAATAATTATTTTTTAATTTTAAACTAACTTAAAGCCCGACCAAAAAAATAAAATACCTCGCCATATTGCGGAATTTCAATGGAACTAATTTTATTACGGAATTTGTTGCCATAAACATAAAAATATACACGTGGCGCCCCGAGAGCAGGCTTTTGATTTCTCGGATCAGGCTTTACTAGAAAAATAAGTTACTATAATAAATTATTTGTCTATCTGACTCCCTATCTACTACATGTCTACCTACATTCGAGTAATTTTCCATTATAATTTTTACCACATAGAAAAAACAATTTGTTGTTCATTTATCTGTCAGAGCTATTATTTTGTAGAAGCCCAAACTATTATACAAGTTAGAGGTAGCACACTCTAAACTCCTTCTATTTAAGTCATAGCAAAGCTTTCAGATTTTATAAATCCAACAGGCACTCGCAGACTTACAATACAACTAATACAATACGATACAAATATTCTTTATTGACACCAGAAATTAATAGTAGGTAAGGTAGGTACTAATACTTACCTTTATCACGAGGATACAGTGCTCTGTGCTCTGTCTCAAGTAAGAGTGCGAACGATTACAAATTTTATTTGCGGTTGTTGTACTCCTTTCATAATACATTGTGGTCGTAGAGCGGCAGCAAAAAACAGTATAGTCTGTTTATTTAATGGACTTCTTATGATATAAACAAGTAGGCACTTACATACAAATATGAAAGTAACCCCATCAGTTATTAGACTCGTCGCAGAGTAAGAGGGGGTCACGGTAGTCAAAAGACAGAAGACGAAATTTATAACTACATAATAATTATAAATAACAAATTAGCTTTCGAATAACTTGTAAGTATATGCGTGATTTTGAATGGTTTATTCTTTGCACAGAGTAAGATAATCTATTTAGAAGCCCATTTAACGTCCCTATTTTTTGATGTAAATGTATACCAAAGAGATGGTTGGTTGCATCAAGGAGATAACATAAAAATTATTTTTGGTGAGCGGTTTGTTTACATTTATGGACTCGGTAAAGGAACAGAGTTTACAGTTGCTGGAGCCGAGATGTACTTACAATAAACGGGTAAAGGATGCATGCAATCCCTCGGGAAAACGAAATATAAACGGGATGTTGGATACAGCTAAGTTTATTTACTTTACTGTCTTTTCCTCTTTAAAGTTTAAGAGTTTATTCTTCAGTGTGAGACGTGAGCTACCCTTGGTTTGAGCAAAACTTAGTACCTTGACGTCGAAAAATGATTTGTAAAAACTTACTTCGAATAAAAACCTTTTGTTTAGGATGTTATATGTTAACCGTCTTAATCTCATTAGCTGCCCATTTTGTCCTGTCGCCTGCACGCGAGATGAGTTGATGAAGGCTACTGACGACGCTATTTGAGTGGCTGGTTTTTGGGCCGAGACTGTCTGAGTTTGCTGTCGACTCGAAAAGAATAAGACTGTCTTAAAAATAAACTTACACCCGAATCATCATTAGTATACAAATTAAACTGTAAAAGTATTGAAACTTACTTGAATACGTCTGAATTTGATTTGATTGATCACAGAAACTTATTATTTATGGCAGTGCTTATTCAAAGCATTCCGCCAAACTTGTGATTTGAAAGTTACTTTTCAGTTAATAAGTTAGCTACAAATTACAAAAGTTTGTTGTGGTTCACAAAGGATTTCGCTTCGTCTAGCTTTTTGTGTCAGCAATACTATTAAAACAACAATTTAAGTTAAGCAATATTGCCTGTTACAGTTATTATGATGCGGCTCTCTACGCACTAAGCGGCCAGCCGCAATCAAAAATATGTATGAAAAACTAGTTTCTATATGCACTGTGATGCAGCTACCACCCAACCGCTGCGGTTGCTACGGCTAGGCGCCGCCGCCGCGCGGGCCACCGCCACTGCATCCGCCTCCTGCGGTTAGCCGCGCGGCTGATAGATATTATTCGATGATATAATTGTATAAATTATTTTAAATGCAAAGCATGTTTTGGAATATTTTTATATATAAATGAACCATAACTAAGAAAATTAACCAACCCATATCGATTAAGTTTTCTATATTGTATGGTTTGGTATTTGTGTGGTTGTGTCAATTTACTTTTCTTTCTTCACTCATTTGTGCACATTATGAGATATTTTTTTAATTATCTTGTGCTTTCATCAATGATATAAATAGATAAGAATTACAGATATAACATAACATGGAACTTGAAAGTCAAACTTTCTGTTATACAAAATATTTAACAAAGTCTTGTTACATTTTTATTTCTGTGCAAAATACCTTCTTTGAAGTACCTATTAATGGAAACTCGTTATAATATCTTTTATACAAAAACTACAAAGGCGAATTTCCACTACATTCACTTGAGAAATGAGCTAATTTTTTTCTCGCGCTATGTAGACAATTTTTAGTGGCCAGTTTCACTACTCGACTATTCTAAGAGCAAAATGACAAAACGGCAACCCCGGGGTTTTTAATCTGTGGTTATGAAGTAGACTTGGTTTTTAATAGTAAAACTGGCCAGTACATTGTCACAAATAGTAAAAAGAGAGCGGGGAACACGACACGCGATAGTTTGTCTATCTCTCTCCACAGCACCCTCTCTTGCCCAGTGTCAGCGTCCAGCCAAGCTACCTAAAAAATTGGTAGTACATTTTCATTAAAAATAATACAGTAAAGTTACTGAAATAAGGTCTTAAATTTACGCCACGAAATACAAATTTTAAAGTGTGGTTTTTTTACTTAGCGTTGGGTTTCGAGGTGTCAGAATCATTGAGCCGCCTATGGCTTCTGACATGGCTCATGTAAGAACTACATCCGTATATAGTAACCGGGACCAACGGCTTTACGTGCCTTCCGAAGCACGGAATCATCTTTCTTTTCGGACAATCAGGCGATTCAGCCTGCAATGTCCTAACCAAACTGAGGAAAGTCTCACAAATGGATATTTGTTCGACGAGTCCCCACCGGGATTCGAACTCGTTACCTCCGTAAAGTGAGGCGAGTATTTGACCACTAGACCATAGAGGCTGTTCATGTGTGGAATTTTGCACGATATGTTGGCGTCGCCTTTATCAAGCGCGGCTAAATTATTGGCACAGGTAATCATTCGGTCGGTTAAGAATTGTTAGGTTGGCTTGACATTCCTAAATTGCGTGGATGAAAACTAATGAGGCTGGCATTGTCCCCAAATGAGACAAAAAACTCAACAAACATAAGATTAAAAAATATATATTTCCTCAACGATCGGTCCTGCGCTGCCCGCATCTAGCGACTTCCCGCGACCCTTACCTGATTAATTAGGTATATAAAATCTTAGTTGAACCTGGCAAACCTTATATTAGAAACTACCATACAAACTCAATTCTTGTTAATTAAAACGTCGCACGTGGTTACCTACTAAGTAAAGAAAACCTAATTAACTTGTGTGATGAGGATAGCCACGTGTTGTAGAAGCATAGATTGGAACACCGTTTTTATTATAAAGTACCTATTTTCGACACTCTTACTTCTGAAAACCGTCCAATAAAAGATTAACTGGTTCTCGGAAAAAGTTTATCTGGAAAAGTTGATTGACTGAACACGAACTTTCAGTACTGGCTAAACCGTCACTTTCACGGTTTTACTACGGTTTTTATTGTTTTACTTGAGCTCCTTTATAAGAGTATTCATCAAATAAAGGGATTTGTTATTTACTTGGAGTGGAGAGTCATCTTTCGACGCTAACGAGGTATCGGATCTTAGTAACAAAGAATGCATGAAATAAAGAAAATTTTTGCACTTATTTTTTTTATTACCTGGAGTATGCTTTGTCGCCGTTCCACGCCAACGAGGTGAGGAGTGTGGGGTGCGGAGGGAGCGGGGTGCACGGCGGGCGTGGCGGCGGGGGGAGAGGTTGGTGACGTCAGATCCACCTTCCGACACCTGACTCCAGAACCTTCCCAAGCGGCGACAGTCCCGCATGAGCCTTTCTCGCCATTTAAACGCTGTGGGTCAACGACAAAAAACAATTAACTCCTGTATTTTTTTTTACCTCCTAACCTCATTATCATCATCATAGCCGAAAGACGTCCACTGCTGTACAAAGGCCTGCCCCAAGGATCTCCACAATGATCGGTCCTGCGCTGCCCGCATCCAGCGGCTTCCCGCGACTGATAGACCTCCTTACCAGTTTTTCTGAAAAAGGTGCGAACTTTGATTTACCTGAATGAAGTGAAAACTAAAATACTAAATAGAAGAATTATGAAACCCAATATCAGTGTATCTTATTTAAGATGCGTGTCAAATACTGGTGGTATTGCCGCATAGGCGATAGGACGGCAATCTATGTCACTTGAAGCACTAAGAAACACAAAGATCAGTGTAGGTACCTATCTTATTTTAGTGGAGTTGGAGACAGCTTAGCAACAATGCTCAGTCAAGAAATCTGATCAGCTTTACCAAAGAAATATCTCTCGGAAACTAATACTTTGCATGGGAGTGTCTATTTTTTTATAGTCCCAAAAAAAGTTTCTTTGAGAAAATTTCTCACTGAGCACGTCTTTTAAGTATTTGCTAAGTCCTTACACTCTGTATGTATGTAACTCTAGGTAACATAATACTCACAACGTGTCTTCTTCTTTTTTGCGAGTCGACT
This sequence comes from Teleiodes luculella, assembly GCA_948473455.1. Classification (NCBI taxonomy): domain Eukaryota; kingdom Metazoa; phylum Arthropoda; class Insecta; order Lepidoptera; family Gelechiidae; genus Teleiodes; species Teleiodes luculella. Next base: position 12,961,128 of record OX419591.1, on the reverse strand, counting down.
CATCGAGTTTTTTGCGAGGACCAGTACTCCGCCATAGTACAGCACTATCTGTGGCGGCGTAAAGATCCAGAAGACAGAGGAAGACTGAACAAGAAGACTTACAACGGGTATAATCCGGGGCAAAGTCTCTTGGGCTTTGCTTTTGTTCAGCTGATACTGCTTATCCAGCACTTTGACGACCACAAACTCTCCCAGGGCAGCGAACACGAACATCATACAGCCAGCCATCCAGAGATCGAGAGCCTGGAACATTAAAGGGAAATTATTGTAATTATTCCCGATCCTTCGAGTTCCGCTAAGATAAAAGAGTTGAGCCCTTTTCAATCAAGAATCACTGAGGTATATTGTAGCACACTTTATACATTTTATATTTTTTTATTGGGAAGATGTTTAATGGAGGCCTTAGTATTGTAGTAGACGTTTTAAGATTGTAATTGGAGTTGCTGATCGGTGGTCGACTAAGGGCCTATTCACCCTTATTCGGGTTGGGCTAGAGCCCCTCCTCGGTGGGGGTATGTATGGAAATATGTCGCATATGGGGACATATTTACACGGAAAGTTGCTCATCAATGGGCGAATTTCGACAGATGGCTCATACACTCGCGTAGTAGTTGCGAGTCGAGACGAGAAAGTAAATTTAGTACAAAATTATGGTAACTAAAAGTAGAAAATAATTAAGTTGGTTTCAAAATAAAACTGAACCTGCATAAAATACATTACCTTGACATAGGCAACTGGAGGAATATCAGCTCGGAGTCCAGTAAACATGGTTACTAAGGTCAACATGCAAGTAACCAGCAGCGTTACTCGTCCAGGGATAGCGTCCAGGTCTAGCCAGAAACTGAACCAGGAAAGCATCACGACTAGGGAAGACGGGGCAAAGGTCTGGATGAGATGGTGGCCTATTTGTCGCTCGAATCTGAAGTAGACGACTAGCCTGGAGTAATTACCTGAAATCAAGTTTAGCATTAATGCATTGGAGAGGAAAAACTTTAAAAAATTTATAGAAAAATATGATTAAAAAAACATTTTCGACTTCATTCTTTTGGTATCTATTCTGAGAAACAAAAACAAACTAATAAACCGTAGCATTTTATTTGCTTCGAAATAATTAACAGGATTGTAATAAATTGTCGGAATTTTGTGAGCGTCAGAATGACTGGTCTGGACTGGAATTGTCCTATTTCAAGTTAAAATTATGCCACATTATGCCTCAACATTGGTGCTCTACATAGAGGAAGAAAACATTTTTTTGGTACTTTTTAGTGCCCTATTCGTGCCAATTAGCGTCTATTTTCGCCAGAATAAAAGGATTACCGGACTTTCGTTTGGATGGAAAAAAGTAATTTTTGTTTTTTAAGACTATTATTTCAATTTATTTCTTAGTCTCATAAAACAACTTACAATAGATCACACGGAGAAACAAGGAGTCGTACACAAAGCATTTAACAGAAACGGAGTAGTCCATGGTTGACAGGTCCATAAGAGCGCTATTCAAGAAACTACTCATCTATCATTCCACATCCATATCCACTCCACATCAACGTTTTATCATTTCAATTTTAGCCTAAAGATTCCCACTGCTGGAAAAGGGCCCCCCTAAATTTCAGCGAGCAGCGAGTTTTCAGAGAGTACCTAACCAACAAATTAGTCGTCTAATCGAATAATTCGATTTGGAAGGGTGTTAGATTGGTGTAATGTGCAACGACAGGCAACGACCTTAAGTCTCACCGTCTTTGTCAATCATGTAGCCGTTGGTCTCTTCCAGTCTTAGGGGTTCCCCTATATTGTACTGGAGTAGCTTCAGCTCAGGGTTGATAGTGACACCAGCTTCACTCCAGCGAAACCGCACCTTCTGGTTGCTGTACGAAACTGCAAATATCATAAGCATCTTTGTTCTTCGAGTGTTTTTTTTCCATGATATCTTATAATAATATGTATCTTTTTCTTTAAAATGAGTAATTAAACTTAGTGACACTTTAACATTTTACCAAAATCACCGATAAATTTAAGTGTCAGTGGGCGGGATACACTGCGCGTAGAATCGACGACCGTTGGGGCAGAAAGGTTCTTGAATGGGGTCCTCTGGCTGAATATCAATACTATACAGTGGAGACATGAGTACTTGAAAATCCAGGTGGACCCACTAGTGGAACCTAGCGGTAGAACCAACCGTCCGAAACGGAAATGATGATGATGTATTCCAACATTACTTACAACTCTCAATGTAAATAGGGCAAGACTGTATGTCCATGGGATAGAGCTGAAACTCCATCTGACAGGCGATGATCGCGTGCATCCTGGCTGCGTATCGAACTGTTTGGTTCCGATATAGCGTCACTGAAGAGAACTTATGAGTCAACTCCGCAATTTCTGTTTAACAAAATTAGAATTATAAAATACTAGTACAAAAAAACATTATTACAGAAAAATACACAATGCAATATGGCAAAAAAAAGTATTCGGATTTTGCGAGTGAAAGGCATTAGAACAGTTTTAGGTTGTACGAGTATTGCATTTCAATACAAACTACCAACCCGAAGACGAAACGATGTTAGACTTAGCGTGGGTGGATAGGCCCCAAATATACGGTGGACCAAAGATCTGGTAATCATACTGACAGGATACTGATAGGATTCTAACAGTTTGTATCTAATGTGATAATCGATATTCTTTTACTTGATAAAATACATAGAGACAGGATAGCTTTTAGTGGTAACTTTTTTTTAATTAATGTAATATTTCATTTTTAATCTATATTTTTAATTAAGTTTTAGCATGGTTAAGGTTCCTAGTTATAATTAACGCGAAAAACTAGTTTCAGATTTTCTTTCCAATACTTATTGAAAGCATTTAAAGTAAAAGGTAGACAGAGGAATACCTTCTTCCTATTTACATTTAAATGAAAACAACTTGAGATTGAAAAGAGATCCTATCCGTCTTGAATCTTGCTCGACAGAACTTGTTTGCAACTGAAAAAGGATGTAACATTTCAGGTCTTCTGAGTGGGGATAGTTTAATTTAAATATTCACCTAAATCATTTGTATAAAAGGTGGAAAAGCGAGTGCAGAATTCTTATTGTTTGTAATATTAAATTACAGTCAGGAATTCTTTACAGTTGTGCTCAAAATTTGTGTATGATTTTTTTTTGTGAAAAATGTGTAAAAAAAAAAGATAAATTAATACTATTTATTATTATTAAAATACTTAGATTTCGCACTAAGTTACCCAGAAGTGCAGGAGAGCAACTACAGTGGCAAGTTATTAAAAAAGCTTAGCAAAATCCAACAAAACTGCACAAGAGTTAGTTAGTCAGTGGGATTAAAGTCATAAGCTGTAGTTAAGTTAATATTCAATGTAAGACGAATATAATATGAAATTATAATAAGGTTCTTTTACTTTTCACTGCTCAAACCTCATAATATTACCGTGGAAATATAGTAAAAAAAAATTGCAATCGTCTTAAAAAAACACTAAATCATTTCGTTGCAATTATAAAAGATAAATTTATAAAAAAGATAAATTAAATTAAAAGATAATATAAAAAAAGATAAATTAAATTTATGATATAAAGGTAAATAATACTATACCGATAAAATCTTTAATAATCTGTTTTTCTAGAAAAACTGTAAGCATGTTTTCTTAGAAATATTCGCAGATCTGTCATACATAATCGAATGCTGCTCAGTATTTAATAAACTGACGAGTAATAGTGTAAAATTTAAACTTTTGTACTAAAAAGCATAAAGAAATAATATAATGGTGTGGGAAATGACAATTTCTCTATAGGCACATATTTTTCCTTTGTTCAAAAGTTATATAGTATACAATATAATGTAATAAAGTAATTTAACAATGGACCTTTCGACGAAAAATAAACACAAACTCAGAACACTAAACCAAACAAGAGAATCATTCATGTTAGATATCTTATGTTTCAAATAATGAAATACTTTCAAAATAAACCAGCCCCTCTAACATGCCCGATCCACGCGTGACAGACATAATTTTGTCGTGCGTATTCTCTTATCCTATTGGAGGATATTTCAATATGGCGGGTTTTCTGACAGTTAAATGTGCGACAAACTTTTGTCATAGCACTGCATGTTACGGGAGCAGTCTAATGGGAGAAATAGTCTACAGAATATTCCGGTTTAGAAACATTATACAAACAGAAAGAATTTTTTTTGGGTAGTAGAGACGTAATATAGGGCAACCCAATTCAAGCAACACCTTATTGATTTGGTACTGAGATATTTAAATTTTCCATCAGTTTCGACCAATAGAAAGTGACCAATAGAAAGCTGCATGCCCTTCGGAGCAATCACTACCCCGAGACAACCCCCCCCGCACCTCAGCTAGTTGACAGAATTGGAAGATTTGCATGTATCACGCAAGGATGTTAAATATAAGTACGGTAGTATGATACTTTTAACATCCTTGGTATTACGTCTCTATAGTCTCTATAAAGGGCTTCACACACAGCAGCTATAATGTACATCTTTACAATAGAGCACGATATATCTCATTACATCTTTCCATAGAAATCGCCAGGAGACAACACACAGCAGCTGCAATGTAACGAAGAATGTAATGTGTGTAATGTAATGTATGTACAGGCTCTGCCTAGTTTGGGGTCAGATGGCCGTGTGTGAGATGTCCCACATATTATTATTATTAATGTACATTAATATACATTATAACTGCTGTGTGTGAAGCCCTTAATGTTTGATACTCTTTGAGCTACAATAACATAGGAACTGCAAAAGGTATTTTATTTATAATGCTGTGTTTCAGTTTAAAAAAGGTCAATGGATTTTTGTTTTTTTGAAAATATAACCTATGTTACCCGGGGATAATGTAGCGTTTACCGAACCTGACGACGAAATCACTGATGCAGTTAAAGCAGCCAAAGAATTTAGATTACACCTAACAGAATGCCCTTCTGGTAGCGAATACCCTTCAGGTAACAATTACCCTTTAGGTAACAACGCCCGTACCCGCTGGCGGGGGCACGGCAAAAACCAGATTCAAAATTGATAATGAGAGACGGAGCCCTTGAAGCGTCGTCTTCTTCACGATTTTTTTCAGTATCAACGCGCTAGGCCGTGGTCCGAGGCATCTCCCCGCCCCTATAGTCGCGATGGTACATGACTACTTTGGGGTAGAGTCTTCCGCTCCCCCGCAAGTCCGGTGAAGCTTGATCCGTCGTACTTTTTCGGCTCAAGCATAGGTCAATTAAAAAAAAATATTTCCAACAGTTTGATGTTGAAGATAGCAATTTTGTTAAAATTAAACCTTATTAAATATAAAAGAAAACCTACCGTGATTTCTTTTTGAATTGTGGTTTATAGTGGATAAGTAATTATAAAATATTCATCAGTAGCCAAGGATGTTACAAGTACTACCGTGAAATTATACTACAGTACCAGATACGATACCTCACTCAAGATAGAGGAAGACACAAACCACCCATATACAGAATAAAAACCTATTAATAAAACGTGACAAAATGCATAAAATAGTGTTCAAAAGTACAAAATGTCACTTGCAGTGCAATTTCGTGCCACAAAACGTTACAATAAGCCAATTAATTAAAAATTAAGTATTAGAATAATGTTTGTGTCTAGAAAGGGACAGAATATGAATGAATATTCGATGATCATAAATTGTTAAGAAATCAAATCATCTTGTCTTAATTTTAAGGTCTTTTTTTGAATACAGTCTCAATAGACCAAATTGCAACTGTACGAAAAGAAATATTGAATATTTGTATTTTCAAAAGTTTTTCATCTTCAGCCCCTTTTCATAAAAAATTTGAAGTGTTATATAATTTGGCTAGGTCCGTTTATGTGAGAGTCAAATTCGGTACCTGAGCTTTTACTACACAATTTGGATATTCACAAAATACAAAGTGCTATAAAATTGTCTTATAGACTCAAAACCTCTGAAGTATAAAAAGAAAACATTCCTTTGGTCAATAGTGAAACTATTAAAACTAAATGTGTGATATTAAATATCCCTACCAGCCGATTGATGACGGTAGTGAAATGCTCCTCCTAAAATAAAAATTGATCATTAGAAAACGTCACATAATATTGCAAACAAAATTCATTGTGGAGCCAAAGGGAAGATCTTCCTTGGGGCATGGTGGTGAGCCCGGGGACCGCGGTCCAACTGTACTTCGTTGGAACTTGTATTTGTTCAATGTCTTGCGAAAACCCTGATAGCGCGTTTCAGAGGCGGCGCGCCGCATCATAATATGTTCCAATCATAATCATAATTTCGAACTCATATAAAAAAGTACAAAAAATCCTCCATTATTGTACTAGGCGGTGATATTTGATTGTTCTATTTTATTGAATTAAAGTACGTCAAAAACATCCTTTACTTGCTTTTATTGTCCTACATAATGAATGCAAATTGAAAATAATATTCGGTGACACGAAAATCTGTCTTCCAATGGTAATTGCTCCTAAACGGTTTCAGGAAATTTTACGTTTGAATTGAAAATGTTCGCTTAAAACATTTATCGAGGGTCTCAATTAAAAGGGTAGCAATTAAATGACTGACAGTAAATAAGAATTTAGGCTGATTCAAATAATTAATGGTTGATTACTAAATGTCAAAATAGCGACTTAAAAATAAATATTACTTCGTGTTACTCAATAAATAATATAATATGAAGAGTTCTTCTGAGCCTATTGTGTATTTCGTTTTTAACCAACTTCAAAAAGGAGGTTCTCAAATCGATCGTATGTTTTTTAATTAAATGAGATTAGATACCTATATTATAATAAAATGCCTGTGTTATAATAAAATATAAATATGCGCTGTCACAGATTACCTACGTATTAATTGATGTTCGGTCTGTAGAATAGAAAGAGGATCACGCGGTTTTTTGAGGTAAATAGTTTAGTTACTCAGTTAAAATTTAAATAATTTTGGATTATAAGTGAGTCACTTTTAGTTGCTTATTTTCAACCCTTTTTATCTAATAATGGTAGTGAAACGTTACGTAGTGTGATTCCGTTTTCGGCATTAGAAAACGATCATCCCATGTCTTCCTATGTCATCCCAAATTTATTATATAGAATTGTATTTATACAAAAAAGTAATGTAAAACAAAGAAACAATAAATTCAGCATTGATGCTGGATCATGTTCTTAAGACTCTTGACCCTGGGGTGAAAAAAGACCCAGAGGAAGACAGCAGTCTTCAGTATAGCAATACTATTTCCATATGATCTTAATGTAAATGTAACATTATGTACTTTATTTTAGCAAATATAATACAAATACATATTGCAATTAACAAATTACATTACATTTAGAAATTGAGTAGTCAATCTTTAACAAATTAGTTACATTATTTTTAATATTTGAAAAAACATAATTCACATAACTTACGAGTTATTTGACACTCAGAGAAAAAGTGTCAGGTGGTGTTATAGAAAAGAAAGTACCTAATAAACTTTTCGTTGGAAAGTTGCATAGAACCAAAGAGTATCTAACATAGAGACGTAATGTAAGGCGACCCGATCCTGTCAACACTTCAGTGATTTCGTACTGATATTTTTGTTTTCCGTCAGTTTCGACCTTAGAGCAACGCCGGCCTTCCGTACCGGAAGGGAGTACGCATAGCGATTTTACTGTAGGCAAATTTTTCTGTCATTTTTTGGGGGGGGAAATGTGCACACAAGTGCAGTTCCGCATCCTTACATACAAAACAAATCACTGTAAAGACGATACTACAGTAACAATTTAGTGTACGGATGAGTCATGTCATAACTCACACATTGTCTTGTTTTACCATAGCAACCATAGAATTACGTTGCCATAACACGTATCAAGCGACTTCTCGCCGAAAGTCGGATTTATCGCGCGACCGATCTGTTTTTTGTACTGGCGCGGCGGGCGGATTAGATGTTGCTGAACAAATTCGTCAACAAATAAGAATTAAATCTGGGAATTTCGTATTTAACTGTATTAATAGCTATAATACGATATGAATTTACTTATAAATGTGAAATTAACACTATCTTTTTGTAAACTTGATGTACCAGACCTCTTTTTACAGCAAAAAACCGAGTAATTAGGCATTTTTGATACTACGGCTGTTCACTTGCGTGACTAGACTCGGTCTACGAAGAGATCCGACCGCAACTGGTTTTTATAAACGCACATGCCCATTGGGCATATACAATTGACAGAGGGGTAGTGTGTCGTATGGCTACTCCCTTCCGGTACGGAAGGCCCGCGTTGCTCAAAGGTTTCGACCCATGAAGGAAGAAAAAAATTTACGCGCCCAAACATGAATGTCTCTATATTTTTCTAACGTAACGTATTCAAAGATGTGTGATAGAGACTGATAGAGTTAAAAGACAAACCCCGTCTCCCGCTTCCACCTTACCTCCCACCCCTCTGAGCGGCCGCATTAGTTTCGATACAAAATAGGCATGACTACTCCATCTGGGCGCGTAATTTTTTTTTCCTTTATGGTTTCGACCAATAGAAAGTCATCAATAAAAAGCTGCATGCCATCACAACCTCGAGATAATCCCCCTCCACACCTCAGCTAATTGACACAATTTCTTTATATACCATTCGCATGAAGACTATATGCTTAAAACCTTTGACCGAGCGTGCCCTTTCCGTATTTGCTAATTATTTCATTAAAGTAATAAACAATAAACCTAAATATTTGATGCATTAAAAAATGAACCGACCACTAATAAAACTGTGCATTGAAAATAAAGAACAGAAAGCAGCACATGCGGTTAGACATAATAAGCGCGTCGTATAGTTAGCAGCAAACAATTTGAAAAGACGTCACTGGTACAACTGCACGCGCACGTAAGTTCATAGTAAAATGAATGTCTATTCTGTTAAGAGCTCATATTATGTCCCCACCGAGGGGCTCGAGCCTACCCTGAAATTAGGGTGAATAGGCCTTAGTTGACCACGCTGGCCCAGTGCGGGTTGGTCAACTTCACACACAACTTTTGAATTTTTTTCGCTGGTGTGTGCAGGTTTCCTCACGATGTTTTCATTCACCGTAAGAGCGTCAAATAAACGTACATATGAATTCGAAAATCGAAAACACATTGGTACAGTCGCGCCCTAAGGGTGGAGGCTGATCCCTAGCTGAATGAAATACGGATATAGGGAAAACAATCACACGTTTATTATATTAGTAATACGAAATATTTTACATTTGCTTTTTGAAGCATGAAAATGGCGTCCGGCTCGTAGCGCGGGCTACAGCCATCTCACTCTCATCCACGAAATTCAAACTGATATTACTTTACATCTTTATAAAGCCTCAAACGCAAAAAGAGGCTGCCAGCATGAAACGGCGTGCATGAAGGACACATGCACACCACAGTACATACCGAGGCTTGAACCTGCGAACTTCCGAACGGAAGTCAACAGCCCTATCCACTTGGCCACCGAAGACGCTCTCGAAAATGCATGTAAAATGTAATTATTATTCTCCCTCCACGCGCGTCATTTCTCACCCAGCTCGCTTGCTCAAATTCTTACTAAAAATGATATTTTTTACATGCATGTACATACTATCTAGAACCTATCATAGGAATATCCAGAGGTGTAGACGTTTTTATGGTGAGAAGGAACACACTCACCTGTGACTTTAGAATTTAGAAAATAGGGGTCAGGGTGCCACAGGTTATCGAAGAATTCAGGAGGGAGGGTGACGTGGTCGTCTCCTTCTTCAAATATGTCTTCAGGTAGCTGCAGTCTGCTTTCTCGCCACGTTTGTCTTATGAACATGTCAACCCTGAAAAAGTAAAAAAAAAACTAAATACTTGTAAAACGAGGTTTTAGTTTCGTTTCTTACTTCTTTTTTTCTATTCTATTATATAATTATATAAAATTATAATTCTCCATTCTCTATATCGTCTTGTTATATTATAAACGCAAAGTCTTCCCATTGTATGTAACATTACGAAATTACAAGTAAGTTTTCCCAGCTAACTGCTCCAGTAAAGTTTCATTGGAATGCTCAAAGGCTTTTCCTAGAAAAACTAATTTATTTACCTTAAAAGAAGCACTGAAGAGATTTATAGTAAAATGTGTCAGAAAATATGTCGTACACACAAATAAGAATAACCATTCTTAATCCATCAACAAACGACAGTGGCGTAGTGGCTTAGGTTGGTTTTTGGTATCCATTTAGTTGTCGGGGATTTTAACCTCGTTACGTAACATTTTATCTCATATTATTCATTTATGGCCAAGAGCCGCCTAGCCGATTACGATTCTGTCCCATGTTCTGCTGATTATAGGAAGGGTGAAAGCAGAGACCAAAGTTTTCACCTTAAGCTTTATAGCGAGAGAGTTATACATACATACTTTGAATGTCTTGTCTTGTCTACTCTTACTGTGAAGAAAAATTCATGAAAATATTGTACAGAGACATTCAAATTATGTGCTTTAATTTTTAAAAATCTAACTCAGTGTTTGTTTTCAAAAGGAGCTACTATAATTTTGAGTAAAAAATTGAATTTTTCTGTTCATAGCATTAAATAAAAAGAAATGAATAACCCCTGACACAAAACCGTTACTTGATCCTTTCAAAAACTATAAAAACGCTAAATATCTTCAAATGGCTGAAGATATTTTTTATGAGAAGATATCATAGCTAAGAACACTCTCGATTGTGAAACCTTGTAAAAAAAAAATAGATCAAAATCGGCGCATCCGTTTAGGAGCTACGATGACACAGACGACAGACAGACAGACAAACAGACAGACCGGTGGTCCGTTTACTATGCCGCGCAGATAAACCACGCCTCTACTGCGATTTTAAGTTTTTCGAGGTACCGCCTTAATATAATAAGAGGATAATTTAGCAGTTACCTGAAATCCATATCTTCAACGTTGATAGAGTTGACGTCAACAACGTATATGCTGAACTCTACTGTGACTGGCTGGCCCTTCTTCGCTGGAGGACGCATTTCTGAAATCATATTTTTGATCTTAGAGTATAAATAAAAAAAAAATCTTGGAGGAATAGAGCACGCATAACCAAGTATGCACTGTAAGCACAAGTAAGTAAGTACCTATGCTCAATACCCCGATTCGTCATCACGCGCAATAAGTGTCAATTCACTACGAAAGTGAAACGCGTGCTCTATGCCTCCCAAATTTTTTTTTATTCGTAAGTTTTTGATATTTTGTTTCTCTGACATAAAATAATTATTTCCGAAATAATAATTTTACTTTTGAAAGTTTTACCTAATTTGGTTGTTCGTTAATAGTTCATAGTAACATAATAACAGCCTAAATGGTCGAGTGGTCAAATACTCACGTTACGGAGGTTCCGGGTTCGAATCCCGGTGGGGACTCGTCGAACAAATATCCATCCCTGACTTTCCCCAGTTTGGTTAGGACATTGCAGGTGAATGACCTGATTGTCCGAAAAGAAAGATGATTCCGTGCTTCGGATGGCACGTAAATCCATTGGTCCCGGCTACTATCTACGGATGTAGTCGTTATAGGAGCCATGTCGAAAGTCTAAGGCGGTTCTATAATTCCGACAGGGTTCACGAGGTAGGTTAACCTCGAAACTCACGGTAAGCAAGCAAGTTGAATACTTATGGGCTGGTGGTATTTCCTTGATCCGTAGACAATTTGATCAGTAGTTCATCTAATAATGATCGACTTACCTTTGACATAGCTTTCAGGGAGCACTACCCGGGGTTTGAGTGTGTGATTCCTTTTTGACACAACGTCATTGCACAACCTGCAAACAAAAGAGACAAAACATTTCAGTATAATTAACTTGTGCCTTATCCGGACCGTTTTGTTGAATTCCGAAATTCATATTACCCATATTAATATCCACAGATGTTGCATTTTACCACATTTTAAGAATGTTGTTTTCGCGAATGCAGTTTTCAGGATTCAACAAATTTGGAATTTAGCATCGTTAACATTAGGTACTAATGTGTGCAAAATCTTTAATTTGTTTCAGACCTGTAAGATCACGATACTTGCTCCACGCTTCTGGATCGAGGATCGCAGGGTCGCAGGATCATCTGGTGTGGTGGCGAACAGTTTAATGCAGTACCACAGAGTCAGTGACAACCCCCATCCTCCACCCTTAGTGTCCGGAAAACTTACCAAAATCAGTCAAAATGCCTCAAGGAACTATACTGGGCCCTTTAATCTTCCCTATATACACGAGTGCACTCACCCGCATCATGGGTACGTCGCACTAAACTTGTGCGATCGACGACGACGCGACAGTCTCTGTGGTCGAGTGGCCAAATACTGGCCTTACGTTCCGGAGGTTCCGGGTTCGAATCCCGGTGGGGACACGTTGGACAAACATCACTTTGTGAGACTTTTCCCAGTTTGGTTAGGACATTGCAGGCTAAATCACCTGATTGTCCGAAAAGAAAGATGATTCAGTGCTTCAGTAGGCACGTAAAGCCGTTGGTCCGTTGTAGTCGTTACATGAGCCATGTCAGAAGCCTAAGGCGGCTCAATGATTCTGACACCAGGGTTTGTGAGGTAAGTTAACCTCGAAACCTACCCGCTAAGTGAAGTGACGACGCGACGACGACGACACGCCAAATCGATGTTTTACATCACTAAAATTAAATTGCCTATCTCCCATCTCCTTTTATCCTCAAAAGCCTGACAAGGACGTATAGGGTTTAAAGTTTGAATAGAGTGTGTCAGCGAGAATAAGCCTTAGTGTTTGTGTTCACCAAGTCTTCCATTAGGCCTAACAGATTATGTCCATAGAGATCTCCGGGTATTGTAATCTATCCGTCTGAGTGAAGGCTGTCTCGCCATTTGATTAAGTGACTAGATACAAGGGAGGGCTTGTCTCGTTGAATATTAACGGCTGTTAATTTCAAAGTAGATAGCAAATTGGAGTTAGTTATTACTAAGTTCTAGTACAATTTACGTGACATTCAAGAGAAATATCTTGGGAGTTAGCACTTATTAAATATAAATTTATTACTTACTAAAACTATGACAATAAGCGAATGGAAGAGAAATATAATTCAATTAATTGTTTATAAGTACTTTAGGATAAAAAAAATTAAATATAATTTTCTAATCATTCAGGTGAATGTAAGTATATAAAAAAGACTTCGTTGTGGTTGTATGTATGTATGGATGGTGAAATAGCCCAAAACACGCTATGTTACTTTAAACAATCTAATTTTACCCCCACAATAGCATGTTGGCATTATACCAGAACTTATTGACGTCAGACTCCTAGGTTAGACTTTATACAGACTTAACTGGCTATCTCGAATTGTATGTCACTATGGCCACAATAGCTATGGCTGTCTGGCAAGTAAGAGTGTCACCCATTCCAAACAGTGCGAAAGCAAATTAGACAATCGAAGCTGCAAAATACCATTGTTTTGCAAAGTTGTTTTTGCTGCCGCTCTACGACCACGAATTATTGTAAAAAGAGTACAACAAGCGCAAGCAAACTTGGTAATCGTGTGCACAATTACTTGAGACACGCCATTCAAATGAATTCAACATTTTTTAATAAACAAATAAGTAGCCACAGTCAATTTTTAAAAGGCGCGACCCTACACAGGGTGAACAGGCCTTAGTAGACCACTCTGGCGTAACGCTGGCCAGTGCGAGTTGGTGATTTATGCAAATTAAGGGTAACATAAACCGTCTATATATTTGTACTTACATACTTAGATTAGATTTAAATTTAACGTAACAGTTAAATTTGACGTAATAGTTAAACTTGACGTAATCCTGTACCCAAAGGGTTGCCTGGTAGAAATTGCTACCTTGGCAATAAGGCCGCCTTTTGTAAATATTTGTTGTTGTAATTATGTTTTGCTGTATTCTCTTGTGTGCAATTATATTATATACTATTCTATTCTACTCTAATAGGTGGTACTAGTCTGTATAAAACTTAAAATTCAGTAAAAACAAAACTACACTTTCTCTTAATGATTTAGAGTTTAAAATTAGTTTCCGCTGCAGTGAGTTCCTTGCCCTAGTATTCAGAAAGTAGGTAAATAAGGTCATCTATTAATAATTTTGCAAATCCGTTGCAATGCATCATTTTAATATTTTTCCTGCTGTTTTGTTACTATTTGTATTACCTGTTTAGAGGCAATAAGTTATTTATCTACACTCATGTCGTAAATCCTTCATTTACTTATCAGAAACGCTAAGCAAATGATATACCTTTCGATGGAGCCGTGACTGGATCCATACAAATTTCATTTCGTTATCGCAAAGTTGTAACAAAATGAAGTTTTTTTTTTTTAATTTTTACGCAGATTCTTGCTATTTGAGCCAGGGATCGGAACCGGTTTTTCATACACTTGTTAAATCACGCTAGTTCAAACCCTATCCGACTATAGCTCAAACTAAGATCACTAAAGGTAGGTTTAGTCCTGGGAGAACATAATATGCAAAGCAACCGGCAGCCCTGGCCTTCAATTACTTTAATAATTACAAAACCGATTGAAACCGGTTTCATTCCGTTCTTTATCAAAAATCAGGTAACCAGAATATTTTTGACTTGTTTCATTAAGTTCCATCTATTGCCGGTTAATTGGGGAAAGGAATTATATCAGTTTTTCGAACGATATTAACAGGGATTTCAAAACCGGTTTCGATCCCTGAATTTTGAGCACACTAGCGTGTTTCGGAACGCAACCTTGGCGGCGCGCATGCGCGGTGCTATATTACTGCAAAATTTATTTTCGCGCCATTAACGTTTGTATTTTTCCTTTTGCAGTTGGTATATATGTAATTCGTTATTCGTTGTAATATTGTCTTTAATTTAAATTTGTTGTATGAGTGTAGATAAACTATTGTATGCAACTGTACATAATTAGTATTTAACACTCGTGTATACTTTTATGAAACTCGCTGCGCTCGTTTCATAAACCACACTCGTGTTAAATACCCCTCATTATGCAACAGTTGCATAAATAGCTATTTTATAGTTTAAAATTGAAGCGAAAAATTAAAAACATTGAGAACAATATCTGTTCAAAAAATAAAAAAAATAATTATCTATCTAATTCTCTATTTATAATTCTTTGATATTTGGCCAAATAGTGTATTCAAGGCGGCGGCGGCGGCGGCGGCGGGGGGGCGGCGGCGGCTGTGTTTTAGTTGTCTCTGCCTACCCCGCCGGGAAAGAGGCGTGACTGTAGTATATTTTTACAGGTTGTATAACTTGTTTAAGTAAGTTGTGTAACACAAAACTCTTGTGGAAAGGAAACACCTATTATTATAAGCGACTCTACCTTGAAGCCATAAGTTTTAAGTGTAACAGAACCATCTCCAATACGTTGCTGAGGCAAAAGTTATACAGAAGTTATACACACTTTGGATACAACGTAACCAAACCATTAAGGTGCTTTTTTCACAGGATTCATTTTCACACTAGCTTTCCGTAAGTTGTTTAGTTTAAATTAGTACTACCACTATATTACTGATAATAAACAACCAGTTAAATTTCACGTTGTTTATTAATTTGCCTAGCTATATCTGTCGACATAATTTTGGTGACGTCACAGAAATATCCGCAACATAATGATAGTGGTAGTACTCATGTAACTGAACAATTTTCCCTAAGGAACATAGGTTGAACCTCATAAATAATATTGACTTGTCATTAATTTTTAGTCACGTTATCGGTCACTTTAGAACCAAAATCCGACTTACGTAGTTTAGAAGATGTGCGCGGACAAACATACATACATACATACAAACATACATCTACCATTTGTATACTTGTTGGCAAGCCTTGATATGTCATCATGATGGTGAAAAAATATATTTATTTATTTATATCACATCAAATGCATCTACGTATTGAGAACCCCCTTTTTAGAAGTCGGTCGGAGCAACAATGTATGGAAAATGGCTGCAAAATTGATCTTCGTGTAGATTTTTGGGAGACCTCTGTTTAGCAGAGGACGATTCAATAAAATGATGAATTTACACAAAAACATTTACAGATACCAAAGCATTTTAGAAGGCTCATTGTTTCCATTGAATATCATGTTATTAACTGTTTTCTTTTCGTGCAGTTTTTATTATTCTTTCTCTACATGAAGAGTTGTTGATTTGATCTTATTGTATGTCTTATTGTAATGTTTGTTTAATACTTTCGCGTTTTAAACACATTTTAACGTATTTTAAACGGGTTTTATACACGACAATTTTCTAATAGGTATGTTTTACGACACTTTAATTTTTGCTCCACGTTTTAGCAGGATTGCACCAATTGTATTTCAACTAGTTAAACTAGTTTTAGTTATAGTTAAAACTAGTTTTAGTTTAGTTTTTCCACCGCAAAAGTTGTGTACCTATTGTGCTTATTATTTGCAAAACAATGTCAGTCGTTTGAATTAGTATGTATGGAATTATTTATTTAACAATTTTTTGGAAATATTTGACGGCCCCGTAGCCTACTTTGTATTAAGTCTGCCTTCAAAGCACACAGTCGCAGATTCGAATCCCGCCCAGGGCAATCTTTCGTGTGACGAGCACTTGTGTTTGCCTTGTGTCTGGATGTTGTATATTTATATTATGTATGTATATGATATACAGGCTCTGCCTAGTTTGAGGTCAGATGGCCGTGAGTGAAGACTCCACATATTTATTTATTTATTTCCTTGGCCATAAATAGCGTCAGTATCAATCAGGCGTATAAATAATCAATAGTACTTATTGGATCCATGATAAAAATAAACATTGACATTTATTTATTGGACGAAAACGGGTAATTATTCGATTCGCTTCCGGATCGACTAGAAACAAAATACGAAGAAAAGAAGACAAACCAATAATATTTACAAACTCGGAACAAAACAAAATATAATTAGACATCTAAGAAATTCTTTTTGTTTCAAAGAATCTGTGAGAAGATTACACTAATTAATAAATAATAAACAACTTATTCTCCGCCGCGTTAACAGTTTTTCCAGTGCTAAAAGGTAGCCTACATGTTATTCTGATGTATAAGCTGTATTATTGTAAAGTTTCAATAAAATCCATTTCGTAAAAATTTTTGCGTGAAAGGGTAACAAACATACATACATCCATCTTTCGCGTTTATTTAGTACTAGTAGGATGGTGTAGGTCAGCTTATAAATGCAAACAATTCATTCTAAATTCGCGAAATAATTAAGCTTCTAAAAAATATCGAAGACTTTCTCCGCTCCCCCGCAAGTCCGGTGAAACTTGATCCGTCGCGTCGTACGTTTTCGACTCAAGCATAGGCCAATTAAAAAAAAAAAAAAGACTTTCTCAAACAACCACGTACAAAAATAATCGGAAAAGCTAAAGATATAGCAAAAAAAACTACCTCTACGGAAAAAGCCCTTTGGCCAACTTTTATGGTGTATAGGTACAGCTTTGGCAAAAGCAAATTTATTTACCTATTTCGCGAACCCGAAAACCCTTTCGCATATTAGAATTCATATTAAAGTTCCGTACTAAGCCTTTTCAGGCCAAGGTACGAGCATCGATTACCATACTACTTCTACTGCACGCCATGCCGCTATATTTAGCTTTTTTATTATACTGCGTATTCAAACTTATTGATTATTCAGTACGCTTAACTAATAACAAGCTACTTAATGTCGGCAGACCTAATAAAATTGGAATCGGTAACGAATAAGTATTCACTGGTAGTTGCGTGTTTATAACCCCCGATGCAAAAAGGGGTGTTGACGTGTGTGTCTGTCTGTCTGTGGCATCGTAGTTCCTAAACAGACGCGCCTAGTTTTTTGTTTGCAAGGTGTCATAATCGAGAGTGTTCTTAGTTAAGATCCAAGAAAATGTCTTCAGCAATTTGAAGATTATCAGCTCTTTTCTAGATGTTGAAGGATTTAAGTAACGGTTTTGGGGGGTATTTAAATTTTTAATTTAATGTTATTAAGTACGTCCTTATTCAATTAATTGAATGATGAATAGTATTTCTTGTACCAGAAGCCAGCACATGCGATTGTACATTCGCACTACGAAATTCACCCTTACCGCTATGGAATAAGGGCGCTCTTAAGGTCGTCGTGCTGGCTACTTTACATCAATCTGTAAAACAAAAGCTCCCGGCAGGAGTGTCTCTCTCCGTAGTTTGGATATTATCGGCCGATGCAACTCCCTGGAAGGTGTTAGATAGGGAACTAAAGGTATCCACATTTTGAAAAATAATAGTTTACACTATCTCTTTAATAATTCTAGCATTGACAGTTAGGATAGGCGTAAAAGTGATTGATAAACGTTTCCGCCCCGCGGCTCCACCCTCGTTAACAGGTTTTCCCGTGGGAAAAAAATATTTTCCCGCAGTAAAAAGTAGCGTATGTGTTATTCTGATGTTTAGGCTATATTATTGTAAAGTTTCATTAAAATCCGTCCAGTAGTTCCAGAGATTAGCGTGTACAAACGGACAGACAGATGGGTTTTTTTGTCAAAACTTGTATTTTTGTGTTAAGCTACACTCCCTTTATCACCTACAATCAGTTTTTTGAACACTAAATTAAAAAAATTAATAACCCCCGACACAAAACCGCTATTTGATCCTTTCAACAACTGAAAAAGAGCTGATAATCTTCAAATGGCTGAAGATATTTTCTTGGATCATAGCTAAGAACACTCTCGATTGTGACACCTTGCAAATAAAAAAAACTAGATCAAAATCCGCGCATTCGTTTAGGAGCTACGATGCCACAGACAGACAGACAGACAGACACACACGTCAAATTTATAACACCCCTCTTTTTCGTCGGGGGTTAAAAAGCAAATCAATGTACAGACACGCCGATTTATTATTAAAAAAAATCCAAATTAAAACTATGTATTTTGTACATACTTCTTAAAATTGATTAATTTTAATTGCCATTGCGTTCGGAGATAGCTGAACATACGGCATTTTGATTTTAGCGATATTTTTAAAACAAAACAAATTTTGGAGGGTAAAACTTGTTTGCTCACCATGGCATGGACGTATCCATGTATACTAAATGCAGGTGGCCGTGTGCGATGTTATCGGCGAAGTATCAAGGTGATTCATGACCTACCGTTCACCTTGACCCTCCGCCAACTGTATTAATCGTTTGCCTAGGGTACCTGGGGTGCAATGACGTCACACAACGGTGGCCATCAATTTTTTTTCTGGTTTTGGCGCTAAAGTACGAGTACTATGAGCCGGAATCTTTCCTGAAATCGTTCTGGTTTTTGTTTTAGGAAAAGTTTTAGATTGAAACGTTTTTAGTTGGAATCTGCTTTACTTGGTATTTTCTTCAGTCTACAAAGATTTTAATAAATTGGGTGACTATTTTGTCTGTCACTTACTAATTAGTTTTTTAGTAGAATTAGCCACTATACTAAAATTTTAGTTAATGCGGGTAAGCGTAGCTTAGAGAACTGCGTAAAATGTTAGTTTATTGACGTGTTATATGCCCACTTTAAAATCTTTTCATAGCTTTTATTTAAGTTTATTGTAACATTTGTAAATTAGCATGGTTTTTCATTATACGTATTATTCTCCTGCAACTCGCTATATACCTACTTTAAATTAAAATTATGTTAGTTAGTTAGACTAAGAGAATCCCTTTTAATTTCTCCGAAAATTAAGTGTCTCGTGACCCTAAAATGCTTTAAATCGTGCCCTAAATTTTAAAGAAAGAGTTCAGATTCAGCTTATTTCGAAAATCAGAAGTTCCTTCCCTTACCTTTCTTATCCTTCGGGGAAAAGTATCGCACAGCAAAACGAGGCACGCAAATTTTTAATTTGCAAAATAAAGGCAGCATTAATTTGCTTGTCGCGGCTTTGGGCTACTTAATAAAAAAATAAAGTAAAAATTAATCCATTTATATCAGGCAATATTTACGTATAAATGGTGAATATGTAAACAGAGGCCCTAAAGGATCATAAATATCTTACAGACTGTCATACATATTTTATACTTAATCTAAACATTAAACCACACTAAGCTTAAGCCGAGGTTCGACCCTATAAGGTCCGTTTTCTAATTAATAGTAGCCCTTCCGTTCTCCCGAAAAGGTCCAACCTTAGGAGTTCAATGAAACCTAATATGGTAAAATAAAAATAAAATTTTTAATGTATACTTCAAAATAATTTGTGAGCTGTAAACTCTAATTTTATAGTTTTATATTTATATTGCTTTTGTACTACCTACCTACTCACTATTTCTTCAATATGTGGATAGTGTGGTTGACGGACTGTGTATAAACAAAGTTTATATTTAGTAAGTTATTTAGTAAGACATTGTACACAGTGGTTTAATATTAATAATAAAAAAAAAAAAAAAAACATCTTTTTAGATTTTAATGCCATTATTGTTTAATTCCTCAACTCAGCCGAATACTGTAACTGAGATAAAGTAAAGTAATAGATTGATGTTTAATTACTTTATCTCGTTCAATAATACCTAAAGAAAATTTTACCGTTCTATTTAGGAAGATTAAAAGTCGTAATTTTTCGAATAAACCGCCCAATTTCTCAACGCCATCCAGCTTGTAATTGACATTAAAACCAACACTGGCCGCAAATATTTTTTAGAGACTGTTATAATTTGTTCCACGTTTTATTTAGAGTAGAAAATTAATAAAAAAATGTTTGATCGTCTACAGAGAGGTGAGAAAGCCGCGTACTATCGTTATTCTGAGGATCACCTGTATGTACAGTAACCAGCACATACGGCTGGACATGTTGACCTTGAGAGCTCCCGTATTCCGTAGCGGTAGGAGTGAATTTCGTAGTGCGAATGTCCTGCCACCATGTGCTTATTTTGTGTTATTTTTAGGATGCGGTTCCGATATTTTCATAATGAGTATCCATAGCCATACTTCCAAAGTAATATTATCAATGCGAAAGTGTGTTTGTTTTACCTTCTTTCACACTATAACTAAAAATAGGTCCATAATTATGTTTTTTTTGTACAGAGATAGATCAAAGGCTGAAAAATGACATAAGCTATCATTTACCGCGGGAAAATACGTCTCCCACGGAAAAATCTGTTAACTAACGTGGCAGAGTCGCGCGGCGGAAAGCTACTCGTAGTAGATACTTGACGTAATATTGAAAGCTAATTGACAGATTGATAAATATTGAACATGTTACAAATGCGTTAGTATCACTTGGTCCAAATCGCAACCGGTCTATACGTCAATTCGCCTAAAACTCAACTGGTCTACTGCTTTAAATCGCAACTGGTCTATAATGCGATTGGACTGGATCTGTATTAAAATCCATAGTTTAAAATGCATTTATTGAAAATCTAGAATCATCAAATAACATCCATAATTTCGGGTCGTGTTTCGTCGCTTCAGGTGAACCTGCCGCGGAAGGACACGATACCCCTGGGTTTGCGTATAAGTGCTGTGCATTTAGTTTTATTGTTTAGATATAGTATAAAATATGTATGTTAGTCTGTAAGGTATTTATAATATAGGCCTCTGTTTACATATTTAACATCTTTATGTAAATATTGCCTGAAATAAATGAATTTATTTAATTATTTATTATTTATTTATAATTTTGAAATACATATATTTAAAAGCCCTATCTTTATTATGAATACTCTTAGTATGTATAATAACACAGACATAATAATTAAAAAATATAAAATTACTACTTCGCGACCGGTCTACCTTTAATGAAATACACCTAGAGTGAAATATCCTACACAATCAAAATTAATATCGGATAATTAATATCTAGTATTCGATGTCAATAGGTACTTTTATAGGGAATATAATAAAGACAGATTTTGTTTTACACGTAAAACCTGTTAATCTTTTTAAGATCCTAATTTTATCCAAAAGGCCGATTCTTAGAATTTTACTCATAATTCAGAAATCTGTTATTATGATCTCTTCTACGATGGAATACCAATAAATATTTGTACGGAAATTATCTAAATGGTTCATTATGAAAGAGAATGCTCGGATCCCTGTGTCAGACATCCATATACATCAACCGTCAGGCCTTTTTTGTCTGCTTATTGAAATCTACCTGATATAGGGTACTGTGAAAATACTACTTACTAGATTTCTACCTCGCGGGCCCGCCCGTTTTAACAGTTTTTCCCGTGGGAATGACCCGGATATGGGTTCGTCCTCGAGCTTACCGTTCCCCGAGCTTACCGTCCCGGAGCTTACCGATTTGTAATTATTATAAAAAGTCGATTAAAATGTCAATCTTGCTTAAAAGTACTATTAGCAGCAAAAGCGCAGTCGAATTTTATACTTTATAGGAATAAATAATAAGTTCTAGATCGCGGTTAAATAATCTATATATAAGTCTTGCAAGAATAAAAGAGACGGATATATTGGCTTATCAGCTGACCGCAAATATCTTTTGTTTAGTAACTGGTTTGGTTTGTGCTCAGGTAGATTTTTTGCAACAGTTTCTTTATACCGAAAATTTGAATATTTGTTAATTATTATCTTAAAAATATGGTTTTGCTATATTTAATTTAATAGTTACACATACATTTTTAGTCCTATAACTTTCATCATTAAGTTCACATAATTCTGCCTGCAGTAACCAAACAAACACATTTCATACCTACTTTAAAACACTTTTGATGTCTATTGTACAAGTTGGAAATAGTAGAAAAAAAAACAAAATAAAATGTAATCAATTTTATCAAAATCGGTAAGCTCCGGGACGGTAAGCTCGGGGAACGGTAAGCTCGGGGACGAACTCAGGAATATTCCCGCGGAAAGAGGTAGCCTATGTCTATTCCCCAAGAGCCTATCCAATACAAACAAACAAACAATCAAATGTAATCTACTAATATTATAAAGAGGAAAGATTTGTATTTTTGTCTGTGTGTATGTTTGTAATGAATTAACTCAAAAACTACTTAATGTGTCGGTTACAAAAAATATTTTAGTTTACAAAGCTATTTTTACTCTAAGTAACCTATGCTACCTTTTACCGCGGGAAAATGCCTCATTCACACGGGAAAAACTGTAAACACGGACGGAGCCGCAGCGGAAAGCTAGTGAAAAATAAATAATAATATAATTATGAGGGTAATAGTAGTATAGATATTATTATTCTAGAACAATCCTAGCCAATCAAGACGATGTCAAATTACCAATAATAATAAATAGAGCCACAACACTACCCGAAAACTTGATAATAACCCAATTATGTAAAGAACACTCCAGAGAGCCGTATTATGTGGTGCCCGCAGCTTTGCCTGTATGATCAATGGGACCGTAGGTAGACATGAGCTTTTTATCAATGTATCCGTCATAGATAAATCTACGTTTTAGTTTTTGTCTCTTTTTAACTAGGGATGGGAATATTACACAATACAATTACAAATAACTGAATAAAAAGTATTTTTCCTAAGCTTTGCGGGCTTGCGTAATAGTGATAAATATCTAACATCAAAACTTTTCCCAGTTATATTATCATAGTTAAAATCGTTTGACGCTCCTTTGTGCTCATGAGCATTTGAACTTAATCCACACATAGAACCCTTTGTCGATGTTAATTGCGTAAATAATTCACCATTTTTTGTAATTAATTTAGCACCTTGTCTTATAGGATTAGCAACAGCCACGTGAACCTAAGTGAAAATCACACGCGAAAAAAATTTTTGATTACCAGAGTAACACATACTTTAGGGCAAGTTTAGGGACTTGCGAACTTTAAACGGTTTTGCTGTATGTTTTCGAACTTCGTTTATAAATACCAATACCTTAGAGTATAAATAGAAAAATTTCTGGGAAACCAATACCTTTTCATAACATTTTAACAAATAGTTGAAAACCTGCCCAATGCGGAATCTGTCCAATGTGGAATCTGTCCAAAATGGAATCAGTCCAATGTGAACTCAATTAATTTGATTTGATTCTGTAGTTAGTTACTTCGCCCGGTTCATTTATCTTCTGGATTCCCTTAA
The DNA here is from genome assembly GCA_948473455.1 of Teleiodes luculella. Lineage (NCBI taxonomy): Eukaryota > Metazoa > Arthropoda > Insecta > Lepidoptera > Gelechiidae > Teleiodes > Teleiodes luculella. The sequence continues at coordinate 12,937,186 of OX419591.1, read as the reverse complement.
ACATGCGAGACTCCCGGCTCCCGCTCGGAGTATAGTATAGTATAGTATAGCTCGGAGAGTATATAAATAAATGGTGCTCAGTTTATTTTTTGCCGTTAGAAGGATTACTTTGTTATTGATGAAAGCACAGGTTGCTTATTTTCATAGTAATTTATTTACCAGTAAAATAAGTAGACTATTCTATTTATTACAGTTTGTGAAAAGTAAAACAGAAATAATTTACATTTTACGTTTATTGTAGAGATCTTTCGGGAAGGCCTTTGTCTAGCTGTGGACGTCTTTCGGTGGTGATAAAATTTTACGTAATGATAATATGAGCTGAATATCGTGATGAGATCTGAATAGAATATAAATGGGTCCCCACCAAGGGGTCGCGTCGTTGGCAAAATAGCTACAAAACAAATTTTTAAGTAAAAAATTAAACGTGACCCTAATCAATTTCAATTTAAAAAATGTGGGTGTGTGATTTTTTTAACAATGTTGTGAACATTGTATAGTAAGCGGATCAAATAAATTTTAAATAAAAAAACACTTTTATAAGTTACAAATAAGTTTGTGACATAAACTGTACTGTATGGCAAATAAAATTTATTCGACGGCTAGCCAGAATATCACATTTTAGGTCAGCAGTCTGAAGACTATTCATTTAGCGTGGAGGTTTCCCCCCCTCTAAATAACTAGGTATTCTTAGAATTACCACTTAGACCGTATTTTATCTAGAAAGTAAATTTTATCTTTTTTCCGGCAAATAATTGATTTAGTCGGAGGAAAGGTAGCGTGTAAAGCGGCGCGGCGGCGGGGGTCGTGTGTTATCGGAAGGTCACGCAGCCTATTTAGATTAAACCTAGACCGCGACTGAGACCTAGGCCGTGAGAGATAACAGCAAGGCCTGTGTAAAGAATAGAATAAAATATAAATAAATAATATATGTGAGGACCTGTCACACACGGCCATCTGACCCCAAACTAGGCAGAGCTGTACTATGGGTGTCAGACAGCTGATATACATACATACATATATAAATATGTTAACATCCATTCAGTATGCTAAAGTAGCAATTTCTATCAGGCATATTTTTAATACCTTTAAAAAGAAAAAAAGAGGTCAATGAACTTTTGTTCGGACTAATATGAAACAAGCCATAGAATTCTGTTTTAGTATTTTCGACCGGCTTTATTTTTTGATGTGCGTTATTGTATGTTCCATTGTGTATGATGTATGACAATGAAGCCGTTATTAATAAAACAATAAAGATAATCTCTTTACATTAAAACCAATTTGACGCGAATTAAACATTTTGAGTACCTACGCGTAATGAAATGACATAATATGTGCCTGTGCAGTCACTCTGTAGTGACTGACACGCGGAACGAAAAAATATTTTATATTTAATTTGAAATACTAACTCGTTTTGCCGCCACCCTTGGGGGTTGGTTGTAGTCAAAGAGTATCTAACATTATAGAGACGTAATACTTACATCAGAATTTTTTCTATTTATACTCTAAGACTTAAACGCAAATCTAAAAGAAATAAATTCTAACTGAAATACGGGAGGTTGTCTTGCTCCAAATGTCATGTAGCCAGTTTTGTACGCGTAGTACTTATAACACCCTTGCATGCAGCTTTCTATTGAACGAAACTGACGGAAAACAAAAATATGTCAGTATCAAATCCAGAGAGGTTGGAAGCCGCGCTTCGCTTTCAGTAGTAAATTCGTTATTCTGAGATCAAATCACATATATGTTGACAGGATCGGGTCGCCTTACGACTATACTGCCCAAAATATATTTCTTCCTTAATCTATGGTTGTACTCGTAGTTAGGTTCATTACTACATAGTATAAAACAAAGTCGCTTTCTCTGCCCCTATGTCCCTATGTCCCCATGTCCCTATGTATGCATAAATCTTTAAAACTACGCAACGGATTTTGATGCGGTTTTTTTTAATAGATAGAGTGATTCAAGAGGAAGGTTTATATGTATAGTACGATATAAAAAGACAATCTTACCATATTAGGAAGAACAATGTTGTCGGCCAGGTGCAAGGTATCATTATTGGAAAGTTCTGGCGACGCAGAGGTCATTCCAGAGCCGCTGTGTGATCTGGAATTAAATGAACACTTTTGAAGATAACTATATCAAAACAAATATTTTATTAGCCGTCTTATTTGTCTAGGTAAATAATTTTATTGTACGCAGACTCCTACATAGTTGTTTTTTATATACCTATATATACAGGGTGGCCCGTTGATAGACAGGACGTACATGGGGGTGATTTAGATACCCCTTAACATAAAGAATATTTTTTTTATTTTGGACGTCTATCAACGGGCCAATCTGTATAATGCTAAGCTATTTTGCCCTCCGATATGGAGATCCATGGTCTAATACAAGGTCTTCCATTCGGACCACGACGTGACTGTCACAAGTCTACGTCATTTTGCGCATTTAGTCATTTAGTCATTTAGTGTTTCTTCTAATACGGGCCTAGTAAGGACAGAAATAATAAGTGAAGATATTGGTCAGATTCAGAAGCTAGCACTTTTGGCTAACCAGTCAATCACCCGATTCCAGAATAAAGTACACAAATTTTGTTTGCACTTTCGGTACTCGAGTTCAATGCCTGAGCTATTTCGGAACATTCGAAATCAAAAAGCAACTAAATCGATTCACAAACTTACTGGTGTAGTATTGATACTTCGTGCAAGAAAACTGTTACTTATACCACCTTATACGCAGGTAGTAGTAACATTGGCTGGAGGGGACTTAATAATTTAGTAATAATACGATCGATTTCCCGTGAATCGATAGAGAAGTGCCCTACTGACCGATTAGAAAAAAATGCATAGAGTTTGGCAAGCGAGTCGTGGCACAAGAAAACGGCGGCAAATTTGAAAAATCTTAAGCAGACAACACTCAATATACCAGGATAAAACGGTTTTGATAATTGGTTATTTATGGACCTTGTCTAAAATTATAAGAACTGCTTTTGTTCTTTTGTGGGTGCGTGCTGTCAGACGACCTGAGTGGTTCAGTAGTCAACATGCAAGTGGTGCTTAGTGCCACGACTCGCTTGCCAAACTTTAGTATCTTTATTTCATACTACATACTCAAAAAACTGGGTTATTTCTACCTGCAGCAAAAATGTTCGCTGATAAAGGATATGTGACGTCACAGTGTTTTATTTATGACATGATTTAATTTGGACTCCTTATATCGCACACTGTCGTGAGTAACAAAAGCCTTTTATTGTCAAACACAGTATGCATTTAATCATCATTTTCACAAGAATAAAAGATACACAAGTTTGATAAGTTCATCAAGGTCAGTGTAGCCAATTTGCTAGATCATAACATAACAATTCAATTTGACCATGTTCGTATACACTGTAGGTGTATTATTGCTTGTATGTACATACATGACAACTGCGTCCTAATGGGATTCAAACGTTACGTCAGTTGAAACTGAAATTGCAACACAAAAAAACTTTATTGGAAGTTTTAATAGTGCTCAAGGATAAACTGTGCTTTAGTGACTGCATTGAGATGTTAGGTTAATTTTACTTAAATTGAAATGGTTTGAAATTCATAAATTGGGAAAAAATAATACTAAGAAATAAACTCAAAGCTGTTCATAGTTATCGTGTATGAAGGAATAAATAATAAAACACAACAAGTAGATTTCGTTTAGTCATGCCAATAAGTATAGTGTATCCAATTTATATAGATTGATATCTGTTAAGCTTTATGATTTAAGTTAAAGATATTATGGCAAAATTTAAGTCTGTAGCCGCTTTGAAATCTGTAAATAAAAATATAAAATTAAATAAATGAATAATAATCGCAGACTCTACAAAACTCTATTTAAAACTTTTGATACTAACATAACATACATATGACTTTTAGGCGGAGTTCATGTTCAATTAATTTCTGTTTAGAAGTTCCCTTCTGGGGATACTAAGTCATACGATATGGCAATATCAAGTTGCACATAACTTGGTTGAAATTGCAGAGAACGAGAAAGTAACTTAAGGGGCTCCCTGTCTGATAGTGGCGTCGCCATCCGTTAAAAATAAATTACTCGATGAGTAAACAGTTTTAAAAAAATCCGGAGTGTCATAAAGATTTTGTGTTTTAGGATATAAAGAAGCCACAAACTCTATTAGTTTGAGTTCGATGAAGTTACAGATAGAATTTTTGCCAAAAGTGGACATTTTAGCAACTTTTCTATCTGTAACTACAGCGGACTTAATAGTGATGTGCCGTTCCTGGGAATATTCCCAGACTAAGAATGCTACTTTCCATTTGAAATCAGAAATCAGATTTTTTTTATTTGTTTTGGACATCACAACACAAAAATTACAAACAAAAATATAGACATAAAAAAAAGATACTACGCAGTGACATCTCCCTGCGTTGCGACATCCAAACAAAAAGGGCTCCTTCAGCGAAAACCGCAGCCCGGGCAGGCCACGGCGGCGCTGGTCTTCCGGGAGTCCTGTGTTAGGTCACGACACGGACGACCATGTCACTTGCGTGATATTTGTAATAATAATAAATAAACATAATGTAAACCAAATACCTATTTGATATAAATATAACTAATGTACATATATCTACATAAAATAGTGAATAACATGGAATGTGTGTTATGTAGATATGATAAATAAATCCTTTATTGATGAAATATGTGTATAGTGTAGGTACACTGCGCAAAGCAGGTGCTTTACGCCATCATCGTGCCGTCCTTATATTTTAGGCGCTCCGCCAATGTGATCGAGTGAGCAGACTGCCTAATGCATAGCTGCCATCGAAATAGATACCTAGCTGCTTAACTAACAAAACACCGCGGCGCCAACACTCTGCAACCGGCCGCTTCGGCCAACAGACAAGTTTACGATTATTAATATTAATTACGTGCCAAAGTTTTCATACCTACTTGTGATATTAATATTAAAAACAGCTAAATATTAAGGTTTTCCCATCTGGGCGAGCCCGGCGAAGTATATTAGCTCAAAACTTGACTAACGCTAAAATATACGCAAACACCAACAATAGTGTGTTTTAACAACAATATCACATCCGACCAATTTGGGGACAACTAGAACGAGTCAGTGCGATCTGTAGGGTCGGTCGGGTCGTTAGGTACCTAACCGGAAAACACTAATCCGGTCTACAACATCTAGCCAGCTTGAACAGCAAATTTCGTTGGGAATATTCCCGGGAACAGAAATTTCCCGAAATGGTGGGAATATTCCCGTGAACGGTAGGTACATCACTAGACTTTATAATAGATACAGTTTTTGGCCACTATATTCTATAGCACATCAACTTCAAAATGACCTACCGGATTTTAGAAAAAATGTATACTTCGCGGGTAATTGACGGCCTTGTAGCCTAGTTGGTGGTACGTCTACCTACGAAGCATAAGGTTCGAATCCCGCCCAGGGAAACATTCGTTGTGTTTGCTTTGTGTCTGGATGTTGTATATTTATATAATATTATGTATTTATATCAGCTATCTTACACCCGTAGTACAGGCTTTGCCTAGTTTGGGGTCAGATAGCCGCGTGTGAGATATCCCACATATTTTCATATTTATATTATTAATTATTTTTCGCAGATGGCGGCGCTACTTAACCTTGGGTAGTCCCGAGCAGAAAATTGTAGATAATTCGTCCATAAAATGATGTTGTAGTCAAAGAGTATTGAAAAGGGTGTGAGTGACGACTTAGCAATTACTGACAGGATATGTTTAGTTTAGTTTAGTGGTTTTGGTTTTGAGCAACTTTAACACCTTTACCTAGTTTAGTTTTGACTGTTTGACTACTCCTATTTTTACAAAAGTTAAGCTACAGGGCAACCCCTTTGTGGCTGATTAAATTGCCCAGAGGAGATTAAAAAAAATTTTTATTTTCACTATTTTGGCCAAAACTTCTTTAATTTTGACATAGAGCTCTCGTAAATACGCGTCTTTTGAGCCCTTTTTGAATATCATCATCATCATCATCATCTCAGCCTGTAGACGTCCACTGCTGGACAAAGGCCTCCCCCAAGGATCTCCACAATGATCGGTCCTGCGCTGCCCGCATCTAGCGGCTTCCCGCGACCCTCACCAGATCGTCGGTCCACCACGTGGGGGGCCTGCCCACACTACGTCTTCCAGCGCGCAAAATTTTGAATATCATATCATGACAACTCTCAGAGATATAAGTCAGAAGTGGCTGTAGATTGTAGTACACGCTCTAGTGGTGAAATAAGAACGCTCAACTGACACTGAACTTTTATTTACAAGGAAAACGATACAGATATAAACTCAGAGGTAAAAAATACATATTTTATAAGAACTCTTTATGAAATTACAATATAAATATAAATTCGGACGCCAGTTAAAGGAAGACTGAAGAACAATAGACGTCAGACGAGGATGACGTATGAATGACGAAAAAATTCCAAAATTGAATGTTTAAATTTAGACGTAAAAGGAATGGGAAATGAGGTTGTAAGGCACCTCATTACAAGGGAATCGCACTTTTTCGCGAGATCAGGGCCTATACTGGAGCGAACAAAAAACATTTCCAGAAATAAGTTAAGTATTTAAAAATAAATTGAAATTCTGAAATGACGGCACGCCGCCTGTCGTCGTTGAAATTGCGTTCTATTGCATAACGAAGTAAATAAACAGGAATACCTATCTCGTAAAAATAGAAAAACAAAAAATTAATCATTTAATCATATAAGTATTTTTGCAAGTTCCTACTACTATTCGATGATAATTATCAAAAATGTGTTTATTACATCTTGATAATCATTCAATCCCTGCTTGAATGATGTTTTTTTTTTCTTTTTTTGAATTGAAAAGGACGACCTAAAGGCCGTGTCGAAAAGGTACGACCAATCAAGCTTCACCGGACTTGGTCAAATGGTCACTTGCTTGAATGAGTCGTAGAAGGTATTGTAATAAGACGAACACTACAGCAAACAATAGGAGCAGTCTGATTGGTTTGTGGACATAAATGGCCAGTAATAACACGCGGGATCCAGGTGGAACTGTCATACGTAGTTGCCCGCTAAATTATTTCCGGGAAGCGGGCGGAAGATGTAAAGTGGTCTCAAGGATACGGTGGATTTCATAGTAATTTGAAATGCACGCGAGCGGCCTATAGCAAGTTGCGAAAGTTGAATGTTGTCTAACAGCGTCGGTGGCCAAGTGGCTAGGCCCGTTGACTTCCATTCCGAAGTTCGCGGGTTCAAACCTCGGCACGTACCTACCAATGTGTTTTCGATTTTTGAATTCATATGTACGTTTATTAGACGCTCTTACGGTGAAGGAAAACATCGTGAGGAAACCTGCATACACCTGCGAAGAAATTCAAAGTGTGTGAAGTTGACCAACCGACACTAGGCCAGCGTGGTCGACTGAGGCCTATTCACCCTGGTATCAGGGTAGGCTCGAGCCCCTCGGTGGGGACATATTGAGGTGAACAATTTTGTAATTTCTATCGTCAGACAACCTCATGTATTTTTCATTTCAAATACAATAACATTAAATTTAAAAAAAGGCGAGAGTTGAAAATAATAATATGTTACTCGTATCATTCAACACAATTTATTGAGTAGATAAAAGAAACTAAATGATAATGGAATAAAAACCAAGTCAGTCGAAAAAAAAAAACTATGGACTAGTGTTGTTTACAAGAAATACGCATGTCTTGACACATTATTAGTTCAATATCAAGGTCGTTGGTTAGTACAGTAGGCAACACATGCGACTGGACTTGTTGACCTTAAGAGCGCCTGTATTCCGTACAAGTAAGGGTAAATTTCGTAGTGCGAATATCTAACCGCATGTGCTGTACATACATGATGAATCGAACGAGGTTAGTCGATTTTGTTTTTATTTGGTAAAAGCTTTTCGTATTTATTTCTAAACACGTTTGTCGTAGAATTACAATGATAATTATCATTGTAATTTATTTAGTTCTATACATGTGTGGAAAGGCCGATGAATGGATCGCTAATATATTTTGAACGAATCATATATGAAATAAAAGCGTAAAATGTAAGGATAACCAGACTCCAAATAAACGTGAAAATTTGTGAGGATGGATTATGGATGTGAAAATGTTTGTTACTCTTTCACGCAAAAAAATACTGAATGGATTTTAATGAAACTTTACAATAATATAACATATACATCAGAATGACACAAAGGCTGCAAATTATAAAAATTGTGTGTTAATTGTCTAAAATATATGACGATACTATATTCACTTTATAATGTTTATTTTTAGAGTATGAATAAAAAAAATGTGGTAGGGATAGAGTGCGCCTTATCAAGTATGCACCGTAAGCACAGGTATGCACATTCCGATCAGCGCGTTCGTTTAGTAGGAAATGGTTACCGGAGCTGATTGTTTGTCCCGGTGAAAATAAGTAATTGATTAGGAGAACATTGTGAAATGTGGAGTGATAAGTTGGAAACATGACTCGAGGAACAAATCCAAAAATAAAAATGGTATTGATTTCACCGCCCATAGAACATCTGCTTACGCTTGGCATAAAGGCAGTGGAGCGGTGCGCGTGTTCTATGTTTATTTAAGCTCTAAGGTTTTTTTTGTTCTCTTTGTCCATTCTGGACAGGCGAAGGGAAACTTAGCCCGTACTGCCTCTATTGTTTTGACGTGGTTATGTCATACTGGTTTCTCGATGGACTAGAAGAAAGAAAAACAAGAGAACGGCTGTCTTTAGCGTACCTAATTAATTTAATTTTGATGTTTTCGCATGCTTGTGCGATGGATGAGTAAAATTGATGTTGGACGTCTTTTAAAACCAAAATAAGCAATTTATTATCCTTTTTGTATTAAAATCGTGAAACCGACGTCAAATTTTGATCTTTTCGTTCGGGAACAAGATTTCAGTAAAAGTAGTATCAATGTTCACTTAACAAATTTCATCCATATCAATTCAGTCATATTAGCGTTAATGCATAATAAAGAAACAACCTGACTTAATTAATATTGATAAAGTTATAAAATATTATTATAACTCTCTCATTGAAAATTCATATTAACAAAGGTCGAATAATGTACTAAATAATTGTTTTTATAAGAACAGAAAGCTTAGGTATATAATATTCAATGCTTTGATTCTAGGTTCCTTTTTTTATCAAATATATTATAAATATTATCTTTCATGGTCTAAGCACTATTTTGAAATAATTACCCTTCCTTAAATCCTAAATATATTGTTTAAAAACAAATCAAAGTTAAAATATAAATTTAATATCTGAGTCTTTTGAGTAGTCGGGAGTTTCTTCTGGTCGTTCTGCTCCACAGACGAACGCAACTTTTGAAAGCCAACCATGGACAGTCTACTCCTTGGTATTATTAGCTTTGACGTAGAAAAATGATTTTGTATATAAACAATTATTACAAACAAAACCTACTTGATTTCAATGAAATTATTTATAAAACGTCGTATTGCCGCTTATATAATTTTATTTTCTTACTTTGTCGAAAAAGGCCGAAAGCTTTGCCGTTATTTTTCACAAAAAAAACATCAAACAAAAGCTATTCGAACAAACTTACCAGCATTTGAATTTTATGTTTTCAAACATCGAATAAATCCTTTTAGTTTTAAGTCCACTAGACATACTGTCGAACTAGCACTGGCCGGACACAAAAACTTTTTTCATGAATGTCACGATGTCACTTGTTTTATTTTTTTATTTTAATGGCAAGGCGCGGTAGAGTCGGGCCTTGCGGTCGTTTTAACTGAAAACTCCATGCTGAGCGGGTTGCGTGTTTAGGTCCGATGGTACACCCACCACTAGCCATGTCAGGTATAGTCAACATTTTTATTCCTAGATTTATTTTAATATTAATACTTTTGGGAAGTGCTTAATTTAAAATAATACAATTATTACAATAATCCAGTACATTGTACACTTATCAACAAGGTTTCATTCACTAAATTAATTATGAAACAACCGCTGGTGCTGTGGTAATAGTGAGTGAGTGAAATTTCTAATATCGGCGATTGTTGCTAGAACGCGTTGTCATAGCAATCAAGCTAGGGGTTTGATTCTCGAGCCTCGACACGTTCCGTTTCGTGTGATAACAATTTTATATTATTTTAAAATATTGTATTTCATTAACTTCAATTTCTTGTTTTTGACCTGCTTAAATAATTGTTTATTACAACAAATAGATCAAATCTATCAACAAATAGAAAAAAAATTTCGTAATAATATTTTTTTCAGTGTCGTGATGTTCCTGCAAAAAATATTTTGATTCTGGGTTCTAGAAAAGACCGTCGATAGTTATAACGGTATTAAACCGTGTTATTTATAAGAAAATATATTTATAAATATCATTATTAGGTATGCGCTGCAAAAAGTAGGTACTAAACCGATTTAAATAAATAGTCTTTCACTAATGGAAATTAAATTATAAGCTTTAAAATTAATTATTCTTATAAGATAGGTCATTATTTGCTGCGGAAAATATCAAATTACCACTGGAAAAATATTAACACAGGCAGAACATAATATAAGATTATATTCTACTATCTTTCCATCCTTCGGGCCCGCGCTAACAGTTTCCCATAGGAATGAGATATTTTCCCGCGGTAAAAAGTAGCCTATGGTTCATTCTATCTCTATGCCAAGTTTATTAAAAATCAGTTAAGTGGTTTTGGCCTGAAAGCATAACAAACAGACAGACAGAATTACTTTCGCATTTATAATAATATTAGCGGGGGTAGGGATTACATTGAAAAATAAATTTGGATTTAACGAAACCAAAATTTCCATTCCATTTCCATTTCCATTCCCGTTCCAATAATTTTTCGAGAAATAAAATCGATCAATTACATTCGAGGGAACACTTAACAATATAAAAATACGTAAACTGAAATTCTTATTTACAGACTATCTTTTTCTCAGAAATTGGTTTCCGATTTAGCTCTCTCTACAGTCGAGTTTGATAGTAAAAACTAATTGAACATTTTTAAAATAAAGAAAAAGGTCTTGGTTTTATCGTTAACTTTTTGCTAACATGGTTACCAAATTGTTATGTTATTTGCTAAGACTGGATTGGTTTTCGTAATTAAGACAAACAAGTATTTCTAATTTAACCTTCACGTTCTTTAAAAAAAATCATCGGTCAACATGTGATTTTTTCCAGAGCACGAAAAATAGGTAATCTGTAGGCCCAAAATTACGATTGGTTTTATTGATCCCATATAAATGTCTCACAAAAAATCAATTAAATACCGACATTATAGGGTAATATAAGGTCGGCTATTGACTTGAGAAGAAAGACACCAATCAATTGAAAATGATTACAAATATTATAAAGTATTTTAAACCGATGGTTAAATACCTAGTTTTAAAGAAGATAGATAGATCCAAGATCTTTCTGTATGCAATTTTTATGCAACAATTTTGTGTAAAAAATGTGTAGGACCCCTGGCATAACGAATGGCAGTTAGTAATATGACATTCGCTTGCGGTACTCCCCAGCGACATGACTCCAACTTGGCCTAGTCATAAAATTCTTGGAGGTTTTAAATCCAAATCTTCATCATTAACAGCTCATAAAATGTCCCCACCGAGGGGCTCGAGCCTACCCTGATGTCAGGGTGAATAGGCCTTAGTCGACTACGCTGGCCCTGAGCGGGTTGGTCAACTTCACACACAACCCTTGAATTACTTCGCAGGTGTGTGCAGGATCACGATGTTTTCCTTCACCGTAAGAGCATCGAATAAACGTACATGTATATAAATTCAAAAATCGAAAACACATTGGTATGTACGTGCCGAGGTTGGGAAACTGAACGCTTATAAAAAACTGAATTATTAATAATATCAACCATAACAACTAATTACACATTTCAATCAGATAGACCCGTGAATTTTCGAATGGAAGTCAACGGTCCTAGCCACTTTACCACTGACGCTCTTCCTTGGCCACTTAAATCTTAATCTGACTGAAATATGTAGGTAATTGATTGTTATGCCGCCGCCGCCGCTGGCGCGACTAGCTGTGGATACAGCTTCATATAATTGCCTACGTTTGTATCCATCGCTCTTCGCTGTTCGCTACGTAAGAAGCAACAAGCTCGAGAAGCTGTCAAACGCGACATAGTGACATTAACGCCATAGTAGTTCTGTCAATATGTCGCGTTTGACAGCTTCTCGAGCCTGTCGCTTCTTACGTAGTAAGCCTACAGGGGGTAAGAATGAAATAGAGATCAAACAACCTAAAAGAGGCGATGCGATGTCAGTTAGAACTGGAAGGTTTGAGCTACTGTTTTCTAAAAATATCCCAAATTAAGAACAGTGAAAACAGTAACAAAATCAACTGAAAAATTACCGAGATATCCAATTTAATAAGCTAATTTATACTGCTGCTACTGCTTTTGTGTTATCTGCTTTTCTGCTATCATAACAAAATGGAGCACATGCGACATTTTTTCTCAAATTTTGTTAACACACTCCGTTTTACATTTTGTGCTTTACTCAGAATAGTTTAGTGTTTTTATTAAATTACGGGATTTTTTTTCACATGGGCACTTTTTGTGTTATGACATGACGGCAGAATCGGAAGCTTCATCACTCCGTCGCGTGTTGCAGTAAAACCTTGAATTTCGCGCTAAAAATTCCACAATACAAACCCACCATTGTTGATTTATGAATTTGGTAGCATGATGCGGGTGCAATCATTGGTTCTGAGGTCGAATGAAAGGTCACAGTTTCGATCCGACAAAGTATAACAGATGTTTAGAATCTAGGTTGATTTGATAACCCGTAGTAGACTATGGTTCGTTTCATATTAATCCGGACAAAAGGTCATTGACCCCTGCATACAATGCGCACATTTTTTCAAACGATACGATAAAACTATAGGAAATTATCGCAAAATACGTAATTTGTATATTATTAAAGAGCGAATAAACCAAAAACGTGGATTATTATTGGCCAAAGTTACCCAAAAATGGTCCAAACTTACTCAAGATCGAAATTTTTTTTTTCCAAAAATCCGGTGAAATATTATTGATTCCAGCTAATTCCTACACAAACTATCGTTACATAAGCAATGAAGGAAGCTTTTAGTACGTTATTAATTCACAGAAGCAAAACTAAATGCATTTGAAAAGCCGAGATACGCGATCTCTATTAAAATCTGCAAGGCATGTAAATTACGGGATGTAAGTTAAACGAAAACCGTACTATTTCCATTAAAACCGCTTTGCAAGCAATATTCTCGGAAATCCCAGAATATTGCTTGCAAAGTAAATGTAACTTTATTTGGCTTAACTAAGAGATGTAAAATGTCCAAAAGTTAAAAATAAATGATTTCATTTCAATTGTTTTTTTTTCATTTCATTTTATTTCATCCCAAATTCGACGAATTATACAATTAACAACTAAAATTCTAATAAAATTAACTAAGCTAACGTTTTCACGTTTCGTTTTAATGGGAAATATTAATACAGCAATGCGAAGGTTTTAGCAGTTAAACAACTATTAAATATAATAGCGGAATTTGTAAAGGACTAAAGTTAACTTTATAAACTTTTAAAAGCAAAATCGATTTCAACAAAATCGTTTGAAATCTAAGGTACAGTTCAATAGTTCATTGAAATTTAAATTAAGAAGGTAAGTTTAACATTATTAACGCGAAAGTTGTGAGGATGAATATCATTTATCATATTATATTTATTCTTAAAGGTGCTCCCTCACCGGGAGCATTCGCGTGTAATGTAACGTTACAGATTTGAGCATTACATCAGTGAAGGAGGAGAACCGAGCATTACAATGCGCACCTTGTAATGATACAAAACGGGCATACATCAGTGAAGGAGGAGAACCGAGCATTACAATGCGCACCTTGTAATGATACAATGTGTAATATCTTGATACAACTTGTAACATCAATGCGCTTCACTTCCCCTAGCCCCCCGCCGCTATGAAATGCTCAAAGTCGAATCTATAATGTTACATTACACGCGAATGCTCGTCAGTCAGGGAGGTATTATTGTAATGTAATGCTCAAAGACGAATCTATAATGTTACATTACACGCGAATGCTCGTCAGTCAGGGAGGTATTATTGTAATGTAATGCTCAAAGACGAATCTATAATGTTACATTACACGCGAATGCTCCCGGTGAGGGAGCACCCTAAGAGTATTATGTAGGTACCGTAGATAGTGAATCCACAGGGCGCTACGAGTTCGCTACGATATTGCTACGACTATCATTTTCGATAATAAACGACTACGAACCTCTACGACTATTTTATACTAGCTGCTACTACGGATACGCCCGCGTTGTATTTTTTTTTAATTTCTTGTGGTGTAATGTATCCAAGATGTTGACCGGGGATACTCGTATAAGGTACCACCATGCATTTCATTTAAATCGGTCCAACGAACCGGTTCGTTTGTGACTTCGCAGGATTCACTCTGAGGCCATATGAACGGCTCCAGAGAGAGATACGAGTACTATTCAGATCTGAGTTAGTTTTTGCAATAGCATCAGTAAAGGCCGAGATATGTGTTTAAAAGTAGATTTGGAGATCGCACATAAAGCCATTTGTCCCGGCTACTTATCTTCGAAGATAAAACACGCTAAAAAAGTTCATAGGTATTATTTTTTATTTATTTATTTATAGTCAGGCATATAGGCCCATAGATACTACGATACTATACACTTATAAAAACTTAAAAATTTATTATGTTTGAACTATGTTTACACTTGGGTACAAAATTTCGTCAATCTATCGTGACTCAAATCCTTTTCAATTATATTGCCTTTTTGCTTTATTTGTTTACTACAATGAAACAAAAGAAAGTGTCGAGTTTACACAAAGAAAATAAGCGAAAGCTTTATTATTGACTCACATTGCTGATGACCTTTTAGTTTCAGTGATTCCGAACGTTGAAGTGAAAAAATCGGTAACTTAACTTTTTGATTTGACACCAAAAATAATCAAGGCTGTCACAGTTTGAAAGGTAAATTTTACCTATGAAAATCATATTATTTCTAAATTGGACAACATTTCTAAATTGATCATTTCAACATTTTTATAAATAAGGACTTCCTAGGGCGAGTAATAAACGCGTTCGTTAGCTTAAATTGAAGTCCCTGAATTCATTTACTTATAAAAGCCACAGATCAGATGCAAATTAACTACTAGGATTTTTTTATTGATATCAGTCAAATGAGATTGTGTTTAATGTTTTTGATTAAGCTTTAAAAACACATGAAACATATGAAATTAAACCTGAAAATTGTTGCAGGAAACATAAAAATATACAAGTGGCGCCTTCAGAGCAGTTTTTTTACATTTCTGGTCGTTTTAGTATAATGATTGTAATACCTTGGTTGCGGTACAAAGGTTAGTACCGCGTTATGCCTTACATAACACGGGGTTGCCTTGGCGTGTTTCGACCTTGAGAGTGATCGATCGATGCAAACACCTACTACTTAACTATAAATTTAGTATTCAGTGAAAATTACTGCAGAATTTGAAATTGTTGCTTACTATCTTTCCGCTACGAGAGCTCCACCCGCCTTTACAGTTTTTCCCGTTGAATTGTGTATTTTCTCTTGGTAATAGGTAGCCTATGCGTTAATCCAGGGTGTCAGCTAACTCCATACCAAATTTTATTAAAATCGCTCGAGCCGTTTAGACATGACAAAGTAACAAACATACACACTCATAAACTTTCGTCTTAGTAATATTAGTATGATATTTGTTAATATGGTTTAACTAATTCACTTTTGACTGTAGTCGACCACGCTGGTCCAGTACGGGTTGGTCAACTTCACAAGCAAACTTTGAATTACTTACTCCGCAGGTGAGTGCAGGTTTTCTCTTTCACCGTAATAGTAAGTACTGTAGAAGTACATATGAATTCTAAAATCTAAAACACATATCATACTCGTATCATGGCAACAAGAAACTGAC
Organism: Teleiodes luculella; assembly: GCA_948473455.1. NCBI lineage: Eukaryota > Metazoa > Arthropoda > Insecta > Lepidoptera > Gelechiidae > Teleiodes > Teleiodes luculella. The sequence goes on along the minus strand of OX419591.1, from coordinate 12,921,205 downwards.
AAAAACTATAAATAGTGATTCAAAAATCATAACTATAGCGATGTTCATAAGTGGGACATACCTACTACCTTCACCTATTAGTCTAGTGGAGTTATGAATGGCCAGCCACATTTGACCAACAAGCGTCAATCAAACGCTTCCCGTCAACTCTGTCGGTTAATCATACGATGCACTGGACTGACAAGTTCAAGAGCATGCTTCTAACTTAAATTTAAAAACCACATGTCCCTTTATGTTCGATGAACGAAAAGGGACGGGTGATTGTCGATTTAAATTTAGAGACGTCAAACATCGATTTTACGCGTAGTTTAGCAGGAATGCGAAAACATCCCACTTAAGGGGCTCAGTGGCTCCGCCATCCTTTAATTATACTAACTCAAAAAATACAAGAATCTAGAATGGCGAGGAACGAGACGTTGTTTTGTAGGATATATTGAACTTTTTTATATTATCTCGCTAGTAGTTAAAGATGAAACAATTGCGAAAAGTGGCCGTTTTATTTTTCCATCTATAACTACTAACTGTTATTTTTTAAAGGGTGGGGCGCCACAAAGCACCTGTAGGCCCCTTAAATTAAGCTGAATTTGACAGCTGTGCTGCTTATTTTAAACATCATTCATTCAAAATTAAATTCTTTCATGCAGATGCATGTGCTGCCTACTGTACGTTCCTTTTTAAAATAAATCTTTTGAACCACTATAAAACAAATAAGAACGTTGTCTTGTTATAAAAAAACTTCATATCTTGCTGACTGTACCATGTAACTAATTAAGTTATGTGAGGGTTACTTATAAATGAAGCCCTTCAGTTCAGTTCCAGTTCAGTATTGCGGAGTAACGACAGCGCGCAACGATGGTGGACGGTGAGTAACTTTAAACTATCCTTTTTGATTCTCTGTTTATTAAACGACCTTATTATTATTACGATTGTTTACGGGCGCCTGAAAACGAAAGTCTTTGACCAGTGCGTCCTACCCGTCATGGCTTACGGTGACGAAACTTGGACACTGAATTACGGGTCTTAGCCTGAAACCGCGCGCAGTAATACATACCTACCTATTTCAAATTATTGCGCTAAGACCCGTAAACAATCGCAATAATGTGTAATAAGCGCGAAAGCCTCAAACAACCATTAGCTGACCCTATTATTAGCGAAGTTCGCGGGTTCAAACCTCGGAACGTACCAATATGTTTTCGATTTTCGAATTCATATGTACGTTTATTCGACGCTCTTACAGTGAAGGAAAAAAGGGGAGGATATGAGGGATTGAGTCCCGGTTATTCTCAAAAATATGTCCTTCTAGAAAAATGCGCAAATAGCGACTCTGTTAAAATCATACTCGCAGAACCAAGGTAAACGAATAAGATTCGAAAATAAACAAAAAAAAATTACACTTCTAAATAATTTATTAACATATTATTGGCACATTTATTGGCACATTGCGCGTAGAACCGACGGCCGTTGGAGCAGAAAGGTTCTTGAATGGCGGCCGCGATCCGGAAGACGTAGTGTGGGCAGGCCCCCCACGAGGTGGACCGACGATCTGGTGAGGGTCGCGGGAAGCCGCTGGATGAACCCCAACCTTTAAAAGCCTTATCATTTTAGGAAAGGTTTAACCCTTTACGCACAAACAATAGCTGAGCTGAATATTTTATCGTGTAAATGTTTTACCTGGAATTGGGTTAATCCATCCAAAATTATGTACTGTTCTGGAGTTGTCAAACATAAATTTATGATAAGTATTAAGTACCCTACTTTAATTTAAGCCTACAAACATGGGGTAGTAAACCTTTTTCCGCTATGAGTTTTTTTGGGTTACGTATTTTTGTGGTCATCTTAAATCAAACAATTTTATTATTTTTATGAACTGTAGGTTCTCTTAATTAATAGTGTAGGTTTTCTATTTCAACTCTTTCTTTTATTTCCTGACGTTACTTATCCACGAACGTAACGAAAAGGACTGATTAAAGCCTAGTTAATACAATGCAATAGAAATATTCTTAATAAGTTTTCCGCCGAGGCTCAGCCCGCGTTAACATTTTTCCCGTTAGAATGAGGCATTTTCCCGCGGTAAAAGGTAGCTTATGTCAGAATGAATGTAGCTTTCTAATAGTGAAAGAATTTTTGAAATCGGCACAATAGTTTTTGAGTTTATTCATTACAAACAAACACACACACACACACACACAAATACAAATCTTTCCTCTTTTATTTATAATATTAGCAATCTCTTCCATTCCATCCAGTATGATAAGCAGCTGTACAAGTATAAAATCTATATCATAAAATTTATCTGAACTCGAATCCTAAATTATAAACCTTTACTTTTTCAGTCGTAGACCCAGGTGTTGTGAAGACAGGCGCGTATAAGTATGAAGATGGGACCCGTTACGTAGGCGAATGGAGTTCAAAGGGACAGAAACATGGAATGGGGCATTTAGTGTTGCCAGACGGCACCAGATACGATGGCGCGCTCATCAGTGGGCTTTGCTCTGGCCTTGGAGTAATGGCGTTCCCTGACGGGGCAAAGTGAGTGGAATAAGTTTTTTTAGGATTACGTAAGCGTACTAAAAAATAAAAGATGAAATTTCACTCATGTGTTTCTTCTCCTTCACGATGTTTTCTATATCAACGCGCTAGGCCTAGGTTCGAGGCTCCCTTGAGCCGCCCTAGTCGCGTTGGTAGGTACATGACTACTTTGGGGTAGAGCTATCCGCTCCCCCGCATGTCCGGTGAAGCTTGATTCGTCGTACTTTTTCGACAAAAACAAAGGTCATTAAAAAAAAAGAAAAACATGTGATTGTCCGCTATCCGTCCATTTAGGCATCTGTACGTCTGTTTTTGCTGAAACTAATGGAGTTTTTTAGTATGTTAATATTTTAATTCATTTTACATGCGTAGCTCGTAGAACACGTCATTGAAAAGAATAGAGTTCATGCGAAAATATGAGTAGTTACGTATTATAATGTAATTCACTTACAGAAAATATTTTATAAGTATTGTATTTAGGGCAAAATCACCAAATTCATCCCCAAATAGTGTATTTTTTTATTGAAATATGCTATTTAAAAAAATAAAGGATTTTTGTATTGCAAATTGTCTGCAAAACCTTGTTAAAATAAAATAAAAATAATAATGAAACGTTTATTTATTGATAATTTCCTGTTTACGAAAAAGATTATGCTCCGCCAAACGGCCAAACTACACACGAGTAATAGCTGATTAAAGTTTGTAAATTCCCATTGTTATTAAATTTATGATATAGTTTTTTTTACAACTGAGCTAGGTTTTAACAAAATAATTTTATTTGGTCGCCCAATTTGTCGGTAGAACGAATTTAACAAGATTCCAAGCAACAAGCGTAATTTTGTACAAATAAAAGTTGCTAAGAAAAAAGTTAAAGGCGTTATTTAGAAATAAATTGCTTACGTGATGTTCAGCATTTTAAAAAACTACTACTTTTACTTTTTTCAATTTTATCTTTTAAGAGCATTTTCAAGGGATGGAACCTTACGAATAAATAAATAAATTTTAAAGTTTATTAGGTATTCTTGTTTATTCGAAAACAAAGTGAGGAGGAGCAGACACAAGGAGAATTGATTTATCGCAGGGAAATATGAAAATCAGGACAGAACGAAATAATTGATACTACGAAATCACGGAAATTAAATTATTTTGTTGAGTGGCAGGATACTCGTTATTTACCTAAATGTATACTCAGCTTTAAATCAAAATCAAAAGGTTTTTATTCGAAGTAAAATTTTACAAATAATAATTCAACGTCAAATTTCCAATAAGTTTGGCTCAAAACAGGTCTGGCTCTTGTCTCACACCAATGAAGAATAGCCTCAATTTACTTCAAAGAGGCGATGCGATATTAGTTTGAAAAGAACTGGCAGGTTCGCACAATGTGTACGCTGCTGTGGAGAAGAACCCGCTGAAGGAACTCCACAGGATCGCATCTAGCCACTTGGTCACCGGTGCTCACGTTATCCATACTAATATTATAAAGAGGAAATGACGTGCCTCTAAATTGACTATCTGAGAAATTGACCAACATCGCCTAAAGGAAGATTTGATTGTTTGCATTGAATAGGCACCGAAACGAAATTCATCCACTATGCTCTTCTATTGCATCTACAAATAGAGCAAATTGGTCAAGAGTACTGAACCGATTATAATTAAACTTGTTACAAATATAAAATAAAACTTGGCAACATAGGCCACCTTTTACCTCGGGAAAATTCCTAATTCCTACGAGAAAAACTGTTAACGCGGGCGGAGCGGCGGAAAGTTAGTAATAAAAACAATCTAAAAACATTTCTGTGACCTGTTGGACATTTTATTTGCAGATATGAAGGAGAATTCATGCAGGGCTGGTTTCACGGACATGGAGTGTTTTGGAGAGCTGATGGGATGAAGTTTGAGGGAGAGTTCCGAGGAGGAAGGGTGTGGGGGCTTGGTAAGTTTTTTTTTTTAATATGGCTTCTGCTATTTTGAAATTCAGCCAATGTCAAGTAGATGCTTATCAAAGTGGAAAAAACATTGCACCAAGATTAAAAAATGAAATGCACCACCATCAGACGCTGAGTTTGACATGTATATTTACACCCCGTACACTGTCAAAACCATACACAATCATGGCAAGGAAGATAATTTTGGGTTTAATTAAACCTATTTAGTTATTTTGATGTTTAAGGAAGCTTGTCGCGAGATTAGCAAACTTTATTAGAAACATTTAATTTTGGTAAAAAGAAAAAATATCGCTCGTTTAATCTCGGTTCTTTTTATACATACATACTTACATTGCAATTTACTTTTAAAATAAAATTGAATAATGTCAAATTAATTTTTAATCGCGTTTTTATTGTAGTAAGTGGACCAACGCGCGTAGAACCGACGGCCGTAGTGGCAGAAAGGTTCTTGAATGGCGGCCGCGCGCCGGAAGACGTAGTGTGGGCAGGCCGCCCACGAGGTGGCCCGACGATGTAGTGAGGGTCGCGGGAAGCCGCTGGATGCGGGCAGCGCACGATCGTTGTGGAGATCCTTGGGGGAGGCCTTTATCCAGCACTGGACGTCTTTCGGTTGAGATGATGAAGTGACTTGAGCCAAGCAGTTTAATAGTAGGAAAGAACCCTTGTACCTTGATAGGTACTTTATTCCAACTATTATTCCTCAATAAGGTGGTGTGCATTCAAAGCTGTCGAGTAAAAAAAGAATTCTAAAAACTAGTCTATATGAAATACTTTTTTTCAGGTTTGGTGACCTTCAGTGACGGCAGCAACGGGTTTCCGCGCAACGAGGGTTTCTTCCAAGACTGCCGACTGGTCCGCCGCAAGAGATGCCCTGAGGTAGTCCAAAGAGCCCAGAAAGTGGCTTATATGGCCCGAGCCCAATGCCAACAAATGTAAACTAAAGTCACTCAAAGGCAGAGATGACACCTTGAGTACATTCTGTGCGCCAACATGGCGGCTCGGCGCGGCGAGAAAAGAACATTAGACAAATCATTTTATTACCTCCAAATTATAGCAAGTATATATTGATCGACGTGGCTTTTAAATTGATCACCGTGGACACAAAAATTTTGATATCAACAACTTGTAAACCGTTAGAAAAAAAAAGACGAGGCGAATAAAAAATATTGCTTACATAAGACTTACTACATATTTATTGACAGAAAATACAATAAATATTGGATATAAAAAGGTACCACGTCGATCAACCGGAGAACCGAATTTCGGAGAACTAACCACAAACGCCATAAAAGTTAGAGATCGCGAGCTCCAATTTATATTTACTCGTACGTGCTCGTACTATTAGTGCGGTTTGCGGGTGTCGTTTCTATGTACGCAAGTACAATAGTAGTTCAATGATTGGAGACGAAGATAAATGATTAGGTATAGTGTATTTTTATTAAATCTTAGCAATATATATTTCAAAAATTTAATAAAGAATCTGAATTTAGATTTCATCACAAATTTTAAAGTAAGAGAAAAGTTCAAAAGGTTTTTTCGGCGAGATTTTTTGTAGCACCTGCCAGCCAAGTAAGTTCTCTATAATTTATTATTCTTTAAAATCGTTTAATTCTCTTGCTAAACTAAAGCCAGCCAAGTTTAAGCATTTTTTTGTAACTTTTGTCTGATTTTATTAAGCGTTATAAAAATGTATGATGGATAGAAAGATGGAAAATTACCTATTTCCTCATATCTTCAAATTTCATCATCTTAGCGAAATTTTTATGAGACCCCTGCAGGGAAATCTAGTCGATTAAAAAAAGAATTGTGTAAATCGGTTTACAACTTTACTGGCGGAAATATCTTCTAACATACACACGAAAAAAACCGTACGCTTCGAATTAACAATAACAAGCTCCTGCTGTTTTGAAGTTAGAAGTTAGTTAATAAAATGAACTGAACCTGTAATGTCCTACCGAAACGTCCGTTCTACAGAACAAAAGAGATAGTTTAGTTTATTTTACTTTTCGGAATGAACTAAATAAAAAACACATTTATTTATCCTTATAAACAATATATTACATTATATAAGAGAGCTTACACAATAATCCCTAAATAAAAATAAAATAAATTAAAAACAGTTTTTTATAAGGAATCCCAGCTGAAAACGTCTGTGGAACTAGGTATTTTAATTAAAAATTTAAATTAATGAATCTGAAAATACAGATTTTGAAACTAAGTCCGCAGATTTGCACTTGATTTCTATCATTGTCTATCAAAACGACTAAAAAAATTAAAATGATTTCCACAGAGACTCTACCTTAGAATAATAATTTAATTATCTTTTAGTTTTCTTTTGGCGATCGTTGCCTCATCGTCTAAGCACTCTCCATACCTCACCTCCATACATTTGCTTCCCTGTAATCATAAAAAATAAATGAATCACTAATTTTAGTATCATAAGGTAATATTTTAAGTCTATTAATTAGCCCTCACAGTTCTAACTTACTTGGCCTTCGGAAGCCACAACACGGTGTCAAACAAAAAAAAAACACCCTAACAATTTATATTGCAATTATACGGCACTACAGTAAAAAGATATCCTAAAGAAAATTATAAAAATAAATAAAAAATAAATAAATATGTGGGGACATTCACACACGGCCATGTGACCCCAAAACTAGGCAGAGCCTTTACCATGGGCTGTGGGTGTCAGACAGTTGATACATATACATAATATAAATATTCTACATCCAGACACAAGTCAAACACAAGTGCTTATCACACGAATGTTTGACCTGGGCGGGATTCGAACCCGCGACCTTGTGCTTCGAAGGCAGACGTACTACCAACTAGACTACGGGGCTGTCAAATTTAAAACAGATACGGCGTTGCTTAGTTTACACAGTTTTAGACAGAAGAAAACATCAACATTTTAATTCCCAGAACATTCAGGGAATGAAAATGCCTATGTACATACATTATGAATAGAATCACTAATATATTATATATATTATGTAATACAGTCAAACATTATCGATTTCAAATGCTCGAACCCACTGCATCTGCAGTCACTGACCGTACAATAAAAAAACTCCTAGCCTAAAGAGAGTAAGATGACGGACATAACGGAACCAACCACACAGTTACGTGGCTAGTACCTCCGTACTTTCACTGGCTTATATAATACTTAGTGGACGTAACACAGAAAATGACGCCTTTGAAACTATGCGAAACATTTACAGAACGCAGCTCAAATCAATCAAATCTTGTTTCTCTATAAAATGCCTACAACAATCAGGTAGAATTTGCTTATTAACCAAGCGCGTATCTGGTACTCTGACAACAAAGTCAGTTGAAAAACACTGTAAGGAAACTTAATTGAACACACTACTCACGATCTTGGTTTAGTACTTTTATTTCACTAAGGGACGTGTGATTTGCTTCTGGTAACCAAGTTCTGTAAATATGTGCTCTTGCGGACACTATTATAGCATTTTACACTAATTGTATGCTAGTACATAGCAAGCGTGATTAAGGTAATCGTAAAATTGGAGCATTATGAAGGGTGTCGCTTACGTGATGCTATTATTGTACGGTCATTTACAGGAATAATTGAACCCTTTTCTCAGTTGCTGCTACCAAGGGTAAAGGGTCGGTTGTCTATGTCTGCTACAAAGGGGGGTCAGTTGTCTATAAAGCAGACTTAGTTGCTGCCACTAAGATGGGGTCGGTTGTCTATGTAGCAGACTTGTAACAAATAATAGAAAGATGATTTTTGCTACAATTACGCGTCACGTAAGCGACAAAAGTTATCTTTTCCGTGGAATTCCCCTATTGTTGACTCTTTAAATACTAATACCAACCTTCGCAAGGTAAGCCTTCATGTAGAAGTTTCCAAAGAGCACGATGAAGGAGATCATGTAGATGATGAGGACGTAGTGCATCCAAAGGGGGAACTCGCAGCCAGTCCTGATGCCGTTGATGCCCAAGACCAGAGCGCAGGTGAACTGGATCTACAAGAAAATGATTTTTTTGTACACACAATAATTACAGAAACGGTAAAGAAAGACGATACAACAGGCACAACTTGTTTCCAAAGAAATGTCCAAAAGGGCAATCTAAATGAAGATATATAACATAGTCTAACATATAACTATTAGTTATATTAACTTTTCACATTATATAAATTCTTCGGCTTAGATGATGATGATGATATTAATTATGATGTGATATGATATGATGTGAATAAATTGATGATGATATTAATTTCATATTTCAATTTAATTTAGAAATTTATTTGTAAGTTTTAAGTTTATTTATTTACATTTTTATATTTGCTATGCCCTTACAGAGTCATGTTTGGACCTCTTTTACTTGTATGACCTTTGTAACGTACCACATGAAGTAACCACGTGCCATATGATTATAATTTATAAAAACTGAAGGTCTGATCAAGTTGGTGTACAAAAGAAACTATTCGTAGAAACGAAAAAATAATTTCTCCATACAAACTGTCCGATTAAAATGACTTTTTTATACGAAGGTGCCGGACCATTTTTTCTATTCCAAGAGAAGTTTCATTTGGAAAGTTATTCAAGACTATCGAATGAGTATAATATCCTTTCAACATTCGCAAAGCCTTTATACATAAATAAATGTACATCTTATGTAAATATTCAACATCCACAATTTAAAATGTTTGTTTTGGACGAGGTTCGAAACCGCGACCTTGTGCTTCAAAGACACAAGGACTGGTACACATAAACAAGATACGACGTCGCATCGTGCTACGACGACTAAATATTCCCTTGGTTACTGTTAGGGGTTTCTTTTACGATGCAACGCGACGTCGTCATGTCGTGTTTATGCTCCTTTCCGAACCTGACGACGAAATCACTGATGCAGTTAAAGCAGCCAAAGAATTTAGATTACACCTAAAAGAATGCCCTTCTGGTAGCGAATCCCCTTCAGGTAACAATGCCTGTATCCGCCGGTGGGGGCGCGGCCAAAACCAAAATCAAAACTAATAAATCAGAGACGGAGCCCCTCAGTCGTCGTCTCCTTCACGATGTTTTTCCGTATCAACGCGCTAGGCCTACGTTCGAGGCTCCCATGACTACTTTGGGGTAGAGCAATCCGCTCCCCCACAAGTCCGGTGAAGCTTGATTCATCGTACTTTTTCGAAACAAGCAATGGAAAATTTTAAAAAAAGAGAGAAAATGTTGTTTGTGTGTACAAGCCGTAAGGTAGGGGCCGTCAATTTTATGTTTACTTACCAACTGCAATATAGTAAGATATTTCTTCCACCATAGGTACTTGGTGACGCTTGGCCCGAAAACTGATAGACCGTAGTACGTATACATAAGGACGTGAATGCCACTGTTCACCATAGCTGGTAAAAATGCTGCAACAATAAAAAGAAGTAACGTAAAAAAACAGTACACATACTCGTATTTGCAACCTCTACAGTTTTATTATACCGAAGATGTCTAAAGAAATTATACTATTAAGATTGTTACAAATGTGTGCTTATGTGCCCATAAGTGTGGAAAAATATAAAATGAAATATGGCCATGACTCGCCACTGCACGGCAAAAATTAAATCAACGATTTTCGTAAAATATTTTTCACGTTGATGAGATTGCTCCATTCGCAGGTGTTCTGCTCTCTCTTATTTATTGCTTTCTTCAACCCTTCTTAGTAAAATACATTTATAAAGAGATGTTATGAATATTTTTACTCGAGTTTGGAACAGCGTAGCTTAAATAATAATGAATTTTTGTACCTAGTATTTTTATGAGTTCTACGTGTAACATATATAGGGTGTACGTACAACGACCTCCGTGGTCGAGTGGTGAAAAGCTCGTCTGACGTTACGGAGGTTGCGGGTTCAAATCCCGGTGGGGATCCGTCGAACAAATATCACTTTGTGAGACTTGCCCCAGTTTGGTTAGGACATTGCAGGCTGAATCACCTGATTGTCCGAAAAGAAAGATGATTCCGTGCTTCGGAAGGCACGAACAGCCGTTGGTCCCGGCTACTATCTACGGATGTAGTCGTTATAGAAGCCATGTCGGAAGCCTAAGGCGGCTCAACAATTCCAACACAAAGGTTAGTGAGGTAGGTTAACCTCGTAATCCTCTCGATAAGAAGAAGAAGAAGTACGTACATGGCAGCTTACGAAATACTGAGAAGATTTTTTGGAAGATTTCTCAGCGATACCTGCGATAAATATATCGCAACGATATCGCGGCAAAATCGCATCGCATAAAAATCACGATTAATAAATCGCGGATCACTAAAGCTACTGAAATCATCATCATCATCATTAACAGCTCATACATGTCCCCACCGAGGGGCTGAAATAAAACTGTAGAAATAAATCGCTGGTCATTTTCAAATCCTTAGTAACTTTCTTGCCAACCCGTATTCAAGACATTCATTAAATGCTTGATAAATATTATATAAACCATTAGGACAGTTACAAAATGATGATGATAATGAATGAATGAATAGAATGCGGGTTGTCAAAAAAGATGTTGAGATTTTGAAAATGAACGATAAAATGTGTTTACGAAGACAGTTTAATGTTTGGAGTTTACAAAGCAATTATATTGATATTATACGTTACGTGAAAAAGTAAATGAACATTAAAATATAAATAAGTCAAAATTCATGCTGGATCATGTTCTTAATATTTATTCATGCCCACATTGTATAAGCTTAAGTTCTTATCTAAAATTGGCGGATAAGTACATAATATGCATCGCAAAGGTTTCATACGCAGACGAAAGTCAAATATTTACATCGTCATGAAACTTACACACACCTGCGAAGAAATTTAGAGGCTGTGTGTGTGTGAAGTTGTCCAGCCAGCGTGGTCGACTAAGGCCTATTCACCCTAATTGGGGGTAGGCTCGAGCCTCTCAGTGCGGGCATACTCGTATGTGGGATGTTAACTGAACGATTGATTTAGGTAAGTATCACTACATAGTATAAAACAAAGTCGCTTTCTCTGTTCCTATGTCCCTCCCTATGTCCCTTTGTACGCTTAAATCTTTAAAACTACGCAACGGATTTTGATGCGGTTTTTTTAAATAGATCGAGGGATTCAAGAGGAAGGTTTATATCTATAATACATGCATAATATACTCAAGAATAACCCACAATAACCATTTTCCCGTGCGGAGCCGGGGCGGGTCGCTAGTACATAATATTTATTTATTTTAGTCATATAAGCGATACAAATTTGAATACAAAATTATACTTATTTGTGGCTCAATAATTCTGACACCAAAGTTAGTGAAGTAGGTTAACCTCGAAAGTCGAAACCTACGCGGTGAGGTAGCGAAGTTGGGATAGGTATACAGGGTTATTTTTAATCAGTGCACAAATTTTAGGTAGGCATAAAAAAGTGTCATAATTTGTAAAAAAATAAATAAAAAAAATATATTTTTTTCGACTCATGTGGTCTAGTAACGATATTGACTGTGTACACAAAATATGTGCACTGATTAAAAAGTAACCTTGTATATTACTCTGGGTACATCCCTTCGCTCCCCCCAAAGCCCGGTGGAGCTGATACATGGAATTTTGACGCCAAAAACAAAAGACGATCAAAAAAAAGTTTGACTTACTTGACCCACTGGAATTTTGACGCCAAAAACAAAAGACGATAAGAAAAAAGTTTGACTTACTTGACCCACTGGAATTTTGACGCCAAAAACAAAAGACGATAAAAAATAGTTTGACTTACTTGACCCACTGGGCACCCATTTGATTCCGATCCACCAAAAGCTGAACATGGTGGAATGATGGTACACGTGAAGGAACGTCAGCTGTTCATCTTTCTTCCTCAGGATGAAGAAGAATGTGTCGCAGAACTCTAGAAGCTTCGAGAAGTAGTACCACCAAACCGCGTCTGCTATCTAGTAAGAAACAAGAAAACATTTCTTATTTACAAAACAATACAATACAAATGTTTTTTATTGACACAATGGGGTATATTAATTTTTATTTTTATTCAAACAGATAATTTTATCTGAAAGTTTAGTTTTTTTTTCCTTACTTGGTTTTAATTTACTTTTATTTACAATTAAATTATTTATATTTATTTCAAAGCAACAATTAACAAAATTGAATTTTTTTAGCACAGATACCACGGTACCACCTAACAACCAATGAGACGTTTTTACTATAAAAATATTTTTTTTGCCTTATTCAAGCGTCCATTATATCATCACTTCACTATCATCATCACTACATAGTCACTATCACTATCACTACATAGTATAAAATAAAGTCGCTTTCTCTGTCCCTATGTCCCTATGTCCCTCCCTTTGTACGCTTAAATCTTTAAAACTACGCAACGGATTTTGATGCGGTTTTTTTTAATAGATAGAGTGATTCAAGAGGAAGGTTAATATGTATAATACATGCATAATATACTGAAGGATAACCCACAATAACCATTTTCCCGTGCGGAGCCGGGGCGGGTCGCTAGTATAAAATAAAGTCGCTTTCTCTGTCCCTATGTCCCTCCCTTTGTACGCTTAAATCTTTAAAACTACGCAACGGATTTTGATGCGGTTTTTTTCAATAGATAGAATGATCCAAGAGGAAGGTTTATATGTATAATACATGCATGATTTACTGAAGGATAACCCACAATAACCATTTTCCCGTGCGGAGCCGGGGCGGGTCGCTAGTATATTATATACGAACCAATATAAACTAATGCAAATATTTTGGTACGGAATCGGAATAAATAAATAAAAGTTACTTACTTGAAGCTCATCAGGGTCGTATTTCTGCCGGCAAGGCTCGCAAATGTAGCTGTACCGTAATCTGAATGAAGCGGTTAACAGTCTAACCGCTATGTAAGCATTCAGCGCTGCCATAGCTAAGTTGTACGGGACCAGAAGCCAAGTTAATTTAAATGGCTGCCTATTTTTCATGATCTTTGGGCCTGCCCACACGATGAATAGGTACAATAGTGTGTACAAAACTGTTGGTATTGGAGAATCGACCAGGGGCCATCCTTTTGTTCTGTCATCTGAAATAAAGTATTAACGGAAGTCGTTATGAAAATACTCATTAAAATTGTTTACAATGTTATTTCTTAAGTCTTTTTCACTGTCTATGCATTACTTGTAGTGTATTGAAAATGAAAATTGCCTTGGGGCAGTCAGTGTGTTAAGACGGATAAGATATTTATTTTTTCTTCTCTACCATTTATCACTAAATCTTTATGGTATTATGTATTAAATTATAGCAAGTTAGAGAATATTTGCTATATTAGGAAAATAGATTTATAGAAAAAGCACACACAAAAAATAAGAGTCTAAAATCCTGGACTCAGTAACATATCGACTTGTACATTTCTAAGCAGTGCAATACTTGGATTTTACGGATAGTATTTTCTGAATATTTTGCTCAAAGAACTTTGGATCGATATACTCGTAAGAATTCGGCTGTTTTTTGATAGCGCCAAAATGTGTGTACCGTTTCCCTCTAAACTACTAAACTAATTTTGATAAAAGATCGCATTCGTTTTGGGTGCATGCGAAAGCATACTTTCTCGCTTTTTAATTAGTGCCCAGGAACAATAAATTTCCTGGAACCTAAAAATATGTTAAAATGCATTAAAAAATTGCCTTTTAACTTTTACCTGTACCTATACCTTTCTGGTGTTGACTCTTGGAAAATACATTCCTCCCAAGGTAGCAATTTGTCAATGACAAAATGTGTAAAATATAAGCTCTACCTGCATTTATTTTCTACTTTTTTATGCTTGGCAATTTACAGAAGTGAATGATAAGAATGTCAATTCTACTAACATTATAAACGCGAAAGTTTGTGAGGATGGATGGATATATGGATGTATAGATGTTTGCTACTCTTTCATGCAAAAAAAAACTACTTAATAAGTTTTAAAAAAACTTTACAATAATATAGCTTAAACATCAAAATAACGTATAGGCTACCCTTTTACCGCGGGAAAAGCCAGCAAAAGCCGAGCCGAGGCGCGAAAAGCTAGTTAAAATATTAATTACAAAACTTCTTACCTGACAATGATAATGTCCATAAATAATAGTCATAAGTATCTTTAAGTACACTCTGTGTTGAATTCATGATAACTTTTGCCATGCTTCTGTATTTTGATTACCTGTAACAAGTAGAATATAAATTAGTGCGTTTTAATTACACTTTCATATCACTATCACTACACAGTATAAAAAAAAGTCGCTTTCTCTGTCCCTATGTCCCTATGTCCCTATGTAGGGGCATACATAGGGATGTATGCTTAAATCTTTAAAACTACGCAACGGATTTTGATGCAGTTTTTTTAATAGATATAGTGATTCAAGAGGAAGGTTTATATGTATAATACATGCATAATATACTTAAGGATAACCCACAATAACCATTTTCCCGTGCGGAGCCGGGGCGGGTCGCTAGTTAATAATATAAAAAAGAGGAAAGATTTATATTTGTATGTGTGTGTGTGTTTGTAATGAATAAACTCAAAAACTGCAGTGCCGCTTTCAAACCATTAGAAAGCTACATTCACCCTGAGTGACATAGGCTACCTTTTAATGCGGGAAAATGCCTCATTCGCACGTGAAAAACTGTTGACGCGGGCGGGGAAGCAGCGCAAAGCTAGTAATACATAAATATGTGGGGATATCTCACACATTACTATTTGACAGAACGTGTACTATAGGTATAAGACACCTGATAAAGATGTTTATGTAGGTAGATAGGTAGATAGTAAGATAAATCCGCAACATAGTGGTAGTCTCATGAAAGTCAACAAATTCTAAGGAACTTAGGCGAAATCTCAAAATTTAAATTCAACTTGTCACACAAAGTGGCCGGTCACGTCACTGAAGTCAAAAATTATGTATAGCGGCGGCGTGCTGAAGTTTATAATAATACTAGCGACCCGCCTCGGCTCCGCACGGGAAAATGGTTATTGTGGGTTATCCTTCATTATATTATGCATGTATTATACATATAAACCTTCCTCTTGAATCACTCTATCTATTAAAAAAAACCGCATGCAAAATCCGTTGCGTAGTTTTAAAGATTTAAGCGTACAAAGGGAGGGACATAGGGAGGGACATAGGGACAGAGAAAGCGACTTTGTTTTATACTATGTAGTGACCATGTAGTGATGAAAAGTTAAAATTTCTTTTTAAGATTTCAACCTCTGTTTCTTAGGTAAAGTTGTTAAGTTTATGAGTTCTACTCTACCACTATGTTGCGGATAAACAACCAGTAAAATTTCACTGTGAATACTATTACAAATATACAACATCCAGACACGAGGCAAACACGAGTGCTCAACACAGGAATGTTTGTTTACAAATATACAACATCCAGACACGAGGCAAACACAAGTGCTCAACACAGGAATGTTTGCCCTGGGCCCCCGCCCGAACCCTTACACAATATGGATGTCAACTGTAATCAAAATAAATTACCCTACCTACACTATGCAGTAAATTAAATGTCTGACTTAAATATAACTTATTTTGGGGCGATTTGTAAAGATCGTACAAAAACGATCAATACAAAATCATGATGTTACTACTACGTCATTAGAAGAGCGACCAATTAGAAGCCGAGGCCTGAAACGCGCTATCAGAATTTTCGCAAGACATTGAACAAAATTTGATTTTAACGAAGTACAGTTGGACCACGGTCCCCGGGCTCACCACCATGCCCGGCGGCATAAGCCTGTATTCCATTTAATTTTCCATAAAAAATATGTTTTGCCATTTCATTAAAAGATGCTCATTTGACTAGCCCGTCACTAATTAATCAGATCCCCCCTCCACTAGTGTCTTTCGAGCGTCGACGACGTGCATCGCGCATACAATCATCCGCGTCTGTCTTTTGTTTCACTCGCCTTGCCTTTTTTTTTTTGAATTGACCTATGCTTGAGTCGAAAAGGTACGACGGATCAAGCTTCACCGGACTTGTGGGGGAGCAGAAGACTCTACCCCAAAAAAAAGTCATATACCAACGCGTCTATGGGCGGCTCAAGGGAGCCTCGGACCACGGCCTAGCGCGTTGATATTGAAAAACATCGTGAAGGAGACGACGCCTGAGAGGCTCCGTCTCTGATTATAAATTCTGATTTTGGTTATGGCCGCGCCCCCGGCGGCGGGTGCGGGCGTTGTTACCTGAAGGGTAATTGTTACCTGAAGGGTCACAAGCATAGGTCAATACAAAAAAAAAATTATATTGTAGACGCTAGGGTCTCTAACACAAGTTGTGCCCTATTTGTCCAGTGCGATTATGGGCTTTTTGCGATGTATCCGGTTTTCTACTTAGCGATGCTCATGCTGAACTCTCTAAATAATACAGTTCTGCCTATTTATTGATTCATGACCTGAAAAGCTGTTGTGAATATTGATAGCTATTCACAAAGCTCGGTCACTTATTCAGCACCATGAACGCAGTGGTCTAGACATAATAGCCACTTTCTATTATAGGTCGCTCGAATTCCAACAGTGTATGTAGTGTAGTCATATTATAATTAAATTTCACACTTTTCGTGCTCACATTGTAGCTTAACCTTTTTGAAAATAGTTAAAAGTCAGAACGAAATTTCCACATTACAGATACATTTAAAACTTAATGTACTTGACAGTCAAGAGAGGCACGAAATCTGTGATTTTTTTTTATTACAGTTTTTTTTTTCTATTTGTTTAAATTAATTTATATTATGTGTAATACTAGCTGTCCGCCCACGGCTACGCTCGTGATGTTTTTTTTACTGTGCTAAACATGATCTAAGATGCTGACCGAGGATATAAGGTACCACCATGCAAAATTTAATTTAAATCGGTCCAACAGTTCCAGAGATTATTGTGTACAAACATACAGACGTAATTTTTTTTAAACTTGTATTAATTTTTGTGTTCAGCTACACTCCCTTTATCACCTACAATCAGTTTTTTGAAAAACAAATCAATGTACACATACGCCGATTCTTCAGTTTTATTGTAGCATAGTAGATAGAAGAGTAAGATTATTTAAAAATTACGACCACATTTGAATTCCGGTGCTCAAACAAAACTTCCACATTGCGTATCTCAAATTATTTGAAGTGTTCCTATGAATAAAAAACTAATTCCTTCTTAAATCTTTTTTCAGAGAGCCATTTTGAATTGAATAAGGGAGTATAATTTACTTTCCCTTACAATTGCTTCTTTTATGGAAACACGTGTTGATTATGAAGGGCTCTAAATGATTTACGGTTATTCGCGTTGTAAGGCTGAATTATGTATGGAACCTACTTACACATTATTTAAAAATGCGAAACTGTTACTTTGCTAGATACTTATATGGTACTCTGGCAATATTTTTGGAGTAGGTTCAAACATTTCTGGTACTAAAACACAGATTATATAAATGACATTTACCTACAGTCTTTACACACACATACATACTTTAACTTTTAAGTCTAGTATTAAAAAAAAAACTATGTATAGTAATATGTATTTAAGAACACACATACATACTTTAACTTTTAAGTATAGTATTAAAAAAAAAACTATGTATAGTAATATGTATTTAAGAAAATATTTGTGGAAATCCTAATAAAGATTTAAAGCTTAAAATATATTTTTCAGTCTTATATTGATATTATTATTTTTATATAGTTACCTTAAATTCTGGGTAGGCTCAATCCCCTTGGTGGGGACATATATGAGCTGCTAACGACGACCTTAAATTTATGTGTAGTGTCGAAATTTTGTAAATCTTCTTCTTATCGAGGGGTTCCGAGGTTAACCTACCTCACAAACCCTGGTGTTGGAATTGTTGAGCCGACTTAGGTTTCTGACACGGCTCCTATAACGACTACGTTTTGTAAATAGTATTTTCATTTATTTTTCATTTGTGTACATAATATTTTCTTCATAGTGTTGGAGCTGTATTAACGTGTTATATATATTAATGAATTCGATGTACCTAACTTGTAATGGAATTGAAGTTTTTCGGAAAAAGTAATTATAATAACGTGACCCGTAGTCTTTCGTTTTTAAAATTCATTCTCCTAAAGTGTGATTATTTAAAAAATAATGGCTGCGTACACAATATAAATTTACTCTGAATTATTACTTACTTTCGGGGTAAAAAATTCTCGTTCCCACGAGAAAACATATTGTGATATGAACGTGAGCGAAGCGTGGAATGCTAGGTTTAAGTTTACTTATATAAGTTTTCGTTGGAAAGTCGGTCTGTTTGTTGTTTGATTTGTCAAATGGTACTCGTCATACAAGCTGCCCAGTCATCAGAGAAATCTGCAATCTCTGTTACAACTTTGAAATGTATGTTTGTTTACCTTTAGCAACTTCCCATGGCCTCGCTTGCGTAAGTTGTTGAAGCAAAATGAAGATGCTTTTGTTTGTTCATTCATAACTTTGAAAACTTTGTACGCCCGTAAAAGTTTAGTTCTTGTGTTTTTTTTTTCATAGTCTTTGTGTGACATAACATGCCAAAAAAAATACTCTGCAATATTGCATTGCGTTAGAAATGGGTTACGAGAATTTCACGTGGTTTTTCAGATAATTTCTACGAGACGAGGTTTCGTTCAAGTTTCATTGGTAGTTATAAAATATGAGAAATTATGTGTAACTTTCTACGACGTTTTAAGAGAAATAACCAAATACAAATTTTTATTTCCTGAATGTTTTTTTTTTCTTTTTTTTATGGCACTAGCAGAGCTTTCTTTGTGCCAGTGTCAAGTTTACTAGTTTTAAAATACTTACGTTGACTGACACAGTTCCTGCTTCAAAATTTGTTGGCACGAATACACGCGAGATGGCACTCTATCACCTGATTATAAGGTGTATCAAAAATAAGCTGTAAGAAAACAGACTGAAAACGTTCCTTGGGAAAAATTATAGAATAGAACACACAGATACAGTTTCATGGGTAGGTTATAATATTGTGCGCTAATAAAGTTTCATCCTATACATTGTTTTGTTTTTTTTTTTGTTCCCACACATCATATTATTTACTCCCGGTCTCAGCCTTCAATCGCAAATCAAAGAAAAGAGGATGTCATGGAAAGATGGCATATTCGACATTATTGTATGTAGGAAACATGACAAGAATAAGTACTGCGACGGTAATACTTATTACATCATAGGAAAAAAACTAATTTCAACGACGGTTAGTGTGATGAAATAGTAATTAGAAATTCGATCTAGACTTACAAAATAATTTAGATCAATTTATATTACTACCTACTCTAAAATTTAAATGAGAGAGGTCTAGATACTAGTAGTTTTGTAGTTCCAATTACTTATTTAATTATGAAATAGTAAGTAGAAATTCCGTCTAGAGTTACGAAATAATTTAGATCAAGCTATTTTTTATACCTACTTTAAACCCAATTTTCAGAAAGGTAGTTATATTCAAAATCTTGTAGTTTTATTTGTTAAATTACTTATTTAACACAAAAGTGACACGGTTACTTACTTACGTAAATTTTGTTTTGTTTTTGAGCGTTGAAAGGTTATTTATACAGGCTTTTAAATAATTAAGTCCCTAAGTTTGTTTTATTTTAATTAATTAATTTAAGGGAGTTTGTGTTTAATAATTGGATGCTAGAGTAATACAAAACATGAAAGTCTTAATTTTACTATTTATTTAATCCTAAAAACTATTATTTCTAACGCCTATTTAGATTTAAGTAAAAAGCTGCAGGGAAAAGGTGCTAAGTAATACATAATTCGGCCGCTCATGGATAGTCAACGAAAATTAATTACGAGTAATTGCGTACAATAAAAAAATACAATTGATACATAATTAAGAAGATTTTCTATTTTTGACTGGTTGCCTTCCTCAAATTGTTTATTCCGTTTCCACTCTTTGTCATATTAATGAATAAATAATAATAAGCAATACTGTAATGATAAATTCTATTTTTTTAAAAAAAAAAGAACAAAAGGTGCTTTCCTGTGAAGTTTCTTATGCGGGTCCTTCTCCACAGCAGTGCACACATTGCGCGAAAGTTCTATTCAATTCAAACTAATATCGCATCGCTTCTTTAATTTTTAAGAGTTTATTTTTCAATTGTGAGATGAGAGCCAACCTTGGTTTAAGCAAAACTTAGTGAATTCGAAGGTGATTTCATTAAAATTTGACGTCGAAAAGTGATTTGTGTAATCTTATTTCGAGTACGAAAAATACGAGTACGAGAAAATGAAAAATTATTTCTAGATCGGAAATGTGGTGAGGGTCGCGAGAAGCCGCCGCCGATTGCGGAGATTTTTAGGGAGGCCTTTGTCCAGCAGTGGACGTCTGTCGGCTGAAACTATGATGATGATAAAACCTAATTCACATAAAATTTAGACAATGTTTTTTGTTTTATGGCAAGGACGTTACAATTACAATCGAAACAAGTATCGAAACAATATTTCAGGCCACTTTCCATTTGAGCAAAACTTTCATTAGTTAAGAATCTATTGTCATATTCAAAATAGAGGCCAAGTTGATACTCTCTTAGCGATGCTTTTGTATGATTGGAACCTAGTACAAGACTTCCCTCTCAATAGGCATTCATCGAAGTGAAAGTGAGACGAGAGAGACGAAAAATATACAACTCAAGCAGATGAAAAGAGAAAGTACTAGCTTTAAATCACGTTCCATTCCTTAGTTCCGTATTAGGTATTGACGTTCCGTTGAGTTGACCGCTTGAAAAACTGCACGTTTATGAAATTAGAAATTGGGTAATATCAATATAAATTTAAGAAGTAACTCCTCTAACTATATATACTTATATTGCCAATGTAGCCTTTACTAGCTTTCTTTAGCGGCTCTGACTGCGACTTACAGTTTTCCCGTGGAAAGAGGAGTAAAAGGTAGCTGGACATTATAGGTAGATAGTATTCCTTAACGCCGCTAACCCATCTTTCATCGTTTTGCGCGAAGATGGGTTAGCGGCCGTGTAAATGATTCTTATGTGTGCGTGCGACGATTTGGGCGCACTTGTCTGGAGTGTAATTACTGGGTATCTTTCTTCTGTGGTATAACAGACAAACAGACAGGCGGACAGATATATATATAGCATTATTATCCAAGTTCAAACGGAGACGCTTTATCAATTTAAACGCCTGCCTGATGTCCTATAAAAAAGTAAGTATTTATAATTAGTAATTAATTTGATAGCGAGCTGATAGCCGAATAGTTAAGTTATTATTACTTATTACTTTCAATTAATCTTCATTGAGACTGACATAAACTATTATAATAGAAGAGAGATATTGTGTTACTCTCTAATTAACAACAATTTACTACAGGCAGAATGTATTATGGTGGCTTACTACAAAAAAAGATATTTATTTATTTAAAACTAGCTTTCCGCCCCGCGGCTTCGCCCGCGTTAATTTTTTTCCCGTGGGAATGAAGTTTTTTTTTTATTTCTCTCCGTATGAACCATCCTTGGACTTCAATAAACATTTTAAAAAAAGAATTGGTAAAATTGGTCCGGGCGTTGGTTGTTGAGTTATGTGCTTACCAACACATTATTCGATTCATTTTTATATTACTGATATAGCATACAAATTTTGTTTGAATAAAAGCTAGAGAACTTGCTTTGTTGTGTCTCGTAGATAGTTCAGTTGTATTTATCTCATACAACAAGATTGCCCTGCACACGTTTTTACAAAAAAAGACGGTAGTGTGATCGTCAATACGAGTAGGTAATAGGTATAATGTTACGGGCAATTTGATAAGTCCGGACACTATTAATAATGGCCGGTCTGTATTCATAATGCCTGACTCAATTGGACAATGTAATTAAAACAGCATGATTAATCACTTTTCCCGGCCATTATGAATAATGCCCACCCTATCTTGGGCAAAGTAATAAAATAGGTGAACTGTAGTGTTTTTGTTTATTAAATAAAATAAAACTTACAAAACGGTCATGAAAAGTCAACATAGAAGGCCAAAAATAAACAATTAAAAATGTAATAACAACATAACAACAACATTACTTAAGAATAAATAGTTCAAAAATTAGTAAACTGAGAAAAATCAACAGAAATATCTAATAATAAGGACTGCGCAAGAAAGTTATTCAGTTTAGAATTATTTATTCTTGCAAGATGAGCTTTTGTGACAGGAATGTGTGTAGGGAATCATTCATACTGCCCGGTCCAGGTGATAAATTCAAGCTATCACAAACACTGACTTATTGAATGGCCGATGAAAGTGATAAATTAATCACATTATTAATAATGCCCAGTTAATCACGTTGCCCGTAACATAAATAAAAAAATATTATTAAAGAAATTAATGAATGTCAAGTTCAATGTTAAATGCTAAATTATGCTACACTTGCTAGTAATAAATTGCTGATTGTTACGGGGGAAATACTAATATTACAAAGAGGATAAATTTGAGAGTTTGTTTGTTGGTATGTTTGTTTGCATTGAATTTACTGAACTACTGAACCGATTTTAATGAAACTTGGTACAAAGTAAAAATAGACCTTAGGAAGTAACATAAGGCTACTAAATAAATTCCTCATTCCCACGGGAAAAACAATTAACGCGGGCGGAGCTAGTAATGAAAGGAAAGCTACCTAGTAATTTACATTTATTTATCTTTTTTTTCCTACAATTTATAACAGTATTTAACAATATCTTGAAATATCTTGAAGAAATCTGCACACACCTGCGAATAAATTCAAAGGTTGTGCGTGAAGTTGACCAACCTGCACTGGGCCAGCGTGGCCTATAAGACCTAATCACCCTGATTTCTGAAGACATAGTAAGAATTAAATTTTCAGAAATTTTAAAATTTGCAGGAGACTGAAGATTAAACATTGCAGGCTGAATCACCTGATTATCCGAAAAGAAAGATGATTCCGTGCTTCGGAAGGCACGTAAAGTCGTTGGTCGCGGTTACTATCTATCTACGGATGTAGTCGTTACATGAGCCATGACAGAAGCCATAGGCGGCTCAATGATTCTGACACCAGTAGGCCTACTATGTAAGTAGCGACAGGCTCGAGAAGCTGTCAAACGCGACATAGTGACATTAGAGCCATAGTAGTTCTGTCAATATGTCGCGTTTGACAGCTTCTCGAGCCTGTCGCTACTTACATAGTAGGCCTACAGGGTTTGTGAGGTAGGTAAACCTTGAAACCCCACACGATAAGTGAGTGAAGACTGTAGGTAGTTCAATGCCTAGAATGTAGTGTACCCAAACATTTGCTGAGCTTTTTTCTACCAAGGCAAGTTGGCAAATCCAATCAACAGTTATGGGCATTAAGCAAAGTTAGTTGCCATTGTCAGAAAATGTCCACAACATGGCCAGACTTGAAAGTTATTGTAGTTTTCACTGAGCTATGATTTACTAGAAAAACCGAGAGAAAATTTAATATTTCTACTTAAAAAGACCGGGCCTTTTTCAAACAAAGGAAAAAGAAAAGAAAAAGGAAAAAAATACATAAATATTTTTCCCGCCGACCGTAATATCGGCGAAAAAAACTTTCGGCAAATTATTCCACCGATAAATGATCCGTACTCAGTGTACGAACACAGTAAGCTACATTCTAAGAATTTATAGGTAAGAAAAGCGGTATATAACTTAAAATAACAATTTATAAGAACATATTTGCCCCCTCCCAACCCACCGTCCACCTCTCGAGACCACCTGGGTGAACGGTCAAGTTTTTTTTACTACTGTACACCTTTGTCCACCTAGATGTTCCACTCGACCTTCGACACATCTTGTAAAATAAGTCATCATCATCATCATCTCAGCCGAAAGTCGTCCACTGCTGGACAAAGGCCTTCCCAAAGGACTAAAAAAATAATAATAAAAAGAAAGTATAAAGACATAAAAATTCTTTTACATTTCAAATACCAACCAAGTCAACATCCTTGTAACAAAAATTATTCCTAAAGCAAAAGTGAAGTAAAGTACCTAAGTAAAAGCAATTTATGAAGGGTGATTTACCCGAAAACTTAAGCGAAAACTCGTTGACACGTCTTGCGGTGCTCAAAGTAACATGGTCGCTTACCGAAGCTCAAAAGTCCAAGTGACAAACTAAAGTTTTGGCAGAGAGCAATGGAACGTAAATATTGGGTGTCACAGGGCTAGGCTAGACCGAATTAGGAACACAACCCTACCTTCCCAAACGGGCTACGCTGATGTTGGGGAGAAAACAGCCAAACTTAAATGGGATTGGGCATGGCATGTCAGCAGAATGGGTCCCGGTTCAGCCCCCGTAACATGCAGTGCTATGACAAAAGTTTGTCGCACATTTAACTGTCAATAAACCCGCCATATTTAAATATCTCCAATAGGATAAGAGAATATGCACGACAAAATTATGTCTGTCACGCGCGGACCTGGCATGTTAGAGGGGCAGATAGGTGGGCCGGAGTCGTCACGCATTAAAGCCTAATCTAACAATTCAGTACCATTTTCAAAAAATACAGGGATGAAGAACTTTTAAATATAACCTCATTACTCAAAGCAACAGACAGTTATATGGTAAGTAATAAAATTACGTATTATTTAGTAAATAAATTACAGAATTGAAAGTTTAGTGTTATTCTAATACAAACATAAAAAGCTTTATTCGAAATTGTGAAGTTGATTCCAGGAAAGCTCCGTCAACAACTTTACAAGACTGAAATAGATCTTTTGGAGATCAAGGATTCTTCTATAAGTACCTACTCTACTTATAACATTTCTAAGGGGAGGTATTGTCCTAAAATAATCGCCTAATCTTTAAATTCCTAGAACTTTTCTATGTTTAGAACCTCGCTCTTTATCAAGGAATAGTGATTACTTGTAACCTTAGAATAATGAAAACTTCAAACCTTAGAAATTTTTCTATTTATACTCTAAGCTTCAAACATTATTAATCACAAGAAATCATAGAGTAAGGAAGTTTTTTTTGGGAATTATAGTGATGTCATACTTGCAATTCAGGAAATAAAATTTGTCATCTAGCTAGGGTGCGGGGGGTGTTGTAGCGGGGTTGATGTTGTTATATTGAAGTACTCGTAGAGAAATAATATTAGAATAAAGATAGACAATCAAAAATGTTGTGCACTTTCTTTGATGTATTTTATGAGAGTTTTTTTTATTGAATATAATTAATTCATGAAACATTTTTTCTAAAATGTTTCATGAATTAATTACGAAACCGAAACGGCTGGAAAGAATTGGACATTTCTTATTTTTCTGTGATTTTTATTTTCAGGACAAGATTTGTATGAACTTTCGGTCGGTTTCCGTCCGGATATAATATCGGATATAATATCAATATCATACTAATATCATAAAGAGGAAAGATTTGTATTTTTGTGTGTGTGTGTATGTTTGTAATAAATAAACTCAATAACTCACTCATTTATATTTTGTGACTTAATTAGTAATTAATATAACTCAAAAAGTACTGAACCGATTTCAAAAAATATTTTACCATTGGAGAGCTACATTCACCCTGAGCAACATAGGCTACCTTTTACCGCGGGAAAATGCCTTATTACCACGGGAAAAACTGTTAACGCGGGCGGAGCTGCGGCGGCGTAAAGCTAGTTATAAATAAAAGTCAAAAGGTACGTAATAAGTAGGTTACATTCAAATAAAATAAAATATCTTACCTAATTTTTAAACACAAATAAATTAACACAGAAATTATCACACACAGTTCGAATTCCAATTTTGAATTCAAATAATTCCCGCGGTTTTCGCCGTATGCGCGCTGCGTTCGCGCGTTTCGGTTTGCGACTGCGCACTGATGAAGAGGATTGCTTCTTGGTTCGAAAAGGGGTTCGCAATTCTAATGTCTTCGGATACACAGATCCTTTCACTTATTTACTTTAGTACATTTTTTGCAATGTGAGAATATGAAATGTACACAATACATATTATAGACTAAAATGTATACTAAAAATGACGTACATGACTAATAGGCTCATTTCTTGTTTCTTAGTTTTTTATTCTATATATTCTGAGAGCATTATTTTGAATATACTTTATAAAGCTTAGACTGTTATTTTCATAAACAAAGTCCGAACAACAACTCTGATACCCAACGTGCGGGGATCGTAGTTGTTGTTGGGACTTTGTTGTTGTTGGGTACGTAAGTGAACACTGCTACTTTTTTCTGGGTTTATTCATTTACAACAATACAATATTCAATACAACAACAACACAATACAATACACATTGTTTTATAAATAATATTTAGATATATGTATTTTTCAAAAACATATTTTACTGTATACACTTACATCTAGATTAGTTTACCTATAAAAACGCTGAAGTAGGGTCGTTTTATTCCAGGTCGTTCCTGCTTGATCTGGAATAATGGCGCAACTTCTACCTCCTTTAGAAGTTTTAGATGTGGAAGGGGATACTGCCGAGAATTACGCTAAATACACAATTGACCCAAAAAAAAATTGCAGAAATGACAATCCAAGTCATTTAACTTTGTTTGATTACCTAATCTATTTGGCAGAAAGGGGATCAAAGATCAAGAAGCGGAAATTATTTCGGTTACCTACTTGCGGCCGCAATTTTGTCTATTAAATTCGATATATTACAATCAGCTTTTACTTTACTTTTTTACATTTACTAAATAATATGTATTTATAATCAACATTCAATTCAACATTATTCTTCAAAAATACAAATTATTTGTCGATTTATATTGTTTTCAAGTGGTAAGTGAGATGGCGTCACTTTTCATGTCCGCCATATTATTTTTACAGAAACGCTGTTGCGCTGTTACGCCGAGAAGGAATGATAGATTCAACTTATTAATTTGTATATCTCAGTAATTTTGCAGTCGAGTTTAATTCTGTTTTCACTGATTATTTTTGGAACATGAGTTCAGATCATTAGATTTTTTTCCATGGTCATTATAGCACATTCCCAAAAAATAAGTGTGTAAGTGACGACTAAGCATAACCTGAAAGGGTGTGTTCAAACTTTTCCCGGTCAAGCCACAAAAGCAGTGATCAAATCAACAAAAAAAAATCCCTTATGCTTTTTTCAAAGAGTCACCATTCCTGAGATAACGTGACTGCAAGAGTCACGTTATACACGATAATAATAATAATATGCACTTTTTGAAACTGATTTCCAAATAAATTATTTTAATGTGACGATTGCTAAAGTTTAAATGTGCGTGCTTTTCTTAAAACTGTCACTTTTTAATTACAGAGGTCCAAAAAGTTCTTAATGACCTTAGTAATTTTCATCTACCTTGGTGGCCTACTCTATATGATGAGTAAGTACGTTCACCATGAGATTATGCTTTTGTGGACAGAGTTCTGAAATTGACTTTTAAGATTTTTTAATACCTTCCCTTTTACAATTTATTATGATTGACATATTACACTATAATGAAAGAGCGTCGGTGGCCAAGTGGCTAGGGCTGTTGGCTTCCATTCGGAAGTTCGCAGGTTCAAGCCTCGGCACGTACCAATGTGTTTTCGATTTTCGAATTTATATGTACGTTTATTCGACGCTTTTTTAAAGGTTGTGTGTGAAGTTGACCAACCCGCACTGGGGCAGGGAATGGTGCATTAAAGTTAAAGCTTCTTTAAATCTATTGCTGATTCTTTCTTTGTCAACAAGATAAAAAGGGTCAGCAAGAAGCTTTAATTTTAATGGATCTCTCTGCAACTGATGGTAAAACCTATTCACTCTGATTTCAGGGTAGGCTCGAGCCCCTCGGTGGGGACATAATATGAGCTGTTAACTTAATGACACTTTAAAAAAAAGTCAATTGAACTAATGTGTATTCAAATTTATTAGCTACATTATTAAATGAATTAGCAAAAAAATTTTTAGAAGCTTTGATCCTTCCTAAAAAAAAAACCGGCCAAGTGCGAGTCGGACTCGCGCACCGAGGGTTCCGTACAAACCTGCAAGGTTTACAAAGTTCGTTCATTACGACAATCGAGTCATAACTATGGTAATCTTATTGCAAAATGAAATTCATAACATTACAATGGGGAAAGATGGAGGAGCATAAATTTAAGACAAAGATCTCTTTATCGTTTAAGTAACTAAGTACTAAGTAAGTATTTCAACTTGATAGCTCTACGCGTTCATGAGGAAAAAAGTAATAAGTTTATATTTATTAAAAATATATATTTTGTAATGTAACTAAAAATTTAAGGTTTTCGGAATTTTTCCTTTATGTGTGCTATAAAACGTTGCTTCATGCCAAATTTCAAGATTCTAGGTCGACTGGAAGTACCCTTTAGGTTTTGATTCCCTTGCGAGTACTTGCGAGTTTCAAAATATGCAGCTTAAATTGCTGTTTCTTTTGATTGCGTTGACATAGAAGTTTGATTTTGTTACAGCTTAAAGGTATTATAGACCTGAGTATTTGGTATGAATTTCAATTTAATACCTCTACGCGTTTATGAGGAAATGGGTAGTAAGGTTAAAATTATTAAAAAAATATATATTATGTGATGTAACTAAAAATTTATGGTTTTCGTAATTTTTCCTTTATCTATGCTATAAGACGTTGCTTCGTACCAAATTTCAAGATTCTGAGTTCACGGGAAGCACCCTGTAGGTTTTGATTCCCTTGCAAGTGTCGAAAATTTGCGGCATAAACGGCTGTATCTTTTGATTGCGTTGGCTTAGAAGTTTGATTTTTTCACAGCTTCAAGGGACAGTAGACCTGAGTAATTGATATAAATTTCAGCTTCATACCTCCACGCGTTTCTGAGAAAAAGGGTCTTGACAGACGGACGGACAGACGGACAACAAAGTGATCCTATAAGGGTTCCGTTTTTTCCTTTTGAGGTACGGAACCCTAAAAAGTTTAAAAGATGCTAAGTTTAAAAGTACACAAATTTGTGGTAGCACCTTAATGATCAGGTACCAGGACAAAAGCGCGCTACGTAATAAATACACGCATAACCAGTGAAAGGCCGAATGCCACTTGCTTTCCACTCTTGCGCGTACGCAACTACGACCGGTCTCGGGCGCATATTATTGCCGATTCTGGCAGCTAATATAACTCTATTGTCTTTAAAGTTTATAGCCCTTTTGACTGATAGCATCTTAGTAAAAACACAAAATAAAAAGTCGCGCCGCCCCTCGCCGCCGCTAAACCTAATTTGTGGTAGAAATCTTTGTCTAGTAGAATTCTTAAGGTTGATAGGTTGTTATTATTTTTTGTTTTTAAGCTTTTTTATAATTTTATATTCCCTTTTTTTTACTTGGGAAGATAAAAAAAAATTTAATGTAATATTTAAATAATAATTGTACTAGAGTATTTAATGAGCCGATGATGGATCTATATACTGTATGATAAGTTTTTAGTAAAATCGAGTTGTGATGCAATTAATTATATTTTGCAATCTGAACTCCGACCTATGTTAAAATTGTTACGCTGTATAACGAATCAAACTAGTCATTAAAAAAAATGTTTTTATTCAAAGTAAGATTTGAGAAAACAATTTACTGTCCATGTGAAACAATTTAATTTGACAATAATTAGTCGCGTTCGTCGTGGCCACTCGTTGATATGAGAATAACAGCCAAAAGAAATGTAATTTCAATCCACGACTGCCAGAATCGAGCATAAAAGCCATAGCCAACCTTAAAAGTACGTTGATAAAAAAAATGCCTGAGGATGCACGCATCAATCAACCGGTTGATAATGTTGATTGTTGATCTCTCGGAAGAAACGTCCTCCGTGTTTCATTGTACGGTGGGTGTGACCATACAATGATTAAAACCTTCTTTGACAAGATGACCAGTTTGGGTGAAAGTTAGCCAGATATAGGGGAAATAATAAAATATACGCATCGGATGGCGAATTCGATGACATTCTCGATTTTCGTATTCAAAGCTCCTTACAATGAAGTAAAACATTGTAAGCAAACCTTGTAAAACATGTTCAGTCGTGTAAACAAGGTAAGCTGAATAAATTTAGAACATTCTGCTTTATGATATCAAAGATTAAAACAATATGAAAATACGACATTGATAGCTTTTATGTATAAGTACATTAGGTATATATAAATAATAGTATAGTATTAACGTACATGTCGATTGCAACGTTAAGGAACATGATCTTCATTTTGAAGGACCTATCTAATGATGTGCCACTTAATATGGTACGCAAAAATTTGTTTTCGTCTCTATCGCCATTTTGTATTTTTCGGCCGCCATTTTGGTTTTGTAAAAACAAAACCTAGCCTAAAGCCATTGCACGGTTCGGATAAATCGATAGACACCTCATTCTTTAAAATCCGTCCAGCCGTTTGGATAATTCGAGGGTATAAAGAATACCACATGAAAAAAACATCCTTTCCGTTCCTTTGAAGGATCCGTGTAAGCCGCGTTCAACCCTTGGTGCACATGTTCAGGAATTTAGTACACACCAAGCGAGCTGTATGGCGTACGCCGCTCGCTGCCCTCCTCGCGACAGGAACTCGCTTGGTGTGTACTATAGCACTAGTCGCACTATTCTAGATTAAATTAAACCCCGGAACACTTTATATCTATTTATTTATAATTGACATATTATCGGCACATTATATAAAGTCCCTAATACAATCGATTAATTCCCGGATTTGGACAATACTGGAGAGATTAGGTCTACTCCAGGAAAGCATTGCGTTATAACTGACTGACTTAAACTAACAAAATCAATTCATTCGAAAAAGATTTAATTTTCGAACGAACATGCGGCCAGTTCTACAAGCAAAAGAGACGGCATAGCCGATGCCACAGTACTGAATTCCTGATCTGAATTCCAGGTCGCTTGGTGTGTGCGCGGGAAATCTGTGTTCCGTCCGGTTTTTTCAGAACGTGTGCCTAGGGTAAAACGAGATGTCTCTGTGTGTGTGTGTTTGTAATGAATAAACTCAAAAACTACTGTTCCGATTTCAAAAATTCTTTCACCATTAGAAAGCTACATTCTCATATTGTACTATAATTGTAAATATTTTAACTTAATATTCAGTTATCTTTTGTAGGTATATCTTAGTTATATATAAATAATCCACGCATTTTCCTTTTTTGTAATTAATTGAACTTTTCTCGCTTTCGATATTTTAAAAGTTGTTTGTTGGTTTAGTTTCCCTACCTTTTAATAACTCGACACTGGCACAAAGTTAACTAGTGCCATAAGCAGAAAAAAAAGCTACATTCACCCTGAGTAACATAGGCTACCTTTTATCTCGAGAAAATGCCTCATTTCCACGGGAAGAACAGTTACGCGGGCGGAGCCGCGGCGGAAAGCAAGTAGAAAATAAGACGCATATGATACTATGCTACCTATGCTGCTCAAATAAATACACAAAAATAGTAAAAAAATACGTCATTATGCATATTTATTTATGCATATTTATTTCATTCATTCGACGAAGGCAGAGAGCACAGCCAGCCGATAATGTACTTGCACTTTTTAATTTCAAACAGTTACTAACTGAAGTCAAACTAAAGCGAAGTGAAATGAAAGTGAAATGGATTCAAAGTAATGCACTCATAACATCGAGAATTATCTTCCATAATATTATAAACTGGCTGTCCGCCCGCGGCTATGCTCGCGTTGTTTTTGATTTTCCTTCAGGAATAAGCTGGTGTAAAAACTATATAAGATGTTAACCTATTTAGGTACCTACCACCGTGCAAAATTTTGCCCGTACAAATAGACAAACAGAAAAACACTGATCGGTTTCAGCATTATTTTTCTATGTATACAGATTTTCGACCGCTACAGTTTTATTATACTACTATATAGCTGTCCGCCCGCGGCCACGCCCGCGTTGTTTTTTTACTTTTCCGTGCGGTTTATCGTAGGAATAAGATATTTTCCCGCGGTAAAAACTATCTAAGATTTTGTAAAATTTCATTCTAATCAGTTTAACAGTTTCGGAGATTAGCCAGTACAAACAGACAAACAGAGAAACAAAAAAATTGAAAAAAAAACTGGGTAACACACACTCACTTATCTCGGTTTTAGCATTTTTTTCTATATACAGACTATCCGCGCTCTACAGTTTTATTATATAGATGTAACGGTCAGTTGACGTAACGGGTGTTACGTATATTACTTCGACGAAAGTACTTGTAATGATAGTGCTCGGATCATAAGCCTCGTATACACCGATACATTTTCAATTTTCAAATTGGGGCAGTATTATATGAAAAAATATTGTTTTTTTAAACTAAACAGACTTAAACATAACTAGGACAACAAAACTGACCAGAGCTTCGGATAGAAAGAAATTCAAAAAGGAACAAGGTCAGCTTAATACTAAAAACTTGTCTTTAGATTAATTTTTTACTTGAAAATAAAACAGTTCAGTTGTGTTTAGGTTCATTTAGAAATGGATATGTAGCGTAATTCTCCTACGCATCTGCGAAACATCTCTCTATCGGTCTGCTTAGTACGAGCGAAGCGGCGGCGGCGCGGGGTCAATAATAAAGACACCAACATTACTGTTTCTCTCGCTCGGACCAAACTAAGCTTTTTTAATACTACTCAGATGAAAGAGAATCCTTTTTAAGGTCACCTTATTATATTAATTCATTTTCCCTATTTTTTGAGTTAAGGGGCTCTATCACGCTAAGTGGCGCCGCCACCCTGTAAAAAATAATATCCCGGAAAATAATCAATTTTTCAAAAATCCGGTCCACAGAACTGGAGTCGGGGTGCTGTAGGATATATAGAAGCTATTAACTTTATTTATTGTATCTCGCTGTAGTTAGAGATAGAAAATTTGTGAAAAACGGCCACTTTTCGCATTTTTTCTATCTATAACTACATTGAACTATAATAAACATATGTGATTGCTTCTATATATCCTACAGCACCCCGACTTCAGTTCTGTGGACCGGATTTTTGAAAAATTGATTATTTCCCGAGTTATTATTTTTTTCAGGATGGCGGCGCCACTTAGCATGGTAGAGCCCCTTAAGTCACTTTAATCCTAAAGGTGCGAAATATACTTTATATCTTGTAGGCCTACTATATAAGTAGCGACAGGCTCGAGAAGCAGTCAAACGCGACATAGTGACATTAGAGCCATACCTAGCAATTCTGTCAATATGTCGCGTTTGACAGCTTCTCGAGCCTGTCGCTACTTACATAGTAGGCCTATTGGTAATCGTGCGCACTCACTTTAGACCGGTTATACAGCCAAACAGCTAGTAGGTCTGCGATGAAAACAGATGAGAAGACCCATTTCACAGTATTTAATTATTATTAATGGCCAAGCGGCTAGGGCTGTTGACTTCCATTCGGAAGTTTGGTGGTTCAAATCTCGGCACGTACCATTGTATTTTTGATTTTGAAATTCAGATTTGTCGACGCGTTTACGGTAAAGGACAACATCGTGAGAATGCACACATCTGTAAAGAAAACCAAAAATGTATGTGAATTTGACCAACCCGCACTAGGCCAGCGTGGTTAACTAAGGCCTATTCACTTTGATTTCAGGGCCCCTCGATGGGGATAGTAATTGCTATTTATTGTTAATGATTCCAGTAGTACTTAGCTAAAAAATAACCAATCACAGTATTTTTTTTATGACCATAACTTGGTTACTTTATTTTCTAAACATGTACAAGAACTTTGTTGCTAGTAATGTTTTACAATGTAAAGTCACGTGTTAATTTTATCATATCGTCAGTTTTTAGTACCTACTCTTTGAGTTTCAAAACCTCCTCAATTTGATAGTAGTAGCCCAGTCAAATTAGACATTTGAATTAACAAATATTCCCGCCGAAAAAAAAAAAAAAAAGCCAAATTTCAGTCAAGAACTTGACAACCTTCGTGGTTGAGTGGTCAAAAGCTCGTCTGACGTTACGGAGGTTCCGTGTTCGAATCCCGGTGGAGATCCGTCGAACAAATATCACTTAGTGATACTTTCCCCAGTTTGGTTAGGACATTGCATGCTGAATCACCTGATTGTCCAAAAAGAAATATGACTCCGTGCTTCGGAAGGCAGGTAAAGCCATTGGTCCCGGCTACTATATACGGATGTAGTCGTTATAGGAGCCATGTCGGAAGCGTAAGGCGGCTCAACAATTCCGACACCAGGGTTTGTGAGGTGGGTTAACCCCGAAACCCACACTATAAGCAAGCAGTGAAGACCTTGAGTACACTATCACTACATAGTAGGTATAAAAAAAGTCGCTTTCTGTCCCTAATCCCTATGTATGCTTAAATCTTTAAAACTACGCAACGGATTTTGATGCAATTTTTTTAATAGATAGAGTGATTCAAGAGGAAGGTTTATATCACTACATAGTATAAAACAAAGTCGCTTTTTCTGTCCCTATGTCCCTCCCTTTGTACGCTTAAATCTTTAAAACTACGCAACGGATTTTGATGCGGTTTTTTTTAATAGATAGAGTGATTCAAGAGGAAGATTTATATGTATAATACATGCATAATATGCTTAAAGATAACCCACAATAACCATTTTCCCGTGCGGAGCCGGGGCGGGTCGCTAGTTATGTATAATACATGCATAATATACTTAAGGATAACCCATTTAACGCTCTTACAATTAACGAAAATATCGTGGGGAAAACTGCACACACCTGCAAAGTACTTAATTCAAAGTTTGTGTGTAAAGCCTGTTCAATTATAGGGTAGGCTCGAGCCTCTCGGTAGGGACGTATATGAGCTGTTAATGATGATAGAATAAAAATTATGTGGTATTGGTGTGGGTGGTTAAACCTTAAATTGCTCCAAACAACAATTAAGGAAGAGTTGGATTAGTACAATTCCAAGCTGAATAAATTGATTATGTTTTGTTTTCATCACATTTAAATGTTCCACCTTGTCACTTAGTGTTGGAACGAATTGTATAAATAACAATTTTCACATCGAGTCCTTGAAAATAAAAATCTTGCTAAAGGACTGTGATCTTTAAAGACCGGTGATAAGGCTGGTATTGCTTTGACAGTTACAATGCAAGTGATTTGTGTGACAGATCACGGTACAATCGACACTTCTGCGCTCGGATTATGGTTCACTGAGCCAGTTGTACTCTAAAACTCGCGGTTTTAACACGGCGGCGTTCTTATTTTAAATTTTCGATTAAATTTCGCGTGTTTTTTTTTGTGAATGGTGTTTGATTGAGGTTTGTAATTTATTTGTGGCCATGCCTTGATTCTTTCACATCTACTTTTTACTTTGTGCTATTATTGGTTTAAATAGTTTTTTGAATATGGAAGATTCTACGAGATAGTCCTATAGCATCGGTCCCTTTTGTGATGTTTTAGTAGGGTCGACTGAACCTTAAGAATTTCCCAATTTTCTTCTACGTTTTATCCTGCTGAACAGATAACAACGAATTTCAGACTAACTACACTTTATTTTATATCCTTTCCGAACCTGACGACGAAATCACTGATGCAGTTAAAGCACCCAAAGAATTTAGATTACACCTAACAGAATGCCCTTCTGGTAGCGAATACCCTTCAGGTTACAATGCCCGTACCTGCCAGCGGGGCCGCGGCCAAAATCAAAATCAAAACTAATATTCAGAGACGGAGCCCCTCAGGCGTCGTCTCCTTCACGATGTTTTTCCATATCAATGCGCTAGGCCTAGTTTCGAGGCTCCCTAGAGCCGCCCCTATACGCGTTGGTAGTTGGTATATGCGGCTACTCTGGGGTAGAGTTTTCTTGGTCGTACTTTTTCGAAATAAGCATAGGTAAATATTAAATAAATACACTTTTATTTTTAGTAAATATATTGTAATATTTGCGTTTTTAAATATTTTCTACGAGACTCTACCTAAAATTTATATCTTTTTACTATCAGTTACTAAGTTCTATTCACCTTGTTACAGAAACCTAAAGACTATTGTTTGTGTTTATTTACACCAATATTGCCAGTACTGTTCAAATTAATAAGTACGAGTACTTGAGATATTTTATGTGAAGTAAATAAATACGTGTCGATAAGATTATTTCTCGACATTGATTTATTTATCACTCGAATTAATGTCCCAAGAGTCTACTCAACAAAGCAGAAGTAGAGAGCCGTGAGTAGGAACCCAAACGATTCTTTCAGTTACTATGCGTGCCAAATAAGAATAGGGCTGTCAAGGCGCCATTTTGACAGTCCCTCCTTTTCTTATTTGGCACGCATAGTACTTATTGTAGGTAAAGGGTGTCTGGTGGCAGATTTATGTTTTCAAAATTAAATAAAAAAAATATTGTTTGACATATAGCTTTAATAGAAGTATTAAAATACAGAGTACAAATGCGGTGGTTGGTGGCCATGGGATGTGCCCAAAGCGGATTGTTGGTGTAGACTCTCGCTTTGGGGACATCCCATGGCCACCAAGGTCACTCAATCTAACCCCAATCAATGGTCTTTTTTGTGTGGGGCTACCTCAAAGTTAGCGTGTGGCACGGAAAACGAGGCTCCGTTTTGAACAGTGTGTGCAACAAGATAGAAGACACTTGGATAACATAATCTTTAAAAAATGATATCCGCATTTGTACTCCGTATTTGAATACTTCTATTAAAACTATATGTCAAATACAGTATTTTTAAAAATTTAATTTTGAAAACATAATTCTGCCACCAGACACCCTGTACAAAATCCAGCACATGAGGTTGGACATTCACGCACAAAATTCACCCTTACCGCTACGGAATACAGGCGCTCTCAAGGTCAACATGTCCAACCGCATATGCTGGATACTATACTTATTACTAAACCTAACCTAATAGTATGGCTAACGGAGTGAATATAAAAATTAAGCCGTATTACCACACATTAAGAGTAGTAAATGATACAGACCACGTGCGACTTTTTTTTTAAATTGCCTTTGGCATTATGTCACTAAATCGGACTTGCGGGGGAGCGGAATACTCTATCCCAGGGTAGTCATGTTACAACGCGTCTAGGGGCAGATGGAGCCTCGAACCTCGTCCTAGCGCGTTGATACGGTAAACTTCATGCAGAAGACGTCGGCTGGCTCTGCCTCTATAACTATTATTAGGTTGCCTGGTAGATATTGCTACCTTAGCAATAAGGCCGCCTGTTGACTCAAGTTTGTCTATGTACCTACTGTGATATTTATGTGTTATCTTTTGGTGTCAATAAATAATATTTGTATTGTATTAGATTGGGCTGTGACCACGTAATTTTTTTAAATTCCCCTATGCGTATGTCTAAAAGGTACCTGAAGGGTTATAATTACAAGAAGGGTATTCTTTATCAGAATCCATGCGATTTCTGTGCCGAAACCAAAACCTAATTAACTGCGTAATTAATTAACTACTTAATTAACCGCGTTAAAGCTTTTGTTTGAAAATAATAATCAGATTTCAAACACCCCGTATATAAAGGAGTTTCTTAGAAACTGGACCCAT
This sequence comes from Teleiodes luculella, assembly GCA_948473455.1. Taxonomy (NCBI): domain Eukaryota; kingdom Metazoa; phylum Arthropoda; class Insecta; order Lepidoptera; family Gelechiidae; genus Teleiodes; species Teleiodes luculella. Next base: position 12,883,359 of record OX419591.1, on the reverse strand, counting down.
AAAAATTCAACATTTTAAATGCTAAGGTTACTTGTGAAAGCTCTTGTATTTAAGTTATTTTAAATGGGAACTTTATCCCCCCTCACCACCCCTTCTTGCCTCCTGTGCACGAGGATTTTTAGTATGTTTTCTCCTAAGTACCCTGAACAAGGTTCTTAGAAACGTTTGAGTTCCGCTCACGTACTCTTACTAAACACACACACACACACACACACACACACAAGAATACAAATATTTCCTCTTTATAATATTAGTATGATGTATCTGACACCCACTATACAAGCTCTGCCTAGTTTAGGGTCGGATAGCCGTGTGTGAGATGTCCCCACATATTAATTTATTTATTTGCTCAGCCGTCGTCACTTACACCTTGTATAATACAAAATACACACAAACACACACACACTAGTGCACTTGTCGAAAGAAAAACATGTCGAAATAATAACACATTAAATCTGTAATTGTATTCTTTATTCAAATACATGTTAAAAATTAAGACAGGCTCGTATGAAAAGAATATAATAAAAAAGTAAAGTGTTTTCCAAGTTGTTTATCGTATACCTACCCAATAATTACATATATTGTAGGTATTACCATAATGTCACGGTCTTGTAGAAAGGGCAACAACTTCCAAAACTTAAGCACAGACTTAAGCAAAATTAATACGGTTAGTTACCCACGCAATAAAGTAAAGCAATATTAGGATTTGTTTACAATTGAATGTAAATTTATTTTTTGACGCAAGGATTTCTGATCATAAAACTTTTCAATAGAATGCGTTTAAATATTATTCAAATCATTAACAATGGTGCACTGGATATTATTCTTTCGTCGTTCGCAGGACAAATAGGTTCGATTTTGTTTAGGTATTACTAGTGGGTTAGTGACCTATAGACCTTGCGTGCAGTCAACTCCCAGTAACACTCCGCTATTCGCTCCGAAAAATAATAGGTAAATTGTAAAAAAAATATAAAACATATAATATATATCGAAGCTCTAAATATCACACAAGAATCGGTTAAAAAACGCTAATTGAAGACACTATATTTTGTCGACCCAATATTCTGCCACCCTGATAGCATGAATATTAGAGTATGACTGAATGTAGATTTTCCCGTGAGAACTATGTACTTTTCCGCTGTAAAAGGTATGTCCTCCCTCAAGGTCTATTCAGAGATCAAAATCAATTTAGTAGTTTACTGGTGAAAGTGTAACAAACAGACAGAAAGAGATTTTTACTTTTAAGTCTTTTCGGCGGTTTAATATTCTGTTAAAAAGTTTTTATGAATTCAAATCCTTCTAGTATTTACTTACTTTTTGAAACTAAAGTTTAAAATAAATAGCGGCGAGTAATTTTTCCTCCTACCTATAGTCTAAATTGACATTATAGTCACAAATTGCATCATGTTACAGTTTACGTGGTCTACTAGAATATTTTTTTTAAACATGAAAAAAAGAGGCACTAGGGATGAAGAACAGACCCTGATCAGAAAATTTAATATACCCTAGACTAGACGATCGGACTGTCGTGCTTTTCAACACACGGAAAAAAGGATATTCTAAAAAATATATCTGGCTGTACTTGGTCTACCTTAGATTTAAACTCGAAAATCTTTAAAAGAAAGTGTACAGATATTTTCACTTTTAGAAGATAAAATAACGGTAATAATTATCCTTCAGGTAACAACGCCCGCACCCGCCGGCGGGGGCGCGGCCAGAACCAAAATCAAAATTTATAATCAGAGACGGAGCCCCTCAGGCGTCGTCTCCTTCACGATGTTTTTCAATATCAACGCGCTAGGCCGTGGTCCGAGGCTCCCTTGAGCCGCCCCTAGACGCGTTGGTGTATGACTTTTTTTGGGGTAGAGTATTCCGCTCCCCCACAAGTCCGGTGAAGCTTGATCCGTCGTACCTTTTCGACTCAAGCATAGGTCAATTCAAACAAAAAAAAAAGTAATAATTATAAAAAAATATCCAATTATCACACAACACAATTGTAGTATGGAACAATCGAACGCAATGTTTTCAAAATTTTGGAATCAATATTCTTTGATTCTTACTAGAACATTTTATTTGAAAAAACAAAACGTAAGGTTTAAGGGCTATATAAAATTTTCAAGGTTTGACCTTGACATGAATATCTGCATGCATAAATGAATTTAAAATTCATGACAAGTCATGCATATGCAAAATATGACATGTAGTCAAAGTTTAGCACGTTTTAAAGTTTAAATAGGTTTCCAATCCAAGTTTCCATGTAAATGAACTTGCTTAGAACAGTGCTACTGCCTTAATTGTACTTTAAACTGTATAAGAAGGAGGTAAAGGTCACTTTCGCATTCAAATGTCAATGGTTTAGCAATTTTGTTTTTACGGTAAATGCTTTACTCTAGTTTTGACCCTAATTTAGTTTGGGAGGTATTTAAATATACTCTAAAAATAATGACAACAGCTTCGTTAAGGTCTTGCTTAGACTTTATTCTATTATATACTTTGTGAATATAGTCTGTTAGCAAAATTAATTACTCGTTCACCTATAGAATGATGAAAATTAAATATAATAACATTTAGATTTAATACCTTGCTTTGCTTTAAAACTATTTTTTAAAATAATTTACTACACGTAAGATTATAAGTGCAAATATTTATAAAATGGATTTTTTTTTCAAATAAATTTTTAAAGAACCTAATAGTTTGATTAGTGACTTTTTTATAAACTTTAACAGTAAGTAATTTAATATTAATACACTTTACTCGTGGTTCTATAGGTAGAACAAGTAAAGTTATTTAAATATTAACTATTTTTAAACTTATTGAGCATCATCTTTGCTGCTGCGGCTACTTACTACCTAATATAATCAAATGAATCGTTTACTTACGTACTTAATGTAAATATTTTTGGGAAATGTGTATCAAGTGCTTCTTAACAGAAGCATCTGTTACGAAGTACACAGTATTAAGCAATAAATATCTATATACCTTATGTATCTAATAGAAATACACAATCACATCACGACAAGTTTATCTTAACATGAAGTGCTACTAAAAGATTATCGCCTGTAGAGTTCCAAGATAACTGTTACTGTTGTCACTAAACCTAATTTCGAAATCATTTTTATCTACTACTAAATACGAATCACCACCACTATTTTGAAGATATCATCCTCTAGGTCAGTTATAATGTGTCTACGCTTTTTGGCTTTTCGGTAATCTGTTTTGTTAGTATAAAAGAATGACTTAATTAATAAAAGCAGTAGCTCTGTGCTCTGTAGATTTCGCGAGTTAGACAATTAAAAAAAGGTTACACAAAAAAAAAGTTCACAAAAATCTGTTAAGAAATGCGACTTTTAGAGGAAAACAGTGTCAGACTTTGCTAACCGGCAAACCTTTGTTTTTAAATTCAAAAACTGTCTGACATAAATATAATTTTTAATTTACCAGCCTTCTCACATTTTAAAAGTGTGACCTGTTGTAGAGGAGAACATATTTCCTGTATTATGCTATCAAAGATAAAGTACCTACATTTCCTCTGTGGGTTTTCCTTTTTCCTTCCTTCTTTAAATTATCCTTGATCTTGGAATACAAAGCAAGGTTTTTTTTACGTGTTATTAAACAGTTATAATTAAAAGTTTATAGACAGGAGAGCCTTAAATTTTACAAAGGTTGTGATAGCACAAATATGTACTTTAATTATTATTAAAGTCACGAAAGCAGCAGAGATGAATATGCTGTGGGTGGAAAAACATGTCGCTCTGACTCTGCGCCAACGTAAGTTGAGCCTAAACGTAGGTACTGTAAGAAGTTGATGTGGCAGCCTCAACAATAAAAAGTCAACATTTTAAACCGAACTTTCTTTATTCATTAGCACAGGACACTAATAATACATATTATCACATTAAAGTAATTATCACAATCTTATAAGGGGAAGTTCCCACTTCCCCTCAGTTCCTCACTTTAATAAACTATCCTGTCCAGAGGAGAGTTGGAGCAGGAAGATGTCAAAAACAAACCGAGACAATTTATACGTCAAACCCGTGAACGAGGTGCTGCTTGGAGGGACTGGTCTGCTCTAGTCGATTGCCGGTTGTTGTGCTTTTGTTAGATTTATTGGTTATAATATAATTTAGTTTTTCTACTTTGATTGGTTGCCTTCCTCTAATTGTATATTTCGTTTGCACTCTTTGTTGTATTAATCAAATTGTATGAAATAATAATTTATAATTTTGTAAAATATTTTGAAAAGATGCAACGCCTGTGGAGTGTCTTCCGGCGAGTTCTTCTCCACAGAAGACAGCCAAATTGTGAACTCGCCTCGACGTCGAAAAAATTAAATGATTTGCAAAATCTTGCTTTGAATAAAAACATTTTGAACTTTTGAACTTTTTATCCATGAAAATAGATATTATGTATCGAAAAAAGATTTAAATTTAGAATGTACAGTACTTACTGTACCCAAGGATCTGTACCTACCTACTGTACTGTATTAGATACAAAAAATAAATTCTACCTTTATGTTTAAAACAACATTCAGTTTGATGACCCATTGTTTACATCGCTTCACACACGAATCGTAAAAGCTAACAAATTATTACAATATGCCGCTATTTTCATTATTACTTTGCTTGCTATAAAAAAATATTACAAACTTGTACTTCCTATATTTAAAAGAACATTAATGATAATAACTAAGAATATAATCGGTCTATTCAATGTGAAAAAGACTTGAAATATAATAACAGATATTTAAATAGGTAGTTTGTAAAGGAAGAGAGTTAGCTAAATAATGAGATATAATTTAAACGAACTACGAAAATAATCAGTCTAACCTCAAAAATATTGGTTCAAACTCTCTTCTAGTTGACAAATAGGCTAAGGTGAATAGCTGCGAACATTATAAAAAAGTTTGTGAACCACTTTATTTAAATAAGCGGGGAAATATTTCATTACTACGGGACGGAAAAGTCGAAATACAACGCGGGCGTACAGCTACAGCTAGTACCAATTATATTCAGTTCTTATTGAACTTGATGAATAATATATTTTGGTTTTTGTTTATCATATTGATTTATTGGCATTATCTAGGTATTACTTACTTATTACCCATCAGATAATTTATATTGCATTATTGTGTTCAAGATAACCAATAAGCATTATCAGACCAAATAGTCGGGTTTGTGAATTGGTGGACAAAAACAGTGGGAAATCATAGAGAAAATAAATACAAATTTTACTAAATTGCTATAGACGACTTATGAAAAAATATATAAATTAATACGTTTTAAATAAACCGAAGCTTTGGTGTGTCGCGTGTTATTTATTTTTTCATATCAATCATGTCGGTACGCGGAACAAGTTATTATGATGGCAGACACTGGTGGTTAGTGTTTCTTCACATTAAAATTACATTTTTATTGGTCTATTTATTTACATGTCCATAGTATTTAAGTAAAAAGCAGAAGTAAAGAGTTTTTAGTGATGTGGAACTTAGTTTTATATACAAACTAGTTTTCCGCCCGCAGCTCCGCCTGCGTTAACAGCTTTTCCCCTTGGCATGAGGATATTTTCCGCGGTTAAAGGTAACCTTTGTCTTTTCTCAAAGTCTGTTCTATCTTTGTACCAAGTTTCAGCTATTTTTGTGTTATAATTATAAATGGTGTAACTAACACGACTTTGTTACAAATATATTATAAACACAACATGAAAAAAAAAACACAAACATATAAGACATGTATGTAAGATAAAAAACATAACAAAAACGAAACAGCAGGATTAACTCTATAGTCAAATTTATAATATCTTTGTCATAAAAATATCTGTACTTAAAATCCCCATGCATAATAATATGGCTCCCCATGTGTTCACTATAATAAATGTATAAGTTATAATGACAAATTTGACATTTTAATAATATTTAAGAATACAAGAAAAAAGAATTACCCAATTTGGTGTAGCCGTTTTGAAGTAATGACCATACGTGCATTACTTCAATTAAATTTTCAGTATATATCAAGTACGAGTATTACATAAAATATTTAAACCATTAAAACAACGGGTATTATGAAAACATCCTAGAATTTTGAAAGTAAATATTTTAATAACTTATTTTTCAGGTACTTTTTTAATATGACGGAAAGAAGCAAGGCGAGTGATATCTTCACAATCGACAAGTCTACGTAAGTACGTCATTCAACTGATTTATAATTAAACTCCCTCGTCCACGGCTACGCTCGCGATGGAAATGAAATAGGTTTTTGGTTGCTTACGCTTAAATATCAAAACTTCACAATTATAAGCGGTATATGGGTAGCAACTGGTCTTAATTTCAAGTGGTCAGAAATATTAGTTACGACGTTATAAATGTCCGCAACAGGGCATAAAAATTTCTATAAAAAGTTCAAAGTTGTATGAAATTTCGACAGAATAAAGTATGGCAAAAAAAATGTGTTACGTATTTCAGCGTTTTCTAAAATTAAAATACCTAGGGGATAAAAGTTTTTAAATAAACGAATTGAAGGCTAGAAATTTCTAAAATTATTAGGTTTAAGCCTATATTAGGTGGATGCGAAGGGTGTGTCAGATGATGTGTGTGCAGGAGACAACGCGATTTGTACTGTCTATTTTCCGAAAACCGAGTAGGAATCAAACAAGAAAAAATGAGCTCTACAGAATACCATTAATAAAGGCTACTGATAACCTTGATAAAGACAAATGAAGCAACGTCGAGGCAAAACATTGGAACGAAACGTTTTTTGTAAAAGAATTTCAATGAAAAATCTGTATAAGTACTTATTTACTGTTTCCATTGTCTTCACGGTTCACTTGGTGTTGTATAGGTACTCTACAGTCATGAGCACGCTAAGCTGAACATTTTGGATTTCACATTGTGCTTATGTCTGTTGAATAAGGGAGAGATTCACTGTGCGCGTAGCTTACTTCGCACGTGATCATGTCATGTTTTAAACTCAATAACGTTTTATTACTACTATTTTACTGTCAATTTATCAATGGCGTAGATTGGCCTTAGCAGCTAAAATGGTTGCTACAGAAGCGTGATTTCGAACCCTGCTGTATTTGTTATGAGTAGGTAAATATTATTGTTTTGACCCAAGTGCTTTCTTTCTAGTTTTGATCCGCGAACCCATTTCAATTAGTAATATTTGTGTAGAGTTGATTTATTGTTTGGCTTCTTATGAGCCGACTTAACTTTTTAGGAAGGCTTACTATTGTAAATAAAAAAATAAATATATAAATAATAAAAAAAAGAATAAATAAATAATAAATTTTCTGTAGCGATACTGTCAAAATATGCTCATTTTGTCACACGCCGCGCAGTAGTCGTTACAGTTATTTAGAGGAATCGGCCTCCCGATTTATCAAACTTCATTTGCCGCTGTAGCATGAATCACAGAGACAACATCTCAACTTTAACTGTCAAACTTTGTGAGAAACCAGCTATGTTTAATTTTCCTCCATTACGTAACTATTTTAGGGAAAGAGATAGGACAAAACTTTGTCTTTTGACACGGGAATCCTCAAGCTACCGTACTATGGTAGACCTTATATACAGCCCGCCTTCATTGACAGCTCCTATTATGTCCCCACCGAGGGGCTCGAGCGTACCCTGAAATCAGGGTGAATAGGCCTTTTAGTCGACCATATTGGCCCAATGCAGGTTAGTCAACTTCACACACAACCCTTGAATTACTTCGCAGGTGTGTGTAGTTTTCCTCACGATGTTTTCCTTTACCGTAAAAGCGGCGAATATACGAACATATGAATTTTAAAATCGAAAACACATTGGTACAGTCCGCCTTGCTTTTGCAAATTATAATTTGGTCTTATGTGTCATGCGGCTGTTGCTTAAAGGGGAAAAGCCTCAAGATTCTTGAGTCAAGAAATCCTAAGACTTCGGCTGCTTGAACAATTTTATGAATCTATCGTTTTTTCTTCTTATTACTATATCAAAAATAGGATAGGGATCTATCAGACAGAGAGCGGTCACGCGGTCAAGCGTTCAAGGCGTTCTTTGTGTTGTATTACGTTGCATAGATATACTCAAACAGGAAGCGTTCGACCGTTCAACAGCGAGCAAATGGCACGCTCGAACGCAGAACGCGAACGCAGAATGCTTGACCGCGTGACCGCTCTCTGTCTGATAGATCCCAGGCAGAGAAGGCGGGAAGATCTTGATTAAGAGAGATAACAAGCACTTAGTAAATCGCGACAGGACCCTTTTACTGGACGATCGTAGGTTTGTAAATCTAATGGGTCTAAGTGCCGAAAATTTTAAGTTAAAAACGTACGAAAATACAATGTATTTGCCAGTTCTTAAGTGTTATATCTACAAATAACAACTTTGCACTTAGACAGTTTAGGTTTACAACCCTTCAATTTTAAATGCCTCCGGCTTAGAGTATTATAAATAGAAAAATTTCTGGGAGGGCCACCGGTTTCGGCATAAAGGAAGTAAAAATTTTACGCGCCCATTTTCCTTCATGGGTTTCGGTATTATTTATTTCGAATGACTGTGTTGAAGGTTTCTTCAGATTACAAAAGAAGAATATAAACCCTATAATCAGGGCTGTACCCAGAACGCCAGAACGTATATCGTCAGGATTCCTGACTCAGGAATAACAAAAAAAAAGGTGCATACATTGTACTTGACCTCAATCACAGACATAATATGTGGCCGTAATAAGGAGCTTCATGCATGATATGCTTTGATCTAAATGCGTCTCTGAATTTTTTGAACACTGCACTAATATTATGTGAAACAAGACCTGTCCCTTCCAAAATAATTTGCCTCTAAGGCGATTTCTTCTTACAACCGTAACTTTTACCTCTATGTCCAATTTGAGATGAGTAAATTTACGACTGATGATTTATCATTGCCTTAATGATTTTGAGATCATCAACTCATTATTAAAGGTTATGTCCTGATTTTCAGAGCTGATTTGACGGGGAATCCCGGTTTCCAATCAAGTCTCAGCATAGCTTCTAAAGATGGTGGCACGGAGGGGAAGAAATACAATCCGTTTGAACATCGACAGGTGGAGCATCCAAATTCGTGAGTTATTTGTAATTTATATTTATTGCTTGCTTATTGTGTGGGTTTTGAGGTTAACCTACCTCACAAAGGTGGTGTCGGAATTATAGAACCGCCTTAGGCTTCCGACATGGCTCCTATAACGACTACATCCGTAGATAGTATCCGGGACCAACGGCTTCGAAGCTCGGAATCATCTTACTTTCCGGACTATCAGGTGATTCAGCCTGCAAAGTCCTAACCAAACTGGGGAAAGTCTCACAAGTGATATTTGTTCGATGTATCCCCAACGGGATTCGAACCCGGAACCTCCGTAACGTCAGGCGAGCTTTTGACCACTCGTCCACGGAGGCTGTTCTTTATTGGATTTATATTTATTGGATTTCCGTTACAGTTGTCTGAGTGCGGTTTGCGGGTGTCGTTTCTATGTACGCTAGTACAATAGTATTAGTTCAATGCTCTATATCTGTGTACTTCCATTTACTGTGGTTCATATAATTATTCTTTAATTATGTATGCTTTTATTTTAGGCTCTTGTTTTGTTCTTCTGCCTTTAATTCTATGCTGTGTATTGTATGAACCAATAAAAATAAATAAATATGTGGGACATCTCACACACGGCCATCTGACCCCAAACTAGGCAGAGTCTGTACTATGGGTGTCAGACTATAAATATACAACAGCCATAAACAAGGCAAACACAAGTGCTCATCACACGAATGTTTGCTCTGGGCAGGATTTGAACCCGCGACCTTGTGCTTCGTAGGCAGACTAGGCTACGAGGCCGTCACATAAAAGATTTTATCTAAGTTTTTTTTCATTCCAGTACCATCGGGTCCATCGTCCACCTCCTCAAAGCATGTCTTGGCTCCGGCATCCTCGCCATGCCAGCTGCCTTCAAAAACTCTGGTCTTCTTGTAGGGACCATAGGAACCTTCCTAGCTGGTATCATCTGTACACATACTGTCGCTATGGTGGTGAGTTGCTATGAAAAAAAAAAAAGTTGTTTTATTTCGTTTTTTTTTTTAAGTGTTGTTTGCACGGTCCTGTCTCAAATTCTCAATACTTTGCTCCTTTAAAAATATCTGGTAGAAATTACTCAGTAATAAGGCCACCTATATGGACCACCAATGAATGGATTGTGTAACATGATGCACAAACAAAGATCTCATCCGACCGATGCATCCGAAAGGGCGAAAATTTATAGAGAAAAAATTATAATAATTACACGGTGAAATTTCTGGTTGTTTATTCGCAATAGTGATAGTACCTACTCATGAATCTGAACCACTTTCCATGGAACATAGCTTGAGATTTCAAATATAGTTTTCAAATATTCATAATACTTCAGTCTCGTGGCCGACCACTTTGTATGAAAAGTTGAATTTTAATTTGAGACTTTAAAATTTGTTTCTTACTTCCACTATTTAGCGGATAAACAACCACTTAAATTTCAGTATATTGTATAACAGAGCATGAAAAATAAAATTAAAAACATGAGTTTCATAGTAATTCATAGTGCATGTAACCTTTTTTATCAGAAGAAATATATTTTTCAGGTTAGAACGTCACAGCAAGTTTGTGTAGATGCCAAAAAGCCTTCAATGGGTTACGCCGAAACCTGCGGTGCTGCCTTCACATACGGTCCAAAGTGTCTTCGGAAGTGGGGAGACACTGTTAGGTAAAAAAAAATATTATACTACTCTAGTTGACACTTAATTATTTATTGCAAGTATAATTTTAGAGGAAGAAAAAGTAATTCATTTTCACAGGTAAATTTTCTGAAGATGAAAGCATCGGTAGCTAAGTGTCTAGGCTATGGGGGACTACTATTTGGTATTGACTTCCATTCGAAAATTCGCGGGTTCAATAGCCTAGGCATGTAGGTACCAATGAATTTGTGATTATAGATTTTCGATTTTGATAATACTTTTATTCGGCGCCCTTCACGGTGAAGAAAAATGTCGAGGATAGCTGCACACACCTGCGATTTAATTCAAAGGTTGTGTGTGAAGTTGACCAGCCCGCAATAGGCCAGCGTGATCGACTAAGGCCTATTCACCCTGATTTCAGGGTAGGCACGAGTTTTTCGGTAGGAGCATATTATTTGAGGTGTTAACTAACATTTATGTTAAACCTTCACAAAATGTAAAAGTTGTTTTTTTTTCAGGACTTTGGTCGACTATTCAATGACGCTAACATACTTCAGTGTGCTGTGCGTTTATGTTGTATTCATCGGATCATCGTTTAAAGAGGTATATTTTTTAACATTCGCCTTGTATTCGCCAGAATCAATGAACAAAGATTAAAACATTTAAATCTCTAAAACTAACCGACCGAGACGCGACGCCCGCTCGCCACGGTTGCCACGCCAATAATCAGTTTTACCCCTCGCTTATAGATTTTTCACAACAATAAATTATCTCATTGCTTGCTTATCGTGTTGGTTTGCTAATCTACCCCAAACCCTAGTGTCAGAATTATTAAGACTTCTGACACGGCGACTACATGCGTAGATAGTTAGCACCAACGGGATTACGTGCCTTCCAATGCACGTTTTCAAACAATCTAGTGTTTAGCTCGCAATGTCCTAAGCAAACTGGGGAATTGCTCACAAAATGATAATTATTATTGTAGTACCTACCCACCGGGATTCAAACCTTTGTAATGTGAGAGGCTAAAAAGCCTTGTTAAAAAAATATAGTATTCTTTTTTTAGTTTTCATTGCATTTTATGTATATTCTATTTCCGCCATCCGAAAGATCATTTTGACTTCTGTTTTTTTACAGGTCATAGATGTTTACTATCCAGACTACATTTTGTCTACATCTACTTACTGCGCCCTAACCTACCTACCACTCGTGCTTATAACTCAGATACGCAATTTGAAGCATCTGGTGCCATTTTCCGCTATGGCAAATATTTTGATAGTGGTAGTTTTTGCTATCACAATGTTCTTCGTTTTTCGAGATTTGCCACCAATAGCCGAAAGAAAAATAGTCGCTGATGTTGGATCTTGGCCTTTGTTTTTGAGGTAACATTTTCAGATATTTTTTTATACTTTTTAAACCTGTATTTAGTTAGTTAGTTAGCAACGGGCAAATTTTCCGCAACTCGACGTCAAGCGCGCCTATTTTGCGTGTCGTAAACCTGTATGCCTATGATATACTTATCTGTCAATTTCATACAAAATATTTGCCTTCTTGGCCCAGCAGTGGACGTGTTTCGGCTGCGATAATGATGATGATGAAATAGTTATAGTCTAAACGCCGAGTCCAGTTGTACAGTTTATCTTGTTATTAATAATAAATTAAACGGTGATAACGCAAAGTGGTTCCTATCATTTCACTGTTAACCTTCTATTCGTACTTCAATCTATTCTAAGTATCTATTCTATTCTTCTTCTATACATATATTGACTTTGCGGCAGATAACAAGGATCTGGACATTTTTAATAGTAGTTTTGGTCGTTTTAATAAGTCAGTTAAGGATATCCTCAATCCTCAACGTTCATCAGTTTGTGAATAAATAACTGTAATGTTTTATTATTACCGTATTAGAATTATTTGTAATCATAAGCACTTCATGTCATTCATCACTTCATGTACACTAGAAGTCAACACAAACATGTCCCTTTGATTATACTTTTACCATGCTGAGTACACATGTTTTGGGTTGGGATCTAGTATAACATTTTGTCTTTTTGTAAAAACTACTTTTAATCCCAGTCTGTTTTGTGTACCGAAATAAATAAATAAATAAATAAAATATATTTTATTCTATTCTATTCAATCATGCTGCTCCCGCTGGCTCGCCAAGTACCGTGGTGAGCCGCGGATGCGACATAATGGAACCCTCTCCAGACGAGTTTAACTTGCACTTTACCGGTTCTTTTGTTTACAGCACAGTAATATTCGCAATGGAAGGCATAGGCGTGGTGATGCCCATAGAAAACGAGATGAAACATCCTCAACGGTTCTTGGGCTGTCCAGGAGTGCTCAACACTGCTATGGTGGTCGTGATTAGCCTGTACGCCCTTGTTGGGTTCTTCGGCTACATCCAATACGGTGATGACGTCAAAGGCAGCATCACACTCAACCTGCCGCAGGAATATATGTAAGTACTGTGGCATCGGTCATGCTATAGCTTTGGCTTGTCAGTCTGGCTGGAAGTACATTCTAAATTTAAATCTATTTCGAGACATATTTGTTTTCATGGCTTGTGTCAGTTTGATTTTGACATCTTCCTGCTCCAGTTCACGCCTGGACAGGATAGCTCATGATAGTAAAGAGTTAAGGGAAAGATCCCTTTCCCTTATAAATTTCTTTGATGTGTTATTAGTGTGTTTTGCTAAGTGAATAAAGGCAGGGTTTTTAAAGTAGGTAATATGGTCTTATGATTAGGAGGCTGCCACGCCAACTTCGTCATAGTACATAACAAGAACAACACAAATCTACATTTATTTTACAAGTATATTTTGATAGATAGATATTGGTTACTATTATGTCACGTTTGACAGTACTTCCCGGCCCGACTTCGAGGTTCGCTTGCATAAATACCTAGTGATGTAATTATTGGACGGTGTACTAAGTACGCAAAAATCGGAAAAAAACTGCGAGTACAGTATAGCTGTTCTCGTAGTTGGTACCTAGTACTTTAAGTCCAAACAATAATTTTGCCCGATAGTACCCAAAACTTTTTTAATGGTAGTTATGACGTCATCATTTTTTTAGATGGGATTAGAAAACAATTTTTCTTTATAAAACAAATTTTCTTTAGAAAACTGTCGTGTGTAATTTTTTTTGTTATTTTGGCCTGATTGTAAGACCTAATGAAAGGGCTTCTTTAACCGATTTTAATAATATTTTACATTATTACATTTCTCTCACCTGTTCAAAAAAAATCAATGAAATATTTTTAAATCTTACCAAGTTTGGGCTTGTTAAGTTATTGTGGAAAAAAAAACGAAAATTTTACGATATCGTCAACTGATTTTCTATCTTGAATTCCATATTATTTAATCATGAAATGAATCAAGATAAGAAAGTTCAGAATATTTGAAATAAGTTCGCTTCAAAATTGTCATTTATATAAGGAAAACAGAAGCCTAAGAGACTGCAATATAGGTCGGTAGTTCATAGGCCCCGAGCAACTGGACCATGCAAAGTTCTCGATTTAGTTTGGTAGCTTCTCTACAGAAGTTGAAAATTCCAAGTATTTACTTCAACTTGTAACGAGGTGCATTGGATGCTACCTCTTTGCCTCGTTTCTACTTCGTTTCTCATCTCATTTACCATTTCTTTCTCTAAATTTGAATATTTAATTTTGGAATTCATTCAAAAATCATCCATCAATCATCCATTTTTATTATTCATTCCTTCACCTACTCTAGGCCACGAGCTACGTAACGTGGCCATTCTCCACCAATGTATTATGATTATTTTTTATAGTGTCTGTGTTTCTAAGAATTATAATACTTTTAAATTTACCAGTGAATTTAGTTTCCTTGTTGTTTGTGCGTTATTATCTACTACCAACGTGTAGTTACCCCGCAGGCTCGTCCAGGAGCAAGGCGAGCCGCGGGTGTAACAAACTTACATAAAATAAAGAAAAACTAACCCATATTGTTCTAGCGTGATCGGTAAGGCGTGTTTACTTTTAATATAAGGGTAGGACACATCTGCTGAACTTACGGCGCCGAAAGTTCAGCGCCTGACATTTTTCGCCAAAACACTGCGAGCTCATTTAGCCAAAACTTTCGCAAAAAAATCTGCAATATCAGTATCACAGGCGTTGTCATTGAATTTTTCGTTTACTTACATTTTGGAAACTAGAGAATTTAATAGCAAAACTGTACCGAAATGAAAAAGAATCTAACTGTAGTTTTAAAAAACTGATGAAGAGATTAATTTTGAATCTTATGTACATACCTACATATAACTACTTAAAAAAAACTATCATTGAATATATAAAATTATTAGTTAGTGATGGTTGTGAAAAGGGGAAATAAAGTTAAGGAATGAAATTACTTAAAAGTTATTCCCTAAGGATAGCCTGGTAGAAATTGTTACCTAGTTGTATGTAAGGCAGTTCAATTGTAGGTACACGTTTATTGTTGAGGACTGCGCAATAAATTTAACATCGTTAGATTGTGTAGTAATTTTATTCATTGTGTAGATCTTTGGGGAAGGCCTTTGTCCAGCAGTGGACGACTAGCTGAAATGATGATGATGAAATTTTATACTAATTTGTTTATTTTTTCCAGCGTCGCTCAGGCAGCGAAATTGATAATGGCAGTTGTCATTTTCCTCTCATATGGTTTACAGGCGTATGTCCCCATGGAAATGATAACCAGAATGCTGGCGAAACACCCGACAAAATACGACAATATCATCCAAATTGCCATCAGGATTATAATGACTACCTTGACGGGTAAGTTTGTCACGCCCGCGGCTCGCCTTGCTCCCCCCGTAACATGCATTGTTATGACAAAAGTTTGTCGCGCGAGAAACCCGCCATATTGAAATATCCTCCATTAGGATAAGAGAATACGCACGACAAAATTATGTCTGTCACGCGTGGACCGGGCATGTTAGAGGGGCACGAGCCTGCGTGAGCGAGCACGTAGAGATTGAAGATTGAAGATTAATTAATAAGTAGGTACAATTCGACGCACTGAGAGTAGAAGAGAAAACTCAAATAGGCACAGATCAATTAAAAATATATTCACTAAAACTGCTTTACTGATTACAAGGTTTATTAAAAAAGTTAATGTTATATTTGTGGAAAATGGCCGAGTAGGAAAAGGCCTGATCGAGAAGTGAAGAATAATGAATGAAAATGACAAATGAAAAACGAATGAATTCCAAAATTAAATACTCAAATTTAGAGGAAAAAGAAATGGTAAATGCGATGAGAAATGAGGTAGGAACGAGACAACGAGGTGGCATACAAGATTAACTATTGTTGTTGTATTAAGGTACCCTGGAGGTGCAGAGAGCCTTCGTCACTTCGCAACACTTAGCCTCGTTCCAGCGTTTCGTAAATTCGAAGATCGATCGAAGGTGCCCCTTCTCCCTCCGACGTGCCCCTTCTCCCAAGTCTTTTAAAATGCGCGTCCTCGGTCTTGTCTCCCCATACGTTTCATTGAATCTACCCTTTTCAGTTTATTTTAATTATATATCTATAGCTATTGTAGGTATAATATATGTAGGTATTCTAATATTTAAGTATTTTATATTATATCTACTTCAGTTAGTTTGTATTTTTTTTTTGTTTTTTTAAAGCAGTTAAATGCTTCTTGTCGGTTTGAATCGCGCCTACCGAATGTGAAACATTGTTCATATCCTTACGCATATTGTAAGTATAGGTATTTAGTTTGATTGTATTACCTACGGTGACAGTGGTATCGTGATAACAATCCATAATTTTTTCCCCTTTCAATCTTTTATAATTAGCGAAAATATTCACTTGTTTAGCGTGTCAGTCATAATTTTATATAAACATTAATATAGCTACGTTTAATTGAGCGTGTCAATATTAAACCAATTAAAACCAAAGAATAGCGTAGAATGATTAAGTTGTAATTCAAATCTATCAAAGAGTTTTTATTGTAACTGATAAAATCAGGATAAGGTTTTGTTATTTCTATATAATCAAAATTGCATTGGTAGAAATGCAATCTAAGGCGGAGAACACCACGATGTCGTTTGTAGCAGCCAAAGTCCGCGCCACAGAGCTGACTTTTCTATCTTATCTGTAGTTAAAACGGGGATGTAAGGTACCACAAAGCAAAATTATTTCACTAAGCCTGTACAAACAGACAGAGAAACAAAAAAACCAACTGGATTTGTTCTATTTCACTTCTTTCTTACATCCCTCTGACTCGTAGAGATATTTGGCCTCAACAGTTTTATTCTATTATATAAGATTTACATCGCGCGCTTCGCGTTTCTACAACGTTTTTTGTTTTTACTCGCAGTTCGGTCGTCAACTTGCACAATTTATTAAAAATGACAGTGCTTCTTTTCTTCTTTTTTTGTATACTTAGTATTTTTCTAATCGCTTTTATTGTGGTAGGTACTGTGATTATTCGTCTATTTTGCGACAATGTTGCACAAGACACAAGTATGCGAGTGCAATGGTGCAGTAGCTGTCAGCCAGCAGTTTGCATTGCGTGACCGAGCTAGGCGAGTCGAGCAACTGTCATGCGAGTAGCTGTCTACTGTCCCATCAGCAGCTCGCACTGTGTAACCTATCCTTAAGGGCTACGGCTATATTCCTTATTAACATTTTTGTTTCGTCGTAGTTGCTATCGCCGCTGCCTTCCCCAATCTGGAGCTGGTCATCAGTCTTGCTGGAGCTATCTTCTTCTCGACCCTTGGTCTTCTGTTCCCGGCCATCATTGACACGGTCTACAACTGGGACAGTCTTGGGAGATTCAACTACAAGCTTTGGAAGAACCTGATCATTGCCATTATATCTCTTATTGCACTGGTATCAGGGTCGTATGTATCGATTTCTCAAATGATTGAAGAATTTGGTGGACACGAAGACCATATTGATATTAATAATGGTACTTTCACGTCGTAATAAAAGAGTAGGTAAATGTAAGAAAAGAGACTTGTATTATATTGTTTATAAATCTTGTTGACTACTAAAAGTCTTTCTCGTGTGTCGGAAAACATTGAATTTCTCAAGAAAGCTTGTATTGAATGTGATCTTTCTGATTATGCACATTATATAATGCACATTTAGAGTAGGTACCTACAACTTTATTTTTTATTTTTTACCTTTGTTATAAGTGATTATGTTTTTTATTACTTTGAAAAATGCTTTAAATATATCACTACTAAAATTTAAGCAAATCTACGATAATGACTTGTTAAAATCACAAACATAATATTAAAAAAATACATTTAAATGTAAATAGCTCAAAAAAATTACTACCTACAAATAAACTCAACATAATAATGTTACTATTTTTAATTTCTAATGAAATAAAGTACAAATTTGGAATGATAATTGGTCGTACTTATTAGTATAATTAGCTGTCCGCCCGCGGCTACGCCCGCGTTGTTTCTTGACTTCTCCGTGCACAGTTTCCCGTAGGAATGAGATATTTTCCCGTGGTTAAAAGTATCTAAAAAATTGACGGGCGCTATAAGGTACTACCGCGCAAAATTTCATTCAAATCGGTCTAACGGTTTTGGAGATTAGCTTAAATGTACTGAGCCGTAAAAAAAAATTCTGATCTTCTTTATTCTTCTTTCTTATTGTTTTTCTTTAAATAAGTTACTGTATTTATTTACTAATCTCACGGGATCTCTTTAATTTCCCGGAATAAAAAGTATTCTTAGGTGATGATCGGTACAAAATTTCTTTTAAATCGGTTCAGTAGTTTCGGAGATTGATAAGCCCGTACAAATATGCTAGTGTCTAATAATGTCTAGTAATGCCTGTTGAACAAGTCCGGTAAAGCTTAATTCGTCGTACTTTTTCGACTCTAGCATAGGTCAATAAAAAAAAGTCCCTTGTGAGAAGTGCACCTAGTGCGAAATATACATTTAGAGTGCTCATTTTACGAAGTGCACATTCTGCTCCAAACCTAAAATTGAAATGACAAAAGTAGTCGTGCAGTTGCAGTTTGCTAGTGAAATCGACCTACAGAACAAGATGCTTTTCTTGTTTTCAAGACTCACACAATTTTATTAAAAGAGTTTAACAACATTTACAGTAGTAACAATCAATACTAATAAAGGATGCAAGTAAACATAAGCAGAGGAATCTGGTACATCAACTTCAGTATCTTTAGGAATGTATCCCACTTCGTACTCCGCATACGCTTTGTAAAACAAATCCCAAAATGTCATTCTTCTTGTTTCATATCGTTTGTGCGCAGACATTTCTAAATCAATGTTGAGGTAATGGTAGGGCGATCCTTTAGTTATTGGTTCCCATTTTACTGGCAAAAGCGCGTTTAATTCTGGAGTTGGATCACTGAAACAAAAATATAGCAGAGTGTTTTAAGTCAAGTGCAATATACGAATCTTTTAAAACTTTTGTAAGTTCTAGACTTACCGGTATTTAGCGAAATTCGTCCACAAGGCAGTTACTCTATCTATCACTAATTGGTCATTTTCTGTTGGTTCTTCAGGAATAAATTCCATTGAAAATAAATAAGATATCTCATCTGCATGAGCCGCTCCAGGTACGGTTAAGTTGTCTTTAATTTTGACAAAGTTTCTATCACCATCATAAGAGAAAAGGTATTGGTATACTTTCTCAACACCACCGTCAATATACTGTTGTATCAGTCTTATTGTTGGATAAACAAACATCATGTCGCTTACGAAGTCCAGCGACTCTTGCCTGACCTCATTACTTATTTCTTCATCACCTATATAGAAACGTCGGAAAAGTTCTGATATCTGTACTCTTTGAGTTTCATCAAAATTGAAACCAGATTGGAAAGAGTTTGTAAACATCGAATCCCAGATAAACCAATTGAGAGGGCCTTCATTTCCAGGGAATAAGGACAATAGTTCATGACTGTTAAATCCAAGCATCACAGCTACATCAGGAGCCTTTAAATATTGTGAGTTTATTCCATTTTCTGCTAGAAAACGCTCAATACCAGGGAATTCTTTTTCTAAGCAAGGTCCGAAGAATAGTCCTGATGCGGAAGCAGTATCAATGACTTCGTGTACATTAGCAGAACTTAAAAAGTGTATTGCGTCGTTTATATCATCAGTTTCGTAATTGAATGCCGCTGCCAATGTGAGCGGTGCTGTAGTTAAAGTATTTGGTCCAAGAGTAGATATTGGACCACTTTGCAATATTATATTCGTAAACAATTTTTCATTTTCTGATATCAAATGGAACGCGGCGGACATGCCACCAGCACTATTTCCGAAAAGTGTAACTTGACTGGGGTCACCACCAAACGATTCTATATTTCTCTGTATCCATCTAAGAGCTAATACTTGATCTTTTAATCCTGCGTTCCCTGGAACTTCAGGTGTGTCGAGACACATAAATCCATAAGGTCCCAATCGATAGTTAATAGTGACTAGAATAACATCATGGCGCACTATATACTTCGGACCAAACAAAAATCTACCAGCGAAACCAATACTAAACCCTCCTCCATAAATATAAACCATGACTGGTAGGAGATTTTGGGAATCGTTAGTGTCAGGTACGTATACGTTTAAATGTAAACAATCGAGAGATCCAACTGTTGTAAAATTAAATTCTTCGACTTGTGGACACATAGCAGAATCATCATTCGCTTCAAATAATTCTTCAAACGGCTCTTGTGGTATAGGATCCTGAAAAAGTAATTGCAAATACTTTGCTTATTTTGAATTTAAAAAATTTAAAAATTACTTTAAATTATGTTTTTTATTTCTGAAAAAGTATTTTCAACTGCACCTGACTATTTACATTTATATTTATTTGAAGAATTGGTTGCACAGTTTAGAGAAGCGAAATCTTGAAAAATAATTAATTTATTTCTTATATTTTTTACGTAGGTATTAATATATTAAAGTTTTCAACCCTTAAATAAACTTACCCCGAAGACATTTGATTCGTTCACTTTAGCGAAAGGTATGCCCATGAATAAAATGTAGTCTCCATCATCAGCTCTGATTCCTCGAATGGAGCCTAAATCAGTCTCAACAACTAAATCTTCGCTTATATTAGCATCAACTAGTAATGTTGTAAGAAATAATGTTATAAAAATACTATATTTCCAGAATATCTCCATGTTAGTCATTTTAGCAATAAAGACACATAACGAATGCAAAAATCATCGTGTACCGATGTATCTAGGTGATAAGCTATAAAAATATTAATATGCAGATATGTAATCGTAATGATGTTATTGATAGGCCATAGAACATTACCAATATCTATAGTAGGTACCATAATAATAATAAATAATAATAATTTATTAAAAAAAAAAAACATTTACAAGCCAAAATGTTTACATTGAGATACGGTAGGAGGTACATTTAATAGTGCTTATGGCTAGTGGTAGTTCCAAGAAAAGGAAATAACTGACAATTAAAAACGGAAGATCCTGTGCTATAAATGTCAGCTATACATTTTTAGGGTCACCGATTACCAGAGCAGACGTGAGGCAGATGCAGTGTTTTATTTTGGCGCTGATAAGGATGCTTAAAATAATGAAAAACAAAAATAGAAATAATAAACGAAATAACAAACAAAACTCGTTACGATTGTGAGTATACCTCGAAGACTGATAGATAACGTGTAAAGGTATGTTAGGTGTGTGTGTACATGTATATGTGAGAGTGAGTGTGAGCGTGAGGGTGTAGGTATATGTGTGTGTGTGAGTGTGTGTTGTAATGCAAGGTCACCTAAAATCTACCATGTCATGTTTGTGTTTTTCTGGAAAGGCTGATAAAGAAAACTGAAATAACTTAAGAGTTCCGTATCATTATTATAACGTGGGGCAAAGCCAACTGACGAAGCTGAAGACTTCGGACGGTAGAACCGTGTCATCTAAGCCTGAGTTACTGGAGGAAATCGAGGGGTTCTATGGACAGCTGTACACGACAACACGGACACCTGTCAGCCAAGCTGCAACTGACCCCAGAGCTAGGCTAACCCGACACTACACCGAAGACATCCCGGACGTCAGCCTGTACGAGATTAGGATGGCTCTCAGACAGTTAAAGAACAATAAGGCACCGGGCGATGACGGAATAACTGCTGAGCTTCTGAAGGCAGGTGGTACACCGGTCTTGAAAGCCCTTCAGAAACTGTTCAATTCCGTCATCCTCGAAGGTACAACGCCGCAGGCGTGGCTTAGAAGCGTGGTGGTCCTCTTCTTTAAAAAGGGTGATAAAACCCTTTTGAAGAACTACAGACCCATCTCGCTTCTGAGCCATATCTACAAATTGTTTTCGAGAGTCATCACGAATCGTCTCGCGCGCAGGTTCGACGACTTCCAGCCTCCCGAACAAGCCGGTTTCCGAAAGGGCTTTAATACCATAGACCACATCCACACGCTGCGGCAGGTTATACAGAAGACCGAGGAGTATAACCAGCCACTATGCTTAGCGTTCGTGGACTATGAGAAGGCCTTCGATTCGATTGAGACTTGGGCAGTGCTGCGGTCTCTTCAGAGGTGCCAAATCGACTACCGATATATTGAGGTGCTCAAGTGTTTGTATGAGAACGCCACCATGTCTGTCCGGCTCCAGGATCAGAACTCCAGACCAATCCAACTGCAGCGGGGTGTGAGACAGGGAGACGTTATTTCTCCGAAACTGTTCACCGCTGCAATGGAGGATGTCTTTAAGCTTCTGAACTGGGAAGGGCATGGCATCAATATCAATGGCGAGTACATCTCTCACCTTCGGTTTGCCGATGATATCGTAGTCATGGCTGAGACCTTGGAGGACCTCGGCACAATGCTCGATGACCTTAACAGAGTCTCCCAACAAGTGGGTCTTAAGATGAACATGGAGAAGACAAAAGTCATGTCGAACGCCCATGTAGTACCCACTCCAATAAAAGTTGGGGACTCATCTCTCGAAGTTGTAGATCATTACGTCTACCTGGGACAAACAGTCCAATTAGGTAGATCCAACTTCGAGAAGGAGGTCAATCGTCGAATCCAACTCGGCTGGGCAGCGTTCGGGAAGCTGCGCAATATCTTTTCATCCCAAATACCGCAGTGTCTCAAGTCAAAAGTCTTTGACCAATGTGTGTTGCCAGTGATGACTTATGGATCCGAGACGTGGTCGCTTACAATGGGCCTCATAAGAAGGCTTAAAGTCACCCAAAGAACGATGGAGAGGGCTATGCTTGGAGTTTCCTTGCGTGATCGAATCAGAAATGATGAGATCCGTAGGCGAACCAGAGTCACCGACATAGCCCGAAGAATCGCTAAGCTTAAGTTGCAGTGGGCTGGGCACATTGCGCGTAGAACCGACGGCCGTTGGGGCAAAAAGGTTCTCGAATGGCGACCGCGCGCCGGAAGACGTAGCGTGGGCAGGCCCCCCACAAGGTGGACCGACGATCTGGTGAGGGTCGCGGGAAGCCGCTGGATGCGGGCAGCGCAGGACCGATCGTCTTGGAGATCTTTGGGGGAGGCCTTTGTCCAGCAGTGGACGTCTTTCGGCTGAAATGATGATGATGATGATGATTATAACGTGCACGTTTCCCTGGCCACCACATAAGAGATACATGTATGTTTGACATACCAAAGTTTAAGGCATAAATACAGCAATCATAGTGCCAAATTCCACAATTACAGACAAAACTCGAACGACGCTATGGAGTAAAAACAGTGTGTTAGCTGGAGCACATCCCGCCAGCTGACACAAGCGAGATCTTCGAAACTACTTCGAATATTCGTGACACCCTCCTCCAAGGGGGACCCTTGTGATATTACGTGATTTTTGTCAAACCCCTTTCAAGCCTCACGTGATTAATGGACGGCCCCCAAGCTGGAAAAAGTCTTACTAATATTATTTGCTCGACGAATGTCCCGCTGGTACAAGTATTAGAATCCGTAATCGTAATCTAAGTCGAGCGTTTTACTACTCGACCACGGAAGCAGGCCACAGCAGAATATCAGCGTTTTGCTAAACACTAGCAAAACGTATGCTGAGCTATGGCCTTTTTAGCACTGTTTGGCACACATACGTTTCTTTTCTCTTTTTTTTTACTGTAATCTGAACTCTGAATTTTATATCTCACCTGTAGGTACTGATAATTTTCAGATAATAATATTTTTTTAGGATATTTAAAAGATATAGTGAGATATTAAATCAGTATCTTTTAGTATCTATCTACAACTGTGAGTCATGAAATTTAGAGTAGGTACTGATAATTATCAGTAGGTACCAGCTATAATTATTTCAACAACGTTGCAACAAAAAATAATTTTTATTAGTAATTTTCAGTGAGATATGAAATACTGCTGCGAAATAATGTAGCGTAGGTAAAGTGTTTCGGCTACTTTACAATATGACCTGCATCTAATAGGCATATTAATAATATGCAAGAAAAAATAAATGTAATCGTTTTCTGAAACTATCCTTAGTTATAATATATAGTTGTCCGCCCACGGCTAAGCCCGCGTTGTATTTTTTTTGTGGTAAAATGTACCTACCTAAGATGTTGACCGGGGATATAAGGTACCACCATGCAAAATTTCATTTAAATCGGTCCAACAGTTCCAGAGATAAGCGTGTACAAACAGACAGACAGACGCACGGACATTATTTTCAAAACTGTTTTTTTTTGTGAGTTCAGCTACACTCCCTGTACCACCTACAATCAGTTTTTTTTAAAACGATTCATTGTATAGACACGCCGATTCTTTAGTTTTATTATAGTACTAGCTGTCCGCCCGCGGCTACGCCTGCATTGTTTTTCGACTTTTCCGTGCACAGTTTCCCGTAGGATTTAATATTTTCCCGTGGTAAAAAGTATCTAAGATGTTGACTGGAGATATAAGGTACTACCATGCAAAATTTCATTTGAATTGGTCCAGTAGTTTCGGAGATTAGCCCGTACAATGTACTGAGCAGTATATAAGTTACTATAGTTTTTAATTATCCCACAGGAGCTCTTTAATTTCCCAAGATGAAAAGTACCTAAGATATTGACCGGGGATAAAAGGTACCATCATACAAAATTTCATCTAAATCGGTCCAGTAGTTTCGGAGATTAGCCCGTACAAACTGACAAACCGACAAACAGAAAAACAGAGAAAAAAAAATTTGAAAAAAATCTGGATATTGTTCTATGTCACTTCATACATCCCCCTGACTCGATTTTAAGCATTTTTTTTCTATGTACAGATTTTCGACCTCTACAATTTTATTATATAGATAGATATATAGATGTATGATAGAAGAAGATAGAAGAAGAAGATAACAACATTGAAAACAGTAAATATAAAAATCAGCAAAAAAATTACTGGCATATACAGTTCCAGTCAATTTAAGTATTATCTGTCTCTCGCTGCAAAACAAACTTTTATATGAAACTGTTATTATGGCGGACGTGACGTGATGCGACGTTATCTTACGGGTAGTACTATTTTTTACTTATATAGGTATATGATGTCGGATCTCTTTTTCTAACGTACTACGAGTATTTGAAATAAAAATAACTCTTAAAATATTTTTTAATTTTTGACAAAAACAACATTTACGATTAAGAATGATGATTCTAATTCATATTATTAATAGTAAAAAAATACTTATTCCCTACTATACAGAATTTTCCATAGACTTACAGAATTGTTTGGAAATGCATTGTTTATTGATTGCCTGCATATAATACGCCTTAAGGCTGTGTAGGTGTTCTGTTTATTTTTGTTATTGACCATCCTTTTTTGTACCCTATGCAAAGCAAATAAATGATTTGAATTGATTGATTGATTGGACCAATGGATGTTCAAAATTGACAAACTTTGATTCGGACACATAAACAGATCCAAAGACACTTTGCCTAAACCACCACAAACTGAAACAAAAATTCTTTGTTCACTATTTACTTTTTTTACTCATTTTAAAAATGCTTTAATATGTCATAGTAAAAGTATAAGGTACTAGCTTCCCGCCGCTTTACAATAATATAGCTTATACATCAGAATAACGTATAGGCTACTTTTTACCGCGGTAAAATATTTCTTTTCCAAGAGAAAAGCTAGTATTATTATAATAGGTACTAGTCTTCTAAAGAGTGCAAAAGAAATATATAATAAGAGGAAGGCAACCAGTCTAAATAGAAAATTGATAAATTGTGGTTCACCTGTTCTCATAATTCCTGTCAATAAAAGCACCCACGCTAAATTGGTTTGGTTCTCTAGTATAAATAGCCTTCAGTACACATTTATCATTTTGCTGACAGCTGCGATGCGGATCTCAATAGGCTCCTGGTTCCCAATATTACTATGCAATCCGGCACCGAACGTCCAATTCCGCGAACGCCCACTTCCCTCAACGTCCAGATCATTTATCAACCGTTTCCTCGAAGGCCCACATCGCCGAACGACCAAGTATTCGAAACTTGAAACTTAAAGCCGAGAAAATATTGAGAAAATAAATTGCGGACAATCTATGTTCACCTGCACTGTAAAAATAATCTGCATAGTGGTAGTTGTTTTTTTATAATATTATTTTATCGAAAATGAGTACCAAGTATAATAATCTACCGTTGAATTGAAACTTAAGAAATAAGTTCTTTTAAAACTCGGAATTGAAAATTAAGTAACAATTTATTTGTTTACGGGAACAGTTGATAAGTTTGAAATAAAAATGTTCGGTGTACTCTTTCAGTTTTACTAAAATCGTCCTACTTAACTGACTATCCCAAAAGAAAATATCATAAAAAAAAAAAAATTCGACGAAGGATATACCTACCAATTTATGAAATTCATTAACTAATAAAAGACCTGTCATAAAGTTAATGATTTTATATTAAAAAAGTAAGTAATGTAACTGTGAAGTTCGTATAACGTTTAGGTAATATTATTTCCATTGAACTTTTTTTACTTACGTCACACGTAAGAAGTACAAAAATGGATAAGACAAAACTCAATCTTATGTATTCTGAAGCGGAGTGATTCTGATACATAATAAATATTTTTATGAAGTGTTTTTGCTGTAATTTATGAAAATAAAATTCAAAAAACATTTTAAGAAATAATATATTTTAGGGATATCTGTATACAAAATGTAATATATAATTTATATAATTTCATCCATTGATTCATATTATAGTGTTCTCTCCAAAATGTGTAATATCAAATTAAAGACATTCATATTTTTCATCTATGAATCATATACTGTAGTATTTACAGTGCGTTTCATTTCATTGACTGTAAATTCATTTGCTTCACTCTCATCTCCTAGTCGTACCTTAACCTGTCCTTCGGGGAAATATCTGCTAGAGAATGTTACCTCACCTTCGCCACAAAACAGTTCCACAGAACTAGCGTCAACGTAGATCGTCCAAATAAGATCGTGCTGGGGCCGCCATTTTGTCCTACGAATACCATCATCACCCCCCCGATTTAGGGTAACAGTACCATTTATGTAACTGTAACTTAGGGTCACCGATGCACCATCACCTTCAATAACCACCTGTAAATCCTTATCTTTTGCAGCTCTTATTATAATTTCACCAGTTTTATCTTCTAATGCCACTGAATCTCCCTTTTCGCCTTTTCCACTGCGTAAACTATTACCTCTTGCAACTTTTATATCTTTTACTGGTTTTTGAATAAGTCGAAGATCACGAGTAAGTATTAATTTTCTTGGAATGGTCATGAATCCAGTAAAACCATCAGCACGTTCAGGATAATCTTGCTCCCACATATCGAACCAAGCAACAACAACTCTATCACCAGACTTGTCAATAATAGATTGCGTGGCGTAAAAATCATGACCATGGTCTAATTCTCTAAACTCAGTAATAGGTGTGAACATATTAGTACTGTAATCAAAATTTCCAACGATGTATCCAGTTTGGTACAGATTTCTATACTTATCACCTTGAGGTTGAATTCCTTGAGGCGAGAATAAAAGAACATATCTCCCTTTAAGTTCAAAGAAATCAGGACATTCCCACATATAACCAAGGGAGCCATCAGATTGATCCAAGACTGAAACTTGTTCCCAGTTTATTTTATCTTTAGACGTGTATAATAGTACTCTTCCAGTAGTCCCATTATTAAACGAATTCCCCAGTACTATGTAATAGATGTCCTCATGCTTCCAAACTTTAGGATCCCTTATATTCGGTTGATGATCTTCACCCAAAATAACTGGATTGTTTTCATATTTTTCAACATTTATACCATCTTTACTTGTAGCTAGAGCTTGACGCTGTTCGTGATCAGGATCTTCACCTGGATGATTAACATTTCCAGTATAATAAATAAACATGGTGTCATTTTCTACCAAAGCACTTCCAGAGAAAACTCCTGTTTTGTCATAATCTTTGTCAGGATACATGGCGATGGGCAGATGTTTCCAGTTGAACAAATCACTGCTTTTAGCGTGTCCCCAATGAGCGACCCCTGGTTCCAAGCTGGAATTAGGGTTAAATTGGTAAAAGAGGTGGTATTCGTCCTGGAAGACGCTGAATCCGTTTGGATCGTTCATCCATCCATAAGGTGGAGCTAAATGGTATCGTGGATAATAGCGATCATTAACCTCAGCTGTTGCAACGTAGGCTATGATGGTAAATAGGTAAAATATTTGTGGATGCACCATTTTTCCGCGTTACCTGTTTCGTCCGCGAAGAGCGGACGCTTGTTGGGGAATAATCTGTCATACTATCAGATCTCAGTTTTATAGTAATTACAGCGCACGACATCCGTTTGTTTGTCACTTGACAATGAACTTATTGTAAATTGTGCCATTATCTACAAGATTAGCATCGCTTTACGCCGTCAGAGGAGTAAAGTATAGGTTTTTCTATGTTTATGTGATTATGGGTGTTGTGATCAAGCTGACGATTGAAAAAAGCGTAATATTGTATACTTTTTTATAAGTTATCACTTACAGTATAGAAGGTAAAAATTTTCATACAAAAATATAGCTGATCATGTACACGTAATTCAAA
Source organism: Teleiodes luculella (assembly GCA_948473455.1). Lineage (NCBI taxonomy): Eukaryota > Metazoa > Arthropoda > Insecta > Lepidoptera > Gelechiidae > Teleiodes > Teleiodes luculella. The sequence goes on along the minus strand of OX419591.1, from coordinate 12,854,684 downwards.
TAAAGGAAATGTTAGGTACATAATGATTTTTAAATGATTTAATATTAGCTTCATAATCTATCTATAGTATACGACTAAATATAATCAAGAAATTGATTCCGTGTGTTTGTTCTTCTTTGACATTGAAACTGGGTAATGGATTGACCAGATTATTTAAACAGACGGATTGAGGACTGAAGAGTGATTAGGCTAGGTAATTTTTAACTCTGTAAAATATGTATCTCATTAGCACGGGAGAAGTCAAGAAACAACGCAGGCATAACCGCGGCATAGCGGGCAGTTCCTATAAAAATTACCAAAGATCCATCTCCGTCAAAAGAGCATTGTCAAAGTTTTAATTTAATTTATGCAGTCATATTAGTTGACAAAGCCATGTAAAAATCTTCTCTCCTTACCCAAATCATAGGTAATTGTACCTAATATATGTCTCGAGGGATTTAATTAGATAGATATCTTTTGAAACATTTTAAGCTTTAGGGTCGCGGGAATCCGCTGAACCTATCGTTGCGAAGATCTTTGTACAGCGAACGTCTTTTGGCTGAATGACGAAGAAACCTCTGGCGGCTGCACTTCTAAAAACTTAAAATTGCTGTAGAGGCGTGGTATATCTACGCGGTAAAGTAAACGGACCACTGATTGCAATGCAGAAAGGTAATGGCGCTAAGCAGCGCCGTACATATGGAACAGAGAAAGGTATGCTATTTGCGCGCTATAACAAAACAGCTAGAACAAAAGAAGGGGTTCATAAAAAAGAGAACAACTTTTCTAAATGTACAGTCCATTGACAACTAAATGGCGTATATTTGGGCGTTTATTTGACGCAATTACGGTGAAGGAAAACATCGTAAGGAAACCTGCACAGAGCCAGGCATGTCTCACTCCATAGTTTAGGTATGACCGGCCGATGCGTCTCCTCGCATGGAATTAGATAGGGAACTAAGGGTGTTAGAGAGTGGCGATACGCGATAGAAAGGGAAGCAGCTACTTTGTGTTTTTAGCTAGTGCCGTGCAACTCGAATTGCACTTTATTGTAACGGAGCTAGAGTTGCTATTTTTTTGAATTACTTGCTTTCCACTATTAACCGTTTTTTCGAAAAAAGTAGCCTATGTGTCATTCTGATGTATAAGCACGGAATACCAAATAGTCCCTAAGCTAGATTACTGTAAAGTTTCATTAAAATCCATTCTGTAGTTTTTGCGTGAAAGAGTATAAAACATACATCCATCCATACTTACAATAATTTATGATATAAGTACCTAGGATTTCAGTCAATTTTAATACGTGTAGGGCCTAAAAAGTTCAATTCGGCACTAAAATATGCGCGTGGCATACTGAATTACTAAAAAACCGCATATGAGCGGGGAAGGGATTCCGTTCGGAATATAGAGGTGTTCGGATTAGCCTGGGTACGGATTAACGAGGCTTTACTGTATTAATTTTCATCACTCAGCATTACAATTATTTTCATTTTGACTGCAACATTGAATGACATCACTTTTTATTATTTCACCTGCTTGTTATTTGCACGTGCAGGTTAAATAAGAAAATTATCATTTTCTGCAGACCGTGAAATATGAAATGAAACAGACACCTGTACCTATTGAAATATGTATCATACGGAAATGTATAATACTCGTATTATTGGCAATGCAACGAATGTCTTTCATAACGTATCTACCAAGAATTTCATTAACGTACGTTATTGAAATTATGAAAGAATGCGTGTGTGGCTCAAAGAAAGTAAGAAAGCTCAAAGTCACACAAAGAGCGATGGAGAGGGCTATGCTTGGAGTTTCCTTGCGTGATCGAATCAGGAATGTGTTAAAAAAAAAAAGTGGTAGTTCTATATACAGATCAAACATTTTATTGACTTTGTACGGTAGGGACTATTATTTGGTATTCTGTGGTACGGTCCTTTTAGTTTTAGTTTAGTTGTTACTATGTCCTGTTTAATTAATAAATGTGGTAGTTTATTTGATTTGTCTATTCGAACTCTACTTATTTATTCCAATTATTCAGTATCAAATTGAAACTAATTTAAATTAAATTTTGTTAGGGAATGAAAGTTAATTTGACTAGGCGCAATGCAGAGATGAATATTAATAAATCTTTTTTATTCGTATAGAAGACTAGCTTTTCGCCGCGGCTCCGCCTGCTTTAACGGTTTTTCCCATGGGAATGAGGTATTTTCCCGCGGTAAAAGCTAGCCTTTATTCTTCCGCAAGGTCTATTTTATTTTTGAGCCAACTCCGCCCGCTTTAGCATTTTTTCCCGTGGGAATGAGAATTTTTCCCGCAGTAAATCGTAGTGTATGTTCTTTCGCAGGGTCTATTCTATCTTTGTGCCAAGTTTTACCAAAATCGGTTCATTAGTTTCGAAGCGGATTAGGAATATTTTAGGTTTTTCTTTACATTATTGAAGTTTTAGTAAGGATCCCAAAATTTTTGAGAATAAAATATAGCCTATGTTACTCAAAGTGAATGTAGCTTTGTAATGGTGAAAGAATTTTTGAAATCGGCACAGTAGTTTTTGAGTTTATTCATTACAAACACACACACACCCACACAAAAATACAAATCTTTCCTCTTCATAATATTAGTATAGACTAGTATAGATATAGATTGGTATGATAGAAACAGGCGTATGTATACAGTATGCTATCACTACATAGTATAAGACAAAGTCGCTTTTTCTGTCCCTGTGTCCCTATATCCCTATGTATGCTTAAATCTTTAAAACTACGCCACGGATTTTGATGCGGTTTTTTAATAGATGGAGTGATTCAAGAGGAAGGTTTGTAAGTATAATACATGCACAATATACTTAAGGATAACCCACAATAACCATTTTCCCGTGCGGAGCTGGGGCGGGTCGCTAGTAGTATAACAAAGTAAGATCCGGACATGCGTATTCTTCTCCGCCAAAAGCTCAGTCTAGTCAGAGCTTTCGGACGGTCGAGTGCTTGGAAAGCTCTCTTAACGTCAAACTTCGGTAAAAGACGTTTTCGTTTTAGTCACCTTATAAAGTTGAAAATTGTTTGCAGTGTGATTGTGTGAGTTTTAAATTAAACCCTTAACTTTACTAGTTGAAAGAATGTTTAGAAAGTTTTTGTGAGAGTTGAAGTTTGTTTTGTGAAAATTAAATAGTGATTTGTTTAATAGTGGTTCGTTATAATAGTGATTGGCAATTTATGGATTTGTGTAATAAAAAAAAGGATTTTTCTAAGTTTTAGACACAAAATGTAAGTACCTAACTAGCTAATTTAGAAACAGAAAAATTTTGGTTATTTACTTTATTTTCTTTGTGATAATATACGAAAACAAACTAAACATTCGTTGTATCTAATTATCCATGAAAACAATTCAGCTAGAAGTTTTGTTTTGTCCGAATTAAAAATTAAACGTATTGTTGGTAATTTATTAATTAGAAAACCAAGAATCAGCTTTAAAAATATATTCAAAATGCTAAATTCGAAACAGAAACTTCGAGGATCCAAAGATAATTTCGATTTGATGAGTTAATATAAATTGATAGACATAGTGGCTTCCAGTGATCGGGGTTACGACGGTGGCCTGTCTTACCCAAAGTTTACAGGTAACTAACTGCCTCTCTGTGGGTACATAACTGAGACCTACGCAAGACTTGCAAATGCTGAAGCTGTGACATAATGCTTGCTTGTGACATAATGTTTAATAAAACATTTGTATAGATATTTGAAAAGATGCAACACAGTGTAGAGTTTCTTTTAGCCGTTTTTTTCCACATACGAACAACGGTCAAATGACAGTAGTATTATTTTTCCCTACCGTTAGAGGTTTCATGACTGAAGCATCCTAATGCTAGTTTGATGAAGGCTCTTCCCATCCCAATCCCTATGTTGTGAAGGCTATTTCCCGCACCCTACTAAGCGGTTCCGCAGCCGCCGCCGCCGACCCAAATATATCCTCTTCAAACTTAATTACTATTTAGTTAAATTACAGTTAGGTAATTTAAAGAGAAAATTTAAAGAAATGAACTGTGAGAACGGGTTAGAAATAAGTCTTTGAGTAACGCGGGCCTTCCATCCGGGACGTTATTAATAAAATACCCATAGTCACGGAAAATTCAATTTAATTCAAAATCAAAACTCATTTTAGTATTTTCTAAAACTTATTTTATCTTAAACTTAATATGTAAATTACAAAACCATGGTTGGCTCTCGTTTCAAATGAATAAAATGAACAAATTATAATAGTAACAATTTAAGAAAGAGCGGAAAAGGGTGTGCAAACGACCAGTTTATAAGCAGCCTGTTACAGAAAAAAGCGGGCGCGATTAAACGTCTCCCCCACAAAGGCGAATTTTGGCCTTTTTTTTATTTGTAAGAGATTTATTAATGTAATTTGTAAAGTAACTACTTACGATGTAATAATAACACATAAATGTTGCTTTATCAGTATTTATTAGTATTAGCACTATGTCAAAACAAAAAGTAATTTAGCTAACACGTGTACGTGAAAAAACAAAAGCGCTTTTCAGAATATTTATTCAGCTGTGTGTATTTTTCAATTGTGACGGTATAATTTAAATGACAATCAAAATGATTTGTGGATTTGAATTTGGTTCGAGAACGTGTTATGCTTTTATTTTATTTAGATGATAATGTCAACGTCGAATGAGCACTATTGTTTTCAGCTTAGTTCAATTCCAATGTTGGTTGAAATATTTCTGTTCGCGACGTAAGTACCTACTGAATGTTGTCTAAATGGGCAACAGCGTTTTCAGCGTTTAAATGCTCGGTACGGTAAATGCATGGATTGTGAAGGCTCTAACTAATAAAACGACGATCTGAACACATCACTGTTAAAACATATTTGAGAAAGGAAATAATTAAATATTGGATTTTACTTTTAACAATACTAAAATGAATATTATATTTTATTTTTTATTTTTTATTTTTTATTATTTTTTTTATTTTTTTTCCTTATGAACATGTTAACATAGTTATATTAACAATGTTGCGCGCCAAACTGTAGGTAACAGTTTGTTGGCGCATTGGTCTGGCGTGGGTGGTGGCGATGGACTCGATCTTCAAAGCTAAATGCTTTTTCTTAAATTCATAAAAATGCGTGGATAAACTGCCAGTAAAAAAGCGGCGAGCATGCATCATATCCCCAAAAATAAATCCGATCACTCAGGTCACTTCGGCTAAAATTCGTAGCGCCTTCGTAGCACTTTCGTAGCAGTTTCGTAGCACTTTTTTTGTGTAATTTTTCATTTTTATTGCATAAATATGATGCGGGGCGGTTCAATATAGATAACTAAATAAATATTTTATTGACTTTCGTTAGGACATTGCAGGCAGAAACACTTTTTATTGTTATTATTATAATTTAGGATATTTTTGGGAAGAATGTTCAGATAATTATTATTTTTCTATGCATATCCCTATAGTCCCGTAGGAATGAGATATTTTCCCGTGGTAAAGAGTATCGAAGATTTTGAACGAAGAAGGTACCACCAGGCAAAACAATTCAAATCGGTCCATCAGTTTCAGAGATTAGCGTAGCATGTACAAACAGACAAATACAAAAATCAATCTGGACTTGTTGTATTCGACTTCCTTCCCCTAGACTCGGTTTTTAGCATTTTTTTTCTATGTACTACAGACATTTGACCTCCACAATTTTATTGATTATAGATAGAAAAAGAAAATAGATTAGTGGTTTGTAGAACTTTTGTTGTCGAAGTATAATGTCTACGGTAAATAAAGGATAATATTTCGAGGTATCGACAAATGAACGCCGCCGTACTTAATCTATTTCAGATATTGCGTGATCTAACCAAAATGTTGCCTAAGCAATAAAGCGGCTGAGCGTTTTCAAACAAATTACACAGACTTGTCTGGCTCTTTTCGATTAGTAAAAAAACGTTCTTCAATGTAACAGCCCGGTCAAATTAGCAATAAAAGTAGTGGTCTAATAAAAAAAGTCTCCACCAAAATTTAGCTCTGTGGAAATTTTTGTCATTTTTAATTTGGAATTATAATTTCAGGAGTGTGGTATTAAAGCAAAATAATGGGTTTTAAGCTTCGATCAAATATGTTTTAAGCAAAGGTTTCAAAAATATATACCACTAATTATATGTTCATATGTAGGTAATTTTAAATAATAAATTCTTAAAAAAGTTTTACGCAGTGGATTGTTTTTGTTAATTGTTCTACTAATATTTCGAGAGTTTGTGAGAATGATTATTATTATTATTATTATTATTAATACATAATTAGCAAGTAAACATGGCGTAATAAACAATATCTGATAGGTAGAACTAACGATCTTGGTAATTATGATTTATCAATCATGAAACTTTCATTAGCAGCTAGCAGCCACAATTTATGTTAGGTTATCGAGGTATGAAAAAAAGGGAGAAATCTTACTCTTACTAATTTTATTAATGCGAAAGTTAGTGAAGGACGTAGGTATGGATGTTTGTTACTCTTTTACACAGAAACTACTAAATGGATTTTAATGAATGTTTACTATAATCAAGATTAATACTTTAAACTTTTAACAAAATTTGGAATTTTATATAAAGATTTTTCAAGCGCATCATTTTAAATGCGTTATATTTTATATTTACCTACCAACCGGGATTCGAACCAGGAACCTCCGTAACGTCAGGCCAGCTTTTGACCACTCGACTGTGACTCGACCGCGGAGGTTGGCGCTAAAATAAGACATCATAACCGGGTGCCACAATACATCGTAAATAGCCCATATAATTGACATGGGTTCTAGCCTTCCCTGAATGAATAGACCTTCGTCGATTATGCTGGCCCAGTGCGAATTGGTCAACTTCACACATCTTTATATTTTATTTATTTATTTTATTTTACTTTGAAAACCAACAGCTATCACATATGAAATAACAATAAATTATTTCGCAATTGTGTGCAGGTTGTATCACGATATTTTTCTTCACCGTAAGAGCGTCAAATATGAATAAATAAATCGAAAACAGATTGGTACGTGCTGAGGCTCGAATACACGCCTTCCGCATGGGAGACAACGGCAAAAGCCACTAGGCCACCGACGCTCACAGGCCGCAATACATAAATAAATTATGGTTCATGTTTTTTCTCAATCTCTTTCTTTTCTTACCCACTTTGTTACACTAAAACTAAGTCAACCGCGTGATTTTGCTTAACAAGGATAACGCGCGCGAATGATTTTGTGATATGATATTATAATGGCATGTCGCTCTTGTTCACTCTTCTCACGAAACTGGTTCTGAGGGATATACTGTCATCTCACTCTGCCATAATACGAGTACATTTTTCATGGTAAAATGCTCCGGCTGTTTTACTTGTTCAGGACCTATAACGCTTACGAAGTCAAATATGGGCTTGAATGATTGATGGTGGTTGCTCAGCTAATTCGATGTTCGGTTCTTGTCAGAAGTCACGAATATATAGAAAAGAATAAATTTATTGATAATAATGATTTATTTGTTGCAAACATGGTATTTACAGGTCTTAAAAATCATGTTTCGCCGAGAGGCATGCAAAAGTGAATAAGTAGGTACATAGTCAAATATATATTAAAAATAATAGAATAACAATAAAAAAAAGTCAGTAAATAATTAGAATCATCGGGTTATAAACTCACTTACCTAGTAAAAAGTTTAATCTTTAAGCCATTGGTACACCAATTTTACTTTAAATAATTTTATTGGCAGTATTTTAAAAGCTTTTGATAGTTTATTTATACAATGCAATACTCATACCTTAACACCTTTTATTATATTTCCTAAATTTAGGTACTTCCTTAAATACCAGTCTGTTTGGGTCTCTATAACTACGAAAGTTTCCATCGCTAGCTCTTTTTAATAAGTCTAGATTTGATTTTACAAAAGCACATGTCTTGTATATGTATAAGGATGGTATTGTCAACAAACCAAGGCTTTTGAAATATGGTTTACAGGACTCGAATCTATTAATTACAAAATTTTACTTACTTACTCTTCATTACACACAAGAACGATAAAATAAACACTAAAACAAACAGCCAATAGTACACAAATAGGCGTTCTTATTATGGAAATTATTTCTACTAGGCGACCCTCAAAGTTCTAACAGGTAGCCATCAAGTTTGTTACATTTTCCACCGTGAAGTAAATGCAATGTGATTAAGACTGTGTATCCGGTATAATTTTCCTCAACTAACTTTGAAAAGTACTCAAAGCGCCGACACTCCTTTCATTCAATTGGAATTTGAAAATTATAATGAACTTCTTACAAAACTTCATTAAAATGGTGTGATCAATCATTTGGCAAGTTTATATTTTCATTCCAATGTTAAATCTTCTAAAAGTTTACTTCGGTGGCGAACAAGCACAATGGCACGAGTTTGAACCCTAATGACCCTATTTTTTTTCTTATTGTATTTATTTTCTTTTTAAATTCATATTTTACCTGTTTTTATTTGACTCGAGGAAAACAGTCACAAAGGCATAGTCAAGAGCACGCTTAGCTTTTTTAAACATACTTTACGTCGTTCTTATGCGTAATAAATAAAGGAGACAATCGCGATGCTCGTGTTCAGCTTGACCTATCCTTGACTGTACTAGAAGATTGTAAGTAGACTGGTAGAAATTTCTACCCTTGCGATATGGCTGCCTTTTTTGTTTTGTAATATGTTTATCTTTTCATTGTCTGATACGAGCTGTCTGACACCCATATTACAGGTTCTGCTTGGTTTGTGGTCAGGCGGAGTTTAATAAGTTCCCACATATTTTTTATTTATATTCACTCTGATTTCAGGCTAGGCTGTTAACAAATACTTATATTGACAAAGGCTGAATAACAAAGATGATAGAAGAGTAATTTTTGGTCGACCTATAACAAATTAAGCCCGTCGCCCCAGTTTTTGTTTGACCCAGGCTAGTGGCTAGTTATGGTTAAAGAAGTTTGCGTAACGAATGAAAGGTACTCTTTACTTTACCCACTGGTGTCTGTAAATGTTACTCTACATAGATACTCTAGTACTCCTTTAATAATACGGGCAAAAAATATAGAATACAATGAAACTGTACAGGTCGATAAATCTATATAATAGAAGAAAAAAGCTAAAAACCGAGTCAGGGGGATGTAAGAAGTGATATTATAACATTATCCAGTTTTTTTTAATATGTTGTTTCTCTGTTTGTCTGCTTGAACGGGCTAATCTCTGAAAGTATACAAATTGGAATGAAATTTTGCATGATGGTACCTTATATCCCCGGTAAAAATCTTAGATAGTTTTTGGAAAATATCATTTCCTCCGGGAATCTGTGCACGGAAAAGTAAAAAAAACAGCACGAGCATAGTCACGTGCGGACAGCTAGTTTATATTATATTTGGATCAACCTCATTGGGGCCCATCCAACTTGAGCTAAGACATTCCTTAAATTCCTTTTGTCTAAATCGCAAAATTCGTTACGACTTTTACTTTGTTTTTTGTTACTTTAATTTTTATTTAATTTTGTACATTTTTTTTGTATTGTGTAACTACTTTAGGCAATAACTTTGATTCTATGCGTATTTTATTGTATCCTAATATTTTGGATATTTGTATTACTCAGTTGGGTTAATAAACATTACATTATTTTAGGGCAAGTTAAAAGAAACGAGTTTTCAATTCCGCATCTTATTTTTAGTGGATTTTAAAAAGTCATCAAACCTGTTTTACATGCCTTCCGAAACACAGAATCATCTTTCCTTTCGGACATTTATGAGAATCAGTTTGCAAAATCCAATGTCTCAAATTGTGTTCTTTTTAAATATTTACCATTTTCTAAAGTGCAACTGGGAGTCAATAAGCGGCCTTATTGCAATCTCTTCCAGGTACCTGTACGAGGTTTTAGACTGTAAAGGCTAAATTACAAAGAGGCATATTTCAATATTAAAATCTAGTGTGTAATAAAATACAATCCATTTTCCTTTGTTACAGGTAAAAATGATGACCATAAATTCGACAGATCTCTACAACGTCAGCCTGCTGCTACAAAAAATGGACAGCACTACGGAAACCGCTATCGTGCTAATGTACAACACTAGTGTTTCCAAAAACAGCACTAGTAACGCCTACGAATGGCGGTTTATACTGCCCCCCTATTTTATTATATTCATGTTATCGATACTTGGAAATTGTATGGTGATAGCAACACTAGCGAATAATAAGAGGATGAGGACAGTCACTAATGTTTATTTACTTAATCTGGTAAGTTAAAATTACTTTACTTATATCGTTAACAGCTCATTAACACGCTTTTATTAGGTCCACTTTTATGTAACTTTGTATGTAATAGAATCTAAGGTAACTAATTTAACCATCTTCCAAGGGTCGCAGCGTAATGAAATTTGGAATGTATACGTAATTCCGATAACAACACAATAATTTGACACATACAAGCTGATCTGATGCTGGAGCCGGAAGGTGGATAGTAGAACTCTTCAACGGCTAGTAGTAAACCTCCTGAATTTGGGCGCATTTGCTTTGTCTAAATAAGACCTTTATTTATAATTAATATTGGCTGTAATTTCACAAAAAGTGCGATCCCCCCTGTGAAGATATGATATTCAATAAATAAGAGAGCTGTAAGACGCATAACGAATTATTCGAGAACATCAAAAACCAAAAAATTATGGCCAAAATAGTAAAAAAAACCATTCTTTCCGAATTTTTGATTTTGGCGTTCGATATTTTGGAAACGAAGAGTATATGAAAATTTTAGAAAAAATCCCCTGGACGCCTAAAACTAAAACGACAAGATGATGAAAAAAGTCAAAACGAAATTTTCACATTATGGATTTATTTATTTCCAATGTGCTCACGAATGTGAGGCAGGAAATTTGTAAATTTTAAATCTTTTTTAAAATAACAATTGCTTGTTTGTTTATCGTGTGGGCTTCGAGGTTAACCTACCTCACAAACCCTGGTGTCGGAATTATAGAACCGCCTAAGGTTTCCGACATGGCTCCTATAACGACTACATCCGTGGATAGTAGTCGGGACCAACGGCTTTATATGGCTTCCGAAGCACGAAATCATCTTTCTTTTTCGGATCATCAGGTGAATCAGCCCGCAATATCCTAACTAAACTGGGGAAAGTCTGATGAAGTGTCATTCGTTCGATGAGTGCCCCGCCGGGATTCGAACTCGGATCTTCTGTAACGCCAGGTGAGCTTTTTGACCAATCGACTACGGAAGCTATTAAATTCGATTGTTATATAAAATCCTGCTGCTGGTTATATGTAAGCATATGTATTTTACCTCTCTTTCTCTCTCTACAGAAGGACCAACCAACCCGCTTATTTCCACTCAAGCAAAATAATTTTCATCTCCATTTCACTCAGAATTATTACGGTTATAAAAGCTTTTGAAAATGACGATTTCTCAGCATTTGAAAAGCTCCTGCAGATACAAAACGAAAAGTAATTAAGTACATACACTCCATGATAATCTTCACTATCACTACATAGTATAAAATAAAGTCGCTTTCTCTGTCCCTATGTCCCTATGTCTATGTCCCTTTGTACGCTTAAATCTTTAAAACTACGCAACGGATTTTGATGCGGTTTTTTTTAATAGATAGAGTGATTCAAGAGGAAGGTTTATATGTATAATACATGCATAATATACTGAAGGATAACCCACAATAACCATTTTCCCGTGCGGAGCCGGGGCGGGTCGCTAGTTTAAAAATAAAAGGCATCAAGCTTAGAGTATAAATAGAAAAAAATCTGGGAGGGCATCAAGCATTGACGGATAAATTAAGTTTCATTTATTTTGAACTAGCTTTCACCCTCAACATCGTTCAGAAGGTACGATTAACGAATATAGAGTGCTATGATAAAGATTTTCCTAGAATAATATTGCGTGCACAGAAATTGTAGTAATGTTTCTGAGCATATTTAATGATTGCATGTCTAATAAAACTCTTAGAAATACCAAATAATACAGATTTAAATATTTAAATTTTAATGATGTATAATTGCTTGCTTAGCGTGTGGGTTAACCTACCAATGTAAAATTTATAACTATCATTTATAGCTAAGTGAAATTGTAACTATCAAAAACAAAAAAGACAATTATGATTTTTTTTTCGTCAAATAAGTAAGTAAATAAGTTATAAAATCTGCATTAGAATTGAGTTTCATTCAGCATTTTAACAATATAAGGGCTTTCTTTATGCCATTTTAATTTATTTATTCTTTTCTTTTCTTTGTTACAGGCAGTATCAGACCTTCTTCTTGGTGTATTCTGTCTACCTTTCACTCTCGTCGGTCAAGTATACAGGAGGTTTCTTTTTGGTGCCACCCTATGTAAACTAATACCATTTCTACAAGGTAAGAATAAACACTCTTATCAAATAATAATAATAACGCCTGCCACTATCTCCCAGTGGTTAGAGTGTTAAGGCCGCCATTTGCCTTCTCTCTCTTTGTGTTTTATTTGTACTGTATAATTGTTTTTATTTTGTGCAATAACGTATATTGATTTTGATATTTTACTACTCCAATTGAGTACGTTTCGCTGCTTGAAATATACATTTTAAGAGTTTTTAAGCTAACACCATATAAATAGTAATACACCATATAAACACCATATAAAATGTGACTCATAATACACATTTAGGTACAAAATGAAGGTAGATATTTCTGTAGTCATCGGTTGTCAAGGAATATTAAAGATAAGCAAGGCATAGATTCGTATAGCTTCGTTCATTGTTTTTATAAATATAGCTACGCCCGCGTTGTATTTCTTTTTTTCCGTGCAGTTTCCCGTAATGCGATATTTTCGTTGTAGTCAATGAGATATTTTCCCGCGGTAAAAACTATCTAGGATATTGACCAGGGATATAAGGTACCACCATGCTAATTTTACTTAAATCGGTATAACAGTTTCGGAGATTAGACCGTACAAACAGACAAAAAGAGAAAATAAAATGGAATAAAATCTGGGTGTTCTCTGGGTGTTTGACGCCGCTGTATGTGTCCCGAGTACATTGGTCTACGAAGGCATAGGATGTCGTATTCGGATAACTACGTTCAGAAGAAGTTTAACCTCAGGTTGAAGATCGAGCGGTTGGTGCCTCACCATAGGTCGAGGTTTAATTTGTTTTTGGTGAGAGTAGGTACCCACTCATCACCTCCCAATCTTTATGAAGGAGGACTTCTGGCCGCAGGGTGTCGTCTTTCGGAAATTCCAAGGACGTCTGCCCGCCGACCTCTCTCACACGCCGAAGCTTAGTGTGGTTTATTTTTTAGATTAAGTATAAAATATGTATGATAGTCTATAAGGTATTTATGATATGGGCCTCTTTTTATATATTTAATATCTACTCGTATATTGCCGTAAATATTGCCTGAAATAAATGGATTTATTATTGTTATATCACTTGTTACATCCCCCTGGCTCGATTTTTAGATATTTTTTTAAGTACTGGTTAGATAGATATATTAGGTATTTTTTATACCTCGGGTTACAATTATTTATTTGAATTTTAAGTGTGGTTATAGCAAGGATCTTATTTTTTAAAAATATATACGTAACCTTTGTTACCCGGAGATAGCATAGCTTCCCAACTGTGAAATATTTTTTGAAATCGGTTCAAGAGTGTCGGAGCCTATTCAATGCAAACAAACAAAAACTAAACTTCTACAGTTTTATTATATAGAATATCAGAATGTTAAATAACAGAATAATCAAAACTGCATTTATTTCTTTCCACACGGAACATCTACAACCCAACAAATGCTACAAAAAAAAATTTGTTCTATTATAGGTACTATTATGCTACTAAAAAAAATTAGATGAATTCTATGTGCTTAAATAGTATTAAGTGACGACATTACAATCCAGCAAACTTCATACAGTTAACAAAAAAATGAATAATATAAAAAATATATTTGATGTTCATTTTATATTATGTAGCTACTATACATACATATTTGCATAATAAAAAAAATATTTCATTGCTACCACCAGTGGTCGGAAAGAGGAGGCCGTTTTCTAATCAAATTTTTCTATGCACCAATATTTTCTTTTAATTTTTCTTTCTCCGAAGTTAAGAATTGTTAAGGGTTAAGGTAAAAAATATGTATTATGTATCAAAGACAATTCCCGATATTACAGAAAAACTAAAATTCAAGGATATATCCATAGTTTTGATAATATCACCCCTTTCTTTCCGATCTCTGGTTACAACTTTATTTTACTGTTTCTGATGCGATTGCTCAGTCTGCTGAATCTCTTTAGTACAGCGAGTTACTCCAGATCCGAGGGTCCACCCAGGAATATTTCTGACAAGCTCATCCAATTCGGCTTCAGAAGGAATATTCTTAGCAAAGATGCCCGTATACATTATGTTTCCTTTGGGTCCTCCCATAACAGTTGAAACCCCGAAGTTTTCGTTGAGCTTTCGGAGCACCATTTTAGTCTCATGTTTTAATTCGCTGCATGTATCCATTGCTGTCAACGTGCCCGTCACATCTTCAAGAGCGTGGCCATTTACGACACTGACATAAATTTTCCTGCTGCCATCACTATGATAGTTTATCTTAAATACATCTTTACCTCCACATTTGAGGGCCTCAGGAATAGACGTATCAAAAGTGAATTTCTCCATACAAGATGTATGTGAAGTATAATCGTTATCTGATGACCACAATTTGACCGCGGTCCATGTTCCGTTGAAGAAGTCCAGTTCGGTTGTACTAGCAACAGCCAGGAGCGTTGCAAGAACTAATACTTTCAACATGGTTGCTTCGAAGTTCTTGTCTAACTGAATATGTTTTCCAAATGTCTGACGCCTTTTATAGTTGTCGAAATTGATAAGAAAATATCCCCGCTACTCTATAGGCCAAGATATCCGTAGCTTTAGCGATAACGCGCTTTTATTACGAGTATATAGGATCTAATATTAGGAGTGGTCAGTAGGTATGGGAAAGTCTAAAACTATGGACATAAGAATCTTCAGTAGTTCATATCTATGAACCATGAACCTAAGAATCATTTCATCGATTTTAATATCGAGAAAAACTGCATTCATCACTACATAGTATAAAACAAAGTCGCTTTCTCTGTCCCTATGTCCCTATGTCCCTCCCTTTGTACGCTTAAATCTTTTAAACTACGCAACGGATTTTGATGCGGTTTTTTTTAATAGATAGAGGGATTCAAGAGGAAGGTTTATATGTATAACACATGCATAATATACTTAAGAATAATCCACAATAACCATTTTCCCGTGCGGAGCCGGGGCGGGTCGCTAGTTAAAAATAACTTGTAGTCGTCTCTGGACACAAACACGAACATTTTGCAAAATTAAACTAACCAATTTCTATTCAGATATCGAAAAAAAAAAAAAAAAAAAGTAAAGTAAAGTATTTTGTATTGTATTGTATTGTATTGTAAGTAAATGAAACAAAGTATCTAAAATGAATACAAAAAAAATAATTAATATTATTTTTCATAACTTTATAACTTCTTTATCAAGCAGCCTAACAACAAGGAAAAGTCACTGCGTGACCCTAACTGATTGTCTTGTTTGTTGGTCGTTTCATAGAAATATATTTTACACTAGCTTTCCGCCGCGGCTCCGCCCGCGTTAACAGTTTTACCCGCGGGAAGGAGGAATTTTCTAGCGGTAAAAGGTAGCCTTTGTTCTTTCCTGAAGTATATCGTCTATCTTATAGTCTATATCTATAGTCTATCTTTGTAGGTAGGTACCAACTTTCATCAGAATCGGATAGGTAGTTTCGGAGCCTATTAATTTTTATGAATGTTGTAGGTATTTTTTTTACACCCTTACATTATTTGAGTTTTACCACAGAATACCAAATAGTAGTCCGTTTTACTCAGCATCTCAAATTATTTGAAAATATAGGAAGCTACACTATAGGTATAGGGTAACATAGACTACCCTATACCTATAGTGTAGCTTCCCAACATTGAAATATTTTTTGAAATCGGTTCAGTAGTTTCGAAGCCTATTCAATGCAAACAAACAAAAAAAAAATTTCCTCTTATAATATTAGTATATATAGATAGATAGATAGATACAACAAGCTTATTGTTTTTGGTAATTTTGTAGTTGTAACTTTTGTTAAAAATATATATAAAGTTTATTTCGAAAATAGACAAAGTTACATAATTTAGCTTCCGCCAAACTGCATGGCTATATAGTTAGCATTCTATATATATTGTTTTGCTAAATTTATCTAGCAACCACTTCTTAGTTTTACTCTCAAAATAACTTTTGGTAGAACATTCTGTCTTAATTTCCCTAGGCAAGTCATTTTATAACTGCCTGCTTTCCAATAGGATAAGAGAATACGCACGACAAATTTATGTCTGTCACGCGTGGACCGGGCATGTTAGAGGGGATGTATTTTATTCATTTTGTCTGTACTGTTGTTCGGTAACAGGAGCTTTCGCACTTGTAATTATTTTTATATTTACTTGTATTTTCTACATATATATAATTTAATGTATCACCATATAAAATTTCATTTAAATCGGTCCATTAGTTTCGGAGATCAGCCCGTATAAACAGACAAACAGACAAACCGATAAAAAGAGAAACAAAATTTGAAAAAAATCTGGGCAAGTTCTATACCACTTCTTACATCCCAATCGTGGTCCCACCTCTCTGTACTCCCTATTTATCTATTAATCACGTGAGGCTTGAAAGGGAAGGGAAGGGTTTGACAAAAATCACGAAATATCACAAGGGGGGAGGGGGATTTGGTAATATATCACGTGTATTTATTTTTTCCAATCAAAAACAACCTGCAACATTTCTGTCTAGGAATTTTTTACAGAATAAAATAAGTTTATACTTTATACCTGTATTTAAAGATAATATTCTAAAAATTTTAAGATTCTTGCAGGTACAAAAAATACACGTAATTTTGGGTTTGGGGGGAGGGGGTAGTCTTAAACCTCACCACGTATCACCAAGGACGAGGGGGTTAAAAAATGCTAAAAAAAAAGATCACGTGATATTAATCATTACCCGACTACGGCGCAGCAAAAAGGAGGGTTATGATTTTGACCGGTATGTATGTATGTATGTATGTATGTATGTATGTATGTATGTGGTTATGTTCATCTGTTCCCTCATATCTCCAAAACTAGCAGTCGTATTTTAACAAATGGGGTGTCATTTGATGCGTCTTAATCGTCCGCTGGTTATAGGATATGTGGCGTCACACTAAATTTAATATGGCGCCCTCTACAGGACATAAAGTCGTGAACTAAAAAAATATTTTTTTTAATTGGTACCGTGTGGGGTATCAAATTTGAGGGCTCAACTGGCACAGTTCAAATATATATAAATATCATTAGTTAGTGCTCGCGGTTTCGCTTGCGAGTATCGAAAAATTGAAAAAAATTTATATAATCTTGACTGAGATGTGAGCCAGGTATGTCTTATCTCCACATGAGCTCGGAGTACTACCACCAAATGCTGAAGGTGGTAAAAGCAATTCTGCTGGCTAAAACTCCCATTTTATATTGTTTCTGCTTGTTCATCTGTTTGTACGGGTTAATCTCCTAACTTATAACTGTTGCACCGATTTAAATGAAACTTTGCATGGTGGTATCTTACATCCCCGGTCAACATTTTATTAGTCAGCTACAATTGGAGCCTGAAACAAAGACGATCGACTTAACCTTTTTGCAGATAGTCAAAAAGTCAGAACGAAATTTTCACATTACAGATTCACATACAATGTGCTCGATAAAAACAAATATGTATTATATACGTCGTCTAGCTTAATAAAAAAAAAACCAGTAAATATAAATATCATTCAAATCGCCGACGTTACT
Source organism: Teleiodes luculella (assembly GCA_948473455.1). NCBI lineage: Eukaryota > Metazoa > Arthropoda > Insecta > Lepidoptera > Gelechiidae > Teleiodes > Teleiodes luculella. The sequence continues at coordinate 12,836,828 of OX419591.1, read as the reverse complement.
AAACATTTGGCATGTATTTCACTAAGCCGTTTCCTACCTGGAGGAGCCCGAACTTGGTATGTACAGAAGCCAGCACATGCGGTTGGACATTCGCACAACGAAATTCACCCGCTAAAGAATACGGGCGCTCCGAAGGTCGACATGTTCAGCCGCATATGCTGGCTACTGTACAATAAGTACCTACATATTGAAAACATTTCATGCATTTTTATAAGTAAGTGTATAGAGTGCCGCAAACGGCTTTGCATCGCGATCTGTTTGGGAACCGAAAAGTTTTACGGTAAAATAGTGACGCCATTTAATAAGCCGTAAAGTGTCCGCACGGCAAAATAACGCGACCGTTCAAAGAGACGTAAGGTTTTTTTTATCATCCTTTGTCTAATCAACAAATCCGGTCAACAAAATACAAAGCCAACGGGCTAATGTTAATACTTTTTGAGTAAATTGACTCTAAAAATCTGAATTTCCGGCGGTCGTCGGCCCCTGCCGCGGCACGCTCGCTCCGCTCGCTCGGCTCCCTCCGCTCTGTTATTGACATCAGTTTAACCTAACCTAACCAACCGATTTGTTTCTGGGTAGAAAAATATTTTGATTAAGCGGGGGACTGCGCCCTCCGATCCCCACCTTATGAGGGGCTTCGCCCCCCATCCCCCCCTTCGGTTAACGCCCTTACTCTATACACTCCCCCCGCTCTGTTATTGACATCAGTCTAACCTAACCTAACCAACCGATTTGTTTCTGGGTAGAAAAATATTTTGATTAAGCGGGGGACTGCGCCCTCCGAACCCCCCCTTATGGAGGGGCCTTCGCCCACCGTCCCCCGCTTCGGTTAACGCCCTGACTCTATACACTCCCTCCGCTCTGTTATTGACATCAGTCTAACTTAACCTAACCAACCGATTTGTTTCTGGGTAGAAAAATATTTTGATTAATCGGGGGGCTGCGCCCCCCGAACCCCCCCTTGTAGAGGGCGCTTCGTCCCCCGTCCCCCGCTTCGGTTAACGCCCTGACTCTATACACTCCCTCCGCTCTGTTATTGACATCAGTCTAACCTAACCTAACCAACCGATTTGTTTCTGGTAGAAAAATATTTTGATTAAGCGGGGGGCTGCGCCCCCCGAACCCCCCCTTATAGAGGGGGCTTCGCCCCCCGTCCCCCGCTTCGGTTAACGCCCTGACTCTATACACTCCCTCCGCTCTGTTATTGACATCAGTTTAACCTAACCTAACCAACCGATTTGTTTCTGGGTAGAAAAATATTTTGATTAAGCGGGGGACTGCGCCCTCCGATCCCCACCTTATGAGGGGCTTCGCCCCCCATCCCCCCCTTCGGTTAACGCCCTTACTCTATACACTCCCCCCGCACTGTTATTGACATCAGTCTAACCTAACCTTACCAACCGATTTGTTTCTGGGTAGAAAAATATTTTGATTAAGCGGGGGACTGCGCCCTCCGAACCCCCCCTTATGGAGGGGCCTTCGCCCACCGTCCCCCGCTTCGGTTAACGTCCTGACTCTATACACTCCCTCCGCTCTGTTATTGACAACAGTTTAACCTAACCTAACCAACCGATTTGTTTCTGGGTAGAAAAATATTTTTATCCCGAACCCCCCCGTCCCCCGCTTCGGTTAACGCCCTGACTCTATACACTCCCTCCGCTCTGTTATTGACATCAGTCTAACTTAACCTAACCAACCGATTTGTTTCTGGGTAGAAAAATATTTTGATTAATCGGGGGGCTGCGCCCCCCGAACCCCCCCTTGTAGAGGGCGCTTCGCCCCCCGTCCCCCGCTTCGGTTAACGCCCTGACTCTATACACTCCCTCCGCTCTGTTATTGACATCAGTCTAACCTAACCTAACCAACCGATTTGTTTCTGGTAGAAAAATATTTTGATTAAGCGGGGGGCTGCGCCCCCCGAACCCCCCTTATGGAGGGGGCTTCGCCCCCCGTCCCCCGCTTCGGTTAACGCCCTGACTCTATACACTCCCTCCGCTCTGTTATTGACATCAGTCTAACCTAACCTAACCAACCGGTTTGTTTCTGGGTAGAAAAATATTTTGATGAAGCGGGGGGCTGCGCCCCCCGAACCCCACCTTATCCAGGGGCCTTCGCCCACCGTCCCCCGCTTTGGTTAACGCCCTGACTCTATACACTCCCTCCGCTCTGTTATTGACATCAGGCTAACCTAACCTAACCAACCGATTTGTTTCTGGGTAGAAAAATATTTTGATTAATCGGGGGGCTGCGCCCCCCGAACCCCCCCTTGTAGAGGGCGCTTCGTCCCCCGTCCCCCGCTTCGGTTAACGCCCTGACTCTATACACTCCCTCCGCTCTGTTATTGACATCAGTCTAACCTAACCTAACCAACCGATTTGTTTCTGGTAGAAAAATATTTTGATTAAGCGGGGGGCTGCGCCCCCCGAACCCCCCCTTATAGAGGGGGCTTCGCCCCCCGTCCCCCGCTTCGGTTAACGCCCTGACTCTATACACTCCCTCCGCTCTGTTATTGACATCAGTCTAACCTAACCTAACCAACCGGTTTGTTTCTGGGTAGAAAAATATTTCGATGAAGCGGGGGGCTGCGCCCCCCGAACCCCCCCTTATAGGGGACTGCCCCCTCCCTCGCTTTGGTTAACGCCCTGGCCTGTATTTTCATAGCCAGTGACCTTTTAGGGATCAGTGACCTTTGAGGTCTGTGTCGTTTTTGAGGTCGATGACCTTTTAAAGAAGCGAGTTATTTAAAATAATGTACTAGTGTGCCGTAAGCTTACGGCATCATAACCAATTGTTTTATGTTACTTACCGCTTGCGGCACTCTGTACACTTTCTTTTTATAAAACAGATGACGGAAATCATGCGCTTTATTCTAGGAATGGCTTATGGAGCCCTCTTATTAGAAACAACACACAATAGGTACCACTACCGGAAAACAATTTTTTTTTTCATTTCTCACAATAAAATAATGACGACATAACTGTCCCCCCATGGGAATATTTTTGGGAACTGCCGGTCAAAATGATTGTTTGGACCTAAAACTGTGTACCAAACGACTATCCTGTACATCGATTTGCGTTTTTTTAGCGTTAAGCTACGCACAGAACGGACCTGAAAAGTAATTATTATAACCCCAAAATTATTTAAATAAAAATAAGTTCAAAAACTAAAACCCGACTACTGATAATTCGAGCTCTAAAAAGTAAGAAACAAGAAAATATTTTCATCAGGAATTATGCACAAATTATTCAATATTTTATCTTTCATGCAATAAAAATGTTTTACGTAGGTAAAGGGAATATTTCAATGTACTTATAACTTATTCGTAGTGATGTTCAGTCAGAGGATAGCCGTGGTCGTATGCCATTTTGCCTTAATTAAACAATAGATTATAATTTAAATTATATTAGCATTCGGTCTTTGGGGCCTTTGTCCAGCAGTGGTCGTCTTTCGGCTGAAATAATGATGATGATGATGAAAGCATTCATACATTTCATGGCTTCCTTGATGGGAATAGATTCTATTTGAATAGTAGACCATTCATAAATTTCATATCAAAATGGCATACGACCACGGCTATCCTCTGACTGAACATCACTACGAATAAGTTATAAGTACATTGAAATATTCCCTTTACCTACGTAAAACATTTTTATTGCATGAAAGATAAAATATTGAATAATTTGTGCATAATGATTCCTGATGAAAATATTTTCTTGTTTCTTACTTTTTAGAGCTCGAATTATCAGTAGTCGGGTTTTAGTTTTTGAACTTATTTTTATTTTGTTTCTGTGCTAAAAAAATATTTTCTATTAAGCGTGTTTTTTTTGTTTTTTAATACTATAACCTTAAAATTATTTAGCTTTTTATAAAATGACAAGATATATTAGATTATGCTCGTATCATTTGTCGAAGAACCAACAAAATATGTTTTTAAGTTTATTGGTAGGTAAAGCCCGATAACGATAGTTCAAATGAAATAATATGTATGTTGATTTACATTATTTTTAATTTGATATAATTATAAATTATATAACCGATGGATGATGAAATTTAGTTACCACGCAAATCAAGGTTATGATATGAGAATGCTGATAACTTGTTTACATATGTATTTTACTTCGTGAGCAGGAGGTATTGGGCGTATCTATTCCGGCGTGGCCGCTAAAATCTCTAAAGTTAACTTCTTGGTCTTTTTCATTCACATGGGAACCGAAAAGGATGGGAAATGAATGAATAAAATTTTGAATGAATTATATTTTATATAAGAGCGCAGCTGTTAAATTAACCTTAAATATGTATGGGACATTTTCGCATGCCTGCTAAACTAGTGCGAACTACGCGTAAAATCGATGTTTGACTACAGAATAAATAATAGTACTAGGTAGAGAAGGCGTACTCTCTGATATTCTAACTTTGGTTTGACGTTTCTAAGAACGTGAAAGGGTCATTATAGTTTTTAAATTTAAGTTAGAGTGTAATACGTAGAATAGGCTTCAAAGCGGAAGAAATCCAAACTTAAATTTAATTTAGTAGCTTACCACCGCGTCTCCGCCGCGTTAACAGGTTTTCAGGTGGGAATGAGGCATTTTCCCGCGGTAAAAGTTAGCCTGTGTTACTTAGGTGAATGGGCCTTGGTCGACCACGCTCGCCCGACCAGAACATTTATGTAAGAAAAATATGGGTTACTTTGTCTAGAGTTGTGACTTTGAAGAATTCCCACCATTAACTTCAATATTACTTTGTTCAAATATTGTATTTGAATTTTTCAGATGAGAATTAAAATATATTCTTTTTGTTTCAGCTGTCTCCGTATATGTTGACGTGTGGACCTTAGTGGCTATATCCTTAGAGCGGTATTTCGCAATTTGTAGGCCGCTGAAATCAAGAAAATGGCAAACACAGTGCCACGCCTATAAGATGATAGCGACGGTTTGGGTGGTGTCGATAATGCTGAATTCACCCATTCTTTTTGTCTCGACTCTGCAGCCTATGAGAGGGAATGGTAAGCTTTTTCAAATACTTCACACATGTAAATGTTTTATGTCTCTGCATGTTATAATAATATTTTTCTTGTTATAATTGCCATATTTCATTTTATTTCTATTTTACTTTCACATAATTAGTTTCATTGCTATGATAGTATCCTAATGTTGTAATCTATGGTTGTAATCGCAACATAATGCCTACTTGACGAGCACTGATCTCCATATAACAGGCCTAAGATTAGTTTGGAGATCAGGGTTTTTCCTGAGGAACATAGGTAGAAATCTCAAAATTAAAATTCAAGTAGTCATACAAAGTGGCCGGTCACGTGATTGAAGTTTATATGACAAGTTGAATTTTAATTTCGAGACTTCAACCTATGTTCCTTGGAGAAAATTGTTCACTTAGAGAATAAATATACATAGAGCACGCGCATCGCTCCGCTGCCTTTATGTCAAGCGTAAGCAAATTTTGGCAGATTTTATATGGGCGGCGGTGAAATTAATAACATTTTTCTTTTTTCATTTCTTCCTCGAGTCATGTTTGCAACTTATCACTGCAAATTTCAAAATGTTCTTCTATTAAATTTCTTATTTTCACCGGGAAAAATAATCAGCTCCGTTAAGCATTTGATACTAAACGAACGCGCTGAAGATATTCGGACTGTTCATGTATCCGTGCTTACGAGGCGTACTCTATCCCTCCCAGAAAATTTTCTATTTATACTCTAAGGTTGTTCAGTTTAATGAGTACTACCAATATGTTGCGGATAAACAACTATTCATTTAACACCTATTTTCTTCCACAGCATACAAATGCCGCGAAGTCTGGTCTAGTCTGGAACTGGAGCGGATATTCAACCTGGGATTGGACGCTGCACTGCTTCTAGTACCATTCTTCATAATGTCGTTCGCCTACTTCCTCATCGTACACAAACTATGGAGGGGAATGAAGCACGAAATACAACATAATTTTAACAGACAGCAGTGTGAGTGTTCTTTATCACAGCTCAAGGGATTTTTACTAAGACAAATAAAAGAAAAGTGTGTCCGGAAAGAAAAACAATATCGTTCTTCAGCTGACTGACATAAAAAACCATTTTGGTCTCGGTTACGGAGAGTTCATTGGTTTTTTTTTAACCCCCGATGAAAAAGAGGGGTGTTCTAAGTTTGACGTGTGTGTCTGTCTGTGACATCGTACCTTCTAAACGGATGCGCCGATTTTGATCTAGTATTTTTTGTCTGCAAGGTGTCACAATCGAGAGAGTTCTTAGCAGATCCAAGAAATTATCTTTCCCATTTGAAGATTATCAGCTCTTTTCTAGTTGTTGAAAGGATCAAGTAACGGTTTTGTGTCGGGGGTTATTAAAATGATTAATTTAGTGTTATTTTTATTGTCATATGCACGACGAATCAAGCTTCACCGGACTTGCGGGGGAGCGGAAGGCTCTACCCCAAAGGCGGCTCAAGGGAACCTCGAGCCTAGGCCTCGCGCGTTGATACGAAAAACCATTGTGAAGGAGACGACGCCTGAGGGGCTCCGTCTCTGATTACTAGTTTTGATTTTGATTGTGGCCGCGCCCCCGCCGGCGGGTACGGGCATAGTTACCTGTAGGCCTACTATGTAAGTAGCGACAGGCTCGAGAAGCTGTCAAACGCGACATATTGACGGAACTACTATAGCTCTAATGTCACTATGTCGCGTTTGATAGCTTCTCAAGTCTCGCTCCTTACATAGTAGGCCTACTGAAGGGTAATTGTTACCTAAACTGTGTTCGTTGGGTCGCAAGCTTTCCCAAAGATTGCTTTTTCAGCGATTTGCCTCCACTTATACTGGTTAGAGACGCTGCGAGTACATTGGACCATGGTAGACACCGTAGCTTTTTTTATAAGATCAGAAATATTTTTTTTATATATTCAATTCATCATACAAATTATTTTCAATACAGACAGTCAATAAAAAAATGTCAGTTTTCAAAAAGCCCACCCATCTCGTTCCCGGAGCAAAAGTGCCCATGACACTCGCCGCGTTGCCGCGTTGAATCGCTACGGACAACCTTTGCACCAAGAACGAACCTGAGCGTTTGTCTAAACCCTTGTCCCGCCGCAAGCGACCAATCATCATCAGCATCATCATTTCAGCCGAAAGACGTTCACTGCTGGACAAAAGCCTCCCCCAAAGATCTCCACGAAGATCGGTCCTGCGCTGCCCGCATACAGCGGCTTCTCGCGACCCTCACCAGATCGTCGGTCCACCTTGTGGGGGGCCTGCCCACGCTACGTCTTCCGGCGCGCGGTCGCCATTCGAGAACCTTTTTGCCCCAACGGCCGTCGGTTCTACGCGCAATGTGCCCAGCCCACTGCCACTTAAGTTTAGCGATTCTTCGGGCTTTGTCGGTGACTCTAGTTCGCCTACGGATCTTATCATTTCTGATTCGATCACACAAGGAAACTCCCTCATATATCATATAGGCATAGCCCTCTCCATCGCTCTTTGGGTGACTTTAAACCTTCTTATGAGGCCCATTGTAAGCGACCACGTCTCGGATCTATAAGTCATCACTGGCAACACACATTGGTCAAAGACTTTTGACTTGAGGCACTGCAAGCGACCAATTTCCCCAATGAACCCTAACAACTATTGAAAGAATGTTTTCTTTTGCAGTAACGAGAAACCTGAGATTTAAAGGCAGTATACCTCAACCTACGACGCCGATTCTTCAAGATAGCTCCAACGAACTCTGTTGCAATACGTGGACAGCAAAAAAGACAATAAAGGTAACATCCTACTAATATTATAAACGCGAAAGCTTGTAAAGATGGATCATGGTCTAAGAAAACAAGGTCTAACACTCCGACCACGTGACTGACACAAGCCTACGTCATTTCTACCTCATTTTGCCTGTTCATCCTTGTCGAATGCGTGTAATAGACAAGGATGAACAGCGCAAGTTGACGTAGGCTTATGTCAGTCACGTGGTCGGAGTGTTAGACCTTGTTTTCTTAGACCATGGGATGGATGTTTGTATGCATGGATGGAGTTGTTAATCTTTCACGCAAAAACTACTGAATGGATTTTAATGAAAATCCCTCATTCCCGCGGGAAAATTTGTTAGCGCGGGCGGAGGCTAGTTATACCTACATATTTTGACGGGGTTAATTTGGACTCATTTAGACATCTATATTCTATACCAATATTTTAGATAGGAAAGGATTGATTGTGTGTTTGCATAGAATAGGCTCCGATTTTAATAAATAAATAAATAAAATAAATAAAATCACTTTATTTCAGACTCTTGGCCCATATTTACAAGTAAGAATTTACAATTCAGATTTACAATTTTTACAATGCAGATATACAATTATGTTATGTTATGTTACTTGTTACTTGATGAAACTTGGTAAAGAGAGAGAATAGTCCTTGGCGTAGGGCAAAGGCTACCTTTTAGGGAAAATCGTGGGAAAATACGTCATTCCCGCGGGAAAGACTGTTAGCACGAGCGAAGCCGCGTGGCGGAAAGCTAGTATTTTATAAAGCTAGAAGGCCGACTACCATTCCGATGGTCCGACGATATTGTCAAGTGGGTTGGATCTTGCTGGATACGGATAGCACAGGACCGTGATGACAAAGGAGCCCTATTAACAGCAGAAGAAGACGCATAGTTTCGTTAGGCTCAACACACACTAACCCACAGTCGCAACGACACGACACGCCATGTTTTTCCACCCACAGCATATTCATCTGTATTGTTCCATTATTAAAGTACAAAGTGCTATACAAATTCGAAACGTGCTTTAACGCTTGGCTGGAATCGAGCGGTTTCGTGTTCCATTGTACTTTAATAATAGAGCTATAGAGATGAATATGCTGCGGATGGAAAAACACCTTTGTTCTCACTTGGTGGGATTTGCAATAGGTCGGATTTTCGCTTTACATAGTAATATTCGTGTAATATCCTACCTTTGTCCTATACATAGGACAAAGAACAGATTTGCCATGTACGAAACATTTTTTTACACGTTTTTATGTTTATTAACCTGTGAACAATAAAATACAAAAGTTTCAAACTTATATTATAGTACAAAAAAATATGTTTTGAAGGCAGGAGGCAATTTGTTATACAAGAGTTTTGATCCCTTCCGGAACATAATGTTGAATTCTTAAAATGATCTGATTGTTTGTTCGCAGGACATGAATCCTAAACTGCTGTCGGAGGAGTGTTGCAACAGATCATTGCCTTCAGATCTCGAGTTCCGACATGTAGTCAGGTCTACTCACATCGACAAAAGTATTGAAGCCAAACGAAAGGTACGTACGTATCTTATACCTTTAAACGAGCAATAATTGTATAGTTATTTATAAAACTATTTCTGTGATCTCGGAAACGGCTCTAATAATTTCGCTGAAATTTGGTTTACGGGGGTTTTCGGGAATAAACAATCGATCTAGATTAGTCTTATGTTTGGGAAAACGCGTGTCTGGTCCAGCGGGTTAAGACGCGGACGGCAAGAAACGAGTGTTACGGGTTCGAATCCCGCTCGTGGACTTACTTTTTGTTTTTTTTTTATATGTCCCTACTAGTGGTCTTTTTAAATTAAAGCTGAATTTGCTATCCGCGCCGGCCGATATAGGTATAGCACTTCAACAGCCCCTGTAACATGCAGTGCTATTACAAAAGTTTGTCGCGCGAGAAACCCGCCATATTGAAATATCCTCCAATAGGATAAGAGAATACGCACGACAAAATTATGTGTGTCACGCGTGGACCAGGCATGTTAGAGGGGCAGGTATGCGACTATGCGTATACCATAAACTTGGAATCCGGTCTCGCAGCCTGCTCTCTCCCGCGTCTTTATTCATTACCCCATCACGAGATTTAGACGTACGGTATTAACCGACTAAGTTATAAATAAACCGACCTGCATACTCAACTAAATATTGACACAAACTAGGTCATTTTGCGCTGTTCATCCTTGTCTATTGACGACTTCCAGCCTCCCGAACAAGCCGGTTTCCGAAAGGGCTTTAGTACCATAGACCACATCCACACGCTGCGGCAGGTTATACAGAAGACCGAAGAGTATAACCAGCCACTATGCTTAGCGTTCGTGGACTATGAGAAAGCCTTCGATTCGATCGAGACTTGGGCAGTGCTGCAGTCTCTTCAGAGGTGCCAAATTGACTACCGGTATATCGAGGTGCTGAAGTGTTTGTACGATAATGCCACCATGTCTGTCCGGCTCCAGGATCAGAACTCCAGACCAATCCAACTGCAGCGGGGTGTGAGACAGGGAGACGTTATTTCTCCAAAACTGTTCACCGCTGCAATGGAGGATGTCTTTAAGCTTCTGAACTGGAAAGGACATGGCATCAATATCAATAGCATTTCTCACCTTCGGTTTGCCGACGATATCGTGGTCATGGCTGAGACCTTGGAGGACCTCGGCACAATGCTCGATGACCTCAATAGAGTTTCCCAACAAGTGGGTCTGAAGATGAACATGGAGAAGACAAAAGTCATGTCGAACGCCCATGTAGTACCCACTCCAATAAAAGTTGGGGACTCCGCTCTCGAAGTTGTAGACCATTACGTCTACCTGGGACAAACAGTCCAGCTAGGTAGATCTAACTTCGAGAAGGAGGTCAATCGTCAAATCCAACTTGGATGGGCAGCGTTCGGGAAGCTGCGCAATATCTTTTCGTCCCAAATACCGCAGTGTCTTAAGTCTAAAGTCTTTGACCAATGTGTGTTGCCAGTGATGACTTACGGATCTGAGACGTGGTCGCTAACGATGGGCCTCATAAGAAAGCTCAAAGTCACCCAAAGAGCGATGGAGAGGGCTATGCTTGGAGTTTCCTTGCGTGATCGAATCAGGAATGATGAGATCCGCAGGCGAACCAGAGTCACCGACATAGCCCGAAGTATCGCTAAACTTAAGTGGCAATGGGCTGGGCACATTGCACGTAGAACCGACGGCCGTTGGGGCAGAAAGGTTCTTGAATGGCGACTTCGCGCCGGAGGACGTAGTGTGGGCAGGCCCCCCACGAGGTGGACCGACGATCTGCTGAGGGTCGCGGGAAGCTGCTGGATGCGGGCAGCGCAGGACCGATCATTGTGGAGATCCTTGGGGGAGGCCTTTGTCCAGCAGTGGACGTCTTTCGGCTGAGATGATGATGATGATCCTTGTCTATTACACACATTCGACAAGGATGAATAGGCAAAATGACGTAGAAATGACGTAGACTCGTGTCAGTCACGTGGCCTATTTGCAAGACCTTGTTTTCTTGGACCATGATATTAGAAAACTAAGTATTAAACTGACTCAAGTAACTAGATGATTCAATGAACTCAATTATGTTGTGAGGATAGAAAATCTTTTTTGTAATTGGTGCGTATTTATTGATATTTTATTTTATTCTTTTTTGAGGAGCAATCCTGGAACATAATATACGAACATATAAATAAAGATACATACACAGACTGCAAAATCCATAACCCATCTTTGGCTTCGTCGTACACGGGTTGGAAATAGTATATTTCATTACAAGTGCGGAAAGGCTGTCATTGCAAAGAGTTCCGACAAATGTGTACCCGAGCCGAGGCGCAGCCGAAGGCGAGGGTAGACAGTCGGAACGAGTTGCAATGACGGTTCCGCACGTGTACTGAACGACTATTTTTAATACAGTTGCGAAAAAATTAAGCAATTTAATAAAATAATAAAAACATAATAAAAAAAAAATACGCCAACCGTAGAATATAAGCAGAGATTTTTTTTCTTCACCCATTCTGGTAGACAAAGGGAACTATGCCCATACAGCCAAGTCTTCAATTTTTTTTATTGATATGAAATGAAAATGAAATTTAATAAGATGAATTAAAATGAAACCTAACCTAACTCATTCAATCAAATCATTAAATCTGATATTTAACAAATTAGTAGCTCCTTTTTAGAAATATACGTATTTGCTTGAATCATAAAAACTTTTATGATTTTTTTTAGTAAAAAATTCATGGTGGGTTTTTCTTTTTAATAGACATTATTTTGACAGTTGGGAAAGAAAACGCACGTGTGCGGGAAAGGTAAAAAAAAAGCACGAGTGTGTAATAGCCCACTTCCCGAACGCTATACGACCCTGCAATACGCCACTTTTTGAGCAACTGTATTAAAAAATATTTTACAATGCATGTGCTCGAAAAGGAGCGTTTTCTAGGCAGCCAAACAGTGCGGAAAGTAGTACTTTTCCGCACTAGTGCTTTTTACTTTTCAGTTTTTTTTTAATTTTTGCTCAAGCTGTCATTCAGCCAGTCAACCTAACTTCAGTATTTGAGATATTTTTATTACCAATTGTTACTAATATAAAGGGAACAATAAAAATAACAATTCAATAAACGCGTTTATAATTAGTATAATTACTTTAGAAATTGATTTTTATTGATAAATTACGTTCAAATATTAATTAAAAATTTGCGTGGCTGAATAAATTTTACTCATTGCCTTATTGCGATTCGACAGCTTTGCACATGCGCAGTAGATGTTTTTTTCAGCGCGAATGTGTTTTGTTTATGAAGCCCGTCATTTTATACGCCTTTTTAATATAACTGTTTTTTTTCTTGCACAATGCATTGTAAAATCTTGTATGATACACGTGCGAAAGATGATTTCCGACTCGTGTCGGCTTATACACTCGCTCGCTTTGCTCGCTCGTGAATAAAATGACACTCATCGGAAATCACATACTTTCCGCACTAGTATCATAAATAACTATTATTCGTTTTAACTGATACAACATTTTGTGTGTTTACATTATGCATTTATGCACTGTAATTAACTACTTATGCTTTAAATGCAGACATTGTTTGAAAAGGTGCCTAACATTGTATTTCTAATCTAGTGAATTTAATTGAAAGCTCCATCTGCTTGATGAAGCGAACAGATGGTGTACTTTAATTGGTTATATATATTATAATCGTACTCCTACACTACTGTACTATATGAGAAAATTAATATGAAGGGACATTAATCACACACAGCCATCTGACCTCAAACTAGGCAGAGCCTGTAATAGACAGCTGATCGATATACATATAAAGGGTGTAGCTTTATTAGCAGACAATAGTTTAGGGGTTGAACCTATCCGTCAAACTGAATAACTTTCATACATACCTTCAATTTTCAAATTTAAAATTAAACTTTTCATACTAACTTGTGACACGTGACCGTGACCAACTACTTTGTATGAAAAGTTTAATTTTATTTTGAGATTTAAAGGTATGTTCCCTGGGGCAAATAATTCAGTTTCTCTCACTCAACTCAACTCAAACTCGACAAAAAAATGGGTAAAGTCAACGCGTCTAGAGGCGACTCGAGAGAGCTTCGGATCACCACGGGGCCGGGCCTAGCGCATTGATTGATACGGAAAAACATCGTGAATGAGACAGCGCCTGAGGGGCTCCGTCTCTTATTATTAGTCTTGATTTTGATCTTGGCCGCGTCCCCGCCGGCGGGTACGAGCATTGTTAGCTGAAGTACGTCGCAGCAAAAAAGAGGGTTATGATTATGTAATCTTCTTCAGTATGTATAAATAATCATCTTCAATATTTTTTCTCTACCTGACCTTATTATCTATCTTTTTCTTCTCTTAATTATCTATTTATCTATCTATACTACTAGAATAAAACTGAAGAATCGGCGTGTATGTACATTGATTTGTTTTTAAAAACTGATTGTAGGTGATAAAAGGAGTGTAGCTGAACACAAAAATACAAGTATTGAAAAAAATATGTCCGTCTGTCTGTCTGTCTGTCTGTTTGTACACGCTGATCTCTGGAACTACTGGACATACGTTAGAATAACACATAGGCTACTTTTTACCGCGGGAAAATACTTCTTTCCCTCGGGAAAACCTGTTAACGCGGGTGGAGCCGCGGGGCGAAAAGCTAGTTGTGTTAATAAACTTTGTTTTTTCAGGTCATTCGAATGCTCTTTGTCATAATTATGGAGTTCTTTGTGTGTTGGACGCCATTACACGTTATAAATACGGTAAGATGGTAATTTATTCGTAAAATATTTTCTAATTTGGTTGCCGGCCTATTTATAGTAGAAGCGATAATTCATATAAGTAAATGTTAAGTATAAATTACATTCAAATTGAAATCTTGGGGTCATGTATGTTATCACAAATCCCTCTTTCTCACTTTATGTATTGTTGTTCCCTTTTATGATCCTAATTTTGTATCTCTAAAGAACCCTCCAGAGCTTTAATATTCATACAAAATTGAGATACCTACACATGATGACAACAGCCGTTCACGAAAAAAATACACTTCAAAAATGTAATTAAATCACAAGAAAATATCTTATGTCTAACATACCTACAACTACAAATAAAAATTAAATAATATAATATTATATACTTTTTACTAGCAAATATAATTATAGGTACGACACCAAAAACCTTATTGCCACTGCGATGCGATACCTAGTCCTTTAGTGCTTTTCGTATTTATCTTTAATTTTCTCTTTGTTAGTGCTACTTCTTTCAAGTCCCGTGAAGTTGATTGGTCGTTCCCATAGTAAGGAAGAATATTTTTTTGGGTAGTGTTAAAGATATAAATGTCAACTAGCTGAGGTGCGGGGCGGGTTGTCTCGGGATTGTGATTGCTCCAAATGTCATGTAGCTTTCTATTGGTCGAAATAGACGAAAAACAAAAATGTTATATCAGTGCAAAATCACATGTGTTGATAATACTACACACACAGCCATCTGACCTAAAACTAGGCAGATCCTGTACTATGGGTGTCAGACTGCTGATATACAAACAAATATAAATATACAACATCCAGACACAAGTGCTCATCACACGAATGTTAGCCCTGGGCGGGATTCGAACTAAGACTCTGTGCTTTGTTGGCATGCATACTACCATTTAAGCTACGGGACAGTAAAATTAATATACAATACAATACATTACAATACAAATATTCTTCATTGATACCAGTAATAAATAGGACAGTTACAATTTTCAAAAGTGTGAAACAATGAGTTAATAGGCGGCCTCATTGCTGAAGTAGCAATTTCTTCCAGACAATGAAACAGGAAAATGCGAAAATATTAAACAGCGCGGGTCGGTGGCACTAACATAAATAAACTACACAATACTTAGAAAGAGGTACTTGTATACCACATGTTTATTTATTTCTTAATTTCAGATATACCTCTTCTACCCCGAAGAGCTGTACCAATACGTTGGTGCGAAAGGCATCATAAGTCTGCAGCTCCTAGCCTACTGTTCCTCCTGTAGTAACCCTCTCACCTACTGCTTCATGAACAGAAAATTCAGACAAGCCTTCATTGGCCTTTTCAAAAACTGCCGCCTGTTCCAGTGAGTACATAAATCTATTAAACTAGCTTTCTGCCTTACAGTTTTTCCCGTGGAAATGAGAAATTTTCCCGCGGTAAAAGGTAGCTTAAATGTTATTCTCTAAGGTCAATTTTATCTTTATACTAAGTTTTATTAAAATCGGTTCAGTAGTTTCAGAGCCTATTCAATGTAAACAAACAAAGAAACAAATCTTTCCTCTTTATAATATTAGTATAGATAATCCTACTAATAACGTTTTTATATTCATTTTACTTTATTTTATATTCGTCTTCTTTGCGAATTTCTATTAATAAAAATGATTGATAAATAAATTATTATCTAACGCAGAATTTTTCTGTTAATGGTTCTAGTCTAGGAACGTAAATTTGAAAACGAACTAAAACTACCTTTTGAATTTTCAGGTATGATTTGTTCGACTTTATTTTCAGAGCTATTAAAAGCTTTATTTTGGAGTACTCAAACTAATCCTAATGAAATAGTTAGTTCTACTTTATTTTCACAGCTATTATAAGCTTAATTTTCGAGTAGATACTCAAACCAATACACGGTATTTAACTAGTTCATTAAAGCATGGACCTAGAAGTAGGTACGAGTATAATAATATATTGCTAAGTCCATGGAATTAGAGGCTCGGGAGATTGATTTAACTCATGAATATATACTATACTAGCGACCCGCCCCGGCTCCGCACGGGAAAATGGTTATTGTGGGTTATTCTTGAGTATATTATGCATGTATTATAGATATAAACCTTCCTCTTGAATCCCTCTATCTATTAAAAAAACCGCATCAAAATCCGTTGCGTAGTTTTAAAGATTTAAGCGTACAAAGGGAGGGACATAGGGACAGAGAAAGCGACTTTGTTTTATACTATGTGTGTGATTTACTTTCTCTGGAAGCAAGAAAAAATTCTGCTGTTTCATACGTTATACCACATTTAGTGTCTAAACACACAAAGCCGAAATTACGCGACCTCATTGAATTGCTGATACAGACGAGTTGGTAATACGGAGAGCCCATAAAACTGAACAACTTTTGTTCTGGAAATTCATCGTAATTGCAATTATTTTATTCACACAAAGGCCAGTAAACAGTTAAATAAGAGTAAAAAAATTGCTAGGCTAGGTTCCAGTTATAAAATTCCAAGTCCGGTGAAGCTTGATTTGTCGTACTTTTTTCGACTCAAAAAACAAAAAAGAGTTATAAAATGTCTTTTTTCTCTGCAGGAAGTGCTTTGCAGAGAAATCGCAATGTAAACAGGCGACTCCCCCTCAGTCGAGCCATGAGGTCACCGCGTGCGTGATTCGGGGAAGCCAAATTGGACGCACAGGTGTTTCAGTACAGTAATTCATCATACCTTTTTTTTATTTGTTTATTTTTTTTGTGTCATGTAAAGGTCGTCGAGAGTGAACGACGAGTAAATGACGCGTGGTCCACTTTCAACTGAGATGTAGTAAAATCACTGCTAAATAAAACGACATAAAGCTTACATTTCAATGCCATACTATTAGTTGAGTTGGTGTAGTGTGCTATAAGCCTTCATTCTACCTTTTTCTTGTTCAGTAAGTTTGTTATATTGGGAACTTCTAGGCGAGCTACATTCAATATTATTTAAGGAGAATTCGGATGTAAAATCTATATAAATAGATTCAAAAGGAGGCCCTTTAATTAATGTATAAACAGTTCACTGAAATTTAAGTTTAAAGTTTTTGGTTAATTGACTCCGTACTTTGTGTGTAAGTTGCTGAACCTGCCACTCTGGTAAGGACCAGCTGCCAAACCGGGATGCTTAAATCAAATTGTCACAAAAACTATCAAAGCCACAAGTTTTTGGTGAAATGGTACGGTACAAAGGTGCTTAACTACAGGCATCTCCTCTCCCAAAGAGAATGAGAATCCATTTGTTTTAAAAGTGTGTTCTAATTTTCATGTTTGGTTGGCAGAGCTGGATCGACTGGAAGGCGAGGATTATGTTTAGCAGCGGCACACAAAGCACTTCCATGACCAGTGGCAGCTACGCTCCCATGCCGGCTTCCAGCGTGACGAGACACGGCGTCCAGGTAACTTTAACTGCCGATATGTCCCCACCGAGGGGCTCAAGCCTACACTGAAACAGGGTAAACAGGTCTTAGTCAACCACGCTGGCCAATTCAGGCTGGTCAACTTCACACACGACATTTGAATTACTTCGGTGGTGTGTGCAGCGCTGAACCGATCGTTGAGGAAATCCTTGGGAGAGGCCATTGTCCAGCAGTGGACGTCTTTCGGATGAGATGATGTGTGCAGGTTTCCTCACGATGTTTTCCTTCACCGTCGAATAAACGTACATAATGAAATCGAAAACACATTGGTAAGTGCCGAGGTTTGAACCCTCAAACTTCCGGATGGAAGTCAGGGTTCCAACTACTTAAGCCCTAGCACAGATGCTTTACTTCACTTATATAATACGAACAACATAACAACAACAATCTCCTTCTTACCAAGTGGGTTTCGAGGTTAACCCACCTCACAAACCCTGGTGTCGGAATTGTTGAGCTACCTTAAGCTTCCGACATGGCTCCTATAACGACTAGTAGCCCGGACCAGCGGTTTTACGTGCCTTCCGAAGCACGGAATCATCTTTCTTTTCGGACTATCAGATGATTCAGCCTGCAATGTCCTAATCAAACTGGGAAAAGTCTCACAAAGTTATATTTGTTCGACGGATCCCCACCGGAATTCGAACCCGGAATCTCCGTAACGTCAGGCGAGCTTCTGACCACCACGGAGGCTACAACAACAATAAACTACAGAAACCACCACCAACCTCACTCTAGGCACGCATAGATATAAAAACATAATAGTTAGTTAGTGTTAAAACTGGTATAGTGCGAAAAACACAAAAGAAAAAAAAATTGAAGAAACTGCCAATAAAAATAAAATATTTAAGTTCCCATTACATTCCAAATGAGCCTTATATGGAAACTACTAATAGAATGACATCGAAAATCTTTTGTAAATCATACATATGAATAACTGACTTCAATAGTCGTGTTTGTCTAGAAGTATGTAGATATTTTATTATTCAATTCCTTCACAATTTTTTTCCAAGGAATAAATTTTATGAGATAACTAGCTGTTGCCCGCGGCGTCGCCCGCGTATATAAAGGGTCAGTAGCCCTGAGTTTAGTTACTACGAAAATCTATGTTAAATTCCGACTTATTTAAAACGGATGGTTTGTGAACGCAGAATATAGATTTTATCAAGTGCCATACGAAGATTTTATTTTTCTCCTTATAAATTTGAACCCCTATTGCAACCCTTGTGGGTTTGGTTTTATTTACTGTCAAATATAATCCTGCAAACCTCCCAGAAATTTTTCTATTTTTACTCTAAGCCTGCAAAGTTTCAAGACGAAAAATTTTTTTTTTCTCCATACAAATTTTCCACCCCTATTTTAACCCGTTGAGATTGTTTGTCGGAAAAATCTCGAAACACGTATTAATTTTTTTAACGACTTCAGAATAAAGAGGAGTTTCTGAATTCGATCGTATATGTATATGTTTTTTTTTTATATTAAATATTGTCCAACGATTTTTTTCTTCATACAAACTTTCAACCCCTATTTTCACCCTTAACGGTTATTTGTCGGAAAAATCCCGAAACACATGTTCATTTATTTATTGTCAAGTATAACCCTGCGAAGTTTCAAGTCAAAACGTCCAACGAATTTTTTTTCTTCATACAAACGTTCAACCCCTATTTCAATCCTTAGGGGTTGTTGGTCGGAAAAATCCTGAAACATGTGTCCGTTAACTTATTGTCATGTATAACCCTGCGAAGTTTCAAGTCAAAACGTTCAACGATTTTCTTTTCTTCATACAAACTTTCAACCCCTTTTTTCACCCTTAACGGTTATTTGTCGGAAATATCCCGAAACACGTGTTCATTTATTTATAGTCAAGTATAACCCTGCAAAGTTTCAAATCAAAACGTCCAACGAATTTTTTTTCTTCATACAAACTTTCAACCCCTATTTCAACCCTTAGGGTTTGTTGATCGGAAAAATCCTAAATCATGTGTTCGTCAACTTATTGGCAACCCAGCAAAGTTTTAAATCAATATCTGCAACTAATTTTTTATACCCATACTAACTTTCAGCCCCCGTTTCTTCCCTTGGGTAACTATTAGCGAAAAATCCTGAAACACGTGTTCGTTTATTTATTGTCAAGTATAACCCTGCAAAGTTTCAATAGAGATGGGCCGAGTACTCGGTTACTACTCGGTACTCGGCGTATTCGGTGGTTATTTTGGTACTCGTACTCGGCCGAATAACTCGGTTCAAACACCGAGTATATTCGGTTTAAATAAAATAACAATTTGAGCGGAATAAAGATAATGATATCATTAAATTATAAACCCCCGCCACAATACCGTTACTTGATCTTTTCAACAAATAGAAAAGAGCTGATATTCTTCAAATAGTTGAATATATTTTCTTGGATTGGCTAAGAACACTGTCGATTGTAACACCTTGCAAAAAAAAACTAGATCAAAATCGGTGCATCCGTTTATGAGCTACAATGCCAGACGGATAAACACGTCAAACGCACCCCTCTTTTTTGTCGGGGGTTAAAAATCACTTTGCTGCGAAAAGAATGAAACCAACTTGTTTAAAAAGTGAGAATTTTTATACCTATATTTTTTTTGGAAAATGAAAAATATGTAAATGTTATTGAATTGTATAAGTAATACTTATGTTTCATTAAAACAATTAATATTTAAAATTAATGAGAGCCAAGTTAAGATGTTTGGAAAACCAGACTTTCTGCGCGTTCTGGTAAGAGTCTGTTTCTCTTTTCTTCATTAACGATGCATGAATTGATATCTGTACACGAACAAAAGTATAATTTTTGCTCAATTTGCGCGCATTGATTACTATTTTGTTTGACAACAAGCGACTGGATACCCAGGGGAAGATCGGAACACCCGCGCCGCTTGCTAGTCAGCTAGCGCGAGCACTGCACGACCCTGTTCATTCCTGTTTTTGCACCCCAATACATTGTACATAATTGAACCGAGTAATTCGGCCGAGTACTCGGCTCGGTGGAATTTTAACCGAGTATATTCGGTACTCGGTTACTCGGTAGAAATAGTACTCGGCGCATCTCTATTTCAAATCAATATCTGCAATTAATTTTTATCCCCATACTAACTTTCAAGTCCATTTCTTCCCTTGGGTAACTATTTGCGAAAAATCCTGAAACACGTGTTCGTTTATTTATTGTCAAGTAAAACCCTGCAAAGTTTCAAATTAAAATCTGCAGTAAATTTTTTTTTCCCATACTAACTTTCAATCCCCATTTCTTCCTTTGGGTAACTATTTGCGGAAAATCCTGAAACACGTGTTCGTTTATTTATTGTCAAGTATAACCATGTAAAGTTTCAAGTCAAAACGTTAAACTAATTTTTTTTCTTCATACAAACTTTCAACCCCTATTTTCATCCCTTGGGTGACGATTTCCGAAAAATCGCTTCTCATCTCATGCTTACGTCACCCAAGGAATGATTTTGCCAATTTTCAGCTTTCTAGGTTTTACGGTTTGGGCTGGGCGTTGATGAGCCATTTTAACCCTTTTTTCACCCCTTGGGGGTGATTTAACAAAAAATGACGAAACATGTGTCAATTTATTTATTTGTAGGAGTATCTTAAAAAGTTTCAAAGAGAAAAATGTAAAAAAAAAATTTCACTAAAAAAAGTGACAACCCTAATTTCTACCCTTGGGTGTTGCTTTGGAGAAAAATCCCGAAATAGGTACTCATTTATTTTATGCAAGGAGTAATCGTACAAATTTTCAAATCAATATCCGCAACTAATTTTTTTTCCCCATACTAACTTTCAAGCCCCATATCTTCCCTTGGGTAACTATTTTCGAAAAATCGCTTCTTATCTCGTGCCTCCGTCACCCAAGGGATATTTGTACCAAATTTCACCTTTATACGTTCAGCGGTTTGGGCTGAGCGCTGATAGGTGAATGAGTCAGTCAGGACTTTCATTTTTATATAATAGATAATACACTTAATTAGTTTTGCAAATCGGCTTACAATGATTAAACTTTTTTTTTTAAAGCGCTTTTCGTTAACTTGAATGCCAGAAAATTGTAAAAATTAAACAAAAGCCAGCACAATATGCTGTTTCGGTCATTTTTTGATTTTATTATTTCCTTAACATTAACGAATTTCTTTAACAAACTTAATTTTTATTTTCGTACATACAAGTATTGACGATCATACTACGGATGTCCTTTTTTATACTATTATAAAAACGTGTGCAATCTTGTATGTAGTATGCGATAAATAAAACTAAACTAAACTAAACATTCGCATTACGAAATTCACTCCTACAATACGGGCGCTCCCAAGGACAATACGAGTATCGTCTTTAGTGAATGACTTTTGTCTTTAGCAAGTTCCATTTTGTTTTTCTGACAGGTCATCGAAACAGGAGAAGGGGGAAGCGAGTTCCTGTACCGCATCACATGGGCGCGAGCTGGTCAGAAGAACAGCAATGCTCAGCCACTGTATGAATAAACTAGTTTTTCTCGCGGGAATGAGGCATTTTTACGCGGTAAAAGGAAGCTTATGTTACTCAGGGTGAATGTAGCTTTCTTATAGTGAAATTTATGTATATATTATATGTAATATATTTTGAAATCAAAATCAAAAGTAGTTTTTGAGTTTATTCATTACAAACATACATACACACATACACACACAAATACAAATCTTTCCTCTTTATAAATTCAAATTCTCTACATTTAATATAGTTCACAATTGTTAAATAAAAAATAAAACAAATGTCCAACAGCAGAAATTTCAGTCAAATAGATCGCCCCGAAAGTCAAATAGGCCGCCGCCCCGAAATATAGATAGATATATTAGTATAGATAGATATATATTTAGATTATGTGACCTAACTGGGACCGCCTCATGGCTCGTTAGTTTACAACTAATAGTCGACATACAAATAGTTCACTTAAATGATTTTATCAGACGGCATTAACCATCGGCCTGCGACATATTCAAACTGATTGTGTAATTAATCATTCTGAATTTCACTAACTAGTAATTTATACAGTAACTTAATACTGGCAGCTTAATATTTTTAGTCTAGGGGATAAGTTGAAAGTGGCGAAAAATAGAGATACTGCTCTTAAAAATACGTGCGATAGCTCATTCGATACGGAATGACATCTAGAAAAATGTATCGGAAGCGTTTAATAGCACGCAAAAATTGCAAAGGTTATAAACAATTTAAATTGCAAAAAAAATGTATTTCGTTTTTTATTAATAACTCCGAAACTATATAAACATTTTAGAAATTTAATAAAAATATTCTTAAAGAGGAGGAAATTTCCAAAAACTCCCAACTCCCGGGATTCTATCAACATTGTTTATAATTTTAATCTAACGCTAAAAATAGGCCTCCGCGCGGCATTCTTAGGTTACACGCGCAGCGATAGACATAGACATAGACATTATTTATTTGACAGAACACAATACAACACAACAAACAATAAGAAAAATAACAGAAACACTAACACGACACACAAATTATTTTTTTAAGGTACCTATTAAATACAATTTTTTTTTATTACGGGGTATTCCGAATACTTCAAAGAATTTGCTCCCGTTGGAAATTTCACTTAAAGTTAAGATTCAGCAAATTAAACAAATGTTAACTAACCAAATTTTTACGAACTTCCCTTATTGTATATTAATTTTTTTTTTAAATAATTATCGTATAAATTTTTCACTTCGTGGAGCTCTTCATATAAACATACTTAACAACATTACGCCATAAAAGTTTGAAATATTTTTTTTAAACTTTGTTTATTTACTCGCATAAGGTACCACCATGCAAAATTTCAGTCAAATTGGTTTAACAGTTTTGGAGATTAGCCTGTACAAACAGAAAAACACAATAAAAAAAAAATACATTATGTCCTATATCACTTCTATTCTAACATCTTCGGTTTTTAGCATACTTTTGAACTCTACAGTTTTATTATATAGATAGATAGGATAAAATATAAAATAATATAAAATGGACTGATGTTTTGTAAGTAAGTAAATGTGTTCTGGTGAGATTTAATAACATTTCTCTGTCACGCAAACGAGTGAAGAATACGGAACTCTAAAAATAAGTTAAAATTTGTATAATTGTGGACTGGCTCTATGTTACCTAGCTAATATCAACCATTTTTAAAAAAGACAATCATTCGTAAAAAAAATACAGGGGACGTTGAAGAGGTCCAAAGGTTTCAAGTGAGAGGGAACTTACTAATAATTATGTTCAGAAAGAAATGGACCACTGTAAATATGAAAAATATGAAAATATAATATTACTAAAAACTTTCGTATCTTGATGTTTTTCACAAATAGGTATCTAGTTAAATGCTTATTACTTACTACTGGATTATGATGCTGATTTAGTTCGTTATTTTTTAAAACCTATACCGTTTGTACAATCAATAGCAGCTGCAATGATTCTGTTTCATATAAATCCGAACAAAAGTTCAATGACCTCTTTCTTTTCTTGAAAGTTATTAAAAATAATGTAACGCCAAAATGTCTGGCAAAGTCATGGCAAGGTCACACGCTCACCCCGTCTTCTACTACGGTAAACCAAATTACGTATTTTTTGCGGTAATTTCCTATAGTTTTATCGTATCGTTTGAAAAATGTGTGCATCGTATGCAGGCGTCAATGACCTTTTGTCCCATTTAATATGATACAAAGCATAGTTGGTATTATATTATAAACTTTTCCTCATGATAAAATATTATTAAATACGTCCAAAGAAAGCCTCCGATGAAAATTATGGGTTTACAGAAGTGGAAGAAAACGAAAATGTGTAATATTTGTACATTTATTTATCTCACGAGTGCAGGCGACCAATACTTGTGTGTGTCATATGTGTATGCATCGTCTTTGTGTGCGTAGCGAAGTTTAATAGTACACACACAAGACCGCTTGTCTATACGCACTACACTACAAGTAAGGCTCGCACTCGTGAGATAATATCTAAATGAAATACATTATATAAATGTACAAATAGTATACATTTTCGTTGGCTACATGAGGTAGGTAGGTTGTTATGGTCTTTGGAGAACCTTTTTAAAAAATTGATACATAGAAAAAAAGCTTGTATTTTGAAGATATACATTTTAGATTAATACAACAAACAATCTTCTAGAACCAGTAAAACAGTTAAAGCCATTAGCAACGTTCTCAGCTGTCGCGGCTTCCAATTTGGAGTTCATGACGTCATGCGTCAGTGTAAATAAACCATGAAGGAAAAAAAAATTCCACGCCCATAAAATTGGGCGCGTAAAATTTTTTCTTCCTTCATGAAATAAACTAACAGTAAAAGGAAATTAGCTGAACAAAACCAAACCTGTAAATAACTATTTTTATGTTTAATTTTCTTAACTATTAGGCTCTTTTGGATTACCATCAAAATTATATGTTAAAGTAGTGTGTTACTTTACAAACACTACAATAGTGTTTTATTTTTAATGCTATTGTATTTAAAACACTTTAATATGTAATACAAAAAAACCTCTATTGTTGTAATAATGTTATGTCCTGACTGTGAAAAAAGTTTTATCAATTAAAGTATAATGATAATAATATGTCTAGATTTTTTTATTTACATATTCCTTACCTGCCTGCCTAAACAAACCCATGATTGTCTTAAATCAAAACAAATTTTTAATATACATATTTAGTTTTTGATACTGTTCTTATTTCTAAGACAAATAAGTATGCCGAATAGCTTTTTTTTACATAGAGTCAGTTTTACAAAGCATTCGAACCTTTTTGAGGCAGAGCCTGTCTGGGTGACAAATAGCTGACGACCTCTTAAGAAGCCTAGTTCGCATTAGGCTAGTAATTTAGTTGAGTAGCGAGAAAATGCGAGTAATTTAGTATCTAAACGCGTCTGAACACCAAACATTTTTTCGCGTAGGTTAGTAACTAATTCAGTTGACCCAGTCCATTTTGGATCAATTTTTCGCGTGCAAGTACTAGAGTAAATTTTTGGTGTTCAGATGCGTTAGCTAGCTAACGACCTCAAAACTAAATTACTCGCTACTCGACTAAATTACTATCCTAATGCGAACTAGGCATGATATATACATAATAATATTATAAATGTTGCTTAAAGGAGCGTACCTAAATAATTTGGAAAAGTTTTCTTTTAAGAGTCGAAGCATTTACCAAGTTTTAATGGGACAAATCCGGTCACAATACAAGGAAAGTTTTTATGGAAAACCGCTTAATTTCTTGGCAACATTTTTATTTGAAAATTATAGTTCGTTTCACAGGACCATGAAAATAAGCTGAAGAAGTAAACATACGTGGTAATCTTAGAGTATAAATAGAAAAATTTCTGGGAGGGATAGAGTACGCCTAATCGAGTATGAACCGTAAGCACGGATATGAACAGTCCGAATATCTTTAGCGCATTCGTTTAGTACCTATCAAATGGTTATTGGAGCTGATTATTTTTCCCGGTGAAAATAAGAAATTTAATAGGAGAACGTTTTGAAATGTTCAGTGAAAGGTTGCAAACATGACTCGAGGAGCAAATCAAAAAAGAAAAATGTTATTGATTTCACCGCCCATACAAAATCTGCCAAAATTTGCTTACGCTTGACATAAAGGCAGCGGAGCGATGCGCGTGCTCTATGTACATATATTTATTCTCTAAGGTGGTAATATTACTACTTAGTTTTTGGGTTTCAAGGTTAACCTACCTCATAAACCCTGGTGTCAGAAGCATTGAGCCGCCTATGGCTTCTGACATGGCTCAGTAACCGGGACCAACAGCTTTACATGTCTTCCGAAGCACTCATCATCTTTATTTTCGAACAATCGGGTGATTCTGGGAAAGTCTCACAAGGGATATTTGTTCGACGAGCCCCCACCGGGATTCAAACCCAGAACCTCCGTAACGTAATGCAAGTATTGGACCACTCAACTACAGAGGAAGGAGGAAAGTGGTCATGAAATAACATATAATCGCTCCCGGTGGTACAATAAAAATACAGTCTATAAATATGCACTACTTTTGTTCTGGAATTTTCCGAAATCGATAAAACAACTTTTATTTTCATACAAATTAAGTCTGTCAACTGATGATAACCCAAGAAGTTCTGCGTTTTCCTAACGTGTTATGTATAATGTATATAAATAAAAATAAATCTCCAAAATTGAAAAAAATTAAGACAAAAATTTGCTAGATCGTTCTTAGACCCGAAAAACCACCGCATAGCAAATTTCATTCAAATCATTAGCTCCGTTTACGAACGCCGTAAAACATAATTATTTTTAGGGTATATTTAAATTCATAATTTTGCTCGTTTAACAGTATCTATTTTCATGCGGAAGTGGTCGTTTCGTGGACTAGGTACTAGGTATTTAATATTTATACTGGTCGCGGCTGCGGAGTTTAAAACAGGGTACTTACTTAGTTACTTCTAAAACATCAACATAATCAACAATGTTACTCGAGACTTTTACAAGCACGTATTTCTGGAACGACGTCGTTACAATCATGCTGTCTTTGGCAGAAAGTACAGTAGGCAGCACATGCGGGTGGAAATTTTGACCTTGAGAGAGCCCGTATTCCGTAGCCGTAGGGGTGAATTTCGTAGTGCGAATGTCCAACCGCATGTGCTGGCTTCTGTACGTGTCGCAACCCGGTCATAGCACCCGTCTGATAATTATTCGTCTAACTGAACAATATTGTATGCCGACTAATAAGTGAAGTGTCGTGAGAAATATTATTAGAGGTATTATTACTATTATTAACTAGCTGTCCGCCCACGGCTACGCCCGCTTTGTTTTTTTTTTCTCTTTTTACTTCCCGTGATAAAAAGTATCTAAGATGTTGACCGGGGATATAAGGTACCACTATGCAAAATTTCATTTAAATCGGTCCAACAACAACGGTTCCAGAGATTAGCGTGTATAAATAAACAGACAGACAGACAGAAGGACGGACATTTTTTTTATAAACTTGTATTTTTGTGTTAAAGCTAAATTTTGAAAAATAAATCAATGTACAGACACGCCGACTCTTCAGTTTTATTATAGTGTATAGAATAGATTTTTTTTTTTTATATAAATTAGATTTAATTATATACCTACTATATATAGATTTTGTGACCTGACTGCAGTTGTCTCATAATAAAATTATAATTATTAACAGCTTGCTTACAACTACGAGTCGGCATTCAGTTATTTGACTAGACAAATAATTATCAGTCGTCTGCAACCTTATGGTCGCCGGATGGCTGCGATATACGCACTGCGAGTTAAGACAGTCTGGTGTAATCATTAAACAGTTCTGAAGCTGTAAAAAGTTCCTTTATTGTCGGCAATGATGTTAGAACGCTAAAAGTTTGATTAGATTCTAAGATAGATTAGATTAACATTGGTGTTGTGTTGTGCAGTACCGTGTACTCTTCTTATTCTTATCGAGTGGGATTCGAGGTTACCTCACAAACCCTGGTGTCGGAATTGTTGAGACTGTGTACTCTAAAGCACTAAGTAAGAAGCGATTAAGAACGAGTATTTCATTGGGTTTCTAGCGAGATTTTTTTTTAGGTTGGTGATAAATCGCCTGTATGGCCCGAATTACCAATACAAGGAGATGCGGGTTCTAGTCCCCGCCTAAGTAACATAATATAAAAGTTCTTGTAGTTCGTTGTAACTTTGATCGATATTTTAATAATAGTGAAAGGTAAATTGCGGTTTACGATTTACGACGTATTAAAAAAGACTACTTAGGTACTACATCTCGTTCAAACCAATTTTCGGCGGAAGTTTGCATGGTAATGTCGGCATATATTTTTTTAGTTTTATCATTTTCTTATTTTAGGAGTTACAGGGACACACACACGCATTTTACCACTGTCTCTCGCGCATACTATTCAGTTTAGAAAAAAATATATTAGTAACCTCAACCTGCCGAACCAAATATTCGGGCCCATTTTTTTAAGTATCTGCGCTTTTGTCCGAAAAGTACGAACAATCAAGCTTCACCGAAATTGGCATACGTATGTGCAAGCAAAACTAGACTTACTGGTGGTCTGACTGAAGTTTCCGCGATAGTACATAATTGGTTGGCCCAATCTACTCTAGCATACGTGTCATTGAACTCCATTCTAGACCAATCTAAGAAAGACGTGACGTTTTAAAATCCAATCACTTTCCTGGGACTTCCAATTACAAAACTTATTTTTAACTTTCGTTAAAAGAACAAAGAAACTTTCAGGTTTGGACTTTGCCAATTGAAACCTTGGAAATAATTTAACTAAATGAAGTTAAAATTATTTACTTATTCGTGGTTTCTGTGAAACTCATAAAAAGTTTCTTTAGATTTTGTTGTAAAAAGACTGGTTTCGTTAACCAATGTGCCGTACTGTGGAAAATAATGTACAGTAGGCAGCACATGCAGCTGGACATTTTGACCTTGAGAGTGCCCGTATTCCGTAGCAGTAGGGGTGAATTTCGTAGTGCGAAAGTCCAACCGCGTGTGCTGGCTTCTGTTCTTTATATAACGTAGTATAATAAAATGTAAAATATTTACAAGCATAGTGGCCCAGTGGGTTGAAGATTTATGCGGTTTGGCTATAAAGGAAAACATCCCGAGAAAACTTACGCTCACCGAATCTGCATACTTTTACTTATACATCTGTACTAGCTTTTCCCGTAGGAAAGAGGCATTTTCCGAGGTAGTATTTGTTACTCAAGGTGAATGTAGCTTTCTATTGGTGCAATAATTTTTGAAATCGGCTCAGTAGTTTTTGAGATTATTCATTACAAATATACACACACACAAAAATACAAATCGCTCCTCTATATAATACTAGTATGATAGTATGATGATAATATGTAGTTTGGTTAGAAAGCTGGCACTCAGTCCTCTGAAAGGGACATTCGGCTCCCCGCTACTTTTTTATTACTTAAGTAATGGGTTATTTGGTCTTCATCATACAAGGTAAGTGATATATTTTTTTTTTGCCTTTATTGTTACGTATATATCGCGTTATATTTACTCATAGAGATGTAATATCGTTAAAAAATACAACATTGTAATTTTTTTGTGTTGCTGTAATATCATACTAATATTATAAACGCGAAAGAAGAAAATGGCTAGATGTAATAACTATGATAGACGGAACTGTGTGCACTCTAAAGCACTTAGTAAAAAAAGCGTTAAATAATTTCGTTGGGCTTGTACGGAGACTTGGTGGTACAATTAGTAGTACGCTTGTACGGCCCGGATAGTGCGGGTTCAAGTCCATGCCCAAGCTCAATGATTTTCATTTTTCGCTTCGATTTAACTAGCTTAACTAGCTTTCCGCCGCGACTCCGCCCGCGTTAACAGTTTTTCCAGTGGGAATGAGGCGTTTTCCCGCGGTAAAAGGTAGCCATGTTACTCAGGGTAAATGTAGCTTTCTAATAGTGAAACAATATTCGAAATCGGTTTAGTCCTTTTTTTTTAGTTTATTCATTACAAACACACACACACACACACACACACACAGAAATACAAATCTTTCAGCCAGCATAACATTGGCTTCGTGTTGGTTACCACGTCTAACGCCTGTTGTAAACAATTAACAACACAAAATGTAGCACGTGTTAGCACGTGTTGCTATTATGTATCTTGGATCAAAGTAATAACAAAGTCATTTTGTACAAAGGCTCGATATGTTAGGCCATTGTGAGAGAAATAGTCATATTATAACAGAACAAGATCTTAGAACAAATAGTGATAAATGTGTGTGGCTATCTGACTATTGACTATTGGTTTCAGATAATTTGTACCTACTGTTTTCAACTCTCGACAAAAAAGAAAGGTGTTATGAATGATTTTAACGTGTGTGTCTGTCTGTCTGTGGCATCGCAGCTCCTAAACGGATGCTAATTTTGATTTAGTTTTTTTCGTTTTAATGTGTCACCAACCGAGAGTGGAATTCGATACCTAACCACGAAATACGTAAACTGTGGTCTTTCCGCTGACTGTGGTTTGAGATTACGTATTTCGTGGTTAGGTATCGAACTCCCGAGAGTGTTCTTAGCTATGATCCAATAAAATATCTTCTGCCATTTGAAGATTATCAGCTCTTTTCTAGTTGTGAAAAGAAAAAGGTAATGGTTTTGTGTCGGGGGTTTTTTAATTTTTAAATTTAATTATACAGGGTGGCCCATAAGTCCTTTGAATCGTAAAAAAATATTAAAAAAAAAACTAATGGCATTATGCAAAAGGTTTTTATTTTGTAGTAGACCTTATAAAACGGGAATTATTTTTTGAAAATTACATCATCCAAATGTAATCCGTTACAGTTACAGCACTCCTGTAAGCGGCGACTAAAATTCTAAAATTATCCAGCTTTACTTCATTTAATAATCTGTTATTCTCTGATGAGGCTCACTTCCACATCAACGGCCATGTCAGTAAGCAGAATTGCCGCTACTGGAGCTGTGGAAATCCAAAACGCAAACATGAAAAGCCGTTACACAGCCCTAAAGTGACAGTTTGGGGCTGTGTAACGGCTGACAGCATTGTAGAGATTACTTGCCGCGCAGTTTTTTCAGCAATTTTAGCAATTTTAGTCGCCGCTTACAGGAGTGCTGTAACTGTAACGGATTACATTTGGATGATGTAATTTTCAAAAAATAATTCCCGTTTTATAAGGATTACTACAAAATAAAAACCTTTTGCATAATGCCATTAGTTTTTTTTTAAATATTTTTTTTACGATTCAAAGGACTTATGGGCCACCCTGTATATACTTAAAAAAAGCATGTTGAACATTTTCTTGTGTTTGGTACACAGTTTATATAGGAAATAACACTTTAATTAAAATAACATACTCGGAACTCATTCGTAAAAATTATCACGTGACTGTCTGCACTTTTGCAGGTGACTGTATGTACTATATAAAATAATGATTAAAGTACCTATATTATTACTAAACTAGCTGTATGCCCGCGGCTACGACCGCGTTGTTTTTCGACTCTTCCATAGTATTTTTTAAGTATCTCACGGTAACTCTTTAATTTTCCGCGATTAAAAGTATCTGTTGAGTTGATATAAGGTACCACCATGCAAAAATTCCATTCAAATCAGTCTAACAGTATCTGAGATAAGCCAGTACAAACAGACAAACAGACTTTCACTTCTTACAACCCCCTGAGTCGGTTTTTAGCATTTTTTTTCTATGTACATACATACTACATATTTCGACCTCTAGAGTTTTATTACATAGATCGTGAAAATGATTTGATATAAAATTCTAGAATGCATACCTGTAAAAGATGTTTTTAAGTTAAATCCCATACAAAAGCAAATATTTTAAAATTAGAGTTGAGAGGCTTGGAGCCAAGAAATATACACTTTCTTTAACTTACGCTGTAAGGATAAAATTGTATCTCACGCGTGTGTCAATTATGCCACTATTATCTTACATAGGTACATGCTTCAGACTTCCTGAAACCTATAGTTTTCTATAAAAGAGTACCAATTTTACAATAATCTGAGTTTAATTGGCAATCGTACCAGGATGTCAGCAATTCATAGGTGGCCTTCGTAACATGTTCCGTCACGGCAAAGAATTTTGCTAATCATTATAAATTATCAGAATAGGTCGTCGTGAACAGCTCTTATTCCCATCGAGGGGCTCGAGCCTACCCTGAAATCAAGATCCTCGCAGCATAGCTCCGTAAAACAGCTCTAGTGGAAAAGGTTACTGGTGTTGTGACGTTAATAAAATCAGCAAGTCATTTTTATTTCCCGTGATTTGCAATTTATATCACAACAATCATTGTCGGTTTTGTGGTATTATCATTGGTTACAGTAAATTCTGTATCATCTTAGGTACTTTGTAAAAAAAATCCATACAGTCATTGTAGTTCTTTTAGTGCTTAAAATAAAATTGATTGGTGCTATCCAGAAATCCACATTTAAAGCAATCGCGCTTTAAACGTCATTTAGTTACGCCATTGTTATGCATATCTGCTAGAATAATGGTACAAGTGATTCTATGATTAGTATTTATAACAAAAACCTTTATATGTGCGAATTTACAGACACGGTAAAAGGCGGTCAAAGGGACGATATCCAAGTTTATATGCCGCCTTACACATATATAGCGGAAGCAATTTGTGTCACAGGATACATTTAAACTCCCGTTATAAGTTTGGAGAACTTGTACAGTAGCCAGAACATGCGGCTGGAGACTTTGACCTTGAGAGCGTCTGTATTCCGTAGCGGTAAGGGATAATTTCGTAGTGCGAGTGTGCAGCCACATGTGCTGGCTTCTGTACGTACATACCAACAAAATTCGGATTTGAAAGATCGGTATTAAAAATATACATAATTACATACATTTATCTACCAGTTAGCCTCAGTACAGACTTTGTTTAGTTACGCGTCAGTACCTTCGTTTGTTTTACAAACCTATTTTGAATTCGGAGTGGGTAGTCTACAGAGTAAAATGACCACGTTGATAATACGACCGTAACTTTTGTTCACAATGTCCAGAAAATTGTGTTGTACGTAGACTAATGAACAAACAGTTGGGTATTTTCTTTTTCATTTGAATCAGGTTGCTTTTTATATACCAAAAATTTGCGCAGAGAGGAAAAGGGGGAATGAATTCAGTCGTACTTATTGTATTTATTTTATACTAGCTGTCTGCCCGCGGCTACGCCCGCGTTGTTTTCCGACTTTTCCATAGTAATTTTGAACTATCCCACGGGAACTCTTTAATTTTCCGCGACTTAAAGTAACTAAGATGTTGACCAGAGATGTATTGAACCACCATACAAAATTTCATTCTAATCGGTCCAATGGTTTCGGAGATTAGCCCGTACAAAGAGACAAACAGACAGAGAAACAAAAAAAAAGAAAATTAACTGAATATGTTCTATTTCACTTCTTACATCCTCCTGACTCGGATTTCACGTTTTTTTTCTATGTACAGACATTTGATCTCTACAGTTTTTTTTTTTATATATAGTTTTGCGCAGAGAGGAAAAGGGGGAATGAAATTTAATTCCGGGGAAATGCATGGTCCGTCGTACGTATTGTATTTATTTTATTTGTCTATTCCATTACAATCCGGTGTGTTTCAGTATAAAGTCTCTGATTGTTGGTGCGGCGATATCTGCGAACACGCTCGGCGAGAGTGGCTGGGCACACCCTCGGCCGAAGGAGACGATGCCCACTGCCATCCCATCTTGAATCGCTGCTCCTCCTGAGTCGCCCTGAAAAAATATATACGTGACAGTATACTATAGAATTCTCATCATTTTAAAGTTCTTCTGATCAGGGCAGCACAAAAAAAAAAGATATAGGTATACAGTGCGTCCCACGGCTATGCCATATCCTGTAAATTAATTTTTTTACATAACTCCATAAAAAATCTAACGGGGTTAGATCTGGCGATCTCGGCGGCCACATCATATGTTAAAATTCATAGTCTTCCTTTTATTTGTGACACTATGTTATTTAGCAAAAAATAATCCTTATGATGAAGCCTTTCAATTGGTATGGTTTTTCTCGTGTAGCGGGTTCGATTCCCGGTTCAACCACGAAATTATTAAAAAATGTATGAATGCAGTTTTAATAGTTTTTAGAAATAAAATAAAGTCTTCTTTCAGTAAAATGTTCTTTATATATGATCGAAGTTCTTTCTACAATATTTAAGGTACAGTAGCCAGCACATGTGGCTGGACATAATGACCTTGGGAGCGTCTTTATCCTGTAGTAGTAGGAGCGAAAATCGTGGTGCGAATGTCCAGCCGCATGTGCTGCCTACTGTACTTTCCCTCCATGTGGCATAGCCGTGGGACGCCCTGTATATGTCAGTGTATGGTAATCTTCTTTCTGGCACATTGCGCGTACAATCAACGGCCGTTGGGGCAGAAAGGTTCTTGAATGGCGGCCTTTCGGCTGAGATGATGAAATCTTCTTTCTTGCGTTAAAAAAATCGCATGGCCTGTTTGTAGCTACTCAAAATTTCCTGTAGGTAAATAAATGTATTTCTTCTTTACCTGACAAGTCCCCTGGCCACCCAGGAAGAAGTTTCCACCACACCACATGTTATTAGTAAGCACGCTCGTATACACTGCCTTACACTCTGCGGAGTACACCACCGGGATTTGTACCGCCATTAAACGGTCAGGGATCGAGGATGCTCCTTGCTGAAAATGTACAAAATTTCTTATATTAAGTCAAGTACACCCTAGGCACTCAATATAACCCATGCGTTATTTGTAACTACGCCATATTAAATAACTACTTCAGCTTATTCCGGGTAGAGCTTTTGGTACAAAGAGTCAGGCGTGTCGTCCTAATAGGACGCGAATACGCGATCGTGAATTGTATGGAGAAATCGTGTTATCGCGTGATCTTCTATTAAGACACCTATTCGACATCAATATGTTTGATCGCGCGAATACGCGATGGTCGCATCGCTTACTAGCGCGATGATCGCAAGTTCGCGTTGTATTAGGACGATGCCTTACAGTCAGCTGCAGATAGCGTTCACCCCGTCCCTAAGAGAATATCTTAAAAAGAAAATGACCTTTATAGAAGCCAGCACATGCATCTTGACATGTTGACCTTGACAGCGCTCGTATTTTGTAACAAAAAACATCGTGAAGGAGACGTCGCCTGAGGTGCTCCGTCTATAGTTTAATTACCTGTAGTACGGGCATTGTTACCTGAAGGATAATTATTACCAGAAGGGTAATAATTACCAGAAGGGTATTCACTACCTGTAGGGCATTCTGTAAAGTGTAACCTGAATTTGTTGGCTGCTTTAACTGCATCTGTGATTTCGTCGTCTGGATGTTAGAATCAGAAGTTTGGAAGTAGCTGAAGATTTAAACATACTATGTAGAACCATATTTGTCAAAAACGAACCTGGGTTCTCCCCCAACCACTGACGACAAACTCCGTGCCTCCCCTCATAGCCCTTCCTCTGCGAGGCAGGTCTATTGGCTGCATCGTCTCATCGTTGAACTCAATTGGGTCTACAGTCTTCATCACAGCTACATCCTTGTCAAACATTGGCTGGTTATACTCGGGATGCGGTGTCACTTCAGCTATGGGGATGATTGTACCATTTTTTCTGAAGGAGCTCCCTGCTCGTAATACAACCGTTGTTGGATCCACACTGGAAGGAATTTAAAAAAGGTAATAGTTTAACATCCGAAGAAAAGAAACATATCTGGACAGCTTCAAGACTTTTTTGCCAAACTGTAAAGGGCGACTCCTTAGACAAAAAGTCTTGAAACATGATTGAAAACAGTTTTCAATCTGCCATCCAAACAAAGGGGCATCTGACAGATTTTCTCAAAATTAGCTAAAAAACCGTAATTCTCAGAAAAGTTTGTTTGTTATGACGGCAGATTGAAAAAAAGTGATTTAAAAGTATTAAGGGGCTCTACCATGCTAAGTTGCGCGCCATCCTGAAAAAAATAGTAACTCGGGAAATAATCAATTTTTCAAATATTCGGACGACAGTATTAAAATCGGGGTGCTGTAGGACATATAGAAGCAATCACATAATGTTCATCATAATTCAATGTAGTTATAGATAGAAAAATTGCGAAAACTGGCCGTTTTTCGCAAATTTCCTATCTCTAACCACAGCGAGATACAATAAATAAAGTTAATAGCTTCTATATATCCCACAGAACCCCGTCTCCAATCTCGTCGTCCAGATTTGTGAAAAATTGATTATTTTCCGAGTTATTATTTTTTAAAGGGTGGCGGCGCCACTTAGCATGGTAGAGCCACTTAATACCTACGTCATTGCCTCCACCTTTAAATGTGACCTAATCTACATACTGCTCCATTCGGAAGTTCGCGGGTTCAAGCTAAGCCTCGGCACGTACCAATGTGTTTTCGATTTTCGAATTCATAGTGTACGTTTATTCGACGTTCTTACGGTGGTTAAGGAAAACATAGTGAGGAATCCTGTGAAGTACTTAATTCAAGGGTTGTGTGTGAAGTTAACCAACCCGCACTGGGCCAGCGTGGTCGACTAAGGTCTATTCACCCTAATTTCAGGGTAGGCTCGAGCCCCTCGGTAGGGACATATATCAGCTGTTAACACATACTTACTTTTGCGCACAATGAGCCGCGGTCAAGATGTAATTTTCACTGACAATGAATCCGCCGCAAAAATACGAGTTGTTCACTATGAAGGACACTTGGTACGGGTGGTCCACTATGTTAGCCTCTTGTCCCCCGACGATCTTGTGTTCTTTGTCATACGGGTCTTTTGAATTTGGAAAGTATTCTGTTGTTTCTTCACGTGGGAGATCTTTGTGTGAGCTGGCTGGTTTATAAACAAAAAATATAATGTTAATTTTATTTCACGCATAGAAATCTGTACATTATCTAATTTATGCTAATATCGTATACAAAAAGAAAAAAGATTAACCAATCATGATTATAATATAAATGACAGTTGTGTGTGATTAAAAGTAACTAAATCTATAATCAGAATCTAATCTAATCTAATCAGAACCTATTTATGCTAACACTTAAAATAATATAAGTTTAGAAATTTAACAGACAAGACAAGCGCATAACATGAATTAACTTTAATATACATATATTGCTTTTAAAAATTATGGTATTTATTAGGGTCAAAGAAAAACATTTAACGTCTATTCGTTGCCTATTAAAAACATAGCCCTTATTACGTGAAAAGTTAAATAAATGGTTGGATAAATTACAGCTATAAGGTTGTATGATTGCGTGCCTATTTTTATTTTAATCCAAATAATTAAATTTTAACACGTTTTTTTTATTTGACTGTTATTTTGATCGTTTATAATTATTAGTTTTGATATTGCGAAGCTTTGTGCCAATATGTAATTTCAACTTTATATGGGGAAAATAGAGATATAGGTGATGGTACGAGATTTTAATTTCCTTTGAGTTATCTACACCAGCATAATATCCAACCGTGCGTGCGCGTGTGGAAATATAATAATTAAGATAACTGTTTTATCCATTGTATTGTCAAACTGTTTAACGCTAATTGTGAAATTACAATAAAAACAAATGTGTCAATAATAGAATTGTTTCACTTGTGTTTCGCCCTCACGAACAGAATCCCAACAAACTCTTATGCTCTCACCAAAAATGGCGCTTCTATAAATAAACGAAATCACACTTAGCTCTTTCTCTATCACACTTGTCTTACCACATTGCCCTCCATCGAAAGTAAAACACAAACACGCGCCAAAAATCAAAATCGGAATCATGTCAGAAACTTTGCGAGCGAAATGCCTTTGCGGGAATGGCAAGATTGATAAGGCGACCGAATGCGGGAGGCGGGACTTTATATACGAGCATCATTCATTTGAATATCGTATACAGATTACCCACATGACATGGGTTTTAATCTATTATAACTGTCATAATGGCGGCCATGCGCATGATTGAATGTGAGTCCGCTGGTTCTGAGAAACGCGGGACTGACGTACGTGAAACGTGCGCATGGCCATGGTAATTGTTGGCTTTCTGTGCCGCGATTTCGACTTATAATTTTCCCGTGGGATTAAGAGATTTTTCTATTGATAACAAGTATCAGGAAAAAAAAAGAGGACGACCTAGAAGAAGATCAAATTAAGGAAGGAATAGATGTCATGTCGTATCAGGAGATCAAACAGAGGACGAAAGATGGATAGGAATGGCGTAGACTCCACCGACAAGAGCGCGGCTCTTAAATATGAAGAAGAAGAACAAGTATCAGGCAGCAAATAAATATTTCTTGTGGAGGCCTTTGTCTAACAGCCGGACTTCTACAGGCTTAAAAAAAATTCAAAAGTCTTTTATCCATTATAGGCTCCCTAAGAACACTTAATGAAGAAGGCTGAATTATTATACCTATACAAGGTAATAAGTGACTTTGCACATACTAAAAGCATATGTTTGTTTAGTTAATGGTTTAGAGGAACTTTCCCATGAAAAAATAAATTCAACAGTCCCATGAAAAACAGCCATTTTAATCGAACAGTTTGTATATAGAGTCGTTGATTATTATTTTTCATTTAGAAAAGTTTCTTTGGAATAGTTCCTCGATACCGTTCACTGAGCAAGTCTTTTCAATGCAATATCACTTCATAGTATAAAACAAAGTCGCTTTCTCTGTCCCTATGTCCCTATGTATGCTTAAATCTTTAAAACTACGCAACGGATTTTGATGTGGTTTTTTTTAATAGATAGAGGGATTCAAGAGGAAGGTTTATATGTATAATACATGCATAATATACTGAAGAATAACCCACAATAACCATTTTCCCGTGCGGAGCCGGGGCGGGTCGCTAGTTTAGTATAAATTGCTAAATCGCCACTTTCAACCAACAGCTAAATTCTGCTTTTAAGATTGAATACGGGATATTTACCGTGGTATTTATTTGTTTTGTGTGAGTGCCTGATTTTCTTAATAGTTATGAAAACAACCGTGGAAGTTTTACAAAATATAAATTCTGCTTGCCCTAAAATGCAAAATTCTGCTTAAAAAATCACGTCTACTGCGTGACGACTTTAGTCTATAGTAATATGGCTAAAATAATGATGATAAATTTGTCTTCATATAATTATTTTATATTAAATTTCAGTTCATTTAAAAAAATGCGGCGTGCCATTAATAATTGTTCAGGTAAACAATGTAGCTTTAGCTCGCAATATTATATAAGTACTGAAATTTTACACAATTTCACTATATGTTTTGTAAAATGAACCTTTTAGATTTATTTATTTTTCCCGATCGTGAACGGAATATTGGAGAGCTATTTTAATTATTGCCAAGGGTTGGAAAATCTGCGAGCTTCGATGGATATTTTTTTATGTACCTAATATTAGCTTTCCACCCGCGCGCCGCGCTAACAGTTAATAACAACACATAGCCAAAGAGATGCGGGTTGGTTGAGTCCCTAAACGATCGCAATAAAAACGATCAATTTTTTGCAGGCAGTACAATCTTTTATTATATTATGCTTAAAAGGAAAAAGTTCGTAAAATTATGAGACAACGTAGAACCTTGTATAAATCGTATAGGTATCTAAAATGTGTCACTAGAATTACTAAAGTGTTTTTTCATCATACTAGTCATACTTATCATACTAACATCATAAAGAGGAATGATTTGTATTTTTGTGTCTATGTTTGTAATGAATAAACTCGAAAACTACAGTGCCGATTTCAAAAATTCTTTCACCATTAGAAAGCTACGTTCTCCCTGAGTAACAAAGGCTATCTTTAACCGCGGGGAAAATGCTTCATTTCTAAACTCGAGAAAAACTGTTAACGCTGGCAGAGCAGGGGTGGAAAGCTAGTTAAAATATAGACATAGACATAGACATAGACATAGACATAGACATAGACATAATTTATTTGACAAAACACACATATAAATCGATAAAGGGCATAAAATAATTGCGAAGGCGTTAACCATAAAATATGACCAACAATTAAAACGCTCACGCGATGTTAATATTTTAAGGTAAGTAATAAACTTTGTATTTAACAAAAAAAATTACCTACTCTGTTGTTGGTTTAGTTTTCTCTGCTGGGATTGCTTGCATGCTAAAAAGGACTTGCAAGAAGGCCATAAAAACAAAAAAAAGGATTATAATACATAGTATAACTCCAAAGCGTAGCGAGGCTTTTTCCAACCTCTTTGGTGTAAGTTCAAACTTTTTTCTTTTTTTATTGACCTATGCTGGAGTCGAAAAGGTACGACGGATCAAGCTTCACCGGACTTGCGGGGGAGCGGAAGACTCTACCCCAAAAAAAGTCATGTACCAACGCGTCTAGGGGCGGCTCAAGGGAGCCGCGTGTAAAAGCGAAGCATGGGTGAATAAAATCAGTAAATAATAAGAAAAAATATTTTAATTTACACAAAAGAAACAATGACAATGAATAACTCGACTACAATTTGCTTTTAAAGAAATAATAAATCCGCTTAATTGCATTTTCATAGTGAAAACCTAAAATACATTTCTGTTTGGTCGTAAGTAAATTTATTTGTCACAGTAAAGTTGCACACGGAAATTCACTCTTTGTAAATTCGGATGAAGCTAATGAAATGCAATTTCTCTGAAGAAAAACAGTGAAATACTATTTGTAATAGCTTACATAGAAACGAAACCCGCGAACCGCACTCATCATACTAATATTATAAAGAGGAAAGATTTGTATTTTTATGTGTGTGTATGTTTGTAATGAATAAACTCAAAAACTACTATGCCAATTTCAAGAATTCTTTCACCATTAGAAAGTTACATTCACCCTGAGTAACATAGGCTACCTTTTACCGCGGGAAAATGCCTCATACCCACAGAAAAAAAACTGTTAACGCGGGCGGAGTCGCGGCGGAAAGCTAGTAGTAACATGAATTAGAGGTAGCGACCTCCAACTTCTATGTCGTTTGTTTTTTGTTTTTCTTCTCGCCCGCATTGCGCCCTCAGCTGCTGCCGCCATGTTGGCGCATAAAATGCATTTGAGTTGTTATTTCTCTTTTACTGAACATAAGTAGATTTTCGCGGTTGTCACCGGTGGTTCGTGACCATGATTGGTGTAACCCGGTCGAAATATCGGTAAGCTCAATTTAAAACTAAATCGTGGAGAAAACTCGTGAAAATGTGTGTTAGTTTCTCTTGTACTTTTAAGTAATTCCTCAATGGTAGAAAACTATTTTTCTGCATTGCTCTATGCTGGATTGGAACTTTTGATTTGTTATCTCTTTATTTTGATAGATTTTTCGTCTTTAATACAAAGTTATTTAAAAAAACGCTGTGTAAATCATCATCATCATCATCTCAGCCGAAAGACGTCCACTGCTGGACAAAGGCCTCCCCCAAGGATCTCCACAATGATCGGTCCTGCGCTGCCCGCATCCAGCGGCTTCTTGAATGGCGACCGCGCGCCGGAAGACGTAGTGTGGGCAGGCCCCCCACGAGGTGGACCGACGATCTGGTGTTAATCTAATGTTAAAAAATTAATACACAAAATATAAATAAATAAATAACATTCGGTGAGCTTGTAAAGGACAGTTTATTACATTATATATCTAAAAAAAGCAATATATTTTAAAAATTTCGATGATTACGTTTTCAAATTTATATTTCAATTACGATCTCTATCAACTAAATAGCAGTATTGAAAATAAATATTTACCATTTTTTTAATAAGTTCCTAAGTGAATTCACAAGGGTCAATTACTATTTGAACTATTACAGCTCATTTTGTAAATATTACAAGTAATGTAATAACACTGTAATGATGATGATAGAAAACTACCAGAAATTGAACATAGGAAGGTCATCTCTGATGCTTCCATATATACACAGATAATTACAATAAAATATTATTAGAAGATTGATCTTTATAAAATACAAATTTTACTGATCACGGTAAAGGTGTGGTCGTAGTGAAGCCAGTCCTTAATAATTTTGATATATTTTTCATGCAGAAAATAATTTTTATTTACCTACTTTTGATTTATTAACCCAAGGAGTCCCACAAGGCAAGGTCTTCACTCGCCTCTTTCTACTGGTCCTGATCCCGGGCTAAAAAATGATAAAAAAGACTAGAGTTTGGCTATTGTATACAATCGATGAAATCGAAAACATTGTATTGGCAACAAAGCTACATAGAAAAGAAAAAAAGTATCAAATTAGGTAAATTCATAGAATCGGGGTTTCCACGATGATTTTCAATAGCCAAACTCTAATGGATGATGACCATGATTATAATCTAAGCCCCCCCACCCCGTTCTTATGGATCTATAGAAAGACTAGCAACCAGTTACAAATTTATGGAATTTGAAAATACTTACATTCTGTTATTTTGGGTATCAATATTAAAAACAAAAAAAGATGTTTTTCTTGGAATATCCCGTGACCTTGAAAAATGACGCCATAGTAAAATATCAAGATGCATAATACATTTCAAATCTGTTGATCGTTGTTGTTTGTTTTCTGTTGTTTGGGGGGGACGTTTTGACACGTCACCAACCTTTCAAAAATAAAATACGTTTGCCTAAAATTAACTTACTTGAAGTAATTTCAAATCAATATTAAATCTGTTATATTTAAACAATTATTCAGTCGTCCCGCGATCACGATTTGCATTGAGATCGGGGTTACACGAAGGATTCTAATTACAAAATTATTCCGTTGGAAAAATAATAATAATCAT
This sequence comes from Teleiodes luculella, assembly GCA_948473455.1. Taxonomy (NCBI): domain Eukaryota; kingdom Metazoa; phylum Arthropoda; class Insecta; order Lepidoptera; family Gelechiidae; genus Teleiodes; species Teleiodes luculella. Next base: position 12,794,165 of record OX419591.1, on the reverse strand, counting down.
CATCATCTTAGCCAAAAGACGTCCACTGCTGGACAAAGGCCTCCCCCAAGGATCTTCACAATGATCGGTCCTGCGCTGCCCGCATCCAGCGGCTTCCCGCGACCCTCATCAGGTCGTCGGTCCACCTCGTGGGGGGCCTGCCCACACTACGTCTTACGGCGCACGGCTGCCATTCAAGACCTTTTCTGCCCCAACGGCTGTCGGTTCTACGTGCAATGTCAATGGAAAAATAATATACATATTTAAATTAAGTGGTTTTATATGTATTTAAAGTTAAAGGGAAAAATGGAATATCTTATCCTAAATTTTAAAGAGGTTAATGTTTTATTTCCTTCATTCTAATATTATTATGTACTATAATAAAATCTAGTATGAAAATTTTGCTTCACGTATATGGACATAAAAGTTCTGCTTTATCAACTTTATCCACTCCTAAGTTCAAGTGAAATAAACTAACTTTATAATGCGGAGAAAAAATATATTATTGCAGGTAATAAATTATATTCACAAACACCTGAATACCTGAATATTATGTTAGTACTCAGAAATAAAAACCCGACCAAAAGAATAAATAAAGAACCTAGCCAGAATGGATTGTTGCAACAAAGATTAAAAACAATTTTACTCTTAAGTGATTAATAAACGTTTTTGTTTTCTTTCTTTCTTTCATCTGGCTGTCGTTGGAACTGATTATTTATTATTAAATATATGTCGGCGCGAAATCTGGCGCCTCGCTTCTCCTATTGGAATCTTAATTACCCAGTTCTCACGAACGATTTGTTTAAGTTAAGGGCTTATCGCCACCTTATCGCACAGGACGTGTGGACGTACAAGGGTCGAACATACCCTGGGAACGGTGGTGACATCACCAATTTGGCATGTCGCTGAACGTAGCCGTGGGCCGGCTCTCTATGTGGGTGATAAAATTCCTTAAGTTATGAGAGGGGCTGCAAAGCTAGTCCCGGCACTCTGTTCTTAGCCTTTGCCGAGCGCGGCCCACGGATTCGTTTACCGTTCTCGTTATTTAGTTTAAAACAAAGACTTTCTAAAATTAATTGTGTTAGATTTTATTTGGACATTTATATTCAGTTTAATTTTAGAGATTAGTTGGACATTATTACTGTTTAATAAGTTTGGACAATATTATAACAACATTGTAAAATTGCCTTGCGCGTTTTCCTTGTCGCCTACAAAGTGAAGTACTGTAATAATCAATCATGCAAAACCCGTCTGATGACGTTCGGGGCTCGGCCGCTCCTACATCAGAAGCGGGGATATACGTCGCGAGTGCAATATGGGACAAATTCGCGAGTGCAAAGTGATGAAAATCGCGAAAATGATCATGAATGGAAGAGATTGTTTGAGGCGCAAAATGAACATTTGCGTACGCTCATCTGTGCTATTCAGTCTCCGTCAACGAATAGCAGTGTGTCAATTCAGGCAGCACTGAATTTCATCCTGAAAAACCAGATTGCGATGCACAGGCGTGGTGTTCGACCGCCGAGTTGTGAGAGGGCCTCCTCTTGTTATTGCGCTGACTAAAGCTATGAAAGGAAATGCATCTTCATGGCTGTCGCAAGCAACTTACGCTGGAATGACATGGACGGAATTCAAAACAATTTTCCTGAGCCGATTTTCAACTGTCGAAACGCATGCCGCAACACTGATGCAACTCTATGGTGAGAAAATCAAAGAAAATGAAAATCATGGAGCCTATGCTAGTCGTCAGGTGAACCACTTAATTAATCGATGGAAAAATGTAGACGTCGAGCACATTGCAGTTTCTACAGTGCTAGCTGTATTGGCACAACAAGATCCAAGACTGCGACGTCTTGCATGCACTACAGAAGTTAAAACACGTCACGATCTACAAAAAGAGCTGCAAGCGTATAGCTTTTTAAAACGCCGAAATGAAGAGCCTAGAAGTGGTCAAGAGGCGTCGAAACGTCCTAAGATAATGGACTCAAAATGTTTTGGCTGTGGGAAAATTGGCCATAGAATTCAAGACTGTAATCGAGAGAAGATGAGACAACTTATGCAAAATCCAATAAGAAAAGACATGAAGAAAGAAGACCCTAAGAAGAGGCCTGTTCCACAATGCTACAAATGTGGACAGATGGGCCACATCTCTACGCTGTGTGCAGCGAAGGCGGCTACTGGTGGCGGCGCTGGAGAGTCCCCGGCGGCGGCGGAGCAGCGGCGTCGCATCAACCTCTGTTCTGTTGGCACGTCTCGCCTTACTCACAACGGTCAGTCGTTCTATTTTTATTTTGATTCTGGGGCTGAATGTTCTCTGATTAAAGAAAGTGTTGCAAATAAGTTTATGGGAAAACGTTTTTCATCTGTGGTCACTTTAATGGGCATTGGCAATGGCGATGTATGCTGTACATGTCAGATACTGTCGCAAGTTTCCATTGATCGTTTTGTAATTGAATTGCTTTTTCATGTAGTGCCAGATGATGCCATGCAATACGATGTATTGATTGGTCAAAATTTAATTAAACAAGGATTTTTTGTTGAAGTTTCCAGTGTCTTATTTTGAAAAGGAATCATGTAGTTAACCAAAGACCGACTTCAGTCAAAGTGTCACAACTTTTGAAAATATTAACACAGACGTTTCTGGTCTTTACCGTGACAAAGTTATTGATTTATTGCAAGTATATTCGCACGTCGTAGCTTATTTTAGTAAAAGGACAACGGGTTCCGAGTCTCGTTATCACTCGTACGAACTCGAAACATTTGCAGTGGTCAAGTCGATTAAACATTTTCGTCATTTATTACACCGTGTTCTACCGTGCAGAACATTTACTGTTGTAACTGATTGTAGCTCTCTTCAAGCTACACGTAACAAGCTTGACCTCACACCACGAGTTCATAGATAGAGAAGCCCACCGTCTTTCTTACAAGCATTCGATTTTGAAATTGTTTATAAAGACGGAAAGAAAATGTCTCACGTAGACTTTTTGTCCCGTAATCCTTTGTCTAATGAGAACTTGTTAGAAAAAGTTCAGGAAAAACGAGTAAACTTATTAGAATTGTCTAAAACGTGGTTAAAAGCTGAACAGCAACGTGATCCTGAATTACAAATGATTGTTTCGAAATTAAATGACGATGATGTTGATAGTGATGTGTCAAGTAAGTAATTATAAAATTATACATGGTATTTTACATAGAGTTCTACAACGTAACTCTAAGACCTTATGTTTGCCTAGATCTAGGCACTACACTAGATCTTTCAGATGGTCTGTAATTAATAATATTCATGAGTCTGTAATGCATCTAGGCTGGGAAAAGACTCTAGACAAAGCGTATGAATTTTATTGGTTTCCAAAAATGAACAAATATGTTAGAAAATTTGTAGAAAACTGTATAACGTGCAAAGTTTCAAAGTCCAGATCCGGTAAAATTCAAGCTGAACTTCATCCTATACCTAAAGTTTCTGTGCCCTGGCATACAATTCATATTGACATTACTGGTAAATTGAGTGGTACAAACCAAACAAAAGAATACATCATTGTAATGATAGATGCGTTTACTAAATACGTTTTATTGCATCATTCCACTAAACTTGATACGCTTAACTCCATTAAAGCTTTACAATTCGGAATCGGTTTATTTGGTGCTCCAATTAGAGTTATTGCTGATCAAGGCAGGTGTTTTGCAAACAGACAATTTCGTAGTTTTTGTGATTCCAATAACATCCAATTACATTTAATTGCTACTGGAACATGTAGAGCTAATGGTCAAGTGGAGCGAGTTATGAGTACATTGAAAAATATGCTCACTGCAGTCGAAGTAAAAAAAGATAAAACGTGGCAAGACTCTATTCCCGACGTTCAACTTGCCCTTAACTGTACAGTCAATCGCGTTACTAAGGCAAGTCCATTAGAGTTATTTATTGGAAAAGTAGCGAGACCGCTTTCTTTGTTAGCCCTGGGTGACCAAGATGAAACTGAGGTAGATATTCGTGATATCAGAGAACGTGCAGCAAACTCCATTAATCAAAATGCAATTCAAGATAAACGCAGATTTGATAAAACCAAAGCGAATCTAAAGAAATTTGCTGTTGGTGATTTTGTTTTAATTGAGAACCATGAAAGAAATCAGACTAAACTTGATTGTAAATATCGTGGACCTTTTAAAGTCATTGAATTACTTGATGGAGATAGATATCTCTTGAAGTCATTGAATAATAATCGAACGTTTAAATACGCTCATGAACGTTTGCGAGCAATGCCAGAGTGTGACGTTCCCCCTGAGTTGGAACAGCTTTTAACTGATGATGATGACGATGATGAAGAACAGTCAGGTTCGACCGTTGTCGGCGGAGAACAATATTAATGCAATTGGAGAACAATAGTAATGCAATTCAAATGGACATATTTAGTTCGCGACCTGTTCTTGTTGCCGATCACAAGGCCAAGTCTGTAACCCAGTTGAGCTGGTATCGGAAGCCGCGGGCGGCGATGAGCAATGGGTGCGCGGGCTTAGTGGAGTGCCCATGTGATGGGTACTGTGGTATGCTCAGTGATGAGCGATGCGTTGCGATGTGAGACCTGGACTGGTGTGGCTTGTGACACCACTAGTCATAACGTTATGCCAGCTCCGTGGACTGGTGTGGCTTGTAACACCTATAGTTATAATGTCATGCCAGCTCCGTGGCTTCTGAACACATTGTTCTTAATGTCACACAGGGTCGCGTCGTCGCTGTTGGGTTATGGCTTGTGGACACGTTGTTCATAATGTCATAGTGTGTGTCAGAATTGCAGTTACGTTTGTTGATTTATAATGTGATTAGATCAGTTCTTTGACTTGATCTGTTGTTGATTTATAATGTGACTAGATCTGTTCTTCATTGTTGAATTTTAGCATAACACTAAATGTTTAACACTTAGTTCTCATTTGTGGAGACCTTACACTCTGGTACTTGCGGTAGTTTGGTAGGATAGCCGAACGGAAGCTTTAAGGGAGGTGTAATCTTTGCAGGTGGGGTCCTGCCTGGATCACACGAGGACGTGTGAAAGTCAGGATCGCCGTGTCGGCGCGAAATCTGGCGCCTCGCTTCTCCTATTGGAATCTTAATTACCCAGTTCTCACGAACGATTTGTTTAAGTTAAGGGCTTATCGCCACCTTATCGCACAGGACGTGTGGACGTACAAGGGTCGAACATACCCTGGGAACGGTGGTGACATCACCAATTTGGCATGTCGCTGAACGTAGCCGTGGGCCGGCTCTCTATGTGGGTGATAAAATTCCTTAAGTTATGAGAGGGGCTGCAAAGCTAGTCCCGGCACTCTGTTCTTAGCCTTTGCCGAGCGCGGCCCACGGATTCGTTTACCGTTCTCGTTATTTAGTTTAAAACAAAGACTTTCTAAAATTAATTGTGTTAGATTTTATTTGGACATTTATATTCAGTTTAATTTTAGAGATTAGTTGGACATTATTACTGTTTAATAAGTTTGGACAATATTATAACAACATTGTAAAATTGCCTTGCGCGTTTTCCTTGTCGCCTACAAAGTGAAGTACTGTAATAATCAATCATGCAAAACCCGTCTGATGACGTTCGGGGCTCGGCCGCTCCTACATATATATTTTTTTTATTTCAGCTATGGATATTACGCCGGAAATAAAGAGACATTTCAACATAATCCTCTCATGGAAATAACAAAAATCACAATCTAGATTAGCAAGTAGATGCACATACATGAACACAATCAACCTATAACAAAAGCGTTATTGAGTTCATTCTTTCGTGACAAAAACATACGCCATTTAACCACTAATAGCCGTACATCGGTTCGCAAAACCATTATACCCTTGATTTTTTTTGTCAATATCTATACTAATATTGTAAAGAGGAAAGGTTTGATTGTTTGTTTGTTTTTTTATTTGTTTGCATCGAATAGGCTCCGAAACTACTGAACCCATTTCAAACATTCTTTCACAGTTGGGAAGCTACATGATCCCTGAGTAACATAGGCTATATTTTATTTTCAAAAAATTTAGGGATCCTTACTAAAACTTCAATAATGTAACCCAAGGTGTAAAAAAAATACGTAAAATATTCTTAATAGTTAAAAATGCTCCGAAAGTACTAAACCGATTTTGGTCAAACTTGGCACAAAGTTAGAATAGACCTTGGGGACGGACATTGGCTACTTTTTACTGCGGAAAAATACCTCATTCCCACGGGAAAGTCTGCAAGCACGGGCGGAACCGTGGTGTACCTATATTTACATTACATGCTCGAATGTAGCCTGTCCCTACTGATACCACAGAATACTGATACAATCGACAATTATCCATGTATTAGCGTGACTATGCTTTGTACGTCAGTCTGTGACCACACCGGTTATCGTTCGGTAAAAACCGCTACCGGGATCATTTTTTTAAAACAGTGTTATTGGCTGTTTCGAAACTAGTGTTGTTAAGTCAAAGTGTTAAAGATGTTCTAAGTTGCCTCGTACGTGGTCTTCGATCATGGCTCTAACTTTTTGGAGGAGATTGAATTAATTTTTGAGGAGATTAAACATTTGTCAAAAAAGGTTTTCATATATTTTTATGAGGATATTTTGAGACAATAATAATTTTAAGGTTGCCTGGTAGAAATTTCTACTCAGCAATAAGGCCGCCTACATGTACACATTCGATCTATTTTTGGAAATTAACTAATTTTTTTTTTGTTTTTTGTGTGCAGTAAAGTATATTCTATTCTATTCTAATTTAAATTTTACTGAGTAGCTTCAAATGTAGCTATTATAATATTAAGATCTAAAAGTGTATTTTAACTGAAATGTCTTTTCAAGTTTTAAATTTACTAATCCGTACGCGGTAACGTAACGTAATTGGGACATAAATAAAATGAGTTTCGTATTTCTGTTACTTTCATTCCAATCTTCTAATGGAATTAATTGTTAAACAAGGAAAATATCCTATTTTCAGCAAGACACGTGTATGTATGAAGGTAACACAATGGATAGTGAAGATTTCATTGCTATTTCACCAAGTGCTAATTAAAAATAAGAATTGAAGTTATTACTGACAGTGATTGTAATCTGATAACTGTTTTTGCAATGCGGTGTAAATCTAGTATCTTGTCTCCGTTAATTAATTTTGCCTTACCTACATATAAATGACGTTAATTTTCCTGTACTTTAATCAGAAATCAGAAGCAACACAACAGATAAAACAAAATTTAACAACATTAGTAAAATTACCTGATTTTCATGTATTTTGATGGTTAATGGACAATCCCTAAATCTGAATCCATTAGATCGATCCATATCATCCTAATGGTATTGGGTTCTATCACGTTACGTTAGTAACTATTTATTAATCTGTGGTTATACAATTCTATAATCCATGTAAATCATCACACAGATAATAAATAGCCTTCATCTTCGAAGTTAAACTGAAGAATCAGCGTGTCTGTACATTGAACTGTTTTTTTAAAAAAATATTGTACTCGTAGGTGATAAAGGGAGTGTAGCTGAACAAAAAAATTCAAGTTAAAAAAAGTCCGTCTGTTTGTTTGTTTGTACACGCTAATCTCTGTAACTACTGGACCTTAGAAACCTTACAATAATTTAGCTTATACACTAAAATAACACATAACAGGTTTTCCCGTGGGAAAGAAAATACTTCTTCTTCATCATCTTCTTTATTCTTCTTCTTGCCCAAGGGAAAATCTGTTAACGCGGGCGGAGTCACGGGGCGGAAAGCTAGTTCACAATAAGAATCCTTAATAACAGAGCAAAAGGTTCAATTTGGAAAGTTGCTTACAGATTCAGTACAAAATTTTGTTTCTTTGTCAGCCAGCACATGCGGCTGGACATGTTGACCTTAAAAGCGCCCGTATTCCGTAGCGGTAGGGGTGAAATTGCGAATGTCCAACCGCATGTGCTGGTTTCCGCATTGTCCGGAAAGCTAGTCCAGAATTAAATCAAGCATTCCTGAACATTTAAAGCTTTTATCGCTTACAACTTCTAGAAGCTTTGACCAAAAGTAGAATTAACACACTTTAATTGCGTTGTGATCCAACTTAGAGCAGATTCAACTGAACACGCACATCGCGATTTTTATCCTTATTCAACGGATATAAGAACGCTTCAAAGTTCAAAGAGTTTATCTTGTCGTGCTCTTGACTTGATCTTAATTCCTAACTCATTTCCTTGCTACGGAAGATTTATGTTCCTGGTTTCTTTTTCACCCGTTAAGTTGAAAGAAGTTACCGTTCATCATTTTAGCGATTAGCGATGTCATTTCCCTGACCATTTTCCAAATAAGCTTTTTTTGACAAAAAAGTATGAAGGATGCATCTTGTTTCATACAAAAAAACCTAAGTTTATTATAAATATAATAAAAAAATAAAATAAAAAAAAGCCCAACAGTAAGGGCCTGGCCACATATAGCCGGCACGGCACCGTCCGGCGACCGCGACGGTGCCGTGCCGGCTCTACATGTGGCCAGGCTCTAAAAAAAGGTTATGATATGATATGACTGACCTTGTAATTTATATTAATGGCTTCGTTCATGTATATTACCTAAGTACCTACACAAGTAAATAAGTTTTTTCTACTAAAGAAAATTATTTCTGGACGCATTGAGCTGTACAATGGATAAATAAACAAACATAATCCAACTTTATGACGTAATTGTTGTTGTAAAAAATATTTTTTAATTATTGTTATGAGTGTGAGGTAATTATGCATTGCCATGGATTCTTTTCGTCACTGTGGTTTTATCAAAATTGTATAAAAAGTAGTTAAAATTGTATTTTATTATTTATTTCTCAATGCAAACTGTAGTAACTATTATGTACAGAAAAGTCTATTTTTTTCTAAGTTTGTCATTTCCAGCCCGACCAGAAATATAAAATACCTGGCTTTATATTTGAATTTTAATTTAAGTAACTCATAATTCAATCCAAAATGTTTTATTTGACACAAATCACTTTTCGACGTCAAATTTTAATGAAGATACTAAGTTTTGCTCGAACCAAGGCTGTCTCTCGTCTCCTAATACTGGGGTAGGGCCATCCGCTCCCCCGCAAGTCCGGTGAAGCTTGATCCGTCGTACTTTTTTGACACAAGCAAGCATAATATGTCAATAAAAAAAAACTGCCACTAACGAAGAATAAACTCTTGAAAAAACTGGAAACTAATTTTATAACGGAAATTGTTGCCAAAAATATACATGTGGCGTCTCCGGCACATTTTTTTCTGGTCAGGTTTTACATACTCTGTATCCATTTAGTATTTGCTCAGCCACTTACACTCTGTATTTCAGCCTTAAGGCTTATTCTCGCTAGGGCGACAATGTGCGGCTTGCGGCATTCCACATAAAACATAAACATTAAAAAAATACACTAAGATGCTTTAAAAAAATATTTTGCCGCGATGTTGCCTTGTCATAAAATATGCTGCCGATTGCCGCTAATATATTCTATTTGTATCATAAAGCACTACTACTGTGAGTCGAGAACCAGCATTGGTTTAAGCAAAACTTAGGAACTTTAAAGTTTTGACGTCGAAAAGCGATTTGTGTAATCTTATTTCGAATAAAAACACTTTGATTTATATATTTTTAAATTGATTTTTGCAAGCCGCACAGTTTTGCCCTGCGTAAATAAGCCTTTACTTCTACATACAACCACAGCTTACAATTAGTGCACTGATAGTTACAATGTAAAGCCTGACCAAAGAAATAAGAAGCCTGCTCTGGGGGCGCCACGTGTATATTTTTACGACTATGGCAACAATTTCCATTATAAAATTAGTTCCATTGAAATTCCGCAATATGGCGAGGCTTCTTATTTCTTTCGTCAGGCTTTATTTATATTGGAGACGTTTCGTAGGAGTTCTATTGTTAAGCCGGATATACTGTCGACGAAAATAGATATTTCCGATACAAGTAATTTGCTACAGAAAAGCTTAGTACAAAATCCGGGAGAGCCAATATAAAATTCTATGCATAATAAATAACATAAAAGATAAAATGGTACCTAATGCTTAATACGTCATTAAAAAAAATATATATAAACTAGCTGTCAGCCCCACAGCTCCACTCGGGTTAGTCCTGTCATGTTATTACTTTTTTCTCGCAGTAATGAAGTGATTCTCCGCTGCAAAAGTTTACGAAAACCGGTCTTTATAATAACAATAACACCAAAAATATACTATGTATTTCTTGTAGCAGTTCTGAAATGATGCCAGTACATACATTTTTACTAATATTAAATTACAAAGCTTAAATGTGACGTTCCACGTGAAAAGTTACCATAAGGCGGGTTTCAGTATATACCTATATAATATAATCTTATTGGATTTGAAAAGCTTATGAGTTGCTGATTGCAGGGATATGCATAACTCAATACCGACCATAAGGTACCTTTGCACGTGGAATGTCACAAATTATAGCTTACAACGTTACCATGAAAATGAAATGCTCATTCGATGGATACGTTCAATTTTCACAAAGAAAATTTTACCGAAAACAAAAAAAAAGAACTTCTCTATACGAGTAAAACTAAATTAAATTACTAGTTTGTATAGGATTATCGAATATTATTTTCGTTTTCGAGAAAATATTCTACGGAAGAGTAGCTCGATACGGCGTTTCTATTATGACTCGCAATAGTAGACAGTTTTCTAGTTGATAAAATATTAACTATAGATAAAAGATTTGATTGCTTGTAAGTTTGCATTGAATAGGCTCCGAAACTACTTAACCGATTTTAACAAAACTTGGTACAAAAATAAAATAGACCTTTAGGACGTAAAATACCTTTTACCGCGGGAAAATTCCTCATCCCCACGGGAAAATCTGTTAACGCGGACGGAGCTGCGAAATGGAAATCTATTAATTAGGAAAGTTACCGTCCGATTTATGAGAGAAATTACAAAAAAAATATACATTAATTTGGTTTAATACTCTACTATGATATAAAGTAGCCGAGCCATCAGCCATTGGAAAAGAGAGACAGAAAGATACTTGTCATATATATCATCATCATCATCATCATCTCCGTCATATAAATATCTCAGTAAATTTCAGTTAATTTTGTTACTGTTTTCACTATTATAATTTAGGATATTTTAGAAAAAATAGTTCAGATGAAAAGTCTAAATGACTTTTCCCTAAGCATTTTTGCTATTCCCTAGAAGAGGCCTATGTGCGCCAGGGAATTTATTGTTTATATTTATAGGCTGCAATATGAATCCGTATAAACATTTACGTCGAAATAAAGAATCTAACAATACCTTGAATCATAACTGAGTTGATAGGACGGAGGACGATCTAACTAAAGACGCCATCTCATTCCTTAAGCATGTTGTTTAAGCAAAACAACCATTCATTATGGATAAAAAAATAAGTATGACGAGAAAAACGACGCTCGCGCAATGATCAAACGCCATTAGCGTCTTATTGGCCGCGCAGCCTTCTCCTGGCGGCGGTCATTCGATTTTAATTGAATTATCTTTTCGATTTAATTTATTTGTGATTTTTTTTATTTAACGTGCTGTGAAAAGTGTAAAAGTGTTTATTGTGTAGAATAATTCACTTAATATCCTTTGTAAAGTAGTAAAACATTTATTTAGGAGTGTTTAAAGTTATTGAGGTATATTTGTATTCGGTTTTCAAAGTTGAGTTATGTTTTTTATTAATTAAGTAGTACTTATTGCCGTTACCGGCGGAAAAACCCTCGAGACGTCATTGTAAACGTTTAAAAAATTATAACAACATTCTTGTAATTAGAGTCAATTAAAAGGGTTATTTAACTTACTTAAACAATCGATTTCCATGGAAAACTGTCCTTTTGAGTAGTTTCATTTCATTTATTTATATTTGCAAAATAACAGGTTTAAAAGTTCTTCAGAACTTTTAAACTGACATATCTTGAAAATAGGTACATGTGACGCCTTGCAAAGGCACAGAAAAACATAAAAGGCAACTAGCTAGCTAGCTAGTTTGATATACTTTACACAATAAGTATCTTTTGCTTTACAAATTAGAACCTATTTTGTGATTAAATTTGAAATAATATAAATTTAACCTCATTGTAAAAGCAAGAAAGTATATTATCATTATTTTAAGAGACTTCTTAACTAGGTACTAAAATCTCGGTCTTAGGTCAGTCAATTAGCCATATAGAAGTAATATAAAATAGTAATAGCACAGGAAGTAGCGTTAATTGACTGCAGTCTAAAGCATTAGAGCTAATTCTCAGTCACTACGCACAAAATCTAAATTTAAATTGTCAGTTTTCCTTATTACTATATTATGTTTACTGCAGGTTTCCTCACTATGTTTTCCTTCACCGTAAGAGCGTCGAATAAACGTACATAATGAAGGTTTGAACCCGTGAACTTCCGAATGGAAGTCAACGGCCCTAGCCACTTGGCCACCGACGCTCTTGCGAAGTAATTCAAGGGTTGTGTGTGAAGTTGGCCAACCCGCACTGGGCCAGCGTAGTCGACTAAGGCCTATTCACCCTGATTTCAGGGTAGTCTCGAGCCCCTCGGTGGGGACATATGAGCTCTTAATGTTATATAAACATACTAGCTTCCCGCCGCGGCTCCGCACGCGTTAATAGTTTTTCCCGTGGGAATGAGGAATTTTCCCGCGGTAAAAGTTAGCCTATGTTCTTCCGCAAGGTCTATTCTATCTTTGTGCCAACTCCGCCCGCTTTAACAATTTTTCCCGTGGGAATGAGAAAATTTCCCGCGGTAAATTGTAGCCTATGTTCTTTCCTAAGGTCTATTCAAACTTTGTGCCAAGTTTCACCAAAATCGGTTCATTACTTTCGGAGTATTTTCAATTATTAGGAATATTTTACGTAATTTTTTCACACATTGGGTTACATTATTGAAGTTTTAGTAAGGATCCCTAATTTTTTGAAAATAAAATATAGCCTATGTTACTCAGGGTGAATGTAGCTTCCCAACAGCTTTGGAATCGGTTCAGTAGTTTCGGAGCCTATTCGATGCAAACAAACAAACAAACAAAAAAACAAACAATCAAACCTTTCCTCTTTATAATATTAGTATAGATAACACAACACAAACACTGAAACACTGAATAGGACTGGAGATGAAATGAATTATTCTGAGTAATGTTATTTTAAAATAAGAGCGCAATTTTCAAATTAAGAACATATCTGTCAAGCACTGGCTGATATCACTGTTAAGCCCCATTCACGTTAAGGCAACAACATGCAACATTGTCGCATGTTGTGAGATCAGCGTGTCAATAAGGATTAAAATTGATGTTTGACGTTTCTAAAACCAAAATGACCATTTTCTTTCCCGTTCCGTTCGAAGATGAGTGAAAAGGACAGATGGAATTGTACCATTACGATCGGCCAGCAGATCAAGGCTAACTAGATTACCTACTTGTAAATTGTAATGTAAGTGAACAAGGTGCTATTGTAAGTAATTGATGACTCTTGATCTAGACAAGATAACTTATGGACGACTTCTTTGCTTGACTTGTTAAATTATACACTGTACGGCTTGTAACCTACAAGTAGTTTGAATTAACATTAACAGAGTTGTTTTTATTTTTTTTTACTGAGGTTTTTCTAGCTAGTTGTGACTCGAAATTCTTTAGATGAATCTACTATTAGAACACAATATTTTGTAAGGATTAGTTCGTTTATTAAATTATTTAATTCAGAAACTATTCGCTAGCATTGTGTTCGGATTTTATGTAAAATATTATTTAGGTACTTGGCAAAAATTTAAATAATTTGTCCTTTCTGTCTAATACGCAGTTCAACAATTTCAGTTAGAATTGAAAAAAAAAACTAGCATTAAAAACAATGAAATAAATAGCGAAAAAAGCAAAAACAGTGAGTGTTGCTCGTGATAACTGTGATAAGTGATACAAAGAACATTCAAGATGCAGGGTATGCAGAGCCGTACGTGTTTTGCCGTATCCTTCGCTATACTGATTATCAGTATCATTTTGATGGTGTGGGGGGCTCCTATGATCATCAAACAACAGATTCAAAAGGTAAGCTTAACGAACCTGAGTACAGTCAAGAGCAGATCAAGCTGAAAACGCATTAGGGCGTCCGCTTAGCTGTTAACTGGAAGGTTGCCCGGAAGCAGGGATCTGAACTGGTTTTTCATACACTTGTTAAATCACGCTAGTTCAAACCCTATCCGACTATAGCTCTAACTAAGATCACTAAGGGTAGGTTTAGTCCTGGGGGAACATAATATGCAAAGCAACCGGCAGCCCTGGCCTTCGCCTGCCGCAAAAACAATTACTTTAATAATTACAAAACCGATTGAAACCGGTTTCATTCCGTTCTTTATAAAAAACCGGGTAACCAGAATATTTTTGGTTTGTTTCATTAAGTTCCATCTATTGCCGGTTACTTGGGGAACGGAAATATATCTGTTTTTCGAACGATATTAACAGGGATTTCAAAACCGGTTTCGATCCCTGCCCGGAAGAAATCGCTTAGAACGATAAGGCCGCCACTTGACCTTTTTTTCTGTTTTGTACTCGGTATTTTTTTTATGCAATAAAGTATATTTGATTTGATTTGACGCAAGCGGAGCCACGGGGAGAAAAGCTAGTAAATAATAAAACACGCGAATCGCGATTATGGATATACTTCATTGCAACGTACGAAGTTTTCAGCTTGACTTGATCTGTACTAACTTTTCCTTTTGACAAACTCCATTATCCATTACAATTTCTACAAATCACTTGTTTTCGTTTTTAGTGACGCGTTTTTTAATTGTAAGAGTATTTAGTAATTGATTATAAATATAATGTAAAAAAAGGGATAGTGCGTGTCAGGCATCCTCGATATCGGCGTTTTCCGGAAGGAAAACGTTGGATTTACTTAGCACCTACGCAACCCGACTACGAGCTTTCTATACTTAATAAAAATAATAGTTCAATGACATTTAATTTACTCGTAATTCTTCTTCAAAATATTTAGAAAGTTAGTGAGTAACTTGATATTATAATAAAATATAACTAAATAACATTTCCTGTGAATAAAAAAGCATGTCAAATAACCACGTTATGGAAAGACGTACACCCATTTTAAATTGATAAGGCTTTCGCGGTTGTTTACCAAACAAAAACCACGGTATATACCCATTGGAATTAACTTTAATGTAGGTAACCCATTTAATATATGTATTTTGTCGTGAAACATCTATAGGCGAGGGTAAAATTGATTGTTGGCGTTATAACAACCTCCGCGGTCGAGTCTCGAGTGGTCCGGGGTTCCGGGTTCAGATCCTGGTGAAGCACGCTTTGATCAAATTATCACTTTGTGAGACTTTCTCCAGTTCGATTCGGATATTGCAAACTTCAGTCAGCAGATTCATCACTTGATTGTCAGAAAAGAAATAATAATTCCATCCTCTGAAAGGCACGTAAAATTGTCCCGGCTATAATCCAAGAATATATCTAGTCGACAAAAAATGGGATAGTTTCAAACGGTCAAAAACCCAAGTGGTCTATAGTCAACTCGTCGAAATCGCAATTTTTAATCAAGATATAGGGAGCAATCTCTAAATTCAAGTTGTTGGTCTCTTTTATTCATATGAAAATCGAAAAGGATGCGTGATGAATAAATTTAATTTTGAATGAATGAATGATATTTAAAATAAGCAGCGCAGCTGTCAATTTCAGCTTAGTTTTTAAATGCCTACTAAATTAGTGCGAGCTACGCGTAAAATCGATGCTTGACGTCTCTTAATTTAAGTTGACGATCATCTATCTCTTTTCGTTCTTAAGAACGTGAGAGGAACATAATGATCTTTAAATTTAAGTTAGATTGTAATGTGTAGAATCGGGCCCGAAGTCACTTTAAACTAGTTGCAATTTAGACAAACTACCCTTTTAGATTGGCTACAAAATAGACAAAATAGTATTTAGACCACATAAAATTTAGACGAGTTGCTACATTACATAGACCACTTACGTTTGCGACCGTTCGATACTATCCCCAAAAAAGTCATGTGCGTCAATCATTCTGACGCCAGGGCGATAAGTAAGTATGACATGTCTCAAGTAAACGTGCGCATGATTACAAATGTATTGCGCTTGTTGTACTCCTTTTATAATACATTGTGGTCGTAGAGCGGCAGCAAAAACAACTTTGCAACATAAAGGTATTTTTACCGCTTTGATTGTCTAATTTGCTTTCGCACTGTTTGGAATGGATGCGCTCTTGGCTGCAAATCAACTTGGTAATCGGGGGCATGTTAACTTGGAACAGTGAGTAAGAGTCTCATCTTATCCAAACAAAGGCACAACCAAAAAGTTTTGGAACCGCTGTACTAGAGCGTAAAATTAATTCGACTACTCATGAATATAAACAGCTTCTTATTATTTGCCTTTTCTTAAGGTACTAAGTTTCACTACAGAAAGTAATTAGCAATCCAGCCAAACTTTGACAAAGTCTCGTAAAAATAAACTAGCTTATATTTTTTTCCAATGAAAGTATTTATGAAGAAAGACAAATTATATAATAACTCTATTAATCACCCAAACTTCTCCTCATCATTAACAGCTCATACATGTCCCCACCGAGGGGCTCGAGCCTACCCTGAAACCAGGGTAGGCTCCTCTAGGGTATTTCTAAATAAAGTTTCTTTTTATCAATTTTCATAAGGCGATTCGACGAGTCGACCTAATAAGCCTTTAGCCCAGGTAAAAGAATCCGCTTTTCTATATTATATTCCTTTGTAATTTCCGTGACATTTTTTTGGATAAAATACTCTTTTTATTTTGCTTCGTGGTTACTTTTTTTAAATTTTTGTATATTAAACTTACTTCTAAACCAAAGAGTTTTGAAGAGCCAGCTTCGAAGCTGGCTCTTCAAAACTCTTTGTTCTAAACAAACATGTACCTATTATATGTATATGCGTATAAAATATTATGTACTAGCTTTCCGCCTTGCGGCTCCGCCCGCTTTATAAATTTTTGAGTGAGGTGTTTTATTCATTGTGATGTATAAACCATATTTATTACTGTGAAGATTCATTAAAATTCATACAGTAGTTTTTTTGCGTGAAAGAGTAACAAACATCCATACATACATACATCCATCCTTACTAACTTTCGCGTTCATAATATCAGTAGGATATTGCTATAGTTTTAATACTTTATTTACACCAAATTTGTACACGCTTCCCTACAACTATTATTGCGTAAGGTTGTTTGAAGAAAATGCATTCTATGTTCGTGACCACCAATATACATAAATTAAATTCACGAAAATGTATTAATTGTCTATAGAAATAAAGTAGATAGATGAAAAGTTCAATATTTATATACTTAGGAGGTTTTCAATATTTTTGTGTGGCAATTTTTTTTTCAATTTTATCTAACAACAACTGCTATTCACTACTAGTTACTAGTGCCAAGCATGAAAAAGATGGCTAAAGTTCACGAAGTGCAAGGTCAACAATGGACAAATAAATTATACGCGACTGTAGATGAAAAGAAAAAATTGTAGTGTTTACTTTTACTAAGTTACTATATCAACCTTGAAAATATAAGGAAGGTACATAACAGCTACCTGGTACACACAAAAATTACTGATGCCTATTAATAGATTTTTTTTTATCACAGCTACTCGATACGGATCTATTCTGACGAAGCGATTTCAATATACACAAAAACATTTTTACATCTATGAACATTTTCCGTGCTAAAGCTTATTCACAACATGAATGAAGCTTTTAAACCTTTAGCTGGTAGTGGCTACTGTATCTCCATCATAATTTGAACTCTGTACCCTTAAACATAAAGTTGCAAAGCAATCTTTTTTTTAAGTTCTACCAGTCAAAGGGAATTTTATCCAAAAGCAGAGTTTTACAATCAAATATTATAAATATTTAGGAGAAATATTATGTAATTTGTCGAAACACGGTTTAACTAAATGTCACTTCAAATAAAACATTTTGTATTTTAAATGTGAGATGAATCTCAATTGCAGAGCGTTAAAAGTAATACAATATAATTTCTGCCCACATTTTGGCAAGTAGATAAATTATTTTGCAGCTGTATTTTTATTATTATTATATTTGCTTATGAATTTTAGGAATTCGACAAGCCACTCTCAAACCCTTTACACTTATCACTTCAATCTGTCAATCGGATTGGACCTAAATAAGGACCAACAAATCAAAGCACTTCAACGTCAGCTAATATCATATTGATTGATTTGATTGCTTGGAAAAACATTTTGATTCAAACCTGATTTGATTTCTCTTTTATAACTACATCAAACGTTTTGAATCACTAAGTTTAAAAACGTTAAAAGACCCCAAAAACTGTGCTGAAATATATAAAGGTTTATAAACTAAACTAGATTGTAATAATAAAACGCTTGTATACTTAAATATTTGTAAAAATCGACTCTTGATATCGAAACTATTAAAAAAAAGGTTTCATTTTTATTTCAGTTCTTTTGTACATATTGAATATTCTTTTCCTCATTCCTACTTAAAAATATTTCTATTCCTAAAAGTAAGATTATTCATTTCATCGTGTGTAACCATGTTTAAATCGGATAAACCTGTTTTCCATTTACGCACGTCAGAACAAAACCCATTATTTGCTATAATGCTTTTTTATACCTTTAAAGTGGTTTGTTTTTTTAGCACTTGATTTTTTTTTTTTTAACGTCGAAAAAGTAGCATACTGGGAATCACTTGAGTTTTAGCAGAGAATTATTAGCACAAAAGCCTTTTATTTACAACACATAATTGATATGCATGATCGAATCAGAAATGAGCCCTAACAATCGCTAAACTTAAGTGGCAGTGGGCGGAGCACATTGCGCGTTGAACCGACTGCCGTTGGGGCAAAAGATTCTTAAATGGCAACCGCGCGCCGGAAGACAGGCAGGCCGGTGGGCAGGCCTCCCTCTAGGTGGACCGACGATCTGGTGAGGGTCTCGGGAAGCCGCTGGATGCGGGCAGCGCAGGACCGATCATTGTGGAGATCCTTGGGGGAGGCCTTTTTCCAGCAGTGGGCGTATACAGGCAAAGGTGATGTATTGATACGAAAGACAGCAAACAAAAAAATCTTTGCTGGGTTTTTCTGAATAAAACAAATTTTTGAATAGAGATAGTTTGTGCGTGAACTGGATATAACATAACATAACTATAATAAAATGTAAAAAAATAATAAATAATAAATTTCTGATCTTGACAAAAACATTTTACTATTATTTACATAATACCAGATTCCTAAGCAAACAATCTTATTATTCTTGTTTGTTACTAACAAATTATTAGTGAGGTAAAAACTATATTATGGTGTCATGGCGGAAATAGCGAAAAATATATATTTTTTCTTTTGAGGCTCAATTTGTCAAAAAATCACTTCACAGATTCGTTTCAAATGTACTCGATAGTTGTGTAAGGCACGAAATCGGTGACTTTTTTTAATTTGCACGGCTAAAATATTTTTTATTATCTTTGTCATGTTATTATCAGTTAGCCTGTTAATTTCAATTATTTCAACCGTTTAAGCGTAACAGACAGACAATTTAAATTCGGTAAAGCTAGATCAGTATTGTTAATTAAAAAAACACAAAGACATGTCGACTATTCTCTAGTTATTTCTAAATTAAAGCTAAAAAAAAAAGCATGCATGATTCAAACATAAATGTCTCCAAAATAAAAATCTATAAAAGGCCGGCGACATGTACACTTTCTACACTTTTTTGTAATTTTTTTACTGTACTGTTTTGTGCGCAATATTGTATTGTATTTTATTGTAAAAGTAGTACTTGAGTAATACGCTCGTAGACGACATAATATGTTGAAAACGTAATAAACTAGAGTTACTATACTACTCTGGCTTTCCGATCCGCGGTACTTACTACCGCTCGCGTTAAAAGCTTTTCCCGTGGGAAGAGGTATTTCCTCGCCGTGCAAAGGAGTCTATGTGTTGTTCTAATGTATAAGTTACATTATTGTAAAGTTTCATTAAAATCCTTAGCGTAGTTTTTGTGTGAAAGAATAACAAACACCCATGCATCCATCCATACATCTATCTATCCTCACAAACGTTTGCGTTTATAATATGAGTAGGATTAAAGCAAAAAAAAATCTAAACCCATGCAAGACTCACTCAACCATGCGTCTAAAAATAAAAATAAACAAAAACCAATTGAAATACCAAACTAGCAATCAGTAATAGTAATTGTTTCCTTTGTACTGTGTTTTTGGTGTCATTTAAGTATATTATACCTATTGTATTGTAGAAATACTGGGTTACTTTTTAATCAGGTCGCATACCTATTTGAGATAGTCATAGATTATGAGAAATAAAAAAACCCGTACCTATATTTAATTTTATCTCGTTTCATACAAAAATTTGAACGATCTCGATTTTACGCACGGTGTAAAATTTTGTATATGAAGCAATTTAATTTGCTCTAATTTTCTTCAAACTTCGTATAAACATTCTTCGACTTAATCAATTGTATTTGGGCGTTTGATGATTCTTTTCCTCAAACGGGCTAAAAAAATTGTAAAAATATTTTTTTCTTTTTGCTTCTAACGATACTGACTGTCACAGACAGTTTACACAAAATAATGCGCATTGATTAAAAAATAACCCTGTAGTATTCTCTATACGAAAAGATGGAAAAGTAATAAATTAGATACCTACCTACTTTTACATATTATAACAGATAGAATGATGGAACATCTTGAGCTCGGTAGTATACTCATAGTAAAACGTAAAACAACATTAAATGCACTCAAACTAATTGTATGGTAACAATGTCCTATTGTATCCGTACGTATTTTCTCACGACAATAATCATTGCACTTGGACCACGGATGACGGAAGGGAGAGGATATGGCGATATGAATTAGGCCTGTGCCACCCAATTAGGCATGACGTCACAAAGTGGGCGGGGCTTAGTTCCCATTCCGTACTTCACCTACGATTGATGCACTCGTCTGCTTGCGAAACGAATTACGTGAATTTCTAGTTAATTTAGTGTTCGGAAAATGAAATGTTGTGTGCCGCTTTGTTCCAACCACTCAGATCGCTCCGGCGAGACTGCTGAAAAGTTTTATTTTCACGTGTAAGTAATTTATATTCACGTAAATCGGTAAATTGTGTTTCAAAATTTGTGATAAAGAGAAAATTACTCTATTGGACACCAGATGGCGTAGCTAAAATGATTGAAAATGAATAAAATTGGAGCATTTGTGAGCTTCTACGCTTGTTAGTAACAATTTTCATATATAATAGCGAATAAAACACTTACAAAGTTACATGTAATTACAGTTAAAACGTTAATATTCGACTAAAATACAACCCAAAAAATGTATGCTTGCTTGACATCCTATGAAAAGGGACAAGCCTATTCGTATTTAAAATTTAGGACTTCAGTAATTTGTAACTTAATTACGGGTATATATAATACAACCAGAATGATTGTTTTACAGGTTTTGTACTATACTTTCTTGTTGTTACATCCGTTTTTTAAATAGCATGACAGGATATTAATAAAATTGAATCGAAAATAATAGACTTGCCCGCTCATTCTCCAAATAAGTTGGACAAGCTTATTATTTCAATTGAAGTTTTTTGTAACTAAATTACAAGTAAACACAACAGGAATGCTTGTCTGACACAGGTATTATACTACGCTTTCTTATTGTTGCATCAGACATATAAAAAATGATGATATTATATTAATATTTTTATCGTAGAAAATAAACTTGCCCGCTTTGCTCTGTAAACGGATTTTTTAGGGTTCACTATGAAAAATAAAAACTATATTTTTCTTGAAAGTTTTTTACTAACTGTTTTTCAATAGTCAAAGCTACTCCACAAAATGATCTTTCTATATTCAATAGTCAATCAATGGACATCCATGGACCAGAGCTACCCATGGCCGGTGATGGCCGGTCGTTCCTTGCTTGTTTGCTTAACGTGTGGGTTTCGAGGTTAACCTACCTGACAAACCCTGGTGTCGGAATTATAGATCGATATGGCTCCTATACTATACTAATCCGTAAATAGTAGCCGGGACCAATAGTTTTACGTGCCTTCCGAAGCACGGAATCGTCTTTCTTTTCGGACAATCAGGTGATTCAGCCTGCAATGTCCGAACCAAAGTGAGGAACACATTTAGGCATTATTTATACTGTCAACGTCAGTCAATATTCTGTGCCGTCAAAAACAAGGCCATGCTTGATTGAAGCCTTGTTGTAACGGTGCCGTTTTTTGAGCGGCGATCGTATAGGTATCTGTATAGCGATTTTCGGATTCAGCAATGTTTGAAACCCAGGGAAAGCACTCTTAGCAACTTGTCACAAGATTTGCTTCTGACAATCAAAATTCAGATTTTTATTCCTAGTCTATATGGAGTAGGTACAACCCGTTGAGTAATAATCACGAAATTAGTCATCATATAGTATTATATATTGAAATAAGTCGGAAGAGTATAAAATTGATATTTATTTTTATTAAAAACTTAGAAACAAACTCTTACGGAACCCTCGCTAACTCGCACTTGGCTTTTAACTAAATTCTTCACTAAGTGTCACCTAGCGGTGGGTAGCGATACTTTCACGAAGCAAGCCAAGTGTGTTTTTTGGTTGTAATTCGGCTTCTTGCCGACAGGTGGAGCCTCAAAAAATAGGCGGAGCCACGTTTCCTGCGTCCCCCGCTTCCCATCACTTCCACCCCGCGCATCGCCACAACGAAAATGTATGAGAATGTCCCTATTGGCATCTCCTCTCTTTTCCGTCCTCCGTGACTTGGACTAAAGAAAAACTTTGCTTATTTGATTACTATACTATTTTGCTTGTCTTCAATGTTTTAGTTTGACGAACCACCATTCGAATTTTCGTTTTTAAATAAGCAAGCAACCTACCGAGGATAAACTCTACTGGAGAACAACTAACCAAAGAAACATCCCAGGTGCCGCATCGCTTACATATTTTTATTTAAATTAAAAAACCTGTATTGAACATCAGATTTGTTTTATGAGCAGTGTTCTATAGTCTAATTTTTTTATTTTTTGGATTTACATGTAATTTTATTTATACAAATTACACAACGTATTTGTAATAACGCTAAACCTATCGAACAAGATTTGTTCTAAAACTTTTCCAAAATCGCATTTTCTTACTTTCTTTAAACGAAGTAATCAGCTGCCAAAGTAAATTAATCTACACAATGTTGATTATGTAACCAGTCATTTTCCAAGGAAAATTTTGTTTTCAGTAAGTTCAAACCTCCCAGATTTTTTTCTATTTATACTCTAAAGTTTAAACCTTTTCCTTTGACAGTAAACTTATCGTACCCATTAAATTCCTTATTGGATTTATTTGCTTTGTTTTATATTTCCTAGAAAATGTAAATCCCCTGACAGCTGGGTGAGGCACGTCTTCCTTGTTTCCTTTTTGTAAACAAAATCGTAAATTAAATCCCTCTTTTATTTGAAGAAAATAGCTATCGCAAAATTATAATAAAATGCCGTTTTTAAGTTTATGTAGAACATTTTGGTAAAATATGCATCGACGTGAGAATTATTTGATTACTTACTTTTGACCTGTTCATTTCATATTTTTTTACAATTGACTTATGTGTCGCCAATCGACATACTACGCTTCACCGGACTTAAGGAGAGCGGAGGGCAAAGTAGTCATATATACTAAAGCGTCTAGGGGCAGCTCGAGTGAGCCTAGGTCCACGGCATCATACCACAGAATACGGAACAATAGTCCCTACAGAATCTCCAATAGCGACATAATTCAAATAAATAGCGCCTCTAGTCCAGTTACAATATAGTGCAATTCAGATCGCGCGGCACTAGCTACGAACACGAAGTTGAGGGGCACCTCTTTTTCTCGCATATCGCGCCCATTTGCGGCTCTTGGGTTACGTTCCGTCGCTTCGAGCGTAGTTGTTTGGTTAAATTTTAACCCGTTTGAGTTGCAACCGAGCCACTGAACGATCGAGTTGTTTTTATAACCTCAAATATTTAACGAGAGAAAATTCTTCTCCTGTCTCAATTTTTTTCCACTTTTATATACATTACAGACGTATTAGACGTCTGTGATATACAAATTTAACAAAATTATTATAAAGTACCTAACTACGAAACAAAATAGCGGGCTTTTCTAGTCTTTTGATTTTGACATAAATTGCAAGCTTTAAACGTCAAATAGCTGTCAGAGTAAAAATTAACCATCTCATTAGACGGTTGTTTGGTTGTTTCGCTCTGAGCCACAGAACGGGTGAAACTACGCTCTGACAGCTGTCAGGGTAAAATTTCACCGAGCCACGGAACGGTTAGAGCGCGCTCGAGTGCACTCGAACGAAGCGACGACGGAACGCGTTCTTGGCCACAGCTTCGCCCGGCGGCGGCCAGAGTATTGTAACATTTTACTTTATTTTCGAGCCATTTGCGTTACTTCTGCGTTACATGACTCAAAACGTTACTTTTACGTATTTTAAATCTTATTTGTGAAACATTGAAATGTAGAAGTCGTTCTCTAAGTAAAATGAGATAAACGTTACTTTTTGCATGAAAATTGAACTTTTTTGCAAACTTTGGGTAATTTCACGCTTTTTATTCAATTTCTTAATTTCGGTGGCACATGATTCTAGCAGATTTTTAGTTCTCTCATGTTAATTTTGACTATGGATCACTGGCAACATTCTGCTGGCCGCAGGTCGCGTCGCGTGTCGGGCGAAGTTGTGGCCAGGCCTAATAACACCTTTAGTTCTCTATCTAACACTTCCACTTACATCGGCCGATCATACCTAAACTACAGAGTGAGACACGCCTGCTTGTGCGTTGATATGGCAAATATCGTAAAAGAGACGTCCACTGGTGCTATCTCCCTTTATAATCTCTTAAAAACTTGTATTTCTTGTTCCAGAATATTCAAATCGACAATTCGTCTCAAATGTTCGAGAAATGGCGAAAGCTGCCAGTTCCTCTGAATTTCAAAATCCATGTGTTCAACGTGACCAACGTCGATGACGTCAATAATGGGAGGAAACCACAGCTAGCCGAGATTGGCCCTTATGTCTATAAGTAAGTAGAACTACTGTATGGTCACAAACCGACAAAGACCTAAATGAGATAACGAGAAAAAAAAGTAAACCAGAAGTCGTCGGAATATTATGAAAAAGATATGAAAAGATGCACAAATTTCGTGCCTCATACGACTATCGAGCACATTGGAAAAGCACATTGTACTTTAATAGATACAGAAGCCAACACATGCGGTTGAACATTCGTACTACAAAATGCACCCCTACCGCTACAGAATACTGGGCGCTCTCAAGGTCAAAATGTCCAGCCGCATCTGCTGGCTACTGTACTTCTAGCGGAAGTTGAAGCCGCCTCAAGCGGGCAGCGCAGATCATAAGAGGAAGTTTTTGTTCAGCATTGGGCGACTACAGACTCAATGACTAGCAAAACTTAGTAAACAATGCCTTGAATTTGCTGGAGGAAGGTTACACATGTCTTTTTCTGTTTTTAGAATGTTTTAGTTTTTAGTCTGTTTCATCTGTTTGTAAATTTTTTTTTAAGTTTATAGTGATTTGGCTATGCTATTATGCTGTAAATGTGTTTCTAAATAAATAAATGAATAGGTAAATGATGATATTTCCTATTTGTATCCACAGAGAATACCGCGAGAAAACCATTTTGGGCTATGGGCCCAACGATACTATCAAATACATGCTAAAGAAATCCTACTACTTTGATGCCAATGAATCTGGCACCCTCACGGAAGATGACCAGGTCGTAGTCATAAATTTCTCATACATGGTGAGTATATAATACCCTATCTGGTGAGTATATCTACCCTAAGGTTGTCTGGTAGAGATCGCTGCAAGCGATAAGACCGCCTTTGCACATTATGTTATCCAGCGTTGTTTTTTATGTTCATGATGTTTTGTGTAGTGTGTTATTATTATTATTATTATTATTATTATTCAATGCAGTTAATCTGGCTGGAGTGTCGCCGGTGGCCGAGTGCTAGGGCCGTGGCTTCCATTCGGAAGTTCGCGGGTTCATGCCTAGGCACCAATGTGTTATCGATTTTCGAATTCCTATGTACAGTTAGTTATTTGACGCTCTTACGGTGAGGGAAAACATCGTGAGGAAACCTGCACACACTTGCGAAGAAATTCAATGGTTGTGTGTGATGATAATAGAAGGTGTGCACAACCTAACCACTAAAGAAACAAAATAGATCGTGTCAAATTAACTCAGTTTGCCACTAGGGGCAAAGTTCAGGGTACTTAAAATCGCTTTTATTGCCAAATCGTAATTATAATTGAAAAATGAAAAAAAAATTAGTGATTCACCTGACATAAGAATATTAAGAGAACTGTAATCTAATTGATCATTTCACGTTTAATATGAATCGACTCGCGTTTCTCTTAAAATTCAGTTTATAAATGAAATGAAATGAAATGAAATATGTTTTATTAGAAGTAAGATTTTACAAATCACTTTTCGACGTCGAGGCGGGTTCACAATTTGGCTGTCTTCTGTGGAGAAGAACCCGCCGGAAGAAACTCCACAGGCGTTGCATCTTTTCAAACTATTTTACAAAAAATATTATTTTATACAATTTGATTCATATAACAAAGAGTGCAAATGAAGTATGCAATTAGAGGAAGGCAACCAGTCAAAGTAGAAAAACTAAATTATATAACCAAAAAACAACCGGCAATCGACTAGAGTAGACCAGTCCCCCCAAGCAGCACCACGTTCACGGGTTTGACGCATG
Organism: Teleiodes luculella; assembly: GCA_948473455.1. NCBI lineage: Eukaryota > Metazoa > Arthropoda > Insecta > Lepidoptera > Gelechiidae > Teleiodes > Teleiodes luculella. Next base: position 12,767,378 of record OX419591.1, on the reverse strand, counting down.
GGTCAGCCATCGTCGGGCTCAACCATATTAGAGGGAACCCAACGACCTGGCCCACACGCCACCGCAAGTCAGGACACCTTAGTGAGCATGAATACTCAGTCAGCCAGATCTTTTCGTAGTTCGCTTTTCTAAACTGGCGCCTTTAGGACCCCAGTAGGCTTACTCTATCTCAACCAGAAGCGACAAGTTTGAGAAGCTGTCAAACGCGACATAATGACAAAGGTCGCGTTTGACAGGTTCGCGAGCTTGTCGCTTCAAACGTAGTAAGCCTACAGGTCTTTAGTGGAGACTTCGCCGAATTTAATTTTCAATGTTTATGTGTTTTTAATGTTTTATTGCTCCATGTATTTTTGTTCTTCAGGCTGCGATCCTATCAGTGAATGATCTGCTGCCGTCCATGGTGGGGATGGTGAATGGAGCGTTGGAGGAATTCTTCACCAACTTGACCGACCCCTTCCTCAGAATCAAAGTCAAGGATCTGTTCTTTGATGGCGTCTATTTGAACTGCGTGGGAGAAAACTCCGCTTTGGGTTAGTTTAAGTAACTTTATAAATTTCACGTCGGTGAGAGACAATAGCGTCGGTGGCCAAGTGGCTAGGCCCGTTGACTTCCATTCCGAAGTTCGCGAGTTTAAACCTCGGCACGTACCAATGTGTTTTCGATTTTCGAATTCATATTGTACGTTTATTCGACGCTCTTACGGTGAAGGAAAACATCTTGAGGAAACCTGCACACACTTGCGAAGAAATTCAATGGTTGTGTGTGAAGTTGACCAACCCGCACTGGGCCAGCGTGGTCGACTAAGGCCTATTCACCCTGGTATCAGGGTAGGCTCGAACCCCTCGGTGGAGACATATGTGAGCTGTTAACGATAACGATAAATTTCACAAATTTCCCTTTATTATTTAACCGCTTTCTTGATACAATTCAGGTCTTGTATGCGGAAAAATCAAGTCGGACCCTCCCCCTACAATGAGACCTTCAGAGGACGGGAACGGATACTATTTCTCCATGTTTGGCCATGTAAGTGAACCTCTTATTATAATTACTACCAAATCACAATGAAGAGTTTTCTGACAGCTGAATCATTAATTTTATGTCAAAGGCAGTTCTGGTAATTTACAGGCTGTGTGTGCAGGTGACTGAGCTTAAGTACCTACCTACTGTACATGTGATATTAATTATAGAGCGAGCTTTAAAAAGTGAAACGAGCTGAAAAGCCCGTGAGCTGCATTCTACTATTGTATTGAGTTGAGAGCATGGTCTAACCATTAAGACCACGTGACTGACACAAACCTACGTCGTCTTGCGCTGTTCATCCTTGTCGAATGCGTGTTAATAGATAAGGATGAACAGCGCAAAATGACGTAAGCTTGTGTCAGTCACGTGGTCTAACGGTTAGACCTTGTTTTCTTAGACCATGTATTGAGAGAGAACCGGGGTGTCAGCTTGAAGTGTGATGCCTGGCAGCTCTTATTTCAGAGTCAAAGTCAAAATATTTTGTTCTTCATAGGTTTTTAGAAATACACGTATACTATACAGCGTATTAATCCAATTCGCAAAACCTCTCGGGTTATAACACGCTCATGAAGCTGAACAACTTTTGTACTGCAAGTTTTCTACAATTGCATTTTCTTTTACTTTTCTTGTACAGTTAGATTTGGCCAGCTGATTAATTTGGAGTAAGTACGTAATAGTTCGTTACGATAAAGTTTGTTTTCGCCACTTTCGCAATAGCGTACAACATCATAGCAGCAAAAAACTTTCTGAATTATTAACATCGGCATTACCTACAAAGCACAGGGTCGCGGATTCGAATCCCGCCCAGGGCAAACATTCGTGTGATGAGCGCTTGTGATTACCTTGTGTCTGGATGTTGTATATTTATATAATGTATGTATATCAGCTGTCTGACACCCATACAGGTTCTGCCTAGTTTGGGGTCAGATGGCCGTGTGTGTAAGTTGTCCCCACATATTATTATTATAGTATTATTATTACGAACTTTCGCTGAACTATCAACAGAAAGACTGAACTTCGCTACTATGATGACGAATATATTTCTTGCCCTGTGGAAACACGACAAAATACGACGAATCGCTTTAATTTACTTAATTTACTAGCGACCCGCCCCGGCTCCGCACGGGAAAATGGTTATTGTGGGTTATCCTTCAGTATATTATGCATGTATTATACATATAAACCTTCCTCTTGAATCACTCTATCTATTAAAAAAAACTGCATCAAAATCCGTTGCGTAGTTTTAAAGATTTAAGCGTACAAAGGGACATAGGGACATAGGGACATAGGGACATAGGGACGGAGAAAGCGACTTTATTTTATACTATGTAGTGATTTACGTACTATGATCGTATTTATTGACTCGGCTACTGGGTAATTTAAAAATAACCTGGTAATCAATAAAACTCCTTCTTACTTGGAAATTACAATTACACCATCAGTGCATTTATATTCAAATACAGAGACGTCAACGCTTAGATAACGATACCGATACGATAAGAACTAGCTTTCCGCCGCGGCTCCTCCCGCGTTTACAGTTTTCCCTTGGGAATGAGGCATTTTCCCGCGGTAAAAAGTAGCCTATATTACTGAGGGTGAATGTAGCTTTCTAATGGTGAAAGAATTTTATTTATAATAGATACATTATTTCGTAGCTTGTTTATTTTGCTGAGTTAGAAGAATTTGGATCAGACATCTTTTTTATTTAGGTAAACCTTTTAGAAAGAAAGTATCGTTTAAAATCTGTTCATTTTGCCTATTTTGTTTACTTCTCTGAATATTAGCTGTTGGTTGAGAAGCATCTGTCTTAAACCAATCCATCGTTCTGGATGCTGTCACAATGACAGCCGTAATCCCAGATGAAATAGTCCCTCAGGTCTATTGTGTTCGCAAATTCCTAACCTAATAAACCTGCAAAATTAACTACCTATCTAGTGACAGTTCAAAATACATATTCTTTGTTGCACAAAAAAAAAATGTTAAATACAAAAAAATACGAAAATAAATTATGCAGCGAATGGCGGCTTTATCGCTTCAAGCAATTTCTTCCAGGTAACCTTTAGGCGAGAGAGAAGACTTATAAAGTAAAAGAAAAGGCAGTTTTGGATCTTTAAGTTTAATGTTTTATTTTCATGTTTCCTGGAGAGGAATTTTTCGCATTTATCTTTCAGAATTGTTACAAGTATCATCATATTATTGCCTTCAGGCTGTGTATTTATTTCGAGGTTAACTGGGTGCTGGGAAATCATGCCAATTTGGAACTGGGGAACGCACGGATGGAACAAGCCATATTGAAATTTCCTCAAAAATATTGACAGGAGCGTCATGGCCATTTTGCGTCCGTCGGTGGCCAAGTGGCTAAAGTCATTGACTTCCATTCGGAAGATAGCGGGTTCAAACCTCGGCACCAATGTGTTTCTGATTTTCGAATTCATATAAGTACGTTTATTCGACGCTCGTACTATAAAGGAAAACATACACACCCGCGAAGTAATTCCAAGGTTGTGTGTGAAGTTGACTAACCCGTACAGGGACAGTTTGGTCGACTATCTGGCCCAATCACCCTGTTTTCAGGGTAGGCTCGAGCCCCTCGGTGGAGACATGCATAAACTGTTAACGACTTTTTTTTCCAATTGCTAAAAATTCTAATGTCGCAGATTTATAATAAAGTCCGGTTTTCGATCGAAAGGTTCTAGCTAGGTCTAAGTAGGTAAATAAGTAAAAGTTCCGGATTATGATACAAGTTCATTTCATTATAAACTTATAAGAAAAATACAAAATAAGAACCTTAACTTTTTTAGACTTATTATTTATAACAAAAAACACCCAGCCCGACAATATGTATAACGGAAATTTATCATAAACTTGCGACATTTTTTAAACGATAATAACTTATGAAATCAATATACATATTTACGTTTTATATGTGTGTTTGTTGTATGTATTAATTTATGTTTAGGTTCACACATACATATTATATTTATTATTTGATTTAATCTCTATATTTTGATAGGTAACGTTTTATTTAAAGCACCCTTGTATATTTCCATTAGTATAGATACACTGCAGCATCTCTCTTAATTCATGATTTCCATTTACAACAAGGTTTAATATTCGAATTTAGATGAAAAATAAATGGTATATGCGATAAGAAAGACGAGGCAACGAGGTAGCATGCAATGCATCTCGTTACATTAGGTTGCGTTACAGTTGGTACTAAGTTCTCAAGTGTTGTTTTTTATGTTAGTTAGCCAGTAATTTTTATGTGCAATAAAGTGTTTTACTTACTTTCATTTTACTTAGTTTATTTCATCGAATAAAATTTCCCAACTACACGCTACATATAACCTCTTTTCGACATTTCAGCTAAACAGAACAGAAAGTGGCCCATACGAAATGGTGCGAGGGAGAGAGAACATCAATGACCTCGGTCACATCGTGTCTTACAAAAATCAGACCAAGATGAACACCTGGGGAAGCCAGTACTGCAACCAGCTTAATGGATCTGACTCTTCCGTTTTTCCCCCAATCGATGAGAGCAAAGTACCACAGAAACTGTATACCTTTGAGCCAGATATTTGCAGGTCAGTTTTATTATTTATACAATAGAACGCTACTTCATTATTTTCCTTTACTCTAAGGTTGTCTGGAACTTGGTTAGAGAGAGACCGCTACATAGCGATAAGACCGCCTTTTCGCACATTTTATTTGTTAGCTGTTTATGTTATGTTTTGTGTGATAATTCATTCAAATCCATACAAAAAAAAGGAGAGTAGAAAATTATGTTTTTAAAGAGCACACCGCACGTCAAGCCGAACACGATTTTGCATCGTTCTTAAGTCCTTTGAATAAGGGTGAGAATCGCGATGCGCGCGTTTAGTTTGGCCTGTACTTGGCTGTACTTAAATTACTATTTTCATTTAGAGCTGTAACGATCAGTAATCGTTGAACTAAAGCCACTGGTAGATATATTTAGATTCATAGAAAACAACCAAAAACGTAAACCTTCTGGCGGGACTTGAACCCACGACCTTCGGCCTATACGCATCCAACGTGCTACCAACTACACCACGGAGGGCATAGTGGCAGCGCCGAAATTCGTTCTTGCTTGTTTTCTATCAAACCATGACGTCACCATTATTATAGCCAGACAGACATAATAATAAAATAATTATGTCGCAGGGAAATAAGAAAATTAGCGATTTCCCGAAAACTTAACTTACTCTTCGTAAGTCGAATTTTCTTTTTTATGACGTCTTCTTACTGAAAATATTTAGTAAGTGTATGCAACAATGTATTTTCAAGCGCATACTATTTTAAGATAAAAGGCAGTCTGTTTTATATTCCTGGTAACACCTTTTTAGCATTTTCAATCTTCATAAATCACTTTCTTTGAAGAATCCTATTATATAAGCTGTAATAAATAATGAGAAACTTCAATATTGTTCGTCTTTTGCTTTTTAAATTGTGATAGTTGCTCAAAAAGAAGAATTTAGCGTGTTTTCTTATACTTTGACTTATAGTGGCGATATTCTAGTCAATTAAGCACCTAAAATAAGAGAGATACATTAATTCACACAAAACTGAAAATTGGTACTTAGGATTGTTCAAAACATTATCATAAGTAACATATTAAAAGTTCTCATTGACCCGACATCATAATAGGTTTATAGCGATTTTCAGAAAAATTATAATGTTTTGTAAAAAAAATGTATAAGACATATCAATAGATCGACAAAAATATCTAAAAAGAAATAAATCAATACTCTTTTTCCTAAGAGCCACCGTTTCTGAGATAAAACGATTCTAAAAGTAAACATAATAAACAAAAAAAACTAAAGAAATATGATACAAATAAGTAAAAGTAATATTTGTATGGGAACCGTTCAGAAACAGACGAGTGGATGATACTTGTCATAGCTGTAGATAAGGTAGGTCTTGAGTATAAATCCATCGGAACCCATCACTCGTACCCCCGTAAGCCGGGGGGAAGTCGACTTTCGCCGCCCTTCTTGTTGACGCTTTTATCTCTATAATCGTGTGTACTAGACAAGTTTGGTATGATTTTCGGATAACTCGCTAACGTAGAATTCATTTCTAATATTATGAAATGGGGTTGCCATACAAAAAAACTAAATTATATGACAAAATTTGCAAAACACGAACGAAGCTTTTCCACATATAGGTACCTCTTCCATGGGAATGGTGTCGATACAAAACAAATATGTCCGAGTAGCAATATTTACGTGTTATACAACTAAATAAACTCTAATTTTTTTTGTGGGAGGGAGGGGGGGCAAGTGTAGAGAACGGTTTCACCATGGCTTTATTGTTGTCTGCCTATTGTTATACCTAATCGTCGAAAGCGTCGTTGGCCACGTGGCTAGAGCCGAAGACTTTTATTCGGAAGTTCGCTTATTCAAGCCTCGGCACGTATCAATGTGTTTTCGATTTTCATATTCATATGTAGATACGTTTATTCGACGCTCTTACGGTGAAGGATCGTCGATCGTCGTGAGGAAAACTGTACACACCTGCGAAGAAATTCAAAGGTTGTTTGTGAAGTTGACCAACCCTCACTGGGCCAGCGTGGTCGACGGCCTAATCACCCTGATTTTAGGGTAGGCACGAGCTCCTCGATGGGGACATATATGAGCTGTTAACGACATTAGTATTTCAAACAATATATAGGTATTAAAAACAATACATTGGTATTAAAACAGTACATTGGTATTTGAAACAATACATTGGTATTCCAGGTCCCTGTACGCGAGTCTGGTTGGCAAGAGGACAATGTTCAACATGGACGCTTACTACTATGAAATTGACAGTTCTGCTCTTGCATCTAAAAGTGCCAATCCAGACAACAAATGTTTTTGTCGAAGGTGAGCAACGTAAACAAATCAACAAACTTTAATAGGGCTTATCACAGTCTTTCAACTACAAAAATAAGCAGATTCTAATGTAACACCTTTTTAGGAAGGATATCATTGAAATGACTAACATTTTAGACACTAAAACAAGTAGCAATTTTTAACGGATTTTTGTATCTTTGATAAATTATTTAAAAAATATTAACAAGTCAAATTTTGAGACATTTCAAGTGCCAGAAAATATTAAAGTGCCTTAATTTATGGTACGTATTGCAATGTCTAAAATTAATAAAATTAACCTACGGTCAGAATACCTAAAATCTAAATACCGAATGGTTGTTCCGTCCGCCATACCCTTCTAACCTAACCCGGCGAAGTAGGGGTGCCCCGGGTACTTTGATTATAGGTTTTTTTAAGTTAGTTTTTTTTATTAAGACATTGTATACGTACCCAATATATCTCATCTCAATCTAACAATTAAATAACAAACCTAAATTTAGATAACAACGCAACGTATCCGTTAGAAAATAAATATCTGGCTGCGGTAATCTAACTCCGGCCGGCACGGTTTTTATCAAAAATGACTAAAAAACTATCAGCTTAATAAATTTAAAAATCTATTTATAAATTTGCTTAAAGAAGCTGTAAGTATATCTAATTATCTAATGCAATTGTCTGATTGACAGTTTTCTTTCTTTCTGCTTGATGGCTTTCGACAATTTTCGTCTATTTCTGGCTGGGGTAAGGCACACGAAATATCCTCTATTAGGATAAAAGTATACGCACGACAATATTACCTATGTCTGTCACGCTTGAATGGTTATGTTTGTCACGCATGAATGGTTATATTTTTTCACGCGTATATAGTTATGCTAGAGGGAGCTGGTCCTGTAGTATTTATAAAAATTGACGTCGTAAAATCGTTTTTTCAATTTGAATGGTACCAGGAACTGGAGTGGCAACCACGACGGCTGCTTGCTGATGGGAGTTCTGAACCTGAACCCCTGCCAGGGTGCCCCAGCTATTGCCTCTCTACCACACTTCTACTTGGGGTCTGAAGAACTGCTAGAGTACTTCGACGGAGGAGTCAAACCTGACAAAGAGAAGCACAACACTTATGTGTATATGGACCCTGTGAGTTCTTTCATGAACAAACACATCTTTTGACAAATTATTTTTATTCTGTATGAATATTAATGAAAACGTGTAATTTAATACCCTAATTTACTATGAAACGAACTAGATAAAAGTCCGGATCACTGCCCAAAACGAGAAAAAAAGACTGAAGATGAAAGAATCAAATTTTAAACGAATAAAATCTAAAATAAGAGCGCCTGTTATATTAGCTGTAATGATAGTATAATGCATTAGTCGCATCATAACAGCAATACTCTCTAACTAAAAATACTTACTAAATGACAGTAAATCGAATAAAAAGAAAGAATTCCGTAGAAAAAACTAGTGAAACCATTACGCCCGATGATTACGCCTAAGCACAATGCCTAAGGATAAAAGCGGAAAGGCAGGCTGAAAATTTCAATAATTTAACATTCTTGCATTTTAGGTTGCCAGAATTTAAAATATCCATTTTGCTTTATTTTAAGAGTTACGGTCTTTCACCAAATCCGATCTTACCCGAACTTAACCGATGTAAAACTTTCAGGTCACCGGAGTGGTTCTGAAAGGGCTGAAGCGCCTGCAGTTCAACATAGAGCTTCGCAACATGCCGGAGGTGCCACAGCTGGCTAAAGTTCGTACAGGGCTCTTCCCCTTGCTGTGGATTGAGGAGGTCCGTATTTTACTATCCGTACTGTAACTACACCACACTTATCTATCTATACTAATATTATAAAGAGGAAAGATTTGTATTTTTGTGTGTGTGTATGTTTGTAATGAATAAACTCAAAAACTACTATGCCGATTTCAAAATTTCTTTCACCATTAGAAAGCTACATTCACACTGAGTAACATAGGCCATAATAAAAATTATTTTCAAAAAAATTAGGGATCCTTTCTAAAATTTCAAAAACGTAACCCAAGATGTAAAAAAATACCTAAAATATTCCTAACTATTGAATAGGCTCCGAAACTACTGCACCGATTTTGATGAAACTTGGCACAAAGCTAGAATAGACCCTAGAAAAGAATATGTGCTACGATTTACCGCGAGGAAATTCCTCATTCCCACGGGAAAAATATTTGAAGCTGGCGGAGTTGGAACAAAGATAAAATAGACCTTGCATTAGAACACAGGCTAAATTGCCACGGGAAAAACTAAAAACGCAGGCGAAGCCGCGGCGGGAAGCCAGTTAAATATAAAAGTAGACCCGCGCATACAAAATCAAACACTAAACACGGGAACGCGTCAACTATCAACTCATACATGCCTAAACAGATACCGTACCGTTTAAACTATTTATGCATGCAAAGTGTGTTAATTAACTCATTTACTCTCTCATTTCAATGTATTTACTCTCACTTCAAGATCAAATGTCAGACAATTTGCGCCAACGTCGTCGACGATTAGCGACTGAGACAGAAACAATGCCATGCTTGATTCAGGCATAGTTTTAATTTGACGGTGCCATTTTTTGAGCGGTGTTCGTGTATCTGTTGCTAAGTGGTATATTTAATCAAAGATACTACACAATATAATATTTACTATTAGAAAACACTATTTTCCATACTGTGAATCTGGTAGAGCAACAAAAATAAATTTTGGAAAACAACGTTGTTTGGCCGTTATAGTTGTGCTGTTGCTGTGATACTCTTTGGACGACTGTAGATATGAATATTTTATAGAAAAGTAATAAATAAAATGCCTAAAACCACCCTTCACCCTTCATCCTTAGACGCCACAGACAACCAGCCATTCTGACGCTCACTTAGATTCAGAACTCTTTCACTTAGCATAACACTTAGCGAATTGACTTGTAAATGGCTTTCAAGGGCCGTGGCAAAGGGCTTTCTCAATTCACTCCTAGACATGTCTTGGAAGTCATGCATGACAATTGGTTCGACACGAGTAAAATTGCCGATACTGAAGTATGCTAATTTGGTCGTTATGCAAAATGATGAATCCTAGTTTATTGATAAGTACCTCTAAAGGCAGATAGTGGAGATTTTCGGGGAAGACGTTTGTCCGACAGTCGACGTATTTCAGCTAAAATGACGGAAGAAAGAGAGAAACATTTTTTTTTAAATATTGTATATGACACTACAATAAAGAAATCATACAAAAATCTTAACGTAACCTAACCTTTATATGTTAAAGATGCAATAAAAGTAATAAACAAAATAACAACAAAAAAACAAAGGAAGGGCCAGCGATGCGTCCGTAATGTCATGCATGGACCATATTATTCAGCTTATTCCAATTATGTCCTAGTTACAATACATTCCATACTATACTATTCTACCTATATAGGTAGAATTTTTTTGCGTAATATTATTATTTATTTGAATAAGCCAAGGATGTTCGATAAAATATAAACCTGAATTATAGATAATGTTTAATTATAGCCTAAGGGTCTCCGAAAACAAAAATGAAACCAAACGAAAAATGTAAATCTACGTTTCTATTCTTCAAATGAATGAAAAGAAGAGGTGATGGCACGTGATGGTGAATTTAGTTTAAAATTACAGTTGTACATGTCCCCAACATGTATGAGCTGTTAATGATGAAATAATGATAATTATTATGTATTTGGCATCTGCAGATATAGTATTAGCATGTAGTTACGTTCTGTTCTTGTCAAGGCTTCTAAGTAGACGTGCTAATTGGCATCTAATTGGTCTGGTTAATGCATTACGATGGTCAAGGTTGTTATAAGTACTACAGTACAGCTTTATAACATCATTCATGCATGGTAGTCTTCTTCTTATCGAGTGGGTTTCGAGGTAGTATTCATGGTAGTAAATAATAGCTTTATGGAACAAAATGGTCAGACAATGTTTTCCAAATTCAAAATTTTATTGGCCTCTCTTAAATACTTCTTCCTAGAAAATATATTCACAAATACTATCGCCAGCATCCAGCCTCCTCCACCAAATTCTTATTACCCAGGGTGACCATGGTCCAAGAAAACAAGGTCTTACAATTAGACCACGTGACTGAAACAAGCCTACGTCATTTCTACGTCATTGTGCCGGTCCATCCTTGTCGAAAGCGTGTAATAGACAAGGATGAACAAAACAACATGACGTAGGCTTGTGTCAGTCACGTGGTCTAATTGTTAGACCTTGTTTTCTTGGACCATGAGGTTAACCAAGTACTTTTTTACAGGGCGCAGAACTACCGCCATCTCTCCGCGACGAGCTGCAACACTCGCACACTCTGATTGGCCACGTGAAGGCGATGACGTGGATTTTGCTCGCTCTGGCGCTGGTGGCGGTTGTCGCTAGTATAATCGCTGTCGTGCGTGCGGGAGCGCTGCCTTTGTGGCCCCGCAATAATTCTGTAAGCTTCATACTCCGACCTGCCGGGAGTGCGGCGAATAAAGCCCAATGAACATTATCTGTCGTTTTACTTCACCTTTGAATAATGTACTAATTTATAACATTTATTTTATTTCATTCATTTATGTATTTCTAATCGTTACCACTACAGGATTATTCCCAAGACGATAACGCTATAAAATTTTCATAAAAATACCTCAAATTAAATAAAATACAATAACAATTTATAATTCTCTCACACCAATAACAAAGCAATAACAATATATAAAACGCTAACAGATACAATATTTAGGTACTAATGGTATGTCATTATAATATACACCGTGCTTTTTTAACCGTCTTACAAACGAAGCCCAATGTATATGCCCGTGATATAGAATATCTTGGCAATGTTTTTTTATTTTTTTAAGAAAAAATTCTAGGATTTTTTCAATAAAATAATCGATCGAGAGATCGAAAAATGTGTTTATCTCATATTTTTCTTTTGTTTTCCCATTATTTACGATTCTCACGCATGCGCAAATTGTTACTAAATTGTAAATATTATGTACAGGTTGATTCAAAAATATTTTGCATTATTTTATTTTACTTCACGGTTTTATTATTTTATTGATAAAAAAAAAATAACATTGCCAATATATTCTATGTCACGGGCATATACATTGGGCTTCGTTTGTAAGACGGTTAAAAAAGCACGGTGTATAATACTTACTTCATAAAACATGATGTAATAAATGTAAAATGCATATACTAAAGATACAATAAAAAGAAGATACAATAAAAAGATAGGTACTATATTAAGGTCGATAGATTACACACATTACCAATATAAAAAGCAACAAGTAATAAAATAAAAATAAAGAGTGGAGGGAGAAGATAGCCTACCACGTTAAATCTACCCACATCAAATACACAAATTCTAGTAAAATAACCCTAAATAAAAGTGACTCCTGAATAATAATCATGGGATAGGGCTCTGTGATAGGACTCAAAGGCACTGATTATCTGAAACGAATGCTAAAGTATATCATTAAGGTTGCCTGGTAGAAATTGCTACTCAGTAATAAGGCCGCCTACATGTCCACTTTAGTTTTATTTTGTGAATTTACTGATTCTTTTGTTTTTTATGTGCAATAAAGTATATTCTATTATATTCTATTCCATTATTTGTAATTCTTACAATATTTATAATATAAAAATATATGTTCCTACATTTTCTTTACTTCTGAACAGATTAAACATTTTAGTTCATTTTAATATTTTTGATTAAATAAATAATTATTTATGGCTTATTATTTGTAGTACACATCAACTAATAAAAATGAAATTACAGCTAGTTATAAAACATGCGCCAATTTTACGCGTGATTATCTTTTCCATATAATATAGATGATTATCTTTCTAGAGTTAATAAGGTTATCATACACCCATATCAATTCTTATTTGCTTATTATATAACTTATTTATATACCGGTCTTAATATTATTGTGTACATGGCGATAGACATCACAGTTGTATATGTGTGTGTAACCATAATAGTTGCCATATATATATATATATATTATGTAAATTATTTGTAAAATCGAAAAGAAAAACATAATAAGTTGAATACAACATGAAATCGAACTTAAAGCTAAATACTTTGAGCTAAATAATAAATTGTAGAAATGAAATCTTATGCCTATAATAATATCTTATGTACTAAATGAAAAACAACGAAAATAAATGCCTTTAATAGGTCTTGCTACATTTCTTATAAGTTACATGAAATTTGAATAATAAAACTTAATATCTAAAGGAAATAAGAAAACAAATATAATTGCTTATCTAACGAGCTATGTACCCCTGCCGAGCCATGATAATCCTAATATTATCATTTATTATAATAGCGTTATATGCTATCCTATCTACAGTCTTATGTCATTCTATAACAATAACGAGTCCATTAGAAACCAATAGGACATTAGTGATGTCGCGTGTATATATCTTATACCTATAAACGGGGTGCGTAATAGATGCTTTAAAACAGAAAATATAATTTTATATGATAATATTATGACGTTCAATTGACATAATTTTCATCATACTTCATACTAATATTATAAAGAGGAAACATTTGTATTTGTGTGTGTGTGTGTGTGTGTCTTTGTAATATACTAACTCATGGTCCAAGAAAACAAGGTCTTACAATTAGACCACGTGAGTGACACGAGCCTACGTCATTTCTACGTCATTTTACCTATTCATCCTAGTCGAACGCGTGTAATAGACAAGGATGAACAGCGCAAAATGACGTAGGTTTGTGTCAGTCACGTGGTCTAATTGTAAGACCTTGTTTTCTTGGACCATGTTTTAACTCAAAAACTATTGAATCGATTTCAAAAATTCTTTCTTATTTAGAAAGCTACATCCTGAGTAACATGGGCTACCTTTTACCACGGGAAAAACTGTGGCGCGGCCGAAAGCTAATCACTACATAGTATAAAACAAAGTCGCTTTTTCTGTCCCTATGTCCCTATGTCCCTATGTCCCTCCCTTTGTACGCTTAAATCTTTAAAACTACGCAACGGATTTTGATGCGGTTTTTTTAAATAGATAGAGTGATTCAAGAGGAAGGTTTATATGTATAATACATGCATAATATGCTTAAGGATAACCCACAATAACCATTTTCCCGTGCGGAGCCGGGGCGGGTCGCTAGTATCTTATAAAATTGCTTGCTATAAATTTAATAGGTATGACGTTTAATTAAACGGGTAAACTCGAAGACGCGAACGGCAAGAAACGAGTGTTACGGGTTCAAATCCGTCTCGATGATTTACATTTGTTTTCTTTATATTATTATGTTTCCAAGAAAAGCTCGGTTGTAAGTCATTATCGCGATTATGTTTATGGACACGTGTCGCATGGCGTTCTCCTTGTTGGTTGGTGTTGGATCACTGTTGGATCTCCTTTGACGGCACGTCCTAGGATCGGCTTTAATCCCTGCTAGCATTGTGCGCAAATCCGTCCAATACGTTGTATTTTTAACCCCCGACGAAAAAGAGGGGTGTTATAAGTTTGACGTGTGTGTCTGTCTGTCTGTCTGTCTGTCTGTCTGTCTGTGGCATCGTAGCTCCTAAACGGATGCGCCGATTTTGATCTAGTTTTTTTTGTTTGAAAGGTGTCACAATCGAAAGTGTTCTTAGCTATGATCCAAGAAAATATCTTCAGCCATTTGAAGATTATCAGCTCTTTTCTAGTAGTTGAAAGGATCAAGTAACGGTTTTGTATCGGGGGTTATTAAATTTTTCAATTTAGTGTTATTAATTTCATAAGTCATTTCTTGTTTTACTGTTGAGGCTAATCTACTTCCTAATAACGGACACGGGTTTTATCGGCGATTAGCACTTATGGTGCCGTCAATAAAATTAATCTCTTCTGCCGTTGCGTACGTGCGTTCGCTCGCGTCGGTAAATACATGTAATTCAGATTTTTCTAGAATCGCGGTGGGTGGTATGTATCTAGGTACTTCTAAGTCTTGTAATTTTTTACGTGCGGTAACCAAGTTTGCCATTGCTGTTCTATTTCGCTCGGGACGTGATCGTCCCACCCGAGGCAGCGATCCGGCAATCGCCATATTTCTTGTATGATAGCTTTACCTTGAATAGTAATCGGCGATGTTCGCACAGACATTGCGGCGCCGCGCTTCATGGGCGCGCGTTCGCCGTCGATGGCTGGTATGGGTGTGTTACGTAAATTAAGGGCGAAACTCAGTGATTCTTTATTTATTTTCCAAATGAGTCCGAGAGTGCGCTAACATTGATCTTTGTTTCCTACTAGAGCACTCTGAGCGAGGCTGTGTTCGCTAACTGATTTAATCGCAGCGAGTTCGTTACTTGTCCAATTTCTGAGTTCCATTTTCGCGTTTTTATGAATCAAATCTACTTCGCTTTCTACTTTTTGTGCCATTTCGGGGTCGGGAAATGGAAATGCCATTCGGTAGTCATCTACGTAGAATTGGTGTTCGATGGCGCGTGCCCCCTCTGGGTATAGGTGGGCGTGTTCGTGAGCGTTACGATTTATTACGTAAATTGCATTACACGGTGACGAATTCACTCCGAATATCAGTGACGTCATGCGATATTCGCGTGGAGTTTCGTTTGGTGATTCGCGCTATAGGAAACGTTACTGTCTCGGTCGGCTTCCCGTGTTAAGTACCTACTCTGAGAAAGATTTCTTTTATATCACTTTACGGCTATAGGGCCTTCGCGAAAACGTATAAGAACGCCGAATAAACTTTATAATAAACTTAAGCCGTTTGATCTCGCTACCCCAATTAAATAATCTACCTCACAACACAAACCGTTTTACCGCCACGGAGACTGTTATTCTTCAGTGAAAGTAAAGGAAACAGGGCTTACAGGGAATGTATAAAAAAGATACGACTAACGTAAGGGAGGTAATTTATTGCTGTTTTCTGAATAACTAAGAGATGTTTTGTTATATAAAGGTGTGACACCCGCGGCTCGCCAGGTCCTGGGCGAGCCAGCGAGCGCGCACAAGATAACATGATGAAAAGTAGAAACACTGGTAGTAAACTTGTCGACAAGGTTTAATAAATATTAAGTCTTTATTAAGTACTACAAAACAGGGAAATCACAAACGACGAGAATTTAGAACTCAGCCGACATGGCCGAGGGGTAAACCAAAAGTGAATAAAAAAATGAATGAAATGACGGATGATTGTCGACTGAATTCCAAAATTGAATATATTCGAATTTAGACGAGAATGGTAAATGAGATGAGAATGAGGCAACGAGGTGGCATGGTAATGCACCACGTTACAAAGGTTATATATACCTACTTAACTTAGTTAGGTTAGTAACCTTAGTAAGGTTCTAGCACTTTTCCCGCGGCTATGCCCTCGTTGATTGGTGATTTTTCTTCTAGAGATTTATTCAGTTCTTGATTAATTAAGTCGTTACAGCGTGAATAAGATCAAATTAATAGCAACAAACCAAAGGACAAAAAACGTATTCCTTCAGATGCGACAGGGCTGGTCACATTTGTCGCCGAAACAATAATCGCTGGAGTAAGCGGGTTCTGAAGTGGAGACCACGTCTAGGTAAAAGAAGTGTAGGACGCCCCCCGGCTAGATGGAGTGACGATCTGCGAAATGTGGCTGGCAGCAGGTGGATGCGTGCGGCCGAAGTGAGGGCCAAATGGCGCGCCTTGGGAGAGGCCTATGTCCAGCAGTGGACTGCTCTATAAAATTAAATTATGTAAAAGATCGAAACGAGTCAGGAAAAATTCGCCGATTGGCTTAGCAACGATACCAAGATAAATAAACATAAAATTATCATTGTTTTAAATAAAAAAGAGCCAAGCCGCAAAGTAGGCGTTACTACAAGAAACATACTTATTCTGATAACCTTGCGCCCGAAATTCGAAGATAATATGAGAATAATAACATGATAATATGAAGATCATCATCTCAGCTGAAAGATGTCCTTGGTTGGACAAAGTATTATGAAGATATTATGAGTAGGTAACTACTCCTAATCACGAGATAAGAATCTGTATTGCAAACATCAATAAGTGCCGAAGAAATATTGTTTTTTTTTTGGAAGCATTTTAAGCCGTAAACTAAACAGTCGAAAATGTCATTTTATAAACTTATCCAATCTGCTTATTATAATATTTTCCGTGAGAAAGTTGACGTGAAAGAGGATCCGTTGAGAAAATCTTTTTGTGTTATTGTTTTTATCTGCCGGACAGGTGAATAAAAGCATTTTTGGGCAAGCTGAAACAGGGAAGCTTCGCTCGCATTTCGGGCTTATTCGGTCAATAAAACTGTAAAATGTGAGTACTATAAACAAATAAGTTTAATTATTTCGCAGATTTTAAACATATTTCAATATTATAATGTGATGACTGAGGCGCCTTTTGGGGTAGAGTCTTTAGCTCCCCCGCAAGTCCGGTGAAGCTTGATCCGTCGTAATTTTTCGACTCAAGCATAGGTCAATTCAAAAAAACAAAAAAGACAGGCGCCAAGCTCGTTTTTAGTATGTCCTGTATTTCATTAAAAACAGACGTAGAGGTACATTATTTATTTGGTTTCCACCATTGACCTTAGGTTGTTTATTGAGTAACGATGAGCATTTTTATAGCGTTGTTTACTTGCAACACTTTAGGCAGTAATCAGCACTTATCATCTGTAATAAAATCATTATCAGCTTCCGTACCACAGCGGGCATGTTAATGATAATAACCAATAAAAGGATAAAGTAGATGCATAACCGTATTTTCATTTTAGGTCTGGGAGACTTGGCATTTTTAACCGACTTCAAAAAAGGAGGAGGTTCTCAATTCGACGCGTATGTTTTTTTTTATAACTGTTTTTCAAAGGTAATACATTGGCATTTATTATTTTTTAAACCCTGTCAGTTATAACAATCAATCACAAAAAAACTGCTCTAGTGGCGCCACATGTATATTTCTATGTTTATGGCAACTATTTTCATTATAGAATTAGTTCAATTGAATTTCCGCAATATGGCGAGGTTTTCATTCTCTGGTCGGGCTTTACTAATAATTAAAATCACTACTACTTGATGAAGTAGTTACATTATGCGAAAGATTAACTTCACAAGTAAAAAAGCTTCGCTATATTGCGAAAATTAAATGAAATTCAATATGCAATATGCTAATAATTTTACGGAAGTATGAAAAGGAGGTTTGGTGCAATAAATGATTTCTGATTCTGAGGCAAAATATAAAGGTTCTCCATTGCAGACCTGTGTTATTGAGAATTTTTGTAGCATGTAGGTTTAAAAGAGTTCCAAACGCCTCTCCAAACGGTAACGCTCACTCGGTCATCCCCACTTGTGGCGCCGTCTGTTGGCGAAATTTAGCATGAGCATTTTGCTTATCTTACGAGCCATGTATTGCATACTTCGATCGGAAGGCCCGCGTTGCTCCAAGACTTGATAATCTTATCGGTTTTGCTTTGTTTATTTATGTAATAGCGTTATGTGCTATCCTATCTACAGTCTTATGTAATTCAAGAATTACGGGTCCGTTGGGTTATCATTGCAATTAAAAGCCAATTATGTTATTGTTGACTAGGAGATAATTTTATTCTTGCCTAAAATCGCAAATGTAAGCATGTACAGAAAATAGCACATGTGGTTGGACATTCGCACTAGGTACGAATTTCACCCCTACCACTACGAAATACGAATGTCCAGTTGCATGTGCTGGCTACTGTACAATAAATCGAATTCAAATAATTTAACAAGACACCATAAAAGGGTGATCTAAAGAAGCATGATTCACAGTCCTAAATATATCAATCCTTTCAAATCCTTATCCCTACTCCTTGCTCTTACGTCAAAACCACCGAACCGATTTCGACAAAATTTGGTACAGAAGAGATAGAATAGACCTAGGGGAAGGACATGCTGCGGGAAAATACCTCATTTCCACGGGATTTTTTTTACTGCAGGTGGTAAGTTTTGATGAAACTAGGTATAGATACCGAGGAAAAATACTTTATCCCACGGGAAAAACGGTCACACGGATGAAAATTTTGTACAGAGATAGAATAGATCTCGGAGATGGATAAAAACTATCTAAATATCTTTTTCCCTCGGAAAAGTAAGTAAAAAACCAACCCGACAGTGTGTTATTTATTCTTGCTTCAAATTATATTCATGTACTAGCGACCCGCCCCGGCTCCGCACGGGAAAATGGTTACTGTGGGTTATCCTTAAGTATATTATACGTGTATAATAAAAAATACAGCTTGAAATTTTACTGGTTGTTTATCCACCTTTTTATTTATGAAACTGAACAACTTTCCCTAAGGAACATAGGTTGAAATCTCAAAATTAAAATTCAACTTGTCATTCAAAGTGGCCGGTCACATGACTGAATTATATATGAAAAGTTGAAAATTATTATTCGAGATTTTAACCTTTTAGGCTGAAATGATGATGACGATGATGAAGAAGTCTTATTTAGAAGATGGTGGATATCGTGTCGTAACTCATGACGTCAGAATTTGTCTTCATCTCAATAGAACGAGTTTGCCGGTAAAATTGTTGTCGTCCTGTTTTTTAACCCCCGACGAAAAAGAGGGGTGTTATAAGTTTGACGTGTGTGTCTGTCTGTCTGTCTGTCTGTCTGTCTGTGGCATCGTAGCTCCTAAACGGATGCGCCGATTTTGATCTAGTTTTTTTTGTTTGCAATGTGTAACAATCGAGAGTGTTCTTAGCTATGATCCAAGAAAATATCTTCAGCCATTTGAAGATTATCAGCTCTTTTCTAGTTGTTGAAAGGATCATGTAACGGTTTTGTGGCGGGGGTTGTTAAATTATTTAATTTAGTGTTATTAATATAACTTACTTACTTATCGTGTGGGTTTCGAGGTTAACCTACCTCACAAACCCTGGTGTCGGAATTGTTGAGCCGCCTTAGGCTTCCGGCATGGCTTATATAACGCCTACATCCGTAAATAGTAGCCGGGATCAACGACTTTACGTGCCTTCCGAAGCACAGAAACAACTATCTTTTCAGACAATCAGGTGATTCAGCCTGCAATGCCCTTTTGTACTGGTTCTAAACTTTATAAAATTATAAAAGTGAAACACGAAATACGGCCAGCTAGGCCAGAAGTTAAGGAAAAAAAGTGATGAACAAAATGGACGAAATGACATAATATAAATGACGAATGAATTCCTTAATTGAATATTTGAATTTAGACGAGAAAGAAATAGCAAATGTGATGAGAATGAGGTGGTGTGCAAGGCACCTCGTTACAGTCGACCACGCAGGCTGGCTGATATTCATTAGTAGCAATAAAAAAATAAAAAAATAAAAAAAATATTTGCCAATAATAAATAGAAAATCATAAAATTGTAGCAGTATTATTGAAAAAAGCTTTTTCTCCTTTCGCTCGTAAAATTGATTACAGTCGTAAAATGTTACGTGAAGTAACGTATTTTTAGATGAAAATTCCTTCTTATGAACAGTCATAGCACAGGCTCAACACTATTTTTTCCTTCAGATAATCTTCCTTTTGAAATATTAGTCAGTATAGTAAGTACTGACAATTATTTTACAATGCATGTGCTCGAAAAGGAGCGTTTTCTAGGCAGCCAAACAGTGCGGAAAGTAGTACTTTTCCGCACTAGTGCTTATTACTTTTCAGTTTTTTTTTTTAATTTTTGCTCAAGCTGTCATTCAGCCAGTCAACCTAACATTTCAGTATTTGAGATATTTTTATTACCAATTGTTACTAATATAAAGGGAACAATAAAAATAACAATTCAATAAACTTTAGAAATTGATTTTTATTGATAAATTACGTTCAAATATTAATTAAAAATTTGCGTGGCTGAATAAATTTTACTCATTGCCTTATTGCGATTCGACAGCTTTGCACATGCGCAGTAGATGTTTTTTTCAGCGCGAATGTGTTTTGTTTATGAAGCCCGTCATTTTATACGCCTTTTTAATATAACTGTTTTTTTTCTTGCACAATGCATTGTAAAATCTTGTATGATACACGTGCGAAAGATGATTTCCGACTCGTGTCGGCTTATACACTCGCTCGCTTTGCTCGCTCGTGAATAAAATGACACTCATCGGAAATCACATACTTTCCGCACTAGTATCATAAATAACTATTATACTCACACTAGGATTTAATTTGATCTATTTTAACACGGTTTAAGAAGAAAAAGCACCTGTGTCTTCAGAAAAAAAAGCTAGAGGCAATGCGGCTCATTATTCTCACAGGTGAGATGATGATTTTATAAGTGACTAGCTTTCCGCCGCGGCTCCACCCGCATTAACAGTTTTTCCCGTGGGAATGCGGCAATTTGCCGCGGTAAAAGGTAGGTAAGGTAAGGTAGTCAGGGTGAATGTAGCTTACTAATGGTGAAAGAATTTTTGAAATCGGTTCAGTAGTTTTTGAGTTAAAGGTACAAGTTGGTAGCCGGCTACACGCAGCAGCAGCAGTCGACGACATGTCGCAGCGACACTACTGGTTTCTATGTATCCGTAGTTAGCTTCATGTCGCTAACTACGGAGAGAATTTCAGAAATACATAGAAACCAGTAGTGTCGCTGCGACACGTCGTTTGCTGCTGCTGCGTGCAGTCGGCTACGAACTTGTACCTTTATTCATTACAAACATACACACACACACACACAAAAATACAAATCTATCTTCTTTAATAATACATATGATGTGGCATTGGTCATGCCATCTTCTGCAAATTTAAATCTTTTTCGAGACATATTTTATTTTTGTGGATTATGTCAGTTTGTTATTGACATCTTTCTGCTCCATTTCTTGTCTGGACAGTATAGTTCATTAAAGTGATAAACGGAGGGGAAGGTCCATTTCCCTTTTCTAGTTTGTTGTTTATAATATTCTTAATATCGTGTGTAAGTAAATAAAAAAGTACATCTTAAAAAGTAACGAGGACTTGTCATTTCGAGGCTGCCCCACCAACTCCTCACAGTACCTACAAGTACATATACAACCCACAGAAAAAGAAGAAAAATGTAAAGCATTATCCCACCAAAAACATAACTGTTAAAAGAAGGGCCAAGTTCCTATCGGCTAATTGTTCGCCTAAAAAAGGGTTGAAATCCAATATAATGCAAAGTTTAGATGCACTTTAAAATCGATCATAATTATCTTCATCAACAGCCTGATCCACTGGTAAACATTTACCATTCCCAAGACTCGCCAACACATTCTAAATTTGAACTTTGATTATAATATACGAGTATATACTTTATTGCACACTTGAAAAACAACAATTTACAGAAAGTTTATAGCAAAATCGAGTTTATCTCTACACAGAGATCTCTTCCATGCAACCTATACGCATGTGAGAGTAAATAGATAATTAATACTTTTGAGATACTTAGATAAGAAAGTGCACCGAGATGAGGTTATAAAAAAAATACAACTAGGTACTAAGCTATATGAAATGAAACAAATACATTAATCAATAAAATAAATATATTAATATTATATAGTAGAACTACATAATACATACAATACTATGACATATACATAGATAATCAATATAATAAATTATATAGCAGGTTCTCATTTGGAAAAGCTCTTTTTGTGCTCAGAACTGTAATTACTCACACCCTAGATATTCCGTTAATCTAGAAGATGATTACCACTTGTATCTCTTGTAGATACGAGTATCAAAAGGAAAATATTACCTACATGACCCCGATGTTTTGATGAACATTATCTTTTGATGTAATTTGTCAAACTATCAGCGAGTTGCGATGCGTGATGGAAGAATCTCGCGGTTCCAGGTACTTTGTGTCACCGGTTCACATTTGGAAAAGCTCGTAAATGTATAAGTCTGAACATTATGCATTATTATCTCAGCTAAGATATATTATGTACACTGCTAAGCAAATTTTAATGCCCAATTCCAGTCCCTTTTACCAGATAATAGTACATCATATAATATGAATTCCTTATTAATATAATTACTATAAATGCGAAAGTAACTCTGTCGATTTGTTACGCTTTCACACCAAAACAACTAAACCGATTTTGATAAAACTTGGTACAGAGATAGAAAAGACTTTAAGGAAGGACATGGACTACCTTTTACCGCGGGATAATGGCTCGCATCCCACAGAAAAAACGGTCAGCGCAAGCAGAGCCGCGGGGCGGAGAGATAATAAAACTAAAACTATATTGTGAAGGCTATAAAATGTGTTGATAAAGCATTTTATCTACACTCATGTCGTAAATCCTTCATTTACTTATCAGAAACGCTAAGCAAATGATATACCTTTCGATGGAGCCGTGACTAAGGATCCATACAAATTTCATTTCGTTATCGCAAAGTTGTAACAAAATGAAGTTTTTTTTTTAAATTTTTACGCAGATGCTTGCTATTTGAGCACACTAGCGTGTTTCGAAACGCAACCTTGGCGGCGCGCATGCGCGGTGCGATATTACTGCAAATTTATTTTCGCGCCATTAGCGTTTGTTTAATAATTGTACCATACAAAATGTCAATAATTATTACAATAAACAATGATTACTTTATTTTGTCTTTAATTTAAATTTGTTGTATGAGTGTAGATAAACTATTGTATGCAACTGTACATAATTAGTATTTAACACTCGTGTATACTTTTATGAAACTCGCTGCGCTCGTTTCATAAACCACACTCGTGTTAAATACCCTTCATTATGCAACAGTTGCATAAATAGCTATTTTGTATTCATTCATTAATATTATTATTTTGCATAGGTACAGTAAACTAGGCCAGTAGACAATGACCTGAACAGTTTTTTTTAATACAACATGGTCTAAGAAAACAAGGTCTTGCATTCGGACCACGTGACTTGACACAAGCCTACGTCATAAACAAAGACAAAGTAGGCAAAGATGAACAGCATGATGACGCAGGCTTCTTTTTTTCGAGTCGACAGCAAACTCAGACAGTCCCGGCCCAAAAACCAGCCACACGAATAGCGTCGTCAGTAGCCTTCATCAAGTCCTCTCGCGTGCAGGTGACAGGACAAGATGGGCAGCTAATGAGATGGTCCATTTTCTGGGGAACCATACCACACCTACACTCCAAGTTAGAGTCCCCTATGAAACCCCATCGGTATAAGTTATCCCTAGTCCGACCCACCTGGGTCCGGAGTCTGTTGAGGGATTTCCAGATAGGCCATGGCTGTTTATAACCAGGGGGGAAACCCTCAGCTATCGGGACAAATGGGTTAGGGAGGGAGACACTATTCCGCCAAAGCTCAACTCTCGCCTCTGCAGGGTCGACTGTTAAGGGAGCGACACACTTAGAAAAGTTTTTGCGACTTTTCTAAGTGTGGCTTGTGTCAAGTCACGTGGTCCGAATGCAAGACCTTGTTTTCTTAGACCATGAAAAACAGCATTTTTTTGCGAACACATCTCACTTTTGTTTCACTCGCTTTCCTGCCTATGATTGTATCACGACTACCAGTCGCGACGACGCTGGAAAGACGCTCGAAAGACGCCAGTGTGGGGGATCTGAAGCAATAAAAAGATAATTTTTCTGACTTTAGGTTAAGAAAGTTTTTTCTAACTTTTGGACATTTTACATCAATAAATATCGTCAAATATGTGTAGTGTGTACCTTCATTATTTACCTTAATACCTATGAAGTTATGTGTAATTTTCTAATGTGTTAAGTTAAGAATAAATGTCTTCTTTATATTATTATCTATCTATTTATAATTAAAAAATATAATATTAAACCTCCTTCAAAGATCCTATCCTACACTAAAAGGTTAAAATAAAAATAAAATCTAGCTGAAACCACAGAAATATAAATGTGGCTATATTTATTACTTATTGACATAAGTAGTAACATTATATAACACTTCACCTTGGAGTCGGTACCAATCAATTTATTTATTAACAGTCGAGAATAACAAATCGTCGAATATTAAACGCGGTCAGAGTACTGAGCCCACTATTCTTTGTGTCTTAGACCAGCGTAAATTTTTTAGTTGTGATGCTAGATGACGCTAGTAAAATAGTGAGAACTGTGAGATATATTGTAGATTTTGACTTATTTTGTGTAGGATTATACATGGTTTTGAGACTGAGATTAATTTTAGGATAATTGATTAATTTGAATGTTTTTTTAGAATCCAATACCTACTTCAGTGTTTATTACCTCACTATTTACTAGCATCATCTGTTGAAACGTTTTGTAAGGTTTTTTTTCTTAGTTTGCTACTAGAAATCTTCCCATTTCTGCTACTATCGGTTTAATACAAAAATCCTGTTTCGTTCACACGGCGACGCAAAATGAGTTTCGTATTTTGTGTGAAACAGAAACTAAAAATACGTGACACATAACTCAAAACCTAGTTCTTATTTTTCATTTACAAAGAGAAATGCAGTCACCGTTGAAGTTTTTTTGTTGTCATGGCCGAAAATGTATCAAAGAAAGAATAATTTATTAAAATGCTTATTCTTTCGTAAACATTTTTATATTTAAACCTAATAACTAACTCATTTTGGTTATCCAGCTTCTTTTTCATAATGTTCTAAACAAAATTTTGCTCATTTCTCTTTTGGAAATACTATTAAGAGGTCTTAAGACAAAGAAATTTTAAGCAAAACGAATTTTGTATTTTCCATTAATACAATACAGTTCTGTTCAAACTAATATCGCATCGCCTCTTTAATTTTTTAAGAGTTCATGAATAAACAAATTAGTGCGAGACGAGAGTCGGCCTTGGTTTAAGCAAAGCTTAATAACTTCATTAGAATTTGACGTCGAAAAGTGATAAACATACCAGGCTATAAATAAAATAAATATACAAATAATTTATAGGATATTTTTGAAACATACGTTTATATTTTATTTATATAAACACAGTCACAAGAGCTCGTATTAAATCTCTAACTTGAGCGGAGTGCAAACTTCAAAACCTTTGTTTTGGAAAGGCCGTGTAATCTATACTCTATGACCGATTAATTTTACCTAAACACTATTTATTAGCGTTTTTCTTTTATTGGGGTGAATTTCGTAACACGCAACACCATCCATTGCTTTTGTAGTGCTAGATTATCGTCATAAATGCTAAAATAATAAAGCTATTTAATTCAAATCACGCTCTAAATGCAGAGACGCTTTTTTTTCTTATATATACGAGTATTATCGCACTATAGTGGACTGTGAGCCGGCGCTTTTATTATTTCAAGGACAATGCCGAGAATAGGAAGCATTCATGATAGATAACCAGAGATCCTAGGTGACATCTTAAACGTATACGTTAATATGGACATGCCACCAGGATTGTAAGATATTCTTCTAGATATAATGTCTTCGAAACTTCTCATAGCAACTTTACTGAAACGCTTGGAAACGGGAACTTATCTATACCAATATTATAAAGTGGAAAGATATGATTGATTGTTTTTTTGCATTGAAGAGACTCCGAAACTACAGAACCGATTTCAAAAATTCTTTAATTGTTGGGAAGTTAATTATCCCCGGCTAACATAAGCTATATTATATTTCCAAAAAAATTTCGATCTTTACTAAAACTCCAATAATGTAACCAAAGGTGTAAAAAAATACCAAAAATATTCTTAACAATGGAATAGGCTCCGAAACTACTGCACCCATTTTGATGAATAACTTGGCACAAAGGTAGAATATACCTACATTAGGTTTACTTTTTAACGCGGGAAAATTCCTCATTCCTACAGGAAAAACTGTTAATGCGGGTGGAGCCGCCGCGGAAAGCCAGTATGTAAAAGGAGCTTTTTCATTTATGAAAGAAAATCTTAAAGAACGCTCGTTTTTTTTTCAAGCAGTCAGAATATCTCCCATTTTGATGACGATGATACGAAAAAATAAAAAAATGCATACTTATATTTAAGTTGGTTTATGACTTGCCCGAGCACTTTTAATTTTATTTTTGCTTAGTTTAATATTTTTTTGTTATTAATCTCTACGTGAATTTCGGAAGTACAAGAGCTCTTACAAAAATGGAATAGCCATGTTATAACATCAATTACATAAATTGTTCACTCCGATTAGGGGTAATAAAGTACATTGTTTATCAGCTGTTGACTTCTGTACTAGTGTTGCCGCTCGATAGCCTATCGATACTATCAATACTGTCGATAGTTTTGCACTACCGATAGTGATCTTTATTTCAATAGTCATTATTATACCTGCATACTGCATTCAATACTTAGTATTGAAATAAAGATCACTATCGATAGTACAAAACTATCGATACCATCGATACTATCGAAAGTTAACGCTATATTGAGGAGCAATACTATCAAAAATATCGGTAGGTCTGTCGTTTTATCGGTAGTTTTGCTGCCCACAAATACTATTGCTATAAAACAGGCATCTATACTATTGATAGTATCGATACTATCGATAGGCCTATAGATTTTGTAGGTGATTTTGGCATTTTACTATCGATTGTACGGCAACACTAGTCTGTTCTATAAAAGCCCGGAAACGTCTATCCGACTCCTACTCTACTAGTCGCGTCTGCCGTAGATTCACTCAACGTAAGTCAGTGCTGTTTATTTACTTAGCATAACTACGAATAACTTATTCGTTTACTTGTTTAGTTTTAATAATCGTTCGTGTCACATTATTACACAAACATAAAACAGTCAATAACAACAATGTCAATTATATTTTCTTGGTATTTATACGTAGCTAAACTTAATTTAATATAACATTCTTTAAGTGTTTATACTACAAGAACATTTATATTAGTTCGTGTCACGTTATTATAAATACATAAAACTTTTTTTATATTTCCAAGTCAAAAACAACAATGTCAATTATATTTACTTATAGTATTATACTGATATCCAATACGTAGCTAAACTTAATTTAATATAACATTATTTAAGTGTTTATACCACAAGAAACATGCAGAAACCTTTAATTATAAAATTTCTTATGATCTAGTTCACTTTTCTGATTTTCTAATCTTGCTGAAATAATTCTTAGCGAAAATAAAGATCTTAATCTAAAATAAATCTAACTCAAGTCTGTTCAAGGTTCGAAGTATTTATTACAACTTTATGACATTTACGTCACTTAGTTATGTCATAATAATCTTTTGTGGCGAGTTCAGAATTTTGGCTGTCTTCTGTGGAGAACTCGCCGAAAGAAACTCCACAGCCGTTGCATCTTTTCAAAACAAACTTAATTAAAGACAATTTTTATTATAACATTTAGATATCTCTTTATATACCTTTTAGGTAGGTTTTATTTTGGTTGTACTACTTTTAGGTCTTTTAAAATATGAAAAGTAAACTTAAACAGACCTGTTTTCAATTAAAGTTAAGCTGTTTTTTTCATTTAAATAATGAAAATTATCTTTTTATCAAAATTAAAAGCAAAGTTATTTTGACGTGATAGTATGATTTATTTTAAAGCAATTTTTTTATAGCTTTAAATGCAATAGGAAGTTTTCCAGTAGCAAATTAAGAAGAAAAAATTACAAAACGGCTCAACAGATGGCACCAGTAAATAGTGAGGTAATAAATACAGAAGTATTGGATTATAAAAAAACATTCAAATTAATCAACTTATTCATAAAATTAATTTTAATCAGAACCAAAAAAAATAAAAAGTCTAAAATAAATCTCACTGTTCTCATTATTTCACTAGCATCATCTATGAAAATCTTAAAAATCGCCTTTTTTTTTTATAAAATTTCAAGCTGTCAGAAAATCTCCCATTGACAGCTGACCAATCACAGACGTAGCTCTATTAGAGCAAGGCATATAACGATATTATATTTTTCCTACAAATCTGCACGCATAGCTCTATCTAATATATTTTATTTCTGTGACGTCACGAGAATAATATTATGTCGACCGATATAGCAAGGCATATTAATACACCGTGCTTTTTTAACCGTCTTACAAACGAAGCCCAATGTATATGCCCGTGATATAGAATATCTTGGCAATGTTTTTTTTTTTTTTTAAGAAAAAAAGTCTAGGATTTTTTCAATAAATAATCGATCGAGAGATCGAAAAATGTGTTTATCTCATATTTTTCTTTTGTTTTCCCATTATTTACGATTCTCACGCATGCGCAAATTGTTACTAAATTGTAAATATTATGTACAGGTTGATTCAATATTTTGCATTATTTTATTTTACTTCACGGTTTTATTATTTTATTGATAAAAAAAATATAACATTGCCAATATATTCTATATCACGGGCATATACATTGGGCTTCGTTTGTAAGACGGTTAAAAAAGCATGGTGTATATCTCAATATATCATAGGTAGACCATTAGTATACGCAATATGGGCGAAATAATATATTTCAATATAGCTATGTGTGTACTAGGCTTAATGACAGTGTCGGTAACGAAATTTGAAACGCGGCTGAATCAAGCTTGATTCAGTCAAATCGAGCCATATTTCGCTTTGATTAAACAAAAATTATTACCCGGCAGACTCATGTTACCTATTTGTTCTGCCAGTAAAACCCTACATCAATTAATTTGCATAAAATTTCAAAAAAAACATAAAATTGAACCTCATTTGTGCTGAGATCGTCACTGTATAAATAGGCATAAATAATTCATAGTCTACTGCCTATAAATTATTTATGCCTATTTAATATTGTTATTTCTAGTAATATACGCTACAATGCAACAGAACAAACATAACAACATCAAATAAGTTTTAATGGTTCTGTTTGTAACTATGAAGTTTTAAACTATGTTTTATATTGAGGTATATTCCTGATTTCCAGAATGGCCACCAAAAAGTTCGCGCAGCCGTCCCCATACACTCTCAAGGAAAGCTACCCACCGCAGGACTACAAGCATACTGAGTAAGTAAATTACCTACTTATAATATCTAAGGAAATACTTCAAAAAATAACGTTAACTAAATCAAAAGTAAGAGCTAAGGCACATACACAAAGAGTACTTAGTCGGACACTTCATACAGCAAAAGAGTTTTGACAATCTACTGCTCTTTGAATTAACAACTGAATATCAATTACAAGTCAAACACTGAAACGCTATTGCGCTATATGAAACACCCCTGAACACCCCTGTCAAATTCCCGCGGCGCCGGAACTCATTTTAGTCCTGTCATGCGGATTTACGCCCGCGCCACAGAATAAATAAAGCGCCAAAGAATAAATCTATTTTCAATTAAGTACACAGCCTTGTCCCTGCAATGTCTGTATAGTTTTCTCACATTTGCTACGGGTTGGCTGGAAGAGATCTCTATTTAGAGATAAGCTCGCCCTTGTTTGTTTGAGGCTTTCGCGCTTTCTACACATTATTACTGTTATTTACGGGTCTTAGCGCGATAAGGTATCGTACGTAATACATACCTACCTATTTAAAATTATCGCGCTAAGACCCGTAAATAACAGTAATAAAGCTCGCCCTTGTATACTTCCGCTCATATGAATTGTACAATTTTGCTTTTGTGTACAATAAAGAATCTAATATAAATAAATAATAGTTACGCGCGCGGATCTGAGGGGCTACTCTTGAAATTAATATCGATCCCGATTTCAACCCAATGCAATACCGAAGTCAATTTTAGACATAATTCTCCTGAAAATCTGCGCGCCAGGAGTTGACAAAATGTCCGATTTCATTCAATTTATACATACATTTTGTTATTGAAAAATTCCTTATGTAATGCTTTATCATTTGATCCTTTAGAAATCAGACCGCAATTTTGGGCAGGTGTTGGAAAAATAAATTATTCCCACAGCAAATACCCTTTGTTACGACGCGCGTCGAATTCGGTTAAGGGTTGTAAAAGCAATTTTCTTCACATGAAAAAATACACACACCCTTTTACTATTCTTAAATATATTTATTGTTTTTCGAGGTGTTTTCCTTGAAACTAGACACATTTTTTCATTCAATCGAACCTATTTCTAAAGCAATCATTCATCATAAAACTAGTTTAAAATCGGCGCATCCGTTTAGGAGCTACGATGCCACAGACAGACAGACAGACACACACGTCAAACTTATAACACCCCTCTTTTTCGTTGGGGGTTAAAAAAACTAGTAAAATCGGCGCATCCGTTTAGGAGCTACGATGCCACAGACAGACAGACAGACACACACGTCAATCTCATAACATACCTCGGCGGGGATTAAAAAACGTTCTATGAGATTTTCATACAAGACTTCTTAGACCATCTTTTAAAATCATGTGTTTTATCTTTCAATTTTTTTTCATTGGTCAAATCCTCGATTATTTCATATTCTGTTGTTTTTGTTCAGGTATGTGAACAATGTGACGGCCAATACAAAGTCCAAGTCCTTTGCGAAGCCCTTGGTGGGGGCCCTGTTTGGGCTAGGCCGCGCTGGATCCATCCATCTGTCTTCCATCATCAATAACCCAAGAGTCTCGCTCAAATACATCGTAGACGAACAGGTCAATAAGTTCGCAGACATCAAGAAGTACTGGCAGTTACCTGACAGTGTTATCTTCCTGACTTCCAAGGACGCTGATAAGGTTTACGCTGATAAGAGGTGAGTCTTTAAAAAAAATAAGTTTAGAATGATAAATGTTTCTTAACGTTTATAGCCTCATCAAAGAGACGATGATTGTTATACAGTATAGTAGCTGCGTTTAAATAACAGAAAGATGGTAAGAAATAATTACTACCCATCGTTCAAAGATGACGGCCCCTTAGCCTAGTTGGTTGGTACGTCTGCCTACTGAGCACAGCTCTGAATCCCGCCCAGAGTGCCCAGGGCAAATATTCGTTTGATGAGCACTTGTGGTTGCCTTGTGTCTGGATGTTGTATATTTATGTAATGTATGTATATGGACACCCATATTACTACAAGGCTTTGCCCAATTTGGGGTCAGATGGCCGTGTGTGAGATGTCCCACATATTTTATTCATTTATTTATATAAAGAGCTTAAAGTTTTTTTATTATTTAGTAGGATATTTACATTATCTTTCTGGCGAGTTCAGAAATTCGCTTGTCTTTTGTAAAGCAGGAACTCGTAGAAAAAAAACTCCGGAGACGTTGTATCTTTTCAATTTATCAGTAATAATTAAAATGTTTACTTAAAGATAGGCTCAACACGTTAAAACCCCGTTTAAATTATTAATTACAAGCTAATAATAACAAACCAATGACATTCTGGATAAACGATAACTAACTTATCTTATCTGTAAACTTTGACCCTGAATGGATAACTAGTTGCTGAGATAACTATTTATCTATCTGATTAAATCGTAGGAAGTTACGATACCTAACTAATTATGATGGTAACCAGCTTTAGTCGAACGAGTTATATATTATTATATGGAAATTTTCTTGTCTGGAAAATTTCTTGTTTGTTGAAACAATGAAGTTTTGTTGAAATAATTTTGTACATTACAAGAACACGACACGAAAAGACTTTGACTTTCCGCCAATAAAATACATACACGAGTCTCGAACACACATACGGGTACATTTCACGAACGACACAAAATTTTAAACGAAACTGTGAACTATTTTATAATGATTTTCTTTGAGAAAAATTGTAACAAAACATATTTCATGGAATAAACATGGACTCAAAACTTCTGGAGTTATTGGCTGCTATTATTTGCACATTGTTAATTGGCTGCTATTATTTGCACATTGTTATTTGCATAACGAATTTGCAAATTCTGTTAGAGTTTTGACACTGACAAATATTTTCTCTTTGGTCGATCCCCAAACAATACCTAGTACCTAGTACCTACTTATAAGATCCTTGTCCCTAAGCAAGCACGCCTATCTCTAGGCTCCTGTCTAGACTCATTGTCTATCAGTAGACTTACTTATTTTAGTATATATTATGTTTAACATTTTCAGGACTCAACCATTATTCTCTTCTAAAATCCGATTACGTTCCATACAATTATTTTGCTATACAAAAACTAGGCTCTGAACGTCACACTACCTACAGTAAAATTATTTATTAAGCTAATTCAAAAATTGTTACAATAAACTAGGTATAATAAAAATATACAAGTCATGATACCCAAAAGTTTCATAAAAATATAAAATCAACTATTTTTACAGTAGAATTATCAATGACTATTAGTTAATAAGTACTAATTCAATTTATCTACAAAGTTCTTGATTGATAGATAGATAAGTAAGTAGATTAGGTATATTTCGTTCGAAGAATATAAAAATATGGAAGAAATAAATTATATTCATCAAAAATACCATACATAAATTAATAATTTAGTATACCATATCAAATGAAAGAAAGAATAGAACTGAAAAAACAGTTTCATTAAATGTAAGTAATAACGTTGTGGTCAATGATAAATGGCTAAGCTTTATTCCATGGTCCAAGAAAACAAGGTTTTGCAATTAGACCACGTGACTGACACAAGCCTAGGTCATTTTGCGCTGTTCATCCTAGTCTATTACCTACACGCACTCGGATGAATATTTAACATGACGTAGAAATGACGTAGGCTCGTGTCAGTCACGTGGTCTAATTGCAAGACCTTGTTTTCTTGGACCATGTTTTATTCTGTTTTGAACGTGATCCAACCCAGCTCTGATTTAAATACCTTGCCTCATTTTCCAGCGTCAACACCGTCTTCATCGGTTCTCCCACGTACACCCACCACGACATTGTGACAAAATCCATTGCCAACGACAAGGATGTGTTCTGCGAGAAGCCCATTGCTGAGAATATCGAGGATACGAAGAAGTGTTACGAAATTGCCCAGGCTAAAGGCAAGGTTTTGTTCTCCGCGTTCAACCGCCGCTTCGACCTAACCTACAGAAACCTGAAAGAGCGTGTTCGTAAAGGAGAAGTGGGTCATGTCCAGATCATGAAGGTTACGGCTAGAGATTCTCCGTTACCAACCATCGACTACTTAAAGTCATCAGGTGGGTGGAATACCTATGTTTGATTCTTCTTCTGTGTTTGATTCAAAGTGTAGAAGCCAGCACATGCAGTTAGACACTCGCACTACGAAATTCACCACTACCGCTACGGAATATGGGCGCTCTTAAGGTCAACATGTCCCAGCTGCATGCATTGGCTACTGTAGCTACTTAAGGGGCTCCCCTATGCTAAGTGGCGCCGCCGTCTGTTAAAAAATAATAACTCGCGAAGTATACATTTTTTATAAAATCTGGTAGGTCATTTTCAAGTTGGCGTGCTATAGTATATATAGCGGCCATAAACTGTATTTATTATAGTCCGCTGTAGTTACAGATAGAAAATTTGCTAAAAACGGCCACTTTTGGCAAATTTTCTATCTGTAACTTCATCGAACTCAAACTAACAGAGTTGATGGCTTCTATATATCCTAAAACACCAAATCTTTAAAATGACCTACCGGATTTTTGAAAAACTTTTACTCATAGAGTAATTATTTTTTAACGGATGGCGGCGCCACTTAGCATAGGGGAGCCCCTCTCTTATTTCTCTCTTCTTCTCTTATTTTTAAACTAAACCGAAGATCACCTCAATATAAAGAAATAAATAGCACTCTTCAACAGGTTCATAACTGGTTTACTGCTAACAACCTGGTATTAAACGCAAAGAAGACTAAGTGCATCAAATTTACTTTACCAAATGTGAACAGCTGTAGGGGTGACATTGTGTTAAATAATGAACGGCTTGATCTGGTAGACAGTACAGTCTTCTTAGGTATAACTATTGACGCTAAACTACAATGGAGTCGATCCTCATATATCTTCTCTGTCGGGGAGGCTTAGCTCGGCTGCGTATGCAGTGAGGAAAATCAGACAGTTATCAGACATAGCAACAGCTAGGTTGGTTTATTTCAGTTACTTTCATAGTGTAATGTCTTATGGTATCTTAATGTGGGGCAGGGCATCCGATATTAACACAGTTTTTATTTTGCAGAAAAGAGCCATTAGGGCAATATACCAACTTCGCTGTCGGGAATCACTTAGAGAACTGTTTAAAGAAATAGACATCTTGACAGTTCCGTGCCAATATATTTATGCAAATATTATGTACGTTAGGAAAAATATCCACGAATTTAAAAAGAATTCTGATATTCACAAACGTAATACTAGAAATGGAAATAAACTAGCTCGTGATAACTGTAGATTGGCTAAAGTCAGTACTTCTTTCGTGGGGCTCTGTGTACGCTACTATAATAAAATACCTGATGATATTGTAAATCTTCCAGAAAAAAGGTTTAAATGCCACGTGAAACGGCATCTATGTAAGAATGCGTACTATGGATTGGATGAATATTTGAATGATAAGAAAGCTTGGTGTGTAGAGACTTCAGCTCGACACGAGAAACGCTGTGCTTAATCTAAGGTAATATTATTACTAAAATTTGTTTGTAAAAACCTACGTAATTGTGCAACATTGTAGTGCGGTCGACTATGCAATTGGGAAGCCATTAATTAGATTGTCGTGATAACATCTGGCTGACTGAGTATTCATGCTCACTAAAGTGTCCTGACTTGCGGTGGCGTGTGGGCCGGGTCGTTGGGTTCCCTCTAATATGGTTGAGCCCGGCGATGGCTGTCCCATACGTCAATCCCGTGAACGTGGTGCTGCTTGGGGGGACTGGTCTGCTCTAGTCGATTGCCGATTGTTTTATTGTTTGTATAGTTTAGTTTTTCTACTTTGACTGGTTGCCTTCCTTTAATTTCATATTTCGGCTGCACTCTTTGTTATATTAATCAAATTGTATAAAATAATAATTACCTATGTAAAAATATTTTGAAAAGATGCAACGCCTGTGGAGTTTCTTCCGGCGGGTTCTTCTCCACAGAAGACAGCCAAATTGTGAACCCGCCCTGACGTCAAAAAATGATTTGTGAAATCTTACTTTGAATAAACACTATTTGACTTTGACTTTGACTTTGACCCCTTAAATCATTTCTTTATAAAGTATCTTTCATGGTGGAGACCCACGGCTATACTATCACCGAGTTGATATTAAATACCTATATCGTGAAAAACTGGCTGTTTTTTCGCAACATAGAGGTAGTAGTTATGAAGCTGAACAACTTTTTATAAGGAAAATTGGTTGAAATATCAAAATAAATATTCAACTTTTCATACAAACTTAAGTCACGTGACCTGCCGCTTTGTATGACAAGATTGAAACGTTGAATTTTAATTTTAAGATTTCATCCTATTTTCCTTTGGGGTACTACCCACGTACTACCTTTGTATTACGGATAGACAACCAGTTAAATTTCACGATGTATGTGTGCTACGATCCGAACTCAAATGCGTCGTGGGATTTCCTTCTATATTTTTTTTTTATTTATTTATTGGCTTAAGTATACACAATTTAACTTAAATCGCCTCGCCTCGCCTTATTCTCGCTTTATCAAAGATTACATTATTGATACTTACCAAAGTTGTTTATTAGTTGTAAATTATTATCTCAGGTGGTCTTTATATCAGTTTAAGTCACCCGTGTTTATTGTATTATCTTATCAGTAGGTATGTTGTTTAATATCGTTTTTTAATTTCCATAATCATGAATCGTAACGTGTTTCAAATTCCTAGAGATCAAATAACAAGTCAATAAAATTTGCATTAGTTGTTATTTAATTCGATCGGTTGTAATGCTGAATAGGCTGCGTTTCTCGGTTTTGAGAAGGTAACCCACTACTAAGTAGGTAATAGATATATATGTATAACCTATACCTATTACCTCCAACAAATACAATATTCATACCTCATATTTCAATTTTAGACAGAAAATAGTTCTTTGCATTAAACACCGTACCTTAAAGTTAGTGAGATTACGTGCTAACGGCCTTCGACAGCATTAGATACGTACATTCCGAAGCACTAATTACACAATAATTACTTTTTGAACATTCTAGTGCTTGCAATCCTGACCAAACCGTTAAAATTTCACCCGACATAAATTTTAAAATTGTAATGTACCAGTTGCTGGCCAGTCACCTAAAGCTGACCATCACGCAAAAAATATATTTTAATTCATGAGGTTATTACTGACTGTATGTTAGTTTTTGATTTATTTTCATGGTAAAAGAAGTTTGTCTATATTGACATCCGCAAGTCTTTCTTATTGTTTGAAAGGAAGCTGGTCAGGTATTGGTACATTTTCGTCTTTTTTAAGTTTTAATATAAAATTCCGTGCCCATGTGAAAGTCATTATCATTAAAGATAATTAACTGTTACGAGGCAGAACTTAACATCGATTAGTAAAAAAGTACGATTTTTTAATCTTTTTATAGTCTGAAATTCGCTTAGATGGTCAATTATTGGTGCATGAATTCCAGTTTATGTTCATGTGTTGTATTGTAATGTGTGGTAAATAACCTATACCTATACTAGATTATATTGGTCCATGCTATTAATCACACTAGGGTTCATGCACCAATAATTATTGACCATTTTCCACGGTCCATGTTAATAGGAAAAATGTCCCGCCTGCTTATCAATGTGACCGACAAAATAACCAATGAATTCTTTTAAACCAGGTGGAGTCTTCCACGACTGCTTAGTCCATGACATTGACGTGTGCTGTTGGGTTTTGGGCGAGCTCCCACACCGGGTGCAGTCCACGGCCACAGCCCTCATCCCTGAAATCAAGGCCATTGATGACTTCGACACCATCGCCTTCATGATGAGCTTCCCTTCAGGAACCATTGCTATCGGAGACAACAGCCGCTTCTCTGCCTATGGCTACGACCAGAGGCTTGAAGTTTTCGGAGCTAAAGGTTGGTTTGTTATGGTCTATTCACCGACCGAGCGGTCTGAACTTTTATTAAATAACTGTGACGCAGAAGTTTTGTAGAAACCAACTTTAGGTTTCTACAAAGCTTCGACTTTTGATTTAGGTTAGTGTTTGTCATGAATTAATGATTTTGAACAACTCCGAAGTAAACTAGAAAGAACTTTCAAGGCTCGTGCGTCCTTGGTCTTGCACTTTTCAAAGAAAAATAACAAATTGAATCGCCTACTGTTTTCTGGAAAATAGAGAATAGTACTTTTTTCGTTTCAAGGCGCTACTTTCATAAATAAAATTCACTTTAGTATAATACACCGTGAAAAACTGGTTATTTATCCGCAACTTAGTGGAAGTATTCATGAAACTGAACAACTTTTCCGAAAGAACATAGGTTGTAGTCTCAAAAAAAACCTTTTCATATAAACTTCAATCACGTGACAGGCCACTTTGTATGAAAAGTTGAATTCAATGTTGTGATTATAACCTAATTTCCTAAAGTTGTTCAGTTACATGAGTACTACCAATATGTTGCGGATAAACAAACAATATAGGTATTTACATTCTTATATAACCCGGCTTCTCTGAGGAATCGAAAAAATATACAATTTAATTGATTTTACTCTTCAGATAATACATGAATATTCGCTTTTCCTCAAACTACTTATGTATGCCCAACTATAGTCTACCAGAGTCTGATGGCAAAAAATGAAAAAATAAATTGACGCTAGAAGGTTTCTTCGACATTTTCACCACTTTTTAAAGGAAATTTGAAGCCAAACCAAAAACAATTCCTCGAAATTTCAGTTGACAGACGACATTTTTTTTGTTTCCATATGAAAATCGAAATCGCTATTTTTTAAACTTTTTTTTGCCGTCAGATTCTGGTAGACCTGTAGTTTTGTTTCTAGGAATAATAAAAAACACCTGAACTTTCAGGCATGCTGAAGATTGAGAATGACGTGCCCATGCCATCATTGGAGT
The DNA here is from genome assembly GCA_948473455.1 of Teleiodes luculella. Classification (NCBI taxonomy): domain Eukaryota; kingdom Metazoa; phylum Arthropoda; class Insecta; order Lepidoptera; family Gelechiidae; genus Teleiodes; species Teleiodes luculella. The sequence continues at coordinate 12,728,775 of OX419591.1, read as the reverse complement.
CTTACTACGGCCACGAAGGCATCACGCGTAACCCCATCTATTATTCATTCCCCTCGCGTTTCAAGGAGGCCTACAAGAGTGAACTGGAACATTTCTTGGATATCGTACAGTGTAAGTAGCATCAAATTAATACTCCATCATGGAAGCCACAGCACGCGATTTGCACGTTTTTGTCGATGCTAATGTAGAAGCTTATCGTTGTGCCGCATATTGGTGCTATATTTTAATTAGTTAGGTACTTAATTGTTTTGTTTAAACTTGTTTCGTTAAGAGCCAGCTGATAATCAGAGACGAAGTCCCTCAGGCGTCGTCTCCTTCACGATGTTTTTCAGTATCGACGCGCTAGGCCGTGGTCCGAGGCTCCCTCGAGCCGCCCCTAGACGCGTTGGTATATGACTTTTTTAGGGTAGAATCTCAATTCAATTCAATATTTGTGTTTTTGACTTCTGTCCAAAGACAATTCTGCCAGTGTCAGGGTATGAATAGTGCACGTTTTTTTTTTTTTTTTTTTTTAAACAAATGATCGGTTTCCAGATCTAAAACAAGAAAGACAACACAAGATTAGTATGAAATAGGGTAGAGTCTCCCACTCCCCCGCAAGTCCGGTGAAGCTTCAGTGAAGATTGGTCGTAATTTTTCGACACAAGCATAGCTCAATTAAAAAAAAAGAGCCAGCCTTGGTTTGAGCAAACTTTTTTAACTTATGAATGACGCTATACATAATATTATGTGTTTTAAAAACCTATCTATGTAACGAACGAGTTCGATTTTTTAATTTTGACTATCATTTCAGTCGGAGTACCCAAGGAAGTGACCAACTACCAGAGTTTGGCCGTGAGCAAGATCGCAACCGCTTTGGAACGCTCTGCGCGCACCGGCCAGATCATCGATCTCGACTGGAGCAAGGATGGCATTCCCGCCCAATATTCCTAGATCTTGATTATGTGTAAATATCAAATAAAGGAACTAAAATATACTGTGTTTTAAAAATATCACTAGAAAAAGACTTAAAGCTAAACGTGCTTTATTGATTCTTCTAAACTCCTCCTTCTGAAGCATATTCTATTTTTTCTTCCCCTCTCTCAATGCTAGGCTGGATATTATCAGTATAGTATTCTGTAGTATAGCTGTCTAAGCCGGGGAACGAGGAGAGCTGATATTTTTTATAAATTAGTTTTACAAATGTTTTACTAAAAGAAGTCATTTGTAGCAGTTGTAAATTTCAACTAGATCAAGAGATATGAACTCCTGTCAGGCACGATTGAGGAACCACCTTTAACTGATTGTAACGCTTGAGTGGCTACTTTTACAAATTAATGGCTGAATTTACAATTGTTTGAAAACTTTTACTAAAGGCTGACACATTCAAAAGCTTAAAATTCCATGTGGTCCCTCAATGGGAAGGCAAACATAAATCCCTAAACCTGTGCGTTACGGTTAGTGATTGACGCTCAAGTAAAAGGGAGTACGAAACCAGTTCCATTTCAGTTTAGTTCAAAGTTAGTAGGTACTACAATAAATCTGCTGTTAGGAATAATATTATTATTTCAAAAATAAAACGAAGTTGTGACTTTTATCTCAAACGCATTATATTTATAGATACAATTCCAACAATCTGTGAACATGTAACACATAATCGACTTTTTATATGAGTACGTACATACAATATAGAAATAGGATAATTTTTTTTATATAGACATAGTGTTACAAAATACCCGTAAAGCTTAAAATGGGTAAAAAAGTTTCTTATAAGGAGGAAAAACAATGGGTTTTTTAAAAAACTATGCAAAATTAAGGCTTAAGAGATGGTTCCTGTTGAAAGTCAAAAACTAACTTCCAAACAGTTTTTGACAATTAATTGTGCTTACACAAGTAAGGTTTTTTTTTACTATGACGACCTCTATCAAAAAAATAGTTTATTTGATAAAAGTCAACGAAACAACTATAGTACTACCACTACCGCTGTGCACTCTCTGAGGTATGAGGTATGAGGTGGGAGCCGGGGAAAAAAGTGCATGAGTATGGACATGACGGACAGAAACAAATGACACTACCTGCCGCCACGTGCGTTGACGGCGGGCTGACAGAGCGCGTCCCCCCCCTCTCGCCGCGCGCATACCTAAGGGAGTGCACAGCGGTAGTGGTAGTACTATAAACAAAAATTTTGTTTTGTCGAAACATAAAAGCTCGGGCAGGACTCAAACTTGGAACCCAGCTTCTTTTACAAATTATGCTGCTGAATTTCCTAACCAGAATCAACGAATATTAATTTATAATATTTAAAAATATTTACGCAAGACTAAATTTATATGAAAAATATCATCATTATCATATCATTATCACTCATTATCAACAAACCAAACATTCCACCTTATGTAAAATATAATCATAATCTTGTGCTTTTAAAATAAGCTTTACAACGTCAAAACTGAACGCTGAGCCCTTAATAAAATTTGTAATTTATATTTTACTTAAAATATTTCTTCTAATATTTGTCAAGATTGCCAAGAAAATAATAATAAAAGTTCCGCGTTATTTTATGACGAAAAATCTTGTCGTCTGGAGGTTAGCAACACTGAAGTTTTATTACAAACAAAACAGCGCACAGAGTGGTTCCACAAAACAAACTTCATCATTAAATTAAGATCAATTTTCGAGGTTTTCGAAGGCTAATTAAATTCTTCAGAAAATACGCTGGAGTTTGTAATTAATCTCTAAAGGCAACTATTTTTAGATGTATTTTTTATATACATTTTTCCGAATGCAATTTTACGTCGTTTTCTGCTTACTTATTGCAAAATTTCCCGATTGTCATGTCACTACAACCTACTAGTAGAAGAGCTAGCGACCTAATTCGTCAGTGGCTTCAGCTGTATTGACACTCCGTTAGCTACTTCCCTGAACAACCATTTCCTATAATCTTCGTGCTGGCAGGCCGCGAGCGGTGGGTGCGGGTGGAGTTGGGTGGGGAAAAAAAAAAAAAACATGTGGGCTCAGCGACTTTAATTTTTTTTCCAAACAGTTGCTCTGTACTCCCTGTGCATCCAAAAGAAAAATTAAATCGATCGGGTGGTGGGAAGGGGTTGCCAGCGTTAATTAAAAGTACCAAAATAATAATAATTTTCGTGTGGGCTCAGCTGTATTGGCTTTTTTTCTGACGCGAGACTAATCAATATGTAAGCCCCATAAAAAATAGCGAATTTAATTAATTTAATTTTGTTTAATTATAATTTTTTTTAATATTTTTCGAATTTTTTTGGGGCTTACATATTGATTAATCTCGCGTCAAAAAAAAAGCCAATACAGCTGAGCCCACATGAAAATTATTATTATTTTGGTACTTTTGATTAACGCTGGCAACCCCTTCCCACCACCCGATCGATTTAATTTTTCTTTTGGGTGCACAGGGAGTACAGAGCAACTGTTTGGAAAAAAAATTAAAGTCGCTGAGCCCACATGATTTTTTTTTTTTTCCCCACCCAACTCCACCCGCACCCACCGCTCGCGGCCTGCCAGCACGAAGATTATAGGAAATGGTTGTTCAGGGAAGTAGCTAACGGAGTGTCAATACAGCTGAAGCCACATGACGAATTAGGTCGCTAGCTCTTGGCCTATACATTTTGGTGATGTTTGTATGTTTTAGCATGCTTTTTCGTTAAATCACATTTCGGTATGAGGCCGGACACGAATTTCCTGGGATTTCGCTACCTACGCTGTTTTAATATTTTATTTACAAAGCTTTCGAAAAATATTTGAATATAGAGGATTTATTATCAGTTATTTTCTAAGATGTAGAAATATTTGGCAATGTCTAGAGGCATTTGTTCGAGAAAATGGGTTTATTTTATTATTTACTTGTTACGTATGGTATTGCTCTTATAAAAGTAAGCTTATATTTTATTTTTTTCTGCTTATTTAACACGTGTATTTTATAATCGTAACTTGCAAGCGAATTTCGGCACACCTAAAATTGCAAGAACATGAAATTAAAGCCCAAAATTTGTGCCTAACAGTGCCTTTACTTGTAATTAAGATTGGGTAGTTATTTTCAATATTAGCCTCATTGCTGAATTATAATGAATAATGACTAGAGATAAAATTTTTTGAAGATAAAATTTTTTGAGATCAATTTTGTAATGTCTCGGATTTTTAAAAGACTAACTTGCATGTCTTTGGTCTAAAGCCTAACAAAATGTATCTTGTACAACATTTTTTTAGTATAATACTTTTTTGTGAACTTACCTAAAACAATTTGTGATATGCAATCAAAGATATTTTATATGATGATAGTATTTGGTTCCGAATATTATATCGACTAGATAAGCATGGATCAGGTATTTATTTCCGATGCTATAACAATAAAATGAGAAAATACTTATTATAATAATACATGTTATAAGAAGCGGTTAGGCAAACACAGTAAGGATATGCTCCGTTAACGGTTTTGAGCACATTTCTTAAAGAAAACTTTCAAAAGCCTCGGACCGCGACCTACAACGTTGATACTGAAAAACATCGTGAAGGAGACGACGCCTGAGGGGCTCCGTCTCTGATTATCAATTTTGATTTTGGGTTTGACCGCGCCCCCGACGGCTGAAGATAATATTGATCATTAAATTTTTCCTTTACAAATATCCAATAATATTGTTCTGTTAGATGTCCATAATTTTACATAAATAAAGAATTTCATTTTAATCGGCCGGTAGCAGCTACGCCTGCTTTTTATTTAATTTTCCCGTGGGAATAAAAGGTTTTTACGCAGTAAAAAGCGTATGAGTTAATTAAAAAATATTTAGAAACCTTCAAGTGAGCATATCCCTCCTGTTTTTGCTAAGGCTTTACTTACACAGTATGATGTTAAAGAATACATTACACATACCTAGTGGAAGTATCTTATTTATACTAAACATTCAACCCTACACTAACGATAAATTTCAGACAAGCGAATATATAATATTTTTATTAGTACAGTATACAAAATTGAAAATAATGAATTTTTAAATTCTATAATATATAGACAAGCAATACAATAATTAATTAATAATTTTATATTTTATAATATGTATTGCTCAATTTAAGACCCGACCGCATTAACCGCGCATGTAAGGGAAGATAATATCCAGAAAATTTTAAAAAAATATAATAGACAATAACAGCATTAACAAATCCCCTTCAAAACTAAAGCCTCCTCTATTACAGTCGAGAGGTATTGCTATAATCCCACGCTGGGCAGGCGAGTTGGGGGGTCGCAGTTATAGACCAGTGTGGGGACACTGGCATCTTTCGGCCGTCGCGTCGACATCATGTGTCGCACATCCAAACATCCGCGTCCGTCTTTTGTTTCACTCGCCTTGCTGCCTTTATAGATTCGCCACCGTGCGACCGGGCGTAAGAGAAAGACATACATTGAGTCTATCTATGAAGTGTGCCTATAACCCGACAATAAATTAACTAGTATACTATATGATATGAAGTGTGCCTATAACCCGACAATGAAAAAATGCTCGGTCGGTGATAGAGACAAAACATGATGCATCTTTTCTATTTCCTCTTTTAGGAATCGCAATAAGACTATCTTTTTCTGTCAAAGTGTGTCAGGCCCTTGGCCTATGGCACCTATTTACGGGAGATAGAAGACAGAAGACGAAAGGGACGCAGTTATGCGATAGAATGAGATACAAATACATACACCGAGCTCACTTTTGCGCATAACTGCGTCCCGTTCGTCTTTTGTCTTTGACTATAGTGAAATACCTGCCTATGATTGTATGCGCGACGCACAACGACGACGCTCGGAAGACACTAGTTTGGGGTGTCTCTTAATGTTGGTTACACAAGAGTTTATTGTCCATTTTTTTAGGGTTCCATTGTCAAAAAAAACAGTACCCCTACCATGAGTTGCTAACGTAAGTTACGCGCTCGATATCGACTACGTAAACGTGCATTTAGTATGGAATTAAAACTACGCCATCTATTGACAGTTATCTGAAGTAAAATTTATCCATACTAAATGCACGTTTACGTAGTCGATATCGAGCGCGTAAGTTACGTTAGCAACTCATGGTAGGGGTACTGGACCCTTACAGGTTTACTCGTGTATCTCCGTCCGTCCATCTTCAATTTCCTCAAAGTTTATTGCCCATTTTTTTAGTGTACCGTTGCCTAAAAAAACGGAGCCCTTATAGGATTACTCGTGTCTGTCCGTCTGTCCATCCTCAAATTCCTCTGTAACTAATGGAACCCCTTCAGTTGTTCATCATCAGTCGGCTGATGAAGAACTTCGTATCTACGTTACCCTTTACGCGAGTTCAACTGGCAATTGACCGGTTTTTTATTCTTTAGTCGCCTAGTACGAGAACCACAAAACTAAAATTTTGCCTGCCTACAAATAAATAGAATAGATGAGAAATTAAGGCCTCCGCAGCGTCACGCTCCAAAGCACCCATGTATTTGTTGCCTACTCGATACGGTTACACTATCGATTGTTTTCTAACCTTTCTTTTGTAACCATCAGTGGATAGTGATCGCGCTTGTAACTATCCATTGATGTTACAAAAGAAAGGTTATAAAACAATCGATAGTGCCCATGGTCTACGAAAACAAGGTCTAACCTAACCATGAGAACACGTGACTGACACGAGCCTACGTCATTTCTACGTCATTTTGCCTATTCATCCATGTCGAATGCGTGTAATAGACAAGGATGAACAACGCAAAATGACGTAGGCTTGTGTCAGTCACGTGGTCTTCTTGTTAGACCTTGTTTTCTTAGAACATGGGCACTATCGATTGTTTTCTAACCTTTTGTAAACAGCAATGGATAGCTAAAGCGCGATCACGGCGCTATGCACTTAATATGTTGACAGTAAAAGTAATAAAATTTAAGTGTAAAGTTTTATATGATACGGTCGGATCTTAGTGTCAATTTTAGCTGCCTTCATAATATTAAATCAAACAGTCTTAACAAAATTCCTTATTAACATTAACGTCTTAAGAAATCTAGAGTATCTTTATTATGACTAGCAAGCACGAAGTCATCGTTTAAATTTAAAATAATATAAGAAATAAGTCGTAGGATATTATTTTAAAAGCAAATTGCACCTTATTTTGTACGGATTTTCAGCATGCTGCGCGTAATCTGTGCGTATTATTTAGTTTTTGTTATTAGTGTCAAATAGAAAAACAAATAAATTATTAAGTTATAAAATTTGTAACTGTTTCTACTCAGGAAATCATGCTTTTTGTGGAAAAAAAATAATAGCTCTTTTTGCTGATTCTTTTATTTAATGGAATAATTAATAATGATCATTAATCAGCACTTGAATATTTACTCACTTCGAGAAATAAAATAAGCAGACGTAAAATCCTTTAAATGTAAAAAAAATAATCGTTATTTTATTTCCCTCTTATACATATTACATAGGTACTTCTGTAGCTTTTATTAAAATTTGAAATTATTTTTTTTAAGTGGAATAGTGATAATTTTTCAGTGTAGCGTTGGACAACTAGATGGCGCTGGGGGTTTTTTAAAACTCGATTACGATATGTCTTCAGAAGGATACTTACGACCCCGATTTTAACAAGCGCTCGTACTGTCACACAAGCTCGCATATTCTATTCTATTCTATTCTTCAGAATATGTAGCAATATTTTATGGAAATTGCTGTTGGAACGAATCTGATAGCAATTTTAATAAATAAATATACACAACAATCATTCAAATTAAGGGGCCGGCCTACAGGTGCTAAGCTCCCACATTTAAAAAAATAATAATTCGAAAAATAATCAAAAATCTAAAACGGCGAATATCTAGACGTACGGTGTTTTGTACGACATATTGAAGCCATTAACTTTATTTATTATATCTCGCTAGTAGTTATTGATGGAAAAATTGCGAAAAGTGGCCATTAGGGGACATCTCACTCACGGCCATCTGAACTCAAACAGAACACCGAATAGTCCCTAAAGAATGCTCACATAGCGACATAAATTCAAGTAAATAGCAACTCTAGTTCCGTTACAATAACGTGCAATTCAGATCGCACGGCACCAGCTAAAACACGAAGTAGCTGCCTCCCTTTCTATCGCGTATCGCACCGATTCGCGCCTCTCTACTAACAACTTAATTCCCTATTTAAAACACCTCCCGGGGGGGTGCATCGGCCGATCATATCTAATAGATAAATAAATATGTGGGACATCTCACACACGGCCATATCTGACCCCAAACTAGGCAGAGCCTGTACTATGAGTGTCAGACAGCTGATAAAAATACATATTTAAATATACAACATCCAAACACAAGGCAAACACAAGTGCTCATCACACGAATGTTTGCCCTGGGCGGGATTCGAACCCGCGACCTTGTGCTTCGTAGGCAGACGTACTACCAACTAGGCTACGAGGCCGTCTACAGAGTGAGATACGCCTGCTCAAACTTGCTGCCGCCTCTTTGTACTAATAGTGTCAGCTGATATACATACGTGCGTACAGTACAGATAAATACAACATCCAGACAAAGAAAACAAGTGTTTTATCCATCCATTGTTTATCATACAAATGTTTCCCTGGGCAGAGTTCGAACCGACAACCCTGTGCCTCGAAGGCACGTGTACTAACAGCAACGGCGGCTCCGTCATTTATTACAGTTTTATTTTTATCATGGCAGAGTAACGTTCATCAAATTGACATCCGCATGTCGCTTCGTATTGGTTGAAAAAAGGGTGGTCGCATGTATTTGCACATTTTGTTTATTTCAAGTGTGATATCAAATTCCGTACCCATGTGAAAGTAATATGTCATTAAAATTAATATTCACAAGGCAAACCTAAATGTCAGTTAGTCCTAAAAGTCTTGCAACCAGGCCATAAAAAAAACAAGTAAAGCCTGACCAAAGAAATAAGAAGCCTGGCTCTGGGGGCGCCACGTGTCTATTTTACGACTATAGCAACAATTTCCCTTATAAATTTAGTTCCATTGAAATTCCGCAATATGGCGAGGCTTCTTATTTCTTTGGTCAGGCTTTATGACATCTTAATTTTTTTTTAGTTTGAAATCTCCAAATTGGTGATTTGGTGGTTTGGTGCCACCAATAGTTGACCGACCATTTAAGCGGACCATGCAAGCACCCTATTCACCTTACAAAAAATAAAGGTGCATTTGCTTTTAAAACAATATAAAATTGAAATTTAGAAAGACAGGAAAGTTTGAGCTTAGACCGTAGATAATAAAGACTTAGAATTAATATAGTATCCACAAACGGTTCTATCATCCGATACTTTGTAAGGAATGTTTGAATTGCAAGAGCTTGCTTATGTTAGCGTAGACCAAATCCTGAGGGTTGGATATGATGAAGTAGACCAAACCTAGGATAGCCAGCACCGCGCGCCATATGGAGAAGTGCGTCCAAGTGTGGTAGAACGTCGGAATCGTGGGCTGTAACAATTATCAAGTGGATTTATGGGGCTTCCTGGAATGCAAGTGGCGCCGCTATCCGTTAATTAAGAAATAAATTACTGGCTGAATAGACAGTTTTTCGAAAATCCCTAAAATGATTTTGAAGATTTGGTTATCTATACTATCTACACTAATATTATAAAGAGGAAAGATTTGGTTGTTTGTATCGAGTAGGCTCCGAAATTTCTGAAACGATTTTAAAAAATCTTTTACTGTTAGAAACAAACTACTTTATTTAAAAAAAATAGGATCCTTACTAAAACTCCAATGTAACTCAAGATGTAAACAAATACCCATTACCATGTAATAATAATATACCACCCCATTTTCAAAACGATCTCAGAGATTTTCGAAAAATAGTTTACTCAGCGAGTAATTTCTTTTTATTGGCTGGCTTTTACTCATCGAGCTCCTTGTTATAAAATCCCGACCGAGGGGTTCGAGCCTACTCTAACTAATGTTGAATAGGACTTAATTGTCAATTATAAAACGACAGAAGCCATACCTTGTAATTATTCAATTGAATTGTAATTTACATATGTCATATTTATAAGACAGCCGTGGGCGACATTTTATAAACATGACATTTGTAAATTACAATGACAATTCGGTATAGGTTGCGGCGTCAAAAAGAGCTTTATATAGATGACAAATCAGATCCTCGCAATAAACATCAAATTGTCATTGTAATTTACAACTGTTACTTTTTTGAAACAGGGCCCAAATTGAACAAAGATTGTTATTAATGATGACAGAAGCCATACATTATACATATTGAATAGAACAAAGTCACAGAAGAAAATAATAGTACTAACCCGTACAGAAAGGACACTCACCCTAAAATGAGTTCCCGCCCGATATAGCGCCCCACGCCCCGCACCCCACAGGCGCCGCGGGACTCCGCCGGTGGTGGAGGGGGTGTTTTACATAGCGCCTTTGACTGGTAGTTGATATTCAGTTGTTATTCAAAAAGAAGTAGCTTGTCAAAACGCGTTTTCTGTATGAAGTGATCGCCCAGTGCCAAAGTAAGGAGAGTGGTAACTACTTGTAATAAGCAAAAGCCCTTACCGTGGTGACATTCGCTGTGATGTTGGCCACCAGAGGAGCATATTGGTACACCATCAGCTCGTCATACATCCTGGCTGCCGTGCATACCAGTAGACACGCCATGTACAGGATTACCAGCACTATGGGCTGGAAATAAGGCTGCAACCCCCGTGTCAGGTCAAGCCCAGTCACATCCAGGCTGGAAATATGAAGAAAAATATAAGTGTGTAAAATTAAAAATCTTTCTAAAGCCTGACCAAAGAAATAAGAAACCTGCTCCGGGGGCCACTTGAATATTTTTACGAAAATGGCAAAAATTTCCCTTATAAAATTAGTTCCATTGAAATTCCGCAATATGGCGAGGTTTCTTATTTCTTTGGTCGGGCTTTATATGGCAGGCAGGTAAAGGGAATGTGTGGTGATTTTTTTAGTACGTAAAATTATTGAGAGAAACGCATTCTTGCAAATTTAAATAAAAAAGAAATAAAAATACTTCGCAGCAGATAAACAAACAAATTGTTAGTACTAATGTAATTTAAGATCGATCGGTATATCTTATTTCAGATACGTATCAAATCTTAACCCAAACACTATGCTAAAGGTGGCTAGAGCTTAGTAAAACTGCTCACCCTGTTAGGGAAAATAGTATTTTTTTAATTTATGTATGTAAGTAGGGTTGCCAAACCTAATAGTCCCGTTAGGTCGGAAATTTAGGTAAAAAAGCCGGACACCCTACATTATTGTGGTTTTTGTGTCTTAGTATAGGCCTACGACAATTTTTATTATTACCAAAAATCCTGTTAAATTCTAATGATATGAATTCCAAATCTGTCTAATTTCCGTTTCAGCTTATTCCAAATGCTTTCATATGTCCATCTGTTTTCTTCTACAGATCGCATTATGACCCGACTTTCGTGAAATCGTTTGCGAAATGTAAAAGTGTAACAAAAGCCGGACACCGTTTATTTTGGCCGGACAGGCAATCAAAAATCCTTACTATGTCCGACTTTATCCGGACGCCTGGCAACGCCATAATTATGTAAGTAAGGTAATCTAACATGCGATAGTTCACTCACCGATCCAAAACAGACAGAAGACACAGCACACAGAAAAAGTAGTACGTAGCCACATAAGGCATGGTCACGACCGCGTGGAACGATAAGTGGCCAGCATCAAGACTGTCGGAGTAGCTGATGAGGAGTAGATGCATGATGGATAGCCCTCCCAGAACCCCGTGGCAAGCGGGGGCACACGATCGCCACGCCTTTTGTACGGTCAAAGCCACGTCCAGAGGTGTGAAATCGCCTAACCTGTGGTGTGAAATGCAGATTTTAACCTTTTAACTGCAAGCCGGACATAATAGCAATACAGGTGTTGACCAAAAATATCTAAAATTGAAATAAATATGAAAAATACTGACAATCATACCAAAAAACAGCCACACAATAATTAGTCTTATTTATAAGACGGCGGTGTGGTGAGCTAGATTTTGTACATCATTTTTAAGACCATGGATTGCGGGTAAAAGGTTATGATTATGATTTGGATGGACAGGGAAAGGCACCAAACACCCAAAAAGGTAGTAAATAAAAGAAGGTAATAGAAATACCACAAGGAGGGCTAAGTTCAGCAGTGTAGGCTGATTGAATACAGACAGATAAGACATATCGAATGTTCATTTCATTTATATACTAGCTTTCCGCCTCACGGCTCCGCCCGCGTTAAGATTTTTCCTGTGGAATGAGGAATTTTCCTGTGGTAAAAGGTAGGTAGTGTCATTCCCTAAGGTCTATTATATGCTATGTCTGTCTGTAGTTTCATTTAAATCGGTTCTGTAGTTTCGGAGCCTATTCAATGCAAACAAACAATCCAATCATTTCTCTTTATAATATTAAGTACAGATGATCAATAAGAATAGATTTCTGTTCTCATAAGCAAGCAAGCACTGAAACTTAAATATGATTGATTAATAACAATGAGCATACCTTAAATATTTATCTTCTGGATCCCTAGACTGCTGTGATTCCAGAATTCTATCCCTTGACACAGCTCTGAAAGTACCACCACCCTGCAGGTATATCTTCTCTGGTCTTCGTGACCCAAATGAATGTACCCTCTCATCGTTTGGTGATGTCAAAGGTGATGGTGAAGAGAATGGATTGTCAATATACTGCTCATGGTATGGCATGCTTGTCTCTAAAGTCTCAAGCATTGCTGTGAGATCTGTGGGCCGAGCTGAAATTAAAAAAAAACTATTAAAGCGGATATACTGTAAATATTTTTTTATTTATAGCGTAGCTTGTAGATAGTAATCCCCCCAAACTGTAATCCCCAAACTACTGTGGTGCAAACTAAGTGTGGGGATTGGGAAAACACTTCCCCTGTCAAGGAGAAAGGCCTTAGACTAGCAGTAGACAGTAACCAGATATTAACTGTTATAGTAGATAATATTGCATACATTTATTTCTACTAAAAACTGTACTTAAATCTATTGAAATCCTGAAAATGTATTTTACAATAAGATTACACTGACCTGGTTTACTACCTTTACTACTCTTTGTGCCAGTTTTAAAAACTTTAGGGCTAATATCACTGCCATTAGCATTGCTATCCTGTCTCTCGTCTCGGGTTTTCCGACGAGTTTTTCTAGGTTTATGCCGGAGCTCCTTTGTTGTCCCGTTATTGTTCTCAACGTCATTTACTTCAATTTCTAATTCACCACTTAAAGTGACCACTTCATCTTTATTGTACTCCTTTAAGTAATCGTCCACCTGAAATTCATAATGGTTTATTTTGAAATTGATGAAATAAATACTATAACACTTGGAATGAATGAAACTATTACCATTACTAATAACATTTATTAATACCCAATTCAAATAAAAAATAAAATTACAAATTGCTATGCCTAGAGAGCTTCACATGTGATACTTATAATGCTATTTGTTACTAGACATTGATGAATAAGCATTATTTGAAATAAGTTACTATCCGTGATTCCTTTATTCTATAAATTTTGACTTAATTTTTACATGTATTTTTTTATTATTTACAAGAAAATTTAAATTTTAATAAAAAACTAAATTATGATTTCTGAATTTCTAAAATTACCTTTTCCAAAGCACTTAAACTGGACCCAGGTACCTCAAAGTCATGCAAATCTCTATCTCTATGCCTCGAAGAGTGTCTCTTTTTCTTCCTATAAGACGGACTTCTCTTCTCTTTGTGGCCACTAGACGGCCGAGACAAATTCTTCATAAACTTCTCATCCAAACCGTTCGGATCATGAGAGTAGAAAACAAAGGAAGGATTTTTATCGGATTTCTTAATTTCTTTTTCAACAAAACCTAGAATACCCTGCTTGATTTGGTCGTGAATCGGAAGTTCTGTGTCCAAGGATTCGTGTTCGGATTTTATCCAGCTTTCTCTGGTTTTCGACTTATCTGGTTGTTCGTCGGGTCCTGGGGTAGTGTCTATACTGTCGCCGGCTGCTGGGTGCCCGTTTGATAGCTTTCGAGTCCCGGAGCGACTTCGAGAGCGCGCCTTGCTTCTTTCGTTTTTCTGTTTCGGCGAAGGCGACCGGCCAGTCGTGTGTACCTCAGCTATTTCCTCCCTCATTTCTGCACTCTTTCCGGGTTTCATGTTTTTTTTATACACATAGAATATCTAACTAAACAAGGCTAAGGCTTTTAAAAACCAGAAAACAGATCACAACTTGCGTACATAAACTAAATTATACGCTAAATACATTTTAATTTTGTTAGTATTGGTAGATAACTTCGATCCACATTTTTTCTTCATTTATTTTCGAAATCCTGAAAATTATAAACCAACCACTAAAAACAAAGGTTTTCTCAAATGTCAAATGTCATGAAGGTGAATGAATGACGTCATTACTGACGTCACAACTGGTTAAATGAAAACGTTTTGTTCTACGCAGTAAAATTGTATATTAGATAGATGTATAAAATTTAAATTTTTTATTTGCAAAATTTAAAAGTTTTTAACCACTTTTCTTTCTTGATCCAGATTTTTTTTTGTAAAATGTACAGCTCAACACTCAACTATAATTTTCATTAGAAAAATCATATAATCCGCGCTGAAATGCAATGCAATACGAATTATCGAAACGCACCTAGCACTATTTCGCGCTATAATTTAAAATCTTATCATACCTACATTAAAATGTACTATGTTCAATATTTGATTCATGAACAAAAAGAATTAGCGGGCATAGCGGGCAGTAATAATCATCGTTCATCCTGTAGTTAATTTACGAAAGTCTAAGTTCTATAAACTTCCGCTAGATCCACTGAAATACTATTGTACTAGCGTACTTGTACATGATTCCTCAATGGCTAAACCACGCTAAACTATCGTATTACAGGTCTACCAGAATCTGATGGCGAAAAGGGAAAAAAGAAATTGACGCTAGCAAGGTTTCTTCGATATTTTCACCACTTTTTAAAGGAGAAGCCAAACCAAAAACTATTCCTCTAAACAGAGAGCCGCTTTCCTCGAAAAGTTGACAGATGACTTTTTTTTCCTTAAGAAAATCGCTATTTTTTTTTTCTTTTTTTTGTCATCAGATTCTGGTAGACCTATACTCAAATTGGAGTATATTATTTAGGCATTAATTATTAGGTAGGTACCTACCTACCTATAATTTTACTGTTAGATCAGTTTTCTATTTTCTCACACCTATGTAGGTACTTACCTACTGATCAAATGAAGGTAGTCCAGATTTTGAGCATTGAACGCTCTACTAATTTATTTTATCCTCTTTTTATCTATCAGCGTAGCATGAAACATTTTCCTCTTTCAACCAAGTGTAAGTACCTACGTACCTATTTTTATTTTGTAGTTTCGTCTAATTGTTAAGAAGCTATAAGAAATAGGTATCAGTTTACAATTAATTAATAATTATATCGTATGGCGTGTCGCCAAGCTTATTTATTTATTTAATTATGTAAATACCTACCAGGCAGTGCGCAGAAGTGGACGGATATTTTGGAATGCTGCCGGCCTTCGAATAAAACCGAGGTGCTGCTAGGACATAGGCTGAAGCGATTTAAGGTAAGTACTATGCGTGCCAAATAAGAATAGGACTCTCCAGACGCCATCTTGACAGTCTCTCTTTTTCTAATTTGCCAAATAAGAAAAGGAGGGACTGTCAAGATGGCGTCTTGACAGTCCTATTCTCTTTTGGCATGCATAGTACCATTCTGAATTGAGCTGCCAACTGCAACTGCGGACGTAGGTACAGTCTCCTGCAAAGAAAACGGAACACCCTGTCATAAACGGTGACTACCCGGCCGCTTACGTACGATAGAGGGATCCGTTTTCTATGCAGTACCCCTACCATGAGTTGATAACCAAAGTAAACGCGCTCGATTGCGAGAGCGTAAACGCGATTTTGTATGGTATTAAAACTACGCCATCTATTGACAGTTATCTGAAGTAAAATTTCTCCATACTAAATGCGAACACGTTTACGTTGTCGATATCGAGCGCGTTAAGTTTCGTTAGCAACTCATGGTAGGGGTACTGGAGACATTTTACTTATATTGTTATACAATGACATGCAAATCAGTATAGTGCAGCTGTGGCCGCTTTTGTGTAGTATGGTGTAGTCGTTTACGGACTTTCGGCAGTTGCAGTTAACATCTCGATTTGGAATAGTACCTTTATGTTCTCTCTCTAATGTTCATGGGAAGCGTAGTTTTCCCATCTCTCTATATTTATGTCAAGCACTCAGTTTATATTTCTAATCGGACTTTACAGTACCTATTTTTTTTACCTGTAGGTAGGTACACATTTCGGTGTCAATCTTGAAGCGCGCAAGACGTAGAAATTATTTTTCACTGATAACAATGATGGCGAAACAGCCAAGTGGAAACAATTTGGAAGCAGTTGTTACGTTCGCTGCAATAATTATATTATTTGTTTTTTCTATTCATCATCATTCTGCTGTGCCGGAACAAAATAAAATTGTAACAAGATTAGTATCGCAACTTCAGAGAATGAAAGCTACAGACTCCCATACCTATAGTACTGAATGAGCAGAAGCACAAACGGTTTTTGTTCATAGTAAGAAAAAGGTAAGGATTCGCTTCGCTTATATTTTAGACCACAAGATTTAGGAGTAGGAAACTATGAGTATCTACATGTAGGTATTATATTCAGATCAGTTAGGTAAGTGCATACTTAACAACATTACCTACCTACTACTAACCTAACCTACCTAAATATTGAATTTCACTGGGACTATTGCTTGAGTGTTCATGATTAATCGTTTCGCTTGTAATTAATGACCGTTGCTGCTTATTCGCGATAATAACCAATCCCGACACGTGGCAAATAATGTTGAGGAAGCCTACACAATAGAAACAACCAAATGTTGTGTGTGAGGTTGACCAACCATAGGCCCGCGTCACAGAAGAAATAATAGTACCTACCTACTACCAGCGTGGTCAACTAAGGTCTGTTCACCCTGAAATCGGGTTAAATTCGAGATCCTCGGGGACATATTAGCTGATAAAAAATGAATAATAAAATTAAGTATTTAGAAATTTTAAAGCTATCTTCCAAAAAATGAAGAAAATGTCAGTAGGTAAATAATGAAAATGCTGGCCAGTATGGAATACCAAAACCGAAGCGTGCCGAAGCGCGCTTTTCCCACCTCTGAGATCGAACTCTTGCGCTTACCATCTAAACAACCTTACCTCACCCCGCCCCCCTTGAGGTCGTCCTCCCCTCTCCGGAGCGAAAGGGACTTTCACTCGAAGAATTCGGCTTCATGACGTCATCTTTGCGCAACTTGACGCAACTTGCACCAATTTCATGCTCAAACGTCGGGTTCTATTTTATTACGGTGGTGTGACTGGTGACAAAATGTCGCATAATTTTTGTACTATTGAATTTGTAACTATTTTGCTTTTCATAAGTCGTGCTCGTACTTACCTGTGCAAATGCAACCATTTTCCTGTCGTTTTGTAAATAGATTAAACAAATGAAACAAACTCTTTAATGGCCATTTTTATTTTATTTTATATTATAATTTTTTAAATCTAAATTAGTTTGGTCCTGTAGTATCAATATTATATTTACTTTCTAATAACGCTAACTGCGTTGACTTATAAATAAGTATAAAATCTTTTTAACCCTATCCCATCACCTCTTAAATAGTTCCTTACATCGGCGGGTATCCATTTAAATCACAATTTAATAAATTTTGTCCCGAATAAAAGTTTTTGTCTATTTGGCACAAAATTCCAGTTTATAAAACCCAATATTGTCCAATCGGCCGCCGTTATATTCAATAAAATAAAATTTATTACACGTTAATGACGTAACTCGTCATGGTTTGTTGTATTAAAATTAGGTACATGAGTTAAATAATCTCTTGAATAATATCATAAAAATTGATTTATACAAATCTACAAGAAAATTTTACGAGTTTATAGCGAGAACGCTTACACACATCTCTTAAAAAAATAATTATCACTTAATAATATCCTGTTGCATACAACAGGTAGCAAGACACTTAATCGACATTATTATTGCAATCATTGCTTCATTTAATGTTTATTTACAACAAATCTTATATCTAAAAGTTCATAGAACGTACGAAAAATATATCATAGATATATGGGATAAACATTACCAGCTTTCGAGGACAACGATCACACTCCAAGGAGTAAAAATTTACCAATCGTTGAAATCTAATCGCCGGTAAAATACTAAACTTATTTCTAACGCACACAGCGAGTCCCGTCCAATAAAATTCCGGAGAAAATTACCTTTCTCGAATTAAATGGAGGGATCTGACGCCTAGGTCTCCCGAACATGACTCGCCGGGGACACTCGGCTGTCACATTTCTACAACTGCATCAAGTTTTACAAGTGCATGTAAAACTTGAGCAGTTCTTTTCGTCCGCATTACCGCGGCGCGCACGCATTATGTACAAATAAATATTTACACTTAAAACTACGACATTTTGTAATCTCTGAACATTACAGGCAATATGGGTGGCAGAATTGGTAGACAAGCCTTTGACTCCTCTCTGTTTTCTTCATTATGCCCTTTTTGTAGTACTGTCGTATGCTTCGTGACAGCTTGTCGTAGTTCATAGCGGGCCTGTTCTTTCTCTTGCCCCAGAGCTTGGCGACACGCACTGAATCTTCAATTTTGAACACTCCGGTACCTGCAACAATGCAAAGAGAATTTAGAATAAGCCTTGAAGTTTATCTGATGGGAATTTGAATTACGAAGTACTTAAGTGAACAAGAATGTTTGTTGCGCCTTCTCATATAGGTCATTGAATCCGTCTCGAAAACAGAACAATACGAAACAGGTTTAATGAAAATATGGTTGGAAATACCAACGCTTGGTTTGTCTCATATTATGGGGTATAAATCGCACAAAGCATGTACCATGGCGTAATAATCCAGTCACGATTCAGAGGTAACCTTTACTGAGACTGCGTTAGGTTTGAAGTACTTGGAGTGAAGTAAGTGGCTGGATCACCTTGGACTGAGAATGTCGCTACAATGAATTTTCCAACAATGATTTTAATACTAATGTTGTTAAGTGTATCAAAGTTATGTTTGGTTTAAAAGCTCACGTTAAAAGCTCACGTTAATGCATTATGTAAATAGAGTAATTTATTGTATCTATGTGGTCAATTTGCATTTATGTAAACAGAAGAGAACGATTACGTCTACAGGGTTATTTATATTAGCAAAGTTAAACTTAAATAACAAACATGACTGCCAACGACTGATGATACAAAAAATATCTTCCAAAAGATGTTATGAAGTTATAGAAATTATACAATTTGCAACGGCATTTCCCTTCAAACGAGGAGTTGCCTAGCAGGCGAGTTCTACCCGCAGTTGTAAATAATAGATCGCTCGCTGACCGTTCTCTGGGCGGATTTTTTGCCCCTTTTCACGATACCTTCCGGAATAATGGGATAAGGTAATTTCCAGGCAGGATACTACAAAACTGTTTATGAAAAACTATAGCTGATATATTCTATCTACATCTCGACATACGTAAAGACTTCGGTACCACTCGACGATCTGATTCCGTGATCTGGGCTAATTAAAGACATAAATTATTCTCAACTCAGCGGACTCATTGTAATGCCTAACAAAGAAACTGGCTCTGGCCAGGCAGTTGGCATTTACGTCGTTGCGTGATACATATTGTGGATATCTGGTTTAAGAAAACCAGTTCGGCTGGTAAAAATATTTAGTTTTTACTACTGGCATTGGTTTTTCCAGAGCTATGCTAAGAAAGTTGGTTATTAATGTAATTGTGGCAACTCCTTTGTCTTAAAAAGGATACCAGCTGGATACTGAAGTATTACTATTAATAAGAGCATGGTTTGAACTAATCAGTTCTCGATTTTAAATTTGATCGAGTCATCTCTTCCTGTGCAGGTGGTAAGAGGCAACTATAGGTAACCCAGGGAATAGGCAACAGTTTATGCAACGAACAACTACGATCCCCAACCTGATTCCCAATTATGGGATGAACAATCATATCATGACCCTTTCTTTCAAAAATCTTAAAACAATGGGAAACCAAAGCAAAAAAATCTAAGAATTATTACGAGAAAAACAAAATTACTTACAAAGCGTCTGAAATTGTGAGTTATTTTATTAAGGTACTACTACCAATACTTTTTAAAGTCACAGGATTGTTGGGCAAATTCCATCTTCCACTAAACATAAGTCCGGTAATACTAATTTAAATTCTTAGGAACAACGCATTAGTATTTTATGAATAGTAGCTTTCTTATCTGGAAATAACCAGATTATAGTAGTACTAACTATACTCAACTACTTGAAATAAGTAGTTTATTTATAACGCCAATTATGAATCTCGATATTTAATTAAGGTGACTTTCAAGATAGAAACATAAATAATGATTTGATAAATTACTGGCAACAAATTATTTTTCAACTTACTTCGTTTTAATACTTTTATTTCGATATGATTATCGCCACTAAGTTCGTAATAGTAAATACAAAATCTAGGTAGGAGTGCATTTTACATAACCTATAGTCTCAATATTATGCCTACCTAACTTAACTATATAATAATGGTAATAATTAATAATCCATTATTTATTAAATTTCACAATATTATATAAGTATGTGTATATATGTATGTCAATATTATATATGTCATCAAAGCTATGATTGTTTAACCTGTTTTTGTAGTGCATTATATACTATAACGTTAAAACTTAGGTGTAAGATGGAACTTAAGTTCTTATAATATGCGGAAGCTTATTATTAGCCTCAGTTGTTGTATAATAAATAATCTATTTGTGAAACTTTAGTGCTGTTAGCTTCCCGAAGATATACAAAAAATTATATCCTAGAAATAGTATGAAAATAGTAAAAAAATATATATGTAAGTTAGTAAGCCTATAGCTGTTCTCGGCGCAAAGGTGTCCATGACGCTAGCAGCATTACCACAATGCTCCAAAATTTAAATTATGAAATTCAGTCTAAAGTGGTCTAAATCATGAATCTATAACCAGAAATAATTAGTTAGAAAGTCACTCGAAAAATTATTAAATAGGTATTCGAAATAGGATTGATGTCTAGCTTGCTTAATGGACACAAAACATTTAATAACTTCTACCAAATATATAAAATACTTACTTCTATCAAGCCACCGTATTGCTGACCCGTGGATTTGAGGAGATGCCAGCAGTTCCTTCAAAAATTGCCACAAATGTATGTGCGTGCTCCCCGTCTTCGCTTTCCCTCCAGCTGATGCTGCACTGGTTCCAGCTGTTTCAGAGTCTTCATCTGGAGACAAAGAAAGAAATCAATATATTGTTGGTTAGACACAATACTATCAAAGTGAACTAGAGTATACGCCCTCAATGTTCACCTAAACGCTTCTAAAAATTAATTAAAGATTTGCATATTATGTGCATAGTATCAGGAAAGACCATACGTGGCCCTAATCCATACTAAATAGCAGTTAAAATCATTAATGTTGTAGATAAGTACTATCTTCAGCGATTTAGAAGCATTAACCAGGTTTAATGATGGCTGGATCAGAAACTAGGACAATATGGTAGCACAAGGGACGCGTTTTATCGTTTCTGAGAGTCTGTTGATAGCGTGATGGATTCTTCGAAATACTTTCCAGTGTAAAACATGCAGCATAAAAATTAACAAAATTGGTTAATTTAAAAGGGGACTTATAAAGGTCTACCATATAAACAATAACTATTAAGATTTAAAACGGGATAATTTACCGTGGTATTTGTTTTGTGTGAGTGCCCGATGTTTTAAATCTTAAAATAAGTATAAATATAAACGCCCCCTATAAATCCGTTACTTGATTCTTTCAACAACTAGAACAGAGCTGATGATCTTCAAATGGCTGAAGATATTTTCTTGGATCATAGTTAAGAACTCTCTTGATTGTACGAGATTGATCTCTCAAATTGATATGATTAGATTTTTCAAAAACAAATATGAGCCACTATAGATATAAATAAGAATGAATTAGAAACAGACTGATAGACGCAGACAGTGAGATAAACACTAACAGTTACAGGCTATTTAAAGAAAGCTCTTTCCATTGGAATGTTAAACGAATCAAAGGAATGAAACTCTTGGTGAAATCTTTGCTATAATAGATAGTTTTATGGTACTTGATAGTAATATTTTGATGGTTTACTATTCAGTATGCTCAAATGCGTTTTCAATATTCACCTCAAAACAAAGTTTAGAAAGCTTATACACGGAATATAGGTTTATTTAGCTTGAGGTGAACGTTAGTCGCATATTGAATTTTAACAAAAGGAAAAAAGCGGCCAAGTGCGAGTCGAAATCGCCCATGAAGGGTTCCATAGCAGCCAGTAACATAATATAAAAGTTTTTGTAGTTCGTTGTGACTTTGATCGATGTTTTACTAATAGTAAAAGGTAAATTGCGGTTTACGATTTATGACGTATTAAAAAAAAACTACTTACTAGATCTCGTTCAAACCAATTTTTGTTGGAAGTTTTCATGGTAATGCACATCATATTTTTTTTAGTTTTAATATTCTGTTATTTTAGAAGTTAGGGGGGGGGGGGGCACACACATTTTTCCACTTTGGAAGCGTCTCTCGCGCAAACTATTCAGTTTAGAAAAATTTTTTATCAGGAACCTAAATATCATTTTTGAAGACCTATCCATAGATACCCCACACGTATGGGTTTCATGAAAAATTTTTTTTTTAGTTTCAGTTCTATGTATGGGGACCCCTAAATTTATTGTATTTTTTTCTATTTTTGTAAGAAAATCTTAATGCGGTTCACAGAATACATCTACTTACCAAGTTTCAAGAGTATAGGTATTATAGTTTCGGAATAAAGTGGCTGTGACATACGGACGGACGGACGGACAGACAGACAGACAGACAGACAGACAGACATGACGAATCTATAAGGGTTCCGTTTTTTGCCATTTGGCTACGGAACCCTAAAAAACACTGAATTGATTTTGTGAACTTCACATAAGGAAGCACAAGTGAACCTATTTCTACATTTTAAACGTCAAGCAGCAAATCTCTGTTGATGGACAGACGACCTTGTCAGGCCAGTGGCACAAGCTTTACTGTGATCTACACCAACTAGGTCGTCGGAAGCCTATACAAAAACTCGACTAGACGTATATGGAGTCCAAGCCTCTGAGGACCATGTTCAAGACAGAATGGCAATAGGACAGCCTGATTGATGGATCAACTCTAACGGGTGTGTAAGATCTAGAATTGGTTTAATCCAATTATTTTCTTTTTCATTTAGTGCGTGATTAGAATCGAAACATTATTTTGTGAGGTCATCTTTTATTCCACGTGAAGTACACATTTGTACTAATATAATCTTCTATAATTTTAATTCTGCTTCTACCTTCTTCTTACCTATTTTGTATAGATTTAATACTGAGTTCAAATTTAAAACCGTTACTGTTCTGCGTTCACAGAATTTCAAATTAAAATTCGTAATCCTTAATCAAGTGTTTAAAATTAGCAGATGATCTCAACAGTACTGCGGCATGAAACACCTGCGTTGTTTATCATATCAGTGTACAGATAATAAGTAGTTACTTATAAGATAAAATAAACGTATTACTTAAAAAAATATATAATTATGTAGAGTACACAACTTAGGCAATCAACAATTTGACGGCCTCGTAGACTAGTTGGTATAGTATGTCTGCCTACGAAGCACAAGGTCGCGGGTTCGAATCCCGCCCAGGGCAAACATTCGTGTGATGAGCACTTGTGTTTGCCTTGTGTCTGGATGTTGTATATTTATATATGCAAGTATATCAGCTGTCTGACACCCATAGTACAGACTCTGCCTAGTTTGGGGTCAGAAGGCCGTGTGTGAGATGTCCCACATATTTATTTATTTATTATTATTATTTATTAATCACGATAAAAAATTATCAATGGATTGAAGGTATTAGATATCCCCTAAAACAAGTAAACTAAAGAGAATTATAAAATGACCCACTCTCCCCAATCAAGTCTTGTTGCACTGTCTCCAAAAGCCCTTTGATATAAATCTCCTGTCAACGCGCATGCGTGGTGACAACTGCGCAAGAGATAATTGCCGAGAGCTATTTCCTGTGCCACTATCTGGTGATTTTTTATTGGTTAGTGGTTTAGCTTCCATACTAGTGTCTATTCAGACGATTATCTTTTTATGGGATCAGTGCAATTATATTTTTTATGACTTACAAATTGCCTATGATTATTATTGTTATTCTACTAATTGGGTACTTGAAATATTTATTTTTATTTAATTATTGTAATGTATTGTTAATTTTAATTCATTTTATAATAATTTGTGAGCATTTGGAATAAACAGCTTAATAACAATAATTATAATTATTATTATTGTTTAATAGCACTTTCTGATGCTTTTAAAGATTCAATCATTCGTTTTAATATTTTTTCTGATTGATTCATTTCTTCTTACAGTCTTTATCACTCTTACGAACTACTCTTTGCATTTGCAAGTTATTCTTTATCCTTAACGTCAACAAGTCTTAGTTTACAATACCCTCTTCTGGAAACTTTACAGGCATCCTTCTTTACTTCAATGGGTAATTTGTCTGTTTGTCTTTCATAGTATGTAGGTTCAAAGTAACGGTGTCCACAATGCGTGGGGCTGGACTCACTGATGCATTACCGTGCCACATCGGTTTTACACACTGACCACTTGTTATGGTCTTTTGAGAGTAGAAAGTTCATTCCCTTTTTCATAGAGCTTCTAAGCGTTGACATATTTTTTAATCGATAGATCAAAATTTATTTGATTTTCATTACGATTGTTTAAATATTCATCTTCAGTAGCAATAGCAACGGCATTTGCAATATCTCTCATAATGTATCGGATAAATTTGTCTGCAACTGCATGTTCTGTTTCATAACTCATCAGTTTCCTTTTATCGGCCATTTTAGTATCTATAGTTAGATGACAATGGGTTTTATTTCAACGACAAAGGATCTAAATTTAGTTTTTTATTAGACTTACCATCACTCATATCGTCAGCTGAGGGTAGTCCAGCTGGAGTAGGGTTGGGTGATGGTTGATGGTCCACCCACTGTGGTCTCCAGGTCTCGTGTCGAGCCGCTTTCCAGATCTCCAGCTGGGCGTATAATGTACTTCCCGCCTGCAACAATTACAATAACGTTAACATCTGCATCTGTAGTATTCTGAAGTGAATTTGCTTTTAAGATACGTCGATGATAGTTTTTTATCTTTAAAATCATGGATAATAATTTCATAAAAAACATTTATGATTTAAACACCTATTGTCCAGAAAATAAGAGTATTTTTAATTTTTTGCGGAATTATGAAATGGTTATGGAAGTCACTTATTTATTGGTCACATAATCCGTGGTTTATCAGCCTTTACTGTAGTCTATTTGCAGCTCATTATTTAATGCATCTACCTAATGCTATGCCTTTTATTTAAATAGGAGGAAGATGATTTTGTCTAATAAAAGTAAATATTAATATTTTTGATATTATAATTATATTATTGTATGAATTTTCTGGCGAGGAACCTATTTAGAAAATACTTGAAATGAGGCAATACGGTTCGTGTGCAGCGGGTATCCAGACAAGTAGCCACTACTAATAAGGCATGTCATACCTTTATTAAGACATACCATACCTACATTAACATCTACAAGTTGAGAAAAATAAACAATAGCCCAAACAGGTGTTTGTTTTCCGTACTTTTAGAGTTTTACTGTTAGTCAACAAACGAGTATTTGTATGCAGACACGAGTTGCGGTGGAACGTGCCGAGGCGACTTTCATCGGCCTTGCCTGGTGAAAGTCAAAGGCGTACGATAACAGCGATTACCCCACCACCCCCCTTAGTCCCGCAGGCGATTAGATGCTCTTTAGCACTTGATACTGAGCAAATCGATTGCACAATTACGAGTACTAAGTGCTCAACAAGATACATCTGGAGCTTTGTGAAGTAAAATTCAGTGTCCATTACATAATAGAATGAAACAATGTCAAATTTATCCATCAATTCACATAAATTGTATAAGGCGGTTTGGAAGGTTTTTAAAGTTATATTTCATTTGAAAGTAAAAGGTAAATTTGACAAAGTAAAAGAAAAAGCTATTATGCAGACGATGCAACAAGGAAAAACTCTTCGAGAAATTATTACAAAACACTCAAATTTGGAGCGCGAACAGGCAACTAGAGTTTGGCAAGCGAGTCGTGGCACTAAGCACCACTTGCATGTTGACTACTGAACCACTCAGGTCGTCTGACAGCACGCACCCACAAAAGAACAAAAGCAGTTCTTATAATTTTAGACAAGGTCCATAAATAACCAATTATCAAAACCGTTTTATCCTGGTATATTGAGTGTTGTCTGCTTAAGATTTTTCAAATTTGCCGCCGTTTTCTTGTGCCACGACTCGCTTGCCAAACTCTAACAACGTAATGGACGGATTACATAAAGCTACTAACCCGGTTCCTGCTCACGGATTTCCTTGCGAACTGAACCGAATAGGACGTTAAGTAATTAAAAAACAAGTAGCCATAAAACAACGCTGCGTGATTGTAAAACTATATCTAATATACAAATAAAACATATTTAACACGTTGTAAACAAACTTGCATCAGAGTGAACTATAGTAATAAAGGTTATCGAAATTCTTGATAAGGTTATCTTACGTTATAACATTCCAATAGGTTCAGTGACAAACATCGTAATTTATTTTATCTTCAAATAAGAGATAAATAAAAAATAGTATACTGAAGATGAAACCGTTGATTATGTATAGAGAACAAAGATTATAATTGCCAGGTAAGTGCGAGTCGTAAGAAAAAGATGTTTAGAAATCGACAAAAGTGGCACAGAGCTGCATCCTATTATGTCTGCACAAGTCAAATCATCTCAAGCGGCTAATGACTCTATGTGAGAAGAACAACGGGCGAATGATGTAAGCAAGAAACAAAAACTTAGGAAGTTATTACAAAATAAAACGGCGATGATCTTAGTGAAGACAAAATCAAATTATCCGTTAGATCATAGCACACTAGATCAATTATTGAGACCAATGAACATTCATTATTAAACATGAGTTATGTTTGACCAAGTGTTTATTGACCAATCAAACCATATCATAGCAATTTTTAATGTTGTCTTCTTTACTTGACACGTGATTGCTTGAATAACGTAATCACGCGACAAGAAACATTGGTCATCATCATCAACATTTTCTCGAACTTTGATAAGAAAACTTGTTAGATTTTATTATCTGCTTGCGTGATGAAATTTGAAAGACGCAGGTAGATTTAAGATAAATAAACGTGACGTAAAATTTTATGCAAAATACTTTATAGTGATTTAAATAATAATGAGCTAACAGATTCAGTTAACGATGACGCCAAAAGGTGATAGTTTTAATTGGTATCTCACTGAATCTGTATACAATTTTATCATATAAAACTATGCAACCTGGTAGAAAAATGGTGATCACATCATCCAACTGGTTTCATAAGTTAAGCCAGAGATAATTTTGTATGCATAATCAAAATAAACATGCTTTGTGTTGTCCAGTTATCGCCCAACCCGAGTTGGACTTCGAACAACACGCCCTCAATCACTCTCAGGGTCAATAGATTACTAGCAAAATGTTCCATAGCACCAGAATATCTTAAGTGCTCAGTTTAAACCTTTTACGTCTTGCAAAGAATGTTAAATATTTTGTAATGCAACATTAGATGTGTTGTGTTGATCGCTGTAAGACATGATAAAATACAATGAAACGTCAATTTTGATGCATCTCTTACCTGTGGTGCTCTTTGGTTAAATTCTTCCTCTGTAAGGGCAACTAGGGCAGCCCCGTTCATTCCGAAATATTCTTCAGGTACCATTGGCAAATTGAAAGTATGAAGCGTGAAGTTCACCCATGATTTTACATCTGACGGGTTCCAAAGCATGGGATCTGTGTGTAAAAGAAAAAACATTGTTAGTATTATATATTCCATTATGTTAAAATATAATTTATTCTGTTTTTACATTGGAGATTGTTATTAGAAGATCGGTAGCAACATCACAGCTTACGTAACCATCCATTTATGCCTCCTTCTAAGAATCTATTTATATTATAATCTGTACCAGTAGCTGTCATGATCTATACGAGGAAACACTCGGTTTTTTGCTGCCTTTAGATTCATGACGTCATTGATAATTGCTTAACTAATACGTCAAAAGTCTTAACATTCCCATGTCTTGTCTTCACATAAATGTTGTTAGTATTTTAAATTAACTTTGTATTGGTATGATTCACATATCGTCAGATAAGTGACAACGAATTGATTTTGCAAAAAAGTATGAGTAGTATGTGTGGTAATGTTATTCCTTAGAAAAGAAATCCCTTGACTAAAAAAATATATTAACTTATAATTAGAAGGTATACCTAGTAGCAATGAGATAATTGAGTATGACTCACCTGGTGAAATTCCTAATACAGTACATGTGTTGTCCACATCTCTCTTGGACTGTTCAATAGCCATGGATAGAACTCTGTCAATATCAGGTGTACCTAAAACCTCATCTCCTGTACCATTAGCCCCTCCGCTACTATCTTCCATTTTTACGGTCCCCAATTCAAAGGGGATCGGTCTTAGATTCAGCCGTTTCTGAAACGTTGTGTCTTCCAGGGCGGACCTTAGGAGAACGTGGTCTCGAGGCTCTTCAACTTCAATTTTGGGTGTGATGTAATTATGTTGCACGTTCTCTTGTAAAATCTGGCTCTCTTTAAGTAATTCCTCAATATCAATGTATTCGTCGTGCTGTGGTACGGGGGAAGAGTATTGATTGTGACTGCCGTATGAAGCGCAGGAACCAGAAGGTGAGAGCGGGTACGGGGAGGCAAAGCCCGGTACGCTTAATCTGTTGGGTTCTTCTTTAATGTACACTGGTGAGTTGAAGCTTCCCAAGGAATTGTAAGGTGATGAAGGTTGCAGTGTAACTGTGGGGATGGATCCTTCGTCTGACGAAGGGGAAGGCGTGGGGTATCCTTCGAAGTCGTAAAGGCGTTCAAGGAAGGAGTTGTCTTCTGTTTGTTGTGGTTGCTGTGGCTGTGTGGGATAGGGTGGAGGGGGTTTGTGTTGTGGTGAGTGGATCATGGACTCTGGGGGTGACGCGGCGTCCAGAAGACGCAGGAGGTGGTGGATGTCTGTTGGGGAGGCGGGGACCGCGCGCTCGCTCTGGGACGCCGACGGCGGGCTGCAACCCGACCGCGGCACCGTCTGTGGCATCTGTGGGCAAAAAAAAACATTTCATGAATATTTCTGGGTAGATTCTAGAACACTTTTAGAATTTAGTCGTCATTATTAAACCCATCCTTATACGATTTTCCTATCTTAGTTAAGTTACATCATCTTATCATAGGTTATCGAAGTCAAAAGTAAGATTCTACAAAATCATTTTTCTATCTTAAAGTTATTTACCCCTTTAAGAGAGATGTATCTTTATAACGTAAGATACATGTGCCTTTACAAATACGAGTACCTATTTCTTCTTTCAATTCCCTGCCCCCTCTCTTCCCTCCTTCCTTCCTTCTTTTCTTACTTTTTTATATATTTTTCCTTCCCTCAACTAAAGCCCGTAAATTCTACAGTACCTATTTTTCTAAATTCAAAACCAATATCATGCATATCTATGTTTTCGTGAAAATATTTTCGAGTCCCACTTCCAAGAATATCGTCAACAGTGCAAGTTAGTACACCAGTGTTAATGAACTATCTTCGTTATCTGATCACACTTCGAATATTTGATCTAAACAATTTTGGTACGTTAGGTCACCACCTGCGTCATCGTTCGCTCTGACGCGCCCGCCAGATGGTTTAACATAACAACTTTTGATCATCAATGTTTATATTATCGAAATCAAAGAGCTCCAGAATTAGAAAACGTGAACTTTATCCCAATCGTTGATGTAGGTATTTAAAGTTACTCATTTTTGTTGTGAAAAATGTATTACACCTGTAGGTAAATGCTTTTTCCTTTCACATAATATTTACTATACATACCTGTAAAAGTAGAAAAGTGCAAAAACTTAAAAAGGATATTCATAATTTAAAAGTGCTTTTAAAGAGACTTGAAATAAAGAGCGTTAGGAAATTTTATATAAAGTCAGAAGACCGCTCAGATCATGATATTAAATTAAAATTATTAAGTTTTATTGATTACGTTATCGTTGTTTCTATTAAAAACATCACTTTTTATGAACTCTTCTACCAAATATGAACCACAATAATTGCCCCTATAATCTTATATAATAAAATTTTCGTGTCACAGTTTTCGTTCCCATACTCCTCCGAAACGGCTAGACCGATTCTCATGAAATTTTGTGAGCGTATTGAGTAGAATCGGCTACTATCTATTTTTCATACCCTTGAGAGCGGGCGGAGCCGCGGGGTGAAAAGCTAGTATTTAAATAAATGACACATATTAAGATTAATAATCTTTATTTTTTTTATATTCTATGCTCGTACATTAATACTTTAAACTTACTCGTAGAAGTGACAGCCCCATCGCCCTTACAAAAATAAACTGACACAATCTACGTTTTCCACGGCGCGGCAGGTACTTTTGTTTCAGGTCGGACCGGTTTCATAATAATGCAAGTATTCATTCGATTCTACGGAAAAATAACTTGTCGGTCGTCCTAATTATTGTATATCTCTAGGTATCTGATTATGACAAGTAAGTAGCAATCAAGAAATATTTTTTTTGGATTATTTGTTTGCTTGCTTATCGCGGGAGTGTCCTACTGTGGGGACGCCACTAGTATATTTTTATATGTTTATTATTTTTCTGGTCGAACTTTAACATACCTCAATAGAAATTAGCTAAAGTAACGTTTCTCAAACTGGGGGGTATGATGAATTCTTGAACGGCCTATAAAGAATTCGGCAAACACCAACCATGATTAGCAGTAGCACATATTCTTCGGGTCTAACAATAGGTACTATAATGGCACGACGGGATTGAATTAAATAATTAGTTAACATTGTCTCCTGAAACCGGCACAAAATTGTGTGTTATTTATTTGACTTACGGCTATTTATTGTTGACTTTTACGTCGTCAGAATGGGCGGCGCGGCCAAAAAAGTTTAGTAAATTGTGATCTAAGCTAAACTTTGGTGCAAATCATCGTACCTCCAAATAAAATTTTGCACTTTCGCCAACAGCTCCAAGACACAATTTGTACTGCTAGATTTAAATATTTATTTTATAGGACTGAAAGAAGTTAAAAGCAATTTCAGACACACTTTAATTCGAAATACTGGACAAAGCTGTCTACATTTCGACATAAGCAATATTACACAGAGTCTACTTAAAACTCGTTATGTCATACCAAAACCGTGTACTCATAACCTAAATGAGACACCGGCCAGTACTGGTCTTATACAAAAGACCAGTAATGCCGTCCATTCAAAAAGCCAATGTACAAGGAAGTTTTTTAATTGCTCAAAAAAAATATCGTGACGTCACTTCATTGTGCCGGGTAGTGGAGCAAGACGCATGCGCGGTAACGACGACGTGACCACATAAATTGCAGCCTCCTGTTACATTTTCGGAGACCTTGGGGTTTCCACGAGTTCGGTCACCCATTCTATTGCATTATACAATCGCTTGAGATGACTAAGGTCTACAATACTGCTCAAATTATCGTTATCTATTCTGACAAGCATTGCAAAGCAGTGATGTATATCGAAGCTGGTCTTTGTGAGCTGGTTGTAGATATATTCTATTCTATTCTATGCTCGTGTCATATTATATACCTTCATCTATGGCAAAAGTTTAATATCCCCTGCATTTTAAGAGTTATGAAAAATAATCATAAAAGCCACGGCAGTATGCATCATTATGATAAGATGGGGACTGTCAAATTTTGGAATTTTCTCCAATTAGATGACTATGATAACTACCGCACGATTTCTCCTCTGTGTTACAGTACTGATTTGCGAAGGTCATCTACTCCTAACAAGTTTTGCCAACGTGCTTAAAGACTGCCAGAGACAGACTTGTCTTGGCCGAAATATTGTTACTCAGGGAAACTCTTCACATGGTACCCTCAATATCCTAGTCGATAAAGAACTTACGCGTTGTTCAAAAGTTGAAAAGTCAAACCGAATAAGTGGTGCAATTTTCCAAATAAACCGTGACATGACTGTTTTAAAATGAACCATCAAAGGATTGGAACAAGCTACATTTTTAAATAATCCTGTCGTTAAAACACAGGTCTCGTACAAAGATGTCTGTGCCAGATTAAAATTGTTGTTTTAAAGATATTCTTTTAAATTCCAGTTTTAATGTTGGTACTGAGCTTAACACTTTTCTTTTGAAATTCGGAAAATCCGAAATTGTTAAATAGGATAAGAATATGAAGAAGGTGAACAGTAGGAATTGATTGTATTGGATAGAATAAATGGATGACAGTCACTGGCCGTTGAGGGCAATGGGAAGTGGGCGTTTGCAGAATTACACGTTCGGTGCCGGATTGGCCAAAAGTCATTGACTTTCTTGTTAAAGACTATCAATCGAATCCCCCCGTTCTAAATCTTGAGATGATACAGAATTTTTTCTTTGAGAAATATAGAGTCAAGTATTTTCTATAAGATTAAAATGACAATCTGTTCAGAATGAAAATCTGTCATACTGGATTTTTCCCCACTACCGTTACTCAATAAACGGTGGTTTAAAGACAAATTCCTAATCCTGCTGGTATTTTTATTACTTTACGGTAGACTGTTTCTTTACATAAATTTTACTTCTGATCTATAAGGCTGTACAGAAGTGAAGCTATAACTTGATGTACTTCTGGTTATGACGTCATATTCCCGAAATGTCAAACTACAGCGATTGAGATCATTGACATTTCGTGCAAAAGAGTTGTGTACGAGAACCGTTAATAATTATAATTACTAGGATACTAAAGAAAATTACGAAAGAACACTAAGATAATGTTTAATGTGAGTAACATTGGTAGAGCAAACTGAAATGATCGATTATATTTGAAATTATATTGGGTGTACCATAACTGACACAAAATATATTTTTTTTCTACAGGGAACAGGCAACAGCATAAAGTCATGCAAGCGTATTAACCTACACTCAGCAAGATTAGGGAAAATTGAGATATTTGTTTAGAATAACTTATTATTTTGTGAGTGTAAAGAAAGCAAAAGCGTTTAGGTCAAAACACTTGCGACTGCAAATGGCCCCTTCGCATGCCTTTGCCATTCCTGAGATCTAACATCTTACCTAACTTAACAGTTCAACTCACTTGGTACTGCCAGTAATCCATTCTAAGTTAAATGTCACTGTGCAAAACAAAAGTTTAATAACTGCACTCACACAATCAAAAAAGTCAAAGCGTTGACGCCACAGTCCACGAGTTAGCGTACCGGCTGTTTTGAGGTTATGTTTCGCCGGCCGGTCACCCGCGTTGCAATACGGTTTTAATTTAGGAAGACAGTTCTAAATTCAAAAGGCACGTTGTTTTTTTTCGGTCCATGTTAGCGTGCGTGTGCTCGGTAGATCACTCAGCCACTGAGCAAGCGGCGCTCGCTCGTAGCCTTTGGCTGAATGGACGCACGTCACTACGGGAAGTACGCTCCTAAACTAATAAAGAGCCGAATAGAGCCTCCGACCAAGTGTGCTACGTATCTCGCGTCAATATGCACTTAATTAGATATTGATGACGTCTACATAAAATAGAAATTTAATATGTAATTTTGTTTAGGGACATTTCCATTGCGCACTGTCAGTATTTAATAAGAAATTAATTAATATCCGTATAAATTTGAATGTTTAACCTTGTTTGAGCTTCCTAAAAATAGAAGCTGCCATTTTCAAATTAACATTGCTATTAAAAAGCAATAAACGTGTTGATATAGGTAACCGAATTCCAAACAGATAATGCAAAGAATCAGGAAGAAACATTGTCATAGTTTTTTTTTATCAATATCTTTGCCAGTTCGATCGATGACTTAAGCTGCGTTTGCGATTCTTCATTCATTCATACACTATTAATAGCAGTGTAATT
Source organism: Teleiodes luculella (assembly GCA_948473455.1). Taxonomy (NCBI): domain Eukaryota; kingdom Metazoa; phylum Arthropoda; class Insecta; order Lepidoptera; family Gelechiidae; genus Teleiodes; species Teleiodes luculella. The sequence goes on along the minus strand of OX419591.1, from coordinate 12,694,632 downwards.
GTGGGTATAAGAGGTGTGTGTGTCTACATACATTTCACACATATGAACCTACACGTTTGTGGATTGACGCAAGATACGAGTATTTGTGCACGTGGGATAATGTATGAGCTACGTTAGTAACTATTTATTAATCTGTGGTATGCGTTATGATTTAATCGTTTACTTGTTTAATCCAAATACGGTGAAGAGAATTTGTAAGTCTTAGTTCAATCAATGAATTTCAATTGTTATTACATTATTGTGACTTGATATAATTGTATGTCGAATAACGAACAATACTTTTAACAAGCTTAGTAAATAATACGATAATTCGTCTTGGTACAGATTTTATAAATACTTAAAAAGAAACGTTATTTGAGGTATCATATAAATATGTGTATGTTTAATTAGCGTTGTAAAACTAAAGAGTATAACAGGCAGATTACAAAACCAATCAGATTTTTTTTTTTTTTATAATTTGTGCACCGTAATAAAAAAGCTTTGCTACAATTAGCTTAAAATTACAGATGTATAATAATATGTATTTATTAATTTAAATCTCCTGATCGTATGTTTCTGTCTGTTCATAAATTCCACTTCAGCCTAAGTTGGCCCATAGATATAGTGTGTAGTAAAGTAAAGCAAAAAAATCTACCACTACGGTTTGGCCAACGCAACGGTATGTCCTAAACTATAGGTACGAATATGGATCGTACGAGTTTTGCCGTAAATGCACTACTAAAATATCACTATCACCGTATCACCGAAATCAGAAACAAAAAGCACACGAAACTTTCAAAATGAATGGCGAATATTCTGCTTTTAAACAATAAAACTGTTAAAAAACTAAAACCGTGTTTAACGGTTGTTTTTTGATGAACTCGTAACAAGGTCTTTATACTATTAGTTAATAACCAAAACCGACCTAATTAATGTAGCCCTGAGCACTTTTGTGCCCTAAGTCTCTAAAAAATTCCCGTTTCGTAGCGCTTCGTAGGCAATAGCTACGATTTCGTAGCAGTAATAAAGTACAGAAAACGGATGCATTCCCCTCTCTCACTCAGTCACGTGATTATTTTACGATATCTTTCAAACATTCATCTCCCAATAACTGAAAAGTCGAATGAATTTTGTAGCTTGACGGAATAAATAAATGTACACTTACATCCTTTAAAAAAACATACAATCAAATACTTAAGCTCTATTGTCCGTGAATCGACCAAGCAATACCCACTTGTAATTCTATTCTATTTATAATTTGTCAATACGTTATGTAAGCGGAATTGCCAATTGACTAACAGCCGCGCTGCCTTATGTCATTATGGAAACCCATTCATAAAGCCCGCGGCGGCGGCGCCTACGCATGCGAGTGGTGCATTTTAACGTCATTAATATATTTTGTCCGGGTGGCTTAAAATAAGAACAACGGTCAGTTGGAGTCATTATTTTGGACGTATTTTTTAATTGACCTATGCTTGTATTGCAAAATCTATGAATAAGGCCTCACAGGACTTGTAAATTGATAGCAAACGTATTCATTATTATTTATTGGATAATATTGAAAGGCCTGAAATAAAAAAACAACTGGCATAGGGGATGCCATGTGTTTTTTAGTGTTACAGCAATCGCGTACTCTTAAATTAGTTTTTTGATAGTTATATGGCGAGGCTTTTATTTTTTCTGGTCAGGCTTCATTTTTTAACCCCCGACAAAAAAGAGGGGTGTTATAAGTTTGACGTGTGTGTCTGTCTGTGGCATCGTAGCTCCTAAACAAATGCGCCGATTTTGATGTAGTTTTTTTTATTGCAAGATGTCACAATAGAGAGTGTTCTTAGTTATGATCCAAAAAAGTATCTTCAACCATGTTAAGATTATCAGCAAGAGCTGACAGTCTGAGAAGACTCTAGTTGTTGAAAGGATCAAGTAACGGTTTTGTAGCGGTAGTTTTATTTTTTTAATTTAATGTTATTTATACCTACTTGATAATAGTAGTCACACTGGTATCCCTCACTGTAATCAAAATCCAAAACAAAGGCCATTTTTGTCACAACTTAAAAATAAAACCTTTTTTTTAAGTACTGTCCACACTGACACAACTGAAATGAATAAACGCCTTTTTTGCATTTAACGTTATTTATTTTAAAACGGTTTATCTTCATACTATCAAGAGGCCAAAGTTCTTGAGCTTATCAATGTTATAGATAAACCGATAAGAAAAATGTGACTTGCTAGTATCGTGTTTGCCATACCTTAAATGGTAATAATACTCATGTTGAAAAATATCACACATTTTTGCATAACCCACTTTTTACATATCTCTTTTTAGTCACAAATTCGGATTACATTGCTGAGTTTGTATCGCACTTGTTACTATAAATCTTAACTGCAAGTGCAATTACGGGAAGTCAGTAGATACGCGTTGCCTAGTCCAATTGTAATAGGGCCACATTATAGTTACATTATAATTGTAATAGGGCCACATATTTTTGTACCACAGTTTTCTCGATCATAGACTGTTGAAATCTAACATTATTTTATTTTCTTATGAAAAATTCTACTAAAATACTGATTTGAAAACAAAATATGTATAAGTTTCTATCGTTAACAGATCGCAATCGCCCCCCAGTTTTTACAAAATATTTTACTTAATCTGGTAATATTACTTTAGAGAGTAAAACATGTCATATGATAGTTTAATGGAGTGGAAACATTCTCATTAAATTAATTATAAAATCAGGTATCTAAAAACATGAATCATGTCCACGAATACCTGTTTTTAACAGATAGCCGAAACTATGCAAATAATTAAAATACTTGAGCACCGGTTGCTTGACTACGACCTTGCCCTTTGAATTTTGATACTTATGTTAAGATTTTTTAAGAATGCTTTTTGCCAACTGGCAAGACTCTCTTTTTATTCTAATTCTTGTTTATGTTATTGTTAACTTTTTAGATAAAAAAAAAGCATTGTGCGTAAATCCCCAAGGCAGACGGACAGCAAGTCTATGCGAATAATAAAAATGAGTAAGTGCCCTAAAAGAATATGCATATCGCTTCAGAACGACTGCACCGATAATTTTAATAATTAAGTTTATATAATATGTACTTTTCCAGCGACAAACACCCAATACCTACAAGAAAAAAATAAAATCGCACGAATCCGCAGATCGCTTATGTATTTTTAAATATAATCACATTTGAACGCATCGATAATTCTTTCAATTATGGCTTCGTAAAGTTGTCTCGCCGCTGGTCGTGAGTCTCAACTCTTGCGCACAGGAACCGGTTGTCAAGGCCTCTGGTTTTCCCGCAGCCAAGATGGCCGCCGCCGCCGCCGGCGACGGCTACGCATTGTCTATACGCCGTAGCAACATGATTTGTCTTAATTAGAATTTATACGCGTATTTTTATTCGATTGCTAATGTATTTGTTGTTTTGCTTCTAGGTATTCGATTTCATGTTTAACGTAAAAAGGGCGGGAACGTGCTAGCAAAAATTGTAAGGAGTATTAAATTATTTATGTGTTTAATCCGATGATTAAATATATTTGCAAGGATTTAAGTATTCGCAGGTTTTATTAATAAATTTAAATTAAAGGTACTTATTTTATTTGTTTTTGTCTTACATTAAACCTTATGAATCTCGTAGTAAGGTAATCTTCCGCTAGATGGCGAGACAAACTATATAAAGAATAAATCTACTATACGTGTATTTTTATAATTTTATTGATATTGTGTAGCGGTTGATCTTGAAAATCCTTTGTACACACTCAAATTAATCCCAGGGGTATGGCCCAGGGTACGGAGGTCCGACACGAAACCAACAAATCTGAGTGGCTCGAAAAGCCTCGGACCATGGCCTAGTACGTTCTTAGGAAATCTGCTCTTATTTGATATTGTGTAATAAAAGCGCTTTTTACTGGTCAATATTTATATTTATGTGCTTGCTTGCGCTTTCTTGTTATATTGCGCTAGTGTTGACTGTACAGTAGCCAGCACATGCAGCTGGATTTTTTTATTTTGAGAGCGCCGTTATTCCGTAGCAGTAGAAGCGAGTTTCGTAGTACGAGTTTCCAGTCGCACATGTTGGCTACTGTACGTATCTTAAGTATAAAGCGAAGGCTATACGTGTACTCTACCTGTGACGTCAGAGCTTCCCTTTCACTACTTCTGTAGTAGCGAACTAGAATAATTTAGTATAGGTTCAACTGGAGACTGATTTATTATTATTACCTCACGGCCCTATTAAATTCAGTTATTCGGATCCTTAATACTATAGGTATAGAACATTATATGTATATTTGCTACTATTGCTAGTTAATTTTATGTAGGCTAGTTATTGCCTCCGGTTATTTAATAAATAAATTAGTTAAGACACATTAGCCATTGTAATTTGTTTCATTATTTACTATCCAATTTAATTAAAGTAAAGTCATTTATTAACATTTTATAAATATTGAATACTGTAAAATTGACTTATTAAAAGAAAAAATGTTTATTTGCTTTGTCTGTAGCTTATTCAAACTATTTAATTCTTATCCTATTATTTGATGTGAATATTTTTTGTCTTATTTAGTGTATTTTTATGTTTTTTTTAGAGTGTTAAACAAAGCAAACAAACCAACGCAATACAACGCAACGCAACGCAATAATGCAGTACATAGTTACGTAAAACAAAGAATCAAAAGAAATAGGTAAATGCCTATGTTAGAATTAAATGGCATTGTCTCCAGAAAAGGCAAACGTTGAGATTCTTATACGCCCCAATAATTAGCACATTCCCGTTTGGAATTATAAAAATGCATATGATACAAGAAAGACAATTGTTTAAAAATGTGAATATTGGTACAAATACGCATTTTAGTTCTCTCTTTATGATGAGGGATCTAAGTTCAACAACCAACCTGACAAACCCCAAAGTTATTTATTAACCTAGCTTTGGACCTGCGTGAATCATGCAGGTACAATTACTCATTCTTTTGATGAGATGCTTATACGTGCTTATACCCAGCAATGGGTTGAGATGTCCTGATAGAGACGAAAAAGGAAGATGTTTGCCAGTTGTCTCTCTGACGTTAAACATCCAAACGGAATTTGATATTATTCGGGAAGAAAATCGATTTTTATTTATTCTGCTTGAAAAGGTTCATTTTCTATCTTACCATGCGACGGTGCAGTGCAATTCAAATTAAATTGACTCGTGACGTTTTGAATTTGAAAATATAGATTGAAACTTCGGAAAATGATGATAAACGTTATGAAGTTCATTTTCATATAATTAAATAAAAAAAATGGTATTCAAGTTTTATAAAGCGTTTTGAGAAGCCTTTTAAATGTACAAAGTTACTGGCAGTTTGTTATAATGCAGTTCCAATATTAAATACCTGACTCATCGAATCTTTCTCAACTGGCCAGTCCAAAGGTTGACCGTAACCAACGTAACGTTGTTTCTTAAAAAGATTTTCCTCTTTCGGCGCAGGCGCAGCAGCTTTCGCAACATCGTGAATCAGACAAGACGCCTTGCGAATACTTAGAACGGTTACGTGTTGAGAATGTGATGGCTGATGGCTAATATGAAAAGGCTTTTGAGGTCGATTCAATTGTTTCTATTATCAATTTTCTATATAAAAAAATCAAGAACAAATATAGGATTGATACTTTTAAATAGATTCTTCAATGGCCTCAAACTATAAGCACAGCAATTAGGTAATTTGTCATCGACTCGCAACGAAGAAAAAGTAGAAGAATATTCCTTACTTCGCAAAATGACCCTTTTTTACATTGGGTAACTATTTATTTATGTACAGAAGTCGAAAACTTTTGACTAAGCGTGGACATCTCACACTTTACAATAGTTGACTAGTGTCAGTAAGCATACAAAACTCTGCAATAAATATATACTTATAAATAAACCATCAATGTCCATACAAAATCACTAGAAATTTTATTCTGGGCAGGATTCAAAACGCGAACCTATCATCTTAAGAAATCGAACTATAGATCTATAGACCCAAAAAGAAAGTCTCCCATATTAAACATTCCCAATCGTTGAACAACATGGACATAACAAACGCTGCCTATTGTTCGTTCTCCACAACCTGCTCGAACAATTTACACTTGAGAAGAAGCAGTGCAATCGCAAACCAGTTAGTCGAAGTGAATGTGTGACGATTGTTATGAGAATCGGGTTTGCGTGATTCACGTAACAGAAGCTTCGTCCTCGACCTCAATGCAAAAGTGGCAAAAGTGAAAATCGGTCGCAAACACATGCTTTTCTACTCTAGAGAACTGTTTCAGATGAAATTCTAACAAAATATTATGAAACATAAAAACACTGTAAGACAAGGAAAAAACGGAAATCATCAAGTTTATGTAAGAACTCAGTATAAAGTTTTAAGAATAGAAAGCTATAGTTTTAAATTAAGGTGTACTTAAAGATTCACTAAAAAAATATTCTAAAAAACACTGTTATTTAAACACCGTGAAATTTAACTGGTTATTTATCCGTTACATAGTGGTAGTCACGTGACCACTGACCAGCCACTTTGTGTAGTTGAATGTAACCTATGTTCCCTAGGAAAAGTTGTTCAGTTTTATCAGTACTACCACTATGTTGCTGATAAACAGTCAGTAAAATTTAACGGTGTATATTTGACTTATTTTACTCAATTTCACGAGCACTTCATGAAAATATCTAATTTTATATACAGTAGCCAGCACATGCATGCGGGTTCGTCCCCGAGCTTACCGTTCCCCGAGCTTACCGTCCCGGAGCTTACCGATTCGTAATTATTATAAAAAGTCGATTAAAATGTCAATCTTGCTTAAAAGTACTATTAGCAGCAAAAGTGCAAAGTCGAATTTTATACTTTATAGGAATAAATAATAAGTTCTGGATCACGGTTAAATAATCACGTTTATTAATCTGCTAGTGTAATTATCACAGGTTTTAATCATCACAATAATTTGTTTTATATTAATTATGATGGAAATTATTATCTTAAAAATATGGTTTTGCTATATTTAATTTAATAGTTACACATAAATTTTTAGTCCTATAACGCCTATAACTTTCACCATTAAGTTCACATAATTCTGCCTGCAGTAACCAAACAAACACATTTCATACCTACTTTAAAACACTTTTGATGTCTATTGTACAAGATGGAAATAGTAGAAAAAAAAACAAAATAAAATGTAATAAATTTTATCAAAATCGGTAAGCTCCGGGACGGTAAGCTCGGGGAACGGTAAGCTCGGGGACGAACCCGCACATGCGGCAGGACATTTTGATTTTTAAGAGTGCCCGTATTCCGTAGTGGTAGGGGTGAATTTCGTAGTGCGAATGACCAACCGCATGTGCTCGTTTCTGTACATTACACGCTACATCTCTAAAAGCGAGAAAAACACAATGTAAAAAATCGGCGTCTACGCAAGAGTATGTTAACTTGACAGTTACGATGTAATGACATACGCTACATACCCACATCTGTCAAGGCAGCACGTAGTGTATGAGAGGCTTGTAACTGCACTTACGGCGCTATTCAGAGCTGGAATGGCCACAGGATTCCTCACAATTTGCTCAGCGTTTCTATAGCAAGGATTCGTGCCAACTTTCTCACTATTAACAATCTTCATTTCAATGTTAGAATGAGAAGGATAGAGTGTGTCTGGTTCTTGTATATTTATATATGTATGTATGTATATATTATCAGCTGTCTGACACCCATAGTACAGGCTCTGCCTAGTTTGGGGATCAGATGGCCGTGTGTGCGATGTCCCCACATATTTATTTATTTAATTAATTTATTTAAAAATACTACTCAGGTTTAATCGGTCTTTTACTTTTTACCTTGTTAGGTATTTAAATAACTCCCAAACTCCCAAACAAATGAATAGCCCCATCAACACCGGTGAAGCTTGATTTGTCGTACTTTTTCGACACAAGCATAGGTCAATTTAAAAAAAAACATAGCCACATTGTCCCACTATTCCGCAGGGTTAAAACGCTTAAAAAATTTGATAACATAAATAAATTTATACCCAAAGTCAGAAAAGACGTCTGAAAATTCTGTAATGTATAAGAATTGCGAAAAAAACTCACGTTTCGAACACACCACATGATTCTACGCCGAAAGTTGAATAAGAAATGGACCTTGGCACCATTTCTCTCGGCTATATAGGTAGCCAGTTCGAACCAGTGTCGACTTGTTTTTTCTCATTTTGCCTACTTCCCGTTACCATCGCCGAAATTGACATAACGGTGCAACCACCACCACCGGTGCATATATTGTAACTTGCGTAATACTGCATAAGGAAAACGAAGCAGGAAAATTACTCTTACTTTCTTAGAAGAGTTAAACTTAAAAGATGTTTCACGTCCAACATTTGAGACATGGAAATTTACTGGCCATATGCAAATTTTTCATGTTTAACATGAGGCGATTTGTGTGTGATAAGTGGCACCGTAAATATAAGTTGTAGAGTATGGAGTTTGGGTATAATAATTTGAATAAATTGGGTTTTCAACAATGAGCTGGACACCATACGTATTTGAAAGTCAAAGTCAAACTATTTATTTTTAACTTTAGGATATTAACTAAGTGATAAGAATATTATTATTTTGTGGCGAGTACAGAAATTTGGTTCAGAAAGTCTTCTGTGGAGAAGAACTCCCATTGCATCCTTTCAAAATATTTTTACAAAATTATAAATTATTAATTTATACATTTTTATTGATTATTAATTAACAAAAAGTGCAAACAAAATATACAATTAGAGGAAGGTAACCAGTCAAAGTAGAAAAACTAAACTATATAACCAATCTATCTATCACAAGCACAACTGGCAATCGAATATATTTAGATTAGTAAGGCAGCGAATCAATCCGCCTGAAATGCAACCTTTCAATGTATCATATTATAGTATCAAAGGATTTTACGATCATGGACTTATAAGTTTTGCCAGTTGCGCAATATTTCAGTACTGCCATCGTGTGACTTGCCCTTCTGTAATATTCATTACATGTACTGCACCCTGTTCCAATTAAACTTACAAAATATTACAAAATTTTCCGTCAAAATACGCAAACAGTTCTAATGTATGCACCAAGTTATTTTGGTTATATACTGTAAGCTACGTAATATATAAATGAGATTAATTTATAAGCGCAAATAAATTTGTAATCGTTTATACGTTAAATTGGAACAGTGTATATTCATAGTAATTTAAAATAAGCCGTCGCATAAAAAACCTTTAGCAAAAAAATAGTTCACTTTACTACAATTTTATTTAAACACATACCACAAATTGATTTTACTGTCTATCTTATGTCACTATATTTAAAGTTCAATTTACTTCGAGTGGTGGTTAGGTAGAGATGTTTTTTTTATTAAGAAGTAAGGTAGGTACGTTTTTTATTTAATAGCAGCCTCACGAGTGACCTTCAAAGGATTGCTTCCGAGTGATCGAGACTATGTTTATAGTCTTGCTATAGGGTTCTGCAGAAAAATAACTCTTATAATAGCTATATATGTATTGAGCAGTAAAAAAATTCTGTATAGATTGCTGCGTGTTGGCTTGATTATTAATTGTTTTATCAATGATGGATAGTTATTAAAATAACTTTAATTTTTATATCCATATCTATAGATACGATGAACATAATAGCTTTCTGCCTGCGGCCCCGCCCGCTCTAACAGTTTTTCCCGGTTTTATGCCGCTTCGATTGTCTGATTTGCTTTCGCACTGTTTGAAATGTGCGCCCTTGGACGGCAAATAAACTTGGTAATCATTTGCGCGTTTACTTGAACTTGAAACAGTGTATACGTAATTATTTCCAAATATGCAAATAATAAGCAAAATAATGTTATGTGGGGCGGACATCTCAGTCGCACACGGCCGTCTGACCCAAAAAACAGTCTGTATTATAGGTATCAGGCAGCTGATATACTTACATACGTATAAAGATAAATACATATATAGTTATATAATCATATAATATACTGATACAAGGAAATCATTTAGCCCTCTTGGCATGTTTGCCTTAGGCGGGGAGTCGAATCGGCGACCCTGTACGTACTTCGAAGGCAAGCATAGTTCTAACTAGACCACGTGACTCTCATTTAATGATGATTATTGATTTGCTGTTTGTTATTTTGCATTTTAAGTCTTTTTATATATATTCGTCTGTATAATTAGGAATCTTTAGATTTGTAAACCAGGAAATCTCTGGTTTGGTTTGATCCAAAATCTGTAAATATGGGTCGAAATGGTGCTTTTCACGTTAAAAGCCAAAGTAAAGATTTATAAGTTTTTCGGTTTTACCATCTTTGTTTCGTTTATTGAAATTGAATTGGTTTTATGTTTTAATTCCATGCACGATTGTTTTTTTTCCTTCAAGGTTAATAAGACGTGTACAACTTATTTTTCAAGCACGACTAACTTTGCATTGACCGTCATGTCGGAAACGTTCAAGTGTATCATATATTTTTTATCAAACACTTTGTGCTTGTGGCGCCAAATAAAATGTACTACCTACATTATTTTAAACATTTATAAGTGATTAATTCTGGTATGAAAAAAAAGTGACATGATTTTTTATTTTCACAACTAGTAGAATAGATAACAGTTTGGATTTTTAAAAACTTCCCACTTGTCAAGGTTGTTGAGTGAAGTTTTTTAATTCTTAACTGATGTTCTTTTTTATAATAATTTGATAAACCAATGTCGCGTGTCTTTATCGTCCTAACGGACTTTGCTCCGTTAAAAGAATAAAAACAAAAACGAATTGTCTTTTTTTTGTTCATTTTCGTATTGACATAATTTTGAAATCTTGTATTTTTCAATAATATTTTGCTTCTTACTTCTAACTATTAGCGGGGAGCTGCTGGATGCGGGCAGCGCAAAACCGATCCCTGTAAAATTGGAGGCCTTTGTCGAGAAGTGGATGACTTTCGGCAGGACAACGAATATTTTTCTCTATTAAAAAAATACAAATAACAAATGTTTCATATTGAGCAGAAACAAATTGAAAGAAAATGGTTTCCTTTCACGCTACATCTATTAGGCTAAGCGCACACGACGCGATTTCCACGGGAAAGCAAGTAATTGCCGGACAACTAATGACGTGTAACCACGCATGCGCACACAGTGTAGCATGAACTTTAATTGTAACGCAAAAGCCTAATAAAGCACACGTTCTTTAATAACATTTTCTTTTAAAATTGACGTTAGATTAAGGAAAGTCTAATGAGTAATTTTCCCGCAATAAAAAGTCCAATTCATGTGTAAAGCCGTCTCTGTTCCAACTTTCATCTAAATTCGTTCAATAGTTTATGCGTAAAAACAAAACAAAATTTGTGTTAGGTACTGTTATGTATATGGTGCGTTTAATATGTGGTGTGTATGGTGTGTGGTGATTAGAATTGAATAAAAATAATGAAGGTTTGACATGACACGACGAGAATAAATAAACACGTATATTTTTCTAAACTTCTTTAGTCTGTTCATAATTTAGTCTAATTTAGTGGCTAGCGCCCCTGTTGGCTTCAAGTATAAGATCAGATAAGAAATATTTTTACATACAGCTGTTAGTTCTTTTGCACGGTATGAAAATATGACACAATGCACGATGGATTAAATTTATGACAAATCGTTTGTTTTCAAAAGGATTGAATCCCAAATAAAAATAATAATCACCTACACGGTTTTATAATTCTGTTGAGACGTGTAGTAAACAAGCTTCATGTATCATTGGACCGAAGCCAAAGAGATGTTTTCGCACTGTTATTTACGTGTTTCATTCAAACATTTGATATGAATTATGACGAAAAATATTGGTGGCGTATTAGGTCTTTGTCTCTGAAGGATGTTTAAAATACTGTTGTACGATCTTAGTATCTTTGGTTCTCTTGTCTCCAATTAGGGTGGCGCAGGTTTTTTTATTTTTTTATTTGACATTTTTTCGGTGAAGGTAAACATCGTGGGGGAAATCCCTCCGTGTGGACGTACATAAATAAAATAAATGATGACGACTTAAAGAATATCATGTATTTTATACGAGTTTTTTTTAAATTAATATTTAATGGTGTAAATATGTACCTGAATAAATCTTTCCTATTTTAGGATTCAATTATGATAATATCTAAAAATATTAGTAAAATCATGTATCAGTCTTATACAATATTTTTAAAAATTAATGAATAATGTTAATACCTGATTTAATCTCTGTGTTTTTTTTACTTTTAAACAGATAAAATACCGTTGTCGCGTCATTTATAAATGGAAAGGACATCTGATCCTACTGAATATACAATACGTAATGTATTATATCAATAACTTATTATTTCTCATGTAAATTAATAGATAATATGTGCCAGATATCCTAAGTTGTCATATAGAACAAAATAAATTATCTACAATGATTTTTTTTGTTTCTAAAAGGGCTACTTCGGTTTTAAATATGTGTTCATTGTTCATTCTAATTGTATTATCTCTCTTGGTACGTCGATAACGTATCTTTAGTTGTTTGTTCCAACCATAATGTCCAGTATATCTTGACATGTAATTTTATTTTAAAGAAAAATGCTTAAGATTACTGAGTTTCTCTGTAATATTTTTTGTTTTAATCTAACTTATTCGGTTAAATTAACAGTAAAAATTGCAAATCAAATTTAAAAAATATTTTTTTCTAAAGAAAAACAATCCTCTATGTACGGTCGCGTTTATAAGTCCAGTCATATTATCACGTGTTTTTATACTTTAAATTAACTATTTTCCAAAAGCATTCAGCACATATCATTTGAAGTAAAATTTTGAGTCTCTTACACTGTATACGTAACACACAAAAATAAGAATAACAAGCCTTTAGGAAAATTGTTATTTGAAAGTATAAAAACACGGGATATGACTGCACTTATGAACTTGTACTGTACAGTCACCTGCAGAAATTGCTACCCAGTTGCGCTACAAGAAAGGTTTTTTAATCATTGTTTTACGACGTACATGATTTTTCGACACACGTACATTATGTACGTCTGACGTTAATTCATTTCGATAGGTGGTGGCGCAGAGTATTACATAGATTTTTGCTGGGGTGGATACCTAATTCTGAATCAGACTGTACCGTCCAAAATATTCCTCTGCTCTTGACTGTATGACAATAATGTTAATCAATTTAGCGATACTATTTCAATTTATCAGTTTTTGAGTCACTTAACTTGAGCGCAGGAGTACATCGTTCTAAAATAATTCTTACAAAATCCGTTACATTATTTACTTTTATTATCCATTAATTGATGAAACGATACAGTATAAAAAAAATTGATACATAATTTTTTTTTAACAAAACAAGTTGTATTTTAAAGATATACTAGTCCTCAGGGATTAATAAATAAATCTAGTAAATCATCGTCACCTACCTATTCTTCTTTTTTCAATGCAAGCTTTCTATATGATGCCCTTCTGCATCGCAGGTCTAAATAAATTGGTCGTTCATATACACTATACCAGTTTATGTATCGTGTTTACATCATTGCTTTTTATAACTTATATCTGCTTAATATTTGTAGCGGTTTTTTGGCCAGTTATTAAGTTTTTAATTATCTCACGTTCTTAAGCGATGGGCGCTACCATTAGTCAATCAAACATCTTCTTAATGGCTTACGAGATTAGTCTCAAAGCCAGTTTTTGTTTATTAGGGAAAACGCAAAAAAGTATATATTGAGGAAAAATATCAATTTTGCTGATATTTAACAGAAAATCTTTATACGTGGCGACCACGTTCTTCTCTCTTGGCTCCATTGTAAGTTCAGTGAAGAGCTCAGTAAGCTTAACACTTTGCACCGTTCTTATCTCCATTGAATAAGAACGGAATCAGTCAGCTACCTCGCACTTGACCGTAAGAAATACAAAATTCTCACCTTAATCTGCTCTTGACTGTACTTCTCACGAATTTGCGGAACGGAGTCACGTAAATACAAGCTATTTGCATAAAACAAAGCAATTCTGAACTCAGTCACACCGAGGAAGATGCACAGTGAATATTTACTAAATAAATACATATTAAACGTTTACATGTGACTTATATTATGAAAAACCATTCACGTTTTATGCAAATACAGGCGGAGCGACGAGCGAAAACTAGAAAGTTACGCACACATGCGCGCTAGTATATACGAATGCGCAAATACGCTTGTGTGCGCCAGACCGGCTGCGTTTCATAACTCCAAATCATTTATAAAAAACTTACTTATCTTAATAGTAAATTTAAGCAAAATATAGTAAATTTAAGTAAAATTATATAGCTTACCGTATCTGATTCGTCAAGAAAAGCAGACTCCCACAACATTCTCGTTCAAACAGTTCGACACAGAGCACTTTCAAAGTTCAAAATTGAATGAAATTTTAAAAATATCTGTAGTCTTTTATTCAGTTTTTTGATGCACGTGTTTACAAGAAAATGTTTTCCCGTGACGTTTAAACAGGAGGTTTTCACGAGACTTGCGCGACAGTACTCTGGGCGGAGTCTCGAAGCCGAGTGCCCGGGCGCAGACTCCGAGTAAATACGAACATTGCCGACGCCTGCCGAAGGTGCCCGACCGCGGCGACCTACATAGATCTACTTCGAAACGCCAAGCCAAGTTTTTTCTTGCATTTTCCGATGAAATCCTATGTTGACAGCAAAAAATGCTTATGAAGTGGTTTTCCTATTTACTTTTTTTTTCTTCACCGCAATAAATTTTTTAGTAGTTTTGTTTTAGATTTGATTTTGATACCAGTTTTTGTTGTATAATGGTTGAAAATACATTGCGTAAGGAGAAATAATAATGGTTCTAACAAATCTGGTTTTATATTTTGTATAAGTTCTTAACATTGCATACTAAAATCATGCCTACGCTCTGAAACGCTCGCGTTGAACTCTTTTGTATGAGCTATGTCGACTTAAAACATTTTGATTAGATATTATGTATATAAAATAAGCTAAAAGACTTTTTCTTTTTAAAAAGTTATAAGCTTTTAAAACTATGTTTTGCTTTTTTGTACTTGCCCTTTATTTACTTAATTTATAGCGAAAAAACTGAAAATATATTTTTTCTTTGTGACTTTGACGTGCTTTGACTTTTCGTGAGTTTGTATGTTTGTTAATTTACAGAACAATATGGCATACATATTTCACTTATAAATTCTTATTTATAAATCCAAAAAATATATATAGCTTTTCAGTAAGCAAGTTCACTATTCAAATGAAATCAAAATTCGAAGTAGTTTTAATTTAATTTATAAATAATTTTTCGACGTCAAATGAAGTTGTTTCTTTTCTACGACCTGAAGATAAGCTCAGCCGTTCCCACATTCGTACTCTCCTCTCTGTTCCTTCCCATAATTCCCGCATGTATTCCGACTCCTTTACTGTTCATGCTGCCAGGCTGTGGAACTCGCTTCCGCATACTATTCGCGACAGTCCCTCTTCCTTCGTCTTCAAGAAACGAGTGAAAGAATATTATCTTTCTCTATGTAAATAAGTTGTTTTTTTTTTATATATTTATTTTATTTTATATATTTATTTATGTAAGTATGTATAATATACTTTGTATATGTATTAGGTAGGTTATGCTGTATGTATGTATACATACATGTATGTATTTATTATATTCATGTTTATATGTATTTGTGAGTGTGTAGGTACATGTTATGTATATTATTATTTTTTAGTCTGATAATATTTATTTAACTTCTGTGCACGTCTTTACCCGTTCTTTGTTCAATGTTTTCTTTGCCTAGGCCAGCTGGAAGACATTTCGTGAGAGATAAGCTGTGCCTGTTGTGTCTACTTTTTAAATACCTGTAATTGTAAAATGTTCTGTGTGCAATAAATAATAAAATAAATAAATAAAATTGAATTTTGCTTGAACCAAGGCTGGCTACTTACAAGGGTAGCATTATTTTATTTTATTAAAACAATCTAAGAAATTTCACAGGTAGTCTTACATAACACCTTCGATGAATAGATAAATTATGAGTTTTTTCATCAAAGAGTTTTGGTTTTTGTTATTTGAAATAAGAATGCATAAATATATAGTTTCTTTTGGCAGGATGTTGTATTGGGCATATATTTCTAAGAACATTTTGAAGGTAAGATAATTACCCATTACGTAGTTGATACGTAGTTCTAACACGAGACCCGGCACGTCATATCTGATCGATCGATAGCTGCGTCTGCGTTCACTGCAGACTGACTGCAAAACGGTTGCTTGAAGATTTCCACTAAATAGGGAACTTCTCTGCCATCATTACGAAAAAGGGCGCAGTACACCTGTTTTCTCTAAATTTGGTAAAAACACCGTTATACTGAAAAACTTTTCTGTTACTTTGCTGTATGTTCTCCACCAATTTTGAGAGAATCTGACAGGGGCGTCCTTTTGTGTTATGATTATGACCGCAGTTTTATTCTAGCAAAAAACAGGAAAAACTGCTAAAGGCATTTGCTCAATAATCTCCCACCACCTTACACTCTACTCCGTATACCTACTCGAATGTGATAACCTTTTTAAGGATATTTCAATATGGCGGGTTTCACGCAGCTGTTTGACAGATAAATGTGAGATAACCGCTTGCCACAGTGCTTCATGCTAGGCTTACAGTGCTAAAGAGACTGGTGGGCGGTTTTACAAACTACACGAAAGAAAAAAACTATTTCTACAATATTAAGCTTTCTGTCTTCTTATCTGAGTGTTACGCTGAAAAAATACATTCACATTAATTTTATAAAACAATACAACACAAAGCTGCTTTTTATCATGAAGATACACAACAAAAAAACATTACGGTTTGTGTTGAACTCTGCTCAATATAAACAATTCTACAGTTTTGCAGTTGCAAAGCTGTCGGGCTGCAGTTGGTCTGTATGCACCTTTGGCGAGACTACGTGACCCTTACCAGGGTTATCATATGCACTTAGACACCGCATCAAATCGCATCAAATTGAGGAAAATAATAAACTAATTCATGATACGTTTTTATTATATTTTGGCTCGTGCCAGATAATAAGTGGCACATTTTTTAAAACGTGACCGTGAGTGAATATTACAATCAAGTATTGTGTAAGACATATAATACATACTGATAATACAGATAATGCAACATTGTCACTGGCTGTTATTTTATTGGCCTTTATCAGGAGTTAAAAACAACCATAATCAAAATTCAAAAAATATTTTTGTTATATATAATTAATTTGATTCAATGATTGTTAAACTGTGGTGATACAAAATGTAGACTGGGTTTTATTCTTAAAAAATTTTGGAGTGCCTAAGTGTCTTAGAGTTTTGTCATTTGTGCTCACAATCGTCGGTCCATGTTTCAAATATAAATACGTGGAGACATCTCACACACTGCCATCTAGACCTTAATCAGGCAGAGCCTGCATCTGCTGGCTACTTTATTTTATACTTTATATCCTCGGTCAACGCCTTACATAGTTTTATTTTACCTTACAAATATCTTATAGAAAATTAAACAAACAACGAGGGCGGAGCTGCTGGCGGTACAGCTAGTATATTTTAAATATCAGCACAGACGACACAGTCTCTTTTAAATTGTTTGATTTCTTTTTTATTGCTTAGACTTGTACATTCGTTTGAGACGAGAGCTGGTCTTGGTTTGGGCAAATCACTACATGTATAAAACAAAGTCGCTTTCTCTGTCCCTATGTCCCTCCCTTTGTACGCTTAAATCTTTAAAACTACGCAACGGATTTTGATGCGGTTTTTTTTAATAGATAGAAGGATTCAAGAGGAAGGTTTATATGTATAACACATGCATAATATACTTAATAATAATCCACAATAACCATTTTCCCGTGCGGAGCCGGGGCGGGTCGCTAGTAAATAATAATAACATAATAAATATGAGGGACATCTCACACACGGCCAAAGCAAAGCTTTTTAGCTTCTTATATGACGTCATTTAGTGTTTTTAAGATTGTTTACCCTATGATGATTAAAAAAAATTGAATTTTATATTTTTTTGAATGAAGATCATTTATTAAATTGCGCACGTGCGTACGCATTGGGTAAACGTTATCTCTTAAGTATCTATATATTCATGTACTAAGTTTATCATTTTTAATAAACCCTCTTAAAATCAAATCGAGTTCAATTAGTAGCGATTGCTTGTAGAAACCCAAAGCTGTATAATTTAATATTTATTAGTATATTATGTACTTATTGCATCCGTCATTACTCTACGATCAGGCACGTACTATGTATTGTGTAACCTTCTGGGAAAAGCCAAAATATATAAATATTTACATCGATAAGTAACCGCTAATTATAATGACATTACGGATCTTTTTAATTATGCTTTAAAATGTACTTAAATTGTAGGCGTGTTATTTATAGCAACGTACGATAATATGGTATGTATACATACTATACCAACAAGCCTCAGTCGGGGTTGCCTGGTAGAATTTGCTATTCAGCAATGAGTCTGTCTATATGTTCACTCTCTATCCTTTTCTATACTGTTCTGTTTTTACTAGGGTGCAATATAGTATTCCAATGTAATTTTAAAATATTGATAAATTGTCTTTTCGTTTTGATATCATTTGACGGCATTTCCTAACATACCTACATAAAACTAATTATTGTTATTCTCAAATAACACTACTGACATTATCGAAAGGAAACGATCAATTTTCGCATCAATCACGTTATTATTAATTGTCAACCGTAAATTATCGTTCCAGAGACCTTTAATTATCAGTTTTATCACTAGAGTAAAAAAGGTATTATTATACATCTAATTTGTTTGGGCCCAGCTAGACCAATTTCAAAACTATTTGCTGGATTCATGATAAAGCAAAAAGCGTAACCAAGTTCAATTAAAACAGTTTTATTGGTTTTTTTTTATAATTGCATGAAAATTCACCCTAAATATGGAAGCATGACCTGCAACATAAAAAGCCTGTTTGGGCGGTGCCACATGTTTATTTAATTCTTCATTTGGTGCCAGGTGCCATTAAATTTCCGCCATATGGCGAGATTTTTAATTCTTCTAATCTGGCTTTCTATTTTACAATAAAAGCTCATTTATAAATAGTAAAAATACGCTAGCCAACATTATCTGTTGAAAGGTAAAAAACTATTCTACTATATTCTGCAAGTTAATAAAATATTTTGTAAAGAACATAGCTAGTTAAACTTTTTACACAATGCAAGCGAAATTTTTCTTTGTAATTTCAACGAAACTTGACGTGGACAAGGAAAAGTTCCAATATAAACTTCATGATATCTCCAATCATGATAATTGTGTAGATCACCTTGTGAGTTTAATCACTTTGAACAACAGTAACAACTTTCATTACACTTTCACAGTTCAAAAAACCCAACCTCAGAACAACAAAAATGCAGTGAAACCGCAAATTAAGGGCTAATTAAAGCCAAGGCTAAACAATATGACTAAATATACGTACAAGATGACAATATATGGTAATAAAATACACAATAAAATACATTAAACGAAATTCAAAATATTCTTAACAAAAAATATATAATTAAAAACACTAAATTGACTACATTTAAATAAACAGGTGGCCTTATTGCTAAGTTAACAATATCTACCTTAGGATAAATAAACGACTAAGAAGATTATGGTTCGGTGGCATAAAAAATGTTTTATGATAAACTTACTGTAGTATGAAATAAAAGAATAACGTGGTTCATAAATTGTGTTGCTGTAAAAATTTAAAAAAGAAAGTTAACCCTTTCGCTACCAGTTCCAAGAAATATAATTGTTTTAGAGTCCAGATATGTGCTTATGCAAGTAAAAGGGAGAAGAGAAGAAAAAATTCACACATTCCATTACTTTGAATTATAAGTGTCTTCAATATTGGTTTTTCATGAATACCAATATTGGAGAATAGACGGGTAATTTTAGAATAGAATAGAATAGAATAGAATATATTTTAATTTTCTTTATTTTGTAAAGAAAAAACTATGATAAATTAAAGAAACTGGGCTTATTTCATTCGAATTACACTTAGCAACATGATTATGGTATAATTTCTGCTCCCATTCACCTAATGTCGCTTACAAAGTACACACGTCTAAATACAACATCATGCCTGCTATATGGGTTCAACAATCGTTATTGAACACGTTTACTCGAATTTATATTTCTTAATATATTATCTCAAAATAATTTGAAAGTTATATAACAGGGTTTACTTACAGGTATGTGCAGGTTTCCTCATGGTGTTTTCTTAATAAGTAATTCTAAGGTTGTTTGTGAAGTTGACTAACTCGCACTGGGCTAGTGTGGTCGACTAAGGCCTATTCACCCTGATTTTAAGGTAGGCTCGAGCCCCTAGTTGGCTTCATATATTGTGAGCTGTAAATAGGGAAAAGAGGGTAAGCCCAATGTATAGAATAGGCCAATAATGTTTCGTTTTAGTTTTTCTGTTCTAGTAGAATATCTTAACTTTACGACTACAATAGAAAATACTGTACTATTTCTCTAAACGAAAGAATACAGTGCTACGAGAAACTCAGTAGATATCGTGTATTCAAATATTATAATACGTCAATTACAAGTCCGGTGAGGTAGTAGGTAGGTTATGTCTACTGTGGTTAGGCTTAAAGCGTCTCGTTCTCGAAGTCAATTAATGTAATGGAAGCTTCTATCTATTGACGTTTCATAACAATAAGATATAAAAAGAATGAGGAACAAAAACCCAATTTTGTGTGTTCAAATAGTATTTAATTACTGGTAGTCTCTTAATTACTGTAACAGAAGATTGACGTTCTAAACAATAGGATACAAATACAGGATAAATATTCAAAAACCCGATTGTGTGTAATCATATACCCAATTACCCGTAGGCGAAATATGTTTCGTAGGTTCATAATGCCCCCTGCTAAGTCAGGACATCAATATGGCGGGAGTCTCGTCTCATTGGGGGTAATATTCTAGTACACTCATGTGCTGAATTGGAGTACCCAGCGTACTTGTGCTAACCATCTTGATGTGCACTTGGTGGTATAAATTAGGTGCCAATTATTTTTATTTGTAACTTTGCAATCCTGGTTAAAAAGTTATGTTGGTTATAAAATTTGAAACAATTTAAAGAATAAAATTGTATTTTATATCAGATAGGAATTATCTAGGTTTTCTATATTGAAGTAAAATAAAATTTACTTTAAATCGACTTGTACGATACCGTGGTGGTTGGGTTGGCACAATTCTAAGCCTTATATTCTTAAATGGAATTTATTCTTCTCTTCAGAAAACTGAATTTGTTATTTTGCTGAACTTGCCACAACTTTATTTGACTAAACTAAGTGATACGAAATATCATAATTATTTATAGAAGATGCAAAAAAGTAGGTTTAGTTATACTCATGGTTATACTTTGATTTGTCCGCTAGTGTAGTCAAATTAGAATGCGCCTACACCGCCCCGGGCGACGACTGCGACCGATTACTTCCGATTTTGAAATATACCTGTAATTTTGCGTCATGATTCTTGATTTTTTCCTAATGACAAGCAGCTTTATTATTATACTACTACTTCATTCAAGATACTTTGGCCCAGCCAGGAATATTTTGTTTACACCATTTTTTCTGTTTTTTTTTTTTTTTTGTGTCATGTGGTTCCCGGCTATTTGCCTTTACTTATTAACTACTTATTTGTACTGGTCACATGTATATGATATTTTTGTAAACTTGTATATTATCAATTGGTTGTGGGCGCCATAAAAGCAGAAAGATTAAGATTTAGGGTGGTTTAGTACATTATAATCATGATTGCAAAGATGCAAAGATTGGAGTATTATGGAGAAATACTTAACCTAAATAAAATAAAAACCAATATTTATCATTCAAACAAATTACTTTTATTTTCTCATAAGGTTTATTAAAAAAGATACAATTAAATTATCATACAATATATTATATGTGATTTGATGCCCTAAACAAGTAGAGAGTTTAGGTGGTATAGTGGCTAGGGCCGTCGTTTTCTATCTGGAAGACACGGCCTCGAGTCCCAGCATATTACATTTTCATAACAATAAAAGATACATTTCATGTCTGCGCAAGAGTTTCAAATTAATATGTACGTTTATTAACGTTCTTATTTTAAAATATGCATACACTTACTAATACACGAATGGATAAAACCTCATTTACGATTATAAACAAATGTCATTTTTAATTTATTTTGATATACTTATTATTAAAATCAGACGTATAAGTGGATACACAACTTAAAAACTAAACAATTACACCTTTATAATATAACATACCAAAGTGGTACGAAAAAATAACTAAAGAATATCAATTATGTCGCAAGATTAAACACGAAAAAACTACTTATCTACCAAGCTGTAAATCTTTATAATACCTAATGTATTTAACCACCACCTATTAAACTAAAGGGCATAGCGCAAAAAGTTATTATTATTTGTGACATTAGTATTTTGCTACTAAATCTAAGAAATGACATATTTTATTTTTAAAAACTGCAAATTTACCCTACTGCCCATCCTAACTTATCCTATAACTAAACAATTTAATATTCGTAAAGAAGTTTCTGCTGATCACAAGTACATTTTCCTTCTACTAAATATCCATACAATATCATTTTTATTATACGAGTAAATAACCATGAAGGAAAAAAAATAACATAGCCGTCACCATAAAACTGTAAAAAGATGGCGAACTGACCTAAATTCTTTATTCATTTCAACCATACATAATGTCCTTAAAAGCTATAATTTATAAACTTAAATACTACAGACTATCGATACAAAATCATATTTTGCTATAATAAACATAATTATCACATTGATTTGTTACAGATAAAGCGAGCTGGTGAATTGCAGATGCAATTTTACTTGGCTAGCATCAACAGTGTTTATTTCTAACATAGATTGTAATGGTTCCTTACAAAACAAAATTTATATTAAAAAAAAATGTTATTTTGATTTAAAGATAAATAGATGATGTAAAATTTACTGTGGTACTTGTACTTTTTCTAGCCATTATGAAATTAGATTTTACGAGTATTTTAAATAAGGACGAGCAGATCATCGTTTTGAGAAATATTCACAGCTGGACAAAAACCTTCTTCCTGACAAACTGATACAAAATTTACTTATATAATTGTTTTTGTACCACCATAAATATAAAAAAAATTGCATCAAGTCATCTATACGTTCTAGTAATATTATTTTTTCTTATCTACTTATCTCTTATCTCATAAGGTGATTGCGTTCTTCTAGCTCCATTGGCATCCTAGCCACCTCGTGATCAACCAAGTAGCAGTAATTCGGTAAAGAAGTTGATCTCCTAAACAATGCCATTTCTATTTTCCTTGCGAAATCAACCAGGGCTGGAAATCCTGGCGGATAGAAGCGAGTTATTGCGTTTGTCCTGCAAGTGCAAATTATCATCAGTTTATTAAATTCAATTGCATGCGAATCATTTTGCCATCAACAACGAACGGAATCAAGTTTATTTTAATGGGCACATGATCCATAATTCTTCGAATTATTGGTTTTGATATAGGCCGTTTTTCACTTAGCTGACTTAGCTAAGTTTTTGGGGCATTTGATCTCACTAATATTTTTGCTGACGTCTATAGAACTTTTACGAGAGATTATATTTTAGAAGATGACTTAGTAGTCATCTTTATACAAATGACTCAATTTATGGTATTTATGACTCAACTTGGTGAAACTTTACAAATAAAGAAAAAAAGCTTTTTGAAAAATCGGAACTAGCTGGTTATAATCTTATAAATAACTAGCTTTCTACTTCACGGCTCTGCCCGCGTTAACAGGTTTTCCCGTGGGAAAGAAGTATTTTCCCGCTGTAAAAAGTAACCTATGTGTTATTCTGATGTATAAGCTAAATTATTGTAAAGTTTTATTAAAATCTATCCGTGAAAGAGTAACAAACATACATCCATTCTCACAAACTTTCGCGTTTATATTATTTGTAGGATTAGTTGCGGATTCAAGAGGTGAAATTTATATGACCTCGCAGAAACATGAAATACTTACAACTTCTCAACTTGTCGATGCCTCAGATCTGCGGTAACGATACGTCGCCAGCAATACTGATATTGGTTGTCATGATGATGGTGGTAGAAGCCCCAGCCATTAACAAACCTTCGCCTTAGCATTATATTGTCATGTTGGGCTTCAGCATAAGGTTCTGCTAGTAGTCCAAGCTCACCCACTCTTTCATTTACAACCTGCATCTAAATACAATACAGATGCGATTGAGGATAGAAGAAATCATTTTTTTAACAGCTCTTATATTATGTCCCCACCGAGGGACTCGAAAACATTTAAATCGAAAGTAAAATTACTCAAAAGTTGGAAACAAAAATATTGTGACAAACACATTTTAATTCGCCATTCACTATTATTACTTTATATGAAAAATATCCAGTGCTAACTATATAAAGAAATAAACATAATATGTCTGGTAACTCTTCTGGTTAATACTTATGAAACTACAATAGCAAAAGAAGAAGTCAATTATAGGTACATGCTCCCAAAAAAATTTCTATTTATACTCTAGTATATGTTTTTTGTCTGTGAAATCATTAACATTATTTTTTGATAAATTCCTTACTTGAATCGGTGGCAAAGGTTCCGGTCTTTCTTCTCTTGATGCAGGTCTCATGTAAGGTCCTCCACGATGCCACATATTATTTGGTTCCGGTTGCGGAGGAGCTCTCACTCCTGGGTCTAGGGATGGAACACGGGGTTCCAAGGATGACCCCGCCATTGGTTCTCGTTCTACAATCATTGGTTCTACTTTAGGTGACATACCAGCCGTCAAGGAACCACCCGATGCTATTTCTGATGATGTGCGAGGTTTTGATGACGACGAAGAATCTAATTCTACTGTGGCTGGCATATTAGTAAATCCAGATGGCCCAGCCACTGGTTTTACGTTTGATTGATCATCAGAGTCTACGGAAATCCATACTTCTACTTCTTCGTCAGGCAAATCCTTAGGAGCAACAGTTGGACCAGCGTCTGATTCTTTAGCAAGGGGTAAATATGATGCCCCAGATGGACCTGCCTTTGATTCTATTGCAAGTGGCTTATAAGGAGCTATAGATGGCACTGCTTTTTGCTTTCTTTCTGGAGATTCAAGTGATCTTTTTGATGGACCTGGCCCCGATTCCACAATAGGAGATATTTTACGTGTCACAGATGGGCCTGCCTCTGGTTTTGCGACAGAAGGTAAATGTGATGCAATAGATGGAGCCGCCTTTGGTTCTATTAAAAACGGTCTCACAGCTGCAGATGGACCTGCCTCTGGCTCTACGGCAGGAAATAAATTACGTGCAACAGATGGAACTACCTCTTGCGTAGGCGGCTGAGCTGGTGCCAATTGCATATCAGGTGGTAAAGGCAGCTGTAAAGGTGCTATTACAGGCCGTATACGCTCTATACGACCGAACCAATAATCAGGCATAACAGCATTGTTGAAATCTTCAGCTCGTGCTCTCATTCTTTTCCAGTTAAGCATTTCAGCTGTCAGGTGTGCTTTTGCTCTTTTGAATCTCAAGACATCGCAGTAAGGCATTTCACAATTGTTAGATTCGTCACATATCTTCGAGTGATAGTCACAGAATGACATAATCTTTCTACAAATGAGGCAACCCCCTTTGCGTTTGGTCCTGCAGATAGACACATGGCTTAGCATGCGTTTAATTTTGTCACACTCTGAATCACAAACCAACTTGTCGCACGTTTTTCCATGTAAAAAGCTCTGTGTTATTAATGGTACTCTTCTAAAAATCTCCGCCTGCAAGATTACGACATTTAATTAACAACCTATTCACAGTATATATAAGTTTGTTCAACCTATTCCACAGTCTTTTCTTTCTTATATTACCATCTATATAGTGTAACCATCGCCATCGACTCGACAGAATAACAAAACAAGCAGTTTGTATTTACAACAAAAGTACCGTCAATAAACACAGTTTAAAAGCTAAAACTGAACTACAATACTCACGAATCACGTGAAAAGTGTTTTTTTTTGTCAATTCGAGTTATTGTTTTTTGAAAACTCTTAACACTATATATTTTTTAATAATAATAATAAAATTGATTGAGAAATAATGAGTGACTGAGTAGTAATTTTACTGACCTCGTAACCTATCCCCGTCTCACACAAAGATATTGAAAGATGGTTGGTTTCAAACTCAAATCACAAAAGAGTCACTTTAACTTTACTTGTAACATTGTTTCGACGTGTGCCCCTCCGAGAATAAAACCCAATACCTTCTAATATTCATTCATTCATTCATTTATTTATTCATAAACAGTATCATGACCGTATGCGAAATCAATAGGCAATAAAAATAAAAATAAAAAACCATTCAATTACACAATTCAAAGATTAAACTGTTAACACATCACTAACTATACAAAATTGTCATAATTATACAAAATAGTCATTTTAAACAAACAAATTGCTTATATAAAAGATAATTTACAAGCACAATTAAACTAAATATCTATGTCATTTACATTATATAAAACCTTATCTACTAGAAATGTTTTTAGTTTATTCTTAAAAGTACTCAAATTATCAATTATTTTCAAGTCTCGAGGCAATTTATTAAATATTGCAACAGCCTGATACATAGCACTATGTCTGACTACTACTAAATTGGGATTTATAATGTTGTTAAGATCAAGTCTTCTAGTGCACAGCCTAGTTTGCATTTCTTGATCAGATTCGTACTTATACCTATTCTTAACTATATCTACCAATAACATCATTACATAAAGTCCCGGAACAGTTAAAATCTGCAGCTTTCTAAATTGAGTTCTACATGATTCCCACGGAGGGATCCTGGTTATTGTACGAATTGCTCTTTTCTGGACTGTGAACGCTTTGGTGATATTATAATTGTAGCTGTTACCCCAATTCCTAATATTATACCGTAGCCTAGATTCAACCAAAGCGTAATATACCGACTTAAGCTGATCTACATTAAGTACATCACGCAAAACCCTAAGGGCATAACAGGCAGAGCTAATAGAGGCTTCAATTGCGTTTACTTCGGTTTTCCAGTTAAGGAGAGAATCAATTTCTATACCCAAGAACCTTACAGAATTAACCAAATCAATCTTTTGATCACATAATTTCAAGTTCACAGTTACTCTATTATTGGCAGTAGTTTTGAATAGTAAAGCAATAAGAGGTAAGCGTTTTAACCACTCGGCCACGAAGGCTGTGATACTGCATAGGAGTGGTACAAAGTACAGGCACGTACAGGGTCGCAATTTTGAGTCCATAAGTTCTCATTAGGTATATTCCTAGGTATCACAAATAGCATTATCTTGTAAGGCCCAAACCCGGCATTGGGCTTACAAAGTATTTTGTTAAGGAAATGTAAATAAAAAGATTTGATTTTGGACACTTGAAAATTATTAGCTTTATTTCCTCAATTACTTCTAATATAGCTCAAACAGTAGAGAACGAAGGTTCTTAATTATGTTATTTCAACCAACACAAATTTTCCACAAAATCAAAAGTACCTACGAAATATAAACCACCAACCAAAGTGTCAATTAATCTTTTAACCGGTGAGGATCAATTGAAATTTTCAAAACTTATTTCGGCGAGCAAACATCTCTTTAAGTATTTAGTTTTAAATCAAAGAATTAACCATTCTCAGAGTTTGCCGCAGACAAAAAAAATTAACAGGTTAAATTAAAATTTCAAAATTTAATTCCTAATTATTCCACCCAAGTCATAATCATTTTTAGGGTTCTCTAATGGTTATCCATTTAATAAAATCTTAGAAAAGAAAATTTAGGTTAAGCTTTAGTTGCAACAAGGGGTGTAAAAAAACCTTATCAGCAGAAGCGGAGCGATGACATCGAATCCTGATCAAAAGAAAGCGCCTCACAGCAGATAACTCTCCGCCGCATCACGGCACGGGCTCAATAAATATTTTTGGGATCTGTAAAGGAACATAGAATGTAAGTCATGATCCAAAATTGTGGGTATGCTCACCCACCCTCACAATATAACCTAAATGAACATTCCAGAACCTATTTCCAGAGGAAACATACCTTTATCCTTCTCCAACCATCTCCTTAAGAAATCACCTGCATCGGTGATTCAATTTAACATTTTTGGAAGCTGTAATAAAATAACAAGATTAATGACAACCGATCCATGGTCGAAACTATTTTTCAGAACGAGAAAAAATCAACGTTATTTTCCTCCAAACACTCACCATGTTTAACATTATAGATTCTTGATATTTTATTATATCAAAGATTATATCATTATTATTTTGTTTTGTAACTTTTTTTGATTCTTAAAAAAAAATCAAACACGACCTTGTTGAACGGTCGAATCCTCAAAAAAGAAAGCTCATCGAGCTGTGTTACCAGCCACGACCCGCTGAATTCTCCTAGACAAAACCTATTTATTTTTCCAGAAATATCTTTACAAAATAATTCATCTTTTCTCTTTAACTCCCTAACAATAGAACGAGCACTACTCCTGAAACATTTCACGAGTTGTAAAAATTTATTACCATACGGTTTTACCACACCACGGAAATGTAAAGAAATAAAGACAAACCATCATAACCCCAGTATTTCCCTACGTTATTTTCCTGAAAGAAACAATTTCCAAAGGTTTCAACCCTCATTAATACACGAAACATTTCCAATAAATCTCAAAAATGACGAATATTCAACTACCAAAACTGCAGACAACGGAATTTTCCTTCCGTCTGGCCACCCCAAACAAGTCTTCATAAATTGTAATTCTAAATGGGAAAAGGCAAAGAATTTAAAACCCATAAAGCCTAATCTTAAGTTAAATTTATAGCTTGGAAACTTGACCCATCTTGCCAACCCAAAATCTCAAAAATCCACCACGTTACACACCCCCTCCCCAAAAAAAGAGAGGTTCACGCAGTGAACCGAAAGCTGTCCTCAGCTTCCGCAACCAACAAGCTATAAATTCCCAATAAATAACAACCCCATCAAAACTTATTTCCCCAATAACCCCCAAGTGTCCAAAGTAAAAAAATATATAAACCCCTATAACCACCACCAATTTTCCATTCACACACACACTCACTCAAAAATACCTAACTGCAATTCAATTCTTAATTTTATTTCATATTTTGATTTGCTTACTTTAAATCATAAAGAAAGAAATCCTAAAAAAAATATAATATTCATTTCATTTGTCTCCCACCAAATCCAAAATTATACAAAATTACGTTGTCTTACTTATCTTCAGTAAGTAAGAGAACTAACATGCAACAAAATTCCCCAAAATAACTTCTAAAATTAATTTATCGCAAACACACACACACATCCATACCAATATATACAAAAGGAAGAGGGAAGGAATAATAGATGACTGAAAGAGAGGATACCTGGGTAAGTAGGATACTGTAGCATTTATGGACAGGGATAAAAAAAGGAAAAAATAACTACAGTAGCATCGAGCAGCTCGGGAGCGCATACCCGTATCCACCTATTGTTACGGACCTACAAAAGAACAATAGTATGAACCTCTGAGCGAAACTTACCTAACTCTAACAATAAACATGCTTCCAAAAAAAACCTAAACAGCACTTGCCGTAATCTACAACAAAAAATTGATAACACTCTTCTAAGTGTATCAAACCAACACCAAAATACTTAACAATATAAATTGTTTCTGAAACCTTATACCTAAAATATTTTAGTTTTCCAAAGCACTAAAATATTTATCATATAAAAAAAATTTCCTTTTCTTTATATGTCATAAAACACAAACAACTAACCAAACGACTTACCCTAACCATTCCAAAATATAGACCTTCTCAGTACAATTTCGCAACCCGTTTCTGCCATTTCGTACCACACTCATTCATTCACTTTCATTCATTCATCATTTATCCTAATTTTAGTGTTAAATTTTTTTCCATCAACACCGTTTTTCTAACACTTTTGTGTTTAAATACCATTTTATTTAAACGCAAAGAAAGAAACTGAAGTCGTACTAAGAAGTCTATGCTTTTATATCCTTAATATGCCACGAACCGAGCGGATGACCATTTAAAGTCTCTAGCTCGTAAACCAATGGTGATAATACTCTTTTTACCCTACACTTAACATACTTCGGTGCTAATTTAGCCATTTTGAAGTTTTGAGCATCACTTTGAGTGTAATTAGACTTCCAAACAATATCACCTACCGAAAATTTCGCATTTCTGCGCCTTAAATTGTAATATGTGGCATTTTTAGCATGAGCATTTAGCAAATGCTCCCTAACTTTCTCAAAAATGTCTTTAAGACAACCAAATTCTCCAGCATAATCTTCCCTTGGCATTTGAAGAGAATACTCTCCCTCCGAATCCTTATAAAAATTTCCATTAATTACTGGCTCTCTAGCGTGCACTAAAAAGAATGGAGAAAACCCCGTCGATTCATTTACTGCGCTGTTTATCGCGAACTGAATCTCATATATAAATGTTTATCCCAAGAACGATGGTTTTCTTCCACAAAAGAAGCTACTGCAGTCATAATGGTTTTATTGTATCTTTCTACAAGGTTCACTTGCGGTGTGTATCTCGGCGTATAATGATGCTTCGGAATATTATAACGTACTAGTAACTCCTTAAATTCCGATCCCGTGAATTGTGTTCCGTTATCCACAATTACGGTTTCTGGAACCCCGTGAGTCAGTATTACATGATTTTCAAAATTTTTAGCAACATTTGCGCTAGTCGCACGCCGTAACGGGAACAAAAGTGAATATTTACTGAAGCAACAAGTAACAACCATTAAAAATGTATAACCCGAAGTTGATCTTGGGAGCGGACCTACCAAATCAAGTGAAACTACCTGAAACGGTCTATTACAAACTTTTGGTTTCCCCATTAACCCCAGAGTTGGCTTGGTGGAGTGTTTATATGCAGAGCAAGTATCACAAGTTTTAATAAATTCCTGAATGTCAGCGAACATTTTTGGCCAATAATACCTTAAGCAAATTCGTCTATGTGTTTTGAACACACCTAAATGTGCCGCCGTCGGCGCTGAATGGTTTTCGCGAATTAACGACTCTCTGTGATCTTTCCTCACCACCTCCTTCCAATCAAACTCTGAAGTTAAGCTGTATTTACTCTTGCTATAACGATATAGTTTCCCTTCCCTGATTTGGTAGTTAGGCACATTTGTCGGGTTATCCTGACAAACTCTAAACAAATTATCATACCAATCATCTTTCACTGTATGAGTTGAATGTGGCACGTTAATGACATCGACCGGAAGAAGTCTTGACAACGCATCCGGGACAACGTTGTCAGTACCCTTTCGGTGCTCTATTTCGAAATTGTACTGAGACAGCCTACATCCCCAACGCGCTAACCTTCCAGTCGGATTTTCCAATTTCATAAACCACTTCAACGACGAATGATCTGTTACTACCTTGAATTTCCTAGACCCTAAATATGCTTGAAATTTTTCGACCGCAAAAATAACTGCTAATGCCTCCCTTTCTGTAGCGCTATAATTTTTCTCCGCTTTGTTTAATGACCTGCTCACATAGGCAATTGGATGATCACGGCCATCAATCTCCTGCGTAAGCATGCCACCAAGACCGTATGCTGAAGCGTCGCAGTGCACTACAAAAGGTTTGTTAAAATCCGGCACAGCCAAAATCGGAGCTGTCACTAAAGCGTCTTTTAATTTATTGAAAGATTCTTCTGCCTCCTCAGACCATCGAAATGCTGGAACATTCTTGCCTTTTGCTGTTAACCTATTCAAAGGTGCGGCTATTGTTGAAAAATTCCTAATGAAACGGCGGTACCAAGAACATGTGCCTAAGAAAACCTTCACGTCATGAGCCGAAGACGGAGTTCGAAATTCCAAAATTGATGCTACTTTCTCCGGATCCGTGCGTAAGCCATGCTCATCGACGACATAACCTAAATACTTTAGTGAGTTCCTGAAGAATTTACATTTCTCTCTATTTATCGTTAAATTTGCTAACTTTAATTTTTCCAAAACTCTGTTTAACAAAAGCAAATGTGTGTTAAAATCTGACGAACAAATAACCAAATCATCAATGTAACAAAAGACCATTCCATTCTCAATGTCACTACAAAAATTCTGATTAAACAACATGTCCATTAGTCTTTGCTGCCTCGCTGGTGCACCACAAAGACCAAATGGCATGACCTTGAACTTATAAGAACCACGACCCGGAACCGTAAAAGTGGTTTTATCCTGCGAATCTAAATTTAACGGAACCTGCCAAAAGCTTGATGATAAATCAATAGACGATAAGTATCTGGCTTCTTTTAAACTGTCTAAGATTTGCGGTATATACGGTATTGCATATGAATCGCTTTTTGTTACTGCGTTCAGCTTCCTGCAATCCAAACAAAATCTCCACTCGTTGTTTGGCTTTGGTACAAGAAGAACCGGGTTGTTCCATGGACTCTCACTAGGCGTTACCACATCTAACTTCAACATCTTGTCTAACTCCTTACTTAATGCTTCTTTCTTTTCAGGAGATAAAGGATATTGTCTTGCCTTGATAGGGATAGCATCGCCAGTGTCAATCACATGTTCCACCAGTGTCGTCCTGCCCAAACCTGCTTTTTCCGTTGAAATTTCCTCAAACCTAGAAACTACTGCTGTTGCCAATTCTCGTTGTTCTGATGTTAAATTATCATAAGCAGTTAAAGTATTTATTTGTTTTTTATTTTCCGTTAAAGAAAAGGTGTAAAAATGTTCCGGTGTTTTCCTATAATCGATTTCCTTAAAAATCTCCGGTGCCAAATTAAATCGATTCCAAAAATCACAACCCAATATCACATCAGAAACCACTGATGGAATTACATAAAACTTTATCACGTGAGTCTGTCTGTTGAATGTAACCGGTAAGTACAAACTTCCAATCGATTCCAGCTTAAGACCATTTGCAACACTACAGGTGTTACCCTTTTGTTTGTTTAACTTAAAACCCAAATTTTCTAAATGAGTGTGCGAATTGTTCCCTAGAATCGAAACACAAGCACCAGAATCCAACAAACCAATCACTTCCAAATCCTGAATACCTACTTTTAAATAGGGTCGAACATCGTCCTTATCAGTTGCAAATAAGACTGTAGCAATGGATTTATAGCTATAATACCTCCGTATTGAACTTAAACATTCATTCGAATTTTCCGTACTATTGCTACAATCTTTCGATTTTAGTTTTTTGAATATCGATACTGATTGCGTGTCGACTGAAACTTTTGCCTATTCTGTGGACAATCTTTACTAAAATGTCCCAACTTCCCACACGAAAAACAACCTTTGTTTACATAATTTCTACACAATCCAAAATTATGATTCGGTTTCCCACACTTGAAACATAGTTTCCCAGTGTTGGCAACCCCAGCAATTTCCCTATTTACTTTGACAGTAGACTGCTGTTTTGTATTTTCCTTCAATTTTGTTGGAGTGGGATTCTGTGACTTTCCCTGCTTGTCCACGACAGCCAAGGATGACGACGGTGAACCCTTCTTCACCGGCCTATATTGAAAATCCGATGACAAAACCGAAAACTTGTGTTTATCCGGTTCCGAAAACTCTACGCAACGCTGCCTTGTAACATCAATTACCTTACATTTTTTTAACAAATCCTCAATGGAAGTGACCTCAACAAGTGCTAACTGCTGTGAATAGAAAGGGCGTATGTTTCTCTTCATAATTTCCAGTTTCTCTTCTTCTGGAAATGGCTTCTTCAACCTGTCAAACATACACTTCATAACTGAGAAATAAATATGCAGAGGTTCATCTGCTCCCTGAGTTCTAAGACAGATCTCCCCTCGCAACTTGAAATCATAATCAGTAGCACTAAAATCCTCCAAAAGTTGATCACAAAGCTCTTCCCATGTTGTGATTTGTGAACGAACCGCCCTATACCAAATCAATGCCTGATCTACAAAAAGCCTCGCCGCAGAATGAAGCAGCTTCACGCTGGATACTCCATCCGCTCTCCGCAAGTCTTCCACACGATCAAGAAAAGACCTTGGATCCGTCAAGCCGTTGAACCGAACATTCCACTTAGCTACACACTTGGATCCAACCTGGCGCTTCGTTTTCCCTGAAATAACCTCTTCATCAGAGTCACCTCCACCTTCACTGTCTTCCGATTCTTCCTCTCTAGGTTTCTCAATATCTAACAACAAAGCATTTAATTTATTGGTGTATAACTTTACCTTTTGCTGCGTCGATGTGTCCTCCGGCTGTATTCTACTCAATCTATGAAACAGATGGTATGCCAATGCTTTTATCCTACTAGATACCTTTGTACTCTTTGTTTTCAGCCACAGATCATAACTTGACTGAAGGTCAACAAATTTTTGTTCAACAACTTTAAACTCTTCCATTGGTTCTAAATCCGTTTCTATAACTGAGTCTGAAGGACATTCTCTTAGCAATCTACGCAACTGCTTTCTCAAAGCTAAAACATTTGATTCCGGTGTTCCTGATCGAATAGTAACCTCATAAATTAGCTCCTCTTTGTTCAAAGTATATATTTGAATTTCCCTGCCTGTCATTTTGTTGCTTTTTACCAAAATAAATGTACTGTCTTTTAATTATATTATTTAAGTTATTAAATTTTCTTGGTGGTTTATACTTTTACAAGTTTATTTACTTACAAAAACCTAAATCCAATCTTAACTTTCAATTATCATTTTATGCCAGAATAACTAAAATTGTTTTTTATCTCAAATGTACAACAAGAAAGTATAATTTTACAGATACAGGGTAAATTAAACACACTTAAAATTAAAGGGTAGCTTTTACAAAATAATTTTATACACCACAAACTCTTTCTTTATTTTTGTTAGTACAAAACTCACAACATAAAACTTGTTGCAACTAGCCAATTATAATGTGGTTGGAATAATCCTAACCGTGTTAGTTACAAACTTACAACTATTTTTAATTTTCCTACCTTTCAATTTATTTGCCTCACTTTTACAAAATTTTTCTACCTGGTGGTTTATTTCTACCTACAAAATTTAATTTATGTACTCGTAATTCTAAAAAGGTGCCATTTGTACTATGACCTCCCTGACATTAAATTTCACAGGACGCCAATTGTACTCTGACCCCCCTAACAACAATTACCACAGGGCGCCATTTGTAAGGCCCAAACCCGGCATTGGGCTTACAAAGTATTTTGTTAAGGAAATGTAAATAAAAAGATTTGATTTTGGACACTTGAAAATTATTAGCTTTATTTCCTCAATTACTTCTAATATAGCTCAAACAGTAGAGAACGAAGGTTCTTAATTATGTTATTTCAACCAACACAAATTTTCCACAAAATCAAAAGTACCTACGAAATATAAACCACCAACCAAAGTGTCAATTAATCTTTTAACCGGTGAGGATCAATTGAAATTTTCAAAACTTATTTCGGCGAGCAAACATCTCTTTAAGTATTTAGTTTTAAATCAAAGAATTAACCATTCTCAGAGTTTGCCGCAGACAAAAAAAATTAACAGGTTAAATTAAAATTTCAAAATTTAATTCCTAATTATTCCACCCAAGTCATAATCATTTTTAGGGTTCTCTAATGGTTATCCATTTAATAAAATCTTAGAAAAGAAAATTTAGGTTAAGCTTTAGTTGCAACAAGGGGTGTAAAAAAACCTTATCAGCAGAAGCGGAGCGATGACATCGAATCCTGATCAAAAGAAAGCGCCTCACAGCAGATAACTCTCCGCCGCATCACGGCACGGGCTCAATAAATATTTTTGGGATCTGTAAAGGAACATAGAATGTAAGTCATGATCCAAAATTGTGGGTATGCTCACCCACCCTCACAATATAACCTAAATGAACATTCCAGAACCTATTTCCAGAGGAAACATACCTTTATCCTTCTCCAACCATCTCCTTAAGAAATCACCTGCATCGGTGATTCAATTTAACATTTTTGGAAGCTGTAATAAAATAACAAGATTAATGACAACCGATCCATGGTCGAAACTATTTTTCAGAACGAGAAAAAATCAACGTTATTTTCCTCCAAACACTCACCATGTTTAACATTATAGATTCTTGATATTTTATTATATCAAAGATTATATCATTATTATTTTGTTTTGTAACTTTTTTTGATTCTTAAAAAAAAATCAAACACGACCTTGTTGAACGGTCGAATCCTCAAAAAAGAAAGCTCATCGAGCTGTGTTACCAGCCACGACCCGCTGAATTCTCCTAGACAAAACCTATTTATTTTTCCAGAAATATCTTTACAAAATAATTCATCTTTTCTCTTTAACTCCCTAACAATAGAACGAGCACTACTCCTGAAACATTTCACGAGTTGTAAAAATTTATTACCATACGGTTTTACCACACCACGGAAATGTAAAGAAATAAAGACAAACCATCATAACCCCAGTATTTCCCTACGTTATTTTCCTGAAAGAAACAATTTCCAAAGGTTTCAACCCTCATTAATACACGAAACATTTCCAATAAATCTCAAAAATGACGAATATTCAACTACCAAAACTGCAGACAACGGAATTTTCCTTCCGTCTGGCCACCCCAAACAAGTCTTCATAAATTGTAATTCTAAATGGGAAAAGGCAAAGAATTTAAAACCCATAAAGCCTAATCTTAAGTTAAATTTATAGCTTGGAAACTTGACCCATCTTGCCAACCCAAAATCTCAAAAATCCACCACGTTACAATCTAATATATAATAATTATTTAAATCATAGTAGATAATGCTATTTGTGATAACTAGCGACACACCGTGAAGTTCTTATCGTTTTACGGCTACAAATAATAAATCAAGACACAGATTTATTTAAAAAAAAAATAAGTTAATTATTTTGTTTTACCACTTTCTATACAAACCACGGCATTGTTGAATTTAGCAGCCTATGTTTTTTTTTAATTGACTTATGTTTGTTTTGAAAAAGTACGACCAATCAAGCTTCACCGGACTTGGCAGCCTATGCATCAAAATGATATATCACGGCATTAAATGTAATTATTATATTTTTTTACCAAAAACTCTCTCCTTTTTGTAGGGTCCGTAGACAGTTCTCCTGAAAGTAAGAACAATATTTCTATGATACTACTACAATAACAGATTATAATTAAACTGGGCCAGCCGGCTTCGTATTTTCCTAAGTCCGTTGAATAAGCTTACGTCATCCAAAATTTTACATTGATAAATCTGCTTGCATCAGCGTCGGTGGCCAAGTGGCTAAGGCCGTTGACGTCCATTCAGAACTTCGCGGGTTCAAGCCTCGGCAAGTACCAATGTGTTTTCTGATTCATATGTACATACATTTGTAACGTGGTGCATCACATGCCACCTCGTTGCTTCATCCTCATCTCATTTACCATTTTCGCCTAAATTCGAATATATTCAATTTTGGAATTCAGTCGACAATCATCCGTCATTTCATTCATTTTTTTATTCACTTTTGGTTTACCTCTCGGCCAAGCTGGCCGAGCTCTAAATTCTCGTGATTTCCCTGTTCCCTGTTTTGTAGTACTTTATATTCATTAAACTTTGTCGACAAGTCTGTGTCACCTTCTACTACCAGTGTTTCTACTTTTCATCATGTTATCTTGTGCGCGTTCGCTGGCTCGCCCAGGACCTGGCGAGCCGCGGGTGTCACACATTTATTCGACGTTCTTACGGTGAAGGATAACATCGTGAGGAAACCCGCACACCTGTGAAAAATTCAAAAGTTGTGTGTGAAATTGACCAACCCGCATTAGGCCAGTATGGTCAAATAAGGCCTGGAAACCACACAACGCAAAAAACGTTATCGATATTCCTTTGTAGTAGTAATTAGTATTAATTATGCACTTACCGAAACATAATAAGGACATCGTTGTATTTGTTTTTCCTT
This sequence comes from Teleiodes luculella, assembly GCA_948473455.1. Classification (NCBI taxonomy): domain Eukaryota; kingdom Metazoa; phylum Arthropoda; class Insecta; order Lepidoptera; family Gelechiidae; genus Teleiodes; species Teleiodes luculella. The sequence continues at coordinate 12,656,695 of OX419591.1, read as the reverse complement.
CCTGCTTAAATTATTTTAAACACACCACTATTTTTTTCCATTAAAATTTGGTATACATGTACCAAAAAAAGTAACCTGCTTCAAAGCCAACGAGCAAAGAAATAAAAAATTCAACGTAGGAGAGGAGTAGCCTGCCTACCTTCCCTTTTCTGTGTTAAAATTTAGTGGAAATATTGGGAATCAATCTACCCCCATATTAATCATTGATATCGTACAATACAAATATATTGCTATCATATTGCTATAAAAAAGGGCCGAAATATGTATGATCAACACTTAAAAAGGGTTGCACCAAATTTAATAATAATTCCTGTAATAATTCGTATTTATGTTGTGTTCGTTTTTGTCAGGACCAAGTTCGTATTTACTTTTTGCAGCGAGAAAAGAAGCTTATTCCCAAAGGAAAACATAATAATATAATGCGAGCGACGCCGCAGGGGAAACAGCTAGATTTAAATTAATGATGGTTCCTGACCATATTATAATATTTTTTCCGATGCAATTTTTTTAATGCCTTACATATTATGTATCAAACTACGAATAAGTAAGATTGCAAATTAACAATTTACAGGCGTCATAAAACCAGACACGAAACTCATTTATCTATACAGTTATGTTACCACCTTTCTATTGATATTTTTACCGTAATAGTGGGGAATTTTCCCGTGGTATAAAGCAGCCTAAGTTATTTTTTGAAATTGATTTATTTGTAGCTTTCCTACCATTATTGGTGTAAAAGAAATTAAAGTCAGCTCAGTAGGTACTCAATAACTTTATACATCCATACAAGCATCCTCACACACTTTCGCGTTTTTAATATTGGTAGGATTTTATATCAGAATATTTGTACGCGTGCTGTGTTAGCCTTTAAGTGTGGTACGTCTATGTACAAAACATTGTAAAAGTTAAACTTTGAGCAAACAGTATATTTGTACAATGTTGTTGGCTGACCAAATAAATAAATATAATAAAATACAATTACCTAACTCCGCTACCCGTTTTTTTTATTTTTCTTGTGACGCTTTAAGTCCTTGTACTTTTTGAGCTATTAAAAGTGATAATATACTTACTTAAACCAGAGGAGGTAGATATAATTATTAAATATGTATATAATTTATTGATAATCTATTATAATATATATATAGATTCTTAGAGAACGTTAATTTGGATTCTACAAGATCTTAAGCCCCAGTAAAAATAAAAATACACTTCTAAAGTATAAATTAATTTATTTTTTCATGCTTCGTCATAAACCCGTTGAACGAATGCAATTTGACTTACAATTTAATTGAATTATTTCATGTTTTTACATATATTACTCCTAAAGTATATGACATATTTAGTTCACCAGTATATTATATAAAACCACGTAATGAATTAAAAGTCAAACAATACAATAAATCGTATAAAAACGTGATCATAACTACAAATTCGCATCAGAGATTAAAAAAGGGAAATATTTAAAATTCATTGGTACATAATAATTATTAAGCTATCTTATAATTAAAATTGAAGGCAGTGAGTAGCTGTAATGAAGCTGACAAATAAACTTTATAAATGTTATATATAATTTGTAATTTTTTATCAAATCTTTTTTATGTACCTATAATAAAAAAACTGTCCCTCGTACTTTAAGAAACAAGTAGGTACATTAATCTTATTCTTCTAAATTTATGAATAAATTCACGAACATTGTGCTTTTTACACTATTGATATATTTTTCATATCACTGAATCCTTTTTATATCGTCAAAACTTGCGTCAAAATTTTAAAAATTAGTTCTTGAATTTATAAAACAAAACTTACATTCAATACTTATTTTATTCTATTTAGTGTATTTTAATTGACTAAAATCCGGAACTTTTCAATGAGTCCATGTTTTAAAAATATATTTACATACCAAGCTTTACAAATAAACTATAATAATTATTATATTATGATACTAAATAAATAAAAGCAAAGCATAGGAAAAAAGAAAAAAGAGCACGTGCTATGATGGCACATGATTTTCTAAAGTTAAGATTCTTAAACTAAATTTAAAGTAGATTGTTGTTTTTAGAAAATAAAAAGTTTCTAAAATAAAATGGCGGCAACAGCGCTGTTCTTTAACCCAAAAATATATTCTAAACCGTATTTAGGTGACACAAAGTTAAAATATCTTTGAGTTAAAAATATATTGTTTGACAATATTTGACATTAATTTTAAAATAATTAATTCAAGTATTAAAAAGTAAGCTAAAGGAAGTTTATAAAAATCATAGAAATATAGAAAATAAGCCGCACTGAGCAAGTTATTTACAAATTAAATATTAAATCTAAAGTAGTGCTAACATCACATTCTTTTCTTATGTAAAATCTAGCTTATAAGTTCACGATCATGTTCAAGTCATTTTGAAACATTAAGTAGATTTTCATAAAGAAAATGTTTGCTATACTTTTAAGGAACGTTGTATGAGACAAGACAGAGCCATCTATCGTGGAATTACAAAAATATTTCTTCATTTTAATAAAAAATGGATATCTCTAACATAGTACTAGATAACTAGTACTTACTTCATCAATCTATGACCTCAAATTTATGACGTTTTTGTGATAAAATTAATAATTATGTACGTACTAGTCTTAAATTAATATTACAAGCTGCATAAAGTTTTAATTTTGTATGTCGAATGTATACCTTTGTTTTCAATAAATCTATCACATTTTAAATACTCATAGATTTTTAGTACGCGACAATACTTCATATTAATTCGAAATCAGAATATTTAGCTGTGGTTGAAAATGTGCTTCACTTTATGTTATTCCGGATTGTCGCTTTGTATAAAACTTTTGAAACCAAACTTAAGATTACTATGAACTCGTGATGTCATTGTAAGCTATTGCACCTTGCACATACGAAACTTAAAGTAAATTCACATTTGCTATTATTGCTTTGACAACTTAAAAACAACTGATTGCCATACTTGTTAAGGCATAGGCCTACATTTTATACAAAAAAGAACCTTAAGTCCAACTAACTATGTACAAAATTGAGCACTCGAAACACATGGTGCGTACTATGACACTTTCGTAAAAGTTATAAGTCCAAGCTTGTTCAGTTCTTAATCGGACTCAGTGTGTATTTATTCAATTATTGTGCATATTTTTGAGTTCTTCACAAAGTTTCAACTCTTATTGCAAGATTGTAGTTCATTTTCATTATTAAATCTAGATTTTTAGCTTGCGATTGTATTACGTAATTTTGGATCTGCTACTGTATATCTTCCAATATTTGTTTGAGGCTTTCGCGCTTAGTACACATTATTTTGTATATTTACGGGTCTTTATGAAACGAAACGTCGGACAAAAATAAGGCATCGTAAAACATACCTATTTACAACTATCGCGTTAAGACCCGTAAATATACAAAATAATTTATATTCCAATAATTAAGAATGATTACTTTGAGGACAAAAAAAATACATTTACAAAAACGGCTATGTACTTTTTTTTATCTGAGAAACTTTTATGACTACGCCTACGAGCGTAGCAAACGTCTACGAATCTCGTAGACAATTACCACTCATCATCGCAGCGTAGCGGTTAAATTAATTAGAATAATGAGGTAAGTATTGAGTTCGGTGTTTTTTTTTTTCTTTAATTGTCCTCTGCTTGTGACATAATTAGCACAGAGTACACACTGAGTCCAAGCACTGTATTTCACTTATATTTATTAGTTCCAGGTTATCCGGAGCCTGTGGAATATGCATCGGCTGTAGCCCTCTGTCCGGCCCGGATGACGCTTTGAACGGTTTGGGCTGCACCCTGAAAAAAAAAAAAAAATGTTAAAGTCCAGTAAATAATTTATTTATCGTAGGTTTAAAACACAAAACTGAATGACGTCAAAACTATGATTTTAAAAAGTTTTGCTTAAACCAACTTGAATTATGTACACATATAAAATAAACTGTCAAAACTATATAAACTGCTTCTAAAATTCATATTTGGTTTATTTTAAACTAAACTATTGCAAATATCAAACACAAATTATTATTTATATAATATTATTTCCTTCTTTCTCTCTTTTTCTTACTAGATATTTCATGCTAGCTCAAATAGTTTATATTCTAAATTATGACGTATGTACGTACATTAGATAAAGGGAATTATTTTCATACGAAAGTTGTTAATTTATAGAGTAGAATAGAATTACTGACTACTACTGTATTATATCAAAAGTTGTTAAAATCTGTTTGGTTACTGTGTTAACGTGAGCGTTAGATTACATGTAAACTTACGTAATTCCAATTTAATCTGAAAAAATATTTACATGGAATAATACACATAACTTTTTGTGAAAGCATATTTTGCTATGAAAAGAATACTTAACCTTCACGTTCTGTGAAATCTAAGTTAATAAAATCACATACGCTTAAAAAACTAGATCTTTTTTTAAATCAAACCTACTCATAAACCATCTCGAGTAAACTAATAAAAGACAGTCACACTTGAGTAAATATTAGTTACAAAAATATCAATACATTACTCAATAATTACATGACTAACAATTTCGTAAATACAATAAAATTTAAGAATATTATTTACACTACATTCTCATATTATTTATTGCATCATGTCATCCACATAATAAAATTATGCTGAGTAACTCAAAACAAATAAGTTACACAAAAAATTACCTAGACACAAAGGAAAGGTAGAAAGAAATGTTGGTCTCCTAGAATGATCTCTAATTAATTATGTAACTTACAGCAATAGCAGCCCCCAGGAACTGGCTGAATGCTCTCGTGACGTTGATGGCTGCGGAGACCAGCTGACCTCGTCCCGGGGCCTGCTCTGACGTCACTGCCCTCGGGGGTTCCAGGGGCACCTAGGGGAGTTACGGGATTAGTATATTATGACGTAAGTAATGGTAGTGATGAGACTCGAAATGATCGTGGAGTTTCAATAGGATTTTTACTTATAAATTAATTCAAAGTCAAATTTCATCATAGGTTTTTTTTTAAATACTTGACGTCAGTTTAGAAGTAAAAGAAGCTTTGCTAAAACCAAGAGCGATGTATATTTCCAACGAATATACATTCGTTAAAACCTGAACAACGAAAAATAATTAACCAATTTTTGAAAGAGGCGGTCGATATGAGTTAAAATAGAACTGGCAAGTTCGCGCAATTCGCGTCAAAAAAAGGTACCTACAACTTCAATTATTCACGGATCATTAATTTCCATTGTTCACTAAGTGGGCTTCGGGGTACAAAATGAGTCAAGGAAAGTTAATTTTCTTGTAATTTTCTAATTTACTAAGCGAATATTAGTTTTCTATTTGCTTACTTTACCGGTAGTCTATCTATTATACCAATTGTAGTGTGTGTAACAGAACTAACAGACAGTATACCTAACGACTATTATATTTCGTTGCAAACATGATCGATCATTTCAAGTCTTTCGTTATAAAGTGATTTTAAGATTTGGATTCGGATAAGATAAAGATATGTATTATACAATGCACTTTGAAAAATCTGACAATTTGTTTTTAAGTAATACAAGGATATTAGTTTCCATAATCCCCACACGGCAGATGAGTTGGGGTTCTCAATTGATGTTGGTTAGAAAAGTGTACGCTATTACCAATTCTCTAGCTATAGCTTAGGTTTACTAGAACAACATCCAATGGAAAAAACGGTTATTACAATTATCAAAAGTTTTGAAGATAATAAGTTATTTCGAAGTGCATTGCAATTTTTATGATTTATTTTACAATAAAATTATTCATGATTCAAGTGCAAATGAGGAGAAAGCGTGCTATTTTGATTTAGTGAATAATTAAATTTAGTTTATTAAAATACAATACGTTAGTCTAATTAACCAGTATTTTGTGATTGTTAATACATAAAGGCAGGTTTACATAGGGTCAGTTCAGTATGTACATAAGACAGTCAGTGAAAAAATTTGTGTGAGAATTTACAAGTCAGAGCTGATGTCACGCCGCTATACAGCAATGCTATTCTGTAAAGTAAAGACAAACTCGAAAGTCACGCGTGGTTTCGCAAGCGAAAATATGGTTTGGTGTTTATTATAAACTAGCGACCCGCCCCGGCTCCGCACGGGAAAATGGTTATTGTGGGTTAATCTTAAGTATATTATGCATGTATTATACACATAAACATTCCTCTTGAATCACTCTATCTATTAAAAAAAACCGCATCAAAATCCGTTGCGTAGTAATAGGACGTAGGGACAGAGCGACTTTGTTTTATACTATGTAGTGATTTCGATGCTAGCGCCACCGCGTGAGAGTAGCGGCGAGAACTGTTAAGGTTTTACAGCATAGCACTCCTGACTTCAGATCAATTCATATTAGTTGTTTGCGAGTCAGTGCTGACTTGACTTGAATTCGCAGTCAGTCATTGACCGTGTCTAAATCTGCCTTAAGAGTTAGTAGAAGTAAACCAAAATAGGTAATAGTAATTTGTTAGTTAGTAGGTAGGTACGTGGTAGTTTAATGATACAAAAATAGCTATTTATGCTACTAGTGCGGAAAGTATGTGATTTCCGATGAGTGTCATTTTATTCACGAGCGAGCAAAGCGAGCGAGTGTATAAGCCGACACGAGTCGGAAATCATCTTTCGCACGTGTATCATACAAGATTTTACAATGCATTGTGCAAGAAAAAAAAACAGTTATATTAAAAAGGCATATAAAATGGCGGGCTTCATAAATAAAACACATTCGCGCTGATAAAATCATCTACTGCGCATGTGCAAAGCTGTCGAATCGCAATAAGGCAATGAGTAAAATGTATTCAGCCACGCAAATTTTTAATTAATATTTGAACGTAATTTATCAATAAAAATCAATTTCTAAAGTAATTATACTAATTATAAACGCGTTTATTGAATTGTTATTTTTATTGTTCCCTTTATATTAGTAACAATTGGTAATAAAAATATCTCAAATACTGAAATGTTAGGTTGACTGGCTGAATGACAGGCTGAGCAAAAATTAAAAAAAAACTGAAATGTGCTACTTTCCGCACTGTTTGGCTGCTTAGAAAACGCTCTTTTCGAGCACATGCATTGTAAATAAACTTATCTTTTTTACAGTTTTAGTTCTAAGTATTTATACTATGATTACTTAGCTTTTATTAAGAATAATTACGAACTATGTTTAAAAAGAAAGCGGTTAAGTAAAAAAGTTAAGTAGAATGTGGGGCAGACAAACCAATATTATTTTACTCACCACTACTAATGACGTATTTCACACAGACACATAAATTTTATTTACACATGCACAACACCTCGCCTATAAATAAAAAAAGCAAAAAACATGTTCTACTTTATGTCCAAAAACCAATAAGTAGAAAATGTATCTTGCCTTTTACAAAATTTAAAGGATTGTCAAAAGGAAAACATGTAAGTTATTTTAATAGGAAATGGGTTTAAATTAGACACAATTTGGAATAAATAAGTCGGTTTAGAGGATCTGCTGGGTTGCGACCATTTTACAAGTTAGTAAAATATCCAAATAAACCCAAGGGTCGACAAAAAAACTGTTTTTAGGTGTCGTCGTTTGGATTATTATACAGGGTGTAAATAAAGGCTTAGTCACCGGTTTTAAATACTTTCCCAAAGAAACTTTTCTCAGAAACCACACCAGGATATAAATGTATTTTTTTTCATTTTCAGATAAAATTTCTATAACAAAGTTGGCTATTTATACTCTAAGTTTAGAACATTCTTAGATTTTCGCGGTTCGCGAACTAAATCGTGGAGACAACCCGTGAAAATGTGTGTTAGTGCAAAGTTGATCAGATTAATTAACTGAACATGTTCTTTCAAATTTTACAAAGCCGTCACTTGCACCCTATATTAAGTTAGTTCAAACTATGTCTACACATCACACATCTGTTAGATAATTATACAAAACAACAAATGTACAACTCAGTTTTATTTTTTGAAACGCATATCGGTACGGCACAGTATAACATATTTCAATATTTACAGGCAAAAGCCATTTTTATAATAAATAAAATTTAAAATAAATGTGTGCAAAATTGTAAACTATTTTTATTTTCTAACTTATTCATAACTATTTATAATTAATGTATTATATCTACAAATTTATACAAGGGATTATATACACAACACACTTCAACCGTTGGTCCCATTAATATACAGATAAAACCAGACTTAGATTAAATAGGAACATTCCAGTTCAAATATCACTAGGAGCTCAGGAAATAGACAAATATAGGTAAAATGTCCCGCATTTTTAATCTAAGCACTGATCCAAACCTTCAACCCCAGTCACACAGTCTTAGTAAAATTGAAGCGAAACCCACTCTGTTGGACGACGACTGCTCATCGGCATTGCCAACGAAAGGTCCGGAGCCAAACCACGGGACCCTGTTGCTTGACGACGCTGATGGAGGCGCGCTTGAAGGTATTAATGGCCTTCTATTTGGTCGAGCAGCCGGTCTCCCTGGATCCGTGTCTCTCCACTGCTGCCATAGCCACGCGAGACCATCCAAGACTGGTCTCCGGGGAGCCGGCGGCGGCGGCGGAGGCGTCGTGGTCGTGCGCCTAGCTTTCGGCGTCACTACCACTTGGTTGAGTAAAGCCTAGGATGTTATTGAAATTGTAATGATATATACGTAATAAAATGGTTTTTATAATGGCATAAATTACATTCAAATAAATAAAATAAAATGACTATAAGTTGTGATGAAGATTATACGAGTAACAGTCAGAGAAAAAAGATGAACGCAATGTTGTTCATGCACTTTTAATAATGATACTGTATGAATAATTATTAAGTTGGCATGCAATGGGCATTGATACAAAATGATCAACCAGAGACCAAAATTGATTTGAATTTTACAAATACATCAAATATTCCGATGCATTGTCAAATTTCAAAGTATTAGAACTCCAAATAATGTTTTGAAATTGAAAGATTTAATGATTCAAGATTGTAAGTTTGCCAATTGAATTTACTCTTCAATGCCATTGACCATTTTAAAAATGGAATGAATCAATAAAATGTCAACTTTTGGTTTCTGTTGCTCAAAATGAAGTTAGATTGAAAAGAAAAGTTAGAAAAGAATAGAACTAACAGCTAGTCGGAGTTGTTCATCCAAAGAACTTGCCGTGGTGGGTCCGAAGCCCTGTTCCTTAAGAAGAGCAGCTAGCAACGCGTCGTTGCTTTTCCCATACTCCGTGCTGATGGACACAGGCGCTTTAGTGGCGTCAGACATCATGCCAGGGGTTTTGGTTTGCTGGACCAATTTTTTGAGGGCCTCCTCTGGCGATTGTCCTGAAAGATTGTATATAAAGACTCTTTTAATAAATGTAATTTTAAGATCAATAATTAATTTGTAACATTTCATTTTCAAAAGTATTTTTTCCGCAATTTCATTTGTATATAATTCACATGTACATAATTCAGCAAAAAAAAGACGATAATCACTGTATAGTAAACCCAGTAAAATGTCTCATAGTTTTATATTGATATAAATGAAATACTTTTATCATAATATGTATTTATTACCTGTGATAGCTAACTTGCTTCGCTGTGTCGTAGTCTCCGTTACGCCCTGCAATTTTACCAAAGTTTGTAACAGTTTTGCGTCATCTTTTTCTGTCTTCAAATTGTCTTTAACAGCAATTTTTGCACCAAAAGGCTTAGGTGCTGTTGGAGTTGTTGTTTTAGGTGTCTCGGTAAGAGAATCGAAAGGTTCGTTTAGTGGTGAAGGTGAAGCCAGTAAATTCGATAAAAGTTTTAAATCGTCACTCTCTGTTGTTGGTAATTGTGGACTCACTTTTGTGTTACCGTTAACAATAGGAGGTAGTGTCGGTATGTTGAATTTAGATGGATCTTGTCCTGTAGCTTTTAACAATGCTTGAAGTAACTTTGTATCCTCTTGGAATTGTTTTATGTCATCTTCAAGAGATGGTGTGTTATCTTTTATTGTTGTAGTGCGAACTGTTGATGTAGTAGTCGATGTAGTTGTAGTTGTTGTTATTGGTTTACTAATAGGAGTGGTAACTACAGTTTTGCCTGTACGTCCATCATTTGCCTGCTTGCCAGACTCAATTTCATTTAAGCTTCTTTCTACAGCAAGTGCTATTATGCGATTCGCTAGTCCAGCTTCTGGATCATCTGGATTAGGGTTATTGTTAAGTACGGATTTCTGAAAGGTAAATAAATATAAAGTTATCATCATAATGTTCAAACTTGTGTTTTTTATAAAAATGTACCTATAAGATTTTTTCCCGTGGAAATAAGGATTTTTTCCCGCGGTAAAAGGTCTATTCTGCCTTTGTACCAAGTTTCATTAAGATCTGTTCAGTAGTTTTTAATTTTATTCATTACAAACATCACACACACAAAAATACAAAATCTTTCCTTTTTAAAATATTAGTGTAGATCAACATCTATACAAACTACTTTATTCTTAAAACATTACGATAGACTTATGAGTCTGTCATAATGTTCTTTCATTATTTTACATTTACATGAAAAATATAACTCACCAGGTTTTGTAGAAATTGCAAATCCTCCTCATCTGAGAAAGTTGAAGTGCTAGGAATTTCAGTAGTCACCGTAAATCTAGGAGAAGGAGCTCGTCTAGCAGTTGCTACAGTGGTCGTAATTGGCATTCTTCTCCTTGAATCGGGTCTAAGAGTTGGCAAAGCTCCGCTCGCTTCTGTTGTTGTAGATGGCTGTAAAGTAGTCAACACTGGCGATATAAACACGGGAGCAGGACGTGGTGTCGTACGAGATGTGAATACTGGACGAACATTTGCCGGTGTAGTAGGGTTTGAACCAATGGTTGTCGTTTTTGGATCTGAAGCTATTCGTATATTTGAAGTGACACCTGTTATAATAGGTGATGGGTTCTTGATATTTTGGCCAGTTGCTTGAAGCAGTGCTTGTAAAAGTTTTGCATCTTCTGTTAGCCTCCTTAAGTCGTCACTTACAGATTGTGTAGTTGTAGGAGCTCTGAATGTTGTTGTCACTTGTGGAGTTGTGATCGTTGTAGTTGTACTTTGTGTAGTAGTTGTTGGCACAGTTGTTGTTTGTTGAGTTGCTGGTGTAAAAGAAGTAGTTGCCCTTGTTGGAATGTTAAAACTTTCTAATGATGGTAAATTCAAGCTATCAGGATTTTGACCAGTTGCTGCCAAGAGTGCTTTTAATAATTTTGTATCTTCTTCAAATTGTCTAATGTCATCTTCAATAGACCGAGAAGTACTTGTTTGTGCTCTGGTATTGACATTTATATTACCACCTAGATTAGATACTGATACAGTGCTCGGATTGGGACTGTTTGCTGCCAAAATTGCTTGTAATAGTCTAGTTTCTTCATTCGTTTGTGTAGTTTTTGTTGGTGTACTGTTAAACGGCACTGTAGAAGTAGAATCAGTAGGTGATATTTGATTTTTCGAGCTAAACACATGTAAACTCTTTGCATTTCGTTCCGTTGAGGATGTAATCGATTCTTTTTGAGTTTTGCGCTCTTCTTGGATACTTGTAGTTGTTGGTATGGCCAACGTTGAAAATTGTATAAACTGCGGAGTTGTTAGAGGTGTTGTTACCATTGACAAAGATGTCGTCATTGCAGCAACCGTAGAAACAGCTTCTGTTGGTACTGTCGTTGGTGCCAATGTAGTTTTTACAGGTTCTGTTGAAATTTGTTCAGTTTTTGTAATGAAAGTAGTAAGGGGCAAATTAGGTCCTTCCGTTGTAGCAGGGGGATTCGTAAAAACTGTTGTAACTTCAGTAGGAGCGCTGGTACCAACAGTGATTTGCTCAGTTGTGGTAGGATCATTAGTTTGCTGACGTGTTTGAATTTGTGGCGTCTGTGTGATGATTTCAGTTACTGTTGAAAATGTTTCAGTAGAACTCATCGTTTGAGTCGACGGTGTTTTAGTTGAAGCCAGTTTTAATACATTTGTGCCTTGCGGGGCTACAGTCACTTCATTTATAGGTATGTATTTAAATACAGTGCGTTCATTTCCATCACCGGGCTTTTCTGTTCGTATTTGCCCTGTCTGAAAAAGTGAAAAAAAACTAAAACACTTACAATTACATAAAACATGAAATTCAAGCTAATTTTGTGCAATTTGACTAACACCGCCAATTCTAAACCAATCACCCTGTAGCCCATACCGCAAATTTTCTTTAACCAAAATATAACTTTGAACAATAAACCCATGAACAAAACTTCTATTTATCTACGTAAAATACAAAATAAGTGATTATTATTAAATCATTATGTAGCGTGATGATTAGCGTATAAGATATTAAGTATTGAATATAATAATAAATATTATTGTGAAATACGTATATTATTAAAATGATGATGTTTGAAACTATGAATATACCTCCGGATCGATATCCAGTGTTAATATAGTTGGTTCACGAGTAGAGCTCATCATTGATGATATGACCATCTCCTCTTTAACGGCTGATGATATACTATTAAGCAGAATCTCATCAACAGAAGGTAGCATTGTAGATGTGCGTAAACTCAAAACATGCGAGGCAGTGCTTTTTTCAGCTGGCGGCTTAATTGTGGCGGTAGTTACACCCAATGAACTTTTATCTTTTATATTAGGTATTGTTGGTATCTGTAAGTATGAAATAAAATGTTATGCTGTGTTAGTCAATGAAAGCATGTTTGATATATTATAGCATGCAGAGCTTCTAATAATAGTCAACGTGCAACCCCTTCATGCATTGTGCCACTCCATGCACTACAGACTTTGCTCACACTGTACCAAGCATCAAGCACAGGCGTTTAAAGCTAAACAACATAAAATCAATACCATCGTTTGTTGGTTATTTACAGTGTCGATGGTTAAACGGTTTTCCGTTCCATTATTGGAGGTATCTGAGGATGTCTCGATATTAGTGGATACTCGGATGGGGTTACGTGGTCTGACAATGGCCGGATTATTATGGATGGGGCTGTATGGGTTCCTCAAAGTCCATGGGCTGATTGGTAATATATCAATTTTTTGCATAACACGTGGCACTCTAGTTCCATTCGGGAATCTACGGATTACTGTGTTATTGGGCAATAAACTGTAAACGATATAAGGGCTCGCTTCTGTTAATGTTTCCAATATGTCATCGTTAGGATCTTTACGTACCACTGTGTTGTTTGGCAAAATTCCAAATATAACGTAGTCTTTTTTCGGAGGTTCTATAGGAATGTGACTAGCAACTGAAAACAATGTTTGTTTTGTTTCCATGTTAGATTGGTTGGTACCTGCTACATTGGCCTTTGAGGGCATGTCTGATATTGTTGTACTGGTTAATTCTACATCTGACTGTTCTGTATTGGGAATATCAGTGGTAGTTTCTGTGCTTGCTGGTGTTGTGGTAAATTCTTCAGAAGTGTTGAACAGCTTTTCCTTTTCTTGAACTGTGGCTGAAGGTGTAGTGCTAGCTGTCATATCAACGTCCACAGTGGAGACTTCAGCTCTTAAAGTCTCTGAACTATTTAAAGTAAGTCGAGAAAATATATCAGATGCAGCTTGTGTAGTTGTTGACATCATTGTATTGCCCAAAATCGATTCGAAAATAGATGTCGTAGGACCATTTTCAGAATTTTCACCAGTTTCAGTTGGAGTAGATTGAGTGGAAATAAGTGGGAAGTTACTAATGGATTGGGTAGTCATTGGTTGGGTACTGCTTTCAGTCGTAATGTCAGTAGCCTGAGTAGTAGAACTCATAGTATTTAAAATTTCAGTCAAACGATTAGACAGAGGGATATTGTTTGGTTGGTCTAACAATTCAGTCATAGGTGGAACCGTTTGTATTTCAGCGTTATGTTTTCTAAGTAGATCTTCAATCATTTGTAATACCCTAGCTTTTTTGTTAAGTATCCATAACTGAAATGGACCCATGCTTCTTAAATTTTTATCTTCAATGGTGCTATCTGTGATTTTTTCTGGTTTTACTGATTTACTAAGAGGTATTGATTTCGTGGAAGAAAGGGGATTAACTAGCGTTGATGGCGAACTACTCTCTAAGTCACCTATTTCTGATGCAGTAAAGTCCATAACTTTAAAATTTGTCAAAAATGGGAAAGGAATATTTGTGTTAGTATTATCTGTACCTGCTCTATTTCCATCTCCATCAACATTTATCAACTCTACGTCTGGAGAGTCAGCTGACTTAGCCGTGCTCGATATAGGCATTGTACTAGGTATGTTAGTTGTAGTTGTAATTTCTTTTGACATGATAGGTGCCGTAGTTAAAGTAGCATCAGCTGAAATCATCTGACCGCTAGACGCAGAAAATGTACTACTACTAAGTATCCCGTCACTATTTACAGCTAAGGTGGGGGTTTCTGTCACACCAGGGGTTGTGCTAATACTTGTCGATTTACTATTTACAGTATTATCAGTCACTACACTTTGGAGGGATTCAGAAATACTAATATCATTTTTATCTAATATATCAAAGTCTGTGTTCTTATTATCTACGCTAATATTTTCAGTATCTCTAATTTCTTCCAAAGTGTAAGGGGTAGTTTCTGGAATTTTCTCTACATCATTATTACCAGTCGAAAGTCCATCCAGCGCTCTCGGTATTAGTGTCTTTAAAAGTTTCGCCATATCTACGGATATTTTGGATCTAGTTTCGTTATCCATATTTTGCATAATATTTTTAATATTATTAGACAACATGCTAGTTAGTTCTGACGACACTAAATGGTTATGTGTTAGCGAAAAATCAGAGACAGTGTTAAGTACCGTTTCTGGGGTGTCAGTTGATGGCTGAGTTGATGTGCGAATTGATTCAGTTGTAGTCGTTTTGTCTGTTGGAGTTTCTGTATCTGTGTACAACACTTTAATTGCGAAAGGTTTTCTTACAGATACGGGAGTAGTAGGAGAAGGAGTAGGGAGTGTGGGTGTATTCACAGGATTAACATTCCCATCTTGAGTGTTTAGTGACGGTGTGACTGTTTCCACAACCGGCTGACTGTTAGTCACAGTTGGTGTCTGCGCTGTGGTTTGTACAAATTTTGTATTTAAATTCACATCAGCAATCGTCGTGAATGTGTCTTGACTTGATAAGCCTCTGATATTATTTACAGTTATACTGTTACTCACGCCATTGAGTGTAATATCGTTAATGTTTTGTTTTTGGGTAACATCTGTAGTTGATGATAGTCGAGGTGTTCTGGGTGTGGACGTAAGTATTTCAGCTAAAGCATCAAAGATAGATACTGTAACTGATGGTGAATGTTGTGAGGCTTCCACGTTCATGATATGCGAGGGTTTGTCAAGGCTCTCTGAAAGCCTCAAGTCTGCTGAGGATAGTGTACTTCGGGTCTTAGTAAAGGAGATAGCGTTCATGTCAGGCCCTAATTGCATTTCTTCTCCCTCTACCTGAAATAAGAAGTAATCTCACCCATATATAAACAGAATAGCAATTGTGATTTGAAAAATAAAGTGTAAAAGACCCAGAGTGTTGTAGTCAAAGATAGAAAATATTGTGCGTAAAGACCAAAGCCTCTTTATTACTCTTGGAATTAAGAAAAGTAAAGTTTATAGATGTTAGTGATATGAAAAAAAGAGACGTAAGTTTATAAGAAATCTTGTTTGTACATTAAAACGAGTTAATATTATGTATTAAAATTTAATTTCTTCATAACGAGTTAGTAAAACCTATCCTATTTACATTCTATTTGATATTATGCAATTTGCGTCGTGATATTCAAACATTTATGAGTGTTATTATACTTTGTAAATTAACTTTTTCAAATTCAAATCTTAACGCAAAGTAACGAAAAATGAAACAAATTTGATTTGCTTCAAAGAGATGCTTAGAAGGTATAAATGCTAAAATACGTTCTTGTTATAAGAGAAACAAAGGGTAACCTAAATTAAACATCTAACAACAATAAAAACAACACCCTAAAACATCTCTCCAAAACTTATTTAAAACTATATTACAATGACGGTGTAGATGAAATGGCCGTGTTTAGTGATGGAGCTAATTACTAAATGATTCCATTAACCAGATCTAATGATGATTCGTGAGAACTCGGCGATGTAGTGGTGTGGCTTGACATCTCTGTGGTTATGAACATGTCTTCCCCTTCGAACCAATAAGGCTCTTCTACGGACTTTGCCAACTGGGGGTCAGTCACGAAGAATTTCAGCCAAGCCTTTAGCAATGAGAAACTTTTTATTACAATTTGAATCAATGAAGTATTAAATAATCAGAGCACCTTCTGTCCTCTGGAAATTTATCAACAGAAGGCGATGATAGCATTTTAATGAAAATCATTTTGGTTGAATGAAATGAATAAAAGAATGAAATGAATAAGAGATACACCTGTAAATCAAAATATATTTTTAACCAAGTTGAACGAACATACCAAGTTTTAAACATAAACATAATCAGTAACATAGAAACCAAAATAAATTTCATTATGATCTTGTTAATAGTAATGAAAATATATTGTGAATTGACTCATTATTTTGATGATTATGACAATGGTTTCGTGAACGTTGTATGACGGTGATAAAATGTCTTAACGCCAATTTGATAAAAAGGCTTTGTCTGTATTGTAAGGCATATTTTGTTGGTAGTTTAATTTGAGTACCTGTACATGATTTTATTTTAAGTTCCTTGCTAAACGAACACAAACAATAACAAAGGATTAAAAACACAAACATAGTATCAATGATAAAAATAATTCTCAAATAAACTTACCGTCGATGGAGTTATTGTGGGTATAGTTGGTTTGTAAAAGGGTTTGTCAATGAACGATGAGCGATATTTTGAACTATATCTACTTTTTAGTTTTTCAGGCTCTGGGGGTATCTGAAACATTCAATTTAAATTTAATACAGGCAAATAAATATTTACCTTATTAAATCTAAATATATTTTTTTATGCATTAAATGATCTATCATCATATTATCTTGAACTTACGCCATTAGTAGATGGTTCCGTAGTTTTTGTCAAACTTTCGGTATATTTTCGTTGACTATTTCTTTCACGAGTTTTAGGTATTATTTCAGATATGTCTTCATACTCATGTTTTGTTCTCTTCCGCCCGTTCCGTCTAGTTGATTGATAATTTCTGGATCTTGGCGTGCTTTGATTTATTTCTTGGTCTTTTTTCTCAGAGACACTCGAATCTTTGTTATTGAAATTTGCAGCAACAAATATTTTGTCCAAAGTTTCTTCAGTTTTATTCGGTACTTCGTTTTCAGTACTATTCTCTGATGATTCTTTACTAGTCACAGCAATTATAAACATTTTTCTCTCCTTCTCTGGTTCATTTGCAGGTATAGTTGACTCTTTTTTAGCTGTAGTGTTATGAATTTCACTATCAGTATAATTTTTCATTAAGCTAAAGATAAGAGGCATATCAACCGAACTTTCCATTTTCTTGTCTGCAGGTGTTTCTGTGACAAGTCCTGCATTTACGTCTGTACTACTGCTTGTTGGTAATACAGATTCGTTATTTTTACTTCTCAATCGAGAATAATACGAAGTACGCGGTAAAGTTTTTATATAGGTCATATTGGAGTCTTTTTTTGTATTATCATTTTCAGTAGAAACATGGATCTCAGAACTGATACCTATGCTTTTGCTAGAATTTCTACGAGAATTATATACTGGTCTGGATAAAGACTTTTTAAATAATGTATTAGTACCAAGTCTCTTGAATTTACTGGTGCTTTCTACCTTAGGTATTTCGGTTGTACTAGGCTTAAACTTTCTGTTATATTTGTGAAGAGGTTTCTCGCTGGATTGTTCAGAAGAAATACTTGCAGCTGCTGAAGGTGCTACAGTGCTGAAGTTAGATATTTTACGATTTCTGGGATTGTAAGAAGACCTCAAACGAAATTCTGGAGTTATTGGTTTACTTTGTTCAGATGATATTGTGGATTGCTTAGATATTTCTCCTTCATGATTTAGTGTTTTTGATTCTTCCGTTTTAGGTTCATCTATTGCACTGATCTTGCTGCGAAACTGTAAATTTTAAATATTATTTAGTTTTAAATGTATTTATAGCAAAAAATTACCTGTAATGTGTTTCTTGTTAAATAATTATCTCTGTGCAGCATTACCCTTGTGTATTTGCTTTTCGGTGGGCCATTAAGAGTAGACTGTGGTGAGGATGTGTACGTTTTGTAAACCTTGTGTGATGCTTTCACGGACAAACTCTCACTGCTTGGAGAGCTTGATTGTGTCTGAAAATGTTAAGAGTTTATTGTTTGCCAATCGTTTGTTGTGTGTTTTTCATTAACAGCCAAACTTCAAAGAATTATACTTACCGATGCATTTTTCGCTTGTAGCAATGCCTTAAAGCTTTCTGGATAGTTGTCATCTTCACTTATTTCATCCGAGTGTTTTTTCTTAGTAGAGACGGCGGAAGGTCTGAAGTTAGCTTTGCCCCTGGTCAGTGGCCGTCTTTCTACTTTAGTTTGTTTTGTCAAAATAGATTGAGCAAGAGGAGTTGCTGTACTTGACGGGACAGAAGTATCAATAATAGATGTGAGAGTTTGGATTTCAGGTTGACTAGTAATATTCTCTTTACTTTGACTAGATTTAGAGACTTTATCATTGGATGCAATTCCTTCGCCAGTTAAATTTGTGTCAATTTCGGAAAGTCGAGTCTTATATCTAAGTTTTCTCGAGTTTCTTAAATCATCGGCTGATTTAGCTGTAGTGGGTTCCTTATTATTTAAAACAATTGTATTAGTAGTGCCTGAGACAGCTAAGTCAAGAGCTCGTGTATCAACTCGAGTGTTAATTCGTCCACGTCTTCTTGTAGTAAAACTTTCTGTTGTAGGGGGAGTTGTACCTCTCCGCTTAAACTGGGTAGTAGTATCATCGGTTTTAGAAGATGATACGGAATATGACGTTAATCTTGGCTTGTACGTTGTAGGGCTATAAGTATCAGATTTTATATCTTCAACTTTTGAAGACGATACTACTAAGGAAGCTTCATTCGGTTGAGGCTTCGATCTTTCTCTACTGAATTGTCGTGATCTACTTCGTGGGATGTATTCTCTTCCTGTTGCGTTAGTATTCGTTTCAGTTTCATTGGGCTTGTTGCGCGTTCGACTGTAAGTACGTCTCGAGTCAAATCGTTCGTTGCGAGGTGTCTGCAGGTTTAAGGTGCTAGTTTCTTCTTCGGCCTCGACCGCTGGCCTACTTCGACTCCTAGCTAGCTGCTCCCCGCCTCTAACTGTTTCTTCTCGCCTCCTAGACGTTCTTGGCCTAAACGTTGATACATCATCAGTGTCAGTTTTTCTAATACTATCTTCCGGCGCAGATGGTGCTAGTAGTCTTCTGCTAGCACGCGTCACACCCTCCCCCTGAAAATAAAAGAAAAACAAAATTACGAACGATCAGTCAAACCAGAGAAAAGAAAATAACTCATTTTTGATTCGTAATAAATCTTTGAATTCAGAGATAAATATCCAATCGGTATGCGGTTATTCCCGTTGTCCCCCACGGCGTCGTCCCCCGCGGGGGACGATGGGATTTTTTTTTCCCGTTGTCCCCCGAATAAAAAAAAAAGATGAGAATGGGGGACAGCGGGAACAAAAATTCCCATTGTCCCCCACGAAATAAAATAAAATTAAATAATCGTCAGCCGCGGGGGACGGAGATTATTTTAGTTTATCAATTTTTTTTATTCTAAACTTGCTTTCCGCCCCGCGGTTCCCTTAACAGGTTTTCCCGTGGGAAAGAAGTATTTTCCCGCGGTAAAAAGTAGCCTATGTGTTATTCTGATGTGTAAGCAAATTTTTTTGTAAAGTTTCAATTAAAACCGTCCAGTAGTTCCAGAGATTAGCGTGTACAAGACGGAAAGTTTTTTCAAAACTTGTATTTCTGTGTTCAGCTACTCTCCCTTTATCACCTACAATCAGTTTTTTGATAAACAAATCAATGTACAGACACGCCGATTATTCAGCTTTATTATAGTATAGATAGAAGATAGATGAACTATAGTTAGTGCTACTTATTAGTACGAAAAATTGAATCTTAAACATAAAATCAGAAACAATAAATGAAAGGAAGTCCCCATATATCTTCGGCTAACCTGCCACAAATTGTTTTCTGACGTCCACGATTACCTCGTGGAATGCTATGCCTAGTGGCCAAGATGACGGTCGCATTATGCAGAAGGCAAACAATGGGTGCGGATTATGTCACGTTAGGTAACAATCAACCACTGTGCAACAATTCCATCCACTCAACGACCCATCTCTTCGTTCCTCGCATTGTTTTACCAAAGATTGTTTCGTCTTACTGTGGTCTTACTTTGTATCATAATTTCTTTTCTTTGTATCTGAATGGGTTTAACTGATTTCTTCAGAGTGCATTGTTGCGATTCGTCTTTTATGAGTTAAGTGCACTTTATGTCTTAATTGTTTTTTCATTTGCTTTAATAAAAGCTTCTGAAAGCTGTTTTATTATTCGCAGCTTTCGTTGAAGTTCATGTAAAAGTGAGCTTTTAACTGCGAGAGGACTATAAAATTGGTATAGCTTGCATGCTGTGCCTCATTTACATTTAGCAATGTACTAGTATAAAATACTACAAAAAAACTGACTGATTCTATTGATAATAATAATACTAATAATAATACCTGATTTATTTGACTGAACTAAGTGATATAAAATTTAAAAAAGTTAAAAATAAAATCTTTATATTTCCTCGATATGTTTTTTTACAATACATTTTTGTAATTCGAAAATTAAAAATCAGTCGCATAAAATTTCACTCATGTTTTTTTTACTGTTTTGATAAAAAAGACAAGTTTAGAAAATCACAACAAAAACAACGATCGCGAAACACGATATCTCAATTTTTCCGGTTCACGAAGTGACAAATCGGAGCTTTGTTTGTGATCAACCAAGTCTACAGTGACAAGTGAGATGAGTTTTAAATTTTACAGAATAGCATTGCTGGTGTACGTTGTCTTGTCAGTTCGTACAAAAAACTGGTTTTCAATTTTGATATTGATATTTAATCCATGATTCTTTTATCTACTTGTTTACTACTCATATTCTGCCGTATCGTAAGACAAGAAGATGCATTTTTTTTTTCAG
The DNA here is from genome assembly GCA_948473455.1 of Teleiodes luculella. Classification (NCBI taxonomy): domain Eukaryota; kingdom Metazoa; phylum Arthropoda; class Insecta; order Lepidoptera; family Gelechiidae; genus Teleiodes; species Teleiodes luculella. Next base: position 12,635,592 of record OX419591.1, on the reverse strand, counting down.
GCGATATAATTTTTCATGTTTATTTCTAAAAACGGTATTCTTTACTATTTGCACCGCTCATATCCTTTTTTATATCTTGCTCATTTTTAGAGCGGTACCTAACGTCGTTTTGTTCGAAAAATTGTCGCGAAGAAGTATTCTAAAAAATCTGTTTATTTGCCTGCTCTTCTGTAAAGTTTTAATACTCGAAATGCTCTTTTTAAAATATTGTTACTTAATTGTTCGATAAAGTAAACCCTGTATCACAAAATTAATAAAATGGAGCCTTAATTTAATTGAAAGCAATATCAGGGTATAAGTACCTTTAGCAAAATTAGCAGGCTAGTAGTCATTGCTTACACTCCATTTGTTGACCTCGTTTGAATAAGCTACGTTCAACTGATCATAAGCTGAATGCAGACTAGGAAAGTTTACTATCTTTTAACTTACAATTATCTATGTTTATAATAAAATATTCATATATAGTTTATCGTACAACATCTTTATATCTCCAATGGTTGGAGATATAAAGATGTTGGAGTTGAGGTTGGAGCCCAACCTGCAATACTAAATTTTTTAAGCTTTTTTCTTGTAATGGGTTTCCTGAAAGAGATAGCTACCTTAGCAATAAGGCCACCTGTTAGAACCTATTGTTTATGTTTGTTTTATATGTTTTGTATTTGCTTGGTATCAAAAAAGAATAATTATAATGTATTGGATTGTTTTCTGACAAAAAAACTTAGAGTACCAACTGCCATAATTATGTATTTGAATGAGCATTTATGGAAACAAAAAAAATATGTTCAAAAAGACTCGATAATATTTCAATAAAATTATGCTTTTCCTTTCTGAAGACAAACATAGTTTTATCGTGTGATTACTCTTATTTTATTGGACGATATTTTGATAAGGCGGGTTTCTCGCTGCTTTTTAAAAGATAAATGTAATACCATCCCCTGTCACAATGCTTTATGCTTGGAGTAAAAATATAAAAAAATAAGGCTTTATGCTAGGCTTACTGTTCTGTAACTATTATTTACTTGTGGGTTAGAAATATAATGTCACCCGAATCCCCCGCAATTCCGGTGAAGCTTGTTTCGTCGTACTTTTTCGACAAAAGCATAGGCCAATAAAAAAGGCACCTGTTCAGCGATTTCGGCAGAATTGAAACAAAGTAATCAGTTTTTAGTGCCATTTCGTCTCCTTCTTTCTATACTTGAAGAAAGTCTATAAACCCTATTTTACATCAGCAACTTGTTTTGTAAACTAGATCAAAGTTCGCAATGTCTCCGCGGCTTAACAAATACAAATGGTTGGTATTGTCAGTGAGGTCGTGCGCAGTGTTCGGCGTGACAGTCGCCCGCGCAGGCCTTTGTGCGCAGGCGCGAATGGACGATGAAGGCCGTCCAGGGAAACCTATGGGACATAAAAAAACTAGCGTTCGCGTTTTGGAAAGTTATAGGTTGTTTGATTGTGGTTTTTGGTAAAGCAATCTATTGTAAACGGTGTAACCGAAATGAGATTAAATGCGAAGTGCTTTTTTTAAAGCTCTGTATTCAAAGTATTGACATTGTTTAATTTAACGTAAGGACTGGGTTATGTAAGAATTAATATTATATTAAATAATTTTATCTCGTTTTCTAGACCCTGATGCTTTGTTCTGTTGCTCGGTGTAACTCAATTTAAATGTTATATTAATCTGACTATATTGTTATTACGATTATTCAATATTAGAATTTCAATAATTTTATTATTATTGTTAAATTATATTATTAACAAAAATATAGATGTGTCACAATCACAATGTCTAAAATAAATTATTCTATTTCTTTATTTATGGTTTAAGCTTTAACGGTTGTTTTCATGTAACTGCCATTGATATACAATAAATATATCAATGGTAACTGCACTAAAATATCGGGCACTCACAACAAATACCGCGGTGAATATCCCGTTTTAAATCATAATAAATGCGAAGTCTTAAACATCTTACATATTTTCGAATTTCTCGAAATACTAAATTTTTATATTTAAATTTACAATGAACAGCTTGCATGATAAGTACCAAGTAACTAGATATTTTACTGTCGACGTTAGATCGGCACACGTGTGAGCTCAATATGGTCTGGATCGAAAAGGATTAGGTCCAATCCTAGTACTAACTAGCCACTCCCTTTAAAATATGTACCTTAGCAGTGCGACCCTTATCTGGTTTCTCACATTATCAATTTAATACCTAACCTAAAACAGTTTTTGAAATGGTGGTGTTTATTGCTATATCAGGTAAGTAAATCACACAAAAGAAGGCCCAAATCATAATAGTGACATACGAAAGAAGGAAAATATAAGAGGAGGACTTATCGTTTTAGGCGATTTCTTGCAGTTAATATTATTTTCGATTAAATTCAATATTCATCCGCTATTATGGACCTTTTTTCCCCCTTTTTGACTTCTACCAGTCACGTTATATTATGCGACAAATACATAAATATTTAATCTTACTATCTTACTATCTTAATCTTACTATCTTCTCTCTTTCTTTTAATCTTTCTTATTTCTTATTTCTTCTTTTTATCTTTTATTTTATTTCTTCTTTTTTTTTTTTATTTATTTATTTATTTATTTTTTTACTCCAAAAGATAAAATTGTATTTATTAACAGACATTTAACATGCATCTACAAATGAACGGATCTTGCAAACATAATAATATCTATCTGAATATGTAGAATAGTTGCTAGGTATCATTAATTATACTTAAGGTTGCTAAAGGTGAACGTGCAGATATAAAACTGCGCGTACGCAAGATGAAATGTCAGTATGAAACCTTTCAAGACTGGACCAATATCCGCGACGAAAGACAAATTAACATGCTAACAAACTAGTTTTGATGTTTATAGCATACTATCTTTCCGCCCCGCAACTCCGCCCGCGTTAACAGGTTTTCACGTGGGAATGAGGTATTTTCCCGCGGTAAAACGTAGTCTTTGTGTTAATCTCGGGCGTCAGCTAACTCCATAGCAAATTTTATTAAAATCACTCCAGCCGTTTCGACGTAAAGAAGTCTTCTTCTTCTGTCGTGTCGATGGCTAGTTTTAAATTTTTGTTGCCCAATATCCTGCCACCCTGATTGCTCTTTCTGAGGCCTCCATGAGCTCCTCCGGCGTGCAAGACTCAGGGCATGCAGGACATGACAATAGGTGGGTCATGGTTTGCGGCGACAGGCCGCACTCGCACCGGAGATCCATCCCATCAGAAAGACCCCACCTAAACCGATTCTGTTTGCTTCGGCCAACCTGGGTTCGAAGCCTGTTTAGTGACTTCCAAAGGGACCTTGGAAGTTCCGAAGGAGAGTTTCCGAGAGTGGAACAAACGGGAAAGGCAGCGAGCTCCGCGCCCGCCAGATGTCGCGTCTAAATTGGGATGCCTCACCTTCGATCGCAGCTACGCACTTGTAGAAGCTCTTGCGGCTTTTTAACCTTTGCGGCACAGGGGAATAACCGTACATTGGGTGCCTTTGGTCCATTTCTAACCTAGCTCTCTCAATAGCACTCGCCGCGCTTCTACGCACATCCGGAGGAGCTATGCCAGCAAGCGGATGCAGCATTTGAACCGGGGTCGGTTTTAGGCAGCCTGTGATAATCCGGCACGTATCGTGTAAAGCTACATCTACCTGCTTAGCGTAAAGAAGTAACAAACATACACACTCACAAACTTTCACCTTTATAATATTAGTGTGTGTTATGTGATCACAGTACACACACAACTTAGAACACGTATTACTTATACACTACTTACTTATCGTATTGGATTCGAGGTTAATCTACCTCACAAAACCAGGTGTCAGAATTATTGAGCCGCCTAAGGCTTCTGACATGGCTCTTCACTATCACTACATAGTATAAAACAAAGTCGCTTTCTCTGTCCCTATGTCCCTCCCTATGTCCCTTTGTATGCTTAAATCTTTAAAACTACGCAACGGATTTTGATGCGGTTTTTTTTAATAGATAGAGTGATTCAAGAGGAAGGTTTATATGTATAATACATGCATAATATACTTAAGAATAACCCACAATAACTATTTTCCCGTGCGGAGCCGGGGCGGGTCGCTAGTAATTCATAAATAAAAGCCGGGACCAACGGCTTAACGTGCCTTCCGGAGCGCGGAATCATCTATCCTCTTGGCCAATCAGGTGATTCAGTCTGCAATATCTTAAGCGAACTGGGGAAGTCTCACAGATATTTGTTCGACGAGTGCTCCACCGGGATTCGAACCCGGAACATCAGAAACGTGAGGCGAGTATTTGCGCACTCGACCACGCAGGCTGTTTATAAAAATTATTATTTAATAAGTCTTCATATTTTATAATAGGATTTTGATTTGATGTAATATTAAAAATCTGTAAAATATAGTTAATTGTCTACAGACGAAATAAACACGTTAAAAGATCTCATCTTTGTTTTTCAACATCGAAAATTATAACAAATAAATATTTTGAAGTTGAGGATATAAAACACCACTTATTATGAAATTCTGAAATTCCAAGCATTATCTTTCAGTTGGAATAGTAAACGGTGGCCTACTTTAAACTTTACGAATAAAGGCGTAAGCGCATGTGCACAATCTGTCACTTAGCGCACTGACACATGACATGACAGCATGGTATATCGCAACAACAGCCAAATACCGGGTAAACCGGGGCGGGGGCTGGGGTGGCCATATTTTATGAGAAACTGACACTCCGGCCCGCGAGTATGTACGTACATCTGCGTTGATCATTTCGTTAATAGCGCTTCGTCTTAGCTCTGAGGGGCTCGAGCTTGCCCTGAATCAGGCCGGGTTTTTCTTTTAGCGTTATTTACTTCAATAAGATTCATTAGGTATTACTCAAATAAATAAAAGCAGTTGTGATTCCAAAGACAGTGTGTCAAACAGTTGAGTCATTTGACTAGCACTTACATTAATAAAAAGAGCATTTGCTACTCAAGATTTTATTATATTTGCAGTATTATTCTTGTATCTTCTAAACAATGGATATTTATAATTTATATTAAAACTCCGTACGCCATGGTCACCCTTCTTTGCCTTTCACCCCTGCCTGCGCTCGCTCCGGACTGTCTTGTAAAATGATTAATCATATAGAATTTTTATCGATCACTCTTTTGTATCAGATCAGCTCGTGACAAAGTTTTATATTGTGTACGGCTTATTATATGAAATTAGTACTTGTTTTCAATGATAATGTAAAATTTTTGTAACATTGGTTTTAGGTCCATTAGGAAAGAATTGTATTGTTATAATCCCTCATTTGGCAGCCATGTTGGGATCTTTTAATAACACAGATGAATTCTTCATACAGTACGTGCGAAAGTTGAATGCATTTGTTTACTTACTTTCTTTCTCGATATATCTTTATAAAAAAATTATATTCTAACTATCGTTTCTTTATAATATGCTCTTGTACCAGCGAGTGGCTAGTTTTATTTAAAAAACTTACGTATAGAGAGCTATTAACTCAAAGTAAAACACACTCTGCATTCAACTCGCTCGCGACTCGCGTACTAATTACTTCAGATATATTTTTACTATCACTATAAGACCTTAGATAAAATACCAGTCGAATTCAAAACATCAAATCTTAAACACCAAATGTAATTAAGCATACTTCAACATAACATGCCTTTAACAACCTTGACGAATTGTCGCTTACACCGCGCACCGTGCCGGAAGGTACTTACGCACATTCCGGATATGTCGCCGGAATGGCAGTTTATGACCACCTCTTTATTTTAATCGCCGGAAAATTGTGAAAACGCTTGCGGGAAGATGAACGAACACGTTATCTGAATAATTTTTTAGACATCTATATTATTGCGTTCGTCCTTTCTCGTAGCCATACTATTATTATAGAGAGGAAAGATTTGTATTTTTGTGTGTGTGTATGTTTGTAATGAATAAACTTAAAAACTACTGAACCGATTTTTAAAATTATTTCACGATTAGAAAGCTACATTCACCCTGAGTAACATAAGCTACCTTTTACTGCGGAAAAATGCCTCATTCCCACGGGAAAATTTGTTAACGCGGGCGGAGCCGCGGCGGAAAGCTAGTATGACATAATTCTATCTTTAGAATATATTTTTTAAATTGATTCCTCTTTAATTTTAATGCAAATAAAGAATTCCGTGTTATATATATTACTGGTATAAAATTACTCAATTTTCTCCAAAAATGTGGTATAACTTGTTAGTGATTTACGTCCTTAATTTGATAGCCGAGCCTTTTTAAATTTCGTAAAATATTTCAAGTTGAGTGACTATGTATGGGTCAATGAATTATTGAAGTAAATTACAATTACCTCTATTGGATACAAAGATTTAGTAGTGATACCCTCCCTGATTAACCATTCTGTGGTAAGATTATGTACTTATTATTATTTTTAGATTATTTAGGACAAAACTGTAATAAGTTCGATAAAGTTATAATATCCTAGTATCCTTTTTGGAATACTATGACACAAGCAACTTTCACTTACAACGCCCACTAGTGGTGAAGTAAGTTACTATGATGTAGGCAAATTAATAGTTATTTTCTATGATATTTCTTGTTTCCATTATCTCGCATTACAAGTCCGGAAAGCTTGATTAGTCAACACAAGCGTAGGTCAATTTAAAAAAAACCTGCATTATACATACATAGAAGTTTGATAATGTTACCAATAGTGTTACTAAAGATATTTTAATACAATTACCTACTAAAGAAATCCGAACCCAAAACTTATAAAGAAATTCTAACTCTGGTCAACTAAGTACTCATTCTGTTTTTTTTTTGTCTAGTTTCTCACAATATCAATGCAAACACAAGTACTCATCATACGAATGTTTGCCCTGGGCAGGATTCGAACCCGCCACCCTGTGGTTTGAAGGCAAACGTACTACCAACTAGTGGTTACTATGCCTTTCGATACGGTGGTTCCACGAAACATATTTTCAACTGAACCATAATATTTCAACAGGTTAAGTGGGTTATAATATTCTTAGCTAAATTGCAATTGATAACAGTGACAAGCAAACTTTGTTGCCGAACCTTGACCTCGTGTTGGAAAAAGTGGTAATAAAGGTACACACTGAGTGCATGACAATCTGAAATCTATATCTATGTATCTATATCTATTCTTCTATTCTATACTATAAATAAAACAGAAGAATCGGCGTGTCTGTACATTGATTTGCTTTTCAAAAAACCGATTGCAGGTGATAAAGGGAGTGTAGCTGACCGCAAAAAAAAAATCATTTTGAATAAAATTACCGTCTGACTGTCTGTTTGTACGCGCAAACTCTGGAACTACTGGACGGATTTTAATGAAACTTTACAATAATATAGCTTATACATCAGAATAACACATAGGCTACTTTTTACCGCGGGAAAATACTTCTTTCCTAAGGGAAAACCTGTCAACGCGGGCGGAAAGCAAGTTTTAATATAATAAAATATAAAATGTAATGTTTTAGCGTAAGAAGCTCTGTATAAGAAAAGGCTTTTGACTAAGAGTGGATGGGGGGAGATTAAGTTCAGTCTTTCCGTTTAATGGCTTAAACAGTTAACTGCTGGTCATTATTATCACTGTTATTTGGTCATTCAAAAGAGTTCTTCAAAGGCGACATTATTTATAACTCTTTTGGCCGCCGGGTTCATAAATTTTACAAGTAATAAAAAAATCTTCCTATCTAGTTTCTTTCCTTATTTTATTACTGTGTCTAAACAATTCAAAATGTTTTATTCGAAATAAGACTACACAAATCAGTTTTCGACGTCTTTTAATGAAGTTACTAAGTCTAATCTATCAGCAAGCTTGTTCTACTAAGCTAACCAACAAGCTTTAGTTTACGCAATGCTTAAACTTCTGACACGAAGAACAAGAACTACAAAGGAATAGAACTACAAATACAAACAACAAGTAAACATGAACAGGTATCATTTGTTGTTTTTGCGAAACGAAAATACCTTAATGGGGTATATTTAAAATTAAAATGGCTTGAGACAAAATGACTAAGTTCAAAAATAATATCCTCAATCTAAATTTGTAATTTTAAACCTTCAGAAAATCTTACTGAACGACTAGGAAGAGTAGGAAATAAATGGTTATCTCTACTAGACATAGTTAATAACTCATACCCACCGAGGGGCTCAAGCCTATCCTGATATCGGGGTGAATAGACCTTAGTCGACCACGCTGACCCAGTGCAGGTTAGTTAACTTCACACACAACCTTGAAATTACTTCGCAGGAGTGTGCAGGTTTCTTCATGACATTCTCCTTCATCTCAAGAGCGTCAAATAAACGAACATATTAAATTTTAAAATCGGAAACACATTTCGTTCGTGCCGAGACTTGAAACCGCAGCCTTCTGAATGGAAGTTAGCCACTTAGCCACCGATACGCTCTACTACAAAAAATACTCGTGTACTATATAGACGTAGTGATAAAATAACTGCAATATCTCTTGGCAGCGTACTAATTAATCATCTGGCAGCAAATCAACGGCCACTCCAGTTTCCGAGGGCGGCAACTTCCTCCGGACTATCTCACGGCTTATCACTTTCCTTGCAATTCATAGCTTTCTTTACCAACCAGTTTAAAAACAACATTTTAAATTATTCTATATAGTTTTCGAACAATTTGCTTCTGCCCAACAGAGACAAAATTTTGTTCGAATAAAGCGGGAATGATATTTTTAAGTTATTATAGTATTAAGGAATTTTTAGATGATAATTACTTCGCTCGTAATTTTAATTGGCGTAAGGGACAAAATGGCAAAATGAGTTTTTTTACATTTAAGGGATTTATTTATTTATTTTGAAACATTATTATATATTGTAACTAGCTGTCCGCCCACGGCTACGCCCGCGTTCATTTTTTTTTTTTTTTTTTTTTGTGGCGATGAAAAATAGATGTTGGCCGATTCTCAGACCTACTGAATACGCTCACAAAATTTCATGAGAATCGGTCTAGCCGTTTCGGAGGAGTATGGAATCGAACACTGTGACACGAGAATTTTATATATAAGATATTAACAACAATGTGCTCTGTTGCGATATTTCGTGCCCTACCAGGGTGTCAGTCACTACAAAATGTATTATAATTTTTAAGACCTTTATTTATATCCCTTGTGACTTGCAATTAATCATTTTTGATTTTCATTAAGAATGGCCCCTTTAGCCCACAATTTTACAATTATTTTCCCTCGTCTGAATAATTCGAAAATTTTAAACATTTTGTTCGCGGCTGGTATTGAACTTGCACTTGATAGGAAGAAACAGCTTCAGCCACTACACCACCGTCGCTTTCAATCAAACTAGATTTAACATTATGTTATGAACTTAAATATCTTTCTTAATAGTTATTGACAGCACACAAGGTCCTTTTATTCGCGGTCCACGGAACCTTGGGTTGATTGTGACTTGCTATTGGTTAATGATACCTATTTAAATAATAGGTTGAGACATAGGTTTGTAACGGCTTGTTAAAAGAAACTATTAATTAACTGTCTAAAGATCACAAAAGTCGATAAATAAATCGCAATGTAGATCCACCTGAATAGAAACATGCGAATTGTACCTTCTCTAAAATATTGCACAGACGTTAAAAATGATTTTGTAAAATCTTACTCCGAATAAAAACCTTTTGTTTTTTTTAGTATAATCTGTAGTGTTAGGAAACTACGTTTGGAAGACAATATGCTGGATTACTCATCATCATCATAATGATTTCAGAGATATCCATTGCTGGACCGATAGTTCTTACTTACATACTAATAATATTACCATCATCATCAAATACATTTAAAAAAATTGGTAAGCGTGCCGCCAAAAACTAGTTTTACTTATAAAAAAATAAGTGAAATAAGTTCAAATATTTTTGTCAATAGTATTTGTAATTGTTTTATTAGGAGATATTGTTTATTTTAAAATTATTTTGGTCTTATGGCGTATGAATTCTCAAAAAAGAAAAGTCATTGACACATTCATAGCAGATAATTGACGCCGAGAACAGCGAAACAAGGCACTGCTACGCACGCGGCGCTTTCGTCATGTGCTTTCGTTCGCGTTCGCTTTAGGCTTCATTCACACTGCTAATAGCAGCAAACTTAAATAAATAACTATGTGTATATCTCACACACGACTATCTGACCCCAAACTAGGCATAACTTTTAGTATAGGTGTCAGACAGCTGGTATACATAAATATTTATAAACTAGCTGCCCGCCCGCGGCTTCGCCTGTATTTTTTTTTGTGAAAGTTTCCCGCTGGCGTTAGATATGTTCCCGTGGTAAAAAGTATTTAAGATGTTGAACGGGGATATATGGTACAACCTTGCAAAGTTTCAAATAAATCGGTCAAGCAGTTTCGAAGTTTAACCCATATAAACAAACAGAGAAACAAAAAAAGAAATGGATTTGTTATATTTCATTTCTTTCTTTTTTTCATTGACCTATGCTTATGTCGAAAAGGTATGACCAATCAAGCTTCACCAGACGTATTATTACTTCCTTGCTTTGAACAAAAACACGACCCAGTGCATGAAACCAGTGATAAATTAAAGAAAATAGTTGATGGCAACTGCCAGTGTGAATAGAGTCTTAGAATCGGCGCGGGCGCACAGGCGCGGCAACCTTGAACGATTTATGTCTCAAGCGATAAGTGTGTTAAGAGATGAGCGATTAGAGAAACAGATGAAGTACAATTTTATTTTTATCGTGTATTTTAATAACATAGATTTTGGAAAAAGTTGCTATTTAAAAAATGCTGTGTATCTTCTACATTAATGTACTTAAAAAATAATCTTACACTCACTTTTCTTTCAAGAATCTTTCAAAAACATTTGACCACATGTCATGTAGTAAAAGTAAATTTATAAATCGTTTACGACTAGGTATTATATTATTTAATATGTTTAAAATTCATGTCCATTATCATAAAGTTCCATGAGAAAATCAAGAGCTTAAAAGGATTTTAACCACGTTTTTTTTATTTATCCTCTAAGAGGATTTTATTTTTAACATTTCACGACTATCGTTTGTACTTTAAACCATACCCAAAACGTTATATCAGCTCCGTTATACATTACATTACAGAAAGCTGGTTTGGACGAAAGTGACACCGAAACACTTTCCCCGGGTCCTTACCGCTATTATGACAAAAATGCATCCGAAAGTGATCGGATATGTATGTCTGTGGATAATCTCTAAACTTAATGAAAGTTAGAAAGTGCAGAGGTATGTATATTGCATTATTTAAATTTGTATTGCATTAATTTTTGCATATGGTTTGGACATAGTGTAGTGACTTTTACAATTTAGGTAAAAACGAAACGGTTACATTATAAAATACCGTTGAATATCGCACTACTAAGTACATAGCAAATGCAATTAGATTGTTCATCACACGAAGGTATAAATCTCAGCCATAACACCTAAGTAAGGAAAGTGTACAAACAGATAAAGTTTTTTAAGATTAATGAATTATTAAAATATATCAACAAAAAAATTGTGCAGGAATAATAAAGTCGGGATTTGAACACTGTGTCACCCACACAACGTCTATGAAAACTAATATAATTGAAACTACTTAGACGCAGTCAGCTGGCAAATTGATCAAAATGTATGTACCTACCTAGATCAAATATAAGTGGTCGAATTCAGTCACGATTTAGAACGGATAATCTATAATGGTCAAATATATCTGTCATTGGGTATCAGATTGATTGTAATGTGTGATCCGAACTAAATTTTGTAATAGATAATGTATTCTTAATTGAAAATTCATGAAGGTTAGATTATGATGATCCTTTTACTGTAAATACCTAAATAGCTCTAATCCTAAATGATGCAGAACGAAAATTATGCTCCTGATTTAGGTTGATTTATAAGGCTCTAGTATTTAACTAAGCTTTTCAAACTTTACTCAACTCATTATTTATTCATATAAAATATGAATCAGTGATTGTTGCACTACAAATAGAAAAAAAAGATATATATTCTACTATAACTATAAGTTCTAATATTGTTATTTACTTCTGAGTTATTTCGATTTCATTCTCATAGTAATATAAATTTTAAAATTGAGATTAAATGTATAACTTTACAAATTAATAGAACTAGTTATTTTAAATAATAAGGCAATTAAGAACTTTTGAGATATTAAAAATCTAATGTATTATAATTTTTATAAATCATTATCTACTTTTAGGCTAATTTAGAGCAAAACTAGTACAAGGTTATAACAACAGGATTTCCTACATTACTGAATATTTACTCTCAAACATGAATATGCAATTTTCTTAATCCATTTGATTTTAACATTTATTTGTTTTCAGTAGGTGATCGGAATCGGCGTTTTTATTTGTATTTTTTTTTTCTTATTTCCATTTTACCTAACATACATTATAACTTAGTGGTAATCTAGTTATTCTCAAAAATTACACCGAAATCCGTACAATAGTTTCGTCGTGACAGTACAACAATGAAAACTTCAATCCGTCACAATTCACTTTGTAATATAAGTAAGATATCAAGACGTATTTTTTTTATTGTCTCTAGGAGTAAAAATCTTGAATTGCACATAACTTGGCACGCTCTTGCTTGACCGATGCGTTGGTCGATACGCTACAAAATCTGTTAAAAGAGCAATGTCTTACGCCTCCTTCGTTCTTTCATTTTTTTCTTATCTTAACACATTCTGATAACTTCTGAGCATCTAAACCAGGCTACCTCCTCACGCCCCTAGAGATTGCAATCTGTCATATACAGTAGAGTGGTTTCTTAGTTCTGCGCATGATCCTCGCCTGCGCACCGTGACGTCACGACGACGCATGCACACCATATTTATATCTAGATCTGATGGAGATCGGATAGACAAACTCCTGTTCTCATGTACATGAATTCATATCATAATTACTAGCTTATTCCCATACCCCAGATTGCAAACGTTTATTAATTAGTTCTTTTTATATTATTTATTTGCAAGGAATACTGAATTGGTATTTAGATATCAAATACCACGCTCCTAAATTAGCGTTATATTTTACTGTAAGATAAAGAAGAGCGGGCTCTTCTGCCATAGGCATTCTTATGCTTAAAAGAAGGACTCTGCCACTAGCTTCGAAATCGTGATAAATTTATTTTTTATTTTTATTTTCATAAGAAACTGCTTAACACACAAAACATAAAATAAAAAAAATAAAAGATGAGCAAATAAAATTATGTGCGAGCGCGTTGATGTCTTTTGTATGATAAATTCAAAAATCGATGAGTTTTACTAACAGTTGAATAGTTCAATCGATTTATGCTAAGCGTCTGTATTTCAATTGAAACTTGTAAAGAAATTACAGTTGCTTACAACTTAATCTCTAACACTAATCTGACCAAACACAAGTTGCTCTAAATCTTTTGTAGGAAAAATTACAAGTACTTGTTTAACGTTTGCTAGACAGGTGCTTAGCACCTTATTAGTTGACAAGTAAAATAGCCTTCAGACAAGTTTATAAACAAAACAATGAAAAGAAACCATGTTATGCAAGTCTAGTCTGGCCTAAAACCGCAGTTTGTAGTATAACCTAGTGCTTAAGTACTAAAAATTCGACAAAGATATTTCTAGATATATCTAGGTTATAACGAATTGCTCTTTGTGTCTAAATGCAATGCAGCATGTATTATGCTAATTTCCAGTAAGGTTTTCTTTTTAAAAATAAAGTGCATTTTGACCCATAAAATAACACTTATTATATTACATTACAAACTCATTACCTGCTAAACCTTGGTGAAATAATAAAGTTTTATTTTACAGTCTTATAATTTTTATTTAATAGTCTTGTACCAGAGCTAAATCTTAAACATGAACCGCGAAACTTAACAATTCTTAAGGAATTCAAAGCGGCAAAATTACCTAAAAAGTAAAATATTAAAATGTCTTCCATCCACATCTAGTTACATTTTCAGGTTTTAAATAATGAAGTTAAAAATAAAAATAATGAAGTGTGTTCTTTTGATTTTATGTTTATAATTAATATGTAATGTTATACAGTAATGAAGTTACCAAATTACTCTCAGTGTACAGCTGTTATTGAATAAAAAATGAATAGCAACTTTCAATATACCTTTGTAAGACACTTTAGGTATTATTGGTATCATCAATATGACAGAAATGTTGCCAAATCATTGTTCTGTAATTGAATGGACGATCTCTCAGCTGTATTAGGTTATGAAGTAAGTAAGTAAGTAAAAACACTTTATTACACACAAAAAATAGCTAACATAAAAAACAACACTGGAGAACATAATGTGCAAAGGCGGTCTTATCGCTTGCAGCGATCTCTACCAGACAACCTTAGGGTAAAGGACACTCAAATGAGCAGGCCGTAGTTGTGCAGTGTAACATACAACAGAAATTATTAAAAAAACCAAATATTTAAAATTTACCTACATATACCTATAAATGAAATAGATCTTAAGAAGAATGGAGTTATAGCGTAACAATTAGGTTGTTCTAAAGTATCTAGCATCTGTTATGAACGGATGTTAATACCTATTTATAAATTATTTGTCAATCATATAATTGAATTGAACTCGTATGTAATAATTTAATGCTATTGATATTTAGAACAAGCCAGGCAGGCAAACCAAAGTCACCGACATAGCCCGAAATATCGCTAAACTTAAGTGACAATGGGCTGGGCACATTGCGTGTAGAACCGACGCGCGACGGCCGTTGGGACAGAAAGTTACTTGAATAGCGGCCGCGCGCCGGAAGAAGTACGAGTAGTGTGGGGGCCCCCCACGAGGTGGACCGAAAATTTGGTGAGGGTCGCGGGAAGCCGCTGGATGGGGGCAGCGCAGGACAGATCGTTGTGGAGATCCCTTGGGGAGGCCTTTGTCCAGCAGTGGACCCTTTGGACGTCTTTCGACTAGATGATGATATTATATAGAATAATCCCAAAAAAAGATTGAAACAAAGAATTTATATTATATATCGCTATCTAACCTAGTCTGAGTTTTGAAATCTGGTAGGTACCATTTTCAAAAGCGAAAGTTTCTGACTGATGTTTGTTACTTCTTCATGCAAAAAGTACTTTACGAATCTTGTATAAAGCTTTCCAACGTTATTGTTTTCAGAATCTTATAAATGACTAATTACCACTTACAAAAATATAAAATAAATTAATATAACCAACAAAGAACCATTAACAATTACGAGTATCGAATATTTTTAATCTGATATACTTTCATCGATTTCGACCGGTCTGTCTATCTTTTTTACTAACCGTACTGACAATGCAACCAACATTGAAACTTTAGTCACAGCACTTTAGATTCAAAAGCAGTTTAATTTCATGCAAAAACTGGTCAAATCGATTCTATAGGTGTAGCCCTGAATAGCCCTTGGTTACTTAAAGGTGCTTAGAGTACGTGATAGAAATCGTTTTCCATTTGAATAGGATAGTGTTGCCAACTTTTGCGACATGCAAAAGGCTAAAGCAAGTCTATTGTAAGAAATTTCGTGAATAAAATCAATAATTTCATATTCATTAGACAGATTTTATAGGCATAATATTTGGAGCTGCTACAGAGAGGTTAGAAAGCCGAGCTTCGGAGGCTTACTATTTCCTATGCTGTCATTTCACATAAATCTTTATTTTAAGAGCTTAGTTCGAATAAGCGAAGGATGTTGCTCTAAACAGCCACAGTACAGGACATAAAACGGGACCAGATTGAAATCACGTTGTTATTCGTATTTACATACTCACTATTTGTTTTATTCTGCCATCTGCTGGAAGAAAGTATTGTTTTAATTTGGATCAACTTATACCTAAAAGAAAATATAAAGATGTACTGTCCTAACAGCCCTTGTACGTAGCCTAGTGATACAACCTTGCCTTGGAGGTCCCGAGTTCGATTCCCTGTGTCAACAGTACAGTCAGTCGACAATACAATTTAACTTTTACAGTTGAGTCGCGATGTGACTTAAGGCGCCCTGAAATAAAGTTCAGCAATTGCTAAATCCTTTACTCAATAAAACTGTGTAAGCTTATGCGTAGGATACACGAAATGCAGGTGCTTCGCCGAACAATAAGACAACTCAACAGGTTGTATTGTATGTTGAAGACTAGTTAACGCCCACTGCTCTGCTTTCTTTCCATTACAAATGAATCGACTAATCCATCTGATTTGTTCTTGCTTAATCATTCATTTATTCATTAATTACAGTCGCTAAGTTCTTCCTATCAATGGATTGCGAAAGTTCATTTTGTGAAGACGATTTTGATAGATTTCGTAAATACTAGGTTTTGTAAGTATTTATAGGTAATTTTGTATAAAATCTACTAATTTTATTTGATTTTTATTACTTCTAATGTTATTTTATGTAATTTTGTACTACTGTACTACGTAAGTCTGAATTATATTATTTGATTTTATTTTTCTTATTTTTTTATTGTCACGAGTGGACTGACCCAACGCTAACGTATCTAAATAATACAAGACTGTATAAACAAGTGTTTAACATGTGCGTAACTTTTTTGTGTTAAGGCCTTTAGTGTCTTTATTATACCTCGATAATATACCTGTTACTTGTAACAAATACTTCCAGTATTAAGTAAAAGTGCTGTTACCGCACGTAGTACGTGACGCGGTAGGAGAGCCATCACGACGCCGCAATCTCGGAGATAATAGCTACATCACAACATTTCCAGCCAGGAGTATTGACTCGAAAATTGTATGCTTCAAGTTTTCTAACCATCCTAAGACTTAGGCTAAAGCTTCAATTATACAAATCTGTGATTGATGCGTTAAATAGTAAATATTTATTGGTAATTTTATAGTAACATGACCTTAAATTAAAAGTTTTAAAAACCCCCCGCTCAAAACCGTTACTTGATTCTTTCAACCACTAGAAGTGGAAGAAAATAGCAAATAATCTTCAAATGGCTGAAGTTATTTTCTTGGATCATAAGAATAATCGCGATTGTGACTATTGCTAACAAAAAAAAAATCTAAACGGCGCATCTGTTTAGGAGCTACAACAGACAGACCCACACGTCGAAATTTTAACACCACTGCTCATTTTCGTCGGGGGTTAAAAATACGATAATTTTCAAAAGAAAATTCTCACACGAGGCGACTCAAGAAAAATATAAAGTTAGTGTGGGTAGCAGTATTCACCAGTTTAATTAAAACAACTGTGATCCTCAACCCGTATAAAAAGCGTTGGAGTTGTGGCAAGACCTTCATTCCTAGGGTGAAACCTTACTCTTCGAGTGTATGTAAGTTATCTATACCATATGATTGTTTTTTTTTTTTTCATTAAATAGGCTCTGAAATTACTAAACTGATTTTTAAGAAACTTGGTACAAAGATAGTGTAGACTTTGGGAAAGGACTAAGGCTACCTTTTACCTCGGAAATATTCCTTATTTCTATGGGAAATACGGTTAGCCGTTGAGTGGAAAGCTAGTCTTAGATAAAACATAGTAGAGATAAAAAGGTTATATCACGTGAGGAGCAAATAAAGTGAAGTGCACTTATTTGTTCAAATAAAAGAAGGTACTTTCACATAACGATGTGCAACGAATTTCGTGGAAAAATAAAGTTCGACAAGTACAAATCAAATAAGCTACCTGCATAATGCACACTCATTCAAGTACCTATTATAGGAATAAATATTACACGATATTTTTGAGAAAGATAATATATTTATCTACATCCTTGTTCTTAATCTATAGCTATTATAATCTCAGCCGTTCTCAGCCTATATAATATCCCACTGAGGGGCCTAACCCAAAATCTACTCTGACTCAGGGTGAGTAAATAGACCTTAGTCGACCATGCTCTCCATGCAACCCAGTGTGGGTTGGTCAACTTCACTCACACAACCTTTTTTTTCTTCGCAGGTGTGTGCAGTTATCCTCACGATGTTTTCCTTCACGAGTGACGAATATAAGAAGGTACATTATTAATTCGAAAATTGGAAACACATACATGAACCCGCACCTTCGAATGGAAGGAAACGGTCCTAGCCCACAGAACACTATTACTCCTACTAGCCACTCTACTATGACTATCTAAGTTATAATAGGTAGAACGTCGATGACCTAGTCTCATAATATTATATTTTGTAAATAACTCAGCAGAGCATAGTACAAAATTTCTACTAAAACAGTTTACAATAGACCATAGCTGGACTAATAATTCCTTGTTTATTATTATCTATTACACAGAAAATATCAAATCTCTCACAAGCACAGCAACGTGATTTCAACATGACAAAACAGAACACAGGGACATATCCATATATCTTCTCAAACCTGAAGCTTCGACCTTAAATCTTTGACATTTCCAACATGTTCCCCTACACCACACCAAATTAGTGTTCTGTTTATTTCTCCTATATTTACATCTAATTTAAATTTTCCTTTGGTAGCTAAGTGAGTCAGACAGAAGGTTACGAAACCAAAACTTTGCGTGGCGAATTGTTGCAGTAGTTAGGTATTTGAAGTAACTTCCGTGATAATATCCGTACGCGGCCAGATGCAAAATTTCAATAAATTTAGATGCAAATTACCTGCTAAGTTTGTAGTAGTTACCTACAAGTAAGTACTCGTAATCTGCCAAATGGAATGAATATTTTTATCTACTCTAACGAACCGACCTGGCGAAAATCTGGTGAGGGTCGTGAGAAACCGCTGAATGCGGGCAGCACAGGACCGTTCGTTGTTGTTGGGATGCCTTTGTCCAGCAGTGGACTGAAATGCTGATAATAATGACGATGTAAATAAAAACAAAATCAGACCCTGAAAATTTGTAACGCCATAATTGAAGTTTTCAGATTCGTTAAATTGATAATTATACAAAGTTTTATAACTTTAACTACATTGTTCTATTTAAATATGGACATAGCCTCTAGAAATGCTATTTTCCCTTTGCAGATACAGTTTCAGGTTGACATAATGACATATGAGATACGTGACAAACTAATGGAAAGCATAATTATAAAAAAAACTACAGTTAAAATTGTGCTAGACATATCTCTACAAAACTGCCGTCCAAATGAAAAACGAAGTTGGCTTTTTTAAATTTCTGTATTAAATAGATATTGTACAGTTTTGCGAATAGTCCCTTATTTGTCTATCTAAAGCCTTAAGCAAATAAATGTTATTATTTCTAGTGGATCTCTTCACGAAACTGTACTGTATAATAGTAAATAAAAAAAGAAATGTTCGAACTACATTTTTCATTTGGACGGCAGAAATGCTATTTTACTATTACCTATATCAGTACCAGGTTGACAGGATGACGTAAGAGATATGCGGTCAGACCACTTCAACTAATGCACTTGTACAACCCGGAGATGTGATATTTTTACATAATACAGATATTCCACTCTTTCATCATCATATCTTACATAGTAGTAACTAGTAACCACTCATGAAGTTGTATTTAATTAAAGGTAAGTAAGCAACGCAACGGTATGTCGCCCGCATGCATCACGAAAGATGGGCTAAACTGGCTACAGATTTTATACCAGAAAATGGACGCCGACGACGAGGCAGGCCTCGGAGACGTTGGCGGGACGACTTGGACGCGTACGATACGGACTGGACCACAAGTGCGCTTGATCGTGATGCATGGCGTAATGGAGGGGAGGCCTTTGCCCAGCAGTGGGAAATAAAGTAGGATATTAAAAATAAAAAAAAGTAAGCAACACTTTATTGTAAACACACAGACATTCAAAAATTCACCTTAATAATTCGACATGCAACGCAAGGTGAAATATTCAAATGACTATTTTGTAATAATAATAAAATTAATAATAATATTTATTTGCTAGAACACATGTGAAGATTTTACAGGGTTTTAAATTGAATATTACAGTAACAATATATTATGTCTATTATATTTATATTTAGTCTAAAACAGGTAGGTATATTTAAAGTCAGTTCAAAAATTAGGGAAATAAAAAAAATGTTTGTCAGAAATCTTTGGACGATCGAAACTCTTTAGTACTATACATTTCTCACTTATTTATTAACCATTGCTTAAGTATAGGAAAAGCGATTTATTATTATTATATCGTTTCCGAGAGATATTCTTTGGAAAAGTTGTTCTAAGCCATCACTTACACTCTGTATATAGCTTAACACTATAAATTCTGTGATTACACGGTCAGTCTAGATTGAGATCCGTTGATCGTAATCAGTGATCTTCATCTAGATTGACTGTGCAATGTGTTGGATTGACGGATCGCGACATCGGATCATATATTATTTAGATATTTTGAAATCCATCAATCTGGACTGCTGATTGTGTAATGGCCGCCATAAAAGTAAGCTCATTTTACACAAAGAATAAAAATAAATGAAATTAAAATAATCGTATTAGTGTTTACATAATATTTCAATTATATACGTAATTTTGGCTGGCAAAATTATGATCAAAGCTTTCTCAAACGCCAACTGATCGTTCACGAGAAAGCTTTTAAATTGTAAAAGAAAGTGTACAAACATAAAATACGAAACAAAAGAATCAAGTAATAGATTTTACTACACTCAAACCTTTTGTACAACTCAATTTTATTTGATAGAGCAGTGAATACCTAAATGATGAATATTGAAGTGTGATTCTTGCTCGTCTATATTAATGGACCACCCACAGTCTACTCATTGAATACCTCTTTTAAATCAACTTACACTTGTGTCGAAAAATTTACGTACTAAGCTTCACCGGACTTGCGGAGGAGTGAAGTTGAGTCTACCCTGAAGTAGCCATATTATATCAACGAGTCTGGACTGGAGGACGCTTAAGGCAGCCTTGGACCACGGCCTAGTTAGTTCAAGCGCGCCTATTTTGCCTGTTGTGCAGGATAAACCACAACTCGAGCCACCCAATCTCCTCGAAGAAGCTCAGCAACCCGCCTAATTTGCCAGCGTCCCCAGGCCACCGTCTATAATAAACCTTAATACAATCAGGTGCACAAATAACTTACACCCCTAAGAAATAGGTCTAAAATTCTCTCTGCAGCGCCTTACCCGTGAAAATTTTCTATTTACTAGTTCCGCGAATAAAATATCGTGAGGAAACCTGCACACACCTGCGAAGTAATTCAAAGGTTGTGGGTGAAGTTGAGCAACCCGCACTGGGCCAACGTGGTCAACTAAGGCTGTGACTGAGGCCTAATCACTCTGGTTTCAGGTAGGCTCGAGCCCCTTGGTGGGGTCATATATCTCTTAACAATATGAACGACCACTAACACTTTTAGAGATAATAGTGTGTTTTTAAACACGTATGTATGTAGTAATAAAATTGTATGAACTAAAGTATCCAATAAAAGTTCAAGTTCAATATCGTTGGGCACGGCAATTGGAAACAACAATCGCTACTTTAATGTATTCCGGTGATTGGAACTGCACAATAAGAGTCACTAGAGTGAGTAAGCAATACAACAAGGCACTAGAGTGAATGAGTAATAATATGACAGTAACCGTTCCAAGTGTTAATGGAGTAATTAGCAATAACATATTGGATGCAAATGTGCCGTGAAATCCATTTTAATAATATAAATAGATAAGTGTTTTTACTGTGGGAAATAGTATGATTTCTGTTTATGTAAATATTATATGGTGGCTACTTCGATAAAAACTGTTATTGCGGGCAGAGCTGCGGGGCAGAAAGTTGTCTCATAGAAATATTAGTCGCATCAAAATACTATGAAGTAGCATAATAGTGCATAATGTACTAAAACTTGATATAAAAGTGTCATAAGACGATAATTTATCACCGTTATTCTACCATTATAAATCATTTAGTACTATAGCGCACGCATAATATTGACCGCTTAGGTTAGAAGCTGAACTACTACCACAGAAGAAAATAATACTACTAACACAGAAAAAAATAATAGAACTAAACTACATTCTATAACGACCACTGCTGGACTAAAATCTCTCCATGATAAAGGAGATGTTGCCCTTATCCCTACGCTTGGGAAGTTAGGTTAGGGATAGTAGTTGATACTGATTGATTACACAGGTGAAGTCTGTTACCCATTCCCTGGGTATTGGTATATCTTTTAGTCGCCTGTTACGACACCCACAAGAAGGGTATAATAGGAGATAGGTTGGTCCAATTGTCTATTTGTTATTTATTACCAAAATGATTCGATTCGACCTATTGTTATACCTTGCTACATATAGATACTTATTAGGATTTTAGATTAAACATATGCACGCCTACTCGAAAGTATAAATAAGGAAGCGTTGCAGTATTAATGGTAGATAATAATAGAGAATGACAAACCACTTCAAACGTCCCGCCAGAGACTACGTCATCCTTTATTTATTTATTTATATAGTTTATTGTACACATAAAAGGTTGACATTTTAGACTTGTCTGTTCTTTGTTAAATTCAAGGGTCTTAAGTACTACCGTTGATCCTTGGTAACAATACAATGTCCATGGACAGTATTCAAAATGACAGATGAGGAATATGTCTCTTCAGTTCTTGCTGAGCTGAGCTGAGCACCTACATCCAGACTAATAAAATAATGCTACTGACAAACACAGTTGTTATAATAGCTATCACAAAATACAACACGATAGTCCATCACAACGATTAAGCACAATAACCGATGGGAAAAACGAACAAAATGTCACCATCAAACAAACAAGATATTTAAATAACTGTCTGTTAAATAAACTTTCCCTTTTAGTAAACAATTTACCTATCATCAAAATCAATTCATCAGAGACTGCTTTGTAATGACATAACATCATAAAACATCCAATAGCCAGATTCAATAGTCAAACACTTGTAAATACATTTTAATAGATGGGCAAGTCATCTGCTGTATTCATTCTTCAAGTAAAATACGCGCTAATATTAAGCTCCCACCCAGGTATAAAGCTTTTACAATGCAACTGCACTTATAGAAAGACAGAGTTTTTTTTAATAGCACTTGCTTTTAGCTTTGTGCGATTGATGATGACAATAACATGACTTTGACTTTGTCAATGATGACTAAGGGATTTTTCATTAATTCAGGAGTCTAGAGAAAAAGCATTACTAATAAAATAAGGCTTATAGCACACATACTTCTTACAATACATCTCTACTTATTAAATTCCTATGAATGTTTTCATAAAGTTCGTCCTTCCTATGAAAATTCATGGAAATTTCAATAATTCATTTAATCAGATCTGTTTCAATTTTTTCACTAGTTTCATACCAAACACTTTTTTCACTTAATATATTACAACAATACATTTTTTTACATATAATTTCGTCACCAAATTTCTACCGCACTAAACAGAACAGAAGGCTGCTAAATATTTGCGAGACATATGCTAGTCAGCATAATATGATTTATAACGCGGATAAATCTGTATATATGGTGTTCTCACCCAGAAACGCCCCTGACGACCCACCAGCACTCAGGCTAAATAATGCTGACTTACAACGCGTTGAGGAGGTAAAATACCTGGGTCACGTGATAACAGCAGATCTGGATGATACGGCCGACATAGAGAGACAACGAAGGGCTATAGCTGTGCGAGCTAATATGCTGGCGAGAAGGTTTTTTCGCTGCAGTGACGAAGTAAAGAGACAGCTGTTTCTGAGCTACTGCACCAGCGTGTATACTGTGGAGCTCTGGAGCCAACACACTGTGCGCGCTATGAACCACATGCGGGTTCAATATAACGACGCGTGGCGCGCCATGTTCCGATTGCCGCGCTGGTGCAGCGCCAGCGGGATGTTCTGCGAGGGGGGAGCGCCGACCTGGCCGGCGCTGCTGCGACAGCGCAGTGCCAGCGCGAGGGAAGCTATCTTCTCCTCCACCAACTCCGTGGTCGTCGCTGCTCGATCCTGGGATGCCAGTCCTTTGCACCAGCTATGGCAAAGCCGTCATGCCCCACTCAGGGGCCCTCAATAAATCCTCATGCTTTTTATTTTTCATTTTTCATTTTAATTTTATTGTAATATTGTAATTTAATTTAATTTTGATTTGTATGTTCCTTATTATTTATGGACCACGGTCTGGAATAAAACTATTTTCATTTCATTTTTCATTTTTAAACATCCAATAACTAAACTTGTAACCATTACTAATCGTGATATAATAATATTTTAAGAGATCATTAAATGTCTAGGTTTATTTAAGAACTACCTACAGACCCGGAAGATAGTTACATTGTTGTTCTCTTACTCAGGTCACCTATTAGCTAAGTGTGCTTATGCTAGTTTTGAAAGTTCAGAGATTTATTGAAAGTGATTGGTGAGTATGGTCAGACTATGATCGATGCAAGAGATTAGAGAGACAATTCATTTATTTAAATCTTTGTAATTTGTAAGAACGCTATTGTGACTTGCGAAATTGCAGCTTCTTGGTACGAGACTTAGTCAGATAAATATTTTATGAGTCAAATGCTAGAAAAATCTACTTTCTATTTTAGGCTGGCTAGCATAAGCCAGTGGGATTCGTAGGGTCGGTCGGGTCGGTAGATATACGAGTATAACTTGGACGACCCTAAATAATCAGCCTGAACGGAAAACTTTATTGAGAATAATCCCGAAGTAGAAATATCTATCCCAGGAATGGTGAGAATATTCTCGAAAACGGCACATCACTAACACAATGTGTTATACCCTTGATGACTTAAAGATTATTGTCCAAGTAAGCTCAAAGCTTCTCTGTTTCAGCAAAGGCAAAAGTGCTTTCGTGTTTACCTGTGTCTGTTCCCCGCAGGTCACATTTCTCGAATCATTCTCGTGAAATTTCATAGACAGCCAGTTCGAAAAATACAGTTTTCTTTTTTCGAGTCACTTTTAGGAAATAAAAATATACACGCGTTTTCGGGGTCTGCCAGTATGCGTTTGATACAAATGCGTACGTAGTTTCTTTTATTTGTTGGCTGATAAAATACTAAATATTATTAAATATTTTTGTATTGTAATTTAGAACACCATTTATGCAATAAGTATGCTAAATTAGTGCTATAATTAAACTCAATAGTTATATTGATAAGTTCTAATAGTCTAGCTAGAATCATCCTCGTTCCAAATGTGTAACAAATTCTTTTAGCAGATGACCCCACTCTCTCCTTTCATGGACAAGGTTAACATTTTGAGCTCACGTTTTTA
This sequence comes from Teleiodes luculella, assembly GCA_948473455.1. NCBI lineage: Eukaryota > Metazoa > Arthropoda > Insecta > Lepidoptera > Gelechiidae > Teleiodes > Teleiodes luculella. The sequence continues at coordinate 12,610,428 of OX419591.1, read as the reverse complement.
TACGAGATAAAAGGTTAAAGTTACAGTTATAAGATTACTATTTATATTTTTAATTAACATTTCAATTAGTTATAGGAGTTTTCTGCAATCGAGATACCTACTTCCAAAAGGCCTTCGCTTACTTTGCTGGCTCAGCGATACAATATTTTTTAATAATATTGAAATATATTTATTCTATGTCTTATTTATTACAGCAAATTTAAAAAAATTCAGGTACCTATTGCTTTTTTATTGTAAAATAACATGTACTTGTTTGTGACTTTTTCGACTCCTGACTCATTTTATAGAGCCATAAGATACCAGCAAATAAGCAGTAATATCAATTTGGTATTTTCGAAAACAATAGACAACCTTTGATTGAATAGATGCATTAGATCGATCAAATTAATTAGAATGAAAATTTTCTCTAAAAGTAGTAAATGAACATTTTGGACTCAAACTAAATAAAATGCTTTAGTGTGTTACGTACCTACTGGTACATCGACGGGTTGCAACATCTTTTCCACGGACAATAGTGTAATGTGCTGACTAAGTGAAGTGACCAAAACTCGTGTGGTAACCAGGCCTTTTGTCGCTCAATCGCTGTTAGTAGCGCTAGGACGTTAGTATTAAGAATTAATTTTAATCTTAAAACTGATCAATCAAGATCATTAAATTGTAATTCTTTATTCACTTTCAATAAACGTGCACTTTTAATTAGTAATCTGCCTAGTTATTTATTCTCCTACCCACAAAATACATATTTAGTGTAAACATCTTGTTAATTTACCTTTTAAGATAAGTCAGGGTTAAAATTGTCTCGATCTGCAATCCAAGTGTCTCTAATCTACACCTTGAACTCCGACCTCAAAATAAACTATTCAAATGCACTTTACATGTCCAATATGAAAGGTTATTGCATTTTGTAACCGAGCATTTAACCTTATCTTCTATAAGCACCTGTCTCATCATAGGTAACTTTGTAATTAAATGTTCGATAAAAATCATCTTTATTTAGTTCATGTCTTTAAGCAATTGATGGCGATTTGTAGACCAGTTGCGTTTTAGACCAAGTGATACTTACACCTAATTAATGTATCAAATGTATGGGCGTCGGTGGCCAAGTGGTTAGGGCCGTTGACTTTTATTCGTAAGTACGTGGGTTTGATCATGCCCCGGCACGTACCAATGTGTTTACAATTTTCAGATTTATAAGTACAGTAGCCAGCACATATCGACTTTGAGAGCGCACGTATTCCGTAGCGGTAGGAGTGAATTTCGTAATTAGAATGTCCAACTGCATATCTGGCTTAGACGCTCTGAAATAAAAACATTGTGAGGAAATCTGCACACACCTGCGAAGTAATTCAAAGGTTGCTTGTGAAGCGTGGTCGACCAAGGGCTATTGACCCTGAGGATAGGGTTAGGGTAGGGGTATGGAAGCCCCTCGGTGGGGCGCTGTTAACAAGGGTTGATATTTGAGACTATTCGACTACAAAATGAACATAAATTCTACAAGTTCGTTAAATGAGCCCAGGATATTCAAGATTTATGGTAATTTGTATGCAATAAAAAGTAATTTAGAAGCCAATAATGATAACAATGTGAGACCGCGTATTTTGTTGCATCAAATGTTATCGAAACCACTCGAAACTAAAAAGGTGACTTCATATTAATAATTAAGTAATACCAACACTAAGAGATTTAGAATGATTTATAGGTCAACCTTCAAATTATATACAGATTACGTGACAAAGATGTCTTCGTATAAATTAGTTTTAAATTTAAATTAAATTAGGATAATTTAAAGGTTATATGTGAAGTCGACTCGTACTATAGGAGTGTAGCACTCGTATAAAAAACGTCATCTGCAATCCCCAACACGTGACCTGCTAAACGTGGATATTACCTCTTCAGAGAAGTCATGGACTATAACATTAAATTAGGGTTCGAGTCCCCACCGGGATTCGAACCTTGAACCTCCGTCACGTGAGGCGACTATTTGACCACTCGACCACAAAGGCTAAAAAAATAAAAAACACAATTTCAAGATTTCTTTAATAATGCAAGATGAATATAGTTGTGGTATATAAAAAGTTTCTCTAGCATTAAATTGCGTTTCCATCAATTATTGTTAAAAACCTTTAACAGATATAATTTGATAGTATAATTCTTAAGCGATTTCTAATTGCAACATGAATAATTAAGGCTTATTATTTATTACACAGGGAAGGGTGGTGTAGTGAACTAGACCCTTTATGGAAGCATTACTAAACTGAACGATTAATTTCTGCACCACACGCAGAGTATTAATATTCCGCTTTAATAATACAAGAGCCGAAAAACATAATAATGACCATTTATTTAAAGAATAGTATAAAAATAACATAACAATAACAAAATCTATATAATAACTAAGTCATAGCAAAACTGTGGAGTTCGAAAATCTGTACATAGAAAAAAAAAACTAAAAACCGCTTACCTTATTTATATCCCCCTTCAACAACTTAGATAGTTTTTACCGCGGAAAAATATTTCATTCCTACGGGAAACTGCACGGTGGGCGGACTGCTAGTAGAACACATCCAGATATTTAAAAAAATGTTTAGCTCTCTCAGCTTTAACAGTTTTTCCGTAGGAATGAGGCATTTTCCCGCGGTAAAAGGTAGCTTATGTTATTCAGGGTGAATGTAGCTTTCTAATGGTGAAAGAATTTTCGAAATCGGCACAGTAGTTTTTGAGTTTATTCATTACAAACATACATGCACACAAAAATACTAATCTTTTCTCTTTATAATATTAGGATGAGTATAAAAACAGCGATTCCAAAAAAATCTCAATGATCTAAAACCAATGCAAAAATACAATCCTTATTTACTTTGTAGGTTGAATCATCTAATAGTTCCTTTCTACGCTATTTTAGAGATAATCGGACCTATTAACCACTACAGTTAACTTTCTGAACCAAAGGTCTACCAAGGTTAATAAAAATAGTCGTAACGGAAGTGATATAACCAAACCAAATCAATATAAATTATCTCGTCTAAAGCATGTTTTTACTTTGACATGTTTTTTAGGTGAATTCGTTTTTGTATGAAATGCCAATCCAGGAAATATCTGGATTTCAAAATATGTCAAGTGTCATTCAAATTTATACTTTTTACGAAGGCATTAAATGTCAATTTGCAGCAACACTCGTAGCCTATGTCCTTCCCCAAGATATTAAATAAATAAGATCTCTCATAGCGTGTTAATGTCAAAATTTGGCATTCAACATTATAGGTTGATTAACATCAACGTATAGGTGAACAAATCATTGAGGTGAACGGGTATCGTAAACATTAGCTCTTTTGTCCACTCCATACTAATACTAATAACTGTGGTGAAAGAGTATTTGGCTAGCATACTAGCTTTCACCGCCCGCGCTTACAGTTTTTCCGCGGGAATGAGGGATTTTTTCGCGGTAAAAGGTAGACTGTGTGTTATCATGATGTATTAGGTATATGACTGTAATATTTTCGTTGAAATCGATTCAATATCTTTTGCGTGAAAGAGTAACAAAATTCCATACACCCATCCTCACAAACTTTCGCGTTTATAATATTAGTAAAATAAAAATAATAAATAAATAAATAAATTTTCTGTACAGAGTGTTAGTATCGACTTAGGGAAAACTGAAAGGATATGTTCAGGTAATAAATCTGATCATCTATCCCAAAGAAACATTTCTCCGGAAATAATAAAAGGTTGTGTGTGAAGTTTGCCAAACCGCACTGGGCCAGCGTGGTCGACTAAGGACTGAGAACTTTATTATTTGCATGTCATATTGTAATGACTGAGTGTGGAGAGACTTATTATTATAAACATTGTATTCAACAACATGTGTATGTACCCCATTCTATGCAAAGAAAATTATCATTATCATTATCATTATTATTATCATTATTCACCCATAAGGGAAGGTTCGGGCCCCTCGGTGGGGACAATATGGGCTGTATAACTGAACACTGAAACTATGTATCATAACCGCGTCCCTACTTTAAAGAAATACTTTTTTGGAAATAAAACCTGTTACACTTGTAATTATTACAAAAGAACACGGTATTGAGAGATCCAGTTCCAAGTGAACTTTACGCCGAAAAAAAGGCAACGATGTCTTTAGTACCGGTATAATTTCCTTTTTTCTTTATTGAAAGGGCAACACATCTCTGCTTTGTAACCTAGTAACACTTTAGCTTCGGTGATTGCAATTTTATACTAGCAACAAAAACAGAAGCAGTCATATAAGGGTTTGTCAGTCCAAAAGTACACATCAAATGCCGACCGGAACGTTTGTCTAAATATAATAGCAAATATGAATCCAATGGTTAGTAGTAGCACTATTATATGTATATTCTGTGGTAGTAGCGATTTATTTAGATAATTAGCAGTGTAGTATTATTTTTATTTTATTCGAGCTGACAACGTAGGCACTGACTGGTTTTTAACAATATTTCACACGTGATCAACGAAAACGTTTTTATATTATTTTATAAAATTAATTTATTTTAACCGACTTTAAAAAAGGAGGAGGTTCTCTCGACCCTTAGATTTTTTTCTGACTTACCATTTTTACGCAGTGAAAGTGTTAAAATCTGGTTAACAATCCATTCCACTTTATATGGAGATGGTATCAATTATAAGTTGAGTAATTTCTTGATAACTTGACTTTTCGGCTGCTCTGATCCGATGTCAGGGTTAAAACAATATCAGAATTACCATGAAAAAGCTACGTTACCAGATGCGTTTTGACACTGCATAAAAATGCAGTTTATGGAAAATTTCTTCTTACTTAGGTATTTTGTCATTTTTTGTATTAAATTGCTGACTATGTTTAACAATATCAATAATATTATTTCCATACTTATTACCGCGTAATATCCAACCTCACTAATTTTACAAAGAAAAAAAAATCCGCGAATAGAGTAGATAAAATCAATAGGACAAAAGCCAAGAGTAAAGCCGCAGGCGCAATAATAAGTTAGACATGCCACACACATAACCATCTGATTCTATACTATTTGGCATGCATGGACATACTGTTGGTATTACTACAGTACTGTTATACATACATACATATCTACATTCATAAATTAATATCTACACATATAAAAACAAGAAATAAACCAAATCTGTTATGATAAGACAGAATTATGAAATTTCAGTGTCATCTCAGCCGAAAGACGTCCACTGCTGGACAAAAGCCTCCCCCAAGGATATCCACAATGATCATCGGTTAAATTTCAGTGTCTTAAAAAAACACACAGCGTCTTTAAAATTTTATTAGACCATATTATACACTTAGCAGTGTTTCCTTATTGAAGCGGGGACGGTGGTAATTACAGCAATGAGCTTTAAAATGCACTTTTTGTTGCAACTACAAGTTCTAGATCGCTATCCAACATTTGCTACCAGAATCAACATTTACATTACGATATAATCACCCTTGACCTTTTTCATATTTATAAGTAGGTAGGTACCTATCTAAGTTATACATTAATCATAATTTAATAAATACTTATTTTTCAGGCTAACTAAATACATTTATCATTTATATTAATTGCTAAAACTTTACTCTTAATAAACACTTTAGTTAAGTCATTTCCTGATATTAAATGTCGGTTATATTTTTAAAGTCAAAGTTATTAGTTTTTCATATAGCATTTAATTACAACGTAAACTTTAATGTAGGTATAAAATCTTACTTCACTAAGTTACTAAATCAAGTTTTGTAAATTTTCACTCATTATCATTAATAAGTCCATTAGAAGTTTCTGCAGTAAAAGAAGTCAGGTAATCTGTAAGATCTGTTCGGCACTTGCCGTAATGGCTGGTGAGAGGTGAGACCACAATAAAAAATGCATTCAAATTTTCAATTCGATTTTTAAACCAGTGAGTTTTTTTATATTACCATTCTTATATGCCAGTGCTAACAACAAAACAGCAAGTCGTTAAAATTGGAGCGAACGCCGGCGTAGGGAAGTCCACGACAAGTGATGTTTAGCGAGGACATCCACTCTTCTTTTCAACGTTTTTACATACTAAAATAGATCACTTTTGTTCGAATAAATAACATAAGTGTTGCTGGTTCACATTTTTAAGGAAAAAATATAATATGTAAATGTTTGGTCGATATTGCAAAGAATGACAATTTGCTTTTTAAAATTTTCACGGTTGTTTTTATAACTATTTAGATTTAAAATGGGATTTTTACCGTGATATTTGTTTTGTGACTGTGAGTGCCCGAAGTTCTCTTCAGTCGTCCCGCGATCATGGTGCATGCAACTGAATCGAAATATCGGGCACTCACACAGAACAAAACCACAGTAAATATTCCGTGTGATAACAATTTATTTCATATTTTTTGACCAATGCTCTAGAAATATGTACACGGATGTACATATACATATGTGGATGTTACTTTTTTTCTAAACTGATATTACGTTAGTACGGTGAAATGATTCAGTACGTGTAATTGAAATAAGTTAATTGACTGGCAACGACAACAGTTTCCAAAATGACAGAATTCCAATATACATTTCGAGATTCACATACTTCTAATGTATAGAATACTTAAATACAACCATTAAACGAAATCGTAACATAAATCTACATGCAACGTAATTTGAAATGCGAAGGTTGAATCTAGCTCATAAAATTTATCCTATATTAGAGACGCTTATCTAACTAATAAAAAAAAAATACTGTCAGATGACAACTTTGTCAATCTTAAATCGGTATTCGTCAAGTTTTGATAAATATTTAAAAAATCATATATTCTTTGACATTTCGCTAAATTCTTAATTTTATTCTTGAGAAGCCTCTCTTATTAATTAGTTTTGTTGATCTAGATCTAAAATTAGTACTGGCATTTTTGACATTTTTCTTAGGATCTCGAATAACTCTTCTTCAAAATAAGAAACCCTTAGAGAATAAATATACATAGAGCACGCGCATCGCTCCGCTGCCTTTATGTCAAGCGTAAGCAAATTTTGGCAGATTTTGTATGGGCTGTGAAATCAATAACATTTTTCTTTTTTGATTTGTTTCTCAAGTCATGTTTGCAACTTATCACTGCACATTTCAAAATGTTCTCCTATTCAATTTCTTATTTTCACCGGGAAAAATAATCAGTTCCGACAACCATTTGATACTAAACGAACGCGCTGATGAAGATATTCGGACTGTTCATATCCGTGCTTACGGTTCATACTCGATTAGGCGTACTCTATCCCTCCCAGAAAATTTTCTATTTATACTCTAAGAAGAAACCTTTTTTCCAGTTATTTTTAGTGATAGTTTTTCTATCCTTTGCCTAAAAGTTAAAAATTGAAAACTCGACACTGGCACACAGTTTACTAGTGCCATAAAACAAAAAAAACTCTAAAAAAGTCACTGAATTTAATCTAAATCCAAACTCATACATATGTACCACTAATAATAATAAGATTTATTTTTCTTCCTCAACTATACACGTAAAACTGATTCTTATAGCCTACGTGAAAACGGCCATGTCAAGTAAAATCAAACTCGATAAAGCTACAAGTCTTCCGCATTCCCCACACATGCGTACGAGTTGGCAACGATTTGCTCTGATTCAGACAGTAAAGTAATTTGGTAAAGTATTTAGCACTTGATGAAACATTGTACTTACACGAATTAGCGTTCTTATTTACAATGTAATTAGAAGACAGGTAGGTACTTACATCAACTTACATGACACCCTTCTTGCTTTTTTTATTGAACAAATGGCAATCGTATTACGAATTCAATCTTTTTGGAGATTTGTAAAAATGTTCAAGATTTTTTAGTAATAAATACATCTTTTAGATAGTTTTTTCTCTGGCGATATGAGGTCAATGACAGACTTTATATATCCGGATGTTCATGTTAAAGCCTGTGGCTTTTTTATGTATTAAATTAATGCTTTGCGTCAGTGCCTTCCGAAGCAAGGAACCATCTTGCTTTAAGAACAATTAGACAATCAGAGCTTTACAATATTGTAAGTCTCCATAGAAAATGAAACCTCGACACCAAATAACAACTGAAGCCGATTTTAAATTATACTTATATAAGTGGATATATTAGGTATGTTTGTAAGTTTGAACACTTGTTCTCCTATTACTACTGAGTACTGAACGGATTTGGATGTTTGGAATGGATATCGTCTATAGCCTACAAACATATAGCCTTGTTCTTAGTGCGGGAAATCCAGAGAAATCATGCAGAAATATTCTTAAAGATAATATCAAATGAATAGTCATTCTAAAATTGTATCGACCAAATAATCGTACAAACGTCAAACCAACTGAACTTTTTGTGCATCTTTTTGATACCAGCAAAAAGTATTAAATAAAAATATAAAGTGCAAATAACCAGAACATTTCCCTTCCTACTGACATATCCGTATAGTTTCGTATTTGCATAAATATATAGTTAATAATAGATCACCAGACGCACGCAACAGTGTCATATGAAACTTAACTAGCGTGGATAATGAACAATATACTACATACATACCTATATTTACAGTAATACTATTATACTTCTGTAAGAAACCTTCACGCACCTTCAGTCACGTATTTATGTATAAAATACCTTATACAAAATATAAAATTCTGTATACCTTAACCCTTTACATAAAGGCAAAACAACTTTATAAAATGCACTCGTTTTCGACTCTATGTTCAGGGTATAAGTTTAAAATTAAGATGGCAATATAGTGGCCACTGCCTTGTAAGATTTAATTTTAAATCATAGCTTGGTATATTATGTTGATGAACCCTTGCTGACGTATACATACATAATATACGTATACGTGACTGTACAAAAAAAATGTTGTGTGTTAATTCGACCCACCCGCAATGGGCCAGCGTGGTCGACTAGGGGCTATAATTTCAGCCTGATTCAAAGTCCCCTTGGTGGGGGTATAAATATGGTCTGTTAATGATGATTCTTTGATTGTGCATACTCGCTTGTGTCGCAAAGTTGACGTATCAAGCTTCACCGGACTTGCGTGATACACGCATTACCCAAGATAGGCTTATTTTCCTATGGACATGTAAAAATAATTAGACCGAAATTCGCTTGAAATTGCATTATAAACAAACAAAACTGACAGCTGACTGCCTTTATCGCTTTCACTGTTTCAAACTAATTTAATTATATCAATCTAAACAATGAATCATCTTAGTCGACCGTACTTACAATGTTACAATACATTAACAGTATCGTAGAATTTGATAGTTGTTTTCTTACCTGAAACAAGCAAAACGAGGATTAATTTTATATAAAAATATCTTATTGTAACTGCTAACACAAGTTATTCTTACAGTAAATGAAATTGTCAATCACTACAAAATCAAATTGGTTGTAACAAGCTTGCAATTTTTTAACCGACTTCAAAAAAGGAGGAGGTTCTCAATTCGACGCGTATGTTTTTTTTGTGTGTTTGTTATAAGATATCTCCGCCAATTGTGAACCGATTTTCAAAATTCTTTTTTTAATCGACCAGGTTTACTTGCAGGGTGGTCCCATAAAAATTTCGCTAAGAACGGATGATTAAATTTGAAGATATGAGGAAATAACACCTCAATTGACGATGCCGCTATACCCGATCGGTAAATTGTTTTGGCAATATCTCGGATTCTTATCAATCGATTTCAATATTTTTTTTGTTTTATAGATAGAACTTGTACTCAAAATGGTTTCATATAAATTTGGATTATATCTGATGGCGGAGTAGAAGATTAAAACGAAAACTCTTCAATAAACAACAGCACACTCAATGCGTTGCTTTTGTTATAATTGAAACAACAAGAAATATGCGGTTTTGGTTCATATATTCTGTAAACTAGTCATAGATTAAATATTTGAAAACCCCAAGTGAAGATAACAATTTAAGAATTTTTCCGTGGACTAACGGGCGAGCGTTCGTCGGTATCGTAGTGGTTTCGACAGTAGTTCACCATTCGGAAAACTTAGGTTACAGTCCAGTCAAGTACCTTTAGCAATATTTTAAAATTTAAAATTTAAACGTAAGACTGTAAAGGAAACAAAGTGAGAAAATCTGCATATAATTATGTACTAAACAAAACAAATTAAAGTTTTGTGTGAGTAACCTTGTCATGGTAAATTTTCACTAAAAAGGGTAAAATAAAAAGATAATTTAAAAAATATATAAAACCGCCTTCAAGGTCCTAACCTACACTAAAAAGTTAAAAATAAAATAAAAATCTAGCTGAAAGCATAGAAATTTAATATGGCTATTAATATTCCTTATTTACATAAATTGTAACATCATATAAACATATGTAGACATTGTTATACACTTCATCTTGGAGTCGGTGCCAGCTAATATCATCACCATCATTTTGACCAAAAGACTTCTACTGCTAGCAGTCATCAATAGTGGGCTCAGTACCTAGTACTCTGACCGCGTCCTTTAATATTTTATATTCAACGATCTGAGCTTTCGAGATCAGATGTAGTTCCGATTAAATAGCTAGCCTCAACTGGCACCGACTCCAAGGTGAAGAGTATAACAATGTCTACACATGTTTATATGATGTTACAATTTATGTAAATAAGGAATATTAATAGCCATATTACATTTCTATGCTTTCAGCTAGATTTTTATTTTATTTTTAACTTTTTAGTGTAGGTTAGGACCTTGAAGGCGGTTTTATATATTTTTTAAATTATCTTTTTATTCTTGTAGTGTCTTTGGTGAACAGCTCAAAATAAAATTGAAAATTTACATACATGGGTATTGGGTACTCGTACTCTATTGGAAATAGACAAGGTGTAATGTTATAAAACTGATTTAGTTAACATATCATACTAATTTTATAATGTATGTTTGTAATGAAGAAACTCAAAAACTACTGTACCGATTTCAAAAATTATTTCACCATTAGTAAGCTAAGTAACATAGGCTACCTTTTACCGCGGGAAATGCTTCATTCCCACGGGAAAACTGTTACTATGTTTCCACGGCGGAAAGTTATGCGGGAAGCTGCCACTTAGCCGGTTTTCGAAGGATAAATTGAATATATTCTGATGGGCCTGTTATTGTCAATAAATCAGTATATGTTAAACTTCTAATTAACAAGAAATATTAATTAATTTATTAATTCTTTGATATTTCACTAATTTTGTGACATACCTGTCTGAGTTTAATCCAAATCGTGGGAAAGACCTTGTATCAATAAAAATTTATACCATTTAGCTCATCGTTTAGTTAAATAATAATAGTTAATGTTATGGATCTAGATTTTGAATGGCCAAAGTTTATTTCTCAAGGTTTTACGAACGTGTTAAATACAATATTATCATCATCTTAAAAACCGACTCCTTTAAAGAACGTATCAAAATTTATGGCATTCATTAATGCCATTTTGATAAAAAATGTGAAAATATACTCTGAACTTTACTATGCAAACGAATGGAAAGATTTAAATGAAAATACTACAGAGCCAATCCGTGTTACATACAAAAAGACACGCTCTTTTCCCTAACAGGATGAGCAGAGTTTAAGTAAGCTCACAGGGAGCCTAAACTAAAACCAATTTTAGCAAAGTTTTTGGGTTAAGATTCGATACGCAACTAAAATAAAATACACCGTTTTTTGTGTTTCATAGTGCATCTAGTGACAGGTTGCCGGCCTGTCACTTATTCGGCAACAACACCCGGATTTCCATGATACCACAAAAGTATAACTGACGTTAAACGTTATAAAAGCTTATTTTCGCTGGTGCAACATTGTGCAAATATAAATTGATAAACAAATTTTGACCAATGTGTGTTGCCAGTGATGACTTATGGATCCGAGACGTGGTCGCTTACAATGGGCCTCATAAGAAGGCTTAAAGTCACCCAAAGAGCGATGGAGAGGGCTATGCTTGTAGTTTCCTTGCGTGATCGAATCACAAATGATGAGATCCGTAGGCGAACCAGAGTCACCGACATAGCCCGAAGAATCGCTAAACTTAAGTGGCAGCGGGCTGGACACATTGCGCGTAGAACCGACGGCCGTTGGGGCAAAAAGGTTCTCGAATGGCGACCGCGCGCCGGAAGGCGTAGTGTGGGCAGGCCCCTAACGAGGTGGACCGACGATCTGATGAGGGTCGCGGGAAGCCGCTGGATGCGGCGCAGGACCGATCATTGTGGAGATCCTTGGGGTAGGCCTTTGTCCAGCAGTGGACGTCTTTCGGATGATGATGAAACAAATTTTACAGTGCTTGAAAAATTATTTTGACACGATGTTACCTCGTCGTAAAATATGCTGTCGCATGCCGCCAATTCCGCAAATATATTTTATTTGCAGCATAACACAAGATTTCACATGCGAAAATTATGTATCATGCCACAAGCAACACAATGTTGACCCAGCGTAAATGAAATAAATGGATACGTGAAAAAAGTAGTATAAAGAAAATCTCATAGAAGGATTTAGACAGACGCTCAATGCGTGTTTTATTTTTGTGCGGTAAGATCCTAGTATCTCTAACCACGATCTATAAAGCTTGATAAAAACTGGCGCGTGCGTCACTTGTGATACAATTCCTCCATCGGAAAGGACAAGGCGAACCGGCGCTGGCGACGGACACGAACCTGTCGCTTATCTAACTTCACACTGATTTATATGCATCGGCTCTACCTGCTGATTAAAAGCTTATTGCACTAGCGAAATTGCATCCTTGATATCTGTAATTATATGGTATTGACTAGAATTTTTATGACTATTACGACTAGTTGAAACCAGAGTTCGAGTCTCGTCGGAGTTGCGGCTTAGGAGAATATGAGAATACTCGTACTGAGCGCAGTCAATTGTTATTTAAAATTTATTTATTTATTTTCTGTAATACACTAGGTGATTTACATAAGAAATGGTAGGTACGTGTGAAGACTGATGCCCGAGGTAGGCGTTAGCCTGTGGATCGGGGTTATCAGAGCCCCAGATGTACAAATACAAATATTCTTTACTGACACCAAGAAACACAGACAAATTACACATACAAAGAAAACATTGGGTTTCAACAAGCGGCCTATGTACTCCACTCCCAGATATCCACTCGAAAAGCCGATTATAAAATTAAACATAACATTTACAAGGAAAACAAATTGTGAAGAAGTGTAACAGAAACGTGATAGATATGGAGTAAAGTTAAGAGTTAATTCGTATATGACAACCAAAAAGTAAACGCAAAAAGGATGAAAAGCTACACAATGCGGTGCAGTAAGCATTCAGTATCGGTTTAAGACCTTTTTCTTAGCCACCTTATACCATGAAACCAACCAGCTCTTCTGGCAGAATTGTAACCTCTCAGGCTTAATGTAGGCTTGATCAAAGCGGTTGCCCCACTTCCTTATTTAAAAGAAGGAAAGAAACACGATCTTTGGTAGCCAAGTAAGTAAATGCCATCTCCACTCGTTTGTCAAGATTTAGAGATTATGGCAACCGCTGCTGTAGGTACGCCGTCGAATCTGAAAGATTCGGAAAAAGCGGGCTGCTAAACGATATTCGAGTTCATTCAATCTGTTAAGCGCATCATAGCAACTTGGAGTGTAGGTGTGGTATGGTTCCCCAGAAAATGGACCATCTCATTGGCTGCCCTTCTTGTCCTGTCACCTGCATGCGAGAGGACTTGATGAAGGCTACTGACGACGCTATTCGTGTAGCTGGTTTTTGGGCTCAGACTGTCTGAGTTTGCTGTCGACTCGAAAAGAAGAAGAATCTGTTTTACTCTCTGCATATAAACTCTCGGATATCTTCCCACAAAACAAAACAGAAGCTAATGTTTTCGGGTGTATTAAAAAACATAATTAGAAGCACACTTCGAATATAATTATAGGGTTGTAAATGTAAAAGATCTAAGTGCCGAAAAAATTTGTGTCATTTGTATGAAAATACAATCTATGTGCTAGTCCTTACGTGTCATATCTGCAAATAATGAAACTGGCACTTAGACCCATTGCATTTCATCATCACAGCCGAAAGACGTCCACTGCTGGACAAAGGCCTACCCCAAGGATCTCCACAATGATCGGTCCTGCGCTGCCCGCATGCAGCGGCTTCCCGCGACCCTCACCAGATCGGTCCACCTCATGGGGGGCCTGCCCACACTACGTCTTCCGGCGCGCGGTCGCCATTTACAAACCTTCAATTTTTGTCTTTTCTAAATGACGACATTGACGAAACTGATCCAATTCAGGTCACACTTCATCACTTCCTTTCTTTAACAGCATTTTACGTGATTTGAGTTGAAAATGTCAAAAGAACTGGTTAGATTTATTATCTGAACTATACGGCCAACCGACAAGGCCGATTCCTAATGTCAAATGATAATGATGATAATGTATGTTAAGGGGCTCCCCTATGCTAAGTGGCGCCGCCATCCGTTAAAAGATAATTCATATTGAATAACTCGCGAAGTATAAATTTTTTATAAAATCCGGACGGTCATTTTAAAGATTTGGTGTTTTAGGATATATAGAAGCCATCAACTCTGTTAGTTTGAGTTCGATGAAGTTACAGATAGAAAATTTGCCAAAAGTGGCCGTTTTTAGCAAATTTTCTATCTGTAACTACAGCGGACTATAATAAATACAGTTTATGGCCGCTATATATACTATAGCACCAAATCTTTAAAATGACCGTCCGGATTTTATAAAAAATGTATACTTCGCGAGTTATTATTTTTTAACGGATGGCGGCGCCACTTAGCATAGGGGAGCCCCTTAATGTAGTACAATTCCACAATTTTTTTCTAAAGTGATAAAAATAATAAAAGTGTGTAATAATAATCGTTTGATATTAATACACCGTGTCTGGTATCTTAAAGTAATCAAAATTACGTAGAGAAATGGTAAAATTTTCAAATATTACATATTATGTCGTGTTTTTTATGATCAGTTCTTTTTCTTAATTCAATTCAATTTATTTATTTCTTAAACAGTACAACCGTGTGCGAAATTGTAGTACATCGAAAGCATGACAATATTAATAAAACTTGAAAATAACAATACAAAATAAGAAACAAAATCATACAAATTAAGGAAACAAAATCATAGAAACTAAGAAAACAAAATCAGAAAAATTATAAAAAGTTATTTCAGCCTATGTTTCTTAGGGAAAATTATTCAGTTTCATGGATAGGTGCGTCCCCTAAAATATATTATATTTACGTTCCCTAAAATATAATATAGGTAATAATATATATTTAATATATTTTAGGGGATGCACCTATCCATGAAACTAAATAATTTAATTTACACTCTATATATTTATGATACAATTTTCCTCAACTTTATTACTATGTCCTAGTCATTTGAATTCTGCAGCATTGCGTCGGTTTCGTCGCGGGCCAGCAGATATTTTAATATCGACTTGGCTATGAAACGATTGCAGCCATTCGACCGTGCTTTACGAGTAACTACTAACCTGTGTTTACTGTTTGTCATTCATTACGATTATGTACTCGTTACGTTAATATCATATTGAGGGTATTTTGCAGAAAACGGAACTAAAAGTGAATAATAATAGACTTGGTGTTTTAATATTTTTGAACAATGTTGTTTTTTTCGTTTGAACGAAAAAAAATACTATCCAATTTATTGCAGTGCTGAGCTATTATAATTAAGGCGCGTACATACATTTTAGCGATTCAATTTTACTATCATAGAAGATAAATAATATTCATTACACAGGTATAAATGACGTGAGGAAACTTGCACAATCCTGCAAAGAATTTCAAAGATTATATTCTGTGAAGTCTACCAACTCGAACTAAACTAATCAGTATGGTCAAATTCTTTTCTAATTCCCTAATTTCAGAGTAGGCCTCAGTTGACCACGCTGGCCCAATGCGGGTTGGTCAATTTTACACCTAAACTTTGCAAGTAATTGCAGGTTTCCTCACGATGTTTTCCTTCACCGTAAGAGCGTGGAATAAACGTATACAGGGCGTCCCACGGCTATGCCACATGGAGAGAAAGTACCTTAAATATTGTAGATATTAAAATACATAGTCTTCCTTTTATTTCTGACACAAAATAAAGCAAAACATAATCCATATGATAAAGCCTTTCGATCGGTATGATAAAACTACAGGGTGTTTTTTTTTCTCGTGTAGCGGGTTCGATTCCCGGTTCAACCATGTAATTATTAAAAAATGTATGAATGCAGTTTTAATAGTTTTTCGAGTTAAAATAAAGTCTTCTTCCACGCCCTGAATAATGAATTCGAAAATCTAAAACACATTGGTACGTGCTGAAGCTAACACTCGAAAACTTCCGAATGGATGTCATCGTCCCTAGCCACTTAGGCACCGGCGACGCTCGCTTGACCTCAGACACGAAGAGCTGATAACGCAACAACCAAATCAACCAATCGCAGCATTTCTTTAATTGTCAAATGAACCAGATCATACAAACTGTGTTTTATTAGATTAAGTTCGCTTTCTCTATCAACGCGTAAAGCCTGCGTAGGAGCATTGCGCGTGACAATACCGAAATGTTTGATCGCGGCTGACGCCATTGCGCAACTCTGATTCCGTTCACGGTCCCGCGTTTGTTCATTATCTCTAATCCGGCCTTTATGCCACTTCTAAGTTCTAGTTCTTTCTTTCTTTGTTTCCTATCTTGTTTCTTATGTGTGGAGGATTAAGAGCGAAAAAAATATCTTTATATTATTCGAATATTTCTCACTCTAACCCCGAAGTAATCACAAAATAATATTAAATAAATACATCTTCGCTTACTGTTTTGTTTCTCAAAAAGTCCTCCGAGCCTACCCTGAATTAGGGTGAATAGGCCTTTGTCGACCACGCTGGCTTCAAATTCATATTAAGGTGGAGATATGAATTTGAAAATCGGAAACAAATTTGTACGTGCCTAAGTTTGATTTGAACCCGCGTTTCCCGGAGGGAACAATGACCCTAACAACTACACCACCGACGACGTTCTTATCAAAATATGTAGATGTATAAAATAAATACACTGTTCTTAACAGCGATAGTATTTCAAATCTAGATGGTGAGTCCGAGACTAAAAACAAACGACTATTTACTGATTATACAATAGTAATGGTCAACGCGTTACCTAATAATCTAGTCGTGACTATAAGTCGAGAAGTAGAGTAATAGTAACACATCACCACATAGCATTTTCTGCAGTATTAAAAAAATACTTTTATTTTTCATCAAAAACGAAATTAGTACACGTTGCCCAATGAATTAATAATAGTAATTCAAAGTGAACGGCTGTTCCATCTGATAGCAGACAATGGGACAAAATTAATTTTTTGGTAAAGATTATCATCTTGTTGAAAATGGATTGGTGCAATAAAGTAGTAATAGTAGGTTATTTTGTTTAGAGACTATTAGAAGGCCATTATTGATTTCTGTAGTAACAATCGATATGATTGATAGCAGTAATGCTTCGATCCTCATTTTATTTATCATCTGTTATTTTCTGGCTTAGAACATAAAATACGTAAAGACTGAATTCTAAATATTACACAAATTGTAAATCTAAAAACTAAAGACACTACGATTACCTGCTTTTTATACTGACTGAAATATGTAGTTTAATCTGGTGCAAGGTTTTTCTAAATTATTATTTAGGTACCACTTGAAAACAATCATAAGAAACCACGACTTCGCACTTTTTTGGGTCGTTTTAATTTAAATCTGTCGTATCATTGTAAGATTTTGAAACGTAACTATTAACTTAATATTACTTACTACTCAGTTGACAAACTTTTAAGTATTTTTACCAAATAAGCCGAAAAGCAGTTTTAATTTTAAAGGGAGAAAATAAACATTTTAAATTAAAACTAAAAACCGCTCTAAATTGAGTGGTTGGTACTTCTTCAATATTCATTTTGATCATAAATTGTAAGTGTATAAATAGGTATGTCCAAAAAGGACGCTAAGCGATGCACGTATTTAAAATAAGAATGAATTAATGATGTATTAAAAAAACACAGATATCGCAGTACCCGCAAGAACGAGGCATTCAAAATGAAAACAAAAATTTACGAAAAATAAAAAACCATTTTCAACGTGTTTCAACAATGCATAAAGCAAATTTCAATATTCCAACACGAATGTACTTCTAGCTTGTATCAGCATCTTTTAATACCTATCGTGTCGATCGGTCAATAATAATCATAGAAGCTACATCACTTCTTATATTGGAAATACCAGTTTTTCTACAATTCCAAATCTAAAGGTCACAATGAAATTATTAACAGATTTAAATCTTTTCCAATCATCTCTTATAGCAAGCAGTCAACCATTTCGAAGTTTTTGAAGGTTATTTTCTTAAGCAGCTTTTAATCGGATGTCAATAAAGAAACAAGTAAATACATATCTACGAAGCATCACAGCCGATGTAGCAACATAATAATTGGTCTAACATTAACTAAGTAAATGTTTGGTTTTGAACAAAGCGATTAGCCGATCATTGTTGACTTGGCAATACTTAAACGGTATTAGTTTGTGTTGCAGTTTACGAAATGACATTTACGATCGAGTTAACCGCTGCAGGGAAGTGTCCTCGGAAAAAAGTAATCGATTCTAATTAATCCCTTTGTTAGATTATCGAAAAAAATTTAACACGTATTTTTTTTTAACAATTTGACGAAGATTTACCGAATCAAAATGTATGAGAAGGGTACTATGACGTCACTTGTTTCGTACAATTTGTATGGCGGCGTGTCGTTACTGGAAATTTCAAAGTGCTGTATCGTCGGCATTTTTAATTTGCCAGACGAAAAAAAAAATACGTGTACATTATTTTTTAGTAATCTAACTGACGGACTAATTAGATTTTTTTAGGAAACTTCCTAATTGCGGTATCAGTACCCAATAAATATAAGAAATAAGGTGCTGAAAAAAAGAAGTATGAATACACCGTGAAATTTAACTTGTTATTTTTCGCAATATAGTGGTAGTACTCTTAAACTGAACAACTTCCCTTAAGGAACATAGCGTCACCCGGGCACTGGGCGGTCACTCCATACAGAAAACGCATTTTGACAACCTACTTCTTTTTGAATAACAACTGAATATCAACTACAAGTCAATGGCGCTAGACGCTATGTAAAACACCCCCGAACACCACCGGCGGAGTCCCGCGGTGCCTGCGGGGTGCGGGGCGTGGGGCGCTATATCGGGCGGGGAACTCATTTTGGCGCGGGGGGGTGAGTGTCCTTTCTGTACGGGTTAGTACTATTATTTTCTTCTGTGACCCAGGTGAGAAAACGTCTTAAATGCTTTAAAAAATCTTTTACAGGAGACACAAAAAACTACCTACTGAAAAAAAGTATGATAGGTAAATAATAATTCTGTAGTTTTTAGTTACTATATGATTGATTATCTTTAGAGCTTTAAAACAAATGCGTAAATTTTACAGTGCAAATACTGCGGGTTTTTTTGTCCAATTTGTAAAAAAAGGAATTTCACAAGAGCTGTCCTTTACGAGGTTTTCTCAACCGGATGACGATAGGTGGAAATCTAAAAAAAAAATCAACTTGTCATACAAAATGGCTGGTCACGTGACTGAAATTAATATGAAAAGCTGAAAATTATTTTTGAGATTTCAACCTATATCACGTCTCTATGTATGTAGTAGTAGCAATAAACTATGAAAGAGAAAAGATAATGACCTTGGTGAATAATACTTTGTTTAACAATTCCACTATTCTCACCGCACCGTTACGCAACGCGGTTCATTTCGATGAATTCTTGTATTCCATAGCGAATCTTGATAGCGCCAAATTTTGTCGACTCAATTAAAAAAACGTTCTTTTGTTCTTCGTCCGTTCATTCATTATATTTTGCAGTCTGTCTTTCACTTTTTTGTGATGTTTACTTACATTTTTTCGACAATGGAATTGAGTGGTTTCACAACACATTTGTTCATCATCATCATCATCATTAACAGCTCATACATGTCCCCACCGAGGGGCTCGAGCCTACCCTGAAACCAGGGTGAATAGGCCTTAGTCGACCACGCTGGCCCAATGCGGGTTGGTCAACTTCACACACAACCCTTGAATTACTTCGCAGGTGTGTGCAGGTTTCCTCACGACCTCTTACGGTGAAGGAAAACACATTTGTTCACCGAGCAAAAATTTCTAGATAAAAAGGAATAAGCTTTCTTTCTTAAAATCATATAAGATGCTGAAATCTTTCTACTAAAATAATTTTTAATAATTTACTGTGATAGAAATACTATTTCCCATGTTGGCAAGCTTTTCAATTTTAGTTATTATGTCATTAGTTAATAAGTTTCGAACCCTTTTTTTATTTACAAAATAAATAAATATTCATAATTATCAAAAACTTTAGTCAGTCTATTTTTTTCTATGATTCTTTCCTTCGAATAATAACTTAGGTATTGTTTACATTCGGTTTTATAGCTATACTTTACCTAACTATGATTTTGAGTTAAATTTCCTCGTCCCAATTATAATATGCCAAAACGAAAAAAATATTTCATTACGAGCGTAAAACACGTCACGAAATAAGTTCCAATTAAAAAACACACGAAGATTATGTTACTCCATTCCAAAAGTTGGTACAGTAGCCAGCACATGCGGCTGGACAAGTTGACATTGAGCGTTAGGGGAGAATTTCGTAGTGCGCATGTCTAACCGCAAGTGGTGCATTCTGAATTTGGCTAAATTGTACAATATTGCTCTACCAAACACTTGAGAAATAAGGTTAACTCGTGAAAAAAAAACTACTATACCTAATACCTAAAAGCTTACCTAATTTATCCATTACAGAGAGGCACTCTTATAATTTTTCACCGATATTTAACCGAATTCCACAGTACAACGAACAGTACACAAACAAGCTTTTTTATACCAATTGTTTATACCTATTTGTCTTTTCTGCTGCAGTCATATCGTTATTATGAGGTTTTCTGCTACCAAACAAGTAAAGTTATTTAGTTTATAGCTTTTTCCAGAATTTCAGTTTTGATAACTCAACTCCATTCCGATCTAATTCGAAGGTATAATTTACATAACGATTCAAAATGGTAGCTACTGAATTACATCGTTGTCTGTCTGTCTGATAGATACCATCTGAACTGTTTTGTCGTATTCCTATTGCTTACTCACACGAGCACGAATTACTTCTTAGTCGGTCACGACTGAAATGGGCTAGAGACTGTCTCTCGCTTTTAGTTTGTGTTCCGTATAATATATTTTATTTATTTAATTCGAACGATATCTGAGGAAACCAAATGTGATATGACTAATGCATCACTTTGCTAAATTTATTTTATAATTGTGCCCGATTTGAAATTAAATGTAATTAAGGTAATGTCATTTTGCAATGGGAGCGGCATAATTTGTTTTGTTTGATTGAGAACTTCAATATATTTTTTTCATCGAAACAAATTATGCCGCTCCCATTGCAAAATATTATCAACTTTTTATTTATTTTAACTTTTACACAAATAACTAAGATATTAAATCTTTGAACACACCCCACCCCTAAAACTATTTATCTTTACTTGACAAGCAAACAGTGTTAGGTTAGGTTAGGTTAGGTACGTACAGATATAAACTTGATTTTAGTTACACTGGTAACGGAACCCTGATCTATCGACCGCAAGCCCGTCTCAAACCACGCATCCATCAAACGACTTTATCGTAAGAGATTTGCACATGACCTGTTATATCACATATTGCATTATCTATTGCTACATTTAGTGCATCTACATTCACATTTTGATTAGTAAAGGTTATTTAATGGGTAACAGCCAGTTGTTCGTTTTAATTAGTAAGCTTTAGTTGAAGCTTTTTAAAGATTAAAGTTTAGCAATGAAAGATATTTTGATATACTTGCATAATTCTGATTGCATGACTACTGAATTGCAAAAAGATATTTGGAATTTGAAATTCAAATAGTAAAATCATTCAATCAAACACAATACATATCAAATGCTTCAGGCTGGCTTCACGCTTACTACGTCTAATATAACTTGCGTTTTATTTCTATACTAACTTTCCGCCCGCGTCAACAGTTTTTCCCGTGGGAATGAGGCATTTTCCCGCGGTAAAAGGTAGCCTATGTTACTCAGGGTGAATGTTGCTGTCTAATGGTGAATAATTTTTGAAATCGGTTTAGTAGTTTTTGAGTTTATTCATTAAAAACATACACACACACACACACACACAAAAATACAAATCTTTCCTCTTTATAATATTAGTATGATTGATATTGTTTGACTTATGAATTTATTTATATATATTACATGTGTACTCACAGACTTTGAAATATCAAATCACTTATTTACACTTACCTGAGATTAAGACTTTCTGTGACCTTTTCCGGGAGGGGATGCCAGGAACCCATAGTACCTACAGGGATCATAGTTTGGGTTCCTGTCTTCCACTACAAAAACTGTGTCTTACTTATTATTTAATTATTTAAAGTTTCTTGCACACATAGACAGACAAAGGTCAATCACAATTCCCAATAACTGTCTCAATTAAACGTGCAAACGTTTATTTGCACTAGTTGTACCCTTTTAAAATTCAATGTGGTCGTAGAGCGGCAGCAAAAACAACTTTGCAATACAAAGGTATTTTGGCCGCTTCGATTGTCTAATTTCCTTACGCATTATTTGAAAAGGGTGCGCCATTGGCTGCAAATAAACTTGGTAATCGTTTACACGTTAACTTGAGACAGGTTATAGGTATAAATATGTTTAGTGAGTTTAATTTAAGTTATACAGACTGGCTGATAACATTACCCACTTTACTTACTCCGACGAGTAGCAAACAAAAAAAAGTCTAAAGAGGTCAAACGTCATACAACACAAACGATGTAGATGACACGCTTCGTGAATGCAAAATGCGTTAATTCTTTGAACGCTTGCTTTCACGCATAATGCACGCGTCTACATGTCAAACTGTCGACTTAGCAAGGATTTGGATGTGTTAATTCAATATGAAGCAAGCGATTTCATTCTAATATAGATAGTCGTGTTACGGAAGGAGGGTTTTAAATATTTTACTTTTTTTATGGATTTAACTAAGTTTTCCTGTTACATTTACAACTTGCATAGATAGCTTAGAAATATTAGTCAAGTTTATGACCAAAACCATTAAGTACAACATATTGGGGTTGGGTGGTCAAAAGCTCGCCTGACGTTACGGAGGTTCCGGGTTCAAATCCCGGTGGGGACTAGTCGAACAAATATTACTTTGTGAGACGTTCCCCAGTTTGGTTAGGATTAGGACATTGCTGGCTGAATCACCTGATTTTCCGAAAAGAAAGATGATTCCGTGTTTCGGAAGGCTCGTAAAGCCAGCCATTGATCCCGGCTACATCTACGGATGTAGTCGTTATAGGAGCCATGTCGGAAGTCTAAGGCGGTTCTATAATTCCGACACCAGGGTTTGTGAGGTCGGTTAACCTCGAAATCCACACGATAAGCAAAATATTTCAAACCAATCTAGCTAGGTTACTTGTGTTATTATGAGGAGGGTGTCAAATAGAACTATAGATGCTCTACTTATGACATTACTTAATCATCATAGTCATCATCATCATCATTGTCATCATCATCATTAAAAAACCAAGTGGCTTCCTGCGACCCTCACCAAGGGGACTTGCATGAAGATTCTCGCGTAGAACATAGTTTTATCATACACTGGTCCATCTTTTGTTTCACTTGCTTCCTATAACGACGTGTCGTCGACGCTCAAAAGACGCTCGAAAGACGCTAGTGCGGGGGGTCTCTTTACATGGCAGGTTTCTCGCAGCTTTTTGCTAGATAAATGTGAGATAATCGCTTGTCATATTGCTTCATCATCGTTTTTCTCTTTATTTTGTCAATTTATACTTTCTCCCAAAACAACAGTTTCGCAAATATCCCAAAAAGTTTACAAAAACCATTTATCTGAATACAGAGCGTAAAATTCTTTCAAAGTGTGGCAACACCAACGGCCCGTCAAATTAGTACACGGAATAAGAACAATAAGAGCAGTGACATGAAATGGCAACACAAAATGATGTCTACTTTCATAGCTCTTGATCCCGCGACCTCAATGCGTTTACGCATTCGTATTACACTTAACGACTGTCAAAACGTACTAAACGCGTTAATAAAAATTTTTTTTTTTCTAGAAAAGAAAGTTTTTATTTAATTTTTTGAGGGAAAGGGCTTCGTAATGATGCCTCCTCACATAATAGTGTCATACGAGTACATTTACTAAATGAGTAATTCACATTGCCTGAGATACACATATCAGGCATTTTATGGTTGAATAAGTTCTGTTCACCCTTATGTACAGTGGCCAGCACATGCTGCTGGAGACTTTGATATTTAGAACGCCGTTATTCCGTGGCAATACGAGCGAAACTGGTAGCGCGATTATCCAGGCGCATGTGGTGGCTACTGTATATTTATTCGTCGCTCTTACAGTGAAATCGCTAGGAAACCTGCAAAAAACTGCAATTGAATTCAGAAAGGTCGTGTCCGAAGTTGACCAATCCGCACCGGGCCAGCGCGGTCATCGACCAAAACCTAGTAACCCTTATTCTAAATAGGCTCGAGGCCCTCGATGTTAATAAATAACTATACTATACTAATATTATAAATGCGAAAGAGTGTTTGTTTGTCCTTCCTTCATGCCCTAACTAAGCAACCAATCGACTTGATTTTCGGCATAGAGTTAGTTGAGAGGATGGAGAGTGACGTACGCTAATTTTTACAGCGGGGAAATACCTCGTTCCCACGGGAAAAACTATTAACGTGGGCGGAGCCACGGAGCGGAAACCTAGTAAATAATAAACGATATGCAACAGTAAAAACCCCAAATTTGAGTAAATTATTTGTGGTAAAGTCTGCGATCAAATATAGTGTAGTACTTTCCCTTCAAACCGATGTTGGTGCGTCAGATTGACAATGACGTCACGACTGATGAAATACCGTAGTCACGGTCCGTAAGCCGACAACTGTAACGGATCCACAACAAAACTGTAGAATTTACCTTAACTATAAGTAAATTGAAACTATTTACAGTAAAAATAAAGATTGGGGAAAAAGCTAATGGATATTAATATACTAGGGAAAAAACGGTACAGTCTCGAATAATATGAAACGGTTTATTTTAATTTTGAGGTTGTGGAAAATACCGATCGAACGCAAAACTTCCTTTTAGCTTGGGCAAATATGCTTTTTATATATCCATCTCATCTCATCCATCTCTGCCTGTCTGTTCTTCTCTTCAGGTCTCATTTCTTAATACCTACTTATTTACCTATTTACCTTACCTAGTTTATTTTCTTTTTTCGGCATGTTTCATTTGTTTTTTTATTTTTTTTACTTATTTGCGGGATCAGCTGCTCACAGAATGATTTTTCTGAACGAGATTTAGACTGTGTATTTCAGAGAATATGCCGCCTTATGGAGCCTTTTTTACTGAGCTAAAAATGATTTTGTATTTTACAGTAGATTGCCCGTTAAAGTTGCTCAGACAGACCTTCGCATTTATTTTATGTGTGTAGATAATTTCATTAGTATACATAATAACAGGCCAAAATGTGTATCGCGATATAGCATACATCCGGCGATCATCACAAGCCAAACATTAGTCGAACTAGCGTTAGCGCAATACATAGCAAAGGCAAAGGTTACAAACATCTCCCAAATTACTATAGTTATTTATTACCCTGAGAACCAACCAAACTGCGCACAGGCAGATTATTATGATCACTTTTGATATAGTTATTTATGTTTGTTAATGGAGCACGTTCCTGTAAAATACTTTAAAAAACTACATTAAAATTATTATAGATTCACGTAGAACAAGTCTGTTTTAAAAAAAATTATCATTATTATAATACTATAATATCAACGAGTTGAGTTTGAACAACTAAACCCATCTTTTCAAATAATTCAGCCAATCCCTTCTTAAAATGACTTTCGATAGAACTTACCATAATTTAATAAATATCTAAGAACGAGGTAAGATTTATGTGTATGCGTAAATTGTTTATTTATTTATTCAGGAGAACCTGTGCAACTACAAATACATCTTTGAATAATGTAATGATAAATATCGCAATATATCGCATCGCCTCTTTAAAGGACATGGATTTTTTTGGGCTATTATTCACAGAAAAATCTAACCACTATATAGAAAAAATATATAGATTCTAGACATAAAACTGAGTCCACATGTCCAGTTGTGGAATTTAAGTGCCCCCCATTTAGGAGATATAAATTTTTTTCAGTGTGAAAAAGTTGTACACTCAGCAAGTCTATAAAACGCACCTGCCACTACCTATCTCTTTCTAACACCTAGCTAAGGCTACTCTTGTCTTCTCTTTCTTACAAAATAGTTACTAAACCGCGAAAACGATTTATTCTGTATTCAAAACTTCAAAAATGAGCATAGCATGTGCTGTAAATGTCTCGCATAATTTCACTGAAAATCGTTTTCGCGGTTTAGTTAACTATTTTAATAACCTTGTAAGAAAGAGAAGACAAGAGTAGCCTTAGCTAGGTGTTAGAAAGAGATAGGTAGTGGCAGGTGCGTTTTATAGACTTGCTGAGTGTACAACTTTTTCACATTGAAAAAAATTAATATCTCCTAAATGGGGGGCACTTAAATTCCACAACTGGACATGTGGACTCAGTTTTATGTCTAGAATCTATATATTTTTTCTATATAGTGGTTAGATTTTTCTGTGAATAAAAGACCGGGCCCCATACGATTTTTTTCCTGTCCTTTAAAGAGTTTATTCTTCATTAGTGCGAGACGAGACCTAGCCTTGGTTTGAGCAAAACTTAGTAACTTCATTAAAAGTTTACATCGAAAAGATAAAACATTTTGATGTGATTAAATTATTTAGAACATAAGGTTATTTATTTTGGACGTGATTGTTAAATTATAATTTATAACTTTTAAGGGGTGATTTGAACACGCAACCGGTGTGTTTAGACATGCCGACATACTACAATACAATACAAAACAATACAAATATGCTTTATTGAAACCCAAGGAAAAACACAAAGGAAATAAATACATGAAATTCAAGATACAGAAGTCAACAGGCGGCCTTATTGCTAAGGTAGCAATCTCGTCCAGGCAACCCTATGTAATATAGCGTCTACATCAGGATAACCTAACCTAAGGAGAATAAAAAGAAAAAATCTATGCAGGTCGGCAAGATATCATTGTATTATTATTATTATTATTATTATTCTTTATTCAGTAAATAGTTTGCACTTTACATTGGTAGGTACTATGCGCCAAACTGTAATAAACTGTAACTGTATAGCTTACATTGATCACCTGGTTATATCTATTCATTGACGTATTTTATTCAAAGCAAAGTAAACATTGACAGTGTAACTAAGATCAAGAAATTCAGGTCAAGATCCAGCTCTCTCTGTTATCTAGATTCTTAATGACCTAAGAAACTGTTTGCGAGAAGTAGTTACAGGAAGAAGTGGGGTGGAGAGATATGATAGTACGAGTATGTTTAGCCTTCAGTAAAATGTTAGGATTCACGGTTGATACGGATTTCCTTTTTTCAGTTTTTTTTTATAAGCATGTAAAAAAACATATTTTGTTGCTAGCCCTCTTCGTATTCTGTGGTCACACAGACTGAATCAAAAACATGCGTAGAATGTAAAATAAGAGACGAGACTTATAAAATAAACTTTAGAAGTCGGCCGTGAAAATGATTTAAGGAAAATAACATAAAATACAGTGATAGTAAGTTTTTACGATACTGTTTCATCCCATAAACATTACCATAGAGGAACTTAAGCTTTCGCAAAATAGGGTAAAGAAGCCTATGTATGATTATTTTGTTAATTTGATACTTGACTCCAACAAAGAGCTGACGGTAATGATTTCTGTAATCATCACATAAAGTAAACAGTTATTCTTATTATACAATGGCAGTAACAAAAGTGTTTACTTTCTAATTAAATCTACGGTATTTACGTAAGTTTACGGTGCGTTGGTCATTTACTATTGTCTGACCATTGGGGAAAAGGGAAGCAAGATTTGAATGATTCATTATTATTTTCTAAAAAGGGCTTTGGTTTATAAATT
The DNA here is from genome assembly GCA_948473455.1 of Teleiodes luculella. NCBI lineage: Eukaryota > Metazoa > Arthropoda > Insecta > Lepidoptera > Gelechiidae > Teleiodes > Teleiodes luculella. The sequence goes on along the minus strand of OX419591.1, from coordinate 12,582,302 downwards.
ACTAGCGACCCGCCCCGGCTCCGCACGGGAAAATGGTTATTGTGGATTATTCTTAAGTATATTATACATGTATTATACATATAAACCTTCCTCTTGAATCCTTCTATCTATTAAAAAAAACCGCATCAAAATCCGTTGCGTAGTTTTAAAGATTTAAGCGTACAAAGGGAGGGACATAGGGACATAGGGACAGAGAAAGCGACTTTGTTTTATACTATGTAGTGATAAAGTGTATATAAGTGTGTTGTTTCCGGTGTGAATTAGTCCCAATATGTCACATTTGTTTCCTTTTTGTAAAAATGTACAATATTAATTAATGTTACGTTTATGTTAAAAAATATATATATGATGTATAAAGATACATAATATAGGGTGTTTGGCGCATCGTGTGCCAAATTGAATTTAATGATTGAAGGGGTCTTTGGCTACCTTTTTAGCCCCTATAAAAAAATCTTCGTCAAACAGATTTTTTAAGCTAATTTTTTATTGTTTTGAGTAAAAATTTACAAAAGTCTAAATTTAAATTTTAATACAAAAAAAAGTTGTTAGGTTTTACAAAATTTTCTTTTCAATCTTTAATTCGTGACGTTTTACGCTTCTTTTGAAACTAAAATTACTTGCCAGTAACATCTAGTTTTTTTTTACAGCCCCGCAAAGATTTACTTACGTAAAAAAATTAGCTGGTACGTCAACTTTCGATTTACATAAAAAAAAAAACTAAAAGTAGTCATGTTCTTTCAATTTTTTTAAAACATCCCTGGATAATCCCCTTTCTAATGGTATGCAATATGCCAGGAAAAATAAGAAGTAACATCACAAATAAATTTTTCTAAACTTAGTCGCAATTTTCTAATATACAACAAGTGAAATAAAAATAAGTTTTTGCGTTAATAACACCGTGATAACACCGTCATTTTCTGTCTCTTTCTGTCTTTTTCCGTCCTTTGTTTGAAACAGGTAGTCAAACAGTTTTTTTTAATGCTAATTTTTTATTGTTTCGGAATAACTCAAAGGCTTCGCGTACCAAGGGCTTGTTGGGAATAACTCAAAGGCTTCGCGTCGGTAAGCAAGATGGCGCAACGGTCTAGTAAGGGTTGGAAAGCCGCTGGATACGGGCCAAGCAGGACCGATCGTTATGAAGATCTTTGAGAAGGCCTTCGTCCAGCAAAGTGGACGTCTTTCAGCTGAAATAATGATGATGCTGTTTTGTTGTAAAATTTATGCAGAAGATGATCCGACTCTCCCTTTTTAATAAATTAGGCCCATGTTTATATACTCGTACCTAACGCCATAACCATACATACAAGGTCGTACAAATTTTTAGCTAAGTCCAAAACCGCGAAGAGAGTTCACTTTCTTATTTTCTTTAAATCTTGTAATCAAAACTTAAAAAAAAGTTGATTAATCCTATCATTATGGTGTTGACTGAAACTTGTAGCCGATAAATGAAATGAAAAAAAGGCCACGACATACTTTTCGATTGCACAACACCTACAAAGACAAAACAAAAATGACAAAATGAATTCCGCAACTATGGAGAATCAAATTAAAATTCTTAAAGATTTTCCCGCTGACATTGACATAGACGAGAAAAAAATAGAGGATTTGAGTTTAAAAGTAGCCATAGAACTAAGTCGTAAAGATTACCACCATGAAATGACTACTAATTTTCCTTTCTCTTAGACCATAATAATCATAAATGGGTCCGTTCACGGTAACTCGCGTTACTTCAGAGCCACCGGGTAGTTTTAAGGGTAGTTCTATAATTCCAACACCAGGGTTTGTGAGGTAGGTTAACCTTGAAACTCACATGATAAGCAAGCAATGAACTCAATAATTTTAGCCGCTTCTATCTGTTAGACGTAATCCGTGATTTTATGCTATCTGTTCCATAGAAAGCGGGCACGACCTGCTACACAGGCTGCATATAAACTCGAATTCCTCGATTTTGTGGATTTGCTCCTTTAATGAATAGAGTATAGATAAATATACCATAATATTATGAGAGTGGGTACAAACTATGATTAAACAGTTATTACAACCCAGATCTTGATAAAAAAATATTAATTGAGAACACTTGAAGGTCGTTCTAACTGGACCAAGTGACAGAAGGAAATAATAAGTATCTATAATCTAAAGGTGGATAATGACTTTACAAGAAAATTAAATGTTCATAATAAACAAAGGTAGAAAGAAACTACCGTATAGGTCATATAGTTTACGGCTTAGAATTACACAATCTCAACCCTTCCTACGAACTAAGCTTTTTTTAAAATTGAACTATGCTTGTGTTGAAAAGATACGGCCAATCAAGCTTCACTGGACTTGCGGGGGAGCGAAAGGCTCTACCCCAGAGTAGTCATGTACCAACGCGTCTAGGGGCGGCTCGAGGGAGCCTCGAACCTAGGCCTAGCGCGTTTATACGGAAAAACATCGTGAAGGAGAACGAACGTGGCAACTGTATTCAACCCGAGACTACTGTGCAACCAACAACAACACAACTACGATCCCTAACCTGCCTACTAAGCGTAGTGACTGTGGTAAAAAATCCCAAAGAAAGGAGAGGCCCAAGTCCATCAGTGAACTACTCTCATATAAAATCAGGGTCAGACAGGATTATACTATTTCATTTACCATTTAAAAATCATCCATTCTAAATAATAAATACTCAACGGATTGCTATAAAAATGCAGACTGGTAGATGGGAGATGGGAAGGAAACATACATTTGCAAAGGTTAAAGCTAGTGTTAAAAATTCAATTCAATCCGACTTAAAATTGGCGCTGACGGACGAACGGACAAACACGAGTGATCATAATAAGGGTTCCGTTTTTTGTTTTTGAGGTACGAAGTCCTAAAATTTACACATTTATGTACGTAATTACCTTAGAGTATAAATAGAAAAAAATCTGGGAGGGATAGAGTACGCCTAATCGAGTATGAACCGTAAGCACGGATATGAACAGTCCGAATATCTTCAGCGCGTTCGTTTAGTATCAAATGGTTATCGGAGCTGATTATTTTTCCCGGTGAAAATAAGAAATTTAATAGGAGAACATTTTGAAATGTGCAGTGATAAGCTGCAAACATTGAACAAATAAAAATAAAAAAGTTATTGATTTCACCTCCCATACAAAATCTGCCAAAATTTTCTTACACTTGACACAAAGGCAGCGGAGCGATGCGCGTGCTCTATGTATATTTATTCTCTAAGGTAAATTACCTATGATATTTTTTATTGAACTATTAAATGTTCGACAAAAAGCTCTTCAAGAAAATTGGTGATTTAAGCCTCAAGTGGTTCGTAATATCGTAAAATAGCTTATATCGTAACTCGGAGATTGTACCGTTTATTGCAGCCTAACCTCAAGACGGTATTTTGTTGCAAGATGTGGTCTAATACATGGAATGTCATGGTTATTATATATAGATGGAGCTCAATTTTCAAATCTACAATTCTGATGCTGTTCAAGCCTGTTAAATATTTTATTGGCTTCCCTAAGGACAAACCAACCAAAACAAAAAATTATCAACAAACGAAAACCAACCAACAAATGTAGATGGAGCTGGCTTTGTATTCCTGTAGGTACTCTTATACTAAATAAAGTTTTATTATTACTATCATTTTTATTATGATTTACTAAGTTAAAAAAAATTAACGACCCTACTCGGTAGTTCAACGAAAATGTGTACTTACAGGTTTCCACAATTGTATATTGTTATTTGAATGAAATTATTTTATTTCATTTATATTAAAATTATTTATAATATCTTCTTCATTTTTTTTGTTGCTCTAAGATTGTTTTACTAGTAAACTAAAGTTGTAGTGTACTATTTTATACTTTTATGCTGTTGTAGTAGCAAAATATTTGTATAATCCCCACTTTTGCCGGGTTGGGATCACAATATTGTTGTTGGAAGCTCAAAATTACGCTACTGCCCTAGAAAATTCTAGGCTCTAGGTTATTTAAGTACAGACCTAAAGTCGCCTCGATACTTACAGCAAAAAATGATTGATCCATTCCTAAGTCTAAAACCACAAGAACGTACAACAGCTTAATTAAATTCACTCTAATATGAGTAAATACGTAATGAGGGTTAAATAGCCTAACCGCCTTGGATAAAAGAAAATAGCTGAGGAGATTCGCAATCAGTAAATTAAGGCTAAATTGCATACCGCAAACTTGAAGGCTTGATTTGTATCTCGATATAGACTTTTGAAATGGCTCGTAGTGGAAAGATATTAAAACCCTTGAAAATATAAGAAAATGGCAGTAATTAAGCTTTGAAGAGCGAATCGAAATAGCCATTTTAATGCGCTAAGATTACGCCCAATTGTCATCATCCTTATAAAATTGTCTACATATCCGTTTCGAGCTACTACAAAAATACTTTCTTATATATCGAATTTCGCAACGGATTCTATAGAACATTTATTATAGTTCGGTTCATTAGAACTGATTTCAAACTATAATAACATTAAATGTAATGATTAGAATTCAAATTCAACTTGGTAAAGTTTGAAAAAAGCTTGAATAAAGTAAAGAAATATATTATAGAAACTACGACGTGTTCTATTCGAAAAATACCCTTTTTTTCCTTGGCCGGTATTTTCACTTTTTTGGTCCAACATTGTATGAAACGTGAATTATGTCCTTTAAAATTTAAAACCCCCCACCACAAAACCGTTACTTGATCCTTTCAACAACTAGAAATTAGCTGATAATCTTCAAATGGCAGAAGATATTTTCTTGAATAATAGCTAAGAACACTCTCTATTGTAACATCCTGCAAACATAAAAAACTAGATCAAATTCATAGCATCCGTTTAGGAGCTACGATGCCACAGACAGACATACGAACACACACGTCAACATTATTTTTAACAATTAGCTGACAGTGTTGCAAGAAGTACAACCAAATAAGTTTTCTTTACAAATTCTTAACTATCTACAATTACAAACAAAATTGCATGCAATGCGATATAATTCTAAAATGATAAATGGACAGCAAACAGCATAAATCATTGTAATGAAGTATGAATGTGCATATTGTCCATGCAATTATCGAAAGTGCATTGCATCATGCCCTGTAACGACGTTAGACTGAAAATTATTGCTTAGTTTTAACACATTCTGGACGAGAAAGCGAGTAAACTCGAGATTTTTTTAATATAACGTTTTAGAAATTCTACCTATAAATTATTTCTAGCTTTTCGCCCCACGGCTCCGCCAGCTTTAACAGTTTTTCCGTGGAAGTAAGGCAATTTCGTGCGGTAAAAGATAAAGGACTTCCCTAAAGTCTATTTTATCTTTATACCAAGTTTCATCACAAATCGGTTTAGTGGTTTTGGCGTGAAAGCGTAACAAACAGACAGACAAACAGAGTTACTTTCGCATTTATAGTATTAGTAGGGATAGGGATTTAAAAGCGATAGCTAAATCTCATAACTAGGTACCAAACTGTACCAAATGGCCGTGTCTAAAATGTCCTTAGATAATTTTATAATTTATTTAAGACCCGACAACATGGTACTACGTTACTAAGCCAATGTAAACGAACTCTTTTATCAATGCTTATCATCATATAAACGATATTATTTTATAATCAGAAATCTAATCTATTGTCTAATAAACACATATGACTATAATCTTCTCGCATTGAAATGATTCATCTCAAGTCGCGTGCTGGACAGGCCAGGCTCTACTGGTCAGAGGCATGCAATTACCTTACCAGCTACACGAACCTACAACTCACAAGTTACAGACAATTTTGTGTCCATTACGTGGTGTCAAACGAGAATAATTTTTAAATTATTTTATAAGCAATATTGTAAAGAATACTATTTTAAAAAATAACAGGAAATAACAAAAGGTGCGTGCGACACTATTGGAGTTTCTTCGGCGGGTTCTTCTCCACAGCAGCGCACTAATTGCGCGAACCTGCCAGTTCTGTCCGAAGTACTTAATATCGCATCGCCTCTTTAAATTATTTATTTTATAGTACTTGTTCAGTAGTGTGAGACAAGAGCCAGCTTTGGTTTGAGCAAAGCTTTCCAAAAACCGACGTCAATCAATAAGTGTTTTTCAAACCTTTGATGAATACGTTGTTTTGACTTTGACTTTTTGTCATATTGACAACGCAATGTACCGTAAACTGATCTAGAGAGGTATTTCAGGGGCCATCGGCCGTAGAAAGCGGGGTTGACAACATTAAAATTAATTCATTAACTAACGCTACGTTACTCGAAGATTACACGTAATTCAGTTATCTCAGCTATGACATTATACTCTGTGTTCGGTTTATTTAAGGCGTTTCTAATTAGCTCAACGGCAACATTAATTCTTTTATGCAATTTCATTGACAAATTTATGGAGCTTTATTATGTAGGTACCTACTTGATTTTTGGAAATAAATGGTTCATGGCCTTATATTAAAAAAAAGCTTTGTAATTTATACCGCGTAACATATCAAATTAAAGGGTTACGATCTGAATTTTACTTTTACAATTGCATGATAAATAGTGTGAAAGGGGGCTTACTGTCAAGCAACGAATGTCCCTTTCCAACAGTTTTATGATATGGTTACTGCTATAGGCCAGGGATAATAATTACTAGAATGACTTACGTGCTTCGACCAGTTTTTAATAAGGTTTGCCCAGTAAGTGGCGCATTTGTAAAGTATAACTTGCGAATGAAGTTGTCCGAGGTCATAACGTTGGAGAAAATTACTGGGAGATACATTTGTACCAAGTAATGAATTTTATCGTTCAAGTAGAAGTTTTTAACGCTTATTTTATTACTTTCTATACGTTTCGCGGAGTCTCTTTATAAAGTAAACAAACTCACTTTAATGAAACTTTAAGTTATCTCTTAAATATATCTTTACATATTCAGTGACTAGAATCGGTTAGTGTTGACTAATTACTTATTTATGCAATCAGTTTCTTTGAAAATAAATATTATAGGATTTATTTTTGGCCAGTCTTAAATATATAAAATATAAATTACCATAATTAGTTGGCAAGATATTTTATTCTCTACACCTCGGACACAGACTTAATATAATCAAAGTGCAAATGGAAGATCTACACAATAAAAAACATCCTAGACTATCCTTGACATTCAAGTGTGTAGGTATCACTTAGATGCAGACAACTTTTCAATAATATGTCACCAGGCATAATTACCAATTAGCGAAAATGAATTTTTATTTGCCTTCGTCCGACCGCTGTGCTCTACCTACCTACGCCCAATGTTTTTTACCATTCCTGTGGTACTCGTAATAAGATTTTTTCTACGGTAAAATGTATCTCTATTCATCCAATGTTCTACCTACTTACCAAATATTTAAAAAATCCTTTTAGAGACAGATTTGGAAACATATTGTTAACTTTTTTTTTTCTTTAGTTGACTAATCGATCATCTTATCGTGCCGGCAGTGAAGTCCTCAATCCGAATTTCCCTTAAGATATATACGTATCTATCTAAGTTTAATTTTTCCGTGACCGATGAACTAAGAGAATAGACAGCATCATTCTATTTTTTAACTGGCTATACTGGGAGGAACATTCAGAGCCGTGAAACAGTTTAAAAAAATAGTAACATCTCCAGCGAAGCGCGCAGATTTTCTATGCTCTTAGCTCGCGGACCATGGATTGTAGACAATTGGCACGTAGAAGAAAATAATAGTACTAACCCGCTATTGGTATTACGATTCTGACTCATACTTTTATAGTTCAGAATCTAGACATGGACCGGTCAGTTTTGTATATATTTATTACTGCAATCTGTTAACTTGATAGTTACGATAGTATTTCTTATCCAAGTGTCAAATAACCTTGGTCGTTGAATGGACTGACTGCAACAGGATTTTACGTAGGCGAAGTACTAAACATTGGATTATGGTTCGTACTTATTACCAGTTATAATTACCGTTATACTACGCACTTAATAATTAAAGTATCAACAACACAAATAAATAAAAATTATAAATGTATTTTAGTAATCTAATTCTTACGCCGCATTTGTTTCACCCTGGTATCAGGGTAGGCTCGAGCCCCTCAGTGGGGACATAATATATGAGCTGTTAACGAACGATATTTGGAATTTACGAAATGAAACGAAACGGAGAAGATTGAGTCTGTTCCAATTTAGACACGTATGTACCTATGTAACTATGTGGAGTACACATTTTGTTTTTTTTTACCTGTGAAGTCCGGAGGGCGCTGGCGAATGTAAGCAGCGCAAGCGCAGCCGCGCTGCACCACACGCCGGCTCGCATCTCTGCAACAACAAACAACCACTTGATTAAAAAAGAAAAAATAAATTCAAAAAGGGGAGATCAGGTGTTAAAAAATATAGTCGCCGAATCGATACGTATCAAATGTTTTTTTTCGCAGTAAGATTCTACAAAACTATAAATATAAGTTATTATATTTAAATAATATATTAATATAATAAGTTACTAGGACCAGTGACTCTACTCTTAAAACCAATATCGATCCCGATTTCAACCCAATGCAATAAATACTCCATCAAAGTGGAGCTAGTGTTCTATTAGAAAATCTGCCCGCCAAGAGTTGAGAAATGTCAGATTTCATTTAGTTCACTCAATATCCGCCCAATATGAAACCAAGGTGGCGCTAGTGTGGCATTTGAGAGTACGAAACGCTCCCCAGAGCTGCCCATTGTAACGTTCTTTTAAAGTACAGTAGCCACACATGCTAGACACTTGCATTACGAAATTCATCCCTACTGCTAAGAAATAACAGCACTCTCAGGGTCTTTGTGTCTAGCCGCATGTGCTGGCTACTACTACCAATAAAATCATCATCTTAATTTTTGCTAAAAGACGTTTACTCTTGAAAAGTTATATTGTGAAATTGTAATGCAAAGTATTCCCTGTATTATTACAAAGTGTTACGAAGTTCTGTTTTGAACTTTCAATTAAAAGCCTACTTCAGGAAACCACAGTCATTTGTTTAGACGGGTAAATAAAACTTATATAATAGCAAATTAATTCTCTAAACCGACATTGCTTCATCATTCATTATAACAATGCGAGAAATAATTTCCTTAATGTAAGTAAGTACGTATCAAGTTGTAAATTACTCTTCACTGCACTATAACTATAACAGTCAATTGATATCATCCTCTGTCTTGAAAGGAAAACCATAATCCTCAAGTTTATCAGGCGAATTTGGGGATCACAGTTGTTTTTGATTACAAATGCTGCTGCTCATTCAATCCAAATAGGAAGAATCTACTATTTATAAATCGAAGCGAAAAATTTAAATCATTAAGCTTGGGCAGGGACTGGAACCCGCATATCCTTGTTGGCTATCCGGGCCATATAGTCGCACTAACAATAATTGTACCACGAAAGCCTCCGTATTAGCCCAACGAAATTCTTTAACACTTCTTACTAAGTGCGTTAGAGTGCACACTAGCTGCATCTATCAAAAAGGAAAGAATAATAAATCTATTTATGTTGTTCTACGCTTGAATTAAGAATCTCAACCGATCGCACAATATCTCATTGAGTATTTTCCTGCTTTTTTTTTCAAGTCGAACTCAGAGTATGAGTATTGAGTGTGTTCCTTTTCGTCGCCTCGAACAACACGCACAGTTTGTTAAGTTTTAAACCCGGTACTAAACGGTTTAAAGCACTGTTTTGTTTAAGCATAAGACTTTTTCAATTTCTTCGAGAATTTAAGTAATAAATTCAAATAGAATACGAGTATTGGAAGGATGAGAAGGTGTGGTGCTGACCCTTAATTGAAGGCTTATACGTCAAACCAGTGAACGTGGTACTGCTTGGGGGGACTGGTCTGCTCTAGTCGATTGCCGGTTGTTTTATTGGTTATATAGTTTAGTTTTTCTACTCTGACTGGTTGTCTTTCTCTAATTGCATATCTTCGTTTGCACTCTTTGTTATATATTAATCAAATTGTATAAAATAATAATTTTGTAAAATATTTTGAAAAGATGCAACGCCTGTGGAGTTTCTTCCGGCGAGTTCTTCTCCCCAGAAGACAGCCAAATTGTGAACTCGCCTCAACGTCGAAAAGTGATTTGTAAAATCTTACTTCGAATAAAACATATTTCATTTCATTTCATTATTTGGTGCAAAGAATTTCTTTGGTGATCCAGAGGGGCAACGCTGCTAGCATAATGGGCACGTTGCCGTCGGACGCAGTGCGGGAAGGTTTTTTGACATAGCTTCGATTTAGCTTTAGTTATTATGACTATTTTGACTGTATCTGTGTGTACACTGTATTGTATTTGTTGACATTATGAAATAAGTAGAACATTCCGCTTTTATGATATTTTGATTGATAAATTAGGGTCATACTGAATCGAGAGAATGTCAAGTCCTGGATCTCAAAGCTAGTTAGATATAATCAATACTTTCAGTATGTTTTGTGTATATGAATGGTAGATACATATAATTTCCACATTCTTAAGCGTTTTGTTCATAAATCTATCACAACACAGAAACTCATCGTCAGCGAAGATATTTTATGCCTCGTCTTATAGAAGAAAGTGAGACATTGTGATAGTGAAAGCGACTGGGCTATAATGTTCCTGAATGATGGGCTAACATGTCTAGACTACAATTATTTATCATCTGTATGTTACAATATTATATGACAGTAATTTATAGCAATAGTTAGTTTAAAACGAAAAGCTATAATAGTTACATTATGTGTGCAAAAAAAACTATGTAGTTACAAATACTTTTTTCCATGGGAACGAGGAATTTTCCCGCAGTATGCGGTAGCCTATATTCTTTCCCAAGATCTATTCTATCTTTGAACCAAGTTTCATCAAAATCGGTATAATATTTTGGGAGCATATTCAATGCAAACAAACAAAGAGTAAAATCTTTCCTCTTTACAATATTAGTAGAATAGACAGTGTTTATTTGTTATCTTCTTTTTTATTCTGTAGAGTACGTAATATGGTAATACTATTATATACTTCTGTGACTTTATCTAAGTGCTTAGTATATTTTGTTTAAATAATATACCTATGTCGCCTTTTTGTGCCATATTCTAATTTCATTCATTTAACTTCATTACTGAAAAAATGAAATCATTATTTTGTCTTTTACGTCAATAAACTACCTTTCAAATAGACTGTCCATTTCAACACAGTAATTTCATATACCTGTCTTAAACATGCAACATACTTCAACCCAATTTATTTACTTCGTAACTGTAGCACTAGATACAGATCGCATGTTAATCGAACAGATAGGAGTCCTTTAATGCACTTGATCATTTCTGTCACGCACTGTTTTGCTAGTATGCATAATGATTTCCTAATCCCTACTATTATAAACGCGAAAGTAACTCCGTCTGTCTGTCTGTTTGTTAAGCTTACACACCAAAACCACTGAACCGATTTTGATAAAACTTGGTACAGAGATGGAATAGACCTTCAGAAATAGAATAGACTATCAGAGATAAAATACACTTTCAGAGATAGAATACGCCTTCAGAAATAAAATACGCTTTCAGAGATAGAATAGACCTTCAGAGATAAAATACGCCTTTAGATATAGAATACGCATTCAAGAATAGACCTTCAGAGATAGAATAGAGCTCATTGTATCATCAAGTGACTGCCCATGGCAGCCACCTGCAAGTTTCTTCAGTCGTCCCGTGATCATGGTGCATGCAACTGCACTGAAATATCGGACACTTACACAAAACCAATCTTAGACTGAGACTTGATTTGACTTGATCTTATAGTTATACATAGTCTATTGTAATGAAGTCCAACAAAAGACTAAAAATGCTTTATTATAGTTCACCTCACGCGCTATTTGCTTGCACTCACTGCACTCGATGCATCTGTCGCAAGCGCAACTGTGCACTTTCGCTGACCACCTAGTTGCTATACAGACCGCTCGGTGGTGCAACTGGCCACTCATAATTACTGCCTTAAAATATTATAATTTATGTGGAAAAAAATGCGGCTATTTAAACTGTTTTGTGCTAAAAATAGAATAGCCAGTTGTATCAAGTACTGGCAAATATAACTATTTTTTACGTACCTAAGCTACCTATTTTCTTTCTGATCACGTTTTACAAATTCCAGAAAAAAATTGCAAGTCATAACAGTTAAGGATAATATTATGACTTTTTCCTACTTTGTAAACATACAAGTATTGAAGGACGCTAGTATTATTGTAAATAGTTTTTTTCATTTCTTTTGGTGCGAACAGCTTTAAATACATAATGTAATAACTTTAATTTGACTCTCTTTTAAAGACGAAATATCTATTATATATTAACCTAGTTTAGAAATACTAGTTTACCACGAATTTTTTGATATTATTTAGCTTCAAAAGAAAAATATTTTTAAATATTATGTTCCTTCTATTCAAGTCAATTTTATCAAAAATTAATTTCTACACAACAAAGACCGAAATGTAATTTTCTTGCGTTCTAAACAACATGATACAGTAAGTGTACAAAGTAATTGGTTGAAATACGTTTTATCGCAAAACTTGCCACTTTCGCTTGCTCTCTCATTCAGCCAGTAATCAGTGTGATACGAGAATGTGTACAGTTGGACACTTGACAGACTATACATATAACTTAGCCGATAAGAGACTCATATTATTGTATTGATATACAAGACTGGAGTTATAAGGTACCTACTGTAAATTCAAAATTTTGACGTCGAAAAATGATTTGTGTAATCTTATTAATTTCAAAAGCATTTTGATTTCATTTCATTTGTATTATAACCTATTGTGTTTTTATAGAGTATTTTTTGAAATAACTAACACATTAAAAACTTACAAAGAAAGCATAACGGAAACAAACCAAATACTTATTAAGTATATTAACTGATTATTTAAGAGATCATACAAGACATAATGCTGAAAGCTTAAAACAGATTTTTTTCATATATAGAAGTCAAACTAATCAAACCTAATCAATAAAGTGACAAAAGAAGTATTTATTTTCAAAATATGCATAGATTACATAGACTTCCCAGAAAGTACTCCAAGACTCCAAGATACCTGTGATGGGAATGGCTCGCCACTTCCCTTGTGAACAATTTCAGATACACATTATGAAAATAACACTTTTGTTACAATAGTGCCCACTGGCAATTAATTATATTATTACGAGTAATGATAAAGTTTGGATGGCCTGATGATTTAATAAACTTAAAATGTAAAGGTGTACCAATAAAATAACTACCCATATCAAAAAAAAAACTACACCGGCATTAAAATTAATATTCCAATATTTTGCAAACTTTAAAAAGTACTTCATTTTGTAGTTATACTACCTGTCACTGTCACCCACTGTATAAAGCACGTGCTATGCCATTTTACCAAATTACTCCGACTCATACCATTTTTACTTTGATTGAATGTTCAACTTAGATTGTTAAGCCATTACCGCTGATATGAAGTTTAATATGCAGTTATCTAAGCGTAAATGGTCCTAGAATGAATCTGTACGAAAATCTGGCTTAAAGACGGAACGACTACAAAATCGTGTTGTAGTAAATAACTAAACCTAAAAGGTTTAGTTCAAAATAATGAATCATAAAAAAGAAGGGCGTTTCTAAATTAACGTAAACTTATATATTTACACAGCCCAGACTTACTCGCACTAAAACGAGATATATCGAATGAAACGCTTGAAGCTTGTTACTTGTCTAACATTGTATCATGCTGTAGACACAGGTTAGAAATGCAACTGGTCTATAGTTAATATTATATAAACTGATCATGTATGGTTGTATTTTGTTGTGCGTTTGAATAAATAAATAAAAAATAAATAAACTCAATGATTAAAAAGCATCAAATGATTTAAAAGTAAGAGAAGAACAATGCACGCACCTTAGTTTAACAGCTACCTGACACCATAGTACAGGCTCTCTCTAGTTTGAGGTTGTACAGCTGTGTCTGAGGTATGAAATATTCATTATTTATTTATCTACATACATAGATGATATGAACCTTAAAAACAAAACTCACGTTTGGCAGCTGTGTAAAAAAATTGCAAATAGACTGTACCAAAAGTGAATTTTGTGTTTAAGGGTTCATCTATGACCCTGCTAAGCACTGTTAAGTCCATACTCATCACCAAAAGACCGTGTACACAGTACTTATGGGTAACGTACTGCGTTCACATTCTATTATATTATGTTTATTATGGGAATCGATCAAAGTTGTTTAGTATAAGTGTAACACTTTTACTAGTTACGCGTGACGAATAAAAGTAATAAGTCGATCAGCTGAGAGCAGTTACGTCATATCCGATACGGACACCTTTTAAATAACTTTAGTTTTCTTTGTTTCCTTTGTGGGCTGGAAACAGATATTTGAATATAAAGATAAAATGTTACTGCGGTGTATTGTCACCGCCCCGCTTCCATTTTTCTAATCTGTGACGTTATATTTGTATTGTGTTTTTATTTTGTTGATCTCGGAGTTGATTCGAACCTAAGTTTCCTTTGCAATCCGCACCAAACGCACTTCCTGTTTTCTAATAATATTACGATACCTAGACGATAATTCCTTGACTCTTACTTCAATTATAAAAGCGAACTACTAATAACTAAGTATTCTAGTTTTTTAAAAACTGTAATATTTTAATTCAAAGTCTAATCCGGTTAATTTTAAAGTAAAATACATCATAAATAGTAATAACTACAGAAACAATGATTTTCCACCAGTTCAAATAAGAATAAACACTAAACTCCGTAATAACAATTTTTTTTTTAAAACGAAGTGCATTTATTGCTTGATTTGTTACAATTTTAAAACACTAGTCACATTAAATATCTCTTAAAATGATACAACATCTCAAACATGAAATATGAAATAACAATTCATAACCGCCGTCGCCTACTTTCCCATACATAATACCATTAAAACTCTATTATTTAGCTTCTGATACCATCAACGATATTATAGACTGACAACGACCAATTATCTCTAATATCATATCATTAAACCACTACTAGGACCAGACAAAACAACTACCCTTCAAATTAGGTGGAGAGAACAATAGACATCTTAATTTTTAATACCACTTGGCATAAATGTCAAAGAGAACCACTAACACCAAATTGACAGCAAACGAGTCGTAAAAATGTCATGGCCGCTGTAAAAAATCAATTATATTTCGCGTTTGTGACCACATTGTAATCAAATATCTTCGTCACGGAACTGGGTACGTGCGTACACGCAAGCGGAGAGATTGATTAAGACCGTGCCTGTTGCGTTTGATTTGCTGACCCTTCAAGATGTTTTTTTTTTCTGGTTTTGGCGCTAGTATAACTCTACATATTACGCTCTAGCTTAAATTTAAAAACCATATGTCCTTTTCACGTTCTTAAGAACGAAAAGGGACAGGTGATTGTCAACTTAAATTTAGAGACGCCAAACATCGACTTTAGCAGGCATTTAAAAACATCCCGACTAAATGCTATTTACATTTATAAATATTTACACTTCTATATCGCTAAATAAAATAACAACTACCTACCTACTTTTCTTTAAGTCCACCACACACGTATATTAGAGTAAGACATATTAAGACATAGTTACGATATTATATTTTCCCGACAAATCTACACTCGACCGCCCACGTTAGCTCTAATATTATATTTTTCTGACGTCACCAAAATATGTCAACCAATATAGCAAGGCCTAATTTTTCTGGCGAGCTATAAAATAAGTTATAGCTGGGCATATTAAAATGAAAATAGCTGCGTGTGTATTGGACTTAGCAATGTTTAGACCACAAAATGACCATTTGACAGCTTGTTGCAATGACCACGCCATAGGGTTAAGTACTTACTAGCACCGGATATTGCGTTGACCGGTACGCACGCGACGGTTACGACTTTCCGGTGTCGTATGTCTTTGGAGTTTTCTTTTAAACAGGAGTAGTATAGTACTTAGAAATACATTTAAAGTTTGAAATTACGGTTATTGTTGGATACTGTACAACTGTAAGGAGTTGATGTGGCAGCCTCAACAATAACAAGTCCTCGTTACTTTTCAAACACACTTTCTTTATTCATTAGCACAGAACACTAATAATATTATCACATTTAAGAAATATACGAAAACTCCCCTCAGTTCCTCACTATAATAAACTATCCTGTCCAGACGAGGGCTGGAGCAGGAAGATGTCTAAAACAAACTGACACAAGCAAGCAAAAGAGATGGCATGACCAATGCTACAGTACACAGCTGAACGATGAAATACATTCCTCTGATTAATGTTCCTTGACAGAAAATAATTCTAAAGGAATATAACCAGGGAATAAAAGCTTCCATCTGTTTTTATTTCTGTTTTGTGTGGTGGTAGCTGTTTAAATACTGCGACTTTTTATCATTCGCATATTTCGCAAAATCAGAGCTTCACCGGACTTGCGTGTGAGCGGAAGGCTCTACCCCCACGTAGTCGAATACCTATGCATCTAGGGGTGGATCGAGAGAACCTCGGACTTCAGGTTAGTAAGTCGGTACGCAAAACATCGTGAAAAAGATGTCTACTGAGAGGCTCTGAGGGAATGTACCGCTATCATTATTATATTTCAGCCAAAAGTAGTACACTGCTGAACATAAGCCTACCAAAGATCAATGTCGTAGATGGAAGATGGGCGGATATATTAAATTTCTTTGCTTGTATCCTCTCTGACATACAAATAAAAAACAAAGGGACTTAGAGTCTTAATAGCTTTGCTTAATAGCATTTTCCACGGCAGAGTAAGCACAGCTGGTTTGACTGCAGTTTGTCGAAACACCTTGACCGAATTGGCACTCATCTTCCAAGCCTAAACTATGGACAATGAAATTAATAGATTGCATCTAGGTGCCGACCTCACACGCCAGATCTTTAAGACAATACGGCAATTTCCTATATCGTTTTATCTGACACGTGATGTGTAAAAAAAGTAAATAGTAGGAGTAATAGTAGTAAAAGTTATTATAGTAGTAGTTAATTTAAAACCGTATTTTTATGAACATTGTAGATTTTCAAACAAGGTACACTAACTGTTATTTTTACATTTCATAAAGGTATGGTAAATATCTGGAAATATTGCCCTTAAATCTCTGAGATTTCGAACGTTTTTGCCCAATAAGTTTGACCTAATCTTCTAACCTAAACTGTTTAGTTTAAACGAAACCTTAATATTGTAACTTATTTTTCTTTAAAAGTTCAAAAATCATAAATAAATCCTCTAATATACCTTTTTTGCCCTTGGGGGGTAATATTTACGTCACTTTTCTGACGCCAACGGCTCATATTAAATAACCATTAGATGGTTACCGCACTCTAACAGCGTTATTTTTCACCGTAAAAGCTTAAATTGGTTTAGAAATTACTCCAAGTCTAAGAAATATTGAGCCGTGATTATGCACGGTCAAGAGTATAAAAAAAAAACTTCTGCTCTGAACATAACATTGTGAAAGAACTACTGTTTAGGAATGTTAAATGTTAATGTATTTATATTATTTAGGCTATATTTATCTATTTATTTAATTCAAATCACGACTGTATCCTTTTCTGCAATATTTCCCATAAGTTGGTGTGCAAGAACCAGAGATGGCGCTACGCATCACGAAAATTGCAGTTGATCGAACATTTTTATTTTTTCGTGTTTACCTACATATTCAGAAACGAGACAGAAAAGTGCTCTGCGCCCATTGTTGTGTGCATCGAGAAATAAATTCGAATTAAAACCTTTTTCGTGGACAGTTTTCCATAAAATCTACGTAATTATGGTGATTTAGCATTGTGGACATCAAGGTGTATAAAATTTAACCTTTAAACCGTAAAATCCTGGATATTGCCGGCCGGCTAATGAACGAGCGCCTGGACACATGGTGAGTGCATCTTCTATGTGTTTTATTGTTGGATGGGATTACAGTCGTGGTATTTATCATAAAATATCTATTTACATTAAACACGGTCAGCTGGTCCTTCACAGCCTCCACTTTTATAAAATACTTGTCCCAAATTTGTGACATTTTTTTGATCCTCCGATAGCCGGATTTCGTAATTTGTACCTATAAACCTATGGAATTAATTTCTGTTGACGGTGTACCTATTCCTTATATTTAACTAATATGTCCCATCATTACTGTTAAATCGTAAGCTAAGTTTGTTCGAACGGTACGGTAATATAGTACTATTATCCAAGCAACGTGCTTCCTTTGTTCACGCACAGGCGGTAGGACGGTAGATAGATAGGTAGGTACGTTCTGTGTATTATCAAGAAAACCCATTGCGAGTTTAAAAGTAATTTAGTTAAATGTTTTGCGTTCGACAGTGAAAAGGTGACGTTATTTGTGGTAATTTAATTTCGTAAGAATTTAGTGTTTCAAAAAAATACTATATATTTTTTGTTATACTGTAATATCGGGTAATTAAAATAAACATGGCCGATCCCCTTCTTGTTATTCAACGACGAGTGGTAATTAAACGTTTGAATGATGCCTATATCTGTGCAAAACGATGTTTAACCGACTCCTCGTACAAAGAAAGATTCGCGACATGGTGTGATCGTCTTCCCTCTTTATTAAGCGATTTTGATTCCAGTCATAACAAAATTCTGAGCAAAATAGATATTGAAGACATATATACGTATAATGAAGAGGAAGAAAATAGGAAAATCTTCGATGAAACTTACTCTGATATTTTAGAAATAAAGTTTAAAGTTTTTGGTTCGACCACAGACCCGCACGATTCAGATAACGAAAACTCGAAAAACGGAAATCATAAAAATAAAAATAACAGCTCTGTCAAATTACCGCGAATTGAGTTAAAGTCCTTCGATGGTAATTATAAAGATTTTTTGCCATTTAGAGATTTGTATGACCAGTTGGTTCACAAAAATAATAGTCTTTCTAAAGTTGAAAAGTTTAGCTACCTTTTATCGGTATTAAAAGGACCGGCTTTGGATCTCATAAAAGTTTTTCCACTGTCAGAAGCTAACTATGACGAAGCGTATAAAACATTAGTAAGACGATATGAAAATAAACGTCATCTTGCGTTTATGTCATGGGAGGCTATTCTTAATGCCAGACTTGCTACTAACGATGCTGCTTCCTTGCGGCGATTATTAGACATTTTTTCTGAGAATCTCGCTATTCTTAAAAATATGGATTTACCAACTAATCAATGGGATTTTATTCTTTTTCATACTTTATTAATAAAGTTGGACCCATCAACTCGCAAGGAATTTGAAATGACTGTGACGTCATTAGAAATTCCTACTTTTAACACTTTGAAAGACTTCGTTATTAAATATTGTCAAACTTGGGAGAGATCTTCCTCCACATTAAACACTTCTCTAAATACTGTCGCTAATGCAAAAAAGAACGATAATACAACTTGGAAAAAACCACAGCCTGCTAATAAAAAGGATACACCGCACACTACGCTCATTGCAAGCACAAACAGTAATTTGTGTTTTTATTGCAATAAAGATCACTTTATAGGCCACTGTACGGAGTTTCAGTCTCTGTCAACCCAGCAACGGTTTGACACAGTCAAAGCTAAACGGTGGTGCGTAAACTGTCTGCGTCCCAATCATTCGAGTAGAACGTGTCGTTCGAAAACCCGTTGTCGTCACTGTGGTCACCGCCACCATACCTTATTGCACTTTCCTGTACCGAATGCTGCTGCATCCTCGCATGTTGCAGGTAATGCATCATCTGCTTCCACACCGCCTCCTGTCACCAATAATGTGTCACAGGAACCTCCTGTTAATGTATTGACCAATACGTTCAATGGCAAAACTGTCTTATTATCTACTGCTAAAGTTGAAATTCAAGACAAATGGGGTAATTATCAGGAAATAAGAATTTTGCTGGATTCGGGTAGTCAAGCAAATTTTTTAACCGAGACGTGTGCTAAACGTTTAGGGTTATCAAAAACACGAAGTGGCATACCGGTATATGGGTTAAGTAATCATGAAGTTAATGATCTTGGGAAGGTCCATTCCACAGTCAGACCCCGAGGGGCCTCTGACCATAATCTGTCGTTCGAAGCTATCGTCATTCCCAAAATTTGTGGTGAAATGCCTTCTGCCCAGATCGATAATAGCGCGTGGACATCTTTCAAAGATGTAACATTCGCTGACCCCATGCATCATATCCCAGGTGCGATTGATGCTTTAGTGGGTGCTGAATTATGGCCTTCTATTCTTAGGCCTGGTTCTATTCCAGCTACAGACAATACACCTATGGCCCTCAACACTATTTTTGGCTGGGTTCTCATAGGGTCTGTGCCTTGCGAATCTGCTCAAAAACTTAATGCATGTTTGGCCATTACTGATCAATCATTGAGTACGGTCATTCAGAAATTGTGGGAAGTGGAAAGTATTCCTGACGATTTACCGAGCTCTATTGAAGATACCCTTTGTGAAGATAACTTTTTAAAGTCCCATTGCCGAGACAGTCAAGGTCGTTACATTGTTGAACTACCGATGAAAAATGATTCCCCTCAATTTAAGGGTATGCACTCGATTGCCTTAAGGAAATTTTATGCTGGTGAAAACCGTCGACAGCGTAATCCAGAACTTAACGAGGCGTATTCCCAATTTATGAAAGATTATCTGGAATGTGGTCATATGACCAAGGTTCCTGACAATGATAAGTTTCGGTCAGAAGCGTATTACATCCCTCACCATTCTGTAATCAACGAAAATAGTACGTCCACCCGTCTTAGGGTAGTCTTTAATGCATCTGATCCAGATACCAATGGGAATTCGCTCAACAATAATCAGTATACCGGTCCTAAACTGCAAACGGACATTGCTGCTATTCTACTGCGGTTTCGCCTGCACAATGTAGTTATGACTACAGATATTCGACAAATGTACTGTGGTGTGCATGCATCCTACATGCTCACCGCGTTCGTGCTGGCAGCCTCTTTCCGCGTTTGAGCCATTTAATTATGAAAAGCGATAATGAATTCGAATTTAGTGGCTGCCGACGCGGACGGCCGTAGCTCCAGCTACGAGCTGGTCTTTATGTCATATCCTGAAGAAATAAATAATCTCTTTATCAAATTCCATCTTTAATTGTTGAGGAGTAGGATAGCGCTCTCCGAGCGTAACGACGTGATCCAGCCGACGTGATATGGTGGAGTGCTACAAGAGCCCCACCTTCCTCGCTAGCAAAAGAAGCAAGTGCTCAAGAAAGAAGAAGGACAGCTACGTGTTTCCCCAAGATGACGTGTCCCGCACGATGTGAGAAGAAGATTTAAACGAAGAATCTGATGTCCAGAAGAAGGAGCTGCTGAGGTGCTGTCCTGGTGTGATAGCGCTCTACGACCGAACGAAGATGTATGCCGATGTATGCGGACGTATAAGGATTTGTGACGTCCAAAGGATGTGTTGATAAAAGCTAAGTCTTTATATTGATTTTATTAGTTGTGTCTAAAGGCTTGGTGAAGTGGCCTTTATGAAGTTTGAAGAGCTTCGTGTGATTTGCTGCTAAAAGCAAATATGTTGATGTGATTTTCCGTTGTGTTATGATGCTGAAGATGCGTTTTAGAAGAGTGCGAAGTGGAGAGACGACTGAAGAGTCGCCGTTTTTTTTACCTACCTAGCTTGTAGAATTAGAGTAAATAGTGTATTATGGTGTAGGTATATATTTTAGCTAATTTTTCCCTTTTTAATCAATTTCTTATTTTCGTAATTTGACGTAGTCATGGAGATAAGTTTGTTGTAAATAATGTCTTTTTGTTTGTGTCATGAATAAAATGACTCATGACAATTCTGACGAAATTCTGTCAAACAAATTGTAAACATGGAAAATTTTAATTTTATTACAAATATTTTGCAAATATAATAATATTTTCGATGGAAAATAATTATGTAAAATATAGTAAATATAGGTTAGTTTCCAATATTTCTTTTTCTGTGTAGGATTGGTTAGGATGTGCGAGTGTTTTCCTGTATTAATGCTTTAAAATGTTTCAGATTAACCAAAAAAAAAATCAAAAAAATGATGACGAATTTATTATGATGATCGTTTCTGATGTGATGACCCTTCGAGAAAGCTGGACGACTTAAATCTAGATGACCACACACACGGTATGAAGAAGGAAAAACGTGCGCGTTTAACTAGAATTTGGGTAGTTTTTTTTTGGGGTTAATTGGGTTGACGCTTAGTTAGGTGTGTTCCGTGACGGAATATTTACTGTCACTCCACATCAAGCACATAGTGCTGTGGAGGAACTTTGGTTGGGTTCATGACTTTGAGTACTCTCGTTACCGGTACCGCAGCTAGGTGAATTCCCACTAATCTTTTCAGAGGATAGGTTGGAGCTGAAGAAAGAAAATAGCTCCCATTCCCATGTCTTGCCCAAAGCTAGGTTTTGATATTGGTGATAGCCGTGCGCGTTTACTATAAATTCATTTTATTATTTTCTGGTAATTTTGTAGTTCATTGGTCGTCCAACTTTTTCAAATTTATTTCTTTAACCTTTCTTAATTGATTATTTGGTGACTATTGAATTTATTAATAACTAGTTAATATTATTTTATTCATAGTATCCGACACAGATAGGTTTAGTAAACTTTTTCGAAATTTTATTGAATGTCTATTTGGATTAGCTGTAGACAGACATGCTTGGCTGTGTTGATTCTTTTTTCTGGATGGTTTTTGATCAACTTAGTTGGATAAAAATACAACACCAACTAGCTGGTAGCAGCGGTCAGCTTTTGACATGTCTGTGACTTTGTAATGTTTTTATCCGTCCTTAGGCAGGTAGCTTAGCTTAGGACAGAACTTTGTAACAAAGTATTGTTAAAAAATATTGCAATGGTATTGCAAATTTTTTTTTAACTGTACCGGGCGGGATGTGGTGTGCATGCATCCTACATGCTCACCGCGTTCGTGCTGGCAGCCTCTTTCCGCGTTTGAGCCATTTAATTATGAAAAGCGATAATGAATTCGAATTTAGTGGCTGCCGACGCGGACGGCCGTAGCTCCAGCTACGAGCTGGTCTTTATGTCATATCCTGAAGAAATAAATAATCTCTTTATCAAATTCCATCTTTAATTGTTGAGGAGTAGGATAGCGCTCTCCGAGCGTAACGACGTGATCCAGCCGACGTGATAGTACCGTCAAATATTGGTGAGTCCAAAGCATCGTCACTTGCAGCGTATACTGTATCGTTTTGATCCCTCACAACCTGTGTCTGAGTACGAATTGAATACCGTGACATACGGAGTTTCTTCTTCGCCGTTTCTAGCTTTACGTGTTATACAACAGTTGGTTGAGGATGAAGGAACTTCTTTCCCGTTAGCTGCGGAGGTGCTCAAGCGAGACATTTATGTCGATGACGTAGCGTGTGGCGCTTCAACAGTCAATGACGCTCTTGAATTGCAGCAAGAACTCACCAATATTATGGCTAAAGGGTGTTTTGAATTGAGAAAATGGGCTAGTAATGACCCAAAGGTCCTGAAACACTTACCTTCAGAGTACTGTCTTTCTAAATCCCAGACCTGTGATTTGGATCAAGACAACTTTGTCAAGGTATTAGGATTACGTTGGGATCCAGATCATGATCAGTTTATGTACAAAGTCCAACCATGGCACCGAACTTGTACAAAACGGACAATGTTGTCGGAGCTTGCCCGAATTTTCGATCCTTTGGGTTTCATTGCGCCATTAACCCTCCTGGCAAAATGTCTTATACAAAAGCTATGGCTATTAGGCACGGATTGGGATGAAAAACCTTCGGCAGAAATTGTAGAAACTTGGACTAAATACATGGATCAACTTCCCCAGATATCTGAATTGAAAGTTCCTCGTCAGATCACTCACTCGGACGCTGTAAATTATCAATTGCATGGTTTTGGAGATGCTTCAGAATTGGGCTATGGAGCTGTTGTGTACCTTCGCTATGAACTACCTAATGGTATCGTTCGAGTAAATTTTGTAAGCGCCAAGTCTAGAGTAGCACCGACGAACCGTTGGACGCTCCCACGGCTTGAATTAGGCGCTGCTGTTCTTGTGGTCAACTTATTGGACTATGTCATCAAATCACTAACCCCACTTTTGCGTCTCCAGGCTGTTTATGCTTGGACGGATTCTATGATCACATTAGCGTGGATACAGTCAGCCCCTACACGGTGGAAAACTTTCATTGCTAATCGTGTCAGCCATATACAACGCAAATTGCCACAAGCGCTTTGGCGCTATGTAGACACTAAATCGAACCCTGCTGACTGTGTGTCCAGAGGGTTATTACCAAAGCAGCTCTTGGAACATAGATTGTGGTTTAATGGCCCTGACTGGCTACTTAAGTCGAATGAAGACTGGCCAGCTACAAAATCGACGTCATCAGAAGCAAAGCTTTTGTCTGAGACAGAGCAAAAGACGACTGCCTTAGTAACTGGGACATCTGATGATATAATCACGCAGCTACTATTCCGATTTTCTTCGTTGAAGAAAATTTTGCGAGTAGTGGTGTATATTCAGAGGTTCATTAAATCCATGCGCAAGCTGCCTTATAATCATGAGGCCATCACTGCCTCCGAAATGGATAAAGCATTGTTCTTGTTAGTGTCGTGTGTTCAACATAGTGTTTTTAAAGAGGAATTTGAAAGCATAAAAGCGGGAAAGGCTCTTTCAAAACCCATGAGAAAACTGAGCCCATTTGTTGACGAAATTTCGTTATTACGAGTTGGTGGTCGGCTTGTTAATGCCCCACTCAAATATGATGTTCGCCACCCAATTTTGTTACCGAACAATCATCGTCTTACTGAGTTAATCATCTTAGATGTACACGAAACTAACTTACATCCAGGTCCTCAGACTGTTCAATTTTTACTAAACCAAAGATTCTGGGTTCTTTCATCTAGGCGAGCCATTCGACGTTGTTTAAATCGCTGCATTCGGTGCTTTCGCACCAACCCAACCCCTGTTCAGCCAGTAATGGGTCCTCTGCCGTCAGCTCGTGTATCAGGCGTGAAGGCTTTTGCAAAAGTTGGTTGTGATTATGCAGGACCTTTCAACGTCATAGTTGGCAAACGTAGACGTGGATCTCGATCTGAGAAAATGTACCTATGCATCTTCGTATGCTTCGCTACTAAGGCGTTGCACATCGAAATTGCTTCTGATTTGTCGTCAGAGGCTTTTATTGCAGCCCTCCGGCGCTTTATCGGTCGTCGAGGTCGCTGTTCACATATATTTAGTGACTGTGGTACAAATTTTGTGGGAGCGTATCGTCAACTGTCATTGTTGATGAAGAACGCCGCTGAAACTGAAACTATTATCTTCAACACTCACCCTCCTTCGGCCCCACACTTTTCGGGACTTGCTGAGGCTGGAGTGAAGTCGGTGAAGACACACTTGAACCGGGTGGTTGGCTCTCAACTCCTCACCTATGAGGAGCTCCAGACGCTTATCGTTCAAGTGGAAGCGGTGTTAAATAGCCGTCCATTATGTGCGGTTAGCAATGATCCTAATGATTTGTCTGTTCTAACGCCCGGACACTTTCTCACTTTAGAACCTTTGACAACTATGCCTGAAATTCCGGATTCCGATTTATGTCTCACTAACAGATGGCATCATTTACAACGTTTACATCGCGATTTTTGGCGTCGTTGGTATCATGACTATTTAAATTCATTAATGCAGCGTTCTAAATGGTCACAGAACAAAGGAAGCCTCAGTCTAGGAAATCTTGTACTAATTAAAGAAGATGATGTGAAACCTTTTCACTGGCGACTTGGTAGAATCAGCAAGGTACATCCAGGTACTGATGGCATTATTCGCGTTGCTACGGTACGTACCCCCGCCGGAACTATGAAGCGACCGGCCGTCAAGCTGTGTCCTTTGCCTATTTATGATTAGTAGTTAACTTAAATATAGAACTGGAAATCTCTTTAGATTTCGCAGCGGGGGGGAGTATGTTTAGGAATGTTAAATGTTAATGTATTTATATTATTTAGGCTATATTTATCTATTTATTTAATTCAAATCACGACTGTATCCTTTTCTGCAATATTTCCCATAAGTTGGTGTGCAAGAACCAGAGATGGCGCTACGCATCACGAAAATTGCAGTTGATCGAACATTTTTATTTTTTCGTGTTTACCTACATATTCAGAAACGAGACAGAAAAGTGCTCTGCGCCCATTGTTGTGTGCATCGAGAAATAAATTCGAATTAAAACCTTTTTCGTGGACAGTTTTCCATAAAATCTACGTAATTATGGTGATTTAGCATTGTGGACATCAAGGTGTATAAAATTTAACCTTTAAACCGTAAAATCCTGGATATTGCCGGCCGGCTAATGAACGAGCGCCTGGACACATGGTGAGTGCATCTTCTATGTGTTTTATTGTTGGATGGGATTACAGTCGTGGTATTTATCATAAAATATCTATTTACATTAAACACGGTCAGCTGGTCCTTCACAGCCTCCACTTTTATAAAATACTTGTCCCAAATTTGTGACAACTACATACTTATTATTAATGGAGGATAACTATTACCATAATATTATATGTATGCTGTTATTATACCATAAATAAATAAATAAGCTAAACACGCACCCCGTGACGCTCTCCCTTATTCAACGGACATAATAGAATTGGTTGCCTGGAAGAGATTGCTACTTTAGCAATAAGGCCGCCTATTGGCTTCTTATGTTTCACTATGTAAAATTGTATTCGTACTTTTAAGTTTTGGTGTCAATAAAGAATATTTGTTTGTTTGTTTGTTAATAATGGTGCAAAGTTAAAAGTATTCAACTTGGCGTGATCTTATTAGTACTTACTTTTGATCTGTTTCTCCTTCTTATCACAAACAGACAATGCTAACAGTTTGACACTTCACCTGTACAAATGTCTAATAAGGCTTGAATAAGACAGACAGGGGAACATTGTATGCTAATAGTATAATTCAGTTCAGGAAGTCCTATAGCAGACAATAAACAAATAACTCTTGACCTTTGCAATGACGGGTCTTCAAGGCAGATATGCAGTTAGAAAATAAAGCAAAAAATCTTATAAATGTTATCGGCCCCGTAGCCTAGTTGATACGAATGCCTGCAACACAGGGTTCGAATCCCGCCCAGGGCAAACATTCGTGTGATGAACACATATGTTTGCCTTGTGTCTAGATTTGTATATTTATGTATGTATATCAGCTGTCGTGTGTGACTTGTTTCCATTCTTTGATTAGGCAGTGAATATGTTATAGTTATTTATAAGACAAGATTAAAATAAGTACTTGAAAGCTTGTAATAAGCTTTCTAATCTTGTTTTACACTATGATTCATTATATTATTTATTATGCACTTATGAGCCATGAATTTGTGTATAATGCTCTAGCTTTTCGCTGCAGCACCGCCCGCGTTAACTGTTTTTCCCGTGGGAATAAGGCATTTTGCTGCGGTAAAAGTAGCCTGTGTTACTCAGGGTGAATGTATTTTCGAAATCGGCACAGTATTTTTTGAATTTATTCTTTACAAACATATACACACACAAAAATATTCGACAAAGAATTTAGTTAGTTCATTTTGTACAATAATTAAGATTAAAAAAAAGATAAATCAAAGCATGCCATGTGGGATATCAGATAAAAGGGAATCATGAATAGACTACAAATATATAACATGTTGCTTTATCCGCCTTCCCTGGTCAAAGTTTCCTTACAAGTATTTTTTCGAAAGTAGCGTTTCAAGCTTACTTTGCATAGCTGTAATTAAAAACTTGTGAATCAATATTTGGAATTTATTTTTTTTATCATAAGAATATCCTCTGATAAAAAAAAACTGATAATAACGACGTGTGAACTCGCCTTAGGCATGTTTTTGTTTCAACACGATGACGTCACGTCTCCAAAACCGGCAAAGGAAGTCTGCTACACAGCCTTTACTTTCTACAACATTCTTAGCAACACAGAAACTCGAGCAGACTTCGTTTTGTAAAGCTTAGATGAGAGAAACAAGACATGTGACTACCTAGACATTAAGAAAAAGTGAACAGTGCTGAAAAGTGATTATTAAGAAAGAGTTTAGGATACGCAATAAATAGATTGTAGCTGTATTTAAGAAAGGTAGATTATACACATTTTTGACATTACAGAGTACTTACAAATTTTAACATTTTTTTTATTTGCAGAATTTCGTGTTTTATCAAACTTATTACGCTTAAGTTTTAAAATCTATACCTGATTATAATAATCTAATCCATGGATCTATTCCATGGTATCTATTAAAATTATTTAATATTTATACGTACGACGACTTAAGACTGAGATGTTTAATTATCCGTCAAGTAATTTCCATTATTCCGTCAATTTAGTAAGTCATACTTAATCTAAATGCAATAATACACACTCAAATATATTATTCTCATATATATTATTATGTGCTTATTGTATTGTCACTGTCAACAAGGATTTCATTGATCTCTCTCAGGTCTACTCATGTATATATCTGACCCGTTTTATGATATATGACGTGTTCTTTTTTTTCTGTTTCAACAAGGATTTTATACTGAAAGTGTTTCTAATTCTACTAATGATAGGTTATGAAGAATTTATAAAGTAATTTGAATAAAATAGATATACTACCAGTTTACACACTAACACATTAGACATTCATCATCACATGTCTCCAGTTTCTCAAGTCAGTTATTAACATATCAATGACACTTTCACTACATAATTGCGGTAATAGTGACCGCTGCGCTAACGCATAACAAGAAGTAGCGAGCAGTGGACGACAAATTGACTAATTACGTGTTGTCTGTCGGTTTTTGTGTGAACAGAAATATGTTGAGAGATATGTATGTGAAGCAATAAGGAGAGGACATGACTGTATTTATTTATCCTATTATAAACAAGTGATTTTTTAAAAGTTATTCTTTGTTCGTTAAGTAATATGTAGGGTTCGAGATTTGATAATTAATTGAAAACAAAAATTGGGATCAAAGGATTGTTTGATGTTTTATTAACTGTTTTTTGCTTTTTTTTCCTTGGTTTTGGAGTAATAAGGCCATAGGTGTTCACTTTTTTTATAAGCACCGCAATACAAATGAATAAAAATGTACAATGAAAAAAATACAATGTACAGTATTCGCAAAAATATTTTGAGACTCCTTATAGGTCAATTAAATCCATTGTCTATATTTTCGTATAAAAAATATTATATGGACATACACTAGACAACCTTCACTGGTAGTTCTTATTCAAAATAAATCTCTCTTCATAAAGCTCTTACGAGTATGAACACTATGATATTAGAATAAGTATAGTAATTCTATTCTAATCCACTTTCCACTGAACATTGCAAATGCATACAATCTTGACCTAAATGTTCTCCGTATCTAAATTAAAATCTAAAAGGAGAAGTGTAGCTACCATTACGTTATCTGTAGTGGCAGTAATAGTGACTGACAATGATATCTTTGTATGCCTATAAATATTGATAATAATAATATATGGAAGATAAAAATATTAAAAGAAAATATGTCATTATGTTATTATATCTAATTATTAAAGATAGATGAGATTGATTTCTTATCAAGGAGGCCATCCAAGTCTGATGGTGTTATGGCTGGACCAACTGGACAGTCTGATAAGCAAAATATATATATCTGGCGAGCACACTCAGCAGAAGTTGTGCGTGACTGATTCGGAATCAGGTTGTAGCAGCAGTAAACAAACTTGTACTATACCTATAGAATTAGAGCAGACAATCATTTAAAAGGCAGATAAAACTAGTAGCTACGTGAGAAGTGAACCCGCGAGTCACCTAAAAACAAATTACAACCTTTTTTTTTTCACGGTATGATCGTTATTTTCACAGCAGTTAACCTTAGCAAATCAATTTTATTACTTATACAATATCACCATAAACGCTATTAATTTAACCAGTCCAAAATTTTACATTTTAAAACTCTTATCGAATCGTAAATCAGTCATTATTATGAATAATTTAAATTAGATAAGAATAATTTAATTTTATAATTTAAAAAAATAAAATATTTGGTCAGATTCGTGACACTAACTTTGATGTTCAGTATCATATTAACATTAAACCAGTAACATCCTTTCTTCTGCTTGAAGGGTGTTTTTGTTAAAAGTCTGTTTCATGCTTGATACTATGTCCCATTCCAACGAAGTTACCACTTCAGTACTAAACACGTAGGAGCGAATCACGGAAGCGCGACACCACCGCATCGCGAATAACTATAGTTCGACACCACAAATTTCAGTACCCAAAAGTTTTTGTAATCTTACTAATATTATGACGGCCCCGTAGCCTAGTTGGTAGTACGCTTGCCTACAAAGCACAGGGTCGCGGGTTCGAATCCCGCCCAGGGCAAACATTTGTGTGATGAGCACTTGTGTTTGCCTTGTGTCTGGAATGCTCGAAAAGATAAAAATAAATTTCAGCTTAATCAACCATTAATTTATTAAATTAAGTTATTTATATGTTTAAGTAAGAAAAATAAGTTGGTAGCGTATTTTTCAGGCATTCATAGTCTAATAATAAGAAGGTATAAAAAGTAATAATAAGTATTCGTATTTATAATACAAGTGATGATAAAATTATGTTTTTTAATTTTATATTTTTTAATTGTTATACTCGTACTACTAACAGTATTCATATTAAAGATAAGGCTTTTAAATAATAATAATAATAATAAATATGTGGGACATCTCACACACGGCCATCTGACCCCAAACTAGGCAGAGCCTGTACTATGGTTGTCAGACAGCTGATATACATACATATATAAATATACAACATCCAGACACAAGGCAAACACAAGTGCTCATCACACGAATGTTTGCCCTGGGCGGGATTCGAACCCGCGACCTTGTGCTTCGTAGGCAGACGTACTACCAACTAGGCTACGAGGCCGAGAAATATATGTTTTTAAAAATTATGGATTTTAATCGTTTTGTTATTTAATGATTATGGATTTTCAAAATATGCGTTTTAAATTATGGATTTTAATATAGACCCATGTACCTATACTATAAATTATAACATTAAGAATAAACAAAAAGAAGTTAAGTAACAAACAAAAGTTAAACCTAACAAAATTGATAAGCGAGCGCGTTGATGTCTTTTGTATGTCGAACACGAAAATCAGTAAGGTACCTACTAAAGATTGAATCTATAAATTTTTAAAGGTACAAGCGGAGAGTAAGCTGTCATCGAAGGCTGTCATTCACAAAATAGGCGCAAAAGTTTTTTAGACAACTGAAGTCTTTCGTTAAAAAATTAAAACGATCTAAAAATAGTCTGTGAGCGTTTTGTCACTCGTATTGTTATGCCGGAACAATTGGTCTATTTTTTAATACACAAAAACTAATTTTCATTATTATTTATTACGCAACTGTACAAAATAACTTTCTTCAAGATATCTAAAAATTCCCACATTATTATTTCCAAAACCGTTGTCAACGCAACTGTAGGATTTCTCTCGCTGAAAATGAAATGTAACAAAATAATAGTTTTATACCGACTTCATTTTTTTACGTTTTCAAATTATATTTTCCATTGAATTTTAAGTTTATTTGTAAAGTTACTGTTATGTTACAAATTTATCCGTTGCAGATATTTTGTCATCAAAATTTATGTTATATTATTTACAATTTCACCAGTATATTTTTACTAATATAAGGAACTTTGTGATTTCTTATAATTTCACAGTAGCAGGTAGTAGCAGTTACTTCTAATCAATACAGCTACAACCAAATCTTTTCCCATCTAACAGTGAACTAGTACCTAGTAAGTAGTAGGCAATATCAAAATACATAGTTTGTAATAAATTATATCAAAATAAAAGCCGGTCTGTAAGATAAGGTTTATTTTAAAATGAAATTCAGTCGGTTAAAAAGAAAGAACCACGTCCAAAAAGCTCCGAAACTTTGAAAGGAAGTGAAAGTCCTTGAGAATGACTCAAGTTCATACGTAAAACACAATTTTAAAGAAAGAAACTCCGTTTTGTTGCTGTGCATGAGAAATTCTGTAATATTATATTACAATAGAATGTAATTGTAATAATTTCGTTACAATCAGTCGAGTCAGTTGTTGACAGATTGAATAAAGACGTAACAGTAACTTATGATTTTGACATGAAGATTGATATCAATATACTTTTACTATTTTTCTGTCCGTTTCACCACTGTTCAACGAATTATGTTGTCCGAATTGAACTTAATTTTATTAGAAAAAGAACGTCAACACGTAAATTATAAGGTAGTTTGTATGAATCACCACAGATTACTAAATATGGTATCACCATGTGTCACGTAAAAATATACTGAACGGCGATGTGATATGCGTACTAGCACACCAAATTACCTTACTTGTGTGGTGGTGGTGGTGTGGCACCGGCATAGAATAGTGTCACCCCCTCTCTTCCCGTGGGGGTCGTAGAAAGCGACCGAGGGATAACTACCAGAGGATGGGCAGCAGCGTCCTTCTGTGTATTTAAGACCACACTGTTGATCGCCAACCCGCATGCCAAGCGTGGCGATTATGGCAATATCCCCCCAATATGAATAGTACATCATTGTGGAGATCCTTGGGGGAGGCCTTTGTCCAGCAGTGGACGTCTTTCGGCTGAGATGATGATTCATAATTATGGAAAAGGCGTACAATATATTAAAAAGTACTGTTTCGACCAGCGTTTTTAGAAATGCACTATTTTGTGCATAAAAAATATAGTTTTCTTTATGATATAAAAAAGCAGTCATAGCTCAGAATCATATTATTATTTATATTCTACTAAGTTTGAACATTATAATATGAATACAGCTATTTTTTCCTCCATGAAAAATTTAAATACATAGGAAAAATAATAGATAAAGTGGGCGGGCATACAGAGTAGTGCTACTTAGTACAGACTAACAGTTTACTTTATTGTCAAGTACAAAAATGTACAACAAATCAATCGTACTAATATTATAAAGACGAGAAATTTGTATTTTTGTGTGAGTGTATATGTATGTTTGTAATGAATAAACTCAAAAACTACTTAACCCATTTCAAAAATTTTTTCACCATTAGAAAGCTACGTTCACCCTAAGTAACATAGGCTACTTTTTACCGCAGGAAAATGCCTCATTACCACGGGAAAAACTGTTAACGCGGGTGGAGCCGCGGCGGAAAGCTAGTACACAATATAAAAATAATTAAATTCCTATTAGTCAAAAAGCTCACCTCGGAGCATACCCGACTTATATGTGAAACAGTACATATATGTATATAGTTCATATAGTTTATCATCGGTTATAGTTCTAACCAATAATCCAGTGATCTTGACATTGCGCCACCGTTGCTATGCGTGTGCGTGCGCATCCAAAGTGTATCTTGTCTTCGCGTGGCGTCTAGTGAAACGAACGGACTTTTGTCCGAGCACGATCGCTTTCGGTTTCGATCGAAACGCTAATGCAATTATGTAAAATCCAGCGGAATATATAAATCGTGATTAGATTAATTAGTAGCCTTAGGTTGTGTGTAAAGTTGAAATTAATTAGTGAAGACTACTGAATACCTCTCTATCGGACTAATCTTTCCACACACGCATCGGTTTCATAGATTTTGTAAGATTTTCATAACATTTGTTACATTCGAACCTCATCACCATCATAAAATCTTTTTTTATTCTTGATATATACATGAAGATTTGAACCGTAGTAATAAATAAATCTTTATGTGTTTCTTTCTAATCTGCCCAGCCTTCTGACAGCATAAAGAAAACTGCCAAACCCATATGTGTAGATTTTTTATTAATCTCCGAAATGTATGTAGAGCACAGCCAGCCAGCACATACAGCTGGACAATTGAACTACGATTTTCGCTCTTATTGCTACGGGATAAAGTCACTCTCAAGGTAATTATGTCTGTGCTGGCTTCTGTACCTTCCAAAGATCTATATCTAAAACGCGGCTTTTTCCCACCTCTCTGGTTCACGTGGGTAAAGGGTTGAAGGGTTTCAATACTGGGATTACCTAGAAAGAAAAAGAATTATCTTTTTCTATATATTCGACTCCTACTAGTAAATAAGTATAGAATCATTATTTTATAACAAACACATCATAAAACTACTAGTAGATACCAAATTAATATTACAAATATAAATAGGCATTTGACTCTTGAGTTCACAAGTTACCTGACCATTCTGAAGTTAAATTTGCAGTTGGATATCATGCTCAGTAAGTATAATATAATAGTCAGAACACTATTGAATTTAGAACGTTTGTGGAGTTCCAGTTATTACGGTTATAAATAACCTACTTCAATATACAGGGTGTCTCATGAAACTGAATCATTTTCCCCAAGGAATATAGGCTGAAATCTTAGAGTATAAATTAAAAAAATTGTGGACTGAAATATATTTGAAAAACTAATCAGCTGATCACATCACCGCGCCTGTCAATTCTACTTTAGTCATTATTTCTGTGCGCGCTCGCTACCCCTACACACACACACACATACTTATACTACTACTACATGAACAGTATCGTAATGTCAGTAGTCAAAATTACGCAGAGAAATGGTAAAATTTTCAAATTGTTAGACACGTCGTGTTTTTTTCTGATCTTCTTTTTTATATTGAAGCCTATGTTTCTGAGGGAAAATTATTCAATTTCATGGATAGGTTTATCCCCTAAAATATTGTGGGATAATAAATTTACACCCTTTATTACTTGGCTCCAAAGCTGTGTAAAATCGTGACAACACTGAGCAAATAGTACCTTATAACTGCCAACTGAAAGTATAGTTTCGTCTAATAAGTAATACCGAATTTAACGGATGATTGTTGTTGAAGAAAGAACAAGGAAATAATTTTCGGTACAATAATTTTAGTTTTCAGACGTATTGTCGTTTCATATTCTATGATTTTTTATTGGTAGGTAGACAAAGATATATGCATATCTATGGTCTATAAGCTACAATACAAGAAAAAATATAATTAGAACCTAAAAGCTCTTTCAAGAGTGTAAAATACCGCATTGCCCAGTCAGGTACTGTAAACATTTTCTTTGAAAAATTTACACACGTGGGAACGGTCTCGTCTCAAAAATATGTATGGTTTTCCATACAAAATATCTTTCTTCATGGTATGCTTCTCTGCGTTGTTAGTTACAACCAACCGTAAGTTACCTATCTGAATCTGGCTTTAAATCTAAATTAATGTTATAGTTTCTCTACAATCATTAGTCGAGAATTAATGCTAGCTGATGGACAGAGAAAATGTGCATAAGCTGAGTCCGGTCAGTAGCCCCCAATTCACTTTCGATCTCACTGATCGGTAAATTGATACGAATATAGATATATTGGCTGGCTTTTTTATTTTATTTTTATTTGACCGAACGAGTTTACGTCATAGTAATAGGTGGTAAAAGTAAGATTTAAAAACGGAAGTGGTAAGTAATCGTATAATGCTTGGAGTTCCCTGAAGCGCCGCCCTGTCTCCATTTTTCTAATTTGTACTGAAATACCAAGGATTTTTTATTATGTACTAACTACTGTAGTTACTGTCTCTACAATGTTTCTACAATAATAGGATTGTATTCATTTCATTGAAACTTTTTCAAAACTACCGGACGCTCTGTGTATAAAAAAGTTTTTGTTGTTATTGTTGTCTTCTTTTGACTGCAAAATCAAAGTTTCGATCGCGTTCTAACTGGAATTGCAATATTATGAACATTAAAGACCCTTGGATACCTGAATTAGTGTAACTCTATTTATCGATAAGTATTACGTACGCGTGTTTCGCAGCTTACAATTTTTATTTAGCCAATCAAAATTCGCAAACATAACTGTTACCTAGTGCAAAATCTCGTCAATTATTGTGAACGATTACAACAAATGTTATATGAACGTAATGCTCCAGATTCAAATAGAAATAAACGTAAGGCGGTTCTATGGCGCAAGTTACAATACCTTACGAGAGAGTTGTAATTAATTATTATATCAAGAAAACTTTTTTTCTCTCAAAATACACTAAGTCTATAGTTGCAGCAAAAGATATGACCAGTAAGGTAACAGTAACAGCACTGCTTTCAGCTTAACGATTGAGAATCGGTATCTAAAAAAATAGATTCACTTATAACATGAATGTACGTCATTTTGTTGATTAGCTTTCAGACTGAAAATGCTGATGATATTTAAAATAAAAGATATGGATTAAGATCTATGATTTGACTCTACATTCGCTGTGAGATTCTACTATGTTAATACAAGGATTTAGGATTTTTATTTAAAAACGTTACAATAATAAATAATATAAAGTAGTATTACCTATTATAATGTAAACCAAACGATAGATACCACCACAAATTAAAAAGATATCGGCGGGCCGCTAATATTTTGTGCTACCACGAGATCGCTGTTTAACCAACGAAAAGTTGACAAAGTATTTTGAAGTTGGCTTTGCACCAGAGCGTGAAGAAATGACCACTTTAATTTACTCTCACTCATCCTGCCATAGTAGATTTGATAAAAATAAAACACTGTTTTTACTGAAGGAACCATCTGGCTCCTTCGGAAAAACAAGATACACAGCATTAGGTGAATGATAATTAATCGGTATGAATAATTTTATTAAGAACAGAGCTAACGACTCCAAAATGGTCACGCGATTGAAACAAAAGTTCTACTTTGGATGGACATTTTGTTACTTCTTTTGTTCAAATAAATATTCCAATTGAATTTGTATTGCGCGAATGTTTGCTAATTTGTTTAATTAAGCCATTTAATTATGCCGCTACGATTTCAATTACAAACAAACGAAAAACCTCCTTTAAAAGTTTTTGTTTGTTTGAGTCAAAGTGTTTATTTGAGTAGTGTTAGCGTAAAACCGTAAAGATTAATTTGTTATATAAAGTTAATAACTTTTCTCTGGTGGCAAATTAAGTGAAATGTCTCAGATAGTAATTGTCGGCAGGGTTTACTTTCAAACGGGTTCTGTATTACAGCTGGGTCACTCGCAACTAGCGCCTGAGCACGGAGCTCTACTTGCCAACGAAATAAATCTTTTTTTTATCTTTTTCCTGCCGCAAATTTTAAATTGAAGTGTCTCGGCCGCGGCCACACTCATGGCCTTTAGAAAGCGAATTGAGTAACTGCTACAATTATGCAAAGTTTTGCTGTCTCACCTTTTATATAGTTTACTTTCTTCAACTGCAACTGTATAATGATAACACTTATAAATTTTAAGTGGAATCCACCATCGTTCCAACTGCACTATCGGTGTTACACCTGCGATCACCTTCACTTTCAGTCAGAACAAAAAATAAAAATAAAACTTTGTTAGATCACAACACACGCGTCCCGCCAAAACTCAAAATCTACATTTTAAAAAATAATCTGTAAACTATTACGGTTCCGTAATCGATGTCAACGGCCGTAATGCAATTCGGACACTGGCTGGTAAGTGTCGCGGGTTGCGGCCCCGTAACGCGCGAATGCGCTTGCAAATTAAAGAATAAAAAAATTCGAACGTCGATTTGGTTTGAATTGTGGCGGGAAGGGTGTGTACGTTAGGTGTGCGACGTGCGGTCGGTGCGCGGAGGCCGGTCGGTCGGTCGATGCGCGCTTTGCGACTGCGCCCGCGTCGGCACTCTGCGTGTGCTCAGCCCACCGCCACCGTATGTGTTCAATGTTAATCCGTGATATTATTTCAGCTGCAGCGACCACTCTTTCAAGAGCCGCCGGCTACTGGTCACCACACCCTCACGCCGTCTAGACCTATCTACATTCAAAGCTCTAGATTCCTCGGCGACTGTCACTCAAATGCCAAACTTCAAACAACAATGGAGACGGACGACTTTCAGCATATTTACTAAAGGTTTCGTCATAAAAGCTTAACTAGGTGTTTACGTAAACATATTTGTCTGTGACCAATTTCTTTCTATTCCTTTGAACATAAGCACTTTGTTAACTAAGGCGATTCCTGAAACATGTATGGAGTGTGCAAAAAGCATTTGTGCTGTGTTGCGAGTGTCCAAGTTGACTTATGCAAGTGTTCGACTTATGCAAGTGTCATTTCTTTCTTTGCGACTTGCCCGTTCAAGGACCACTAGTGGGCAATTAATTATGTGGTGAATAATATTCTTAGTGCGATTGTCTAAAAGCTTAACCTGCCTGCCTGTATGTGGTCTGTCATCTGCGTGTAATTATATGTAAGGAAAATGAAACTAACACTTCATTAGTTTATTACTTTTAAAACGGATAACGTATATTTAAATATTTTACAATTTTTTTAAAAAAATTCTCGCGCAAAGATTCGAACCCACATTTTCTTGGCTATATTCTGGCCCACACACGCGCATTACAATTTTGGGTTGCTTGGTAGAAATTGCTTCTTTAGCAATAAGGCCGCCTATTTGTACACGTATATTGTTGTAACTGTATTGTTTGTAATTTATTACCGGTGTGCAATAAAGCATATTATTCTATTCTATTCAATTCTAATTTTGCCACCGAATCACACAACATAACACTTCCATTTAATATAACACTTTATTCATGCCAGTTATAATATTTTAAATCGTGTAACAATCAATAGTCGCCCGTTATGGTGGCTCATTCGCTCTGATATACCAAGGTTTCCTCTCCAACCAACCTACAACTTAGACTATAGAAAAAAATGTTTCATCCTTAAGGTGCTCCCTCACCGGGAGCATTCGCGTGTAATGTAACGTTACAGATTTGAGCATTACATCAGTGAAGGAGGAGAACCGAGCATTACAATGCGCACCTTGTAATGATACAAAACGAGCATACACCAGTGAAGGAGGAGAACCGAGCATTACAATGCGCACCTTGTAATGATACAATGTGTAATATCTTGATACAACTTGT
This sequence comes from Teleiodes luculella, assembly GCA_948473455.1. Taxonomy (NCBI): domain Eukaryota; kingdom Metazoa; phylum Arthropoda; class Insecta; order Lepidoptera; family Gelechiidae; genus Teleiodes; species Teleiodes luculella. The sequence goes on along the minus strand of OX419591.1, from coordinate 12,543,430 downwards.
AACATCAATGCGCTTCACTTCCCCTAGCCCCCCGCCGCTATGAAATGCTCAAAGTCGAATCTATAATGTTACATTACACGCGAATGCTCGTCAGTCAGGGAGGCATTATTGTAATGTAATGCTCAAAGACGAATCTATAATGTTACATTACACGCGAATGCTCCCGGTGAGGGAGCACCCTTAGAGTATAAATAGAAAATTTTCTGGTTTCATAACCCACATAGCAAAAGAAGCTTAGTTAATAAATAAAAGAGTTTCATGTTTATTCCCATGATTCCATCTTGTACACAATTTAAATCGCAATTCGTTCAGCGGTCTGTAAACTCAGCCCAATTTGCGCGAAAAACTCGACAAGGTACTATTCCGCATTCTGTGAAAACCCTCGATGTTCGATGTAGTGGAAGGCCGCTGGATGACGGCATCGCAGGTTCATAGCAGGACAAATCATTGTGAAGATCTTTGGGACCAGGTCTTTGTATAACAAATTAACGTCTAACGAATCATCGTTTAGTCCCGTTGTCACCTGTGCCGTGTGGGGACACGGAACAGCGAGACGTTATAAAATTTTTGTACCATTGTGCCCTGAAGAATAGAATGATGATGAAAGGGGACAACGAGCTGTCAATATTTCACGTACCGTTGTCCCCTCTTTCTAAGCTTAGGGTTTAGTCTGGACAGACGGACTGCTTCTATAATAATAATTTTGTATAGATCTTTAAGATCTACCTTTTTCGTTCGTAATAATGAGTGCATAGTAGGTATCGTTCTCTTTGGGTATCGTCTTCTGGCTTCGTCCCCGAGCTAACCGTTCCCCGAGCTTACCGTCCCGGAGCTTACCGATTTGTAATTATTATAAAAAGTCGATTAAAATGACAATCTTGCTTTAAAGTAGTATTAGCAGCAAAAGTGCAAAGTCGAATTTTATACTTTATAGGAATAAATAATAAGTTCTAGATCGCGGTTAAATAATCACGTTTATTAATCTGCTGGTGTAATTATCACAGGTTTTAATCATCACAATAATTTGTTTTTTTTATTAATAATGATGGCAATTATTATCTTAAAAATATGGTTTTGCTAAATTTTATTTAATAGTTACACATACATTTTTAGTCTTATATATAACTTTCATCATTAAGTTCACATAATTCTGCCTGCAGTAATCAAACAAACACATTTCATACCTACTTTAAAAAACTTTTGATGTCTATTGTACAAGTTGGAAATAGTAGAAAAAAAAAACAAAATAAAATGTAATCAATTTTATCAAAATCAGTAAGCTCCGGGACGGTAAGCTCGGGGAACGGTAAGCTCGGGGACGAACCCTCGTCTTCTTGTCTGAGTTCAATTCCGCATTTAGAGCAAATAGGTACATTTAATTTAAATTAAATAAATTACCTTTTTCTGACAAGCTTTGTTAAAACAACAACAAAATAGTATGACTGTGTAACAGAAAAATACTATACTCTAAAAAAAACGCCTGATAACTTTATAATAATTAATTTATTAATTGTATTGTAAGTATAGATAGACAGTAACCGTTGCGGATACATAACTGACAGGCGTTTTCTTTTTATAGTAACCCCAATCCTCACTATAAAAATAATATAACGTTCTACAGAAAAAAATACATAAAATTGTACATATAAATACAAACTAAATATTCAATTCAATTCAATTTCTTATTGTACCTATGGCGAAACTAAATATTAACACTAAACCTCAAACAAAATTAAGTGTACCTGTCAGTTCAATGTCATAATATATTATCAGTTCTACCCTAGCTTGGGCACGTAAATTATTTTGCACTAATTTTTATTCTTTGTCTAGATTATAATTTGTACAATTGGTTTTTAAATAAAAATTATTATTATTATTATTATTATTAGTTCTTTTCTCCCTTGTGGGAAAGGCAAAGGGATCTAAGCCCATACAGCCTAGTCTTTAGTAGTTTCTTGCATTATCCAAGTTTAATGTCTTCAGTCATTATTTCTTCAGTTTCATTTCGTCGTCTTTAGTCATTTCTTGGTAGTTTCATTTCTTGTTACGGGATCATTGAAATGCAAGGGTGGTTCTTACATTCCAATGATACTGAAGTTTAACGCGGGGTATCAAACCAGAAACAGCTAACCACTCATTATTTCTCACTTTCATTGAATAGTTCTTCTTTAACGGCACATTATCGCACTAATTCCACCATATTAACACCACAATTACCATGAAAAACTAATTTTAAAAAGGACGAAACAATGAACCCGCCATTTCCTCTCGATTCCCGCGTAAAACCTCTCATATTATCATATCCATCACGTTGACATTTGCGTTGACATACCTACTTCTTTTTTTTTCTACTTTACCTACTTTTTCTGGAGTTATTACGCGGGAATCGAGAGGAAATGGCGGGTTCATTGTTTCGTCCTTTTTAAAATTAGTTTTTCATGGTAATTGTGGTGCTAATATGGTGGAATTAGTGCGATAATGTGCCGTCAAAGAAGAACTATTCAATGAAAGTGCTAAATAATGAGTGGTTAGCTGTTTCTGGTTCGATACCCCGCGTTAAACTTTAGTATCATTGAAATGTAAGAACCACCCTTACATTTCAATGATCCCGTAACAAGAAATGAAACTACTGAAGACGTTTAACATGGATGCAAGAAACGACTAAAGACGACGAAATGAAACTGAAGAAATAATGACTGAAGATGAAGACATTAAACTTGGATAATGCAAGAAACTACTAAAGACTAGGCTGTATGGGCTTAGATCCCTTTGCCTTTCTCATAAGGGAGAAAGAAACTTAAAAAAAACCTACTTTTTCTTAAAATGAAACGAAAGAGCCTCAAGTTATTCATTAATTAATTTATATTAAATACTGCTAAAAAATACTACAAATAAAAATAACATTCGTTAAGTATTGGCTGAAAGATTTTAATACAAAGGATTACATTAGAATAATAGCTTGTTTGTGGAAATAAATTCATTGATCGTTCGTTTCATTATAACTTTTTATCTTCCTTCAATAAGTTAGTTAGCACTTAGCTATTTTTACGAAAACGGACGGAGGTTTGTTAAATAAAATAATCTGATTAGTTATCCAGATACCCACTTACGTAATTATGCTTTTTATTTAGGTATACTACTTAGCTGTTAAATTTTTGGACGAAAAGACCACTTTTAGTTTGTAGCCTGCATGCATCTAATTTGACCTAGTTTAACTAGCTAGTTTCGTCCCGTTACTTCCAAGTGTTCCAAGTTCTAGTTTATAAAGTGCATAAAGTGAATGGAAAACCATTGATATACGTGTCCTGTGGTCGGTGTATACGTTGATTCAACATGATAAATATAATCGAATTCATTTTTGTCAGTTTAGCACTTGCAGTAACTTTTACAGGCATTTTAATAATAAAATACGAGAAACATGTGCCTGCATTTATCATAAAAGGATTTAGATATGGTAGTTTTGCTTACCAAGGGTCTGGTGGCAATTTTCTACAAGCGATAGAAATACCGAAGTCGTATTACAGACATTTTTATTTATTTTCAACAATTCTTACTGTAATTAGTTTGTTTAGCATGATACTGGTGTATTATTTTGGATTTGGAATACACAAGATTGTCTCCTTTGCGCTAAGACTAATTCTGGAACAAGACACATCTTCAGGTAAATATAATTCATTCCTTGTTAGGCAACAAGGAATGAATCAAAGTTGTAACAAAATAACCTATAATTAGTTCATTACAATTTGTCGGCACTTCGCAATTTCCGCTAATAACTGGCAGCATGATTATATTATTTTTACCTACTAGAAATTAAACAAGTACTTTATTAAAATAATGACTTTAATATTATGTGTGATTTTAGAGTTCCCAAATTGTGTTGAAATTGCTATAAGCCTGCAGCCAATTCTCTATTTATCAAGTTCATTTTGCTTAGCGTCTCACCGACTCACCATTTTGTTTTTTTGTGCCTGTTGCAGAAAAACACTTGACATACAAAAAAACTCCATTCTAAAAGATAACTCTTTATTTTTCAGTACCAGCATCAGCTGCAGTGATTGCTATGTCGCTACTTACAGTGCAATGCATCAGACGATTTTACGAAACATACTGCTTACAAGTGTTCGCAAAGAGTAGCAAAATGAATCTCAGTCACTACCTCGCAGGAATCATCCATTACTTCGGCTGTATTGTCACAATAGTTGGACAGGCTCCGCTATTTTTAGGTAAATTTGTGATTTCAGTATAACATCTTTCTTGTATTGCTAATAATAATAAAGATAAAATAGTATATTTCATTACAAGTGCGGAAAGGCTGTCATTGCAAAGAGTTCCGACAAATGTGTACCCGAGCCGAGGCGTAGCCGAAGGCGAGGGTAGACAGTCGGAACGAGTTGCAATGACGGTTCCGCACGTGTACTGAACGACTATTTTTAATACAGTTGCGAAAAAATGAAGCAATTTAATAAAATAATAAAAACATAATAAAAAAAATTACGCCAACCGTAGAATATAAGCAGAGATTTTTTTTCTTCACCCATTCTGGTAGACAAAGGGAACTATGCCCATACAGCCAAGTCTTAAATTTTTTTTATTGATATGAAATGAAAATGAAATTTAATAAGATGAATTAAAATGAAACCTAACCTAATCTGATATCATTAAATCTGATATTTAACAAATTAGTAGCTTCTTTTTAGAAATATACGTATTTGCATGAATCATAAAAACTTCTAAGATATGATTTTTTTTAGTAATAACTTCATGGTTGGTTTTTCTTTTTATTAGACATTATTTTGACAGTTGGGAAAGTAAACGCACGTGTGCGGGAAAGGTAAAAAAAAGCACGCGTGTGTAATAGGTAGCCCACTTCCCGAACGCTATACGACCCTGCAATACACCACTTTTTGAGCAACTGTATTAAAAAAGCTTTTTTATTTCTTTAATTATTTTTTTTTCATTTGAATGTTGGTTAATATTAGCAGTTTGCTTAGAGTTGTTTCTTTTTTAAATTTAAATTATGTTTCTTGTTTTAATTTTTAAGGATCCCATTCTGGGTAAAAGCCTCCTCCATCTATAGCCATTTCTTTTAATCTTTTGCAAGTGTAAGCCATTCTTTTCCAACAGTTTTTTGTATATCAATCATCACTCCATCTTTTCTTTAGATGAACTATATCTTGTAGCTTTAGGTCCAGTCAAATTTGTTACTTGTATTGTCCATCTTTTGTCCATGATTTTGGCAACATGACCAGCCCATTTCCATGTATTGATCCTTGTATTGCTAAGTATAATTTTTAGGTGCATTCTATACAATATTTATTATAGAAAAAAATCCTGGATTTCCTGTATTATTTTTAAGTTCAACATAATAAATTTTAAAAATGGCAACGTGGAAAGGAGTGCCATACCTCTTCGAAAACAACAGCTGATTGCATGTTAAACAAAATAATCATTAAAATGTTCCTACACAAGCAAATAGAATATAGTTGGGTTGGTTTTTCTATTCGACAAGAGATGGCGCCACTTGCTATGTCATTAGTCTGATTTTTTCGAGCATTACCAAACTAGGTACCTACCTACTAGACCTAATTGGGTGTAGTTTTCAAAGTAAAGCCGGACCAGAAAAATAAAAAACTCGCCATGTTGCGGAATTTCAATGGAACTTATTTTATGTGGAAATTGTTCCCATAAACAAAAATATACATGTGGCGCCCCCTGAGCAGGTATTTAATTTTTCTGGTCAGGTTTCTTGTAACATTTATTAATATTGCTGAAAAGTATCAGTAGTTTTATTTACAATTTCTTTTCTTACAGGAAATCAAAGCAGAAACAGCATAGTTTGGAACGATACTTACACAACAATAGCAGCCTTACCATGCACATTAATATTCCTATGGTGTTGCTGTGAACAATATCAGACTAACATTATATTTGCCAATTTGAGAAAGGATAAGAAATCTGGACAAGTCATCACTGAAGAGCATAAGATTCCACATGGGAGGTTGTTTGAACTCGTCTCAAGCCCACACAGGATGTGTGAAATGTTGATGTATACTGTATTGACTGTTTTGATACCGACGAGAACATTCTTTTGTATCTACCTGTGGGTTTTAGGAAACCAGGTAAATGCTACATAATATGTATGTATTAGAAGAGCGTTGGTGGCCTAGGGCTTCGGAAGTTCGTGGGTTTAAACCTCGGCATGTACCAATGTGTTTTCAAATTCATATGTACGATTATTTGACGCTCGTACGGTGAAGGAAAACATCGTGAGGAAATTTGCACACACCCGCGAAGTAATTCAATGGTTGTGTATGAAGTTGACCAATTCACACTGGGCCAGCGTGGTCGACTTAGGCCTATTTATCCAGATTTTCAATCGGTGGGGACATATATTATGAGCTGTCAAAACAAACTAGGGTGATGATGTATTAGAAATAAATAAGTTTGTTTTAGTCTTTGTACTGCAGTGGGCATTTAGAATCGTTTATGCTTTTGTCGCCAAAATACGACAAATCAAGCTTCACCGGACTTGTGGGAACGCGTCTAGGGTCGGGAAAAGGGAGCCTCGGACCTAGGCCTAGCGCGTTGATACGGAAAAACATGAGGGGCTCTGTCTCTGATTATTAGTTTTGATTTTGATTTTTGCCACGCCCCGGCGGGTACGGGCATTGTTACCTGAAGGGACCTTGTTACTCATTATGATATCACTATGCAATGCAATATTCTTCCCCCACACGCCCAGTCATTCACAAAATTTAAACTTTACATAGTCAATACTATGTAAGTGTAATCAACTAATCACTACCTACCTACCTACTACTATTTTTCAAAATAAAAGAACATGACGTAGTATAGAGATGTGCTTTATTTTCCAGATTCAGACATCCATTCAAGCTCACGACTGGTACAAGAAAAGTTTCGAGAACTATCCGAAACACAGATCCGCTGTATTCCCTGGAATTCTATAGACTAATCATTATTTAAATCTAAAAATGATCGAAAAATATTTAAGACTGGGTAGTTTAAGTTGGTATGGGTTGTTGATATACCTTACTCTATCCAATTAATGAAGTAAACAAAGCGCGCGAAAAGTAGCTTTATCTTACTCACTCATCTGATCTCTTGGACGCTATAATTGACTCGTTCTATCTGTAGGCTTACTATCATGGTCTAAGAAAACAAAGTCTAACCATTAGACCACGTGACTGACACGAGCCTACATCATTTTGCCTATTCATCCTTGTCGAATGCGTGTAATAGACAAGGATGAACAGCGCAAAATGACGTAGGCTTGTGTCAGTCACGTGGTCTAACGGTTAGACCTTGTTTTCTTGGACCATGCTTACTATGTAAGAAGCGACAAGCTCGAGAAGCTGTCAAATGCGACATAGTGACATTAGAGTAGTTTTGTCAATATGTCGCGTTTGACAGCTTTTTGAGCCTGTCGCTTCTTGCGTAGTAAGCCTACAGGTAAAGTCACCCAATCACGAGATAGAAACCCCCCACACTAGCGTATTTCGAGCGTTGATGTCGTGCGTCACGCATAAAATAAATCATTCGCGTCGGTCTTTTATTTTACTCGCCTTGCTGCTTATGATGACGCACGACGACGACGCTCGAAAGGCACTAGTTTGGGGGGGTCTCTTAGCATGTCAAGACCATTCTGGTCATGTTTGTACGCATTATAGAGACTTCGTTGTTATAATAATAGATCAAAGTTATTTATTTACTATTTTATACGAATGTTGTATTATTCAGTTCTCTTGTTTTGGTTTTGGAAATGAGGCTAAGGCTAAAGCCTGTTAACAAGAAAAGACTTATTATTATAATAATATTAAGAATCCACAAAATTGTATTCCAAATTAAAGCCTGACCAAAGAAATAAGAAACCTGCTCCGGGGGCGCCACGTGTATATTTTTATGTATATGGCAACAATTTACATTATAAAATTAATTCAATTAAAATTCCGCAATATGGCCAGGTTTCTTATTTCTTTGGTCAGGCTTTAGAATAATGTTGAATAATAATAAATTAAATGTTTGAAAAATTATGTGGTGATATTTCACATGAGGCCATCATGAGGCTGTCTGACTCCAAACTACGAATGCAAAAAACAAGTGATAATTTTCATAGTTTTTTGCTGTGGGCGGAATACGAACCCACGACGATTTTGGAGGCAGAGACACTGCAACTAAGGTGTGTACAACGGGCGTCGTAGTAAAAATGTTAAGATTTAAATTATAATATTTATTGAAAAATTTATTAATGGCTTAAATAAATATTTTACTTATCACGATCAGAAATGCTTTTTGTTTTCGTGCAAACTATACCTACTGTTATTTCGGAAATTTTGCCACCTTTGTTAACCCCTTCAGGAAGTAAATATTAAAAAACGCCACTAAATATTCCCATTTAAACTATGTTGAAGATGAATTTTTTGTCCGAATTTCAATGGGCTCAATTCTGCCGTGGCCGCTAAAATCTCTTAATTTAAGTTGTTGGTCTCTTTCATTCATATGGGAATCGAAGAGGATGGGAAGATGAATGAATGATATTTAAAATAAGCAGCGCAGCTGTGGAATTCAGCTTAATTTAGTCGGGATGTTTTTAAATTCCTGCTATATTACGCGTAAAATCGTGTCTAAATGTAGGTTGGCAATCACCTGTACCTGTACCTTTTCGTTCTTAAGAACGTGAAAGAGACGAGCCACGCAGAATTGAGCCCATTATCTCATATACTTCCATCCAATTAGCATAAAAAGACAGGTTCGACTTTCAAGAGTGTACCAAATGTGTAAAATGTTATGTCAGTTTGTAGAAAAGTATAAAATACAATGCACCATAAGATGCAAACATGAAACTTATGAATATCGCTGCTGCGCCATCTTTGGGCTCATTTGAGAAGTTTCTTGATCTTTTCTTCGCTATGGTCAAGAAATCAATTAGCCGTATCATGCTAGCTACATAAATTATTACTGTAAACGAGTTAGTAGAAATAAGTTTTGAAAAATTCAGAAGGGCCAGTACAGTCAAGAACGATAAGCTGAAAACTTTAAATCCTGACCCAGAAAAATAATATTTTTCTTTATTTTTCTGGTCAGGCTTACACCGATCGTTATTATCTGTACTGAATAAGGATTCTTATGTTTTAGAAATAAGCATTACTATAGAATGGTAAGTATACGATAAACAGTAAATCTGAGCGACTTTCCTCGTCGCCTTTTCCTCGTCGCCTGCAATTCAAATAATTTTGTCTCTTTCACACGCGCACGAAAAATTAGAAATAACCCTTACGAACCGGTATTCACAAGCCTAATGAAATGAGTTTTTAGTTTAAGTCCCTGATGTTTAAATTCTTTGACAGTATTATTTTAAAATTTATCAAAGGATACTTAATACTAAGACAATTATGTTCTCCAGTATGGTCTGATGATAAAGGGATTTAGGTATTATAACATAATCATATTGGTTGTAGTAAATAAACGGGGGATCTTCAATAAAGTTATACATCTCTCCGGCCACAGCAAAAATACATAAGCCCACTGTCAGGTACATCCAAAATATTTTCTCCCTGACCAACATTGCTTTACCCCAGAAACTATTCATAATGGTGATGTTGTCTTCTACATCTGTTATGGCTCTTGTCTGAAAAGTTATTGTTATTCCTAAGAGATATAACCTTATTTGGCCGCGATGTTACCAATGCAGGCTTTTTCACGTCTGCGGACTCGTCCACGGATTTAGATGTGATTTTTTGTTACAGACATTTTCTTTGTTTAAGGCTTTCACGAATTTTAGGTACGTCGGCAAAAATAAGGTATTCAGGACATTGTTAAAGTACAGAAGCCAGCACATGCGTTTGGATATTGGCACTACGAAATTTATCCCTACCACTACAGATTACGGTATACAAGCGCTCACAAGTTCAACATGTCCAGCCGCATGTGTTGGCTACCTGTAGGTACTTTAACAAAGTTTTATGAATACCTTATTTTTGCTACTTGTACATTTTAAAATATGTTTTGGAAAATGTATATTCAAATGACATTCATCATTCGGCAAATTTCTTAAACCTTCGACCTTTCAAGATAATAAGGGTGAGATAGACCAGACTTTCGAATTTGATAATGAGGGGTTTTCATTTTGACAGTTCTAAAAACAAAAAAAGGTTTCATTGTGGTCATAAGAGATGGCGCTGCACTAACTCGTACGTCAAGTAAAATAGACGTGTTTGAAGGTAGGAAAAGAGGTCACAAAAGGACATGGCTATTTTTGGTCTTTTATTCACAGAAAAATCTAACCACTATATAGAAAAAATATATAGATTCTAGACATAAAACTGAGTCCATATGTCCAGTTGTGGAATTTAAGTGCCCCCCATTTAGGAGATATTAATTTTTTTCAATGTGAAAAAGTTGTCCACTCAGCAAGTCTATAAAACGCACCTGCCACTACCTATCTCTTTCTAACACCTAGCTAAGGCTACTCTTGTCTTCTCTTTCTTACAAAATAGTTACTAAACCGCGAAAACGATTTATTCTGTATTCAAAACTTCAAAAATGAGCATAGCATGTGCTGTAAATGTCTCGCATAATGTCACTGAAAATCGTTTTCGCGGTTTCCTAATAACCTTGTAAGAAAGAGAAGACAAGAGTAGCCTTAGCTAGGTGTTAGAAAGAGATAGGTAGTGGCAGGTGCGTTTTATAGACTTGCTGAGTGTACAACTTTTTCACATTGAAAAAAATTAATATCTCCTAAATGGGGGGCACTTAAATTCCACAACTGGACATGTGAACTCAGTTTTATGTCTAGAATCTATATATTTTTTCTATATAGTGGTTAGATTTTTCTGTGAATAAAAGACCGGGCCCCATACGATTTTTTTCCTGTCCTTTAGTCGCAAAAAGGTCACAGGTAAAACGAATCAAAAATTTAAACTCAACTCAGCACGCAAAAACACGAAACGAAAATAAAACACAACAAAGTGCGTGACGATTGACGTGACAACAACAGTGTTGGCAGTTTTTTATCTACCCTGATTGGTTTGACAAGCTCGCTATTGACATTTTATTCGACATGCACGCCATCTATTTGAGTCAATAGAACCTTTTTTTTTTAAATGCCATCTTCAAAATCCCTCACCTACCATGTTACCATCATCATCAGCAGTATTCTCAGTCTGTTAATAACTTCAAAACATACCTCTATTAAACCAAGTATTGTATTTTGAACTTTGTCAATTTCAATGTCTTCCAAATGTATGTAATCTGCAGGGCTCAGATTTCCTGATACCGGAAAATGTATCAATATCGGGGATTCTTTAGTTAGCAACTGGAATCAAATCAAATGTATGAAAATGTTAATTTTGATTCAAAAGAAAAAAAAACTGTTTAAATCACAATTTCTTTACCTTTCCGATATCTTGTAGGTAACGAACTTTTGCTAACTCAAATAGTGCTGGCTCTTCTACAATATTAACCGCGCCAAAGAAAAGCTTCGTTTTAAATTCAGGCGTTTCTGTCAGCGCCTTAGATATTTTTAGATATATGTCGAAAATATGACGATCCCGATCGCACTTCACAATTGGTCCAGTGTATAAAACAAGAAATGAGTAATCCTTATGTGGTCCTTGCACGTATTCATCAAAACGTAACTTGTTCAACGAAATAACTGGATTTTCTTCGGCTATCTTTATAAGGTTCTTGATATTGTCTGGAAACTATACATTTTCTTCTATAGATACGTACAGTACACGTAGCACATTATGCAGCTGGCCTCAGCTGGCATTCGCATTACGATAAATTTTTTTAGACTAGATTATTGATTAATATGCAACTTACTTGTAGAGTCGGTAGTAAATGCATGATGCTGGTAATGTTTATTCCAATTTAAATAACACCTTCAATATTTTTCAATTCATAATACACACGGATCCTTTTGAGGGATAAGAAAATGTTTCTTGACTTTTATGTAGCAATTAGTCTTATATTAGTAAAAATGTGTCGAATGACCTATTGGAATTCAATTTCTTGACATATATTTTGCAACTTAATTTCAATTTTTAATCAGAGGAAAAAATCAATTCAAATAATAAATTGCATTTCACATGACACCAAATTGACACAGTATGCCACTCACTTTTTCCTATAGATAGAAATTATTTTTTTCTCTTTGGATAGAAATTTAATTTAATTTAACCACGAAGAAGTATTGAAGTAAATGACTTTAAAAACAAAAACAACTCTTAAAATATCATCCGCGAAAGCCTGAAACAAATATTACAAACCATGAAGGAAAAAAATATATAAGATTTTTTTTTCTTCATGTTACAAATAGTATCCAATTTTGGTGCAGCAGCCCGATCGAACAAATATTCATTTAATTCAGACAGACCGTGAGACAGACAAATATGTATAGCAAGTAGTGCCATCTATTGTCGAATAGAAAAACTAATCTAGTAATTAATCCCACCGCGGCTTTACAACCCACCTCCCTGATTAATCTGAACAATATATACCTACCTAAAAATTATATATATATTTTTTTTTTATGTGGGACATCTCACACACGGCTATCTAACCCCAAACTAGACAGAGCCTGTACTATGAGTGTCAGACAGCTGATATAATACATAATACATAAATATACAACATCCAGACCGATGATCCAGACAAAAGGCAAACATAAGTGCTCATCACACGAATGTTTGCCCTGGGCGGGATTCGAACCCGATATCGAAAATTGCAACCGATAAGATAATGTAAAGACTTAACTAAGTGGTGGAAATATCCAAAAGTCAAAAATTAAATTCTTTGATTTCATACACTATGTAACTACTTATAGCTTATACGGAGGGCCCGCGTTGTTGCTCTAAGACTTATAGCATGTCTCGAGCATAGACATCAAATTTTAATCTCGGGGTCTAGAGCAAGGAAAATCTGCGCGTGAGCTCGGTTTACCACCATTGTAAAAAACAATAATAATATTAATAATAGTGTTTATTGTTAAATACGTAAACACAACACATTGCACTAAGTTACTTAGAAATACGCTGTTTCTTCTCTTCTTCTATATATTCGAGGAACTTCTTACTTGAAGAGGAAGCTGAAAAAAATGGTAATGTTAGCCCAAAAAAAAAACATTTTGACATAATTTTCTTGGGAGTAATCGCCATCTCCTTGTGTCCATAATAGACTGAATTAATTTCTTGGGAGGTTAGCGGTTATTTTGGTATTAAATAGTTCAACCGAGTAGTAAAACGCTCCCCGCGCACATTACCGATTCCCAGTTCGATTCCCGCGACTCCTTCACTGGGCGGTCACTTCACACAGAAAACGCATTTTGACAACCTACTTATTTTTAATAACAACTGAATATCAACTACAAGTCAATGGCGCTAGGCGCTATGTAAAACACCCCCGAACACCACCGGCGGAGTCCCGCGGCGCCTGCGGGGTGCGGGGCGTGGGGCGCTATATCGGGCGGGGAACTCATGCCGGCGCGGGGGGGTGAGCGTCCTTTCTGTACGGGTTAGTACTATTATTTTCTTCTGTGGCTCCATTGAACAAAATAATCTCTTTGTGAGACTGACCCACTAAGTTTATTATTTGGGATTCCATGCTTCGGAAGGCACGCAAAGCGTTGGTTCTGAGTCGGAACTTCTGACTACTATGTAATGTAGTCTATTATAGACTTATTTTAAACAAAAAATGCTTTGTCAAATCCACTAATCGTACCGAATCACTCGACAAAGAAACTAAATGCGTCGCATTTTTTTAAACAAGTTGTTTTTTTTTCTTTTTGCTCTGAACAAATTTAGGGCAACTGTTTATCACGTCATAACTCATAACTAGTCATAAGCAATTTATTCATTAAACTTACCTGTAAGGATACCCCTGCGTCTTAGTACGAAACACAGATAGGAGTAGAGAGAAGAACACACACACTAAAGCCAGGCCTACTACGGACTGGAATCGCCTTCTCTTTCCCTCCTGCCGTGCCCCGTCTTTGTTCTTCACGCCGCCCGCTGCTTCTATCATCAGCACTAAGCCTACCACTACGGCAGCATCTGGAGGTGTTCAGTCAAGGCATCATTAAGTAAGTAGCGCCATCTTTTGCGAGCCGGACAATGCAGGTAAAGAAAATATGAGGGCGCTATTACGAATATTATGAAAAAAGGAAAGAAATGATATTGGTATATTCCAATCTTTATTTGCTTTTCGAGAATAGTAAATTGGTATTACATAGTTTTTTATTTATCTGTAACAATGGAGGATTTTCTGATGGCCCAACTACATGCATTTTATCATTTCATAATTTACCAGTGCCATCTATTGAGTCATTTTGTAAACTCTTGTTTTTTATTACCTATATCTATATAAAAATCTTGTTTTATTCAAGATTTTAATGCCTCCACATTCTTCACTTTATAGTGCGTCTCGGAAATCAGGCATTGCTATATGATTATGAACTGGGGGCCTAAAAGCGCCATTTAAGAAAAGTGAACTGCGAAAGGATTCATAAATTGAATTCTAAGAGAACCGCGAGCCGATTCATATTTAACGTAAAATGGTCAATTCTTATTACAGTTCACTTAGAATTCAGCTTTCTGGTGAATCACCGAACATTCTTGTTTTTAATAAAAATATTGGTACTTGTGTTTTTTGTGAAAAAGCAAATACCTTTTATAAAAATAAATAAACAATAGGTAATAATAAAAAATAAAGCCCCCCTTTATATTAATTTTACTTCATTATTTAATAATATTTAAAAAAATAATAGTAAAACACCCCTTTTTATTTTTTTTGTAATAAAATAATAGAAATGAGGAAGGGGGCATTTTTAAAAATATTATTTCCAAATTTAATATAGGTAATATAAAAAAATACAAAAGGGTGGCATTTTATTTTATTTCTATTTATTTAATAATTATTTTTCAATTAAAAATACATATAAATAAAAAAAATTAAAAAGGGGGCAATTTATTTAATTTTTATAAAATTTCTTAATTAGAATTAATATTAAATAATAAAAAGGGGGGCCATTTTATTTTATTTTTTTATCAATAAGTAATAAAAATACAAAGATTAAAAAAGGGGGCAATTTATTTATTTTTTATTAATTATTTTATAAAATATCCAATTAAAAATAATATTAAAAATTAACAAGGGGGACATTTTATATTTAATTTTATTTATTTCCTTTCTTAATAATTTTTTAATTAAAAAAATATATAAATAAAAATATGAAAAAAGGGGGGCTATTTATTTTTTATAAAATTTCCAAATTAAAAATAATATTAAAAATTAAAAAGGGGGGCATTTTATATTTAATTTTATTTATTTCTTAATTATTTTTCGCATTTTTTTTTAATAACAAAAAATACAAAGACAATTATATGATTTGTTAAGTGAAGTGACCATTTTATGAAAAATCCGATTCACCACCATAGTAATTTTTTTTTTATAATAAGCATAAAAATATATTTTTAATTTAAATTTTGTTTGTATTTCAATTTCTGAAATATTTCACGTATAATAATCTCAATATAAAGACATTAATCATGTTTTTAATCAAATATGAATTCTAAAATGTTCCTCTTGACTAACATTTTAGAAATCATTAAATGAATCTTCATACTATTCACCAAGAGTGACCATTTTACGGATTTGTATGGAAAACCAACAATATAAAACGAATCTCTATTCACGCTTCTAATGAATTGGAATATGAATCCTCCATAACTCGCCGTTTTACAAAAGTGGTGCGCGAATTGCGATATGATTCGTCAATAACGGCGCTTTTAGGCCCCCTGGTCTGTGTCTTTACATAGAGAAAAGAAAGCATGTTTTTCTCCCCCCAAACTGAACTAGCCTTTGAACTGGTATGACTTATTTCTTTTGAAAAGGATACTCAAAACCGCAACGATGTAGCTCTCCAAAATAAACTGTCCATGCGAGCCTCCATTGATGTAAACTGGGCCATTCTTGGTTCTGTGGAAGAATGGAGGGCTCCGGATTTGGTTCCACATTTGTCCTGACACCATTGTGAAACAGAAGCCCACAGCTAGTGTTGCCCACATTTCCTTGTTGTATAAGAACTCGAGGTTGTTTCTCTTGATATACAAGATACCGCCAAAAAGAACTACAAGCAAAACGAATGCAACCGCGCCGGAGTAATTCGGCGGGCGGAATAATCGAATCTGAAATTTAATAAAGATTTATTCTTATAATAAAGTAGAAGACTTATTAAAGAGAATGAGAGAGGGAGGGAATAAAAGATGTCAACACATAGAACTGGCACTGCTAAATTGCAATGCTAATTCAAACGAATATCATCAATGACTAATTTTCCGCCTAGCGGCTCCGCCCGTGTTAATAGTTATTCCCGTAGGAATGAAGAATTTTCCTGGGTAAAAAGGTAGCCTATGTTACTTATCAAGGTCTAATCTATCTTTATACTAATTTTCATTAAAATCGATTTAGTAGTTGCGGATCCTATTCAATGCAAACAAACAATCAAATCTTTCCTCATTATATATTAGTATAGATATCAAGATCAAGGATACATTGGTGAAAGAAGATCCTGAAGATTTAAAGCTATTAAAAGAAGGGAAAAATAAAACTTAATGAATCAGTTTGATACAACATCCAACAATAATTTTTATTAGTGATATATAAATTTATTTATAGCCATTTAAAATGGGAAGCAATGGCAAGTGGCACTAATTTTTATTTCTTTTTCCATCTCATATTGCAACAAATATATTTTTAATAAGGTTTCAGACACAACTGGAAAATGTAATTTAGAAATTAAAAAACAAATCAACAAACCTGTACGTCAGTCCTATCCTGGATCCATTTTGCAATAGCTTCTGCTTGGATGCCAGCCCTTTCAAAGTCCATCGAATCAGCTGGCTTAGGCTTCCCCTTTGCTGGGAAATGCATGATTACTGGAGCCGTATTCAGTCGTAGCTGTTGATAAAAATAAACCAGTTCATATCAAAATATACTTTTTACTGTCTTGGAGTAGGAAAGAAAGACAGAAAGTTTGCAAGGTAGAAAGATGCTCTTTTGTTTTATTTTTTCAGAACAAAGAGGCATGTTTTCAAGCTGCACATACCTAATGTAATCAAACTGAAATACCTAATATACAGTATTATACAGCAGTTATTGAGGAAATTGAAAGGATATCTATATTATTATGTATTTCAGAGAAGCAAGATTTCTAAGATAATATGCTTTGTTTAGATAAAGTTACATTTCTTCTTTTTTTTCTATTTTTCTTTTTATAAAATACAGCTCAAGATCAAGACTGACTGGCTTACCATTTGGAATATATCAGATCCTTCATCGAAATCGACTATACCAAAGAACAGCTTAGTGTTAAAAGATGGTGAGTAACGGAACGAGTTGGCTACAATCAGATACTCATCGTAGACATGTTGGCAGATAGCACAACGCCGGGACGGTGCCATAGCCGTGAACATCACAATGAATGAATAGTCCTTTGGTGGTGCCTTCACATATTCTTTGAACTTACTCAAGTTCAAATTTATGATAGACTTCTTTGCCACCATATCTGTTAACTCCTGGATCTTCTCATCAATCTGTAATTTGAAAAGAAAAAAAAAAATTTGTTTTTCACTACATAGTATAAAACAAAGTCATTTTCTCTGTCCCTATGTCCCTTTGTATGCTTAAATCTTTAAAACTACGCAACGGATTTTGATGCGGTTTTTTTAAATAGATAGAATGATTCAAGAGGAAGGTTTATATGTATAATTCATGCATAATATACTTAAGAATAACCCACAATAACCATTTTCCCGTGCGGAGCTGGGGCGGGTCGCTAGTGTATAATAATTGAAACAAAATTGCATAGTTTCAGTTTTGGAAAAGATGATGACTGGTGATGGCTTAGTTCAAATATATAGGGAACTCACACTGCCAGCATGATGTTGACTCTTCGACCAAAGAAAACCGTAAAACAGAAAACAGGGATAGAGAGCTAGAAAGTCATTTTTAAAACGACAAACGATTCAAGGCATTGATATCTTAGCTTCACAACCACTATTGTGTCTCTTACGAATTAATTGAGTACTTTCCTGGACATAAGGGCACAAATAACAGCGATTGAAAAGCCGGTGATATATAGTTAGAAGTAAATTAACTTACCGGCTTAGAACGAACTTGAGCATTGCTTTGGTAATACGTTAGTATTACCGTTAAACATAATAACGCCTTGAATTTCATTTCTATTAAATTTATCGGATAGATTATGCAGTTAATTTTAATAAACTCAAATTCACACACAATCAGCCAACTTGTAAAAAAACACGCCAATGACGTGACGTGTACCTGTTTCAAAATGCGTGACAGCTGTGGATGTGACAGTGAAAAGTTTACACGCGTGCCGTGTTTGCCGAACAAAGCGAGATGCAGTTATGCGTTAGAATGAGATACAAATCACTGCGCTCACTCTCTAGCGCATAACTGCGTCTCGCTCTGTTCGGTATACAAGGCAGACGTGCGTGTGTAGCCCGTATTATGTATGTCGCGGTCACGTCACGTCAGACACGTCACGTCGCGGTCTAACTCAGTCAGTCAGTGGCGTAGAGAGAGAAAAGAATAGACGAGCGAGCTAGTACTGTACTATTATTAGATACCACAGATCAGTAATTAGATACTACTAGCGGTGGTTTTTGTTTATCTCTATTTTTCATTGATAATAGGTTTTAAACTTGCTGAAAAAAGCAAAGCGTATTTTTTAATTTTTGAAATAGGCAATGTTATTATACCCATACAGCTAGTTTTATGTCTTATTTTTTGTACTTGGTAGGTATTATAATACTATAATAAGAGTTTATAACAAAGATCTTTAAACCTCGCTGTTTTAAATCCAGACATTCCATTCCATACAGTCGTCAAACAGAACACTTGCCATTGCTCACCCACCATTGCTATTATTATGCATGCATTATGCATGACAGATATGACATGACATGAACTGATGGATAAATATTATTATTTTTATTCCAAGTGGGCGGGAATTTAAATGCTTAATCGTGATAGTCCTACCTAAAGTCATGTTGATGAGCATTCCGCTTCCGCTTCCTCATAATGCGTAGTTCTGCAATTAATGCACTGTCTTATCCGCTACAGCTACAGTAGGCTTACTACCTATCACCGTGTATCATACTATATTTATACTGTGCTACTCAAGGATGTTATAAGTACTAGTGCTACTATGTAAGTAGCGACAGGCTCGAGAAGCTGTCAAACGCGACATATTGACAGAACTGCTATGGCCCTAATGTCACTCTGTCGCGTTTGACAGCTTCTCGAGCCTGTCGCTACTTACATAGTAGACCCAAAAGTTAAAAGCTTCCTCATCATCAACCGCATCCTCTAAATTTGTACTTGCCACTTCCTCTTCATCATAACCACTTCCTCATCAACTCTAGTCCTTATATGAGTCCTATCCTAATGTTGTCTCACACAAGGATCTTAAAACATTGGTCTCTCGTGGTCAGGGTGTCAGTTAGTTAGACGTGAAAGGTAATAGGTACGAGTATTAATGTAGTAGGTACAGTAGCCAGCACATGCGGCTGGACATGTTGACCTTTAGAGCGCTCGTATTCCGTAGCGGTAGGGGTGACTTTCGTAGTACGTGTGTCCAGCCGCATGTGCTGGCTTCTGTACCTAGGTAAATAAATCATCATAGTTTAGTATTTATTCATTATCTGCTCTTTATTGCGTAAACATTACAAAGTTGTATTTTAATTGTAATTACAACAACTATATATATACTTAGTACCTAATTAAAAGCAATACTTATGTAAGTAGGTAGGTAGGTAGGTATATTATTTAAACCTAACATCCTATCATCTACCTTCTATAATATATGTGCTGCATGTTACTGGAAGAAATAAAATGATGTAGCAACTTTAATTTTTTAAAGGTACCTACTTATGTACCGGTAAGGTAAGTAAGTGTAAGTAGGTACATACAACTACTATGGTTACATTAATAAAATAAGAAGGTATAACCAAGGTGATAGATAATAAACCGAACCACACATACCTAGTCTAATATCATTATCAACTTATAATCGGATGTGAGCATTGTCAGCATTGGTAGGTAGAAACCGGGCGAATGACTAACCAAACATCCATTGTGATGTGATGTGATTTATCCGACTATTTGTATCATGTTTTCCCATCACATACATCAGCGCGAGCGTGGCTTTTCGCCATTACGTCTATTCATGTTGCAGTTGCAAGACTGCAAGGTGGTGGTAGTAGTGTTGTAAAAAACTCGAGTCGTTGAGTCCTACTTAACAGAGCTCGAGCTCTTTTTTGAAGACTCGAGTCTTATAAATGATACATAGAACTCAAGTCCTTCCGAATTTGGAGTCTTTTGTTAAAAGGACTCAATGTAAGTCTTTAGGACTCAAAGACTGAGTCTTTTTCAAGGACTCATGGCTGAGTTCTTTTAATCCTTAGTTGAAAGTAAATAAAATAGCAAGTACTAAATAATTTAAGCAGCGTCCCGCACGCATTAATGGATATGAAACTATCATACAACGTGTTAATTAAAAAACCTCTTATTACCCAGTGTTACCTATTGCCAACTCAAGTCCAAGACTCAATAGGACTCAAGAGGACTCAGGACACAAGAGGACTCAAAAAGGACTCAGTGGACTTAAAGGACTCGGACTCATGTGACTAACGAGTCCTAGCCCTGAAACTCGACTAGAGTCTCGAAATGAAGACTAAAAGACTTGAGTTTTTTACAACACTAGGTGGTAGATAGAATTAAATTCGCACGTTTGCTATCATTGAGTGCGCCTTCTGTACCTAGTAACTATTACTTATTCTGTGACTGTAGGGAGGGATACTAGTGATTCTAATGTTGCTGCATGGCGTCTTCTTCTAAACAGTTCTCTTTTTCAAAAGTAAAGTACCGAGTTCCGATCTCTTACAGGTAGAGTTTGAGCCATTCTCCACTTTGATAACATCGCTACAAACAAGAGGGTCTTAGATCTGTGATGCCCGTCTAGCTGCTGCGTACCTACGCTTTAAATTGTTCCATCCACCCGAAAGTTCGTATCGATTTATTTTACCAAGGTGTTTAACTTCGTTACTAGGTAGGTACTTTTATAGAAATAGCAGTAAAAATCTAAAGCTTTTCACGTGACCACAGTAGACAGCACATGCGGCTGGACATTAAGACCTTGAGAACGCCCGTATTGAATAGCGGTAGGGGTGAATTTCGTAGTTCGAACTGCGAGTGTTCAACCGCACCACACGCACGTGCTGGTTTCTGTGCCTACCTAAATAAATGCTTACAAATCTCTAGAATTCACAAAGGTCTCGCAAAATGTTGTATGTAACTTACGTACTTAGGTACGTATTGTAATTTGTACCTACTTACCTATATATAATATAATTATAAAAATCGCTCAGTAGTACGGCTTGTTAACCTGAATTACGGTCCCATCTGGCAGAAAGCATGAAACTTAGCATACATGTAGCTTTTATATATGTGCTTCAATGTCGATATGGAAACACGCTGAGAAATGATACCCCCCCCTTTTTCCCTCATTTTACCTCCCTCATTTTGGTTTTTTTCATTTTCTACAAAAACGGTAGGACTGATGAGTTTACTTTTCAAGAACCAAATAGTTGTCGATAAATTACCTACAAAATGATACTACATTTTATAGTGCTAAGATTAATATATTTCTATATACAGCCATCAACGTATTATGAAATTTTAAAAACAGGCACACTTTTTTCTTCCTTACTTCATTTATAGGAAAAGGCAAGAGTGGTGATAAAATGGACTAAAGAAGTCAACTACCTTATACATTAAGCTAAAAAATGACATTTATTTCATAGTCGTAAAGGCATTACTTCTAGAGTTACAGCTCACCGCGTCTGACTCAAGTACTCTTTTTTTTTTACCTTTTTAGAATACATCTTTCTGTTAACTTTGTTTAGCGTAGATTAGATTCAGATTTTCCAATTAGAAATAAAACAGTCCATGTATTAATCCAGGCCACAGTCTATTTACATGTAAAACTAGCTGTCTGCCCGCGGCTAC
Source organism: Teleiodes luculella (assembly GCA_948473455.1). NCBI lineage: Eukaryota > Metazoa > Arthropoda > Insecta > Lepidoptera > Gelechiidae > Teleiodes > Teleiodes luculella. The sequence goes on along the minus strand of OX419591.1, from coordinate 12,521,320 downwards.
GCTTGCGTTGTGTTTCGACATTTCCGTATTAATTTTTAACTATCCCACTATACAAAGAGAAACAAAAGAAATCTATAAAATCTGTACATAGAAAAAAAATGCTATAAACCTATTCAAGGGGATGTAAGAAGCGATATAGTACATACCCAGATTTTTTTTAAATATTTTTGTTTCTCTGTTTGTCTGTTTGTACGGGCTAATCTCCGAAACTATTCGACCGATTTGAATGAAATTTTGTATAGTGGTACCTTATATCCCGGTCAACATCTTAGATACTTTTAATCCCAGAAAATTAAAAAGTTCCCGTGGGATAGTTAAAAAACTTTAGTAACTCATACGGCGCAGTACATTCTACGGGCTTATCTCCGAAACTGTTAGACCGATTGAAACGAAATTTTGCATGGTGGTACCTTAAATATACTCGGTCAACATGTTGGATACTTTAAAATCACGGAAAAAAGTGGGATAGTTAAAAATTAATACGGAAATGTCGAAACACAACGCAAGCGTAGCCGCGGGCAGAAAGCTAGTTTTACATGTAAATAGACTGTGGCCTGGATTAATACATGGACTGTTTTATTTCTAATTGGAAAATCTGAATCTAATCTACGCTAAACAAAGTTAACAGAAAGATGTATTCTAAAAAGGTAAAAAAAAGAGTACTTGAGTCAGACGCGGTGAGCTGTAACTCTAGAAGTAATGCCTTTACGACTATGAAATAAATGTCATTTTTTAGCTTAATGTTTTTTGTGTAGTTGACTTCTTTAGTCCATTTTATCACCACTCTTGTCGTTTTCCTATAAATGAAGTAAGGAAGAAAAAAGTGTGCCTGTTTTTAAAATTTCATAAAACGTTGATGGCTGTATATAGAAATATAATAACCTTAGCACTATAAAATGTAGTATCGTTTTGTAGGCAATTTATCGACGATGATTTGATATCTGAAAAGTAAACTCCTCAGACGTACCGTTTTAGTATAAAATTCAAAAAACCAGAATGAGGGAGATAAAAGGGGGGGGAAAGGGGGGAAACAATAATTTATCGAAGTGTTTCCATATCGATATTGAAGCACATATATGACAGCTACATTCATGCCAAGTTTCGTACTTTCTGCCAGATGGGACCGATATCCTTATATTTTTTAGCTAGCAAGCCGTACTACAGCTATTTAATCCTACACAGAATTAACAAAAACAGCACAAATACTTTACCCATAGGTACCTATTTAACTTGGCTAAATTGGGCAATATAATTATGTAGGCTACCTACCTATCTATTTGTATGATAAACAGGTGTCTACAAAAGTTGACTTTGTGCTCTTCAATTTAGGTTTATCAATAGATCACTAAAACGGGTAGGCTGCGATTGCTCTTTGAAGAGGATATCTGTCCACAGTTTATCGCTGCCTGCACGCTATCAACGTCCTATGATAGTAAAAACTAATATAGGTACCTATACTTAGCCAAGCATTTAAGGTAGGTTAGATATCTAACTAAAACTATTAATAGCTCATTTAAAACATGAAATCGGTTACTTGTTATTTGCAGTAAACTTTTTCGGCTTATTATCCTTATTATTTCCAGGACCTTTAGGACCGGGGCCCCTAGGACTAGGACCTTTAGGACCTTTATTTTGAGCATTTTTTCCATCATCTTTATCATCGCCCTTGTGTTTGGGCTGTTGCGGCGGAATCCTCTTAATGAAGAACTTGAACGACAGCTTCTTGTCCTTTACGAAATGGTTCAAAGAGCTAAGAGGAAGCAAGGCGCACTTAGACTGACGGAAAACCTCATCTGCTTTGATGGCATCGTTGAAACAATGTTCAATGAAGACCACCTTCCGTCTAGCATCTTGCCTACTGATGACATGAATTTCGTAGATATGTTGCTGAGCAACTTTCTTGCTGCCAATGTGCTGGACAGCCCAGTAACCCATCTTTTGGGACGTGTCGATCTTGAATGTAAGGATGAAAAGCAGCTTGGCTTGAGCAACCAGGTAGACTCGACAATCATCCTCGTTCACGTTAACGTTTTCAAGCTCCACTTCAGCATCAGAGCTTATGTTGCAATGAGTAGGATGAATCTCTTTAAAGTGGTCCATCATATTAAATAGCTTTCCTGAAAATAGAAAAATATTTAAGAACCTTATTACTTACCTATTGGATACCTTGCAGCTTTATTGATTAATCATATGAGTAGGTACGTACCAGTCCAAGAACATCTCCAGAACAAGAATGTTAGTCCAAGAGGGCAGTCCATCTGTCGGAAGATGCACTCTTTGATGTGATCATCTACGTCATCAACGAACATGACGTAAACGCATCCTGCATCCTTGTTTGGACACGAAACTTTGGCCTGGGAACAAAATAGGCTAGCTGAATCTCGATTCTTACTGATAATTATGTAGCATAAATTAGGTACCTAGCCTACCTACCTATTGCCACAGAATACCAAATAGTAGTCCGTCTCTACTACTGCATATCAAAATCACCTTGTGAAACTGAACCCCATCAGTAGTGATTTACATGCTCAGTGCCCCATCACATGAGCTGACAAATCATCAAACTGAGTCGCATATCCTAAATGTTAATAAAAAATTGAGTACCTAGTTTTGTATTTGCCCTAAAACGCCTTAGAAATATATCAGGTATAAATACTGCATTACAAGCTTATCACGGATACGTGGTTTCGGTTTTAAGATATGGCTTGATTTTGTGGGGCAACTCTACTAATATCAAAGAGGCATTTATAACACAAAAGAAATGTATTAGAGCACTCAGTGGTATAGGACCACGTGAAACATGTCGACCAATATTTAAGGAACATAGACTGTTTACATTAACTTGTCTCTACATCTTGGAGATTTGTACATTTGTTCGGAATAATCCTTATTTCTTTGGTCATCCTACTATTAATCCTAGACTGAGACGTAGTACATACTATATTTATACTGTGACTGAGGCCAAGAGACACGAAAAAACTTGATATACCTAGGCTTAGAGCAACGCCGGCCTTCCGTACGGAAGGCCCGCGTTGCTCTAAGTACCTAGGCATAGAAGTAAGCTTTTTGACAGTAACTGCTACATGATGTCTATCAAAGTATATAAACGCCATTGGAACTTAGAGAATTGAATACTAAATTGTTTATTCTAAAGCTAAAACAATGGTTGCTGTTAAAATGCTACTATACTTTGGATGAGTTTTTTAATGATGATTGCTGACATTTGTATTAAATTATATTTTTATTTCATTTTTTTTTTTTACCTTGATTGTTGACATTTGTATTAAATTTAACACTGTTATGAGTTTTAATTTATTATTTGGTGAATGACAATTTAATAATTCTATTTTATTGATCGATGACTATTGCATTGTTAATGATTGATTTTCTCTTTAAATTTTTTGTATTGCGATTTCATGTCTATTTAATTTAAGTTTTTGCATGCCATCTGTGGTCAAACATGCAGATCTAAAAATTATGTATAATACCTTTATGTTACCATGTTTGAGCAAATAAATTATTCTATTCTATTCATCACGTGGTTGAAATTTAACTGGTTGTAAGCTCCCCATAATTATATATTCTTAAACACGCATACGACTTGTAACTAATCACGTAAGGTGTATGCGAAATTCTTTCAAATGGTAACTAATTTGTGATTTGAGTCTGAAACTAGTTTGACTTAAGTAACTCCACGTGAGACGAGGCTTAAATCTTAATCCACAGAATCTTAATCTTTACTCTGGCCCATTGCGGGTTGGTCAACTAACTTCACATACATGTCACCTACCATACAACCCTATAGTATAAATAGAAAAAATTCTGGGAGCATCCTTTGAGTTACTTCGCAGGTGTTTGCAGGTTTCCTCACGATGTTTTCCTTCACCGTAAGAGCTATAAATAATCGTACGAATTCATTATTAATTCGAGAATCTCAAACACTTGGTACTTGTCGAGGTGATGCCGAGGATTTAATGACCGAATTCCGACAAGACTCAGTTCCGACAAGACGAAGTAGGTTAGGTTAGGTTTTAAGTTTTGTCGGAGCAGTGTCTTGTCGGAACTCGGTTTTGGATTCGGTGCTGAGGCTTAAACTTAAACTTCCGAACGGCCCTAGCCACTTGGCTATCGAATCTCGCCCATACCTTGGCTATAATCTCTTCCAACTGCCAGTTCCTCATCTGTGTCATGGGCTGGCGGCAGATGGGGCAAGTAGGCGGGCACAAGTTGCTGGTGCATGTATTACAGAGACTATGTCCGGACTGGCATTGGTAGATCGGCTTGCTCATTGTCTCCATGCAAACAGGGCATTCGGGCAAGTCTACTGCCATCGCTGCGGCTCTGTAAAATACAAGAAAATAAGACAAGATAAGCTTCGAATAACAGTTCAAAGTGATCGTATGATAGCTCAATTTACTCTAGCTAGACTGTTTATTCCGTTTTTACAGCGGCACACATTCAGAATTTAAAAAACAGAAAATTTTAAAGATCATTGGCTCGTAAGACCCAAGCGTCTTATTTAAAAAAAAAACAATTTGTTATCCAGCCCCAGACAGAAGGTTTCTTAGAATATAATTTTACGGCCCAGCGCGTTCTAAAATTTAGAACATTTTACACTTTGAATATACCTAGGTAGGTAGGTACCTATGATACCTATTATTATTAGGTACCTATATCTCGTTAAACTATTATTTGAAAGGTAGTTTAAGATAAATGTAAATCCTTAGATATTTTATTTACTTACTTCTTGTTAGCTTTAGCTGAAGCCATAGTTAATCAAATCTGAAAGAAATGAGACTGTTTAATTGTAATCACATAACTTTATTTTTACAAACATCGACCTTAAACTTTTGAAACTGTGTTTTAAACGTGTTTTCAAAGAACCCTGATCAAAATCACGACGCACGCAAGATTACTTTTGGAAAATTTTGATAGCTATAAGAAAAGAGGGTAGTTTTGAAAATCTAAAACCAGTTTTTTCCTACACTCAAAACATCCTGCACAGAAAAAGTAGTCGAGAGCATTCTAAGCTGAACACTTTGAACTTTACACCATCGTTCCTATGTCTGTTGTCTGTTGATTTTAAGCCGGGTCCACAGCTCCGTGTTTTTGTGTTTTGAACACGCTAACATGTTAATTTTAACAAAATAGGGGCGTGGCTTAACAAATTTTGTTCAGACAAAACATAACATTGTTTGCCGAGACGAATGGATAGGTAACATCCCCCGCGTTCGCCTGCGGGAAGGAGAAGCGTCGCATTTTATGTTAGCGCTCATTGAATGAAGACGTCCGTCCATGCAAAAGTTTAGTTGGTTTGTGGAATAATGGAGTGGAATAAAGAAAGTATTTTGTTGTTGATACAACTTATTAGAAAAAGGCCGGTAATTTGGGATGTAACTATGGAAAAACACAAAGATAGATACAAAAAGTTGATGCCCTGTCGGAAATTGCTATTAAAACAGTTTTGTTAGCCAAAACATTAACATTAGGCGCAGTGGACGGGCGGTTTTGTTAAACAAATTACACAAACTTGTTTTGTTAAAATGTTTTGTTAGAAAATTGGCGCTCTGGACCCGGCTTTAGAATAAACGAGAAACACAGTGCACGTGTTCAGCTTACCTTGAACTTAACCGTACCTACCTATTTTTATTTATGTGATGATGACGGATTGGATGATCAATACATTTGCAAATTAAGGTTTATTTATAAAAAGATTTTAAATTACTATCCCTTCCTACATCCCTCTTCATCTCTGAGTGCCGAGTGCGAGTTTTGCAACCAAAATAAACGCGCTCGATAGCGAGAGCGTAAACGCGATTTTGTATGGAATTGAAACTACGCCATCTGTAGACAGTTCGCTGAACTAAAATTTCTCCATACATACTAAATGCTGGTTTACGTTGTAGATATCGAGCGCGTTTCGTGAGTAAAAAACTCGCACTTGGCACTCTGCTCGGTGTATGCCACAATTTCGCGCGACGCGCGGCGCGAACTGCGGTGCGACCGTTCACCGTAAGTTGCCCCCCGAGTCGGGGGCCCCGACTGCCATAGTACCATTAACGAAACGAAACAAAATAAAGTAAAATAAAACAAAACAAAATAATAATAACAGTACCTATCTAGTTACTTAGTTTAGCTACTATGATCGATTTGGCGATTTCTTCCTCATATTCAAGGAGATATAAAAACGATAGGTACCTAAGTCCAAAGTGTTCAACTTGACGTGCTTTTGACAGTAGGTAAGTAACATGCCGATTGGATTTCTGAGAAACTCGTCTGTCACAAACGTGTTGTTTTACATCTTGTCGCTTGGATGCATGAAACTCATACTTACTACTAAAGATATTATTATGATATCTAAGTAGGTATAATTAAGCACCACATAAAAATATGAAGCAAGCACATGTTTTTTCTCTCTTACCTATTGAATGAATAAAGATGATGAAGAGATTGCTAATAGGACTAAAGAATATTAGGACAAGTATAACAGTAGGATAATCAATATTTAGGATGATCAAACATAAGAACAATCGAATATAATAAATCAATAAATACCTAATTAAGTCGATTGTTGATTATCTTTTGTCCTTTTCCTGTAGGTCTGAGACGTTGGTCTTACCTGGCCTGCTACACTAACTAAACACACACTAATGTAGTAAGTACATAACATAGGTACCCAAGTAGATTATCGCTCACTCGTGGGGTATCGTATCGCAGTATCGCACGCACTTATAGGTAGGTACCTAAATCTAATCTAACACCTAACTGCTTGCTAGGAACTACTATTTGATATTCTGTGGTAGGTAGGTACTCAAGCACCAATCAAGCACAGAATACTGGTACTTTTAATTATTTCTAGCTCAAGTGAACACTCACAACCTAATAAATAAATATTATAATTTGACAACGCGTCCACACACCTTGCACTGCACTCGGTCCTTGGGGCTGGCGGCGGCGGCGGCGCGGCGCACTCAGCACTGGCACTTGCATGCAGGACGAGCAAAGAACGACTGACTGAACTGAACGAAAAGACGTGTGAAGCGGGGGGAGGTAAAAGATAGATCGGGTATTCCCCAGTCAAAGCAACCAGTGTCCTTAGGAACACTACGTCACTGACTTTTCCGAGATGTGTTAAAAGTGACTTAATGCTAGGTACTACTATTTGGTATTCTGTGATGCTAGCCAGAAAAATAAAAAAAATCCTGCTCAGCAGGGGGCGCCACATGTTTGTTTGTTGGCACCTATTTCACTGGCGACAAAGACAAAGTAGTGTAAAAACGAAAAGGGACGCAGTCATGCGTTAGAATGAGATACAAATACACCGCGCTCATTCTAGCGCATAACTGCGTCCCTTTTTGTTTTTGCACGACTTTGTCTTTGTCGCCCGCCAGTGAAATAAGGCACTTTCAGACAAGGATGTCATAGTTATTATTGTGAACCCGCCTCGACGTCGAAAAGTGATTTGTAAAATCTTACTTCGAATAAAACATTTTTCATTTTCATTCATAGGTATTAGCGACCTATTCCATTGGCGACAAAGACAAAGAAGTGCAAAAACGATAAGGGACGCAGTTATGCGCAAGTGAGCGCGATATATTTGTATCTCATTCTAACGCATAACTGCGTCCCTTTTCGTTTTTGCACGACTTTGTCTGTCGCCAGTGGGTGGAGGCCCCAGGGACTACTATTTGGTATTCTGTGGTATTTATTACTTATAATATTCTTGGTTTCACGTTTCAGGCGGTTTTTCAGGCGACAACAACGCAAAGGTTTGAAGTGTCTAGCATCGTAATTCGTAATATCACAGAAGAAAATAATTAGTACCTACTAAGTAATATGTAGGTAACATACGTAGTATATAGGTAGGTAGCTTCAAGGATAAACCGACCGATCTAGCTTTTTTAGGGTTCCTTAGCCAAATGGCAAAAAACTAAACCGCCAGCGTTGACCTACAACGTCTATCTCCTTTGGACTATCGGACTCCTTGTCCGTCCAATAAATAAAATACAAGGGCTAAGATGCGACAGTTTTTAGCAATAGGTACTCTGCTGTTCTTCCGATTGGCGTTGGTTGTAGGTACTCTCTGACTCTCGGATATGGCCGTTGCATTGCAGCAAAGAGAAAAAAAAAAAAATACGGAAAAACAACAATCTCCGTGGTGGTCGAGTGGTCAAAGGCTCGTAACGTTACGGAGGTTCCGGGTTCGTTGTTTTTGCAAAACAATTTCTTGAGCACGAAGACAATTCTGTGTAATATACATTGTCATACAAATATGTACCTAAACTCATTTCTGTCGTGTAGTACCTATGTATGTACTTATATAATTTTAATTTTGTACACTGGAGAAAAATTTAGTAGAGTACATTGACACTTATGTAATTTTCATGTATTCTTGCAAATATATTTTTTTCTGCTTTTTCTATTCCATTCACGTTAAGCCGTTGGTCCCGTCCCGGCTACTATCTAAGGATATGTAGTCATATAGGAAGAGCCATTTCTTTTTTTCTTTTTTTTTACTAGTAAAGACCATTGTCTGCGATGATGTCTAATTTTGCTCGTTTTCATTGTTCTTCGTGTCACGACCAAGGCTGTTTTTTCCTGCAAGCTAAGGCTGCAGTCTTGAATTCCCGGCTGTTTCGGTTTAAGCGTGAACAGGCGTGAACGAAGTTTTTTTTTAAGAAAAATATATCACCATACCTAGGCAACTTCTACAAATTAAAAATTATTTCTCCAAAAAATCACTACTAAATTACCTACAAACTAATCATACTTATGTAACTGAAAATATACTTAGCTGCTGCTGCTGCAATTTTAGAAGGGGCAAATTCCTTTTTTTTTCTTTCACCATGGCGAACTGAATGGATTGACAATTTTATAGTTTTCAAAATATTTAATTAACACAATTCATTCATTAACACCAAAGTTTTTAACATTCTCTAACATGAAACCTAAATAAAATACAGTTTTACATTAGGTACTTACCAATTTTATAATATTCATCAAACATGCCATAAGGATAAATACGAATTCTATACTGCGTAATATTTTTATAATATGTGAAATGACGCCAGAAATATATACTTTTATATTAATAAATTTAAGATATAAATAGCTGCAGATAATGAAGACAGTACCGCCACATACATTAAGTGTTGAGAGCTTCTGCCTACCTAAGTAATACTTTTAAAAATTGTTTGCTTATACAATAAAAGAAATAAAGTCAGGAAAATAAAACACTGAAAAAGAAGAAACAAAATAATATGGAATGTACAAATCATGTTTATTGACGGATCCCTGGCAATACAATGTTTGTGACTCGCTTTCTTTAGTGGTCACTTGAAGAGAGAATAATGTACCATTTTTATAGACCCAAAAATACATCCACTATAACACTGAAAGCTATATAGCATAGGTAATTAAGCCAGGTTTATAGTTAACATTCTCAGCAAACTGTTAGTTGGTACACAGTACCGTGGGGTTTTTAACAATAATAAATTATTAAGATAATTTGTTTGAACTTAATTGTCTACTCTAACTGTACATTAATTTCGCCTTAACTCTAAAATAATCTATAAGTGATATAATCATCAGATGGTGAGTTGTCTGTCTCGAAAGATCGTAACGCGCAAACAAATTGATATGCCAATTTGAAGAAGCTAAACTCCGGTCACCGAAAAAATAATATAGCAAACAAATTAATTTTATTATAAATGAGATATGTCCGTTGCAAGCTTGAATCTCAAGAGGGGAGGTGTCGGGGAACAGTAAGGTTGCCAAATAAAGGTAAAATCGAATTACTGTACATACCTACCACACTTGCTGCCATATTTAAGATAGTGATGTAGCTGTCATTATAGTGGTTTTTTGAATTCTGTCAGTAGTTCTACATAATTATATTACAATTGGGCACGAATATTTCATCACTAAAATAAATACTAACGGCTAGACCTGAAGCAAAAATGTTTCACGCATGATCTGGGGATACCTCACTTTAAACAAAATTGTATGTCATCACTCGGTAGCGTATAGTTCTGATTCGATCTAGAATTTGGTTTACTTTAAAAAATCCTATATACCTACGACGCCACGACTCAAGGCAAGGTGTGACCACAGCATCTAGGCCGCCACCTGCCGGAGTTATGTGGTCATATAATATATAAATTAATTCTCTATACATGTGGAGAAAGGTGTTCCGAGGCCCTATGCAGATGGTGCATTTCGCTACCGGCGATGACTCCCTGTGCGCGTCTGTATGAGCAGATTCTGTAGCATAGAGACTCGGAGCACGGGCGACAGGAGAGGTGTGATGCAGATTTACTGTTTGGTGTAAAGATAGATGGCTACGATAAGGCCGTAAAGACCCAATACTTCCGCGAAAATGAGGATAAGGATCATTCCGACGAACAACCGGGGCTGTTGCGCTGTACCACGTACACCAGCGTCACCTACTATACCGATGGCGAAACCGGCAGCCAGACCCGAGAATCCTACAGCCAAACCGGCACCAAGATGGATGAATCCCCTGAAAAATACCAGACATTCGTATTAATAATCACACATAGATCATTTGTTTTTACTACTGATAAATAAATAAAAAACATCTGATTCGGATAAATCTCCCATCACGGTTTTATGAAATAAAGTGAATGTCTTGTCGTCATTCACTTTATTTTGTGTTGAGCGTCTTGCTACCTACTTAGACAACTTCTACGATGGTACTTATATTTGCAATGTAGCACGTGTTTTTGAATTGATTGAGTGAGAGAAACGGTAATAAGTTAAAATTTATATTCATGCACAGGTATATAAATACATAGTTATTCTTATATTCCTTTGCTAATAAGCAAAATTAACATCTTTTTTATAAGCATCGAACTACAGTTATGCTCGTACTTAGTGCGAAAATACTGAATAATCAGAAACAGCAATTAATAGTCAAATAAATTACGACAAAATGAGCAAGTAGATCAACTTGTTGATAATTTCATAGCAATAATTCAATTGAAAGCTTTGGATCACGAGGAGCTGATAATTAATCACGATTATGCATTTCAGTATGTAGTATTTTGATATATCTTTTACCACATACATAACCATAAATATTCAAATATAAAGAAAGAGATGATACTTCAATTAAATCAAACACATATCTATTTTACTGTAGTGTATGAACATGAACTAATCTTTTGTAATGAAAAAATGAGTTTCCTTTATATATGCTATGATTAATTCTGTTGATTTATTAAATAAGAAAAGTATACTAACTTGTACAGGGAGTAGTTCGTTCCATCTAAGGAACCAGCAATCAGGACAGCCACTACCAGACCGTAGATGGCAATGATACCCGCCATGACGACTGGAATGATGGACTTCATGATGAGTTCGGGTCTCATCACCGACATGGCGGCAATACCCGTGCCTGATTTGGCCGTTCCATATGCCGCACCCAGGGCTGTAAATTGGATAGTAGAAACAGTTTTAATAAAATAATTTCATTTGTAACATAACATTATTTTCTTCTTTGTTAGTTTTTTTCTAGGATTTCATCTAAATCGATACGTAAGTAGGTATATAGTTCCCCGCCGATGGCAAATCCTATAGATGGGGACGTATGTGTCTACAATATGATTTAACTAATTATTTAATAAAGATTATCGGGTTGGCTGAGCTTACGATGAAATTATGATTCGCACACTCATTTATTTAGGAGGTGTAAGGAATCTTAATGTTTTCCTTCTCTGCAAAAGCATATATAAATTGACACGTGGGGAACTGACTCTATATGAAACGGTTAATAGTAGGTTAGCAAAAGAAATTCCATACCACTGAAGATTATAGCTGATGACGCTCCCATAATTCCAAAGAATGGAGCATATACAGGGTTTGGGGGAGATGCCATTTCTTTCGTAAATTATAAACTAAAACTCAAAAATTAGGTATCTGATCTCAAAATACTTAACGTAGCGTTTATAATTGGTAAAAGTTTTATATGAATTGACCATTGTCTTTCATAAAAGCTCTTGTCAAGTATGACTAGTCTAGACTTTGACATAACGGCGTCTTATCAATCTAAAAAGTTATTATAATGTAGGTATGTTATGTAGTACTTATAACATACATTAGTAATTGAAGTAATTATCTTCAGAATAAAACCAATAGATGGATTTAATAATTACTACCGAAGTACATACCTATACGTATATTTATTTAACGAATTGAACCAGACAATACTTTTAAAAGCAAATATTTATAAAATTTTACCATAGAGGTTTGTAGTAGTATTAATATAAAAATAGAAAGTACAGCAAACTACGTAATAAATTCTATGTTATAAGTAAAAATTTTATACATGTAGTAGGTACCTGAGAACTTTTGTGGTATTATTAATTTCGTTTGTGTAGTGATAATAGTAAAATTCTTCCCCAAAAAGAAACTTCATAATATATGTTTTGAATCACACGTCATCCAAGTAAAGAAACAAACCTATTCACTTCCTATAATAAATCTTTGGCTGTGTAAATATCGACAGCCAAAAAAATACGTGAGATGCGCTTTCTTGGTTCGTTTATATTTTACTTACTGTTATTGTGACTATAATATACACATCACATTATGAAGTAATCAACCGTCTTTTTTTTTAATTGACCTATGCTTTAGTCGAAAAAGTACGACGGATTAAGCTTCACCGGACTTGAAATCAACCGTCAGACAGGTCATGCGCAGGATGGGAGGGTCTCTGATAATGTAGTGTATTAGTGTGGGGTGGGTTTCTTTCTATCCAGGTATTGAGCCAAACTTGACTGTTGATTTGTATTATTACTATTTTTGGCAAAAAATAATGATTGCGTGATTTTGATACCTACTGCTGCTTCGATACGAGCTGTCCCAATGCATTATTCGTACAAAAGTTAGCGCTTATTTTATCAGGAACAAAAATACATAAATAATAAAACAAATCCTAAAACCTACCTGGGGTAGTGCAATACAAAAAAAATCTTAATATCAAACTACTTATATGAAAAATCTTCGAATTTTACTATATCTAAAAGTGCTTTAACATTGAATGTTAAGTACTTACATATTATCATGGTCATGCACTTAGGTACCTTATCATTCAATCCATACTTTTTGGTGGAAAAATTCCTGGCTTTATTATTAGTTTTCTTATATTGCAGATGAGTATTTAGTAGAAGATTACATTATAATATTTTGAATTAGGTTTGGTAACCTAACAAATAGGTTTGGTAACCTAACAAAATCACATGATACTTTAATCTGTGAATCATGTGATGTTGTACAAAGCAAACTTTTCCATGGAACTGAATGAATTTGTAAGCAACCTACATTTATTGTTAGGAAAATACAGATTAATAAGTTCGTTCATTGACTTTTTTTTGGAAGGATACAAGGTGTTATGCATGCATGATGTCAAATTCCAATCACGTGACTTGTTCTTGATCAAAATAACAGCGAATTTCACGACCTACGTTTTCAGAGAAATATGCATAAATGCTTGTCTAAAACTAAACAATGTGAAAATAGTTTGTTTCCTAGTAGTAAATCCGGTAACTAGTTATACCTACATACATACAATAGATATACGTAGCTGCAAAAGAAAAGCTTGAAACAAAAGTAGTTTTTTTTAATTCCACATAGTTTTCGTAATTTAAAGCTCATAATCAAGGTACCTAATTAATAATATGTTAACTTAAGTTGCAGTGCTACCAACGTCACAATGTTAGATCACATGATCAAGTGATTCATAATTTGGGAAATTTTATAATCTGCCTCAGAAGTTACCATTTTTCCAGTTTTTACTTTCATTAGAAATTATTCGTGACCGGATAACATGTTATTATACTCAGGAGTCCTATCATTATTAGCTAGCGTTGGTGTAGGTGCGGCTAATACTATAATTAGGACGCCCAAAATAACACATTATGATTCCGCAGAGTTTTTTGACAAGAATCAAGTTAATAGAACTAATATTACTCCTGAATCTTGAAACCTAATCAAAATATTCTTGTTCATTTTTGAGGATTTCAAAAATTTCAAGACAGCCATTTCGATCGAAAAATAGATGAATCCACATACCACTAAAGATGATAGCCGACGACGCCCCCATAACTCCGAAGAAAGGAGCATAAGCTGGATTAGTTTCAGTCATTTTGATGTGTAGTGTAGGTGGATTTACAGGTCCCAAAAACTGTGATGACTATCTGCACACACTCACTCCACGGAACTACTTTGCACAGACAAATATGGCCCAAAATCCGCAAACTCAATGGAATGGGTCATATGACGATGGATGTCCAAGGCAGTGTTCAATATGAACAAAGTCCTGATTGGTTTTGATACGTCATTTCCGAAATGCGCGACCAATCCCGAGCTGAGAATTTCATAGTAGAATGACGTCGAACATTGATGTGGATCGCTGGCCAGCAAAGTCGCTTCTGCGCAAGTGCAGTTGAACAACACATGTACTTTTATTTTTTTACAATGCTCTATACGTAAAAAGATAAATTATTAGTATTTCTAAAAAAATATACATTTTATTTAATTTCATACAGCTAAAACAAAAGAGTTTAATTATCTTTTTAAATAAAATTATAAATAGACAGGAAACTATTTGATGCAAGTTTGTGTTCCTGCTCAGTATTACCATTACCAAATAATAAATGAAAGCTTGAATAGAAATCAATTTATTAATATTTTTTTATAATCTTTAGATTATGTAAATAAGTAAAAATATATACTACGTATACGGACGATGATACGACTTCGATAAATTATTGTTAAAATTTTAATAATACCGTTGCTTGTAGTGAATTTGAGAGGTGGTTTTAAGCATGCAATGGACCATCCATAAGTAGCTTTTCTCATTGAACTGTACCACAAGCAAAGAAGGTGGCTCTTCAAATCTCTTTGACCACAAGTCACAAACAACACAACAGTTTGTCTCGAACTGTCTCGAGGTTACAATACTGGCAACTTTTACAGGTTTTTTTTAAATATTGATTCGTCTACATTAGAAAAAGCATAAAGTATAGTTCATACAGCTGTCGTCTTCATTTGCTTTCATGGAGTCACCCACCGTATATTCTGTGATGGAATGGAGTCAACCTAAAGTCAACCAAGGATCTAACAGCAGGGCTTGAAACCGGTATTTTGAAGAGCGCTAAAAATCGGTATTTAACCTGATATTTCCATTCCGCTCTTTGAATTCCGCTCGGAGTGAAATGTCGTTGCGAACGGATCAAAAACCGAAATAAAACCGGTTAATTCCACATGCATTGCGAGCGTAGAGTAAGCGAGACGGACGCGCCGCTCGCACATGTTGTCTCATTCAACTCGACCTTCAGTTGCATTGCATTAAAATTAGATTCAAATTCAATTTTATTACTGTAAATCGAACACCTAAATAATTATTTTGTCTTGTTTTAAGGAAAATGATTATTTAAAGGGTAGGTAGTATTTATTAAACCAATGACTGTAAATTAAAGATTTAATAGACAAAAATAATTAATTTACGTTACAGTATTACTAAGTGAGCGATATACAAAAAATTAAATTACATTATTTATGGGTCGGTTAGGTAATTAAATGAAAATGTATTCCGAAAAAGTAAAGCAATATGTACGAAAAACCGGACTGATAAAAATTGGTAGGTACAGTAAGCAGCACTTGCGGCTGGACATTCGCACTACGAAACTCGCTTCTACTAGTAGGGAATAATGGCGCTCAAGGTCCACATGTCCAGCCGCATTTTCTGCTTACTGTACATATGTGAAAATCCGTGACCCAAAGACGTGTGACATTAAATACCTATATAAATTTGGAGATTTTAGAGATTTTATTCAAAACCTAATTTGATAAATTTGGTTTTGAAAAAATATATATTTGCAAAGTAGTACTGTGTGACATATCAAATGAAAAGGCTTGTAACGCTCTTGATATATTTTTTTACAATTTCACGTTAAAGATTTGAAGTTACTTAAAAAACAGACGAAAAATTATCATGCCTATTTCCTCAGACCGATCGAGTTGAAAGTTGATGCACGTATGTAAATCCGTGACTTAAGACGTGTGAGTGTGACATCAAATAATTAATTTGATCACTAGCGCCAAATCCAGAAAAAAAAAAACATGGATGCCAATTTTGAGTGAAAAATTATTACTATAATCATTTCGTGGGTTCATTAAAAATTTTGCTAGAAAATTGGAATGTTAAACAAAAAATAACAATATTAAAACTAGGTAGCAAAAGACAGGAAAAAAAGGGAACGTTTAAAACTTATAACTACGTACAAAAAATAATGTTATTTTTCGGATAAAGTGATAGCTGCTAAAATAAATAATATACATATTGCTGCCACAAAATTCGTTATCACATAATTATTTTTGCATATTTTAGGTTCAAAACAATTCTAGCGGTTAGGCACATACATAAGTAATCCATTTTCATCGGCGTCCTCTAGTAAGATTATTAAAATTTTAGTATTTTATTCTTAAAATAGAGGTCCGTACTTAGAGATAGTGATTTTACTTTTTGAGTTAGTTCAGTAGATCATATCAAAATCGGCACTAAAGTCTACGCATAAAACTGCATATTTTAAGATCCAATAGGCATAGTATTTATCATGTTGATGTATATCAAATGTCCAAAAGACAAAATAAATAATTTCGTTTCTCATTCACCAGTAAGTAATCCCTTAAAATCCGCGTGATCTTACAAGTTAATGAGTATTTTAGTATTTTATTACTAAAATAAGCGTCCATACTACGAGAAAATAATTTGATTTTTGATGTACTTCAACAGATCATGTCTAAATTAGCACAAAACTCATTAACACATATTTCTGCCACAAAATTCGTTATCACATAATTATTTTTTCATATTTTAAGTTCAAAACAATTGTAGCGGTTAGGCACATTCATTAGTAATCCATTTTCATCGGCGTCCTCTTGTAAGATAATTAAAATTTTAGTATTTTATTCCTAAAATAGAGGTCCGCACTTAGAGAAAGTGATTTTATTTTTTTAGTTAGTTCAGTAGATCATATCAAAATCGGCACTAAAGTCTACGCATAAAACTGCATATTTTAAGATCCAATAGGCATAGTATTTATCGTGTTGATGAATATAAAATTTCCAAAAGTCAAAATAATAATTTAGTTTCTCATTCAGTAAGTAATCGCTTAAAATCCGCGTGATCTTACAAGTTAATGAGTATTTTAGTATTTTATTACTAAAATAAGCGTCCATACTATACGAGAAAATAATTTGATTTTTGATGTACTTCAACAGATCATGTCTAAATTAGCACAAAACTCATTAACACATATTTCTGCCACAAAATTCGTTATCACATAATTATTTTTGCATATTTTAAGTTCAAAACAATTCTAGCGGTTAGGCACATTCATTAGTAATCCATTTTCATCGGCGTCCTCTTGTAAGATAACTAAAATTTTAGTATTTTATTCCTAAAATAGAGGTCCGTACTTAGAGAAAGTGATTTTATTTTTTGAGTTAGTTCAGTAGATCATATCAAAATCGGCACTAAAGTCTAGGCATAAAACTGCATATTTTAAGATCCAATAGGCATAGTATTTATCGTGTTGATGTATATAAAATTTCCAAAAGTCAAAATAAATAATTTCGTTTCTCATTCACCAGTAAGTAATCCCTTAAAATCCGCGTGATCTTACAAGTTAATGAGTATTTTAGTATTTTATTACTAAAATAAGCGTCCATACTACGAGAAAATAATTTGATTTTTGATGTACTTCAACAGATCATGTCTAAATTAGCACAAAACTCATTAACACATATTTCTGCCACAAAATTCGTTATCACATAATTATTTTTTCATATTTTAAGTTCAAAACAATTGTAGCGGTTAGGCACATTCATTAGTAATCCATTTTCATCGGCGTCCTCTTGTAAGATAATTAAAATTTTAGTATTTTATTCCTAAAATAGAGGTCCGCACTTAGAGAAAGTGATTTTATTTTTTTAGTTAGTTCAGTAGATCATATCAAAATCGGCACTAAAGTCTACGCATAAAACTGCATATTTTAAGATCCAATAGGCATAGTATTTATCGTGTTGATGAATATAAAATTTCCAAAAGTCAAAATAATAATTTAGTTTCTCATTCAGTAAGTAATCGCTTAAAATCCGCGTGATCTTACAAGTTAATGAGTATTTTAGTATTTTATTACTAAAATAAGCGTCCATACTATACGAGAAAATAATTTGATTTTTGATGTACTTCAACAGATCATGTCTAAATTAGCACAAAACTCATTAACACATATTTCTGCCACAAAATTCGTTATCACATAATTATTTTTGCATATTTTAAGTTCAAAACAATTCTAGCGGTTAGGCACATTCATTAGTAATCCATTTTCATCGGCGTCCTCTTGTAAGATAACTAAAATTTTAGTATTTTATTCCTAAAATAGAGGTCCGTACTTAGAGAAAGTGATTTTATTTTTTGAGTTAGTTCAGTAGATCATATCAAAATCGGCACTAAAGTCTAGGCATAAAACTGCATATTTTAAGATCCAATAGGCATAGTATTTATCGTGTTGATGTATATAAAATTTCCAAAAGTCAAAATAAATAATTTCGTTTCTCATTCACCAGTAAGTAATCCATTATCATCCGCGCGATCTTACAAGTTAATGAGTATTTTAGTTTTTTATTTCTAAAATAAGCGTCCAAACTACGAGACAATAATTTGATTTTTCGAAGTACTTGAATAAATCATTTCAACAGTATCTCATCATCCATCAGTCGCTAAAATATTTTTAATAGATCGTTTTACCCACGTTTTACCTAACTATGGTAAGCAAAATTTGATCAACCGATTACTATGCCAAATAATACAATATAATACTACATGTAACAAAAATGCAAAAAAAATACACCTCTGTAAAATTTGTTCAGTAGCCAGCACATGCGGCTGGATATATTGTCCTTGAGATCGCCCGTATTCCGTAGTGGCAGGGGTGAATTTCGTAGTGCAAACCAACAAGTCAGCAAGTCCAACTGCATGTGTTGGCTTCTGTACATATTCATGAGAAAAAGAAGAATCAATCCATCACTGCAATCTTTTGTTTTAATTTTATTTTACAAATAATTAAATTTTTACATTTACTTTACTTCTTGTCCTGATGACTGTTACATAAAGAAACGTTTTGATATATTAAATCATACTACACAATAATACTTACTACACAATTTGAATTTCGTAATCATAATAAATAAATAAATATGTGGGACATCTCACACACGGCTTTCTGACCCCAAACTAGGCAGAGCCTGTACTATGGGTGTCAGATAGCTGATATACATACATAATTATATAAATATACAACATCCAGCCAGACCCAAGGCAAACACAAGTGCTCATCACACAAATGTTTGCCCTGGGCGGGATTCGAACCCGCGACCTTGTGCTTCGTAGGCAGACGTACTACTGTGGCGTAGCCACTTAATTATATTTTAAATTTTATTGTTATTTTTGTTTTACAAACAGACAGTTTTTATATATATGCGGGCTAACCCGCCCTTGACCGAAAGCACAGAATAGGTACCAAATAGTAGTCCACAAAGGCAATGTTGACGAGCGCGACCGAGCGCAGCCGAACGCTTCCGAGCCGCGCGATAGGACCTTTTCCACAGAAGAAAATAATGGCGCCGGCGCGGCGTTCTAATTGTATTGTTTTGCAGCTAAAAATCTCTTTCGAAATTTGGATTATAAGTTTGTCAGCCTTGTTAACCCTTCTAATTCTTTTAAGAAACGATATTGTAAGATTAAAACAGTGGACAGGAAATAAACGGTGTCGGAGTTATCGGAATTGTTTTTATCATCAATCTGCACTCACGCGCCATCTATCCGCCCGCTGTACTACCAACTAGGCTACGAGGCCGACAAATAGAAAGGAAAGACTCGAAGAGAGAAGGAGACAAATGATATTGGGCGGCGAGCGAGCGATATTTTCAGCTCTTAACCGGTTAATTGAACAGAAACCGAAATCATTTCGCTCTTTGAGCAAAACCAGAAAAATAATTACAATCACGTCATGTGGCCCTTTGTTAATTAATTAATTAGCCTAATTAGTCCCTCAGTGACGCAAAAAACATTTCTTATTTTCATATCTAAACCATAAGTGACGCTACTTTGTAAGAATGATTGGCATTTGAAACTGGTACACACGAAATGACGCTTGAAATTTTGGATGCTGGAAAAATAAAAAACTAGGCTAATAAAGTTAAATTTGACTGTAATGTTGCACAGTGACGCAGCAATAAATAATATCTAGCACTTGAACAACATACAAAACACAAAGGATTTCATGAAATTCTTTTTTAAACATGATCCACACAGAATCCTGTGGATCAGTTTTCATTTGTCAATATTTCGACAAATATACCATTTGGAGACAGATTAAGTATACTAGCACCGTCACGTATGATACGTGACGGGACCCAACATCTGAAATCCACTCTCGTAACAACATATAATTAGAAAAAGCAGAAACAAGATTTCGAACCGTCATTTCCTGTGGCCCATGTTTGATACCGTCACATTAGCTGAATTCTGCCTTAATTAGGTTGTAAAGCTATTCATAGCAAAGAGAACTTCCGTCACTGAGGTTCTAGATTTATCTGAAACCAATCGGTGCAGTATTTACGATATAATTCGAAATTAAAATTTGTATGAAATCTTTAAGATAGGGTGACAACAATGTACGTAAAATTGTGGATAGAAAGGTTTTCTTGACATAATAACTGTACTCAGTCAGTTAATTAGTTTTACAGCTTTATTTTTTATCAAATTTATGGGAACACCGATTTATTTCTAGTTAAACAATTTTAATAGGAATTTTTAAAGGCCGACTAGAAAAATAAAAAAAGCTCTGTGGTAGAAATTCCATTAAACTAATTTAATAATAGACATGGTTGAGAAATGGTCGCCCGCCCCCATCGCAGGCCTTTTTTTTCTGGTCAAGGCTTTTATATTTAAGTAAAGATTTAAGTTTTACAATGAAAATAATAATAGAGCAGGTTATTATTTATTTTGGCAGCGTTAATTTATCTGAAACCAAACAACAGACTTTTTGTATTTCTATATATTTAACGTTTTTATGCCTGTATGTTATGCCTGTATGTTAATTTTTTTTTATAATTTTTATATTTTGGTTGATCTATCTACCTAGAGAGGTAGGAGAAAGGCGCGCTTCAGTTGATCTTTGATCTATGGTTTATTAGCTGAAATTATTATTAATTTTTTGTGAATCATCCTGGCAACATTAACGTACGTACCCATCAAAAAATAATATCTGTCATATCAATTTGTATTGACCAGACAAACAAAAATCTAAAAAGTTATTGATAAACACTCTCTCACAAAATATTAGTAAAGTTTGGAACATCTATGTAAGTAAAACAAATGATTAATAGTAGTAATTTACTAAGCAGTAGGTAGTAAACCAAGCTTCATCAAAATCAGTCCATAAACATAAAAAAATATATACATGTGGCGCCCCAGAGCAAGATTTTTATTTAAGACTTGTCAAAAAGTCAAAAAGTTTTTTTATAAATCACTTTTCGACATCAAATTCTAATAAAGTTATTAAGCTTTGCTCAAACCAAGGCCGCTCTAATTAATTAATTTATGAATTTAATTAATTATTTTTATGAAATAACATGTCCGCAAAAGGACGACTTCGTTGTCACCCTAGCTCATTTCCATACAAATTTTAATTTCGAATTATATCGTAAATACTGCACCGATTGGTTTCAGATAAATCTAGAACCTCAGTGACGGAAGTTCTCTTTGCTATGAATAGCTTTACAACCTAATTAAGGCAAAATTCAGCTAATGTGACGGTATCAAACATGGGCCACAGGAAATGACGGTTCGAAATCTTGTTTCTGCTTTTTCTAATTATATGTTGTTACGAGAGTGGATTTCAAATGTTGGGTCCCGTCACGTATCATACGTGACGGTGCTAGTATACTTAATCTGTCTCCAAATGGTATATTTGTCGAAATATTGACAAATGAAAACTGATCCACAGGATTCTGTGTGGATCATGTTTAAAAAAGAATTTCATGAAATCCTTTGTGTTTTGTATGTTGTTCAAGTGCTAGATATTATTTATTGCTGCGTCACTGTGCAACATTACAGTCAAATTTAACTTTATTAGCCTAGATTTTTATTTTTCCAGCATCCAAAATTTCAAGCGTCATTTCGTGTGTACCAGTTTCAAATGCCAATCATTCTTACAAAGTAGCGTCACTTATGGTTTAGATATGAAAATAAGAAATGTTTTTTGCGTCACTGAGGGACTAATTAGGCTAATTAATTAATTAACAAAGGGCCACATGACGTGATTGTAATGAAAAATATGGGTTCCGGTAGAGCGAAACCGAAATGATAACGCTCTCTTGCGCAATGTATGGAGATGCAAAATAACTGGTTTTAAATTTTAACCAGGTTATCAAGCCCTGTCTAACAGTACCAACCAACAGTAGTCAACTTCTTTTTTCAATTTTTTTTGGTTATGGCACTAGTTTTCTTTGTGCCAGTGTCGAGTTATTAAATAAAAGGTAGGGAAAATAAACCAACAAATAAACAACAACTAAACTAAACTAAACTAAACTAAAGTCAAGTCAAAGTCAAAGTCAAATAGTGTTTATTCAAAGTAAGATTTCACAAATCATTTTTTGACGTCGAGGCGGGTTCACAATTTGGCTGTAACTAAACTAAACTTAACGAGAAACAACACTATTAAGTTTTTATAATCTATGTATGGCAGGTATTAAATGAAAGACCTTATCTACTTAACAAATCAAAAAGTTAGTTAAAGGTAGTAGATAGATGGACCTCACCAACCCGCATAACTTTTACTTGTCTACGTTATTTACATACCCAAAGTTGCCTGGTAGACATTGCTACCTAAGCAATAAGGCCGCCTTTTGACTCTTCAGTTTTGTTCTGTTTTTCTGTATAAGTATTTTTGTATTTCTGCAATAATTTGTATCATTGGATTGGAATGAGGAAGAAGGTGGTTCACGTGTTTAATGATACTAGGGGTGCCGCTGTAGCGTACGTAGCGCTGCTTTTCCCCCACCTCCCTGATACAAACTCGATTCGTTCACCATTTCTCACTTTTATTTTACCCAACAGTCAACTACACTTGAAAACGTATACCTACCTAATTTAAATTATGAGCCAACAATTCCCGCGCAATGAGAGAGAACTTGCAGGTTGAAAAAAGCGCGGGAAACGTCGTGTTGCTCGGTTGTCTTTTTGCTTATTGGAAATTTTAAATTTAAATTTTATTAGTAAAATTCACTATAGCAGTTTGGTAGATAAGTGAAACTTTGTATTTATTGTGTATATTGTTATTTTGTATATATATTCGCCGTAATAGGGTAAGTTTTTGTACATAATTTGTATCATTCTCATTGCATGAACGAACCCCCCGATTTGAGTCGGGGGGATCCAGGCAGGTTATTTCCTAGCCTGGATCTCCCTGTAGGGGCTTCTGTAGTAATTGTTTCTCATGACGAACTGGAGAAAATGGACACAGATGGATCTGTGTCATCTAGAACAGGTAATACTAATGACCACGGACAGACTGGACGAAAACGTACGCGATATATTCGCATTTGTCGAGCATGTACAAAGCGTAGAAGAAGTAAATCAAATACTCAACGAGGTGGTGATTACTGCATGTGTGAAGACGTTACTAACATAAATGATAACATTTTAGTACTTAAAAAGACTTCACCAGTTTCTACTGTGTCTGAATCACAGATTTCTGACCCTCGACCTCAAAATACTGTCAGCCAATCAGTTCAGCCCAATTCAGCCCAGTCTACACAACAAGAGTCACGCCAAGTAGGTAGAACCTCCTATCTCGCAACCGATACTGCACCATTTTTGATTCACGTTCAAAAAATTGAAACTTCCGCAAATAGTGGTACTATCTTACATCCGATCTCATTCGGGAATTTCCTAAAGAATAATCGTTTCCAAAACATAATACCAGGCAGTGTTAAAAGAATAGGCCGCAACCGTTGTGCGGTTGCGTTTTCTAAATTTGACGACGCGAATGGCTTTTTGCAGAGTAGTCTTTTGGAAGCAAACAAGTTCAAAGCATTCATACCATCTTTCAATGTGACACGGATGGGTCTTGTCCGTGGAATACCAGTGGAATGGGATGAAGAGGAAATAAAAGCCAATGTCTCCACCCCTATAGGTTGTGGAAATGTAATAAAAATCAGACGTTTGAATTATAAAGTAAAAGTTGATGGGACTACCGCGTGGAAGCCTTCTCAATCTGTAGTGTTTACTTTCGATGGACAGGTCCTGCCTAAAAGAATATTCATGTGCTACAATGCACTCGCAGTGGAGACATACATATACCCTACAATTCAATGCTTCAGATGCTGTAGGTACGGTCATACTAAAACTCAGTGTCACTCTAAATTGCCCCAATGTTTTAAATGTGGTGAGGGTCATTCAGGCGAAACTTGCAATAAACAAGAAGACTTTTCATATTGTGTGATGTGTGGTGGCTCACATTATGCCACAGACAAAGCTTGTCCAGAATTTAAAAGACAAAAGGAAATTAAAGTTACGATGGCACATAGCTGCGTTTCTTACTTAGAAGCCAGCAAAGTGCATCCCCCTATTTCAAAAACATATGCAGCGGTTTTAGGTTCAAATACAATGTCATTGAATCTCGTAAAACCCCAACAGATAATTCCTTGCGGTCTTCGTACAAAAAAACTGTATTTTTAAAGCCTCGTACACCACCTAAAATACAAAGTGGCTATGATAAAGCAACTCATGATTCACTTATCAAAGATTTTGAGATCCCAGTACCTAAAGATGGATGTGCACTAGTAACTAAAACACTCAGTTCAGAAACGGAAGATTCTATTCTGAACACTGTTCTTTCCCTTATTAACTCTCTTCTTCAATCAAAAACATTAAAACCGTCCCACGTTGCCTTGATTACTGATATGTTAAACTCTTTAAATAACTCCAACAATGGACTACAAAATAATTCAATGGAACTGTAGAAGCATAATTCCCAAAAAGTGTGATCTAATTTATTTAATAAATAAATACAATCCTGCAGTACTAGCATTATCCGAGACATGGCTAAAACCGGAATATTTGTTCAATATTTCAGGTTATACTTGTATCAGAGAAGATAGACACGACGGATGTGGTGGTGTCGCTTTATTAATTAAAAACTCTGTCCCTTTTTCCCGTGTAATCTTACCCTCTCTTCAATATGACGACCACATAATTAATAAAATTGGCATACTAACTGACAATTTGTTGATTGTCTCTATCTATATTTCGTACCCATCAGTAAATGTCCTCAATGAAATCAACGACTTTTTTACAACGTTAAAAAGACCGTTTTTAGTGTTAGGTGACTTTAACTGTCACCACCCCATGTGGGGAAGTGGTGCTAAAAATTCTCATGGAGAACATTTGGTAGAGATACTAGACACAAATAATTTATGTTTATTAAACACCGGTGCCCCTACTCGCCGTACAAAACCTGGTGAAAAAGCTAGCGCTGTAGATTTATCTGTTTGCACTCCTAATCTTGCCTCCTCCTTTTCTTGGTCTCCTTATCCTTCTACTTTTGGTAGTGATCATTTCCCACTTATTATTTCTTCTAATAAGAGATGTCCTCCTATACAAAAACGAAACCCTCGTGTAAAATACAAATTAAACAATGCAGACTGGATATCTTTTAGCGATCACATTGAAAAGAAAATTGTAGATCTACCTAACATAGTTCAAGGGAATGAAGCGGATGCATCTGCAGCGTTAGCAAAATGTTTATTAGATGCAGCTGACCAAATATTTCCTATAAAAGAAACACGTAATAAAGTTCCTTTTCCACCGTGGTGGGACAAAGATTGCTCAGCAGCAGTAAAAAAAAGAAAAGAAGCTGAAAAAGAGTATGCTAAGAATATGACAGATCAAAATTTAGTTACCCTTAATGACATACTTAAGTCTACACAAAAACTTTTGAGAGATAAGAAACAAGCAGGGTGGAGATCGTTTTGTACTTCAATTTCCCCCAATACTTGCCCCTCGGAAGTATGGCGAAGTATAAAACGTTTCAGATGTGCATTTAATGATTCTTCATCACACTCTTCGTTACCTCCGTCAGTTATCGATGACTTTTTAGATAGATTGGCTCCTCCTACAGTTCCAGAAATTGATCTTTTTTCTTCTCCTTCTCCAGCTCCAAATGATTCATCTCCCTTAACTTCACCTTTTACAATGTACGAATTGAAAGGAGTACTCTTAAGTGTAAAAGATTCATCTCCAGGAGACGATGGTATCATGTACTCTTTTTTGTCTCATCTTGGTGATACTGGTTTAAATTATTATCTTAATTTAATAAATTCTGTTTTCATATCTGGTAACATCCCTCCATCTTGGAAGTCACATGAAATAGTACCGATAAAAAAGCCCAATAAACCACAAAATGATGCCTCATCTTTTAGGCCTGTAGCTCTGCCCACAGTATTTTCAAAAATTACTGAACATCTAATAAAAAATAGACTAGAATGGCACGTTGAACACAACCGATTATTAGCTAGTACACAATACGGTTTCCGCAAAGGTAAGTGTACTATAGATAATATAAGTTTACTTACTACTGATATTCATATTGCTTTTTCATGTAACAAATCTATTGTTGCCGCTTTTTTAGACATATCTGCAGCGTATGACAATGTAGTAATTTCTATTCTTAAAAGAAAATTGATTGGATTGAAAATACCTTTTACACTCGTAAATTTTATTATAAATATTTTGTCAATCAGATCTATATCGCTGGTTGTTGATAATACTGAAAAAATCATCCGAAACGTTTTCAAAGGTCTACCCCAAGGTTCAGTACTCAGTCCAATTTTATATAACATCTACACTCATGATCTTGAGTCTGTATTCACCAATTCCGTTAACCTTTTACAATATGCTGATGACGCTCTTTTATATGCAATAGATGAATCTATTGATAATGCCTGTTCAAAGATATCTTCTTCTCTTGACAGCTTAAAAAATTGGTTAGATTTAAATGGTTTGGAATTATCAACTTCCAAAAGTCAGGTCGTTGTATTTTCAAGAAAACGGACAATTCCATCAATTAATGTGACGTACAATAGTCAACCACTACCAATCGTAACTCACGCAAAATTTTTAGGCGTTATCCTAGACAGTAAGCTTACAGGTGTTCAACATTGTGAATACATTGTGTCTAAGTGCGAACGGTTACTTAACATTATGCGATGCCTTGCAGGCGTATGGTGGGGAGCCCATCCGTTCTCTTTGAAGATTATATACAACGCATTAATAAGATCTGTTTTGGACTATGGTACGTTCTTGTTAGAAAGTGGTAATTTATCAGGTCTAAAAAAGCTTGATGGCATTCAGTCTAAGGCTTTGCGCATAATTTCTGGAGCAATGCGATCTAGTCCCATAAACGCGTTACAAGTCGAATGTTGCGAGTCCCCTTTGAAATTTAGACGTCAATTTCTAAGCGACCGTTTTCTCTTTAAGACCGTGCAGTTTCTTAACCATCCACTTCATTCTAAACTCTACGAATTAAATAATCATATGAACACATCTGCTTATTGGCGCCACAAACATATCCCTTGCCTTATTAAAAGTTACCGGCAACTATTATCAATTCAAACTCGTTTACATAGTATGCCCTCTTTGCCTATATTTATGTCTCAGTTTGAGTCCTTAATATTGTCCCCTGAAATTCGCTATGATATTGGCTTGGATTCACATAGTTTTGAAGCCAATTCATTGTTTTTATCTTGTATCAATGAAGAAAACTGGTACGACTGGAATCACATTTATACAGACGCATCGAAAGTATCCGCTACAGAGTTCGTTGGAGTGGGTATTTTCTACTCTCAGCTTAAGTTGATTCAAAAAATTAAACTGCCTCCAGAATCTTCAGTTTTTACTGGAGAGTGTTATGCCATTCTGAAAGCCCTAGAATTAATCTTATTAATGAATCTTGGTAAAACAGTAATTTTTTCTGATTCTAAAAGTGCTCTACAGACTATTAATAAATTCCCATTTCGAATTAAACCTTTTTATCCTATAATAATAGAAATCCGTAACAAGCTTCACTTGTGTGCATCTAAGGGACTATCTGTAATATTTGCTTGGATACCAAGTCATTGTGGCATCCGCGGTAATGAAAAAGCAGATCTATTGGCTAAAGAAGCGACGCAGGATGGCGATAAGATGCTTCCATACAAGATTTTCTGTCATGACTTGATGACTTTGCCCAGGGTCTATCACCAGGAATCCTGGAATAGTCACTGGGCCGAAACCAGCCAGACGAAAGGAAAATCGTATTACAAACTTCAACCAACAATTACATGAAAACCGTGGTTCTCGAAAGTAAAATTTTCTAAAACAGTGACATCAGTTATCATCCGTATGCGTTTAGGTCATGTGTGCACTCCATCCCATTTGGCGAGACTCCATATAGTGGGTTCTGATATCTGTGAATGTGGCTCAGAAATAGGTGATTTAGACCACATCTTTTTTTCCTGTCCTCGTTACGATCGTGTTTCCTTTTTCCATGCTCTGCAGACTCTCTGTGTTCCTTTTCCTACTCGAATCTCTTGCCTTCTTATGCATCCTCTTATTTATTGTAATGTATTATCCTCATTTATTTTATGTAACAATATAAAAATTTAATTAACATCATCATAGACCATTTTTATTATAACACTTACATCATTATTATTATCATCGTCATATACCTAACTGCTATTGTAATTAAACATAATCCGGTATAATTTTACGTGCTTTGTTTCCCTACCTTTTACTTGACACTGGCACAAAGCTAAAAGCTAGTGCTATAATGGAAAAAAAAAAAAAAAAAACTTGCAGGTTATCATGTCATTCAATTGTCAATGTCAATGTCAAAACCACATGGGCGGGCAGGCAAAGGCAACCAGGCGGTCGGACGGAAATATTGTTTTTCTATTTCTTTCTGTGTTTTGTTTGGTTAAGTATAAATAAAGCTATATTGAAGATAAATTATGTCAAATTATAATAAGTAAGTACCTACATCGTGTAAGTGAAATTTAGTGAAATACCTACGTACGCCTAACGACAATGAAGTTTAATTACAAGGTGGGTTTGTTTTTGTTACTTGAATTTGTCACTCTGACCCTTTTACTTACAGTGCTGAGGCTCAATCGGCTATAATTTCCATTAATATCCCAGGCTTTGGTGGTTCATGATTTTATGGCTAAAAGGTCTATATTTAAGAGGCATTTATGCAAAGTTTCAAGTTTAGGAGACTCATAGTTTTCGAGAAATTAAATTTCTAAAATCAACAAATTTGGTTATAAAAAGACCAAGTTTTTTTTTTTTTGCGTGGTAGGGTGTTCGTACCGAGTTCATACAGCCAAATTTACGTTAAATGTCATGCAAAAATGTAAATAAATCAAGTAAGTAAGTTTTTTTTTCCTTTCTGAACAAACTTAAAACTACGTCAGGGTTGGGTATTGAATTACGCATTTTGATTTTGGGTGTTGATGAGGGGTGTTTTTTATAGGGGTTGGTTTCCCCTTTCATATGACACCCCCCTCCCCCCGAGGAGATGCAGTTTTTTTTTTATATGTTTTACGTTATTTATGCACCCCGACACGGACTTGTTAGGTTCCGAAAGCTAAGGCGGAAATAGGTTCCGAAGGCTAAGGCGGGAACGGAGCGAGCGCAGCGAGCGAGAGACCGCCTTAGCCTTCGGGGTGTTAGTAAATTTTTTTTTGTTGCCACCCAGAAAGAAAAGTGGATCAAAATCTACTTCGGGGCACTCCGACATCAAGGCAGGAAGACTGGGGAGGGTGGACTTCCCCCTGCTGTCTTTTCCCCTACCCAGAACCGACTTGGAGCATCTGTGAACACTGTTAGTTGGGTTGTTTTGGCGAACATAACCTCAAAATTATTATTTTTTATTTTGTGGAAACTACTTATCTCCGCGCTTGGGGGAGGGGTGAGGGGGTAATAACCTTGAATATCTTAAAGACTATTCTTTGTGAGGGGGAGGGGGGTTCCCCCAACTCCCCCCCCTCCTAATTGTGGTATAATTAGTTACCAAATATGGCCTAATTAACCTAAAAATGGTTATAAAACTGGACATAACCTCAAAACTTTGACCTTAAATATCTCGAAAACTATGCACCTCCTAGGGGGGGGGATGGTATCGGGGGACACACCCCCCCTCCCCCCTCCCCCCCCTCACCCCCTCTCCCCCAAAATCGTGGGATATTAATGGAAATTTTTACCGCTCAATCTTTATTCATGTATTGCATTTAACATGCCATTTTTTCAAAAGTATTATTCGGTTGTGAAGAATTGGGATTTCAGAGAAAAGTTTTCTTTGGTTATTATTACCTATGTTGTGTATAATTTCCACTTGAATATTATGTTCCAGTTCCAAAATTTGTTGGGGACGGTCTACAGGAAAGGAGATGTATTATTTGCTGATGGTGGGAACTGTGTTATTAGCCCAGTCGGTAACAAAATTACTATTTATAACCTAAAAGCGTAAGTAACTTTTTTAACATAAATTGAGTTTAATAACAATTTAATTTTAACATAAAAATATTTATTAATTTAATGATATCTCGTTTATTTTTCTTTCAACTAATAATGTTTTAACTTTCAGAAACAAAAGTAATACTTTATCAGTGGAAAGCCACTACAATTACGTAGCAATTGATATTTCTCCAAATGGCTCAGTGTTAATTGCTGTCAATGAAAGTAAGTGGCAAACTAAAATAACAAGAGAAAACAAAAGAAA
Organism: Teleiodes luculella; assembly: GCA_948473455.1. Taxonomy (NCBI): domain Eukaryota; kingdom Metazoa; phylum Arthropoda; class Insecta; order Lepidoptera; family Gelechiidae; genus Teleiodes; species Teleiodes luculella. The sequence goes on along the minus strand of OX419591.1, from coordinate 12,490,403 downwards.
CTGCAATACAAATTACAGGCTGTTACCCTTTAATACTATGTGATTATAATTTAAAATGTGTTAATGGCCATCTTGCTATATTGTGCTAGCGTCTGTACTGTACTCACCATACTTATGTACATACAGGGTGTTACAAATAGTTACAATAATACCCGTAAAGCTTATGAGACGTAAAAGGGTTGCTTGTAAGGAGACTTCTGATCAAATATGAGACCTGTAGTAAGACATTTCGACGTGATAAAAAATAACATTAAAAAATTATATTTTTATTTAATTTTATGAACCCAGCTCTAATATTTGCGGAAGCACTGGTACTAGCAAAGAATAATGGTAATGCATTACCAATTTCTTTTGTTTTACGTCATTTAAATGTTTTAGATTATTATGGCATTTTACATAAATTAAATTGGATACTATTCATATCATTCCGTGTGAAAAACAAAATCCAGAAATAAGAAGGGAAATGTTTTATGATGATTACAAAGCAATGATAGTATTTTAAGAAAAACATAATAATATTTTTAAGTTCTTTAACCTATTTAACCCGCTTAGAGTTTGTAAAAGTAGCTTTTATTTCAACTGAAAATATTTTTTTAACCTTTCTTGGGAATATAGGTATTATGGGTTTGAGTAACCAAATGCTGTCAGGTCTGAAAGTAGGCAGTCTATTCGCAGACATCAAATTCTACCAGCTGACCACTAGAGTTGGGAATGTCGTATTCAGTCACTGTGATGGATGTTAAATAAATATTATCTAAAAAAACTTATATTGATTTTATTACATTTTTAAGAGGGCGAGGCTCAGATGATAAGTCTTCTCACATGCACAGTCATACATCGCTACAAGTTCAAACAACAAGTTAACGCCGTGAAATTTAGTCCTGATGGAAAATATTTTGCAGCATGCTGTGATGACACAGGTACAAATAAGTTTGATTTGTCACTCATATTAACGTAAAAATCAAGTTCTTATTAACAAAAAAATTCTTATTTCAGTATTTATAATGACAGCACCATGTACGTATACTGGAGAGTTCCGTTCATTTATAATGAAGCGGGTTTTCAAAAAGGCCCATGATGAAGTGACTTCTTTAGATTGGTCCAGTTGTTCCAGATTGTTGGCTGTGGGCTCTAAAGATACTACTACAAAAATATACACTGTTGATTACTTGGACAATATAAATATGTATTCCTTGAGCGGTCACACAGATAAAATAGTCGGAGTATTCTTTGAAAAAAATTGTTTAGATCTTATAACAGTTAGTAGAAACGGCCAAGTTTGCTTGTGGGAAGCGAGTATAGATATTGATGATCTTGTTACATCAGCTGTTCAAATTTCTCACAAGAAGAGAAGGAAATTACACAAAGAAGATGACAGTGAAGATGATGTAAATGAAAAGGAAGCTTTAGAGAAAGATAAAGAATATGTGAGTACTAGAACAACTATTGTAAAGCTTGACCATGTTCGCCATTTTGCGGAATTTTAATGGAACTAATTTTATAATGGATACTGTTGTTATAGGCATATTTATAAATAGTTTAATATTTTTCTAGTCAGGCTTTAAAAGCTTACATAGTGCAGTTATGTGCAGTATTGACAAACTTTTGACTAAGGGGGGTATTACATTGTCATGCGTTAGAATGAGATACAAATACACCACGCTCACTCTTGCGCATAACTGCGTCCCTTTCTAATCTTTGCGTCTAAGATCTTTGATCATATATCTTTTATAATGTAATATGCCCCTAAGCAAATTTTATGTAGGAAAATTAAATATGTCAATATAAAAACAAAATTTTGGACGTCTATCGGCAATCTTGGGCAAAATAGACGCAAATTAGTCCTGACTAAATTAATCCTGCCTCTGCTTCTTTCCATAAATTGCTTACAGCGCCGCCATCTATTCAAGCTTTTTAGACATTGACATAATTATTTAATATGAATTTAGTAGCTTCGTGAAATAATTTATTTATAATTCTTACTTGCAGGAAAGTGACGAGGCAGAATCAATAAAAAAAGAAGTAAAGACGGAAGACGATAAACGACTGCATTACAAGAAACTAGGTCGTCATTATATAGGAGACGCTATACGCAAGGCTCACCACAAAGTGAAGTTGACTGCCGCTCAGTATCATAAAAATACTAAAGTTTTGGTTACTGGTATGTTTAGTCCTTTAACAGTTTTCAGTCTTCTCACATGTTGCTTGCTTACGTGTGGGTTTCGAGGTGAACCTACCTCACAAACCCTGGTGTCCGAATTATAGAACCGCCTTAGGCTCCCGACATGGCTCCAATAACGACTACATCCATAGATAGTAGCCGGGACCAACGGCTTTCGAAGCAGGAATCATCTTTCTTTTCGGGCAATCAAGTGATTCAGCTTGCGATGTCCTAAACAAACTGAGGAAAGTCTTACACTATTTGGTATTCTGTGGTCTTACAAAGTTATATTTGCTCGACCCGGATTTGAACCCGAAAACTCCGTAACGTTAGGCGAGTTTTTGACCACTCGACTACGAAGGCTGTTTACGGGTATCTTCATATCAAAAATGAAAATGAATTTATTTGCAATAAGTTTACACACAATATGTGTGCTAATCCTTGCACTAGGATACCCTGTATTGCAAGGTCTAGACTATTTTGACTTAACTAGGCTTATGTACTAACACAGGATTCAAACTGTTCTTATTTTACAGGATTTTCTTCTGGAATATTCTTCCTACACGAGATGCCGGATGTGAATCTGATCCACACGCTGAGTATATCGGAACACCGCATCAGCAGCATCGCCATTTCGGACCCTGGGGACTGGATCGCGTTTGGATGCCCCAACATTGGCCAGCTCTTGGTCTGGGAGTGGCAAAGTCAGTATTATGCTCAATTCTGCGTGGCCGCTAAAATCTGAATCGGAGATGAATGAAGGCTTTTAAACTTTTATTAGTCAACATTGTCAGTACAATATGAACGTTTTTAGCCCGAGCAGACTGAACCAAAAAGGGGAAAATAGGAGAACTAACTTATGTAGTTCCAAAAGTTTTAGGATTGTGTAGGGGTAGGTCCCCTGAACAAAGTCTAATAAATTCCTCTCGATAACACGCGCCGCCAGGGGTGGGGGGGGGGTTAAAGGTCCCTTTTTTCTGTTTTTGACTCGTAACTCGAAAACGGTGCGCATTAGCGACCTTACTTCTAAGAAGCAATTAAAGCTTATTAAATTTCTACAATTTTGGTCATATTCTTAATTACGAAAAAATGCATGGTTTTTAAGATATAACCTATACAAAGTCTGTAATTTAGGGAGATGCAGATTGTTGTATTATAAGATGTGGTCTGAACAAGATGGCTTCTCATTCATCTGTTGTTATCATAGGAGAAGATATTGACCTGCTTGTCCTGCTGATAGCCCTCACACCACCAAACACAAACATGTACTTCTTAAAACCTGGAAGAGGAAACATAGAGACTAAATTATTCTCCACCTCAGAATTGCAGAAGCTCCCATTTAGTGCATCGATCCTCTTCATCCACAGCTTCACAGGATGTGACGCCACTTGCGCAATCTTCGGCAAAAGCAAAGCGTCAATCCTCAAATGCTTCAACAAAATGCCGGGGGAAACTAAAGCAATAGCTGAGGTATTTCAAGATATAAGTTCAACAAGGGATGCTATCGCCAAAGCAGGGGAGAAAATGTTCCTCATCATGTACCAGGCCTCTCCGAACCAACACGATTTGAACAGCCACCGTTATAACTGTTTCGTGAAATCCTCTACCAAGGTGAAAGCTAATCTGGCTTCCTTGCCACCAAATAAAGGTGCAGCACAACAACACTCATTTAGAGTGTACTTGCAAATTCAGATATGGCTGGGTAACTCTCTTGATCCAGAACAGTGGGGTTGGGTTAGAGATGATAGTGGAATCCTTGACCCCATTAAAACCACAGACCCCCCTGCACCTGCCAGTGTCCTTCAATCATTTTTTTGCCGTTGTGCTACCGGCTGCAGTAATAGGTGTGGCTGCCGAAAAGCGGGGATCCACTGTTCGTCAGTTTGTGTATGTGAAGGAGCTTGCCTCAACAGCCCACCCATCGAGGAGGAAGACCTGTTGGAGGAGGAAGACGAGCCAATAGACCTGGTAGCGATAGATTAACTATGAGTTTGTAAGTGAGTTTTTAGATAATACACCCTTTTTCGAAACTTAAATAATTTTCGTTTTATTTTATTTTCTATAATTCTCGTTGTTTAAAAACAAACATGTAGTAAACACATTAGAATAGAATAGAATAGAAAAACGTTTTTTCAGCATTTACATTAGTCATAATGTCATATAAAGTATATTTAACGTTATGTAGATAGTTATAGCCCTCATTGATGATAATTAGAACTAAACATATTTCTTGCAAAATGACTATTTTCAAGGCAAATATATTATCAACCCTGTACCTCTTGACGTGTTCAGTATAAATGCACATTTATGTATATATGTCGTAGCCAACTGGTTAAAATAGCCGTTCAATCAAACAGCTAGCCCTTTGACTGAACATCGCCATTCAATCACACGTCTAGCTTCTTAATTGAATATTTGAGGCGCTCAAAACGTTCAACATTACAGCTGACTCAAAAGCCGCCTTTTAATTGAATTAGTTCAGCTTACCACCGCGACGGCGCTAGGTGTGTTTTGTTTTCAATATGGCGTCAACTTACCTGTGTTTTTGATTGTTTCAAGATATTTTTCGGAAATAAAGTAGTAAATATAGGTACGTTACTAGTGTTGAAGAGCCAGAAATTATGGAGGCACATACGAGTGATAAGAGTGAATTAAAATTTTAAAAGTTATACGAAGAGAAATCACAGGATTATGAAATGCATCACCAAGGTATTGGAAGTTATTAAAGAACGCTAGGGTGTCCATGACTAACACGGAATGCAGGACTTCTATGTCTTATTATTGGATATCAAAATACGATTTAATGACAACTGGCAGTAAAGAATATCTAATTTTAAAAAGAAAGAGTACTGATGATCCTGTGATACGCATTGTACCCCGAAAAGAGTATTTTACCATGCTAAATACTATTCATAAAGATTATGGACATGGAGGCAGAGACAAGATGGTGTATAATATTAAGAGTCAGTTTTATATATCAAAAAAAGCTGTTATAATTTTTGTATCGCTCTGCCCAACATGCAACAATAAAGAATATTACGATTATTCATTTGTTTTTCATGTTTACTAATTTGTTCAAACTTTTTGTCACCTCTTAAACCGTCCTTAAACTTAATCCAAGAAAAATCTCCCAAGAAATTACAAAAAGTTTTCCTATTTTTTCAAATCACATGCTAAACTAATGGTCACCCTAGTTAATTTGCCATTTAACCATTTGGCTAAGCGTCGTCAAGCTGTAGTGTTGAACGTTGCAGTCAACAAGTCGGCTAAGCGACGTACAGCCGTGTGATTGAATGGCGATGTTCAGTCAAAGGGCTAGCTGTTTGATTGAACGGCTATTTTAACCACTTGGCTACGACATATATATTCTTAAAGGAAATTTAATGGTCAACAACTTTTTTTAGATGATAAGTCTGTAAAACAAACGAGCGAGGACCTAGATAGTCAAGTTTGGAGAAAAAAATGACAAATTATAGATTTTTCTTAAATTACATAATTTGTATAGGTTATATCTTAAAAACCATGCACTTTTCGTAATTAAGAATATGACTAAAATTGTAGGAAATTTAATAAGCTTTAATTGCTTCTTAGAAGTAAGGTCGCTAATGCGCACCGTTTTCGAGTTACGAGTCAAAAACAGAAAAAAGGGACCTTTAACCCCCCCCCCCCACCCCCGGCGGCGCGTGTTATCGAGAGGAATTTATTAGACTTTGTTCAGGGGACCTACCCCTACACAATCCTAAAACTTTTGGAACTACATAGGTTAGTTCCTCTAATTTTCCTATTCTGCTCGGGCTACTAGCTAAGTTTTATTATCTTAGATATAATCTTTAGATTCGAAAGCTTATACAGATGCAATACAATGATTTCTAATCCAAGTATTCTTATAACTTAACGTCATAATCATAATATAATACAACAGCAACTTTCCATGTTTTCAGGCGAACAGTACGTAATGAAGCAACAAGGCCACTCTCTCGACATGACATGCCTAGCGTACTCGCCAGACGGCTTATTCATAGTCACTGGAGGCTATGATGGGAAAGTCAAAGTAAGTCCTACTAATTTATCATGTAGAATGAATAAATATTAAGTATTAACTTTCAAAGATTCAAATTAAAATCAGCTATATAATCTTTGGTGTTTTTTCTATACTAATAATAGCTTTTTGTCCCATATGAACAAAACAGATCGGTAATTGTAAGTTTTGAGTGTGACCGCGACAAAAATTTGCGAGAAATACCATCAGTTAACGGACGAGAAAATATTACAAACTAGCTTTCCGCCCCGCGGCTTAACCGTTTTTCCCGTGGCAATGTTTCCCGCGGTAAAAGGTAGCCTACCCTATGTGTTATTCTAATGTATAAGCTAGATTACTGTAAAGTTTCATTAAAATTCATTCAGTAGTTTTTTCGGGAAAGAGTAACATAAATCCATCCCTTAGAGTATAAATACAAAAATTTTGGGAGCATCAATCCATACTCACAAACTTTCGCGTTTATAATAATATACTAGCGACCCGCCCCGGCTCCGCACGGGAAAATGGTCATTGTGGGTTATCCTTAAGCATATTATCCATGTATTATACATATAAACCTTCCTCTTGAATCACTCTATCTATTACAAAAAACCGCATTAAAATCCGTTGCGTAGTTTTAAAGATTTAAGCATACAAAGGGACATAGGGAGGGACATAGGAAAAAAAAAAGTTTTATACTATGTAGTGATGTAGTAGGATTATAAAGAGAAAATATTTGATTGTATGTTTGTTTGCATTGAATAGACACCGAAAGTACTTAATCGATTTTAATGAAACCTACTCCTTTTTGAATAACAACTGTATATAAACTACAAGTCAAACACTGACGCGCTATGTTGTAAAGCACCCCAGAACACCCCAGTATAGTCCCGCGGCGCCTGCGGGGTGCGGTGCGTGGGGGGCTATCGGGCGGGGAACTCATTTTAGCGCGGGGCGGTGAGTGTCCTTTCTGTACGGGTTAGTACTATTATTTTCTTCTGTGATAGCGTGTCAGTGTTTGACTTGTAATTAATATTCAGTTGTTATTCAAAAAGCAGTAGGTTATTAAAACGCGTTTGCTGTATGGAGTGTCCGACCAGTGCCTATACAATAAAGTGAAACTTCGCTATCCTTTCACTACCTACTTGAAACATGTGACTTTTTTGTGATTATGGCACTAGTTATTCTTTGTACCAGTGTCAATGTATTTGTAATTGATCGTAGGTATGGAATACGATGTCAGGGTTCTGCGTAGTGACATTCAGCGAACATACGTCTACAGTCGCCAGCATCACTTTCAGCGCCAACAAGAAGTTCTTCGTGTCCGCGTCGCTAGATGGCACTGTGCGCTGTTATGATCTTACCAGGTTCGCACTGCACTTTATAATTATTATTTTATCCTCAAGTCTTTTAATTTTTATATAGGGACAGTGAGTGACTGGGGACTATAGAACGGAATTTTGGGACAAATCGCGGAAGTTGGAGATAGTTTTTGAGACAATTGTTGATGTTGGAGACAATTTTTTTACAATTTTAATTAAAAGCAATATATCGTTCGTTTCAATAATTAAGTTTCTGTTGGCTCGTCTTTTTACTTTTAACATTTTTATTCAAAGATTCTTGAATTTAGGTGTCGAACAGTATGAAGAACGAACTTCTGAGGATTTATCTTCCCTCTGCTATGAAGACGTTATAATAAGCTATGTCGTAATAATTCCACCTGAAAGACGTCCTCTGCTTCAAAAAGGTCTCCCCACAGCGATCGGTCCTATTTTTTTAGATTTTGCTCGCAAAATGTACGCCCATTGCCATTAAAATTTAGCAATTCTTCATAATTTAATCTTCATACTCTCGTCATCCATATATTTATTTAAATCGTCAAAAGATTTGTTTGTAAAGCATGACCAGAGAAATAAAAAACCTGCTCTGGGGGCGCCACGTGTATATTGTTGTTTATGACAACAATTTACGTAATAAACTTAGTTACATTCAAATTCCGCAATCTGGCGAGGTAAAATGTCAAGCGAACTTCGACTTAAATTTCAATTATTGCCATAGAAAATAAGCTTACTAGGGCTGTGAATAAGTTGGAGTATTCCACATTTCAGGTACCGTAATTTCCGAACGCTGACATCGCCCAGTCTGGTACAGTTCAGCTGTGTAGCGCTGGATTCCAGCAGTGAGCTGTGCGCCGCGGGAGGGCAAGACGTCTTCGAGATATTCCTCTGGTCCATCAAGTTTGGCAAGCTTCTGGATGTAAGTGCAATAGCGAATACTTATTACGATTGTTTACTGGTCTTAGCGCGATAATTTTAAATAGGTAGTAAGCGCGAAAGCTCAAACAAACATTATCGAATAGTTTTCTTGAAACATCTGAGTTTGCATGGGTGTTTTTTCACGAATACAAAATTAACAAGATTTGAGAGTAAAAGCAGGAATTTACCTAAGCGATTCACAAATTTTGAATGTTAGTTGGAACCTACAGATGCGAGAAGCGGCACAATCCGGAACAAAACAGAGAAGTATGCAATCAATCACTTAGAAAGCGGCTGAAATCTGTCTAACAGGTTGGATAAAACCTACTATAATTTTTTTATTTTGTGTTATTTTCTTCTGTAACCTAGGTACTAGGGGGGCATGAGGCGCCAGTAGCTTGCCTGTCATTCAGCCCGACGCTAGCTAGCTCGCGCCTCGCCTCCGCCAGCTGGGACAAGACAGTCCGCTTGTGGAACTGCATCGAAACCAGCGCCGACTGCGAGAGCATCCAGCTCACTTCTGACGCCCTGCAAGTTGTATTCAGACCTGATGGTGAAGAGGTAAGGAGTTGGGAAGGTTTAAGATAGATGACAATTCTAAATACAAGGTGGTATAATATGATGGACTTTACTATAATTTTCTTTGGCTCTAGACGTCCAATACTGTACCAAAGCGTTTCTCAAAGATTTCCATATCGGTCGGTTGGATCAGTTCCGGCTTTTCGCGACCTTCACCAGATTGTAGGGGCTAAGGTTTTTGCTCCAACGGCTGTCCGTTCTACGCCCAATCCACGCCTGTCACGTCCAGCCACGTCAGGCTATAAACGGACGATGACTTTGGTTTGCCCATATCATTATTCCTGACTAGCTCCGCCCGCGTTAACAATTTTTCCCGTAGCAATGAAGTATTTTCCCGCGGTATAATGTAGCGTATGTGTTAATCCATGGTGTAAGCTAACACCATACCAAATTTTATTAAAACCATTCCGACGTGATGGAGTAATAAACATACACATTCACAAACTTTCGCTTTTATAATATTACTGTGTTTCGACCGCGCGGGGAAACTCCAACCATAGTATTAATACTATTATCCTTAGGATTATCTTAACTTACTTTTCGAACGTTTCTTTGTAAATAAATGTCGAAACCGGCAGTTGCAGAAAGATCCATTAAAACTAAAGCTTCTTTTAATCTATTACTGACCCTTTTTATCTTGTTGATATAGAAAAAGGCAGCAATAGATTTAAAGAAGCTTTAATTTTAATGGATCTTTCTGCAACAAAACAACAACAAAAGAGTTGAAAATTTGACATCAGTTTATTTTTCCAATTTGTAGATAGCGGTATCAACACTGGACGGTAACATTTCGTTTTTCAACGCGACGACGTGCGAGCAAACCGGCAGCATCGAAGGGAGAGCGGACCTGGGCTCCGGAAGGGCGGATAGCGACCTCATCACGCCGGAGAAAATGATTAAAACCAAGTGAGTCATATCCACCAATGAAAATGAAAAGGAACACTATACTGCGCTCTAAAACACAGATTGCTGATGTGACCTACGCTTCCGCCAAACTGAAGTGGGATTGGGCCGGTCACGTCTGCCGCATGCCAGATATATTGTGGGCAAAAACCGCTACGCAGTGGATGCCACCAACTGAGAGAAGGCGACGCGGCAGACCCAGACGACGATGGCGAGACGAGCTAGACGCCTTCAGCGAGACATGGCAGGAAGAGGCACGGGAAAGAGAGTCATGGAGAGAGCGGAGAGAGGCCTTTGCCCAGCAGTGGGACACGTATGGCTAATTAAGATAAGATAAGATAAGAGTCATATCCAAGACCAAGACCAAAACCAAGAGCGTCGGTGGCCAAGTGGCTAGGCCCGTTGACTTCCGTTCCGAAGTTCGATGGTTCAAACCTCGGCACATACCAATGTGTTTTCAATTTTCGAATTCATATGTACGTTTATTCGACGCTTTTACGGTGAAGGAAAACATCGTGAGGAAACCTGCACACACCTGCGAAGAAATTCTAAGGTTGTGTGTGAAGTTGACCAATCCGCACTGGGCCAGCGTGGTCGACTAAGGCCTATTCACCCTAGTATCAGGGTAGGCTCGAGCCCCTCGGTGGGGACATATATGAGCTGTTAACGACGAGTCATATCCATGGTCTAAGAAAACAAGGTCTAACCATTAGACCACGTGACTGACACGAGAATCCGTTTTGCCTATTTATCCTTGTCGAATGCGTGTAATAGACAGATGAACAGCGCAAAATAACGTAGGCTTGTGTCAGTCACGTGGTCTAACGGTTAGACCTTGTTCTCTTAGACCATGGTCATATCTTTCGTAATAAATTTCAAAGAAATGTCACATTTCGTTGAGACTCAGCTATTTGGGCATGGAAATGTAACAGACTGACAATGGTACCTGCATGAAAGATTTGTTAGGTTGCTCCAATTTTAAGTTGGGAATCACATAGTAACTTTCCTACGAAACCAAAATGGTTGTAACTACTAACTGTTATTTTTACGACAAAAACGACCACAAGTGATCGTCGATCGCTCAGAGTGCATTTAGAAATTCCGACTTGTTATTTCTTCTTATTTAAATATCATTCGTTCAAGATTAGATTCATTCATCTGCCGCCCTTTTCGGGTCCAATCATGGTCTAAGACAACAAGGTCTTCCATTCAGACCACGTGACTGACACAAGCCTACGTCCGAATGGAAGACCTTGTTTCTCTTCCATTCGTTCGTTTTCTTAGACCATGGGTCCAATATAAACGAAGAGCGACTTTAATTTTTGAGTGCGACCGCAACCAAAATTTGTGAGCCATACCATCAGATACCATCAGTTAACGGACGCGAAAATATTTATGAATGATTTTAATGGTTTTCTAATTTCTTATTAACCCGCGACGAAAAAGAGGGGTGTTATAAGTTTGACGTGTCTGTCTGTCTGTGGCATCGTAGCTCCTAAACGGATGCGCCTTTGATCTAGTTTTTTTTGTTTGCAAGGTGTCACAATCGAGAGTGTTCAAGAAAATATCTTCAGCCATTTGAAGATTATCAGCTCTTTTCTAGTTGTTGAAAGCACTAAGTAACGGTTTTGTGTCGGGGGTTATTATTTTTTTTAAATTTGGGTTATATTTATTGTTTCGTAGAGCATTCACAACGATATGCTACTCGGCGGACGGCACGTGCGTTCTGGGCGGCGGAAACTCCAAACACGTGTGCCTTTACAGCGTGAAGGAAGCCATACTCATCAAGAAGTTTGTTATTACGCAAAATCGCTCGCTGGACGCTGTTAACGTGAGTCAACATCTAAACCACAGTACACTGGCGGCGCGCCACATACTACGTCATTAGAAGAGCGACCAATTAGAAGCCGAGGCCTGAAACGCGCTATCAGAGTTTTCGCAAGACATTGAACAAATACAAGTTCCAACGAAGAACAGTTGGACCGCGGTCCCCGGGCTCACCACCATGCCCCAAGGAAGATCTTCCCTTTGCCACCACAACGCTAAGAACAGTAAGTTATCTCCATACCAACTGGCCGCATCGGTTTGAATGTGAGTGCGCCGTGTAGGCACGCGCCGTCACGCACACGCTTGCATTGAGCACATACTGCCGCGACTGCCGCCCCCTTATTGTAAGCTAGTGTGTGCGTGACAGCGCGTGCCTACACGGCGCGCGGCGCGGACGCACACATTCAAACCGACAGTGGCACGTTTGTATGAAGATAACTTACTGGTTTTACTGTGTCTAAACACACCACGCAATTTTGCTCATTTCTAATACCCTTCTGTCATTGAACAGAGGCGATTCCGATCCGTCGACAATAAAATCGGGCGTTTCGTACTCTCGAATGTCACATTGAGTGAACTAAATGAATTCGGACATTTGTCAGCTCTTGGCGGGCAGATATTCAAGAGTAGCGGTCTAAAATTGACTTTGGTATAGCATTGGCTTGAAATCGGTATCGATATTGATTTCAAGAATAGAACCCCTGGCCATATAACTAAGTTCCCACCGTGGGACGCTAGCCTTATGTGTTTTGAGGCTAAAAAACACCGTGAAGATCACACTAATATTATAAAAGCAAAAGTTTATGAGTGTTGAGTGTGTATATTTGTTACTTTACGTCTAAAGAGCAATTTTAATAAAATTTGATATGGAGTTAGCTGACGCTGGATTAACACATAGGCTACCTTTTACCGCGGTAAAATACCTTATTCCCACGGAAAAACCTGTTAACGCGGGCGGAGAGCTAGTATAATTTCGTATAAGTATTGTATATTAAGTCATTTCCTGCCATCGTACTAAATTAGTCACGCGATAAATTTGTCAGCCTCGTAGCCTAGTTGGTAGTACGTCTGCCTACGAAGCACAAGGTCGCGGGTTCGAATCCCGCCCAGGGCAAACATTCGTGTGATGAGCACTTGTGTTTGCCTTGTGTCTGGATGTTGTATATTTATATTGTATGTATATCAGCTGTTTGAAACCTATAGTACAGGCTCTGCCTTTGAGGTCAGATGGCCGTGTGTGAGGCGTCCCAAAAAAATAAAAATAAGCTTCAATACGGCATTCTTACGCTTCGAAGAGTTTGACCATTCTAATTTCTAATCATCAGGACTTCATAAACCGTCGGTTGATGACTGAATTCGGCAACATGGCGCTAGTAGAAGAACGGACCGAGTTAGAGGGCGGTGACGTCACTGTCAGCCTACCAGGGGTCAAGCAAGGAGACATGGCTGACAGGAACACTAAGCCAGAGGTAAGAAATTAAAAAAAAGCTTGTTATTCAGCGAACTTAGATAGATACTAAATATAATATTTTTTTATTGCCACAATAATTACAGTTCTCAGAGCGATTTACAAAAGAAATGAATATTTAGTGGTAGGGCTTACTCTCAGCTTAAATACTGTTCTAGAGCCTAATCAAAGAGCCTAATCATTGACGGCCTCGTAGCCTAGTTATTAATTAAGTCTGACTACGAAGCACAGGGTCGCTGGTTCGAATTTCGCCCAGGGCAAACATTCGTGTGATGAGCGCTTCTGTTTGCCTTGTGTCTGGATGTTGTATATTTATATATTTATGTATATCAGCTGTCTGACACCCATAGTACAGGCTCTGTTTTTTTCTTATTAATCCGGATAAAAGGTCATTGACGCCTGCATACAATGAGCACTTTATTTTCAAACGATACGATAAAACTATAGGAAATTATCGCAAAATACGTAATTTAGCATATCGTAGTAGAAGATGGGGTGAGCGTGTGACCTTGCCAGACATTTAGGCGTTAAATTATTTTTAATAACTTTCAAGAAAAGAAAGAGGTCATTGTCCGGATTTATATGAAGCAGACTCATAGAAGAACTCGTTTGGTCGTAATGTTGTCAGGTGCGAGTGCACTGTATACGGTTCTCCCCGACCGGCGAGAGCTTCGCAGTGGCGGCCACTGAGGGCCTGCTCTTGTACAGCCAAAACGCGGGCCTCGACGGCACTTTCAGGTCAGTTTTGCACTTTATACCTTAAACCGATTTATAGAACTTTATTTGGCTAATTTCGGTGGACGAGATGTATGGTATAAAGCCCGACCAAAGAAATAAGAAACCTCGCCATATTGCGGAATTTCAATGGAACTAATTTTATAAGGGAAATTGTTGCCATAGTCGTAAAAGTATGTACACGTGGCGCCCCCAGAGCAGGTTTCTTATTTCTTTGGTCAGGCTTTACAGAACTTTGTTTGGCTAATATTAAATTATTGATTTAATTCGTTGAACGAGAGGTATACATTGTGTGAAACTACCATTATGTTGCGGAACTTGCGGATAAACAACTAGTTAAATTTTAGGGTGTTTAAATATACTTAATGCAGTATAATAAGTGAATTTTATTTTTAAGATTTTAACCTGTTTCTTGGGAAAATTGGTTAAGATTTATGAGTACTACCGGATAAACAACCAGTTCAATTTCATGGTGTATGAATATAGTAAACTCGTAAAGTTGCTGGCACTCAGCTAATATTATTCAAAGAAATATTTTTTTTTATTCATTTTAGGCTCCCTTAGAACACTTAATGACGTCATTTCTGAAATTAATAAGCTTTGCTACCATGACCGGCTCTCGTCTCAAACAATGTACAAGTTTTATCATAATCATGGTCTAAGAAAAGAAGGTCTAACCGTTAGACCACGTGACTGACACAAGCCTACGTCATTTTGCGCTGTTCATCCTTGTCTAACACGATGATCGACAAGGATGAACAGCGCAAGATGACGTAGGTTTGTGTTAGTCACGTCACGTGGTCTAATGGTTAGACCTTGTTTTCTTAGACCAGGGATGGCGAACCAACGGCACGCGTGCCATCAATGGCACCACGCGACGCAATATTTTGGGCACGTCACTGATCACAAAATTCATTATGCACTAGGTACTGAAAAAGTTGTAAAGTACTTAGGTACGTTTGTATTAAATATAAAGAGTTTTGATTTAATAGTATTTATTATTATTATTTTCATAATAATCACTAAGTCAAAATTATTTCATGGCACGTCCTATGACCTCATTTAACATTTCTATAGAAAAATGGCACGTTGGTACATAAAGGTTCGCCATCCCTGTCTTAGACCATGACCATAATTTATTTTATCGTAGTTTATTATAAAGGTTTTATCGTCCGCCAGGCCGTACCGGTTGCAAGAAGGATCTACACCACTGGCCGTGAAGCAGATGTTGTTAGAAGAGCGCTGGGGGGCCGCGCTTACTGCCGCGCTACAGCTCAACGAACACAGCGTCATACAACAATGCTTGGAGACTGTGCCGCACAAACACAGTGAGTAACAAATAACAAGCGGCCAAGTGCGAATCGGAATCGCCCATTAAGGGTTCCATATTTACGGGTTTTTGTAGTTCGTTGTGACTTTGATCGATGTTTTAATAATAGTGAAAGGTAAATTGCGGTTTACAATTTATGACGTATTAAAAAAAACTACTTACTAGATCTCGTTCAAACCAATTTTCAGTGGAAGTTTGCATGGTAATGTACATCATATATTTTTTTTAGTTATATCATTTTCTTATTTTAGAAGTTGAGAGGGGGGGGAGGACACACATTTTACCACTTTGGAAGTGTCTCTCGCGCAAACTATTAAGTTAAAAAAAAAATGATATTAGAAACCTCAATATCATTTTTGAAGACCTATCCTATATTGTCAAGTTGATCACCTCTTGAATTGACCTATGCTTGCGTCCAAAAAGTACGACGAATCAAGCTTCACCGGACTTGCGGGGGAGCGCAAGACTCTACGCCAAAAAAGTCATATACCAACGCGTCTAGGGGCGGCTCGAGGGAGCCTCGGACCACGGCCTAGCGCGTTGATACTGAAAAACAGCGTGAAGGAGACGTCGCCTGAGGGGCTCCGTCTCTGATTATTTAATTTTGATTTTGATTATAGACGCGCCCCCGCCAGCGGGTACGGGCGTTGTTACCTGAAGGGTGATCAATTCACATGGTATAATAAGGCTCAATCACCCTAAAATAAGGGTTGGTTCAAGCTCCTCGGTGGGAACGTATAAATAACGAATACTTGTAAAAATGTCTGTAACTACATTCTCGATCCTGATGAAGTAGTAACAATATTTGAATACCTACCTAGTAGATGTATATGTATTTATAGACTAGCTTTCCGAGGCGTTTTCCCGCGGTAAATGGTAGCCTGTGCTACTCAGGGTGAATGTAGCTTTCTAATGGTGAAGGAATTTTTGAAATACACAACACACAAACACAAATCTTTCCTCTATATATATTAGTAGTCAGAAATAAGAGTTGATGACTGTATCCGATGAATTACTTTAGCCTTTTAATATCGTTGACTCCAATATAAAATCATTCATTGACTTAAGCACATTTAACAACTACTTTCATAAAAGCCTTGTTGTATACTAGTCTTCCGCGGCGGCTCCGCCTGCGTTAACAGATTTTCCCGTGGGAATGAGGCATTTTCCCGCAATAAAAGGTAGCCTATGTTACTCAGGGTGAATGTAGCTTTCTATTGGCGAAATAATAGTTGAAATCGGCACAATAGTTTTTGAGTTTATTCATAACAAACATACACACACATACAAATACAAAACTTTCCTCTTTATAATATTAGAATGATATGTTTACAATTCCAGTCGAACTAACAGTGAGAAGCCTCGAGGATGACTACGTAGGTCGTTTAATGACCTCCATAGCTCGTCTGCTAGAAGACAGCAGGCATTTAGAGCAGTTGCTGCTGTGGAATACAGCCTGTGTGACTGGCGCCAAGAGAACCATCCCGCCCGCCGCGCTACTGGCGGCAGAGAGAGCGCTCACAGTGAGGCACGACCAGCTGGCCAATATGTGAGTATTACCCACGGTCTAAGAAAACAAGGTCTTGCATCCGGACCACGTGACTCTTCTTATCGAGTGGGTTTCGAGGTGATTGTGAGGAATTTTCCCCCTTTTAAAAGGATAAACGATCAAATATAATTTAATTTACTTAGAATAAGTGTCAAATTGAAAAATGCTGTAATTTCTACTCGGGGTTAGAGATAAATCAATGAATCGCTGTATTTCAAGAGCAGATCGCTCACAGATTTTATGTAACTAAAAAGAAAAGTACACCTAAAGCAGCAGAAGAAAATAATAGTACTAACCCGTACAGAAAGGACACTCACCCCCCCGCGCTAAAATGAGTGCCCCGCCCGATATAGCGCTCCACGCCCCGCACCCCGCAGGCGCCGCGGGACTCCGCCGGTGGTGGAGGGGGTGTTTTACATAGCGCCTAGCGCCATTGACTTGTAGTTGATATTCAGTTGTTATTCAAAAAGAAGTAGCTTGTCAAAATGCGTTTTCTGTATGGAGTGACCGCCCAGTGCCATGGTCGAAGTAAACAAGGTCTTGCATTCGGACCACGTGACTACCACAAGCCTAAAGGCCTGGCCACAGCTTCGCACGACGCGCGGCGCGAACTACGGCGTGATCGGAGGCGCGAACTGCGGTGCGATGGTAGGCCACAGCTCGCCGCGTATTCGCTCTACAGACCGTTCACCGTAAGTTGCCCCCCGCCGCCATAGTAGGTACATGGCAGGCGGGGGTCAACTATAGTGGACGGCGTGTAGACGCGATGCCGCATACACCCACCGCCGACGCCGCCCCGCTGTTCGCGACCAGACGCGCGAAGCTGTGGCCAGGGGGTACGTCATCATGCGCTGTCCTTCCGCCTTGTCGAATGCGTGTTAATAGACAAGGATGTTAGTTTAGATTAGTTTAGTTTTATTTATCACATACTACAAGATTGCACACGTTTTTACAATAGTATAAAAAGGACATCCGTAGTATGATCGTCCATACGATTATTTATAAAAAATTAAGTATATTAAAGTTTGTTAATGTCAAAGAAATAATAAAACCAAATATAAATGTCAAAAATAATTACCATAATGGTAAATTAGTTCATGTCAAAAGGTAAAAAAAAAAAAGCGGCCAAGTGCGAGTCGGAATCGCCCATGAAGGGTTCCGTAGCAGCCAGTAACATGATATAAAAGATTTTGTAGTTTGTTGTGACTTTGATCGATGTTTTAATAATAGTGAAAGGTAAATTGCGGTTTACGATTTATGACGTATTAAAAAAAAACTACTTACTAGATCTCGTTCAAACCAATTTTCGTTGGAAGTTTTCATGGTAATGCACATCATATATTTTTATTAGTTTTATCATTCTCTTATTTTAGAAGTTAGAGGGGGGGGGACACACATTTTTCCACTTTGGAAGCGTCTCTCGCGCAAACTATTCAGTTTAGAAAAAAATGATATTAGAAACCTAAACATCATTTTGGAAGACCTATCCATAGATACCCCACACGTATGGGTTTGATGAAAAAATTTTTTTTTAGTTTCAATTCTATGTATGGGGACCCCCTAAATTTATTGTTTTTTTTCTATTTTTGTAAGAAAATCTTAATGCGGTTCACAGAATACATCTACTTACCAAATTTCAACAGTATAGGTATTATAGTTTCGGAATAAAGTGGCTGTGACATACGGACGGACAGACAGACAGACAGACAGACAGACAGACAGACAGACAGACAGACATGACGAATCTATAAGGGTTCCGTTTTTTGCCATTTGGCTACGGAACCCTAATGATCATAATACTTATGTCCAGATAATATAAATAATAACAAAAAATAAAAATAATTTAATATGTCCAGGCAAAACTAAAAATTAAATTAATAATTGTTTACAATTTTTTACATAAATCTTTGTACTGGACGCCGCGGCAGCCGATGGACAGCGCATGATGACTTATGCTTGTGTCAGTCACGTGGTCCGAATGGAAGCCCTTGTTTTCTTAGACCATGGTATTATCCAAAGACTTTATCCCTACTACTAGACTAGACAGTATACCAAAGAACTTCGTTAAACTAAAACAAGACGCGTGCAGACAGCTAGTTTTGAATATGAATGACGTTTCCATATTGGTAAAGAAGGTTGAGCCTTGAATTACTTATATGGAAACGACATAACACACAGTTATTAGAAACCAATGCAGGTAGATACAGACAATATAATTTAGACAGACAACAATTAACTAATTGTTTTTAACTAAAAAGCATAAACAAGTTTTGTTAAAACTGAAATGTTTTAATTTTTATCCTATTCTAGCGTCCATCCTCTATCATTGCCCGTGGTATATAGGTATTTGTTCCCCTGATTGTGAGGAATTTTCCGCCTTTTAAAAGGATAAACGATTAAATATAATTTTCACATCTCATGCTCTGAAATTGCTTATTTGTGCAGGTTAAAGGCTGCACAAAATCGATTTTTGTGCACAAGTGCATTAACTTATTTACTCATAAAAGTATTTATATTAAGGCAAAGAAAATGAGCCATACAGCCAAACACAATAAAAAGTTCAGAGATAGAATTTGTTATTTATATTAATATATACTTCCGTTAATATTAAATGTATAATTTTATTTTTGTGTACAATAAAGAATCTATAAATAATATTTACTTCAATTTATTTGCCTCATGTGTTTTTAAAATATAAAAGATATTAAATTAAAAATAAAAATATAGTAGGTTATTTAATGAATTAAAAAAATATATATTACAAAATTAATTTAATAAAGGCTTATTAAAATTACAATTAAAATTGTAATTTCTACTCAACGTTGCTGTATTTCAAGAGTAGATCGCTCACAGATCTTTTATGTAACTAGAAAGAAAAGTACATCTAAAGCATAACCTTGAGCTACTCCCTTAGATTTCTGAAGATCAATCACAAATACCAGGCGACATTTGATATCACATGAGATTGTGTCATAAATATAATTATTATCATAGCATAGGCTTGATATTGTCTGAATACTTATCTTCGTGACTTCGTGATAATACATATAAAGCGTGTGAATTAAGGTCACGGTAAAAAATGTTTGTGTAACATCTACAGGTAATTTTATTGTCTTAGATAACAGTTAGCATATAAAGTAACTTCCGCTTAATGCGTTTTACATAAATTGCTAATCTGCCTGTAAATTTCCGTGGATATTTTTTTGTTAAGACTAGCTTTCCGCCCGCTCTAACAAGTTTTCCCGTGGGAGAGAAGTATTTTCCCGCGGGAAAAAGTAGCCTATGTATGTGTTATTGTGATGTATAAGCTATATAATTGTAAAGTTTCTTTAAAATCCGTCCAGTAGTTCCAGAGACAGACAGACAGACTGTAATTTTTTTCATAACATTTATTTTGTGTTCAGCTACACTTAGGGTTGCCAACATATCTTCGGCAAAATATAGTATTTTCTTAAAATTGATTTGAAAAATATAGTACACTTCTAAAAAATATAGTATTTAATGAATAATAAATAAATAGACAATGGTATATTTGCTACTTTAATTATTCACTTTTATAAAAGCTATATTTTTTGCACTATAGGGATCTTTCTTTAGTAATTCAGTCATGCAAGCCACCCAGGTTAATATTTTTGGAGTATTTTTCGCTTTTTAATAGGTGCTAGCGGCGCATTTGAACTTGACGCACTTTCGTCATCAGTAGCACTTTCTTCCATGACGATTTATTTTATTTAGTACCTCAACTACTCAAAAAAAGAATAAAATCCAATTGAAAATAGTTACCAAAGTCCCACTATAAAAGTAAAAGAAAGAAGATTAAACCAGAGAAGTTGGAAAGCCGCGCTTCGCTTTTGAATATTCCCACTATCCAACATAGTATTTTGACGAAACAAAGTATTTTGATGTTGTCAATTTGACATTGACAATTTCAGAACTAAAGAGAAAGTATCATAGATAGGTACGTTCGGATTTCAGATACATGCTAGCCTCACTCAAAAGTTCATAAATTAAAAGAAAATAGAATTTGTTTGTTAGATTTCGGTATGAAAATATAGTATTTTTGCGTACTATATATTACTTCAACAGTATATAGTACGCACGCAGACCCGAAATATAGTACAATACTATATATTATAGTACGGTTGGCAACCCTAGCTACACTCCCTTTATCACCTACAATCAGTTTTTAAAAAAACAAACCAATGAACAGACACGCCGATTCTTCAGTTTTATTATAGTATAGAATATAGAAGAAGAAGATTCTAGTCCACATTCCTATATTGAAATTGATAGGTAGGATTTGGTCATAAATGTATTAAACTGGTAAAGCCTGACCAAAGAAATAAGAAGCCTGCTCTGGGGGCGCCACGTGTATATATTTTTACGACTATGGCAACAATTTCCCTTATAAAATTAGTTCCATTGAAATTCCGCAATATGGCGAGGCTTCTTATATCTTTTGTCGGGCTTTACAATAATATTATAACAATAATAGTAATAATAAGGCACCTATTTATTTCACTGGCGACGAAGACAAAAGACGAAAGGGACGCAGTTATGCGTTAGAATGAGATACAAATACACCGCCCTCACTCTTGCGCATAACTGCGTCCCTTTCGTTTTTTGTCGCTGTCGCCAGTGAAATACTTGGTAAGATTCATTTTCAAACAGAACATTTTTTCCAGTTGCGACTTCAACAAGTATACGATTCGCTGCATCCGCACCGTTGGGGAGATGGCCCCGAAGAATGAAGATGTCGAGATGGATGACAACTCCAGTGGACGCGGCACCTTCTCGGATACCGACTAGTTTTAGTCTTAAGATATAAATAAATATTTACTGTTTACTTACATTTTGTTTTATTTACTACCCACAATTCGTTCCTCTGAAGACCTTAGCCACTTTCATATTTCTTTTCTCATAAATTTTTTTTAGGTCACTTGCTTGTATCTTTCAAGTACGACGAATTAAGCTTCACCGGACCTTCTAATTGGGTACTCGTCTGTATTTAAAATGAATTATTTTACTCTTCTAAGAAATAAATAATCTGAGATCACTTGTTTGTAATCTTGCCGGGGGCTATTTTTAACTACCTACAACATTTATTACAATAAATAATTGTAAAAATCGTACAACAAAAAATGTATCGCCACGTTTTCCTATTCAAATTTGCATGAGATAGAATATTGTACAAAAAACTAGCGACCCGCCCCGGCTCCGCACGGGAAAATGGTTATTGTGGGTTATTCTTGAGTATTTTATGCATGTATTATACATAATATAAGCCTTCCTCTTGAATCACTCTATCTATTTAAAAAAACCGCATCAAAATCCGTTGCGTAGTTTTAAAGATTTAAGCATACATAGGGACATAGGGACATGGGGACATGAAAAAGCGACTTTGCTTTATACTATGTAGTGATAGTGATAGTGATAGTGATGAAGTACATTGTGCCCTGAATAAGCTCATTTGGCTAGACATCCACTGACTTGCAAGTTGATATCCCTTAACTGGTAATTTCATCGAGCCCGGTAGTCAATGCCTGTAGTGCATAAAACGAACAAAGACAAATAATGTGCCTGATTATACTCGCATAGCAATATTCGATCAAACCGCTCCGGGGCATATTCAGGCGAATAGACACAGAAGGGGCGGGGCGCCAGGTGATGTAGCGGGAATGTAGCGTCGTATGTTCGCTACTTTAGGAGCCAATTACCGAGTCTAACATGCTTACGGCAGGCTTGCTTGGAGGTAACAGTTCTGTATAATACCTGTAAACATATCCATCTATAGTAATTACTATGCATAAGCAGCATAAGTGTACGTACGTTCTCTAATGCATCACTGTACAACAAGTTCATAAACACTAACTATTTCATAGTCAATTACGAAATCAAAATTACGAAAACGAACCAAACGCTATGAATGAAACTAAGTAGGTACTATATTGCACTCAAACAAGAAAAATACGCCAAAAACAAAAAGATACCTACCTATAACTAGTATTATATTATCTGTGTACCTACATTTTGCACAAAGAAAGTTTCTGTACATTTAGCGGCCTTATTGCTTAGTTGATATAATTTAGCTAAGATACCTATTGAATCATACCTATTGTAAACTTTACAACAATTTTGTCCAAAAAATGTGACAGACAGAAGCAGGCCCCTGATTGACGGAAACTGAAACATGGATAAAAACTTGGTCCGCCAATATGTAGGTTAGGTAACTAAGCTAAATCCTAATTCGTTTCTAAAACTGTAGTCGTAATAACGGCACGTAGTTTATACTATATTTATTCCGTGTAACGGCTAAACCATAGCCTATTTGGTGGTAGAATCTTAGATAAAAGCCTACAGCAGAAGAAGGTCATCTTGGTATTGGTTATAGTTAGGAAAGTTTGAAACGCAATCTTTATAATTACATTTACAAGGCTCCCTAAGAAAATGTCTTCTTAGTTTGAAACTATATTCCTCGGTCCTTTGATGAGAAACAAGATGGCTGTTCATTTAATTTTGATTAGTTCCGTAGGCTACCAGGTAGGACCTAAGATTCTTGATTGTTACTTGTAGGTATATTTTTTTAATGTCTTTTTCCCAGATATACCTACCTACACTTACTCTTTTTTTTACAATCGCTGGTTCTGAGAGGTAAAAGTTTGACCAATCTGTTATTATATTTTTCAATGTCATTCTAGTAATGTCTTTTAGCAGTTATGTTAAATAAAATCCTGTTAAAATGATGTAATTAAGTAGAACTTCACCCTCGTGAAGAGCAAAGTGTCACAGTGGAGAGATCCAACAAAAAGTCGAAACATCGCAGTTGGCGCGGCGCCTAGTCTTGCTAGCATAGCACCCGTCTGATGAAATTAGTTAAATCACAACTTCGCAACTGCTCCCGAAGTTTATCGCTCCGCTCCCCTCAGTAGGAACCGTGGTGAATATGTAAGAGTTTGCTTTAGGAAACCGATAATTTTATTACCTACGTAGCTAGAAGAGAGTTGAGATACATAGTTCGGTACCTACAGCCTTATATAGTACAGTTAGCCAGCACATGCGGCTGGAAATGTTGACCTTGAGAGCGCCCGTATTCCGTAGCGGTAGGGATGAATTTCGTAGTGCGAATGTCCAACAGCATACTGTACTGTACTTTCTCGTGTGGAGCCAAACACATATTAAGTGACGCAAAATTTCAATTTCTGTAGGTATTCCTCTTTGTCGCGCTATTACCAATCTTTTAGCATAATATCTAATTGGCACGATTACCCCTCTCCCCCTCCCAATCGGTGTGACTAGTGGCTGTGACGAAATATTTGGATGGACGAGATGAGTAGGTACCTACCTACTAACTGAAACAGAAATCAGTAGGTACTTGCGTAAAATAAAAATGTTGTCAGAAAGTTTATTAATATGCACAGAACTAGATAGATTGGTAGGTATAGAACTAATAGAACTAATGAGAAAAAAAGTTGCATTAGTTCCATCATGTAACTATTAATTAATGGAACTAGTGGGAACAAACGCTAATTTCTGACCTTTTTGGCACACTTTTATCTAGACTCAATTCTATTCTATAGGTATTATTATGTTCCAGAGTTGCTTCAATATTTTATATTCTGTCTGTCCCTATAAAATTCTGTTACTCTGCTATTCTGTGTCGTATTCTAAGTACGAAATTCCTAAACGCTGACCTTTTTGCGTAAAATATGCGGATGCCGGAAGTTAGCGTTGGACCCGCATCGGATGGTCCTAAACTGTGCGGTATCGAGTCGATACCGTAATAGACTACAGGCCCGTGTTAAAAAAATGATGGGTCATTTGAACCACCAGATGACCTATGTAGAACGATATAAGAGCATAAAATAATAAGATTCAGCACTATGCCGTCACTTGTAAGCTGTCCAACTGAGTGTAGGTGAGAATTGAAAAGTACAGGTAGAGTGAGTACATTTTGGTCATATATTTTTGTACGGCATTCTTACCATCGATAGATCCATGAAAAATAATAAGAAAACGCGTAGTGCCGTATAAAAATGGTGCGCCAAAAAGTCGGATTTTTTTTTATATTTTCCGACAATTTCCAGGGTGAATTTGATCATTTGATTTTGTACGGCATCAGTTTCATATTATTTCAATACTGCTTCTAATCCATTATTCCGCAACGCCGTACAAAAATCATGCGACAAGGGGAAAAAACCGAGGGTTGCAACCCCCTCTCTTTCCGTGGTCCAGGGGGTGATTTGACACAACATCAAATTAATTTATTTCGAAAGTATTTTATGCATAGATAATATTTTTTCATATGCCGTACATTTTCGTTGGTTCAAAAGGGAAAAAAAATGAAAAAGAAAAAATCAAAAAGAAAAAATCCATAATAACGAAAAGTAAGGTGAAATAAGTAGTAAGGTGATAGAGAAGATAATTCGGACGTCGATGAAGACGTTGAATATGATAACAACTCAGCGGCTGATTCCGATACTGAATAATTTAAAGAAAAACCATATTTTTTATTATCATCATCATTAAGGCCCAGCGCATACCAGGAGAGGTGCGGCGAAGATACTGAGAACGTATCAATTAAAACTAAACCTTAAATATTTTGGCATACGGTTGAAAACGGCATGCCAAATCGAGTAGCGCGCGGCGCGTCGAAGCTGCCACGAGAGCCGGCGCGAGACCGCCGTATGTCAAAATATTTAAGGTTTAGTTTTAAATGATACGTTCTCAGTATCTTCGCCGCGCCTCTCCTGGTGTGCGCTGGGCCTAAATATATCGATTTTTTCTAAAAATTTATTGTTTTATTTATTCACATCATTACAATGAAACAAATCAATTATATACATGTATCAATAATGTTCGAAGTATATAGTAAACCAAAAAGTATACAAAACTGTTGATACTGTGATTGATAGTTTCAATTTTTGGATATAATATACACACCGTTTCACTTCAGTTAGACGTCATAGTGATTTTATCATATTATCAATTGTTCTCTTCAAAAATATGTTAATGCCGTACTGTATCAGATGGCCATAAAGTACCCTTAAAATTGTAGCGTCATTTTCATCAGCCTAAAAGATATGGTCTGCATTAAAATGTACGGCATCATTTTTTCCTAATTTATTTATGTTAATACTATTTAAAACATGGGATACAATGTAGAAAACTGCTATATTTCATTAATCTATGATATTTAAATTTCTGCAATAATTTGCAAAATTTCAGTTTTTGTATTTCTCTATATTTTTTTTCAGAACAGTTTCTTTTGAACGGCAATACTATATAACAATTGTATTTTACAATAGCATGTTAAAAAAAAAGTTCCCGTACAGGATCAAATGATTTTACAGCTTTATAAATCAAGAATACGATGAAATTAAGATAATTTATTGATATACATTCAAATGAACAATCATTTTTTGGCGGCATTATTTTTAATAGTACTTTTAAGTGCTAGATAATGTTTTGAAACCGAAGCCGTACTTTTTCAAATCACCCCCTGGACCACGGAAAGAGAGGGGGTTGCAACCCTCGGTTTTTTCCCCTTGTCGCATGATTTTTGTACGGCGTTGCGGAATAATGGATTAGAAGTAGTATTGAAATAGTATGAAACTGATGCCGTACAAAATCAAATGACCAAATTCACCCTGGAAATTGTCGGAAAATAAAAAAAAAATCCGACTTTTTGGCGCACCATTTTTATACGGCACTACGCGTTTTCTTATTATTTTTCATGGATCTATCGATGGTAAGAATGCCGTACAAAAATATATGACCAAAATGTACTCACTCTACCTGTACTTTTGAATTCTCACCTGCACTCAGTTGGACAGCTTACAAGTGACGGCATAATGCTGAATCTTATTATTTTATGCTCTAATATCGTTCTACATAGGTCATCTGGTGGTTCAAATGACCCATCATTTTTTTAAGACGGGCCTGTAGTCTATAAGCGTTATCTAAATAAATGCTGAACCTGAGATCAGCTTCAACCACAGTAAAATAATATCAGTTCTACTAATAATAAGTCTATAATTAGTCTATTATGCAGCCAAAAAAGAAAAATGCAGAAAATTTAAATATTTTACACTAGCTTTCCGCCGCGGCTCCGCCCGCGTTAACAGCTTTTCCCGTGGGAATGAGGCATTTTCCCGCGGTAAAAGGTAGCCTATGTTACTCAGGGTGAACGTAGCTTTCTAAATTGTGAAAGAGTTTTTGAAATCGGCTCATTAGTTTTTGAGTTTATTAATTACAAACATACACACAAAAATACAAATCTTTCCTCTTTATAATATTAGTATGATAAATCATGTGGAACCCACGGAGCAGGTTTTTAAGAATAGAATAGATTTATTTTTTATTTTTTAATAGCCGATGTAAAAGAGGGCTGCTATAAGTTTGACGTGTGTGTTTTTCTGTCTGTCTGTCTGTGGCATCGTAGCTTCTAAACGGATGCGCCGATTTTGATCTAGTTTTTTTTGTTTGCAAGGTGTCACAATCGAGTGTTCTTAGCTATGATCAAAGAAACATCAGGACAATGTTGTTGATTCTAATAATCCAGTTCTGAATTGAAGCGATGCCCTTACATACGGCGATTTTTTTAAATACATTTATGTGGATGGACTGAACCGTATTATTTAGTCTGTGGCGCAAAGGCAAATAGAATTTCACCCGTAGGCATCGTAAATAAATGCCTGGGTTAGAGGTGCGAAGAAAAATAGAGATGCTAACACATCGCCCGAGGGCGCTATTAATGAATTGGACTGCCTTGGGGGGCCCCAAAGCTAATAAATAGAGAATGAGCAAAAACACCGCTTACTTCCATTGTTTTAGCGTTTACTTCATGTATTTCTCTTTCAGTAATTATTTGTTACAAAAAATGATGAGCCGTCACGGGACGCCTGGCAGATGCGAAACATTGAAATTGTGAAATAAGAAAACTATGTTATCGCTTTCCTTTTTTAGTTCTAAACAAATACACTTCATAAGTGGTACTTAGGGAATCGATTTCTTTAGTAAATATATCGCCGCGATGCCTGCTAGTCACGGTCACGGCCCGCTCGCCACGGTCGCCACGCCAATAATCAGTTTAACCCCTCGCCTATAGATGTTTCACATGAAAAACGTAAATTATCGTTCCATTTTACTGTAGATACCAATGGTATTATTTATTATCTATAATATAAAAATGAATCGCAAAATGTGTTGGTAAGCGCATAACTCAACAACGCCTGGACCAGTTTTATCAATTCTTTTTTTTAATGTTCATTGAAGTCCAAGGATGGTTCTTACGGAGAGAAAATAAAAAAAACCTCATTCCCGCGGGAAAAATTTCTTAACGCGGGGCGGACAGCTAGTAAGATAATAAGATAAACATTATTCGAAGCTATTTATCTCCTAAATTGTTTAGTGATCACAAATTTTAATCTTAAGCTAGAATCTGTGGCTGGAGCGTAAATAGACGAAGGAATTAATAAAGTTTTTTTGTCTTGAATTGAAATGAAAAACTGTAGTATGTTCTAGTGTGCAATAAAGTCTAAAGGTCTTTTTTCTAAGGTTTTAATCTATTCTAATTTTGACATGTGGTTATGTTTAACCTGCTTTATAATATTGTACTTTAAAGGAAATCACTAACCCCTCTGGTATGGTATGGTCGTGAGCACTAAGAGACACAATAGGTAGTGTCGTTTGAGCGTCATCGTACGTTGCGCATACAATCATCAGCAAGGCGAGTGAAACAAAAGACGGACGCGGATAATGAGGGATTTTCATTTTGACAGTTCTAAAAACAAAAAAAGGTTTTATTATGGTAATAAGAGACGGCGCTGCACTAACTGTTACGTCAAATAAAAAAGACGTGCTTGAAGGTAGGAAAAGAAGTCACAAAGTTTAGTCGCAAAAAGGTCACTGGTAAAACGAATCAAAAATTTAAACGCAACTCAGCACGCAAAAACACGAAACGAAATTAAAACACAATAAAATGCGTGACGATTGACGTGACAAAAACAGTGTTGCCAGTTTTTTATCTGCCCTGATTGGTTTGACAAGCTCAATTTTAAGCTCATTTTATTCGACATGCACGCCATCTATTTGAGTCAATAGAACCTTTCAAATTAACCTTTCTTAAATGCCATCTTGAAAATCCCTCATTGTAATCGCGACGCTCGTACAACGCTAGTTTGGGGTTCTCTAATATAAACTTTCTTATGACACGTCCAATGTCCATAGACTGGGCCAGACCTTTGATTTCAGAAGAAAGAAGATTGCGTCTGTTATCGGCCCTCCTATTTACATATTTTGTAAGGGTTCGACTTCGACCCTTAAAAGTTTTGTCGAAGTTGTGTTCAGACAAATCGGTGACAACATTATTTTTTTTAATAAATTGGGCAAGTTTTTCGCCGCAACTCTACCTTTTAGAATTATTTTCTTTTTTCGTTTGCTTTTGTAAAAAATTGCCTAATAAACGTTCATCAGCCGTTTAGTCCAGTTTAAAAGTGATAGAGAAATAAAGACAAACAGATACACATATTTACATCGACTTTTAAATACTATAAGGTATTATTTCAAGAGATCAACCAATTCACTTCGTTTTACACGTACTTAGAATGTACCTACATATATAACCTAGTTTCAGCACGTTTCAGTAGCGTAAAAAAACTTACAGAACTATTTTTCCGATGTGTAGGTACGTTTTTTTCGAGCCCGTTGCCCGTTGCCAATTGACGAAGTGGGTAGGTATGGAAGTATAACAAACGAAAATATTTTCATCGTTCGCTTACTGACAACGGTGTGTACGCACCCGAAAACTTTTGTCTGAAATTCGATTATTGTAAAGATATCAGCTTCCCCCGATGTTGTCCGCCTGATATTTGTTTTTTGGCCGCGTTATCTTATTCCGTTTGCTTTATATTCAATTTCTCTTGGGATTTTTCTTTTTTCGCCATCCCGTGTATATTTTGTTATAGGTGGTTATAGTGCCTATCATACTCATACTAATATTATAAAGAGGAAAGATGGTGTGTGTGTGTGTATGTTTGTAATGAATAAACTCAAAATGAAAATGCCTTATTCCCACGGGAAAAACTGTTAACGCGGGCGGAGCTGCGGCGGAAAGTTAGTGAAGAATAATCTCTTAAAATTTAAAGAGGCGATGCGATATTAGTTAGAACTGAACAGGTTCGCGCAATGTGTGTACTGAAATTAAGGTGGGCTATGAAAGTAAGGTAGGCAACGTTATTCAATCCTAGAATGCCCTAAGCTGAATAAAATCTAGCTCGTTTAATCTGAGATTCCTGTTTGATCCGTTGCCAACGATTGAACCGAGTTAAGCCTTTGCCGGCTGAATTTTAGATATAGGAGGTAGTCAGCTGATTGGTTAAAGGCGGGCTTTTCGAATGGTTAAAATCGAGCAGGTTGTTTTATTTAACAGTTAAGGCAGATCTTTCGTAGAATCCTTAATCCGTAAAGGTTGTAATGTTGATTATTAACCATTCGAACTCCGGTGCATCAAATAATATTTTTCACGTGATAATAAATTTAGTGCAGAAATACTAAAAGTAGGGTAAATAGGATTAAAAAATCCTTTATTGATGCCGTCTATAACCTTGTTTTTTTATCGCAATCCTTTAAGCCATTTAGGGGTCAAACTGGAACAGACACACAAACATACATTTTATATCATATCGATAGTGTCAGTAAAGAGAAAAAATATATAAAAACTGCGTAAAACACTTATTTAACGGTCTTAAAATTTTAAAAAGTAATATCAGTGGGTACATAAATACAGTAGAGACGCTTGATACATTCGAATTTCGAACGCATTGGAATTCTGGTACGGCTTCTCAAAGCTGACCTAAGTCCTAAGTGCTGTCTTTTAAATCGCATACTCAAAGGCTTCGGTTGCTGGAGATGCATGCTAAATGCTGAAAAGGAATTTCTTTTCAAGACTCAAGCTCGGTCACCATTATTATAACTAGATGTCCGCCCCGCGGCTCCGCCCGCGCTGACAGTTTTTCCGGTGGGAATGAGGTATTTTCCCGCGGTAAAAAGTAGTCTATGTATTATTCTAATGTATATGTTATATTATTGTAAAGTTTAATTAAAATCCATTCAGTAGTTTTTGCGTGAAAGAGTACAAACATACATCCATACTTGCAAACTTTCGCGTTTATAATATTAGTAGGATGTTAGCTTTCTGCCTCACAGATCTGTAAACGTAAGGTAGTACCTACTATAAATATTTATCTATACTAAGGAAGCTTTTTATGATTATGATTTGGATGGAGAGGGAAGGGCACTAAATACCCAAGACCACTGCGACCCATGGTGGATCTATTGTAGTCAACCCTCATTGGCTACATAGCCTCTTCCAAACCGACAGCTCAAAGCTGTACCTCGGGATAGTGTAGCTTTAAAAAGAGAAAGAATTTTTAAAATCGGTTCAGTAGTTTCGGAGCCTATTCAATGCAAACAAACAATCAAATCTTTCCTCTTTATAATATTAGTTAGATAAGGTATTGTGCGGCACGGACCCTGCCAGACGCAGTCGTGGCAGTAGGAGTCCCTACGCACTCTCTATCCGGTCCAGGGTGCGGGGGTCTTGATCCACGCCGAAAATAAAAGCCGCTTTCCACTGGTTGTTTGCCACTTGAAGACTTCTTCCTTTGGGAGTTTCTACTGTTGGAACTGAGCCCGCCGCCGAACTGATTTGGCACTAAATCGGTCGGGCTTATATAGTTTTACTCACACATATGCAAGGAGACTGCATAATAATATGTGTGTATACTCCCATAGGTGAAAATCTCCAAATCACATTTTTATTATGATTTTCACATTCAACTTACAATTTCTCAATAAAGTTAACATTGGGCAACTATCATTAATTTCTAGGTAAAAGAACATAACAATGTCTACCTTAACTATACCCTAACATTAACCTAATTATTCACATTAAGAAATTATATCGATTAAAAGTTATAAAAACGACAAAAATAACAACTTTTGAACCCTATTATTTACAATTGTCGAGCAACCCTACGCTAAAAGCATCTTTATTTACTATATACACATAGGTAACCTTATACACTAACAAACAAATGTACAATCATTATCCTAGGTCACCTAGATCCCAACCTACGAGCTAAAACGTGCGTAAATCATAGTGAAAATTACACGTAAAACGGTTGAAAACTAACAAAGTAGACAAGAACAGAAAATACAATCGATGACGTCAATCTAGCCATCCTTGTCTAACAAGTACTTACAACTTAACAAGTAGCGTACACTCTCATTACTCCGCCATCCTCTGATTGGAAGGAAAATCAAATGTTCCTCCGGGTATACGCTAGTTGTGGACTATGGCGCGCACGACTACCTCGAATTGCTCGTAAGTTGAGATTTTCGATGCTTAGCCTAATCTTGGTCGCGAACATTCTCCCGCCGTGCAGTGTCGTCTTCTTTGGTCATCGATGCTGCATCCCTCTGCTGGAGCGACCGCAGCTCTATTTGGGCAGCACGACGAGTCTCTTGGTTGCACGACGTAGCACTCCGACCGCAGCTCTATTTGGGCAGCACGACGAGTCTCTTGGTTGCACGACGTAGCACTCCTCCTGCCGTCTGGATGTCAGCCACTCGCGCGATGCCGTCCTTCCCGGGATACACCTTCTTGACTCTGCCTCGTGGCCATGTGTTGCGAGGCAGGGCGGGGTCGACGATGACACGATGTTGTCAACACGTAGACTTCTACTTTTCTATGTGGCTCCCGCCGGTGTTGCAGCTCAGGCAGGTATTCTCGAACCCACCTTTCCCAGAAAAGGTTGGCGAGGCATGGTGTCCAGTTGGAGGATCTGCAGGTGTTGCTCTCTTCTTTACCCAGAACCGCTCTATCCTCGAAGAAAGCTTCACACTGTAAGACTTGTAGCCATAGCCGTTCCGCGGTCTGGGTATGTTCAGTGACTTTAGAGATATACTGCCGTTCTGGCAGTTGACGGTGCACTGAAGGTGGTGGAACACAACGTCGTGATGTCTCCGTCCTCTTCCAGGTCGGATCATCATCTTTCCTCACCATCCTTCTATCATTGACTAGTGCAGCCGTTTCAATCTTCATCTGCTGGATAATTTGAACAACCCGAGCTGTAGATCGTATCAGCTGAATCCAGGAGGAGAACCACTTGATATCTGGTGGCTCTTTGATTCTAGGTGGCGGTTGACTCGTTCTTACGATGGAACTATGTTCTTCGGTGGCCTGAACTTCTTTTGAAGGTTTGTCTCGCAGCTTCTCAACGGCCTCATCGATGTTCGATGTCCATTTCTTCAAGACGAAGTGGGCCGTTTTGTGTATCTGGTCGACTTCTGCTGCTATGTTCTGAGCTTCTTCCACCGTCGCGAAGCTCTGCAGATAGTCGTCCATATAGTGGTTCTCTTCTATGGCTTTAGCTGCAGCTGGGAACTTTTCTATATGCTTCTTTGCATTCAAGTTCTTCACGTATAGAGCAGTGCAAGGTGAACAGGCTGCTCCGAAAATCACGACGCGCATCCTATATTCTGTTGGCGGTCCCTCCCGCCGGTCGCCTCTCCACAGGAAGCGTAGCACGTCGCGATCCTCCTCTTTTATTCCAACACGCAGGAACATCTCTTCTATGTCTGCAGCTACAGCGCCCTTGTGTTGCCTGAACTTCATCAAGACTCCTGGCAGTGATTGCAGGAGATCAGGACCTGGTAGAAGGTGGTTATTCAGCGAAGTTCCTTTTGACTTTGCTGCAGCGTCGAAAACCACTCGAACCTTCCCAGGTTTGGCGGGATGCAACACAGCAAAGTGTGGCAAGTACCAAGTCTTCCGTGGAGGACCTGGTGTTGTAGCTGGTTCCGCGTAATCTTTTGCCAGTAGTGCTTCCATTTGCTTCACGTAGCCTTTTTTGAGATCTTCAGCCTTGTCGAGTCTTCTCTCAGTGTGCTCAAGCCTTGACATGGCTTGCGCGTAGTTGTTGGGTAGCTCTACGCGGTCTTCTTTCCACAAGAGTGGAGCTTCGTATCCCCCTGAAGGCTTCTCTACTGTCTTCTGTTGCAATAGAGTGAGGGCTCGCTGCTCCGGATCTCCTCGCGTTGTCTTCTGAGCAACTCCCAATGATTCTAAGGCGAAGAATCTCTTCATCTCTTCATCCAGCTCTCGAGAACTGGCCGTGTGAAAGACATAGTGGACTTCACGGCCAAGGCTGCGTGATCCTGTCGCGCCATGTATCACCCATCCCAGTGGAGTGAGGGAAGCGACTGGCTGATTCTGGCTTCCTTTCTTTACATGAGATGGCAGCAACAGATGCCAGTTATCTTGGCCGATCAGCAGGGTTGGCTTTGCGTCTGCAAATGTGACCCGATGCTTGATGCTTTCTAGGTGTTCCATAGCTTCTATGTCTTCAAGCTTCACAGTCTGTGGGGCGAGGTTGAGCCCGACCATAGTTCTTGCCTTGATGTTCATGACTTCACTCTGGCCTTGAATCATGATGGTCACTCGTCGCGAAGTCTGGTCCACATGAGTTCCTCCAAGACCGCAAAGGGTGAGCGGATCTTGAGAACCATCGGCTCCAATCTTCCGAGCTACTTCGCTATCTAGTAGAGTGACTGTTGATCCGTCGTCCAGAAGTGCGTAAGTCTGAATGCTTCCCTTGGACCCCATTAGTTTCACAGGAACAATCTTCAGATATGCATTCAGATTGCATTGTGCTGATGCGACGACTTCTTCAGCTTGAGGCTGCTGTACGTTATTCTTGTGAAGTAAAGGGTGATGGAACTTGATGCAACCTTCTTTGCCGCATTGCTTGGATTTGCAGCGATGCGTCCAATTGCGGGGAGATAGACAGCGGAAGCATAGACGGTGTTGCTTCGCCAGCTCCCAGCGTTCTTCAACGTTGGCGTTCATCATTTTTCTGCATGCAGTAGGCTTATGATCTTCTTTACTGCATACCACACAACGTTGTCGCTTCATATTCGGAGGCTGTGGTGAGCGTCGTCCTTCTTGGGCGGTGTAGGTTCGCCCAGGCTTCTTTGGTCGCTGATCTACTCGCTTGATGTCTTCACTCGGCTTGACACTCTCCGCCTTTGCGTAACTCCCGCAATATCGCGCGCCTTTCTCGCGTTGGATGAAGCGGTCGAACAGCAGTAACACCGGTTCATCTTCATCTTGGTTTGCTTGCTCGTAGTCCAACCATCTGTAGAACTGGGTTCGCGTGAGTTTCTCTACTAGCAACTCCAATGTCTCACGATTATATAAGAAGTGCTTTTTTCGTAGAGACTCCAAGGCTGCGATGCTATTCTGTACTCGGTTCGCGAATAGGACGATATCTTTCGGTGCGTCTGTCAGATGAGGCAAACGCTTGAGCCTCTCGACTTCCTCCATGGCGAGAGCGTCTGGTCGTCCGAACCTTCTCTCCAAGCAGTCCATGATATCCGCGGCAGACTTGTTTGTATAAAGTAGCGATGCTACAGCTACTTTCGCTGTTCCACGGAGTGCTCTTCTTAATCTCGCTATGTTCTCGATGTTGGAGAAGCTGGCCTCTGATTCTTTGTATGCAGCTCTGAATGGCAGCCATTCAGTGTGGGCGCCATTGAAATCTGGAAGCTCGAACTGCTGGCGTGGTCTCAGGCTTGCAGAAATGGCGGCTGACGTTGCGGCAGTGATAGCAGCTGCAAGGTCTTCTTGACTGAACTTCTGATTCAGCTTCTGCCGGATTTCTGCTCCAATTCTCTTGCTTTCGGCAGCTTCCTTGAGGTAGCGTTCTCCCTCAGATTGCTCATCCAATGCTCTCTTGATGGTGGTGGTAGGCATCGGTTTCTGTGCTGGTGCGAGATGAGCTTGCGATGGCTTGAACACCAGAAGATGGCTGTGTGCTGAGTCTTCTGTCCCTTGCTTCTGAACCTTTCTCTTTGTCATGTCAGTGGCTTGAGGAACTTCTTTGCTTGGTCCAGCTTGCTGCATATGGTCAAGCCATCCTTCTACCATGTTTTTGGTAGTGGCGTCTGGATTTTGTTCAGGAAGGCTTGCCTCTTCTTCAAGTTTCTCTTCCTCTATTTCTTGTATCTGAAGCTCGGTGCTCCTCAGCTTAGTTTCAAGAAACTTGATTCTGGCTTCCGCCAGACGTTTTTCTATTTCTGCCTTCTCTTGAAGCGCTTTTCGTAGACGGATATCTGTGCTCGTAGTCGAAGCACGTCCTGAAGGGGCTCGCGATGGTGCGCGAGATGAAGAGCGTAGTCGCTCGGTGACTTGTGGCTCTTCTGTGCCTGTGACTCCCTGAGGTATGTCTTCAAGATTCTCATTGGACGGGGAGAAAGGCGAATCTTCATAGCGTAGCGCACCTCGTTCCATGCTTGCTGCCCTTTCTTGTTGTCTGGCTACTTCCCGTCCACTTTGGCTTCTTGTCAGAGGCATTTTGCTGCTTTTTCTATTTCTACTCGAAGCGTCACCCCGTAGTGATGGCACCTAGTAGCAGCAGTGCCGGCGCTTTGCAGTGCCGGCGTTTTGCAGAAGCGGCGCTTTGCAGTAACAACGGTGGTGTCGCTTGATAGCGGCGACGTCGGTTTCTTCTATCGGCGTAGCCCAGCAGCTTCAGGGTCGACAGCTGGGGGTAGCAGTTGCAGCACCTGGCAGCGGTTGTGTCCCTCTATTGCAACGGCGGCGTCGCACGGCAGCGGCGACGTCGGCGTCTTCTATCGGCGTAGCCCAGCAGCTTCAGGGTCGACGGCTGGGGGTAGCAGGGGCAGCACCTGGCAGCGGTGGTGTCCCTCTATTGCAACGGCGGCGTCGCACGGCAGCGGTGACGTCGGCTTCTTCTATCGGCGTAGCCCAGCAGCTTCAGGGTCGACAGCTGGGGGTAGCAGGGGCAGCACCTGGCAGCGGTGGTGTCCCTCTATTGCAACGGCGGCGTCGCACGGCAGCGGCGACGTCGGTGTCTTCTATCGGCGTAGCCCAGCAACTTCAGGGTCAACGGCTGGTGGGACCAGGGGCAGCACCTGGCAGCGGCAGTGTCCCTCTATCGCAATGGCGGCGTCGCACGGCAGCGGCGACGTCGGCGTCTTCTATCGGCGTAGCCCAGCAGCTTCAGGGTCAACGGCTGGGGGCAGCAGGGGCAGCACCTGGCAGCGGTGGTGTCCCTCTAATGCAACGGCGGCGTCGCAAGGCAGCGGCGACGTCGGCGTCTTCTATCGGCGTAGCCCAGCAGCTTCAGGGTCAACGGCTGGGGGCAGCAGGGGCAGCACCTGGCAGCGGCGGTGTCCCTCTATTGCAACGGCG
Organism: Teleiodes luculella; assembly: GCA_948473455.1. Taxonomy (NCBI): domain Eukaryota; kingdom Metazoa; phylum Arthropoda; class Insecta; order Lepidoptera; family Gelechiidae; genus Teleiodes; species Teleiodes luculella. The sequence continues at coordinate 12,453,300 of OX419591.1, read as the reverse complement.
GCGTCGCACGGCAGTGGCGACGTCGGCGTCTTCTATCGGCGTAGCCCAGCAGCTTCAGGGTCAACGGCTGGTGGGACCAGGGGCAGCGCCTGGCAGCGGCGGTATCCCTCTATTGCAACGGCGGCGTCGCACGGCAGCGGCGACGTCGGCGTCTTCTATCGGCGTAGCCCAGCAGCTTCAGGGTCAACAGCTGGGGGGTCAGGGGCAGCGCCTGGCAGCGGCGATGTCCCCCTGTGGCAACGGCGGCGTCGCACGGCAGCGGCGACGTCGGCGTCCACTCGATGGCAGCGGCGGCGCCTAGTAATGGCGGCGGCGGTGCTTGATAGCAGCCCCCGGTATCGGCGGCGGCGGTGGCGGCCCACAGCAGCGGCAGCTTCCGGCAGTAGCGGCAGCGTCGTTGGCGTGGGTCTTCAATGATGACTCGATGGTGACCCGGCGGTGACCCGGCGGTGACCCGGCGGTGACCCGGCGGTGACCCGGCGGTGACTCGGCGCACGCTGATCCGGCTCGAAGGACCAACTTTTGTGCGGCACGGACCCTGCCAGACGCAGTCGTGGCAGTAGGAGTCCCTACGCACTCTCTATCCGGTCCAGGGTGCGGGGGTCTTGATCCACGCCGAAAATAAAAGCCGCTTTCCACTGGTTGTTTGCCACTTGAAGACTTCTTCCTTTGGGAGTTTCTACTGTTGGAACTGAGCCCGCCGCCGAACTGATTTGGCACTAAATCGGTCGGGCTTATATAGTTTTACTCACACATATGCAAGGAGACTGCATATGTGTGTATACTCCCATAGGTGAAAATCTCCAAATCACATTTTTATTATGATTTTCACATTCAACTTACAATTTCTCAATAAAGTTAACATTGGGCAACTATCATTAATTTCTAGGTAAAAGAACATAACAATGTCTACCTTAACTATACCCTAACATTAACCTAATTATTCACATTAAGAAATTATATCGATTAAAAGTTATAAAAACGACAAAAATAACAACTTTTGAACCCTATTATTTACAATTGTCGAGCAACCCTACGCTAAAAGCATCTTTATTTACTATATACACATAGGTAACCTTATACACTAACAAACAAATGTACAATCATTATCCTAGGTCACCTAGATCCCAACCTACGAGCTAAAACGTGCGTAAATCATAGTGAAAATTACACGTAAAACGGTTGAAAACTAACAAAGTAGACAAGAACAGAAAATACAATCGATGACGTCAATCTAGCCATCCTTGTCTAACAAGTACTTACAACTTAACAAGTAGCGTACACTCTCATTACTCCGCCATCCTCTGATTGGAAGGAAAATCAAATGTTCCTCCGGGTATACGCTAGTTGTGGACTATGGCGCGCACGACTACCTCGAATTGCTCGTAAGTTGAGATTTTCGATGCTTGGCCTAATCTTGGTCGCGAACAGGTATGGTATTAATTTGTTATTTATTTTTTAAGTTATTTTGAAACATGGACTAGATTATTATAACTTTTCCGAACTTCCTTTTAATTTAATTTGGCTGGTACCATCAATCAAATTCGGGTTCTGGATGTTTGAATAGGGTTTTATCTTCGTTGAGGACAATCCCAGGAGTTGTAGTTCACTTTACACCAAAACACTTAATATACAGTTCAAGGTTTTTATTGGTAATTAGTGACAAGTTAAGTTACGTGAGCCGCACTTTGTTTACATGAATCAACACGCGGTAGCGCTTATAGACTGTCTAGTGACGACTGACCCAAATTAGGTCAGTATGAATAAATGCAAGAATCATCATCATCATCATCATCATTTCAGCCGAAAGACGTCCACTGCTGGACAAAGGCCTCCCCCAAAGATCTCCACGACGATCGGTCCTGCGCTGCCCGCATCCAGCGGCTTCCCGCATCAATATCAATGGCGAGTACATCTCTCACCTTCGGTTTGCCGATGATATCGTAGTCATGGCTGAGACCTTGGAGGACCTCGGCACAATGCTCGATGACCTTAACAGAGTCTCCCAACAAGTGGGTCTTAAGATGAACATGGAGAAGACAAAAGTCATGTCGAACTCCCATGTAGTACCCACTCCAATAAAAGTTGGGGACTCATCTCTCGAAGTTGTGGATCATTACGTCTACCTGGGACAAACAGTCCAATTAGGTAGATCCAACTTCGAGAAGGAGGTCAATCGTCGAATCCAACTCGGCTGGGCAGCGTTCGGGAAGCTGCGCAATATCTTTTCGTCCCAAATACCGCAGTGTCTCAAGTCAAAAGTCTTTGACCAATGTGTGTTGCCAGTGATGACTTATGGATCCGAGACGTGGTCGCTTACAATGGGCCTCATAAGAAGGCTTAAAGTCACCCAAAGAGCGATGGAGAGGGCTATGCTTGGAGTTTCCTTGCGTGATCGAATCAGAAATGATGAGATCCGTAGGCGAACCAGAGTCACCGACATAGCCCGAAAAATCGCTAAGCTTAAGTGGCAGTGGGCTGGGCACATTGCGCGTAGAACCGACGGCCGTTGGGGCAAAAAGGTTCTCGAATGGCGACCGCGCGCCGGAAGACGTAGCGTGGGCAGGCCCCCCACAAGGTGGACCGACGATCTGGTGAGGGTCGCGGGATGCAAGAATGCAATATAATTATTGTACGAACGTTGTCTCGTACATGCTCCCGAGGGAAAATAGCAGCGCTCAAATAGCTTAACCTGTGTTACAAGTTTAACTTAAATAATTACATGTCAAATGGAAAGAAAATTAAATTAATACAATTAAAGTTCTTAAAGTCTAAATTCATTTGCTCTTCGCGGTTTCGGCGGGGGAGTCGAGTTCATCCTTTGTTTACTTATTTTTTCATATACAGGCATGTCCTGAAGCTCTATATCTTCATTGCCTACTCTTTCATTCGTTCTCGAAGGCTGTATCGTGTGGGATCTAGGCATATTACCAGACTTCTTGTTTTTCTTACATAGAGCAAGTCGTTTTCTAAATCTCCATATTATCACTGCGGTGATAATTCCTCCCACCAGCAAAGAGCTTATGGTGTAGTTACCAATGTCATGTACAGATAACTCTTCCGGTAATCGCTCACTCTCCTTTTGTACTGCGATTTGTTTCTCTAACATGTCATGTTCTCGAGATCTGTTCAGTTTTGGTAATAGGATTGCTGTATTCTTGTATGTATCTAAGATTTCATTTGGCGAGTCAATTCTAGGTATTTCCAAAGTTACACCTGTTTTGATCTTGCTGCCAAAAACGTTGTAAGAATAGATTGTAGAATCTTTATGTTGTATTATGCAATCCTGACCTAGGATAAGTAGACCCGCCATTGTTATTATCGTCGTTGTAATTTGATTCTCACATACTATACGAGTCGGGCACTGCGAGTTACAGTTGTATAGCCATATGTTGGGTCTATGTAGCTTTATCCATTGGTCCATACATCTTTGTTCGGCCCAATTACATGTTATGTTTACATGATGGCTTAACATCTTAGCTTCGCACGATGCTGTTAGCCCGTGCAAACTTTTTATAGCGTTATAGGCGTGGCATATATAATTGTCCGCCATTGCCGTAGTGCAATGTTGAAGATCTCCATCTTCGATTTGTATATAGGTATTCTTTACATAGTTCACGGCTATATACTTAGATGTTATTGCTATCACTTGGCACTGGTCGTGATTAACTTGTCTAGGTATAGGTATATTGTGATATAATGTATATTCATCGTCGCTTAGTAGCGGTATGTGTAATTCGAACAGTAGGTATTGTTCCGTTAGTCGAGCCTTTACGTAGAGCAGTTTGTATATATTTTGTATACAATCGACTTCATTGCAGTTTTTGATAGGCAGAGTTAACCGTCTTGACATGAGGCCCGCAATGTAGTTGAGTTTTTCTAACAGCTGCTCTGGAGTGAAAAGATTCATGTTTAGGTGCCCTTTGTATACATCTGTCAATGTGTCTAGTAACATTTCCTGACTTCTTCTTAGGGCTGATAGTAGTAAACTAGCTGTTAATGCTCCTGCGTTTACGTCATTCATAGTGGTAAGTATGCTAACTTTGCTATGCAATAATTCTACGTCATCCTTAGTGCGTTGCATATAATGATGAATGGTGTCGAATTGCTTGTTTATAAATTGTTCGTTGCTTTTTATCAAGTTATTTTCTGCTTCTACTATCATTGTTTGATTTCTTATCAGCTCCAATAAATACTGTTCGTTGTTTTGAATTTTATTAATGTCTTGAACGTATTTCTTGCCGAACTCGCTATCTAGCACTCCAAATAAAGTTCGGGCGAGGTTTCCTATACCGTCGACGTAGCCGCGGCGTTTCCTTTGATGATGACGTGATTTCAAAAGTTTGTTGTATTCTTTTATTTGAACCATTTCGAATTCCAGTTGTCTTATTGTAGCGTGACATTGCTCATCTGGCATTGTGTTACAAATCTTCCCCAAATGGTTGATGAAATCTTCGATCTTGGTTGTACTTTGCCATAGTGACGTCATATTGAAGTATACCAATAGTTTCCACTCGTCGTGTATCAGTTGAATATTTCCAACGGGGTCAAAGTAGATTGGGTGATTTTCGGTCAGTGGGGTGATTTTAAAGTTCTGTGGGCTGGCAGGGATCGCTGAAACTGGGTAACAAGTTGCCAGTGCTACTAGAAGGACCATCAGCAAGCTGTTGACTTTCCTGTTTACTTTTGATGTTGTTTTTCTGTCCGCGTTGCGGATCTCGCATTCTAATTGCGTAATGTGTGGATTTTCGTCCTTGTTACTAGGTTCCATAGGCAACGGTGCCAGTTTTATTACAGGCCTCTTTAATAACCCGCCTTGAGTCTTGAGAGTTACGACTCGTACTAATCCATCGCTGCCCGGGTGTGTTTCTACTACTCGACCCATTGCCCACTTGCCCGGAGGTAGATTTTCTTCTTTTATAAGTACTAGTTGTCCTTTCTTTATATTGTCTTTGGCTTGCTTCCATTTGTATCGATTCTGTACTGTATGTAGGTACTCTTGAGACCAACGATCCCAATGATGGCGGCGCATGAGTTCTATGAGTTTCCAATTATTTCTCAAGTCAATAGATTTCATTTCTTGAGGTTCCTTGAGTGGCAATGAGAGTGTGGGCCCTCCTGTTAGGAAATGCCCCGGCGTTAAGTAGTCAAGGTCGTCTACGTCTTCTGAAAGAGGACACAGCGGCCTGCTGTTCATACACGCTTCTATCTGCGTTAAAAGCGTAGAGAATTGTTCGTAGGTAAGCTTCTGTTGTCCAATCACTCGATGGAGATGACTTTTCATAGATCGTACAGCTGCTTCCCATAAGCCTCCTGCCGATGGCCAGGCGGGGGCGTTAAAATGCCACTCTATTTCCAGGTCGTTGACCTCCTTAAAGAATTCTTCAGATAGCATTGTTTTATATTGTAGAAACTCATTATGCAATACTCTTGTTGCTCCTACAAAGTTCGTGCCGTTGTCTGAATATATGTGCCTCGGGGTACCTTTCCTGGCGCACATTCTTTTCAAGGCGGCTATGAACGTCTCTGTTGATAAATCCGACACAAGTTCGATATGCACTGCCTTTGTTGACATGCATATAAAAATGGCAACATATCCTTTACAAGTTTTGATTCCACGGCCTTTGTTTATCTTAACCTCTACGTGGCCCGTGAAATCCACGCCCGTGTGTGTGAACGGTCTCGACGGCGTGATTCTCTCTTTAGGTAAGTTACCCATGAGTTGCTCGTTTTTGTTGACTCGGAAGCGGTGGCATCTAATGCATTGTTGTAGCGTCTTTTTGACTGCCCGGTTTCCGCCGACAATCCAGTAATTATTTCTAGTTTGGGCGAGAGTTAATCTGGCCCCACCATGTAATGTCTTGCGGTGGGCCTTCTCAATGATTAACTGAGTCAATCTTCCGCTGTGTGGTAACAGAATAGGATGTTTCGCTTCCATAGGTAAGGCAGAAAGTCCTAGTCTACCTCCCACGCGCAGTACTCCATCAGCGTCTAGAAATGGATTCAGTTTTAACGTTGAGCTTTTGTTAGGTAAATTCCCATTTTCCTTAAGAGACGTTATCTCTTTTTCAAAATGTTCATTCTGTATTGATTTTATAATAACACATTTTGCTTTATTTATTTCATACAATGTCAGTTCATTGCGCTCAGTTGACCTCGTTTTGTTTCGCAATGCATCGATGAAACGTAAAGTCCACGCCAATACTCTTGTAATGCGATCTATGTCGCTGTGTTTATCTATTAATAAATTGATAAATTCATTTTTCAATGGCGCGGGTTCCGTCATGTAGCAATTTTTTACTAAACCTTCATTTGTTTTGTAAATTTCAGAGGTTAGTTCCGCTTGTTTATTTTGCTGCTTTAGCCAGTGTGGCCCTTCCCACCACAAGGAGAAACCCACTAGTTTGGCAGGTGACAGACCTCGCGTGGCGCAATCGGCGGGGTTTTCGCTACTCTTTACGTAACCCCATTTATCAGCAGGTATTACCATTAGTATTTGTTGCGTTCTATTCGTGATGTATTTTTCCCATCTAGACTGATTTCCTTGTAGCCATGCCAGGACTACCTTAGAGTCCGTCCAGCAGGATATTTTGATGTCGTAATCAGCCAATGCCCTAATAACTTTCTCGGTTAGCTTTGATAGTAGAACAGCGCCGCATAGTTCGAGCCTTGGAATGGATGTCTTAGATTTCAACGGCGCTACTTTTGTTTTCGCCGTGAGTAGAGTGGTGACGTATGCGCCATCCGATGACGTAGTTCGTGTATAGATTACGCAGGAGTATGCAAGCTCACTAGCGTCGCAAAATGCTTGTAACTCGATGGTTTTCTTATTGTTTTGAATCCATCTTGGTAAGTTGATTTTGTTAATCTCATGGAGCTCAGATTTTATCTTCAGCCATTTCTCTGTTATGATGTCAGGCAAAGTATCATCCCAGTTTATATGTTGATATTCTTCGCTCCATAGCTTTTGAAATATTAGTTTTGCTTCTATGGTCATCGGAGCTAACCATCCGATCGGATCGTAAATACTACTGATTTCTGATAGTAGTTTCCGTTTCGTATATTTCTTTTCAGCAGTTTTGAGGTTCTCGCAATTGAAGTGAAACGTATCGCTTTCGTCGACCCACGCGAGCCCCAAAGTTTTACTGAATTCTTTACGATTGAAGTTAAAGTTGTTAGCAGTGCTTTTGTCTATCTTTTGTATTTTCTCTAGAACAGATGGCTCGTTGCTAGCCCACTTTCGCAGAATAAACCCTCCTCGTTTTAATAAGTCATATAGTTGTGTTTGCAGTAATCTTGTGGTTTCTACAGTATGATGCCCGGTAATGACGTCATCCATATAAAAATCATTCAGTAGGGCCTTTTGTGCTAATGGATGGGAGTGGCCTTCATCTGTAGCTAGCTGGAGTAGTGTTCGCATGGCTATATATGGGGCAGCCTTGGTGCCATATGTTAGAGTGCATAGTTGCATTTCGTGTAGATTATCTTTAGCACTTTCTCTCCAGATAATTTTCTGTAGGTTCTGTTGATCTTGATGAATAAGGATTTGACGGTACATTTTTTCAATGTCCGCCGTTAAGACATATTTGTAACTGCGCCATTTGATGATAAGTGACAAGATATCTTTTTGCAGGTTTGGTCCTTTTTTCATCAAGTCATTCAGGCTTTGGTTAGAGTCTGTTTTCATCGATGCGTTGAAAACAGCTCTCAGCTTTGTTGTTGTTGAACTTTCTCTCAATACGCCGTGATGCGGTAGGTAAACTTGAACATTATCCTGTGATGGCCTGGATGGTTTCATATGACCCAGATCTAGGTAGTCTTTAATAAAATCTTTGTATAATTTTGCGAAATGAGATTGCCTTGCCATTTTTTTCTCTAGTTGATAAAATTGCGCGACAGCTTTCGTTTTCGAGTCTCCTAGTTTCTGCTCATAGTTTTCTTCCATTGGCATCATTACCACATAGCGTCCGTTATGTAATCTTTTAGTTGTTTCAAGATAGTATTTTTCGCAGTACTCGTCTTCGCTAGTCGGTTGGGATTCAGTGGGGATGTCTTCTGTTTCCCAGAACTGCGATAAGTTGTCTAGGTTTGTTATGGTAACAAAACAGTTCAGTTGCTTTGTAGCTCCACAAAGAATCCAGCCTAATTTGGTTTGTTGGGCTACATGCGAATGCTTCTCTTGTCTTAATATCCCTTCTAGGATAACTTCGGAGTAAATATCCGCTCCTAGTAGGATGTCGACGGGCCCCGATATGTTGAATGTAGGGTCAGCCAATTTTATGTTATCGAGATGTTTCCAGTTATCTGTATTTATCGTGGCATTAGGGAGGTTGTTGATTAATTTACGCATTATCAACGCTTCTGTTAGAAATGTATATTCGGAATGGATTGACTTGCATTCCAGCTTAATCATCCCTTTGCTGGTGCCCATGATTGAGCCGACGCCTGAGACGGCAGCGTTCAGTTTGCTTCTCGGTAGATTTAACCGTTGAGCTGCTTTTTCAGTGATCAGTGTCACTTGAGACCCCTGATCGAGTAAAGCGCGAAGGATAATGTAATCTCCTTCTTTATTTTTCACCCTAAGCTGAAGGGTTGTAAGGAGTATCTCCTGATCATCACTGTTTATGTGGTTGGATGTTCTCTCTCCCGAACCTGACGTCGACGCCTCTGTTCTCGGTCTTTGACCTTGCATATTCTCATCATGTAATAGACTATGATGTTTATATTTACATTCCTGGCATCGAGAAGGCGAAATGCATTTATTTGCACCGTGGCTAAATAAACAGTTTTTGCATAATTTTAATTTGCTCACTGTCATGTTGCGCGTTGCGACATTCATGTTCAGAAATGCAGCGCACTGTCTAAGTGCGTGATTTTCTTTGCACAGTGGGCAGTTTCGGACTGCAGCATGAAATGTTTTTGTCCATTTTTCTGCCTTGTTAAAGTTCATTGACTTTGCCTCTGCGTAGTTTTTATTTTGATTGTATGATGAAGTTTGGGGTTTTTGGCCGCTTTTCTTGTTTCGTGAAGTCTCCAATGACATGAATTTCAATTCTATGAACTTCATAAATTCTTCTAAGTCAGGCAGATCACGTGGGTTGTGCATGCTTTCTATATAATCACCGTAAGTGACGTCATCCAGTTTTGACGATAGCAAATGCACTAGCAGTGGGCCCCACACGGGGGCGTCTATGCCAATGTTGACTAGGGCATTTACACATTCCCGGGTGGTGTCGTGTAGCTTCTTCAGGTTAGTCGAGCTTGGTTTATCAATCGATGGTTGGTTGAGAAGTAGATCTATGTAGGACGTGAAAAGTAATCTCTTATTATCGTAGCGGTGTGTTATGATCTCAAGGCACGAATCATAGTTGTCTGCACTCACAGATAGGTGTTTAATTAGTCTTTCAGCCTCGCCACGAATTTTCGATTTTAAAAATTTCATCTTTTCTGTCTTGTTCAGCGTAGGATTGTTATGTATCATCTCAAAAAATAGGTCTCGAAATGATATCCAATTGTTGTACGCTCCGTTAAACTCTGGAAGTTCTATTTTCGGCGTTGCCTTTTCATAATGAGAGGTCTCCCAGATTTTGCGACCGATCTTCTCTCTTAGGTTATCGTAAGTTTTTTCCCAGTGATTGAACTTGTCGTGGTACGGCTTGTTTTCTCCTTGCAACAAGTAACTCAGCTCCCAATGGTTTTTATCCACAACTTCCCACTTCGCTTTCAGTATCGATAGTTGATCTTGTAATTGCCACTTCTCCTCCATTTTTTCTATGTTAACTTTGGAGATAGCTCTCTCGAGCGCATTGAAATTGCACATCTGCTGACGTAATAACGTCGCCAAGCGCCTTCCGTCCTCGTCCTTAAGATGTTGCTCCTGTGCGTCGCCCGACGGTCCTTGTTTGGCCAATTTCTCGATACGCAGGTTAGTCATAGTTTGAATCATTTCACTATAGATTGACTCGGCTATTGAGTAGACGTTTTTCTTAAAGTATTCATGCTCCGATTTTCCAGGTAAAAATCCAATAAGACTTTTATTATTTGACTTGAATTCTTCCCACATCGAATTCAGAGCGCTTATACGATTTTCTAGGTATTCCTCAGTTTTCCTACTTGCGGAATCCTTTCCAAAGTTAATTTGCATCTTTTTAATGTTTTCATAGCTTGACTCTTGTCTAACGATAAGCTCTTGGAACAAGAGTTCGTTTTCTTTATCCATTTTTGAACGTTGTTCGTTACCTTTTTTAGGTTGATAGTTAGTTAGATAGCAGTAGACGTTATCTCCGCTGCGCTGGTTACGTTAATTACAACTGAAGTTTTGCAAATCCGCGCGTCGTTGACGTTCGGTCCGCAATAGTCTTCTTTGTTGTAGTTGACAAGGAATCGATGATCCTAAATGTGGTTACCCTGCTGTATGCACCTTCTCAATGCCTGGTGAGACCCGCTTGTGGGAGGCCAGACACCGATTTGCCACAGTTGATAAAAAATAACCACAAAAATCACCGGTTCCCTTCTTTATTCGAAGGACCAAAATGAATAGGGTTTTATTATTATTTATCATTATCAAGTTAAGTTACGTGAGCCGCACTTTGTTTACATGAATCAACACGCGGTAGCGCTTATAGACTGTCTAGTGACGACTGACCCAAATTAGGTCAGTATGAATAAATGCAAGAATGCAATATAATTATTGTACGAACGTTGTCTCGTACAATGTTAAACTTCAATAAAATTGGGTATAACAAAATTTACACATTTCAAAGATGTCCGAAGTTGAAAAGTTTGTGTATAAATCTGTTTAGTAACAAAATATAATGGTTAGTATTTTTGTAGTCAAAACGGCCTTCCCCAACATATTGTTGAAAAAATAACCGGCGAATGATACACGCCATATTCTGTGAGCGTCGGTGGTCAAGTGGCTAGGGCCGTTGACTTTCATTCAGAAGTTCACGGGTTCAAACCTAGACACGTACCAATGTGTTTTCGATTTTCGAATTCATATGTACGTTTATTCGACGCTCTCACGGTGAAGGAAAACATCGTGAGGAAACCTGCACACACCTGCGAAGGAATTCAAAGGTTGTGTGAAGTCGACCAACCCGCATTGAGCCTGCGTTGTCGCCTAAGGCCTGTTTACCCTAATTACAGGGTAGACACGAGTCCCTCAGTGGGGACGTATTGAACTGTTAATGAGGATGATTGCCATTGTAACTGCACACTATTTATCATACTTTTTCGCATCCTATTTGTCAATATTTTGCGATATTCTTCAAATTAATTTAGTAACCACTCTTATACTTTAAACATGCCTATGCATTTTTGGTTTCTATTCTAACACACAGTTTTATTACTTTTTGACAAATATTGCAAGGGCATTTTTTTTTAAATCGAAGCAAAAATTTAGAACTATTGAGCTTGGGTAGAGGCTCGCAGCCGTAATTTTTGTCAATGTTTAACATTTTTCGCTTCGACTCAAATTGTACCTACATTTACTTACATTTCAGTTGCATTGATAGGGACATTAAAATATTTTTTTTACCTGAACCACGTTTTTCTTATTTTATGAACTGAACCATTACATTCCTACACTTTTCTATAGCATAGTCATTGATTCCAAACGAAAAAGCTATATTACAACCATATGATACACCAATAAAGAAAAAAAAGTTAAGAACAGATATAAATAAAAACTGACAGAAAGAAGAAAACTCATGAAAGTGTTTCAAATTCAACTCCCCTCTTTTTTAATCGGGCCTTTAAGAAACTCTAATCGGCATTTACATAATCTTAGCATTGTCTTATCTCGTTGATCCAGTCAGCCATTATGCCCGGACTCATTAAAAATCAATCCAGATCCGGCATCCACGCGATATTTCCGGTTATCCGGACCGCCTAATGACTGGTTACTTAATTACGGGGTATAATTGAATTGGTACAGACAAAAGATAATAAGCCCTAACAACGTACTTCGCTGAGGTCCATTTATAAGTCCAGAACGTTAAACTCCGCCACCATTTTACTAATTTTTTGAAAGAACTAGAATTTGATGTATTACTTATGGATATAAATGGGACTCATCTCGCTTCTGAGCCATATCTAAATATTGTTTTTGAGAGTCATGACAAATCGTCTCGCACGCAGGCACGTCAGGCACCGACTTGAAACAGTAGTTAGTCAAAAGTCTTTGATCAATGTGTGTTGCTAGATGACGACATGGTCGCTTATATAATAATAATAATAATAATAATAATACACACTCCTACAAAAAGCAGTCATTCTTAATACATGCCGAATCGTGAGAAAATTTTTGACCATGATTTAATAACTTCCCTGCCCAGCACTTGGCCTAGGCCCGTGCAAAAAAAAAACCCTCTTCGGAGAGAAAAAGAAAGAAAAGAAAAAGAAAATAATAATAATAATAGTCTTTATTTGCCAGAATACAGAAAAAAAAGATGTTACATAGTGCATGCAGAGTCCTGTGTATTCAACCTGCCATGCAGGTGTGCAAATTTTACAATTCAATTTACTAAATATTTAATTCTTAAATTCAAAAAATTCGTTAATATTATAAAAACATTTGTTCATAAGCCAGTTCGTCAGAGTCTTTTTAAAAATCTTTATGTCTATTACTTTTAATTCGTCAGGAAGATGGTTATAAATTAAAATACACATATGATATACATTTTTCCTATATATTATATACGTGTGGCAAGGAGGCTGATACAATTTATGCATATACATTGTTCTGAGCTGTCGTGTCTGAGTTTCCGAAAGCTTTTTAAAATATTCCGGATGCGCTTTTACAAAATAGCATATATCGCGTATGTATAAGCAAGGAAGGGGAAGAATTCTTAAATCCTTAAATAGAGGTTTACATGACTCCGAATACCAGGCATTACATATGGCCCGTATACATTTTTTTTGAAGTTTAAAAGCTCTATCTACCGCAACTGAGTTCCCCCACAGTATAAGTCCGTAACTAAGAATTGACGAAATATAACCATGATAGGCTGTTAACGCTGCTTCCACCGAAATTGACTGTCGAATGCGTTTTAATGCAAATACGTATCTATCCAATTTATTGCATACAGCGTCTACGTGACTCTTCCAGTTTAAGTTTCTATCTATATGTATACCCAAAAAGTTAAAAGTATTAGTGAGAGCTAGGCTCTTGTCATTATATTTTATATTCAAAGCTGTATCATTGGAATTATAGGAAGAGAAATGAATAGCTTTTGTTTTCTCTATATTAATTTGTAAATTTACAATGAGCCTCATCCATAAGAAGGCCCAAAGTTACCCAAAGAGCGATGAGAGGGCTATGCTTGGATTTCCTTGCGCAATCGGATTCTGCATGGTGGTACCCTTAGAGTATAAATAGAAAAATTTCGGTACCTTATATCCCCGGTCAACATCTTAGATACTTTTTATCATGGAAAATTAAAACGTTCCCGTGAGATAGTTAAAAAACTATAGTAACTCTTACGGCTTACCACGTTGTACGGGCTTACTATGCGTGCCAAATAAAAATAGGACTGTCAAGATGGCGTCTTGACAGTCCTATTCTTATTTGGCACGCATAGTACCTCCGAAACTGTAAGACCGATTTAAAGAAATTTTGCATGGTGTTATGTGCCTTATATCCCCGGTCAACATCTTGGATAGTTTTAATCGCGAAAAATCAAAGAATTCCCGTGGGAGAGTTAAAAATTACTACGGAAAAGTTGTAAAAACAACGCGGGCGTAGCCGGGTCCAGACAGTTAGTCGTAGATATTCCTAGGGGATGGTAAAATTGTTATTGTTATGTTTTTATAGTAAGTGTGACACACTTATGGTTTTGCAGTACATTTACTACTTGAAACAGTTTGAGATAAAAATATATTGCGATGATATCTCGAGTTAGGTAAGAGATAGATTATCATAATCTCGAATTGCATTATCAAGGAGGTGTTCTTGAAAAGTATCGTTTGTTTATTTTTCAATTCATATCATATACTAGTTCTTATGAAAACAACATCGTGAGGAAAACTGCACACACCTGCGAAGTAATTCAAAGGTTGTGTATGAAGTTGACCAACCCGCACTGGGCCAGCGTGGTCGACTAAGGCCTATTCACCCTAATTTTAGGGTAGGCTCGAGCCGGTGGTGGGGGACATTATAATTGATCTGTTAATAACAACTAGTTTTATAATGGTCATCACTTTAATATACATTTAGACCGTCGTCGTCGTTGCGTCTAATAAATTTACGAGTATGTTTTTTTAACCCCCGACAAAAAAGGGGTGTTTTAAGTTTGACGTGTTTGTCTGTCTGTGGCATCGTAGCTCCTAAACGGATGCGCCGATTTTGATCTAGTTTTTTTGTTTGCAAAGTGTCACAATCGAGAGTGTTCTTAGCTATGATCCAAAAAAATATCTTCAGCCATTTGAAGATTATCAGCTCTTTTCTAGTTGTTGAAAGGATCAAGTAACGGGTTTGTGTCGGGGGTTATTACAATTTTTAAATTAGTGTTATTTAATAAGTGGTATACTTGCTATAGCTATTTATTAGCTGAATGAATGAATCAGCAGCTAACTTATTGCAATGTTCATTCTAACTCAGGGATGAGCTTACTGAAGGGAACATACACCATGAAATTTAACTGGTTGTTTATCCACAACGTAGATAGTGGTTAGTACTCATTAAACTGAACAACTTTCCCAAAAGAAAGCTCACACACAAAGCGACCGGTTACGTGACTGAAGTTTATATGAAACTAGCGAAAATGGTTATTGTGTGTTATCCTTCAGTATATTATGCATGTATTATACATATAAACCTTCCTCTTGAATCACTCTATCTATTAAAAAAAACCGCATCAAAATCCGTTGCGTAGTTTTAAAGATTTAAGCGTACAAAGGGAGGGACATAGGGAGGGACATAGGGACAGAGAAAGCGACTTTATTTTATACTATGTAGTGATAGTGAAGTTGAATATTAATTTTCAGATATCTACCTATGTGCCTTAGGAAAAGTTGTTCAGTTTTATGACTACTACTATGTTGCGGATAAACAACCAGTTAAAGGGCTATGCCTAGTTTTGGCGCCTTTTTGAAAATTGCTGCACACCAGTCAAACCTTGTGTAATAGACAGAGTATTTTTGTACGAACAATAGTTACTAAGACGGCATATCGCTAAAGTGCATCGATCTTGAGTTATATGCACTTATTCATTTATTATTATATTTTCGAATTAAGGAGAAAATAAATCTATTTTTGTTATTTTAACAGTTTTATTCTAAGAATTGACCATTATTAAAATAATACACTTTAATAATGGTAGCAAAATAGTAATAATAATACCTAATCAGGTCCGTGTGGTATAAAAATACCTGTGTAATGAGATAAAAAGGCGTCTTTTTGAAAATTGCTGCACACCAGTCAGACCTTGTATAATAGACAGAGTATTTTTGTACGAACAATAGTTACTAAGACGGCATATCGCTAAACTGCATCGATCTTGAGCTATATGCACTTATTCATTTATTATTATATTTTCGAATTAAGCAGAGAATAAATCTATTTTTGCTCTTTTATCAGTTTTATACTAAGAATTGACCATCATTAAAATGATACACTTTAATAATGGTAGCAAAATAGTAATAATAACCTCTATTTGAAAATTGCTGCACTCCATTTAGACCTTGTTTATTAGATAGAGTATTTTACAATAGGATATAATAAAAAACAAATTGAGTATCTGAACGTTTTATTTATCTGGTAAGCGGAGATGAAACATAATAAAACGTTCAGATACTCAATTTGTTTTTTATTATATCCTATTGTAAAATACTCTATCTAATAAACAAGGTCTAAATGGAGTGCAGCAATTTTCAAATAGAGGTATTTTTATCTCATTACACAGGTAATTTTCTACCACACGGACCTGATTAGGTATTATTATTACTATTTTGCTACCATTATTAAAGTGTATCATTTTAATGATGGTCAATTCTTAGTATAAAACTGATAAAAGAGCAAAAATAGATTTATTCTCTGCTTAATTCGAAAATATAATAATAAATGAATAAGTGCATATAGCTCAAGATCGATGCCGTTTAGCGATATGCCGTCTTAGTAACTATTGTTCGTACAAAAATACTCTGTCTATTATACAAGGTCTGACTGGTGTGCAGCAATTTTCAAAAAGACGCCTTTTTATCTCATTACACAGGTATTTTTATACCACACGGACCTGATTAGGTATTATTATTACTATTTTGCTACCATTATTTAAGTGTATTATTTTAATAATGGTCAATTCTTAGAATAAAACTGTTAAAATAACAAAAATAGATTTATTTTCTCCTTAATTCGAAAATATAATAATAAATGAATAAGTGCATATAACTCAAGATCGATGCACTTTAGCGATATGCCGTCTTAGTAACTATTGTTCGTACAAAAATACTCTGTCTATTACACAAGGTTTGACTGGTGTGCAGCAATTTTCAAAAAGGCGCCACCCGGCCGAACATTTCCAGCAAAGCCCTTTCAGGGTGCATAGTCAGTTGATAAACAAGTCAATTACGAATTTTTGATGCGTATCTTCAGATTGCAAGGTTCCTCTAATTAACATAATATGAACTTTTGAACAAAAGCTTGCAGCTAACTTTGTGTTATGGGACTTAATAATTCTCTGAACAATGTTAAAAATAAAAAAGCGGCCAAGTGCGAGTCGGAATCGCCCATGAAGGGCAGGTCGATTCCACTAGAAAACTGCAACTGCACGACCACGGTTGTCATTTGAGTCGTGCAGGAACAGTGTCGCTCCTCTAGTGGTATTCCACTAAAATATCCTGCTATAGAACGACACTGCAACTGCGCTGCTGCGTTACCACTAGGGGCAACAGGATTGTACCGTGTAATGTTGCCATGACCATAAAATTTATTTCTACCAATGGTACGAGAACGAACGAAATCAATAATTTTAGCCAAAAACTAGAAGCCAGTCTTTAAAAAAATGGATATGTCATCATATCTGTCAACGTTTTCGTTGAATTGAAATCTATTATGGAGAAATATTTTGATTTTATTTTGGATTCGTTTGTTGTGCCCGCGAATTAACATTTAATTAAAAGGATTCGGAGTACTAATAGCCAGTGAAGACTGAAAAGCAGCCAGTGGGTGACAGGAGGTGCCATTTCATGTAACGTAAGTTGCTTATACTTCGTAAACTTTGTTGCCCATTAAACACCACTACAACAACCCATATCTAAAAACTAAGGGTTCTCTCTCACAGAAGAAAGCCGTTGGTACAACTCCCACACTTTACAGACTGGATGGAGATCGCATTTCTTATTTATTACATAGGTTAACGTTGCTGCCGATTCTCATATATTCCTTTAGTAGCCAACTACGAAACTCACAGGAAGAGTTGGGTTGATGTAACACACAAAGGAAGAGAAAGCAATCACAAACAATAAAATTAGTTTTATTTAAATTTTTATTTTTTTAAATTATTTATTATATTTGCTTTATTTCTTCTTTACAGTTACAATTTGAAGAATACAAGCTAGTGAGATAAGGAATTAACAAGTTAATGAATATAAAAGTCAACCTGAAGAACCTGAATCGAAAAACGACTCCCTAACAACAATTATTGTATCATGTTTTGGGCAGAAGCTTTTATTATTAAGTGCCTCTTGGGGTGTTTGCTTCAGTATTTGAATATTATGTTGTAGTACAGTGTAGTAGTTAGTCACTATCACCTGGAATGCAAAATAGGTGAATATTATGTCATGTCTTGTGAGTTGCAAAATAACGCCATTATTGTATTAAAGACTGCAGTATAAGAAATATTATTATAATAAACCGTTTTTACATTGTGGAACCATTTTTAAGAGTATTAAATGAGTTGTACTGACTGTACATGACATGTTTTATTTTATTTACTATTTACTCACCTTACATAAACAGATAATCCTAGGGCCACTAGAGCCAGGGGTACTAGAGTCCACACACAAGATGTTCATATCAACATCACATATCTACAAAATTACAAATTGTTAGTGTAAATTTATGAATACCAGCTTCCCGCTGCGCCTCCGCCCGCATTAATAGTTTTTAAATAGGCAAGGCAGGTATTTTAAAGTCATAATGTCATCATAACACAGGTAAGAGAAGAGCTATATACTTACTTAAATTTCTATTGATAGACGTATCGTATCACTTCGTTTATCATTCTATATGTGCGGCGGCCGCTAAAAATCTTCATAATTTGCAAGGTTAAACTCTCAGGGAGCCTATAAGTCTTTACAAAAGCTGTCTCTGAGAGACATTTGAAAGGGTGAGGTACCGCTGTTCCCGGTTGCCTGTGGGACGTATTCGCGGTTTAACAGTGAGTACGCACTCATGATAATTCACTGACTCTTCCCAAGGTAACACAAACATTTGCTTATAACTTCAATAAACCATGCTAAAGTTTAGCAAAAGTTGCTCGACACCTACTTCTACACTACTGTGACGATACGTCGACAAAGCGGCTGCCAAAGCGACTCAAACGTCAAAATATTTTAGTGGAATACCAAATCTTGCACCAAGCGTGCAGTTCCGAGCACTTTTTGCTAGTGGAATAGCAATTCCTGCACTACTGCGCCACGGCGGCAATACGTCGCTAGTACTGCTTAAGAGAATACCGAAATGTCAAAATATGCTCATTTTGGCACACGCCGCGCAGTAATATCGTTACAGTTTTTTAGAGGAATTGGCCTGCAGTAACATAATATAAAAGTTTTTGTAGTTTGTTGTGACTTTGATCGATGTTTTAGTAATAGTGAAAGGTAAATTGCGGTTTACGATTTATGACGTATTAAAAAAAAACTACTTATTAGATCTCGTTCAAACCAATTTTCGTTGGAAGTTTTCATGGTAATGCACATCATATATTTTTTTTAGTTTTATCATTCTCTTATTTTAGAAGTTAGAGGGGGGGGGGGGGGGGACACACATTTTTCCACTTTGGAAGCGTCTCTTGCGATTCAGTTTAGAAAAAAATGTTATTAGGAACCTAAATATCATTTTTGAAGACCTATCCATAGATACCCCACACGTATGGGTTTGATGAAAAAAATTTTTTTTTAGTTTCAATTCTATGTATAATCATATTCTATATATACCCCCTAAATTTATTGTTTTTTTTTCTATTTTTGTAAGAAAATCTTAATGCGGTTCACAGAATACATCTACTTACCAAGTTTCAACAGTATAGGTATTATAGTTTCGGAATAAAGTGGCTGTGACATACGGACGGACGGACGGACAGACAGACAGACAGACAGACATGACGAATCTATAAGGGTTCCGTTTTTTGCCATTTGGCTACGGAACCCTAAAAATATATATAACATAATTATGAGGACATAATTATAATAAAATGGTATTTAAATAAGTTATGTAAAGTATGAAAAAAGTTATAAAAACAACTTTTGATGGCGGCTGTGTTTTTTATTAAAAGACTAGCGACCCGCCCCGGCTCCGCACGGGAAAATGGTTATTGTGGGTTATCCTTAAATATATTATGCATGCATGTATTATACATATAAACCTTCCTCTTCAATCACTCTATCTATTAAAAAAACCGCATCAAAATCCGTTGCGTAGTTTTAAAGATTTAAGCATACCTACATAGGGACATAGAGACAGAGAAAGCTACTTTGTTTTATACGACTCGTAAGTATGTAGTAATTTTATTTAACTTGAAAGCTTTTATTAAACTTTTATGTACAAATACTTGTGATAACGATATTTTGTGTTGACTATCTCTAATTATCTACTTGTAGAGTCTACTGATTCTCATTCATTAAAAAAACTATGTGTTAATTTCGAACATAAAAAGTATTTTATTTCCAGTCATTATTAATATCTATAATTCCTAGCTAATCTATCTATTCTATATGTACATACAATATTACAATCTAAAAAAAACTTTGCGTCGAAATGCATACAATTTGTTTTGATTTCAAATTTTGAGCAAGAAGATTGTCTATCGTAATTCACCAAACAATTTTCGACATTAAAATTAAAATTAATCAACATTGATAATAATACAATTGTATTTAATTTACTTAACCATAGTTGTTTCTGTGAATAAAACAGATTCAATTTACTAACTCGTATTTTCATATTCTTTTTGAAATTTTTCGTTCATTTGGTAAAACATGTCCCAGAAAGCTGTCCTCTCGTGATATGGTTTCTTCCCTAACGACATTTCAGTGTCAATATTCAGATAGAAGCGTGGTGTGTCCTTACCAGTAATGGGTTCCCATTTCACAGGCAGTAGTTCTGTGGTGTCAGGAGTAGGATCTCTGAAATGGAAAAATACGTATCGTTATTTATTGAAATTATCTCCAACTACATTAGGTACGTCGTCGTCCCCATTTAAATCGCTCTTGTATTGTACAAGTTGCTGGGAAAAACGGCTGCAGTATGGAAAAAAAAAGCTAATGTGGCTAGTGTACAGACAATAAGTTGAAGGGTGGTTGAAGGCAAAGTTATTCATTTACTATTGTGTACATTATATACCTACAGTATACTTTATTTATGTACAGTTTTAAGTATTTGTTTTACTTGTGAAAATTGTATTATGTTCTATTCTGGTGTCAGTAAAGAATATTTGTATTGTATTGTATAAAGCAAATCAAAGAGTGGCGAAACATATGATGCATGCTAACTTAACTGTTACGTGAGCCAAAAACGTTAAAAAAGAATTCATTTTATGTTCGGTTCTTGAGATGTCAAGATACGTAAAAGATAAGACGTAAACAATATCTTATGCTTAAAGACAAACTGATACAATGCAATAAATGTCAAGAACCTTTGAGTAGAGTTACTTTTGAATTTACTATTTAGTATAGGTTGTTATGTTTCTTTTATTAAAATCACATTACATCTTCTATAATTAATACCTGTAAAATTACTTACCCGTATTTGACGAAGTTAGTCCACATCGTTGTTATTCTGTCAATGATAAGTTGATCTTCGGCTGAAGGTTCTTCTGTCCAGAGTGATATATCGAATAAGTAGCCAATTTCGTCAGCATGAGCAGTTCCTCCAATCGTTATGTTGTTCTTCCTTCTTACCCAATTTCTACCTCCTACGTATGAGAACATGTAATAGAATACTTTGTCGACTTCACTTCTGAAGTATGAGTCTATGGTTCTTTCAGCAGGATGGATAAACCTAAAATCTGCTTCAAATTTAGCTAGGTCCATTCTATTATCGTAACTAATTGTTTCGTCACCGATATAAAAATGCCTCACTATACTTTCCATTTTCATGAGGTCGTTGTCACTAAAAGCAAATATTTCTTTCAGTTGGTTACGAAATTCGTCATAGCCATTATAATATTCTGAATTTTGATTTGCATGTGCATCAATCCGCTCGTAAGCATTAAAGCCTATTAAAATGGACATGTCCTTAGTTTTAGTATACTTTAAATTGTATGGTTGGTTAGACAAAAATGCCTCAACATTTTCAAATTCCTTTTCCACACATGGCACGAACCCATTAAGTTGTGATGAAATTGCTATAATAAGCAAGGGGTCTGCTTTAGAGAGAAAAGATAGTGCTTCTGAAATATCGTCTGTAATAAATCCAAGTAATTCAGCCAACTTTAAGGGAGTTGTTGGATCAGCCTCTTTGGTCAAACTTGGTAGTATTACTGTCCCACTTTGTAAGATGGCTCTGTTGTATAACTTTTCATGATTTGAAATCAGATGTGCATCAACTGAATAACCACCAGCACTTTCACCCATTATAGTTATTTGGTTTCTGTCACCTCCGAATGATTCTATGTTTTGGTTGATCCATCGTAGTGCTAAAAGTTGGTCTTTGAGACCCTGATTACCAGGTACCTCAGGTGTATCTAAGCACATAAATCCGTAAGGACCAAGGCGATAATTCAATGTTACTAATATAACCTCATGTTGTACCAAATACTTTGGGCCGTATAGTGTTCTTCCGGAGAATCCTATACTGAATGCTCCACCATGTATCCAAACCAAGACCGGCAGGTGATTTTTTGACGATGCAGTGTTTGGTACGTAAATATTCAGATGAAGGCAGTCAAGTGTTCCAACCAATGTATTGCCTATCTCTTCAACTTGTGGACATATTGCCGAGTCATCATATGCTTCGAATACATTCTCAAATGGTGGGTAGGGTGTTGCAACCTGAAAATATGATATAACCATTATTAAAAATAATTCATTTTCCTCGAACCCAGTAAACTGTTGTAACTATGTGCACTCTTATTTATCATCCTTATCAAATGTAGGCCAAAAAATTAAATATTTGGTTTTTAACGTGTAGGTCTTAGGTAGGTGTAGGGTACTACTCTGGGGTCAGGAAATGGTCGTAATTCCTGAAATAGCTTTTACATCGAAGATGTTGAAAATTGAAGCTCTGGGTTGGGTCGATTTTTATTTCAGGCGATCAGTTTAAAACCAAAATCCAGAAAGTCTCAAACGTTCGAGTTTGATTCTCTAAAAACACATTAAAATAATAAACTAAACCATAATATAAGCAGGACAAGTACTTACTCCAAATGGATTTGACTCGTTGACTTGTCCAAAAGGAATACCCATGAACATTGAATAAGCACCATCGTTAGCTCTCAATCCTCTAATCAACCCAACTTTCGTCTCAACCAATGGATCTATCCTCGAATACCCTTCTGTTTCATTTTGCAGGATCAATATCACAAATAATATAAATAAATCGTTGAGTCTGCACATCTTCAATTCCATTATTACACTAAATCTCTTATACGTAGCAACGATATTTATTGAAGAAAGGTTAGATAAAAGTGTCATGCGATGGTCTCAAGTTAAGTATGAAATTGATACGACAACCTGTACAATATCTGTGATATTACTATCTGTAGTGGCTTTATATACTAGTAAAACCAAGCCTTTTTAAATTAGCAGAACCAATAATTCGCATATGTTAATGTAGATTAGCGCGATTATAATATCAATTATTTCCATGAGCCATCTGGTGTAACTAATGATCTCATTTAAATAGTAATGCTTCTCATTCTTATTCTTAATATTTAGTGAGGTTCTATACTTTATTCCGAACTATTTTGATCATGTGCAGATTTTATCTATTACGAAATAAATAAATATGTAAGAAGTAATTTATTTAACTTATTTTATTAAACAACTGTTAATTTATTACAATCTGATTTAAGTTTTAATTTTATGTATTGCATGGTCTATACCTGAAATAAATGAATTTAAATTTAATGTACCTAATGCCTAAAATTTGGGTTATGGATTTTACATTTACGTATTTTTAAATTTGTATAATAATGGTAGACAGGTTAAATAGATAACCATTAAACTTCTTTTATTTAATTTTTGGAGACTACTAACTAACTATATAGTTGACAAGTGCTTTTTTATTTTTATACAAACGCTAGACAGGAAAGAGTAAAGTAGCGGTAGGGGTGAATTTTGTAGTGGGAATGGCCAACCGCATGTGCTGGCTTCTGTACATACTTTATTTATAACCTTTTTTAGTCATCCTTGTCTACCTCCTGTAGATATTTTTTATATTTCTTGTGGAATAAATCCCAGAATGTCATTCGTTTATGAAATGGTCTCATCCCAGTGTTCAGATCTAGATCAATGTTCATGTAATGATACACCGAGTCTTTTGTAATAGGTTCCCATTTCACTGGCAGTAGTATTGTAGGTAGTGGAGTTGGGTCACTGAAATTTAAACAGGGAGTATAAGCATAAAGTATTATTGCTTTAGATGTTACAAATCAATTTCTTCTTATATGGCGCTTCCTTAGTGATTTCGCCAATGTCAAATGTTTTTATACTTTGCATATAGTAAGGCTTCGTGAAAGAATAAGCTACATGAAACAAAACTAATGTATCAGTAAGAAGCTTATACATCAATAAACAAAAATATTGTCATCAAAATTACCGACTAGAAGAAAGCAATTTGCTGATGTTTACTTACCCATATTTAGCAAAGTTAGTCCACAAAGTAGTAATCATATCAATAACTTTTTGATCTTCAGCGGTGTTGTTACGCGAAAAGCGTTCCATATCAAATAAGTATCCAATGTCATCACCATGGCATGCTCCACCTCCAGTGATATTTTCTCTTATTTTAACATAATTTCTTTCACCGTCGTAAGAGAACATATAATAAAACATATGTTTAGCTCCATTATTTAAATATCTTTCTATATTACGAACGGTTGGATGAACATAAGTAATATCGGAATCAAAATCTGCTAGTTGAAATGTTACATCTGAATTAATTATTTCATCTCCAATGTAAAAGATTCTTATCAGCCTTTCCATTTCAGCAAGTGTTTGGTTATCAAATTCAAAAGCAACCTTTAGTTTATCGTAGAACAAGTTTAGGTTTTCAAAAAACTGTTCGTTTTGGTTTGCGTAAATAGCTAACATTTCTTGACTAGTATATCCTAACAAAAGTTCTATATCATTTGCTTTGGATACAGTTGCATTCAAAGGATCTTCGATTATAAAATTTTCGATATTCTCGTGTTCTTTCTCAATACATAGTCTAAAATGTACGTCATTCCTGGCAGAGGTAGCTGCCACTACAAGGTCGGTATCAACTCTGGCAAGAAACGAAAGAGCTTCTTCCGTTACTGTAGTATGAAATCCTAGAGTTTCAGCAAGCTTTAAGGGAGCTTGTAAGTCGGGCTCAATAACCCAACCAGGATTTAAAATAGAGCCACTCTGTAAAATACCTCTCTTGAATAATTTCTCATGAGGTGATAATAAATGTAGATCTACCGATCTAGCTCCAGCACTTACCCCAAATACAGTAATACTCTCTGTATCACCGCCAAAGAATTCAATATTGTCTTTTACCCATCTAAGAGCTGTTAGCTGATCTTTTAGGCCTTGATTTCCAGGTACCGTTGGTGTATGAAGACACATAAAGCCGTAAGGTCCTAATCGGTAATTGAAAGTTACAAGAATCACATCGTGTCGAACCAAATACTTTGGACCATAAATGGTTTTGCTTGCGGATCCTGTAGAATATGCTCCACCGTGAATGAAGACCATGACTGGCAAGCCAGTTATGTTCGTATTTGGTACATAAACATTTAAACGCAAGCAATCTAGAGATCCGACTATGCTTCCTGTCTCATTAATATGCGGACACATCGAGGAGTCATCATTTGCTTCATATAGTTCATTGAAGTGTGGATATGGTGCTGAAGGCTGTAAAATAATGAAATCGTAGTTTTGTGCACCAGTCATTATTTTTTATAATAGGTATTATAAAAAACAAGCTTTCCGCCGCAACTCCGTCCGCGTTAACAGTATTTCCCGTGGAAATGAGGAATTTAAAGTAAAAGGTGGCTTATATTATTTCCTAAAATCTATTCAATTTTTGTGCCAAGTTTCATAAAAATCGGTTCAGTAGTTTCGTAGGGTATTCAATTATTACTATTATTATTAGGTATTTTTTATTGGAGTTTTAGTAAGGACCCCTAATTAAAAATTAAATATTACCCTAACTTTCCAACAGTGAAATAATTTTTGAAATCGGTTCAGTAGTTTCGGAGCTTATTCAATGCAAACAAGCAAATATTTTCTCCTTACAATATTAGTATACATAGATAAAAATATACTTACTCCAAAAGGATTATTTTCATCAACTAGTGCATATGGAATCCCCAAGTACATAACATAATCTTGGTCATCCGATTTGAAACCACAAATATGGCCTACATTTGTTTCTACTGTTACACAATCATCACTTGTTAACACATTATCTATTTTTATTATTGAAAAAAATAAAAAAATGAAAATATACATTCTCAAGTCAACCGATTGTTTGTACGAAGAAAGCAGATTAAATTAGGTAAATTGATAGCGGAATAGGTATCACACAGTATCGACCGTTAAGCCCCCATTACGATTTATCACAAATTAAAGTACAGATAACTTTTATATACAAAACATGAAAGCATTTTGATTAGCATCTGAATAACGTGAGTAGAATCTAAGTTGGAATGCGTCGGTGGCCAAGTGGCTAGGCCCGTTGACTTCCATTCCGAAGTTCGCGGGTTCAAACCTCGGCACGTACCAATGTGTTTTAGATTTTAGAATTCATATGTACGTTTATTCGACGCTCTTACGGTGAAGGAAAACATCGGGAGGAAACCTGCACACACCTGCGAAGAAATTCAAAGGTTGTGTGTGAAGTTGACCTTCCCCCTAAGTAGGTAGGCTCGAGCCCCTCTGTGGGGACATAATATGTGAGCTGTTAACGAATCTAAGTCGTATCGGAATGTTGTTTAGACCATTTTGTAGCGCGAAAAAAGTTCTATAGATTGGGTTAATAAAAAATATTACCAAATTTCCCTTAAGGGGCTCTACCACGCTAAGTGGCGCCGCCACCCTTTAAAAAATAATAACTGCGAAAATAATCAATTTTTCAAAAATCCGGTCCACAGATAACTGGAGTCGGGGTGCTGTAGGATATATAGAAGCAATCACATATGTTTATTATAGTTCAACGTAGTTATAGATAGAAAAAATGGGAAAAGTGGCCGTTTTTCGCAAATTTCCTATCTCTAACTACAGCGAGATACAATAAATAAACTTAATAGCTTCTGTATATCCTACAGCACCCCGACTCCAGTTGTGTGGACCGGATTTTTGAAAAAAATATTATTTTCCGAGCTATTATTTTTTAAAGGGTGGCGGCGCCACTTATCGTGGTAGAGCCCCTTAACGCCAATTGACATTTTAACCATAAAAAAATACAATAGAATTTAATAATAGGTATTACGAGTATTTTGTGTTTCTCTTATACCAAAAAATATAATAAACTATGTATATTGTGTTTGAAGATATCTTGCCTTATCCGCCTGCTGCGGCTACACGCGCGTTGTTTTTTGACTTTTCCGTGCAGTTTCCCGTAGGATTGAGATATTTTCCCGCGGTAAAAACTATCTAAAATGTTGACTATATAAGGTACCACCATGCAAACCATTTCATTCAAATCTGTCCAACAGTTTCGGAGATTAACAAACAGGCAAACAAAAAAAATTAAAAAATCTGGATGTGGTCTATATCACTTCTTACATCCCTCTGACTCAGTTTTTAGCTTTTTTTTTCTATGTACAGATTTTCGACCTCTACAGTATTATTACATAGATTATTCCAGTGACACAAAGAAGAATATTGCACTGTAAAATTCGCCCCTACCACTACGGAATACGGGCGCCCTCAAGGTCAACATGTCTAACCATGTCCAACCACGCACGTGCTGGCTGTACTGTACATAACCGAAGAGAATTATAAAAGGCGCAAAATTATCTATTGTATCGTATGAGAATATATTATATTGTATAACCAGAATATTCAATTGTATACTAATGAGTAAAACGAATATTTCAGACAAAAACCCTTTACAGTAAAAAAATTTTTTTCGTCTGATTAGTGATTGACAAGGCTCCACCTAAAACATTTCACGATTAGTTACGCGAATTTTGGAATAATGGTCCGTATTGATGCTATTATTAATAATTAAAATGGTAGATTAGATACCTTATAGAATCTTGTAGTACCTACTCGACTTTCCAACAAAAGCATAGCAATGTACCTAAATAAAAAAAGGTCTTACTTGGTGAGTTTCGATTGATATACAAACAAATACAAATACAAATTCTTTATTGACAATAAAACTTGTTACAAAGAAACAAGTAGCCCACTGACACTACACTAGGATTCCCTGTATTGTGGGATATCAGCCTCTTCCCTGGGTATGAACAAACTTACTAACATTTTTGAATTATTTTTTAACTTATACTATTGATGTGAGTGTGTGTGTACAAATACTTATAAATTAAAGTGTTGTGTATGAAATATACGAAGGTAAGTAATAGATGTACTCTTATATAAAGTATGTATAAGTGTGTGTTTGTTTTGTGAGAGTGTGTAGTTATGTCAGTTAAAAAATATGTTCTGAAGAATTTGACATTCTTTATAGAGAGCGCTAGTAGGATGAAGACGAGGGTTTAAGGACCGTACTCCGACAAAACTCTACTCCGACAAGACACTACTCCGACAAATTCGGTAGGTTAGGTTAGGTTAGGTTTTATGTTTTGTCGGAGTAGTGTCTTGTCGGAGTTCGGTTTTGGATTCGAAGGCGAGGCTTATATTATACGCGGCCTTGAGTACTGCTCTTTGTACTCGTTCCAACTTCTTAACAAAATGACCATAAAATTGTTTTAATCTAGTTCTAATTCTTCTAATACAATAGATTTAATATGTAATTGTTTCTACTAAACTCGAATTTCATTTAAAAGACTCATTAATAATAAAACAGTCTATGAACATTTTCTGTGACGTATGTATAAGTAGGTATAGTATAGGCATGTAATTTACTGCTATAATATATTAGTAGTATTAAAATGGCGATAAATTAAAACATTTCAAAACAATAAACAATAAAAAGACTTGTTATAAGCCCAGTCAAATATAAATTCCTAATTTTATGAGAGGGATTTGCATGGTTTTTTATGTAGCCTCTCTGGTATTCGGGGAAACCTTCGTAGATTAAGTCCCAAAAAGACATTCTTTCATGAAATGGGTTTACACCAAGAGATAGTTCCAAATCTATATTCATGTAGTTGTAAACTGCGTCCCCGATTGTGATTGGCTCCCATTTCACTGGAACTATAGATGACGTTGTTGGTGTAGGGTCCCTGAAATTTCGTTAAAATAACATTTTAAAGGTACAGTTGGTCGTAAATGTAGTAACTTTCCCAAATTTTCTATTTATTTTTTTTACAACTGGCGTTGGTTTTTTCAGAGAGCGAAGCGGACAGCGCACTAGTTAGTATACGGAATGAGACATTATTAAAACATAAGTCCGAAAATCAATCGGCTTGCATTGAGTCAATGGCATGGTTGAATATTTGGATTAGCACATTGTTTTGAAAATTGGTGGTTACAAACAGTTAGTTTGAGACTTTCGCGCTGAGTATTTCATAAAAATATTGCGTAAAAGACCCCTGAAAATTTGTAATAATGGTTAAAAACTGTTTATCTTAAATTGCTTATCTTTATGCTTCTTTATGCTTTTAAACGACATTCAGAACACAAGTTAAGGGGCGTAAATCAAGTTCACTTTTGTCATTGGCAAACTTACTCAAGATATTATTTTACAGTGAAGGATTTTAAAACTATGTTGTTTGGGTTTCATTCTTTTAAGTATAAAAATGGAATAAAAAATATATACCAAAAAAAATTGTAAATATTTACTGGCTCGCCTGAAATTTTGTTTATTTGCGCTTACGCTCTTTGAGCCCAACCAGAGGTGTCTACATGCCAAAGATCAAATTTATAAGTTCTTACTTACCCATATTTCGCAAAGTTGGTCCACATAAGAGTCATCCTGTCAATCGTCAGCTGATCTTCCGGCGTGGGTTCTTCAGGCATAAATTGCATTTCAAACAAATATCCGATCTCATCAGTATGGGCTGCACCTCCAATGGTTATATTATTAAGCCTCCGAACAAAATTCCTTTGACCAATATAAGAAAATTTAAATAAAAATAATTTAGCCGCGCCATTTTCTAAAAATGATGGTATACATCTGTATATTGGATGTACAAAAATAAAATCTGAGCGGTAATTAGCTATTTCATTGATCATGTCTCGACTCAAGTTTTGCCCTCCCAAATAGAAATTTTTGACAATATTCTCGATTTTCGGAAAGCGATTTTCATCAAACGTGAAATAGTTTTTTAAGTAGTCGTGAAATATTGTGATACTTGCAAAGCCTTCTGGTTGCATATTTGCATAAGCCATAATCCATTCGTCTTCTGTAAATCCTAATAAAACTGACTTGCTTTGAATTTTTGGTACAGGTAAATTTATAGTAAAATCAGATACCAGTTTTTCAACACCTTCGTGATCCGATTCCACACAAGGCCAAAATTCAACGTCTATCTCATTTGCAGCTTGTATGACTGAGTCTGTAGTTTGGGAAACTAGAAATGCCATTGCCTCCTCCATATCGTTGGTCACAAATCCAAGTCTTTCAGCCAGCTTTAATGGTGCTGTTCGATCGACATCTTTAATAAGCTCAGCTGTGAATCCTGATCCACTATGCATTACTGCTCTCTGAAATAATTCTTCTTGAGGACTCAGCAAATGTAAATGTATTGACATGCTTCCTACACTTTGCCCAAAAGCTGTAATTTGATTTGGGTCACCACCGAAAAATTCAATATTTTCTTTAATCCAACGGAATGCTAGCAATTGGTCTTTAAGTCCTTGGTTTCCTGGAACTTGAGGAGTGTCAAGGCACATAAACCCATATGGGCCTACACGATAGTTGACGGTTACTAAAATAACATCATGTTGTACTATGTAGGATGGTCCGTAAAGGTATCTATTGGCGAAACCGATTCTGTAAGCTCCTCCGTATATCCATACGATGACTGGTACTGGGTTTGTGGGGCTAGCACCATCGGGCACAAACACATTTAGATGAAGACAGTCAAGTGTACCGGTGACAGTATTGTCGAATTCTTCTACTTGAGGACAAATCGCAGAGTCATAATAAGCCTCGAATGGTTCTTCGAATTTAGGATAGGGAGATGACATCTGTAATATAAGAAATGCCCGTGACAATGTAAATCACATTTAAAAAGGAACAAAAGCTACTGCTAGATTTTTATTTATTTATTTGGAACAGCAAGCAGTAGTGAACAATGATTACAATACAGGTGCTGTTACATACAGAAATAAATCTATTTACTACCAATCACACTATTCACAGGTTAGATATAAAAAGTACAAGAAAAGCAGATTAAGCTTATAACTCATAATAACATTAAAATAAATTAAGATAAATGAAGTTACGAACATGTATCGATAAATTATTACTTATTAATTAATCCTTTAAGTCTTTCAAAACCAAACTCCTAAATATGTTACGATGTATATTGTTAATACGTCAATTTGATTAAATTTTTCATTATAAGTAGGTAGCGACGGCGCATGGGAGAACGTAACCCAGCATTAGTTCTACAAGAAGTTGTAAGGAACAGTTTGTGAGGATTACATATTCTTTGATAATGTAACGGGATGCAGTAAGATATGCAATGGAGTACAGTGAAAAGTTTGTGAGGATGGATGGGTGGATATTTGTAACTCTTTCACGCCAAAACTAACGAATGGATTTTAATTAAACTTTACAATAATATTGCTTATACATCAGAATAACCACAGAATAACACATAGGCTACTTTTTACCGCGGAAAAATCTCTCTCTTCTCTCTCTAGTAATAAAAATAAACACTATTAAGTGACAAAAAAAGTATGTCACCCGTTTACTTACTCCAAACGGATTATTCCTATCCACTTCCCCATAAGGAATTCCCATAAACGCTGTATAATTGCCATCAGTAGGTCTTACACCTAGAATTTGGCCCACATTTGTTTCAACTAATGTGTTTGCTTTGGTACCATCTTTTAACAAAACACATATTAACAAAATATAATTCTGAAACATTTCGTCCAAATAGAATATTAAATTGACTACTTCTTAGCTAAATTGTACAGAATATATTAAGAAATATTTAGCAATGGAATGAAATGATTTGATTTTATAATAATCGTTATCATAAATTATAGATGAAACAGATAAATTACGATACGATTGAATACAATAATAAAGATGTTTATTTTGTTTCGTGATGATAAAAAAGAATTATCAATAATTATAAAGATCTAGCTGGTTAAGCTAAGATTAGTGGCCCCCCGTGAGTGATTTAATTTGCTTGTCATTTTAGGTGGGGTACTGGCGAATAATTTTATTTTTCGATCTTCTTTTGTTTTAGAGTTATTCATGATAATGTAAAAAAAAAATTGTACGATTTTAGTTGAACCATACAAGTTAGATTAACCAAAATAATGTGGACTATATAATGCATATTTTTCCACAACACCATGTTCTTAAACTTACGTCATAAAAAATATATTTTATTTTTAAAATTATTATTTTTAGGCACTTCTCGCAAAGATACACCTACCAAAAAAATTACGTGTTAAGCCACTATTGTCCACTATATATCTAAAAAAATATTTATAAATATATTGGTGCGTAATAGCAGAAAAAATATTTTCAAAAATACTTACCATATCGTGTCAATACATTACTATTGGACGGCGAATCGGCGAACAATGGAAAATCGAAAAAGAAAGCGCATGTCGATGTACATACATTAACAGATACTATTATCCAAATAACCATTTTGACGGACAGTACTCAAAAATAGGGGGGACACATATGACGTCATCAATTTTTAATATGACACTAAAAAAATTAACCTATTGTAATATCAAATGAAAGGGCTTTTTAAAACTGTTTATTTATTTATTTATTTATTTATGGAGAAAAAACAGAAAGACAGTACAAAGTGATGAGCAGAAACAAACATTACACTTATACATAGCACTGCTTCTATACAAATTTCTCGCTAAGAGATAGAAAAATAAAAATTACGAGGAGCCAAAAGAAACACTATTTGGTAACTACTAATGATATTAACATCAGCAGTCCATTAAATAAGAGGAGGCAATTAGCATGCGACTAAAAGTATAACAAAGGTTCAATAGATGTAAATTTAAAAAGTAAAAATAGCAAAGATAGCAAAGGCGCGCGCAAAGCATACACAAAATGGATGTAAAAGGTACTAGAAAGAATAGTTAAAAACTACATCAGAAACATGTGGCGTAGGGATGCATAAAGTAAAGTCAAAGAAAAATAAGATAAAGTTGAACAGTCCGACGAGAAACCATAGCTACAAGATCAAATCCCTAAGCACTACTATGGACTATAGGGGTTCTAGAAAACTGCTAATAAAGAATGTTTTCAAGTGGGGCTAAGGCCAGCACTACGACTTAGAGCCTAGGGGTCGAGCAAACAATAATACTAAACAGGTTGAACTTAAAGCTATCTCGTGACATATCACTATCCTATGGAAAGCAGGCTAGCCCTACGACGGATGTCTTGGGATCGCTCAATAAACACTAGCCGGCGCAAATTATAGCTAAATGGCGATACCAGAGCACAGAATATCGCTCACTTTACGAGTGTAACTTGAAACTGTCTCATGAAATATATCCACTTCACCAAACAGTTTGTTAAAGGTATAAAATATACGGTGGAGAGGAGCACGAACTCCAAAATTAGCATTAGTACAATTAGTTTGGAAAATATTAGATGATCTGAGTCTCCTATACGCACAAAATTTTACCTTACTGACTAAGATGTTGCAATTGTATAAACTTTTGCATATGTTGCGAGTAATGCAAGCATCAAATAAGATACGTCTTTTGTTGAGTGGAAGAAGTTTATACTCTTTTAAAAGATCTTCATAAGACATAAGCTTAGAGGTTAAACGGCGGTGCATAGCTCTTAGAAACTTTTTCTGTACCATTTCAATTTTTTTGGAGTAAACTGCATAATGGGGATTCCATATACATGTACAGTATTCTAGCTGTGGACGAATAAGAGACCTATACAAAGACAGATAAGCGTTGGGACTTCTAAACTTCTTTGTATTGCGGAGCACAAATCCCAACAATTTCATGGCTTTACTACAGATATAATTAATGTGCGAATCAAATTTTAATTTAGCGTCAAAGATTATCCCGAGGTCCTTTATTTTGTCAACTTTAGATAGCGCCCTCCCACCAAGACTGTAGTCAAAAGATTCATTGTTGCGCTTATTGGAAAAGGTTATCTGCTGGCATTTTTCATAGGCTAGATGTAACTTATTAATGTGGCAGTATTGTTCAAGTCTGTCCAGGTCCGCCTGCATCTTACGACAATCATTGGTATCGGTAATAGTGCTATATATTTTTAAGTCGTCAGCGTACAGTAAAAAGTTACAATGCTGAAAGCATGTATTAATATCGTTTATGAAAATCACATAGAGAAGCGGTCCAAGAATAGAGCCCTGAGGTACTCCAGAGGTTATCTGAACAAGGCTAGAGGTAAAACCATTAAGTACAATTGCTTGAGTTCGGTCCGTTAGGTAAGATTTAAAGAAGTCCAACAAGGACCCTTTGACCCCAAGCTGAGCCAGCTTTGCAAGGAGTATCATGTGGTCAACTTTGTCAAAAGCTTTGCGAAAGTCTGTATAGACGGTGTCAATTTGATTCCGTCTATCCAGACCTTCGAAAAGATAGTTGGAATAGATTAACAAGTTTGTCAGCGTTGTTATAAAATATATAACAACATTACCTGTCAAATCACCTGTTTTAAAAAAATCTATGAAATATTTTCTATATGTACCAAGTTTGGGCTCCTCCAGGTAGGAAACGACTTGTATGTTATTGTTCATGAATAGCTTTCCGGCCCGCGGCTCCGCCCGCGTCAATCATTTTTCCGTGGCAGTGAGATATTTTCCTACAGTAAACAGTTAGCCTACAGTAAAAATTTATACATGAGAATAACACATAGGCTATGTATTATTCTGATGTATAAGCTACATTATTATAAAGTTTCATTAAAATCAATTAAGTAGTTTTTGCATGAAAGAGTAACAGACATCCATACATCCTCACAAACTGTAGTGTTTATAAAATAATACTAGCTTTACGCCGCAGCTCCGCCCGCGTTAACAGTTTTTTCCCGTGGGAATGAGGCATTTTCCCGCGGTAAAAGGTAGCCTATGTTATTCAGGGTGAATGTGGCTTTCTAATGGTGGAATAATTTTTGAAATCGGTTCAGTAGTTTTTGAGTTTCTTCATTACAAAATCTTTCCTCTTTATAATATAGTATGATTTATATCACTACTTATTATAAAACAAAGTCGATTTCTCTGTCCCTATGTCCCCATCTATGTCCCTTTGTATGCTTAAATCTTTAAAACTACGCAACGGATTTTGATGCGGTTTTTTTAAATAGAAAGAGGGATTCATGAGGAAGGTTTATATGTATAACTAGCGACCCGCCCCGGCTCCGCACGGGAAAATGGTTATTGTGGGTTATCCTTCAGTATATTATGCATGTATTATACATATAAACCTTCCTCTTGAATCACTCTATCTATTAAAAAAAACCGCATCAAAATCCGTTGCGTAGTTTTAAAGATTTAAGCGTACAAAGGGACATAGGGACATAGGGACAGAGAAAGCGACTTTATTTTATACTATGTAGTGATACATGCATAATATACTTAAGGATAACCCACAATAACCATTTTCCCGTGCGGGGCGGGTCGCTAGTAATAAATACAGCATGTACGTACCTACAGTCGTAACCGCGGCTGAATGGTTAGCGGGAATAAAGATCACAATCCCCATATATTTTGCACAAAGGCGTCCCGATATAATACTGGTAATATTGCGATATATTTCAGGAAATTCAAATCGTTTCGCATTTACAATGTCCTAATACGAATATCAAGGCAAATATTCCAATCGGATTCTTCGCATATATTGTGATCGGAATTTGAAGATATTTCATGGAAGATACTTGAAAATGAAAATTGATAATAGAACGTGATAACTTACCGTACTGAGAATTGTTCATGTTGTTTGGTAATTCTGATATTAAATTTGTAATAAATTTCAATCTCTAAATGGTTATTGCAGGAAAACTGAGTTCTTAAATTCCTAAAAGATTCACGAGAATAAGTTTGTGAGAATAAGAGAGTGTTTTTTAAATTTCTATTCATTATCATCATTAATTAAATAAAAACCATTTCAGCCAAAAGACGTCAACTTAACTTTTAAATGAATGAATGAATTAAAAGCAAACAATTTTGAAAATTTACTAACATAATTTAGGTTTATTTGAGGAAAACTGTAGTCATTCGAAGAACGCAGAAAAACTAGGTATAGACACGTCGCATATTTTTTATAACTATTATTAAATCCTTTACTACTATTGCCTATAAAACTTGGATGAGGAGGTCTACCTACATAGGTTGCCATAATCTCCACGCATGGCAAACGGATTGGGGATCGCTGTTGTTGTTGATTACAAAAGTGAACGCTACTGCCCATTCCCTGACAATATTCCTTTAGTCGCCATTTTAAAGAAGATTTGATTAGTCAAAGCTGGCTGGCGCGGCGGTGGATCGGATATTTAAATCTACGAAAAATATACTTTACCTACTACAAAAATTTAAAGACCTTCATCCGTTATATAAAAATACAGAATATTGGTAAGAAAATTATGTAGAGAGTGTCAAGCAAGCGGATCGACCTGAGGTATCTAAATTGAAAATTTATACAGCTTTCGGTCGAGGGTAACATGGAAATCAACCACGCAGGTGCCGCTATATTGTTTTAGGAATATTGAATTTTGCGCAACTTATTCCACACAAAAGATAGTAAAAAAGACGAAACTAGATAATTTTGTTTACTTTTTTTATGTGGCGACATCTCGGCTATCTGGCCCCAAACTAGGCACTACCAGGCAGAGTCTAATAATATGGATGTCAGTCAGACAACTGATACATACAAACTAATAAGTACAACAACTAGACACAAGGAAAACAAAAACGTTCCTCACACGAAAGTTTTCCCTAGGTGGGATTCAAACCCGTGAGTCGCGACCCTTTGCTCCACGCCGTCCCAAACATATACTTTCCGAACCTGACGACGAAATCACTGATGCAGTTAAAGCAGCCAAAGAATTTAGATTGCACCTAACAGAATACCCTTCTGGTAGCTAATACCCTTCAGGTAACAATACCCGTATCCGCCGGCGGAGGCGCGGCCATAATCAAAATCAAAACTAATAATCAGAGACGGAACCCCTCAAGCGTCGTCTCCTTCACGATGTTTTTCCGTATCAACGCGCTAGGCCTAGGTCCGAGGCTCCCTCGAGCCGCCCCTAGATACGTTGGCACTGACTACTTTGGGTTCGAGCCTTCCACTCCCCCACAAGTCCGGTGAAGCTTCATTCATCGTACTTTAGCGTCTCAAGGTCAATAAAAAAAAAGTGTGTATGTAAGTAAACACTTTACTGTACAATTAATTCATAAGACACATAGTAATACCTAGTTAATGGTGTATTTTGAAGTGTAAAAGTGGATTTATATCACTATTAGGAAATCTACGTCTGTAGACGTCCACTGCTGGACAAAAGTCTCGCCCAATATCTCTACAACGCTCGGCCGCGCTCTGCCCGCATCCAGCGGCTATCCGCAATCCTCACCAGATCGTCGGTCCACCTTGTTCTGTCTACGCCACGCTTTCCGGCGCGCGGCATTCAAGAACTTTTCTGGCCCAACGGCAATCTACAATGTAAAGTTCATTAATTTGAATTTTTGAAGATAACGTACGACTCTAGAAGGTAGCCCAAAGTAGTATTGCTTATAATAATAATAAATAATAATAGTTTTATTTAAGGTAACAGAGATCCAATTTCCTAAATTACTTGTACCTACTCATAAATGGAGTGAAAATTAGCAGAGTGGTAATGATATAGTGAGGAAGGACAAAAGTTACTTTTTACCTGTTTCTGGAAGGGATTTTGCCAAAATCACGATATTTGAAAGGAAAGTTTTAGTAAGTACGCGAAATATTTGAATAAGAATTAAAATATAAAAAATCTTGAAATAGAATTTCTACCTATTTGATTCCAGAAAACAAAAAAAAATCTGAAGAATTTTATTCTACCAAAACCATCTTGATGTCAAAATCGCAGGCCACGATTTTGCTAGTATTACGACTTGGAAGAATTTCTAAGTTTTTTCGTTTGGTTTTATTTCCCTTTGGCACATTCGCCTATTGTCCGACCAACAAACTTTTTTCATAACAGAAAACAAGTTGTACATTGGTCTCCGGAAGCGATGTTCTAGTGTTTTATTGCACCGGAGTTTCCTTATTGTTTACTTTTATTTACTGCTTCCGTCGCCCTTGGCAAGTTGTTCGCTATTTAAGGTTCTATATTTATTTATTTAACAATTTATCACACAATAAAATATAAAAACAATAGAAACGAAATAAAAATTACACAACATTTATACTGTCACACATGTGTCACGCATACACGCGTATACAAGAAGGTACATACATTTTGTTCAGGTTGTACACGTGCTAACGCGCGTTTTAAACAACATAATGTTGTATGTACATACCTACGAGTACTTAGTTGTAAACACGCGTTAACAAAACGTGCGTTTCACGCCTATCATCTGAACTAGCTCTAAGCCTTTTATGAAAGATATTCTACGATATCCCACAGAATTTCGACTTCCATTAATATGTAAGATGCACAATGAGAGAAGTTTAAAATATATGAAAATGCAAGAGCACAACCCAGCAAAATTTATATGTAGTAAAAAAATTATTTGTTTTTCTGCATTTTACTTTACTTAACTTACACTGAAACTGTTTAGAATACAGTGTTGTTATAACAGCGTATGTATGTATATAAAAAATGTAGAAAAGACTTTCTTTATGTACATGAAAACGAAATAAAGAATTTACAAAAGAAGTAAAAAAAAACAGAAGTAAACCGATACTCGTACATCAGATTTCCCTTTTTAGGACCCTCTATTATTCTTGAAAACACTGGATGCACTTAAGTGAAACACTTCACAACTCCTTTAAAATATTTAAAACTAATACAATGCAATATCCTCGTTGTTTACGGAAATTATGCGGTTGGAATTCGGAATGGGTCCTATCCCCTACTAACTTTCCTGAAAATTTACTCAATTCACAATCCATTGAAGCTCCTAGATATAAGTTTTTGCGAATGCGCGAACTCCAGGCGTCGTTGAACGCAGTAGTTTTGTGGAGTGAAAGTTGTCGGAAGTTACAATAGTACTGTGCCGTGGTGTCTGTTATGCATTTGTTGACAATTCAGCTTTTAAGTCACGATGCACTCTAGGCGCTAGGCGTTTGCTGGTGAATGTATTTGCTTCTCAAGCAGAGAGTAGGACAAACAGACATTGAAGAAAATATTATAATAGAAACAATGTTAAGAGAGTTTGGAGGTCTTATTGATATGGAAATTATGAGAGCCGTGACGGGACGCCTGCCTGGCAGATGTGAAACATCGAAATTATTTTGTTTAATAAGTCATATGCATATAATAATTAAATATATAATGAAAAAAGAAGTATTTCGAGTTCTTTTCAGAAAATTATGAGTGTTTATTTAATAAATTACATTTTTTTTCATTCACATACAAACTGAAGCAAACGGCTCCTTGCTCCCTGACTCTAAATTGATGCTTTTCTTCAAAACTAAAACATAACACCAATAATTAAAATCCTGCTGAACAAAAGTTTTTTTTTTTTTTTTTTTCTGATTTTGGCGCTGGTTTTACTTTGCGCCAGTGTCAAGTTTATTTTCAAGGTAGGGAAACTAAACGCGTCTTAAGGGCTTCACACACAGCAGCTATAATGTATATTACATCCTGGGATGTATAGCTATACCTTATCTTAACGTATCACACACACAACAGGTAATGTAAGGTATATTTTCCTTCATTCCATAGGTACACGTACCCATTGACGCACTTCCCAGCTGCGAAAGTGTTATACGGGGTGTTCTATATTGATTATTATAATAATATGGACCCGTCGACTAGTTTACTGTTAGATTTACTAGATAGTTCATCAGAAGATGATTCTGATTGTGATTTTGATGGGCGTATTGCAACATGCGCCAAAAACAGAAAATTGTGGATTGAAGATCACATACAGCGTAAGGAAATTTCCGGAGAGTTTAAAAAATCCTTACCAAAATTCAATAATGTAACCCTAAGGTGTAAAAAAAATACCTAAAATATATGATTATTCCTAATAATTGAATAGGCTCCGAAACCACTAAACCGATATTGGTAAACTTGGCACAAAGACGGAATAGACCTTGGGAAAGAACATAGGCTACAAGTACTACAATTTACCGCGGGAAAATTTCTCATTCCCACGAGAAAAATTGTTAAAGCGGGCGGAGTTAGCACAAAGATAGAATAGACATTGCGGAAGAACATAGGTTAACTTTTACCGCGGGAAAATGTCTCATTCCCACTGAAAAAGCTATTAACGCGGGCGGAGCCGCGGCGGGAAGCTATGGTCAATAATGCTTCAATGTATATAAAAGGCCGAAGCCAAGTCTTCAAAATAAATAGTCAATCCGTTAAGGGTCAAATCCGAGGAAATCATAATATCCTGATTTTAATTGAGCGATTGAGACTGAGACAGACTGTACTGTGTGTTTAATAACTAGCAACTTGTTGAACACCCTCTATAATGAGAGATATACGGAAATATATTGAGATGTATCAAGATATATCGAACTATTTAATGTATATTTCCGTATCGCTCTGTATCTTAAGATACAAAGATGTAAAAATATACATTATAGCTGCTGTGTGTTGTCTCCTGGGGATTTCTATGGAAAGATGTAATGAGATGTATCGTGCTATAATGTAAAGATGTACATTATAGCTGCTGTGTGTGGACCCCTTTAGCCTCGTAAGGCCCAACCTAATTTTAGGTCAGATTAGGTGACGACCCAATGTACGGTCTCCTGCATTAAAAACGGACCCCCCGGTAGATGTCGTAAGCGGCAACTACCCTACATACAACTGTTAACTCATAAGGTGTATTTTTTCGAAAGTGGGTATTGTGCCTTTAGCAGGCAGTGACCTATTTCGTCCATTCTTAGTAATTGAACTTGGCTCAATGGTCACAATACATAGAGTAAAATTTAAGTTCATAGGTTCAATTCTGTGTATTTTCTCCTGAAATTGTATACTTCTTTTTATCCCTTTTTTATTTAAATTATATCAATAAACTGTAAATAAAATACTATTTTGTTTAGTAGGTTTAATGAAAATCAAATTTAAAGAAAATAAAAGACAATATGGTTATATTTTTACTTTATTCTTTATTTAATATTTATATTAATATCTAAGTTAGTATAAATGAATTTACGAGAGTTATCGGTAAAATATATAGGTATATTTTCTATTAAGAGAGAACAAACATGTTATCTTTGTTATCGATAACAATTTACATCTCTCTTGGGATATATAAAAAGTTAAATTTAAAAAGATTATAGACTATACATAGCACGAACTGCAGGCAGCTTGACATCTGTTAA
Organism: Teleiodes luculella; assembly: GCA_948473455.1. NCBI lineage: Eukaryota > Metazoa > Arthropoda > Insecta > Lepidoptera > Gelechiidae > Teleiodes > Teleiodes luculella. Next base: position 12,412,143 of record OX419591.1, on the reverse strand, counting down.
TATTTCCAAATAATTATCACTATTTGGCTTCCACATGGATGGCTTCCCACTTCAACTAACTCTCCAGGAACTACAGACATCCAAGCCCAATAACCTGAAAATAATAATATTATGATAAGTAAGTTAATAAACTAATATTTTGATTGTTACCTGTTTTGGTAAAAATATATACTTAATTGAATAATATTTATTTTCAATAGTAAGTAAATAAAGTATTTATGTAAATAAAAAGGAAGAAAGAAAATAAGAAGAACATTAACAAAAGAGAATAGGTATTTTTAAATAAACAAATTTTTTTTATAATATTTTTTCAAACAAAAATTGCTTGCTTACCCAAGGATATTCTTTCTCATTAGTAAGCATTCAGAAGACTATACTGTTCTCCTATTCTTCTCCACAGAATTTTTCCTTACATCTTTGTCAGATCTGTAGCACTTTTAGTTGGTGAAATTTTAATTTATCCTCGAATCTTTTTATCCATCTGCACACCGTTTTTCTCTGTAAAAGATAATGATTAATTACATAAATAAATTAAACCGTTCTATATTATCACGTTTAAAATATCAATACACAACATCAAATAACCTAAAGACTTACCGAGATGGTTATTTTATTTCCATTATTTTGTTCCCGCAGAACAAATTTGTCATAGCCTTAAGAAAAACACTCAAGTGAAGCATGATGTAATAATTAATAATATAATTATAAAATTTTAAACGCAAGATGCACACCTTTTGTAATGGCTGACTTATCTGAATATTCTCATTTCAACGCTTATTACCTTTTATTTATATTCATTTACCCACATTTTATTTTGTTATCTATTAACTTCGCCTTCAAATGTCTCGTCAGCACTCGGCGGTCATCGTAATAGTTCGTAGACGTAGACAAATGCAACAAGACACTACATTATTTGAGACGGTTTATAACAAGCGCTGTGGCTCAGTGGTAGGATCACGAGCGGCTGAGGCGGCGATGTTTGCGTAGTTGGGAGTTCGAACCTCCGTCCCAGCGATTTATTTTATATAAAAAAAATACTTTACTGGTTGCAATATAAGATGAAAGAAATAAATCAATTTGAAACCACAAAAACTGGCTAGACGAGATGGAGCAGCAGTAAGTATGTGTGTGAGGAGCGTTTATCTACCTATTGAGAACGACAGCTATATGCTAGCAAGTAGCTGTTGTTGTTCGTTTATTTGTAAAGTGTGGGGGTCGATTTCTCTGCAGGAGACTGTACTAATAATAGGTTCAAGTGCTTCCGGCCCAGAACTTTGATTTGCGAAAAGAGTCTTTAAATGTATTGCTATTGATATCATTCTTTTATGAGCTATGTTTAGTGCCGAAAGCTGACTATTCCATATGAAAAAGACGTCGAAATCGTATGTACTTTTTTTAGCACTCCGGGACATAGTAAAATAAAAATGTACTAAATACATAAGTTATAAATACCAATAACTTTGTTTAAACTTGTTTTTATTTACATTATTTACTTAATTGTTTAGGCATTAAAAAATCAACAGTAACTAATATTTTTCAAAATCAGTATAATTTCTAGGAAACAAAGCCATTTGCTTGCAATTATTAGTAGCAATAATAACAAGAGCGTCGTCGGTGGCCAAGTCGGTAGGGCCGTTGGCTTCCATTCGAAAGTTCGCGGGTTTGTACCTCGGCAGTCGGCATGTACCAATGTGTTTTCGATTTTCGAATTCATATGTACGTTTATTCGACGCTTTTACGGTGAAGGAAAATATCGTGAGGAAACCTGCACACACCTGCGAAGTAATTTAACTGTTGTGTGTGAAGTGGACCAACCCGGACTGGGCCAGCGTGGCCATCTTAGGCCTATACACCCTGATTTCAGGGTAAACTCGAGCCCCTCAGTGGGGAAATTTATGAGCTGTTGATGATGATGAGAACCCAACGACCTTATTTTAGGACGAAAGTTTTCTGCTTCTTGTAGTATTTTACTAAAAATAGTTTACGAAAAAATTTGCTCGTACTGGCAAAATATAGCATTTCAATAACCCTTTACAGTAAAATGCATCATTCGTAATGCAATGATTGCGCGGATAAACAAGGATTTAATGCCAATGAGAAGTTAAGATACGTTCAATGGTTTGCAATTTTTTATAGATGAATTGGAGTTGGCGGGACTATTTGAAGTGTGAAATAGGTTACAATATTATGTCATAATTTTAGTACGCTGGGCCGCAAATTTTTCTTTTAGATAAACATCTTGGGCCGGAGCAGCCAAGTATTTTTTTCTAAAAATAGGACGCTTGGGCCTTACGAGGTTAGGTCACGTATGTACTCCGGCTCATTTGGCTAGACTCCGTATTTTAAACTCTGATATTTGTGAATGTGGGTTGAACAAAAGTTGTTCTTATTTTGTTTCCAAAGCTAGTTTGTGATTGCTTCAAGTGGTTTTACACGTATTTCTTAGATGGCGTTGTACATGATGTATACGAACTTACACTTTATTAGTGGTACTCTCACAGTATTGTTTTCTTGAGTAAAATCAGTTTTTCTACTAGATGTTTCACATAAAAAAAACTGCGAAAAATTACCACTATAAAAAAACCTTTTTTCAATTGACCTAACACTTGTGTCAAAAAAGTACGACTAATCAAGTTTCACCGGACTTGTTGAAAAACTTTAATGAACAAAAGATACTAAAATAAATCAGTTTTTAAAAGGTAGGTTAAAATTTAATAAAATGATAAAGCAACTGAGTGGCCTCCTATGAAAATTGCTTCACAAACGTTGACTTTTTCACGGGTATCAAAGGCTTCCCGCTTTGTGATGGATCAAAGGCGCGCTTTAAACATTTAGATTTTGTTATCACAAGGTTTTAAAAATTTGTTTTTCGAAAATGTTGGTGTTTTTGCGTGTAATAAAAGGTAAATTCAGTTTTTTTTATTAGTTTTATGTACTGGTTTTTGGTTAACAGCTCATAGATTGTCCCCACCGAGGGGCTCGAGCCAGTTTTTTCTTAGTGAGTATTTCCTATAGCATAGCAAAGATAGCCATTGTCCTAGTCCATGATCCAATCTATCACTTTGTAATTCTTAATCACAATAATAATTCGTGCAGCTGTATAGCAGAGAGAGAGATTGTGACAGACAGCTTTTGCAATTAGACAATATATTATATTATTTCTTATATTATGAGAATTATCGGGATTTCGTTCCACTATTTTATTATTACTAACTCTAAAATTTTTGTGAAGTTTCTTTCTTGCCAAATAAATACCTACTATTTCAGGCTCAGTTCTGTCTTTATTTGTTAGAAGGTTTTACCCACAAACCATATTGTTTTAAAAGCCCTCTTTAACAGGCGTCACTCTGACTAGGGTTGCCAGCTCCACATGAAATAAATATTTGATTATTTTAAACTATTTATGTAAATTGTGATCTAAAGTTAGTGTCTAACAGGCCACTGTAGAACTTAATCTCTAAATTTAAGTTGTTGGTCTCTTTCACTCATATAAATTTAATTTTGAATGAATGATATTTAAAATAAGCAGCACAGCTGTCAAATTCTGCTTAATTTAGTCGGGATGTTTTTAAATGCTTGCTAAACTACGCGTAAAATCGATGTTTGACGTCTCTAAATGTGGGTTGGCAAACAAACCTGTCCCTTTTCGTTCTTAAGAACGTGAAAAGGCCATATAATTTTTAAATTTAAGTTAGAGCGTAATATGTAGAATCAGTCCCAGTGATGCCGATGGGACAAGTTAGGGGATGAAGGTGATTGGGCCTCTATGCTTTTCAGGCCGGTGGTTGGGGATCGCAGTTGTTGTTGGTTACACAGGTGAAAGCTGCTAACTATTACTTGGGTAGATTTATGTGAAGAGGTAGGTTGATTTATTCTGCCAAGAACCAAAAGTTCTAATGTGGAATTCCCAAAATTTGGAAATATATAATCGAAAAAAAAAAAATACTTATATGTTTTTTTTTTTTTGCTGATCTGGCAATTCTAACAGGAAATTACAATCTAGTGCGCACTTAAGCTATCAAATACGATGCAGTGGGCGGAAATATTCGATGTGACGTACCCTCAAATCGAAACATCGCATAGTAAAAAGGCTGCACGTACCTACAGGCAGACTAGACTAACATTATTAGAATTGCCGTTGCGGGATTGTAAAGGGGAGATTGAGAGAGTAAAGATTTGTATTTGTGTGTATGTGTATGTGTGTGTGTGTGTGTGTGTGTGTGTGTGTGTGTGTGTGTGCGCGTGTGCGTGTGTTTGTGTGTGTGTCAATAAACTAAAAAACTGAACCGATTTAAAAATCTTTCACCATTACAAAGCTAGGTACATTCACTTTAACCTTTGAATTAAATCGCAGGTGTGCGCAGGTTTCCTCACGATGCCTTCTTTACCGTTAGAAACACAACCCGCGAACTTCGGAATGGAAGTCAACGGCTTAGCCACTTAAAACATTTATTTACCCGTATTTGATGAAAGACCATATTGACATTGTACCTATACATTCTTTCTGATGAAAGTTCTTGCTCAACATTTCTGTCAATGGCCGTTTAATCTTTATAGTACAGAAATTATAATTCGGCACCTGGAATTAGGCTTTTTATGCCAAATGTCACATACATGGTGTAGAATTCGTTTTTTTTTTAATTATTTATCATCCGAGTAAGGCGGCCATGTTTCAAATTAATTATTTTTAATGTCACACGCCGTCTTTGGGTCACTGATTTATATAATATACTAGCTGTCCGCCCACGGCTACGCCCGCGTTGTTTTTTTTTATTTGTTTTTTTTTTTTTTTTTTGGGGATGAAAAATAGATGTTGGCCGATTCTCAGACCTACTGAATACGCTCAGAAAATTTCATGAGAATCGGTCTAGCCGTTTCGGAGGAGTATGGAATCGAACACTGTGACACGAGAATTTTATATATAAGATTATGTACGTGAACCAAATTTCAACTCTAGTTGTTTCGGCTGATGATGAAGAACTTAGTTGGTACGGAACTCTCTTTACGTTGGTTCAACTCGCACTTGACCGACTTTTTTCTTATTGTACAAGAATTAAATTTAAATTTAGTGTATAACAGTCCATTATTGTTGGACTTATAGTTATTATTATTATTACCTTCTCCAATGAGTGAATGCCGATATGACTAGTTAGGGGATGATGATGTCAAGCCGGTGGTGTCCCCAAGCTTTTAAGACCGGTTGGGGATCACAGTTGTTGCTGGTTACATACAATGGTGCTTCTCATTACCTTGATAGACCTTGATAGATATGTGAAGAGGTAGGTTAGTTTATTCTGCCAAGAACCACAAGTTTAGATGTGGTATCGCCAAAATTTTCAAATATTTTTATAAATGGTCTCATAAAATAATATTTTTAAATGCTGATCTGGCAATACTAGCAAGAAATTCCAATCTGGTGTGCACTTAAGCTATCTACCACGATGTATTGAGCGGAAACATTAGATGTGACGTGCCCTAGAATCGAAACATCGCATAGTAAAAAGGCTTTACGTACAGACAGGCAGACTAGACTTGAAGTTGCGGGCTTGTAAAGGTTTATAAATTAACTAATAAAGTACATAAGGATAGATTACGCCTCTTTCTTCTTCTTCTTCTCGTCCTGTTATCCCTCAGCAGGGACATAGGGCTCTTAGTAATAGTCTTCCAAAGATCTCTATTTTGCGCTGCAGCGCTATTATACTTAATAAACAAACATAGTTAATGGCTTCTATATATATATATCCTACAGCACCCCGACTATAAAACTGTTGTCCAAATTTTTGAAAAATTGCTTATTTCCCGAGTTATGTGTACTTAACATAGTGGAGCCCCACAAAAACTGAACCATACTTATTTATTCTGTGACCATACTTGATTCTGGCGCAGTTTTGACGTTGCCGTTTTTTGAGCGGCGTTCGTCTGTTACTACTACCTATATTTAACCTTTTAACCCCCCTGGTCCTAAATATAAGACTTAACAAATCGAGCTCACAACGCCGATGTCTCATAAATAAGACTTATGTTTTGACTGATTGATACAGATTTTGTTTCTATGGCTGGCGGTGGGAGCAAGTTCTTAGAAAATATGCTTGGCGGTTAAAAGGTTAATCAAAGAATGTTTGTCCACCCAAATGTTCGTAAGCGCATCGCTCCGTAAAAGCTGCACTAAATTGTATAGTTCTTTTTGTCAGAACGAAGTGTAAAATTTATTTATGCGGGCGTAAAATAATATATATCTTCAAGTTACTAGATCTACTCAATCAGATATGATCGGAAGTTATATGGCGTTTTACACTACCCAATAACTCTCACGGAGTGATGTAGGGGTCTATTTCGGTTTCGATCGAGTCATCAGTCAAGCACGCTACATTGCTCCGGTAGTCGACAGACCGTGTCGCTCGCTGTGCCGATGTTAGCTGATGTTAGCAAAAAATAATGGTTCCAGCTGATGTAGGTATGTTTAACGCGTAAGAGGTTGCTTTTCATGGGTTTTATTGAGACAGGTTATTTATTATAGAGGTGTGATTCGAGGTTTAAAATTGTACCAATAGACCAATACCATTCTCTATTACGGTTGTATGAGAGAATAAAATATACCCTTTACATATTTATGGTTATTTACTATCATTTTAAGGTCTGTCGTTTACAACAAGGTGTATAGTTGCGTTAGCTTGTGATAAAATGACAATAAATATTTATCTATTGACGGCCCCGTAACCTGGCTGGTTGGTAGTATACGTCTACCTTCGATCGAAGCACAGGGTCACGGATTCGAATCCCACAAAGGGCAAACATTCGTGTGATGAGCACGTCTTGTATTTGGATGTTGTATACTTATATATATATCTATATCAGCTGTCTGACACACGTAGTACAGGCTCTGGGGTCAGATGGTCGTGTATGAGATGTCCCCACATATTTATTTATTTATTTATCTATTGCTCTTTAGGGCATCTTATGATGAGTTTTCAACTGACTTCAAGTAGGAGGAGGTTTTCAATTAGACACACTCAATTGCAAGTTTTTTTTTTGTACTTTGGGTGTAGAGTTTATATGTTAGTACGGTAAGTAGGTACTGACCAAATTAAACAATCTGTCAATAATCTCACTATCTCTCACTGAATTTATTAACCACTACTAAGTATTCGTACAATAGTACTTATTAAATCTATGTCTGTCACACATTTCATCGTATCTTTAATTAGGGTCATTTTATAAAAGGAATAATTTATTTTGTCGATTGTTAAAAATAGACTTAAAGTAAATCAATATAATTTACATAAAATGAAGTAATAATTAAAATAAACAAGGCCGCATGAAAGAACTAGAAAAATATGCGCGCTTCAGAAGTAGGTACGAGTAGCTTATACTACTTTGTACCCTTTCTGAAATTTCTCGTTGTACTTATAAAAGAGCTCCCAAAAAGCTGTTCTTTCGTGGTAGGGTCGTTTCTCTAGCTGCATCATGGTGTTTATGTTTAAGTAGTGGAGTGGCGAATCTGTGGTGGCAATGGGCTCCCATTTGACAGGCAGAAGCTCTGACGTTTCAGGAACAGGGTCTCTGCAATATTAGAAAACGTAAATTAATCTTTGGCGAAATTTTTTCACAAACGTTACACGTTTTTCTTTATAGAATTTGTGTTTGGATTTTACAGGAAACAGCAAAAGTGTTAGTGAACATCCTATAAAATCTTAAATATAATGTAAGGGTTTTAAGGGTAAATCTAAATACTTTGAATAACATGCTTCCGATAAAATTAATAATGGTGAAACACCATGAGACTTTGAAAGTACGTAATAAAACAACAATTTCCGTTTCTTCGTTTGGGTGTAAGAAGTAATTGGAATGATTTGGAATTAATGCTCTTCTCTTCTATTTTTCCTAAAATCTTTTGCTTCTGAGCACTTAATAAACGAATGCAAATAGATATCAAGCCACTCATTTATTATTTGCTTATCGTGTGGTTCCGAGGTTACTCTACCTCACAAACCCTGAAGTCGGAATTATTGAACCGCCTAAGGCTTTCGACATGGCTCTTTTGCCAACTACATCTATAGGTAACCCGGGACCAACGTCTTTACATGCCTTCCGAAGCACGGAATCATCTTTCTTTTCGAACAATCAGCCTGCTGCGGCCTGTTATGCCCAAAACTAAGGAAAGTCTCACAAAGTAATATCTGTTAGGCAAGTGTCCCACCGGATTTGAACCCGGGACCTCCGTAACGTCAGACGAGCTGTTGACCACTCTTCCACGGAGGCTATATGTTCATTTATTAAAAGATTTACATACATTATCATTATAGGTATATATCCAAGTTGTTGAGCTATTGTATTGGTTGGTATGCTTGTTTCTTACCCATATTTTACGAAGTTTGTCCACAGTGTAGTCATCCTGTCAATCATTAGTTGATCTGAGGCAGTTATTTCAGGAAAATTCATTGAAGGCATGTCGAACAGATACCCTAAATCGTCACCATGTGCGGCTCCATCGAGAGTTAGGTTAAAACGTTTTAAGTAAAAATTTCTTTGACCATAGTATGAAAACATATAAAAATACACCTTGTTTGCCCCATATTGAATGTAGTTATTAATACTTCTCTGAGCTGGGTAGATGAATTTGTAGTCAGTTTCATATTCAGCTAACTCTAATCTTAAATTTTCACCGACTTGTTCATCTCCAATATAGAACCGTTTTAATAATTCCGCCATCTGCTGTAGTCTTTCTTCATCAAAATCAAAACCTAGTTTCAATTTGTTATAAAATTCGTTGAAATTCTCATAGTATTCTGAATTCTGGTCTTCGAGACAGACATAACATTCGTGACTATTAAACCCTAAGAGCATTGAAGTTTCTTTTGCTTTAATGGGGTTAATATTTAGTGGGAATTCTCCTAAAAACCTTTCTACGTCATCAAATTTTTCTTCAATACATGGAAACATTCTATCGATATGGTTTGCTGCTGCTACAATCAGAGCTGGATCAATGTCTTTTAAAAAAGCAAGAGCTTCAGACACGTCACTGGTAATTAAACCCAATTGTTCTGCCAGTTTTAAAGGGCTTTGAGGATCGTGGTCACTTCCGATTTCTGGTATGAATGCTGATCCACTGTTAGCAATGATACTGTTGAACAATTTTTCTTGTTCTGAAAATAAGTGCAACTCTACAGACATCGCTCCCGCACTTTCCCCAAAAATAGTTATTCTGTTCACATCTCCACCAAATGCTTCTATATTATTTTTTATCCATCTTAGTGCCAGAACTTGATCCTTTAAACCTTGATTGCCAGGAACCTCAGGTGTGTTTAAGCACATAAAACCGTAAGGGCCCAAACGGTACTGTAAGGATACAAAAATAACATCATGCCTTATTAAAAAAATCGGATCATAAAGGCCTTTGTTTCCATCACCCGCAGAAAATCCTCCGCCATGAATCCATACAAGCACAGGAACACGATTTAGGGAATGAGCAGATGTTGGCACGTAAATATTTAAGCGTAGGCAATCCAATGATCCGGTCGGATTATTTGCGATGCCAATTTGCGGACACACGGATGGTTCTTCGTAGGCTTCAAACATTTCATCAAAATTTGGATATGGTGAAGCCGCCTGTAAGAAAATGAAGAAAGTTAAGTAAGGATTTCTTATAAAGACAGATAGACTAAGATGATATTGTGAGGGTATACCAGGATGGCCAGCGTTCCTTCTGGAGATGCTACGCCTTGCCTTCCTTGCCTTGCCGTGGAGAGGCCTTTATCCATCTAGGACATTCTAGGACGTCTTTTAGCTGAGATTATGATGATATAGTGGTGAACAAGTGCAACCACATCATGCATATTTTCTTATGGTTTTTTTGTTACCTTGAAACTAGTCATCAAGAACGCCGTTGGTTGCGTAATTATCAGTCCAAACCCGTGGTTCACCCCATTAGTACACCTGGGTGTACCAAGGGCGTTTTTTTTTTTTTTTTTTTTTTTTTTTTTTATATGTAGCACAGCTGGTTTGAAACGGGTAGTTGTGACTTTATCAATTCAAAAAGAATTTTATGTGTTATTTGTTTTTTGTTAATAAATAGTTCGTATGTCTATAGTAAGTAGACGAAGGGAAGAAATAATTGCCCCTGGTACAGCCAGGTGAACCTTGGTGAACCACGGGGAAAAAATATTACCCCTGGTCCACCCAGTTATTTTGAGGTGAACTATGGGAAGAAAAAAACGCCCTTGGTACACCCAGGTGGACTAATGGGGTGAACCACGGGTTGGGACTGACCGTTGTTGTACACGTTCGAACCCGGTTTGTTCTTATTGGTACGCGTATATTTCTGATTTTTCTTGCGGTGAAACATCGTGAGAAAACCTACCTGCATGGAAAATTAGCGAATTTGTGTAAAGTTGACAAACCCGACCGGACCAGCCCAGCCCAGCCCTGTTTCTTACGAGCCCTTCGATAAAGACGATTAAATTAGGGATTTGTATTTAGTCTGTATAATATGAATTAAATAACTTACGGCGAAAGGATTTTCGTCGCTGACTTTACCAAATGGTATTCCCAAAAACATGGAGTGGGTCCCATCATTGGCCCTCAAACCTCGAATAAGTCCCACCTTAGAGTGCACGAGTGGATCGATGGCTTCAACATTTTGTTTAAAAAAATAAAATAATATGAGTGCCAGTCTCATTTTGCCAAGACCTATCGATGATTGAAGTGACAGCAAAATCTTAAAGGCTATTGCATCATTTATCTAATGTGATCTTACGTGGATCTTACAAACCACTATCTTATCTCTGAAAATATGTTATCTAGGCTGAATATATTGCGATAAAAAGTAACATGGTGATAAATAGGAGTTAGAAAAAAAGTAATAATATTAAAATCGATTTATATTACTCTCTATACAACACTAATTAATAACATTTACGAGTCGGTACCTATATCGTATTGTAAAAATTCTCTTAAGAGCCGTGTTATCTTATCTGTTACCCTACGACATTACTGTTAGCTTTTTAAGCTGTTGTGGGCTTCTCGAAGCTGTAGCTGTAGAAAATAAACACGGTCCACAGTTTGCTGCATGTTATTTATTTTCCAGCTTGAGCTTCTCGATAAGTGCTAGATTCTGTTCGTTTTCTATTGTTAACTCATATAAGCTACGAGCTAGAGTTGGCTCAATTGCAAGATGTCATTGCCCGACTTGAGATTTCTCCAATTTGTGGTCCAGCTGGTAACAACCTCCGTGGTCAAGTGGTGAAAAGCTCGTCTGACGTTACGGAGGTTCCGGGTTCGAATCCCGGTGGGGATCCGTCGAAAAAATATCTCACTTTGTGACACTTTCCCCAGTTTGGTTAGGACATTGCAGGTTGAATCACCTGATTGTCCGAAAAGAAAGATGATTCCGTGCTTCAGAAGGCACGTAACCCAAACCCAAAGCCGTTGGTCCCGGCTACTATCTACGGATGTAAATAAAAAAAAATGAAGACGGAAATTAAAAGGCTTTGAGTTAAAAGTACCTACGAATGACAAATGAGTTCTTAAAGGTTTTCTTTGTTTCTGTAAGTAAATGGTACAGAAAGCAGCACATGCGGCTACACTACGAAACTCACCCCTACCGCCAAACGAAGCTCAAGCGCTCAAGGTCAATATGTCCAGCCGCATGTGCTGGCTACTGTACATTATCGATTCTTTGATCTCCCACTGGCAGGGTTGTATTTGCGAATGTCTCCCGAGATCGGAAATAGATATCGGATATCGAAAAATCTTCAAATGATGTACGTGTTCGCTTTTCACAAACTTGACATAACGTGTTGTTAAACATACAGTATCTATGTACCTACATATTATGATTCACCACGTTTTTGTGGTAGAGCCATCCGCTTCTCCGCAAGTCCGGCGAAGCTTGATTCGTCGTACTTTTTCGACACAAGCATAGGTCAATTAAAAATCATCATGATTTTGTTTAATTTGGGCGTCGCATCGCAGTTATTGATACCCAAATAGTATCTGACATTATAATTCCTTTCTCTGGGTCTGCTGTAAGAAATGGCTTATTATTTTCGAGGCGACTAAAAACTGAAACGGCGACAAACTATTAGCAACTAAAAAAATAATTTGGCAGCATTTCAATTATTTGGCTTTAATTATCATTAATAAGCCGGAAATGGGGCTATCATAAAAATCAAATAAAGGCAACTACTTACTATAAGGTAGCAAAAATAAAAAAAGTCGACTGAAAATATAGGCAAGGTAGTATAAATAATAACTTGGCGACTAATAATATTAGTGAGGTATCATTTGTAATTTTCGACTGTTGGTTTCCATCTAAGAAAGCTCGTTTGGGCATTGATTTTTACGTGACCGTAAAATACATTTTAAAAGATAAGATAATAACTGTGCATCCTGTTTTATAATTTGTTTAGAGCTCTTAAAATGACGCAAAAAATCTTTTGAAGCCATATTTTATATGCCTTTTTGTCTTTTTCTATCTGCTATATGTTACTGCTTAAAAAAAAAAGTTGGTTGCCAAAACAAATACTCGATGGCAGTTTAAATTTAAAAAATACCTTGCAATTCATTTATTTAGTAGCCACTTTATATTTAAAACTAGCTTTCCGCCCCGCGGCTCCGCCCGCGTTAAAAAAATTCCCGTGGGAATGAGGTATTTAAAAAAAAACTCTGTAAGAACCATCCTTGGACTTCAACAAACATTTTAAAAAAAGAATTGGTAAAATTGGTCCAGGCGTTGTTGAGTTATGCGCTTACCAACACATTTTGCGATTCATTTTTATATTATAGATGATAGCTCATAATAGTCGCGAACCCATTATTTTTAGCACCCTTTTTCATTTTTTTTATATCCCCAATTTAGATTACTTTGTCGCCGCGTTAAATACGTGCCGTAAGCTTTAGCAATAAGCAGACCTGTTGTGTCGTCATCCTACATGTGATAGTCCTTTGTATCTTTATGTGTACCTACAATAAACTGTTAAATAAATAAATAAAAGTAATACAAGGTGACCCGATCCTGTCAATACAAATGTGATTTCGTCAAGGATGTTGTACGGTAGTATTTATAACATCCTTGGATTTCATACATGGTCTGAGAAAACAAGGTCTTCTCATTAGACCACGTGACTGACACGAGCCTACGTCATTTCTACGTCATTTTGCCTATTCATCCTTGTCGAATGCGTGTAATAGACAAGGATGAACAGCGCAAAATGACGTAGGCTTGTGTCACTCACGTGGTCTAACGGTTAGACCTTGTTTTCTTGGACCATGGATTTCATACGTTTCCGCCAGTTTCGACCAATGAAAAGTCAATTCAATTCAATTTCTTATTGTATGCTATCAATAGAAATCTGTTTGACATTTGGAGTAATCACAACCACGCGACCACCTTCCCCCGCACCTCAGCATGTTGACAGAAAGTCCTTATAGTCCGGTTCGCTCCAGTACTAAATGAAAAAATTCTATCTGTCATTCCTGTAAATGGCAACGACTCATACCGTTGGATTCGTCTTAGTGTCCTGTATGTGGAACTGTCGGTCGTCAAGTTCTAAAGTGGTGGAGGGAGGAGGGGAGGGGTAATCAAAGTTGGCGAATTTGTACTTTTGTTTTTACGCTGTAATTTGAAAACTAGTGGACCGATTTCTTTGTTACTGGTATTATTTGAAAGTGTATAATATTACCTAAAAGACGTTCTTATACATCGAATACGCCAATTCAGCGGTTACCGCGCAATAATACGAAACACTGAAAAAAGAAATTGTGTATAAATAATATCACAGATTACGCTAAATCTATAACGTTTTCGTGGAAACAATGTACTACTTTAAATGTACTACTTTAATTCTAAAACAAATTACCTAATCAAAAAGGTAACAATAATTACTAATGATTTATGGTGCCTGAGCTAGAGCTAATTTACGAAACGTAGTCGTAAGATCACTATACTACGAGTACGCAAATATAAGTAAATGAATGAGAAGAGATGGGTAAGTAATCACCATATTACTTTAATTATATATTTCAAGCTTACATTTTTCAAATAATACCTTGAAAAAAGACTTTACGTCGAAATAAAGAGGATATTTTTTTTTTGTTTTTCACTATTAGTAGTTTTGAATTTGCCTGTAGCATCTGACCCAAGGTACGTGACAAGATAAAACTTTTGTCAGGGGTAGATATTAGTAATACCTACCCATGATAAAAAAATAAAAGAAATCTACGTCGAAATAACCCGGGAAACATTTTTTTAGGTTTTCACTATAGTATTTTTGACTTTCCCTGTAGCATCTGACCCAAGGTACCTGACGAGATTAAACTTATGTCAGGTGATAGATTTTAGTAATCCCTTTCCATGATAAAAAATTAAATGAAATTTACATCGAAATGACACGGAAAACAATGTTTTAGTTTTCACTATAGTTGTTTTAACTTTGCCTGTAGCACCTGTCTCAAGGTACCTGACGGGATAAAACCTACATCAGAAGATAGATATTTGTAACACCTACCTATGATAAAGAAATAAAATAAATTTACGTCGAAATAACGCGGAAAACAATCTTTTAGCTTTTCACTATAGTAGTTTTGACTTTGCCTGTAGCACCTGACCCGAGGTACCTGACAGAATAAAAACTATGTCAGGGGATAGATATTGGTAATATCTAACCATGATAAAAAAATAAAAGAAATTTACGTCGAAATAACGCGGAAAACATTTTTTTAGTTTTCACTATAGTAGTTTTTAATTTGCCTGTAGCCCCTGGCCTAAGGTTCCTGACAGGATAAAAACTATGCCAGGGGATATATATTGGTAATATCTACCCATGATATAAAAATAAAAGAAATTTAGGTCGAAAAAAAATAAAAAAAAAATAAAAAAATTATTATGTTTATTTTAGACAATTCAGTACATACAATTACATGTTAGTACAGTTTAATTTGTAACAATTAACGCGGAAAACAATTTTTTATTGCGTACTCGTAGTATATTGACCTGCGACTACGTTTAGTTAATTAACTCTAGCTCAGGCACCATAAATCCTATAATAATTATTGTTACCTTTTTGATTAGGTAATTTGTTGTAGAATTAAAGTAAGCAACATTTTTATCACAAGAACTTTATAGATTTAGCGTAATCTGTGATATTATTTAAACACAATTATTTTTTATTATGTTTCGTATTATTACGCGGTAACCACTGCATTGACGTATTCGATGTATATGAACGTGTTGTAGATAATGTTATACCCGTTCAAATAATACTAATACTAAAGAAATCGGTCCACTAGCTTTCAAATTACAACGTAAAATCCAGCGATCTTTGATTACCCCCCCCCTCATCCCTCCACCACTTTAGCACTTGACGACCGACAGTTTCACGTTCAGGACATCAAGACGAATCCAACGGTAGGAGTCGTTGCCATTTACAGGAGTGACAGATGAAACTCAAGTTCTAGAGCACTTTTGGTCTAAAATGAACCGGACAATTATAGACCGGAGGGAATTTATTTCTTTATGATTTGCATAAATTACGTGTTATTCTTATTACCCAAAAAAGTTAACTCTATGTTGATACATTCTTCGGATCACCTATTTAGTTACTTCATACGTCACTCATCGGAAAATTGGATTTGACCAATGCAATAACGGTCTAACTAACAAATTAATCAATAAGACTACATAACCATTTGAAAAATGATTTTTCACGAATAAAACACGTTATATTTGTGAACTTGCTACTATATAGTAGGTAGGTATATTTGACTCTTCCAAGTAACCAAAAAATACTTAGAACTTTTCAAATGTCGCAAAATTCTCGTATTTTCCTTTGAAACTTGCTGTAAAACGACACGAGCTATCTTTGCACCTGAGTTGGACGTTTCAAAAATTGGTTATTCTCCTCGGTCAGCTATCAAGGAAATGCTACTACTAGCAGAGTGCCTTCATGCAATATTAATAGGTACGGTCCCCGTCTTTGCTTGAAAGCGCCAATATATTATATTAAAAAAAAAACAGGTAGCTCAGTATTTTTCTAGGATGGTTCTGGGATGTAGAAAAATATAGTTCAATTTCTTATTGTACAGAATTTATCAAAATGAGGTAGGTAAATATTTATTGTTTTGTTTATTAAAAATAAAAAATATACGATTCCTTTACACACACACACATACTTTATTTATTTACTTTGTAATAATATATCTTCAAAAGTGAAAATAAAAATCTGCTAGTTGATTTCGAAGAAGTATCTTGCTATTTTTTATTACTTTTTTTAAATTAAAACGTGTTCAGAGAGAAATGTATTGCGCAACATTACAATTTTCTGATGACATTAATTTAGCAAAGAACAATATTTACGACAGTCGAAAATGTCGTTTTTATCAATTAACATATTATCTCTTCAATCCTTCCAAGCCTTAATTATTTGAATCATAAACGTAAAATCAATGGTCTAATCTAAAGTCTAACTAAAGTAAGAGATCAGTTTATGCATCAATCACGTAAACATTGTCATTTGCAATTGATCATTTCGAGGGCCCTTGAAATATTTTGTTTTTATAGCAGTATGCGACTAGCTCGATGCGAAAATATAGGTCGCAATGGCTAAATATCTGCCATATTTACATTTATTTATGCACCTTAATGGTTTTTACGTTGCACATGCGGGCTAATGTGTTTTACAAAACATTAGTAGTGTAAGAAAACATCTTACATTGGACATTTTTTAGGTTTTAAAAGGATGT
This sequence comes from Teleiodes luculella, assembly GCA_948473455.1. Taxonomy (NCBI): domain Eukaryota; kingdom Metazoa; phylum Arthropoda; class Insecta; order Lepidoptera; family Gelechiidae; genus Teleiodes; species Teleiodes luculella. Next base: position 12,395,406 of record OX419591.1, on the reverse strand, counting down.
TGTGGTGCGAAATTAATCTCTTTTTCTGATATAAGTAATATACGAGGTAATGAATTGTAAGAACGATATAAATTTATTATAACGGATTTGAAAAGGGCTACTAATGATATTATTGTTTACTGACCAAATACAAGTGATTTAGTATTTCAAAGCCGACTTCCTAAAAAATATATATCGCATCGCACTATGCTGACTTTCTATAAAATTGAGGAACGATCGCGCTATGCCGAATAGACTTATAAAGCCGAAAATTGTTAAGTAACGCTTTTATGCTTACTTTTATCTACATTATAAAAATGTAAGTACTTGTTTCGCATTACAATACTCAAATTGTCTACAAATGATAACAAGCTTAGTCACCGCCTTAAACAGTACGACACTCTGAATTAACATACAAATTATGTTACTGTTTATACGCGCAATTAAATCCAAGCATCAAAGAGAAGGGCGTTGGCGTCCTTATTTTGCAAACGGACTGTCTGTTTTTCGTCCCAATTACAAGAAATTTCGTCCTGCAACTCATCCCAAAATATTATTATTCCGTGATTTTTACGTTAGGTACAAATGGGCGGCTTTATTGCTAAGGTACCAATGTCTGCCAGGCAACCCATTTAGCTTAATGTCGTGATACCTAACGAAATGTTAATATCGGCTATACGAGCTACTTTACGTAGAGCCACAGTTAGAGCGTCGCGCTATCTAACAATGAATTATTTTAAACTATCTGTTTGCCCGCGGCTACGCCTGCGTTGTTTTCCGACTTTTCCGTAGTAATTTTTAACTATGCCACGGGAACTCTTTAATTTTCCGGGATAAAAAGTATCCAAGATGTTGACCAAGGATGTAAAGAACCAAAATGCAAAATTGTATACAAATCGGTCCAATAGTTTCGGAGATTAGCCCGTACAAACAGACAAACAGACAGTTAAACAAAAAAAAGAAAATTGTCTGGATATGTTCTATTTCACTTCTTACATCCTCCTGACTCGGATTTCATCTTTCTTTTTCTATGTACAGACATTTGACCTCTACAGTTTTATTATATAGAAGAAGAGTGCGCTACTGAATATCGACAAACTGTAGAACGACGCACGCTAGACCGACAAATCGGTAGACCGACTCACGGTAGTTTTTTTATACACGCAAGACCGACAACATGCAAGAGCGACAACACGTAAGAGCGACAACATGTAAGAGCGATAGCGCGTTAGTGAGACAGATCGGTAGACCTACCAACGACGATATAGACCTACTATCAGACCATTTTGAATTACATGAGCTAATATTATGCAAGTGCAAGATCAAACATACATACATATTTATTTTGCTTTGACCTCAATAGAGTTTCCCAACAAGTGGGTCTGAAGATGAACATGGAGAAGACAAAAGTTATGTCGAACGCCCATGTAGTACCCATTCCAATAAAAGTTTGGGACTCCGCTCTCGAAGTTGTAGACCATTACGTCTACCTGGGACAAACAGTCTAGCTAGGTAGATCTAACTTCGAAATGGAGGTCAATCGTCGAATCCAACTTGGATGGGCAGCTTTGGGAAGCTGCGCAATATCTTTTCGTCCCAAATACCGCAGTGTCTTAAGTCTATAGTATTTGACCAATGTGTGTTGCCAGTGATGACTTACGGATCTGAGACGTGGTCGCTAACGATGGGCCTCATAAGAAGGCTCAAAGTCACCCAAAGAGCGATGGAGAGGGCTATGCTCGGAGTTTCCTTGCGTGATCGAACCTAACCAAACCGAACCAGAGTCACCGACATAGCCTGTAGAATCGCTTAACTTAAGAGGCAATGGGCTGGGCACATTGCGCGTAGAACCGACGGCCGTTGGGGTAGAAAGGTTCTTGAATGGCGACCGCGCGCTGGAAGACGTAGTGTGGGCAGGCCTCGTGAGGGTCGCGGGAAGCCGCTGGATGCGGGCAGCGCAGGACCGATCATTGTGGAGATCCTAGGGGGAGGCAGCAGTCCAGCAGTGGACGTCTTTCGGTTGAGATGATGATGACTCCATGGATTGTGCATAATTGGCTAAACAAAGTAGGGCAGGTGAGGAATGTGCCATCTATGAGCCAGTATGGCGACTGGTGTAGATATACTAAATTTTGTTTTGTACTGAAAACTATCACACAAACATCATCCTCTACGTAATGATCAATAAGAAATCTTTCGCTTCCTATTTTAACAAATTGCGGAGGTATTTCTAATTTACTCAAACTTTTCGGAGCGATGTATTATCATACGCATTGAATTGGTACTAGGCAAAACAGGTGCACTAGTTTTTGGCAAATTTTGTATAGGTACTAGCTTGAATGTTTGGATTCTGTTACCCTTTTATACAAAAACGACTGAATCGATTTTAATAAAACTTTAAAATAATATAGCTTATACATCAGATTTTTTCCCATTTACCGCGGGAAAATCTCTTATTCCCATGGGAAAAACTGTCGCGAACGTCATCGTGGGGCAGAAAGTTATATTAAATAAATAAATTGAAGAAAAAATACTAACATTTAGCGGTCTTATTGCTGTAGTAGCAATTTCTTCCAGGCATTTTCTTCATTTTCTTACATTGGTTTTATTTAGACTCTAGTCAACTGTCATGTCACGTGGCACTTGATTTTCCGTGAGTCGGTCTACCGATTTGTCGGTCTAGCGTGCGTCAATCTACAGTTTGTCGATATTCAGTAGCGCACTCATAGAAGAAGATATTACAATGACGTTTTTAATCTTCTATAAGTGTACGCATAATGTGTATTTAGTACCTACTAATAGTGTATGCGATAAAGTGTCATAATTACATTCTAGTAATTCGTCCTGGTGGGACGAGATTATTTTGGGACCAATCACTGAATCGCTCGCAAACAGCCACCTCCAGTGCCAAGTCAAACACGCCCGCATCGTAGGGGCTAAGATCTACAGACGGTTTAAGTAATTACGCGTTAGGTGGTAATTAAAAGGCCACTTGTGTACAAGCAAAAACGGGCGTAATCGGCCCCTAATGAGGACTGTGTTACGAGACGCTGCATGAAATAGAGGACTTATTCTGGCCAACAGTTTCCGTTAACAGTCCATATACGTCCCCACCGAGGGGGTTGAGCCTACCTTGAAATCAGGGTGAATAGGCCTAAGTCAATGGCCCAGTGCGGGTTGGTCAACTTCACACACAACCTTTGAATTACTTCGCAGATGTGTACAAGTTTCCTAAAAAGGGTTTCCTTCACCGTAAGAGCATCGAATAAACGTACTTACATGAATTCAAAAATAGAAAATACATTGGAACGTGCCGAGGTTAGCTTGAACAAGGGAACTTCCGATTGGAAGTCAACGGGGCTAGCCACTTAGTCACCGACGTTTTTATGTTGAGGTAACTACTTATTACCAATATCCAGATGATTTTGCAGGTGGTGGTTTTGACGGGCAATTTATTTTGCCCACGTAGGAGGTAACTTAATAAAGTACTTCTTTAAATTCATCTCATCTCATCATACCAGTAATGAATTTTCTTACTTGTGTTATTTATTCTGTGCTTGTGCCTCCTAAGTTTAGTTACGTAGTACCTATTTTCATTTTCAAATAATTTTACCATTATTATTATTGTTTTTATCAAATAATTCGAGCGTAGAGGTAGGAGGTTATATATATTTTTACCATTAAATAAAAATCTTAGGATTACAATAAGTTATAATTTCATATACAAATCTTGAAAGTTAAATTTTATTGTTGTATTAATAATTTAACTACCCAATATGATTGAAATACAAAAAATTGCATTGTATAGATTATCTCTTAGCATTTATTCAAAGCTCATATTCAAATTCTTTCAACAAGCAAAATAAATAAGTTACGACATAATGAATAAATCTAGATAAAATAATATTGTAAAGATATTAAAAAAGATGCGACGATATGTGGAGTTTCATCTGGCCGTTCTTCTCCACAGACGAACGTCACTCATGAACGGCCAACCGTGGACAGTCTGTTCCTTGGTGTTTATTAGCTTTGACTTTGGAAAATTACTTTGTAAACTTACGTCAAATGAAAACCTTTTGATTTTGAAAGTCTTAACATGCATTCTGATAGATTTTATTAGTTTTACAAAGTTTTATTTTCATCATAGATTATTCCCCGACGTAAACGGCTATAGTTCGAGCAGACATTTGAAACCTTGGAGTCAAGGATCTAGTAGGACTGACATCCGAAGACGATCTGATCTGCACCATTAGGCTCCAGTAAGCCCTAGGTTTGGTCTTCCAAGGTGACTCAAAGTGGCTCACCCCAGGAAACCACCCCACTGAGTAAGGAACGGACTCCCCTAACATAGATTAAATGATCTTATAATAAGTATTACTAAATTTGATTCTGATTGGGCAATGAAAGCGTGTTTTCTGAGTGATACGCCGAAGTTCAAACAAAGGCTATCATACAATTTTCTCAAATGCATAGAAAATGCAAGCGAGATTTGTCCATTAAGCTCTATCTGCTAAAGGCTCAATTTCTATTTTTACGTCGGCTCACAGTATTCTATCTGCAAATTTAAAAAGTAGCCTGTATCATAAATTATATTTACGTTCAGTTCGGCGCGCGCGGTCGGCGCTATAAATGTCATCGGGCGAGGTAAACGGCACGCCCGGGAGCATACTGTATCAGCTGTCGATTCGTATGTGGGATAAGATGCAAGGTGAAGCGGACCTGCTGCTAAAAAACAATAGCCTAATATAAAGATAAGATGCGGACGTAAGGACGAAAGTAAGGGCTGCTGGACGATAACCCAGTCTAACCATCAGCAAAGAGAAAAATCCTTGAGTTTAATCGCAGGTTTAACAGAGATTGCGCTCATTTTCAATGTGACAGGGTGCATACAGGTTGGTAGGAAAAGTATTATTATACTTTAGACCAAGTATGGTATTCACTTCATTTAACTTGTGGGTTTCGAGGTTAACCTACCCCACAAACCAGTATAGTATTAGTGTTGTAAAAAGTACAAAACCTTAAAAAATTAAATTAAGAAGTGTAGTAGACTTGCCGTAATCCTCACGAAGGGCATGGTTACGTATTACAATCTCTAAAGTTCGTGGATCTAAGTTCGTAATGCCTATGGACGAAACGCCATAATTTTGAAATCCCTAAGGGCAGGAGGCCTTATTTTGAAATATATAAAAGTCGTTAAATCTAGTTAGTTTCTTATTATACCTAAGTTTACAATCGCTCGCCCACAGCGCTTTCCATACCCTTCGTGTCAGGTAACACATGAACCTAACCTAACCTTAACCAAGTTTAGCCTAGATAAAACTTATAGAAAGAGAAAGAAAGACAGAGAAGAATTATGGTTATTCAAAACACACAAACACCATGAATAGTTTTAAAATGAACCCTTTCGTTTATGTGGTTAGGTGTTTAACCTTAGACAATATTTTTAACTTTAATTATGTCTAACAAAGATTAGACTAAATAATTTTTAGTTTGTTTTAAAATTAGATTTTCTGTCCATAATTTAGGTGTTTTACACTTTAGACCTTTCATCCCATAGGTGTTTCAAAATTTAGGTATTTCGTCCATAGGCATTACGACCTTAGATATTTAAACTTTAGAGATTGTAATACTTAACCCAGGGCAAAGATTATTAGGTTATTATTGGTTACTCAGGTAAATGCTGCTGCCTATTTTGTGGAATTGTTAACAGCCCTTATATCATGACATCACCGAGGGACTAGACACTACTCTGTATCGGAGTGAATAGGCCTTAGTAGACCATGCTGGCCCAGTACGGAATGGTCACGAATGTCCAACCTTTGAATTTTATAAACGTGGGTACATGCATAATCGAAAGCGAAACACAACGATGCATAGGCTTCAAGCCGAGCCTCCAAAATGAAGACAATGACGGTCCCAAGTGAGTTACAGGACTGGAAACCTTATTGAGAGAGCAGTTCAGTTGCAAACACCAAATGACTCTTTATTATGTTACTTAACGAATTCTTACAAATTGGACCACATCTGAAGTGGACACCACCAAAATTCACTTTATTAAACTTTTACCGAAAAATTTGCTGCGTTACTATAGTGATCTCAATTTTGGACGTAACTTACCGGTCATATACTTTCTTTATTGGTTGCTAAATTCGTTTGTATTTCGTATTCGTCCGTATATATATTTATTACATTTTTCAATTCAATTGAGTAGTTAAAATTTTTCGTAAAATCATCGTTTCTCTATGACTGCTTCACTAATTGTGAGATTTTTTACTATTTAAATAACTAAAATACAGACAGCCTCCGTGGTCAAGTGGGCAAAAGCTCGCCTTACGTTACGGAGGTTCCGGGTTCGATTCCCGGTTACTTGTCGAACAAATATCACGACTTTCCTCAGTTTGGTTAGGACATTGCAGGCTATATCACCTGATTGTCCGAAAAGAAAGATGATTCCATGCTTCGCAAGGCACGTAAAGTCGTTGGTCCCGGCTACTATTGAAAGATTACAGTAATTTCTTATTAAAAGAGACACAGTTGAGAGCATAGTAATTTATATGATTTATAACCCGCCTCATAATTTACCCGCATAATTTATAATTGTGAACCCGCCTCGACGTCAAAAAATGATTTGTGAAATCTTACTTTGAATAAACACTATTTGACTTTGACTTTTGACTTTAATTGTATTTAAATTCAATATAACAATGTACAGCATTATACATTTTTTTACACACATTTTAAATATTATATTTGCACATAAATACGTTACCACCGATGATGGACAGCGATATCCTGCTCGCAGCGAAGTCAGCGTAAGAAGAAAGTCGGTCCCAGAGGGCCCGACTAACAAAGCTCGTATAGAGGGCGAATGAAATCTGACTAACCAATCAGAATCATTCCCACATTTTCCCTCCATAAAACGTGACTGTACCAGTTTCGTAGTGTTGCCATCGAGAAAAAGTATACCGAATTGTGGGTAAAATCAACAGCGATAACACTATCTACGAATGTAATCCTTATAGGAGCCATGTCGGAAGCCTAAGGCGGGTCTATAATTCCGACATCAGTGTTTGTGAGGTAGGTTGACGTCGAAACCCACGGGGCTCGAGCATACCCTGAATTCAGGTTGAACAGGCCTTGTCTACGCTGGCCCAACAAGTTTGTTCATTATACACACACAGCTTTGAAGTTCTTCGCAGTTGTGTGCACGATCCATCACAATGTTTTTATTGAACATAAACCCCTTTTCTTTCACACGGAGTTACTGATAAAAAAGAACCAATCCCAAGCACCTAGTTGCTTGAGGGTTTCATTCACCCATACCTACATAATACATTCTCATACGACGTGATGGTTACGTATTACAATCTCTAAAGTTCATATATCTAACTTTGTAATGCCTACGGACGAAAGGCCTAAAATTTAAAACACCTATTGGACGAAAGGCCTAAAGTGTAAAACACCTATGGACAGAAGATCTAATTTTAAAACAACTAAGCATTGTTTGGTCTAAACTTTATAAGACCTACGTTTCCAACGCCTAAAGTTAAATAACCTCATAAACGAAAGACTTTGAAAGAGTTAATTTTAAAGCAAAGTGGTTGTGAATAATTAAAATTACCAATACACACACACTAAAAAAAATGAAAAAAAAATTAAAAAAAATTATCGACTTAATAACTGACAGCTGATAATTCTGGGGGCCTAAAAGCGCCATTTAAAAATTGAATTCTAAGAGAACCGCGAGCCGATTCGTATTTATGGTCAATCCTTATTAAATTTCACTTAGAATTCAGCTTTCTGGTGAATCACAGAAGATTCTTGTTTTTAAAATATTGGTACTTGTTTTTTTTTTGTGAAAAAGTAAATAATATAAAAATAAATAAACTATGGGTAATATTAAAAAATAAAGCCCCCCTTTATATTAATTTTACTTCATTAATTAATAATATTTAAAAAGATTATAGTAAAGCACCCCTTCTTATTTTTTTCGTAATAAAATAATAGAAATGAAGAAGGGGGCATTTTTAAAAATATTTTCTCCAAATTTAATATTATATTAAAAAATAAAAAAGGGTGGCATTTTATTTCATTTTTATAAAAAATCTAATTTAAAATTAATATTATAATAAAAAATAAAAGGGGGCATTTAATTATATTTTTTTATCACAATAAATAAAAAATAATAATAAAACAATGAAAAATGGGGGCAAATAAAAATATTAATAAAATAAATTAAAAAAGGGCGCCAATTTTTTTTATAGAATTCCATATTAAAACAAAAAAGGGGGGCATTTTTCCTTTTTTATTTCTTAATAATTTTTCAATTAAAAGTATTAATAAAATAAATAAATTTGAAATGTTTAATTTAGGTAAATTGCACCTTTGACATAAACATTATGATTAAAACGCATTACATACATATAGTTTTATTTAAAATACCCGGTCGCCTACTTATAGTTAACGACTATTAGATATTATAATATTAAGCTTTTCGTCCATTAGATTAATTAAACTTAGACATTATAAATTTAGGTATAACAAAAGTTAGCTATAACGACTATTAGATGTTTTAAAATTAGGCCTTCTGACCATAGGTGTTTTGAAATTTAGGCCTTTCGTCCGTAGGCATTACGACGTTAGATATATGAACTTTAGAGATTGTAATACGTAACCGACGTGATTGGTTACTAACCATATATACCGTGAAAATTTTGAGATTTTGACCTATGCGCCTAACTAATAGAAAGTTGTTCAGTTCAGAGTATGAGTACTACCACTATGTTGCGTATAAACAACCAGTAGAATTTCACGGTGTTTAACTTAAAAATGCATCTTTGGCGGCAAAGGGAAGATCTTTGGGGCATGGTGGTGAGCCCGGGACCGCGGTTAAACTGTACTTCGTAGGAACTTGTAACTATTCAATGTCTTGCAAAAACTCCGATAGCGCGTTTCAGGCTTCGGCTTCTAATTGGTCGCTCTTCTAAAGACGTATGTGGCGCGCCGCCATACATCGAATAATTTATACAAAACTAGCGACCCGCCCCGGCTCCGCACGGGAAAATGGTTATTGTGGGTTATCCTTCAGTATATTATGCATGTATTATACATATAAACCTTCCTCTTGAATCACTCTATCTATTAAAAAAAAACGCATCAAAATCCGTTGCGTAATTTTAAAGATTTAAGCGTACAAAGGGAAGGACATAGGGAGGGACATAGGGACAGAGAAAGCGACTTTATTTTATATTATGTAGTGATAGTGATAATTTCGGAATATTTCGTATTTCTGTGTGAATCCAAATATTCTATCTTCTACCAAATAAGGACAAAGTAGTGTAAACATCTTAAATACAAACCAACCGAATTGCTGAAGCCATTTCCAAGAAAGTGTTATTCACTCAAACGAAATTGTCAATCACGGTAAAAGGGATTCGATTTTAACTGTTTCTATGAATCCAAAATGACTACTAAGAATATGACAGAACAGTCTCAAGTTAAGGATTTCTAGAGATATTATTTTTTTTTTTTTTTTAGATTTCAAGCAGTTATTTAATTTTAAGACAAAACGAAGTTGCTAGGTGGTTGGCTGATGTTTGGAATAACATATTCATTCGTGATTATATCGTACTTAATCTCATTGAGACAAATAGCCAGTAACGACACATAAATACGAGATGTGAAGTTCGTTGCTTGCAAAAATCTCAGGATGGTCCAAATAGTGACGCCATAAATTGAAGCTTCTTAAAATGGGGTATTGTTGGACACCGCTGGGTGGGTATATGAAAAGTACACCTGCCTTTGTGGGCTTAAGCGTGGTTTGAACCCAACCCATTCATTCGTGCGATGAACACTTGTGTTTGCCTTGTCTCTGGATGTTGTATATTTATTTATGTACGTACGTAATTATCTATGTTGAGGTATATCAGCAATCTGACGCCCATAGTACAGGCACTGCCTAGCTTGAGGTCAAATAGCAAAGTGTAAGATGTCTCCCACATTTTCTGGTCACGTTTATTTAGTTAGATCTTTATCATCCTATGGTGCTAAGTGTTTTCTTATTCACATTTTCATTTGTAATTTTACTATTTGGGCTTTTGAACCAACCTTATATTCATAAATTATTCGTGTGAACATTACATTTTGTATTTTTACCACCCTGTACTGTTTGATGAATAAGGCTATAAATAACAGAGTTTTATAAAAGTTAAAAATTACTAGTAGCGCAGTGTTATTAAACCCGCTGTGGTCCCACAGAAACCTGCGAAACAGATTAAAAACTAATACAAATGTATTGTTCAATTTGCAACTAGCTCTTACTTCAATCTAATTTAGTTCACACAGCAAAATTTATATTGTTTAAGGAATTATCTAAATAAAATATGAAATAGTTGACATTGTGCAAAGTAATTGTGCATCACTGCGCATATAATAAAATAACTAGATAGGTATTTAGTATCGAAATTCAGAAAATTCCTTAAATTGGGATACAAATTTGTCTTTAGTCGTACAAAAATTAATCTAGACGAAATTAGAATCTTCTTTTGCCGATTTAGTTAGGTAATGAAGATTTTACATCGGGTTTGGTAGTAGGTAAATAGATGAAGGTTTTTGGTTGCGTTTAATTTGTATTTATTTGGTTTCAATAAACAATATATAATTACTACAAAAGACTATTCAATCTCATTCCTGTTTAGTATATAAAGGTAAAATATTGTCTTTATTTACTTTGATTAACAAATTCTTATCTACATAAAAATACCAAAGTATGTGCAAGGCAAAGTAATTGTTTTTTCTTGTAAGTAAAATTTCGTTAATATTTTTTAAGTCAATAGATCGTCTAGAATCGAGTTAATATTGCCATTAAAGTAATTCATCAACAAATTAAAAAAAAAGAACAAAGAATTTTCGCAATCGCAATCAGTGCTTTGACATTTATTGAAATTCTTCAAAAGAAACTTTTCAACTACCCGAGTTTTGAATATTAAGAAATTCGCGAATCGTCGAGTGAAAAGTTCATCGATTAATTGAATTTCGAGAATATTGGAATTTTGTCACTTCCTCCTGAATTCTGAAAATTAATTTTATCTTACAGACGAAGAAGTCATTAGTCAGTTCTCAGAATAAATGTACTCCTATTAATTTATAAGATTTTTTGTATTACATTATAATATCTATTTTACCTACTGAACAAAAGTGTTTTTCATTATTATTAGCTTAGGCTACTGTTTAAACTGAAATAAAAAACCTTTTTTTTTCAGCCATAATCCTCAAGATTGATAAGCAGGTTAGTACTTAAAAATTTGGAGCAGGCTAGACTATTTATTTCCCGGGATATACTTATATGGTAGATATAGCCAACCATGGACAGCTCTGATCCTGAAAACTGATTTTGTGTATTATCACTATCACTATCACTTAGTATAAAACAAAGTCGCTTTCTCTGTCCCTATGTCCCTATGTATGCTTAAATCTTTAAAACTACGCAACGGATTTTGATGCGGTTTTTTAATAGATAGAGTGATTCAAGAGGAAGATTTATATGTATAATACATGCATAATATACTTAAGGATAACCCACATTAACCATTTTCCCGTGCGGAGCCGCGGCGGGTCGCTAGTAATTTATAAAAAAACTTTTTTATTATTCAAATATTCTTGTAGTCTCTTCCTACGGCCTAGTGCATCTTTAACATCCCATGTATTGTCTCCACCAAGGAGAATAAACAAGGTTATCCTGCAACAGGGCGAGTATGCCTAAGTCGATCACACTAAATCAGTTGGGTTGGTTAACTTCACACACAGCCTCTCAATTTCTTCGCAGATTTCCTCACGATGTTTTCCTTCACCATGTTCGTTGTACGTTCGTATGCCTAGTGCATATTATTCCGAAATATTCCAGCCAGTAAACAATGACCAGAGCGGTGTTAATTGAAGACAGTTCAGCCGTCAGCCACAGTCGGCGTTTAGCATCGGTTAGCATATTACAAGGCGACGCAATAATTTCAACCCGACAGTAGTCACCGCTTGGCGAGGATGAATTTACATGCCAAATGAACTCCGCTTTTTTACAACTTGGTACTGCTGCTGAGGCCTGTCTACACTGGCCCTCAATTCATTTTTTTATTACTATTAATGATTCAATTGTTTTAATTCAATAAATGACTACTTCACGGGAGTGCACAGCAATGCCAAGGTTTTTAACTAATATCACAGAATTAATACTCGTAATTATTAGTTGGTAATATTTTTAATTTAATTCAATTAATCATTTATTTGCATAAAACATACATTTGATTACTTCAAAGGATTTTTTGACTAACTGTCAACTTTGCGGTTCTATGGATCCACGTTTTTGATTGTTTTCCCGGTATTTAGTATTGATATGCCAGCCAATTTTATCCCAATTCTATTAAACTAAGTGTAATAAAGTGTAATTTAAAAATCAGTACAAGTTGGCACTATTATTTTTGATTTTTTTTAGATTTTTGAATACAATTATCTCCCTTGTTAAAGAAGAGTTATGTCATAATCACCACGGTCAGTGCTAGTTACACGGGTAAATATTATCCATTCCCTGGATAGATATTTCTTTAAACATTTAGCTAGTAGGTACTATAATCAACAGACGAGCTGAGTTAGTTCAATACAAATCCTAAGTCGAATCACGCTGAATTTATAAAAAATATAAAGAAGTAAAAACTTATTGTAACAACTGTTCACATTTACTCGACTTATATATAATGTAGGTTATACTTTATGTTAGGCTTTCATTTGCTATTTGTGTTTGACTACTCCAATTTCTTTAAAAAAGGTTGTTTTATCGATTTCCCTCAGATTTGTATGAAGTTTAACTTATATTAGGTTCAAAATCCGGTGATTTTTATTATTTAATTACTCGAAGCCTTGACTTGGAAAATAAAAAAAATGTGGTTCTGTACTTACCTGCCGTTTAAATATGAAAACAGAATTGTCACAAATAGAGAGATACAAATCTCTTTCTTTAGATATTTCTCTTGTTTCTTTTTTATAATTGTACACTGCACCTAACAATTGGATTTCGTACAAAGTGCCCCCAGATTTCTTGTTGGAGCAATTAGCGTTCTGTTGCCGCCCTCTAGTGGCTCTGTTGTGAACAACGTAAAGAATTAGTAATTCAAATTGTCCCGGAGCGTTTTGCGGCTCACACAAATGATGGTTAAATTTAATACCTGGACTAATCTGTGTTTGTTTCTGTTTTCGACAATGATTGCTTCATTTTTAGGTTGCCTGGAAGGAATTTACCATCATCATTAACTAACAAACAATAGCTTGTGGTAGTTCACTACTGCAAATAGGGTTCTTAACCTTCTTTAAAATTTATACCTAAATACATACATACATAAGAAAAATATATAAGAACAAACATTTATTATTGGCTGATAGCAAAGTATTAAGAATGCAAATACGTTTCATTGGAAAGTACAGCCAGTGCATTAAATGCCGCTTCTACGGCAACGAAATAACGGCGCTCTCCAATTCAAAATGTCTAGCCGCATGTGCTGCCAACTGTACCTCCTCTAGAGATTTTATTTTTCCTTGAAAGTGGAAAAACTTCCCGCTTTGCCTATAGTATGTTTGTTTAAAGCACAGCAAATATTTGTGTAATGTGCACTTGTGTTACGATGTTTCTATAAATAAAGTGTAGGTATATTATTTATCTATACTAATATTATAAAGAGGAAAGGTTTGTTTGTTTGCAACGAATAGGCTCTGAAACTACTGAAACGATTTCAAAAATTCTTTCAATGTTGAGAAGCTACACAATAGGCTATATTTTATTTAAAAAAAAAAAACTTACTAAAACTTCAATAATGTAACCCAAGGTGTAAAAAAAGTACATAAAATATTCCTAATAATTGAACATACTCCAAAACTACTGGATCAATTTTGGTGAAACTTTGCACAAATTTATATAGAATAGACCTTGGGAAAGAACATTACGCGGGAAAATTTTAATTCCCACGGGAAAAACTATTAACACGGGTGGAGCCGCGGCAGATAGCTATTTATCTATATAATGCATATCAGGCATTCATAATAATATAGGCTCTGAATAGTTTGAAGTCCAAATATTTAATTATCTATTCATAACCACAGTTTCAGTCGGGTTAGGTAATTATCAGTGTTAACCATGTTGATACATTACTCCACTGAAGCAAACATGAATCCAGTGCATCAGATTCAGATCACAATAGGCCCCATTACACGGTGAGTTGGGCATGATCACGCGCCGAATTGACTATTTAATGAGCCCTCATTGACCGGCTGGCAACACAGACCTAACATTATTACATGAAGGAAAAAAAAAATCCGCGCCCATAAATAATTTGGGCGCATAATTCTTTTTTCCTTCATGTATGTACTATTATGTTTTGTCATGTCTGTGATTCTGTTACAGATGTTTTATCTCACGAGTGCAGGCGAGCCATACTTGCGTGTGTCTTTTGTGTGCACATTGTGTCTGTGTGCGTAGCGCTCAGTTTAGTAGTACGCACCACAGAACATTTAAAAGAGGTTAGAATGGCGATAATGCGCCGTCCGTATGAAATCCGGTGTCGCCGATTCCACCCCACCTTTCACCTCCACTACATCTGTACTTCAATAAAGATGAAGTTTACGCACATATTTGCAATTTCAAATCTAGCCAATCATAGCGCCGCTCAATCACGCGATTTCAAATGGAAACGAATCATACGCATGCACGCACACTGATGTAGATTTTTATAGCTATGTGTGAGTTAGACAGCGCGATCGTTTCTTTGCGTGAAGTATGAGCGTTTTGCTCATAGTTTTGGCGCGCCGGCCCCGCCCACATCGCCTTTCTAACCTCTTTTAAATGTTCTGTGGTACGCACACATTAAGAGCGCGTGTCTATACGCACTACTCTACAAGTACGACCCGCCGGTAATCGTGACAAGTATCTATGCTCGTGAGATAAAATAAATGTAAGTATCACAATTTTTATGTAAAGTTGTTACAAATGTCTGAGCAAAAATGCTGTGGATCAGTAAATTTTCACGTAGGTACCTATAAACACTCTTATTTCGCTCAGTAAATCGGAGCAGAAGAAGAAGATGCCGCGGTGGATGTGCAAAGTGACCAGTACCTTTACCATGAGTTTACATAAACGGCTACGGTAGCGACTACGGTAAATCATTTGTATGGAATTCCGTACAGCGCCTCTACCGAATAGTTGTAGAACTAAAAGTTGCACTATAAGTGCCATTGTTTATACTTTTGTAGTTTACATGACGTAAACTTTGTACGCTTACTTATAGTTACCATACGCAGGCTCGACAAGATACGCAACGAATACGTTCGCGGAAACCTGGGAGAGCGTGACGTCGACAAGCTCCAGGAAAACAGGCTGCGTTGGTTTAGACATGTGCGGAGAAGATCTCCAGAATATACAGGAAATGCGATGACCAATCTGACTTATTAGCGGGGCCCAGACCCAGAGGGCGGCGACCCAAAATGAAATAAACAGATTTGGTCAGAAAAGATCTTAGCTCCTGCCATGGTCCAAGAAAACAAGGTCTTACAATTAGACCACGTGACTGACACGAGAATACGAATGCATGTAATAGACAAGGATGAACAGCGCAAAATGACGTAGGCTTGTGTCAGTCGAGTGGTCTAATTGTAAGTGTTTTCTTGGACCATGGCTCATGCAATGTGACCGAAGATGACACGTGTAATAGAGCGAAGTAAAAGCGCAACACGAGGGAGGAAGGCAGACCAGACCCCACCATCAGATGGGAATAATAATTCCCCTGGAGAGAGAGAGCTCAGTAAATCGGAGCATAGAATTAAAACATAGTAAACTAAGGCCCGATTCTAAAAGAAGCGAATAACAGTTATCTTTACAAGTACCACCTAATGAAATGTTCCTACGGCAGATCTTTAATTACAGTGTTAGCGTAGAGTAATTTACATTTGCGTTAGGGTACCCAGTTGTCTAACAACCACGAGGAGATAAATTTTGTAATGGTACAAGTCATAGTTTTGGGCGCGCACTGTATGTTTAGATATCTACAAGCTTTTCGCCCTGCGTTAACAGTTTTCCTGTGGGAATGAGGAATCTGCCTCCGGTAAAAGGTAGGCTATGTCCTTCTATTCTATCGTTTTATATAATAAAATGCCCGTTGATCTTATCCTAGATCTGCAAATATTTGAGACTTTATAAAATGTTTTGATGACCTAAGATTTTAATTTGTATATTTTTACATCTTTACTTCTTTTCCCGGGGGAATGAGGAATTTTCCCGCGGTAAAAAGTAGTCTATGTTTTATTCTGATATATAAGCTATATTACTGTAAAGTTTAATTAAAATTCCTTCGGTAGTTTTAGCCTGAAAGAGTAACAAACATTCATCAATACATCCATCCTCACAAACTTCTCGTTTATATACTAGTATGATTTGGCCTAAATTCAACCAAAAGTGTATGTGTTGTACCAAACAGTGCGCTCCCGCAATAACCGCGGGAACATTGCCGCTACAGATGCCGGAACTATGAAACGCCTGTAGCTAATATCACTCCTCCACTATGCTACCATTATTCTATTGCCTATTCAAATTTTCATATTATATGAAAATATAATATCCATATTTTCGCGAAAGTATTTTCCCACGGTAAATAGTAGCCTGTTTTATTCTGATGTTTAAGCTATATTGTTGTAAAGTTCCATTAAAGTCCATTTAGTAGTTTTTGCGTGAAAGAGTAACAAACATACATCCATACTTACAAACTTTCGCATTTATAATATTAAGTAGGATAGGATCTATATTCTTCTATCTTCTTCCATCATATGTATAATAATATAATAAAACTATAGATGTCAAATGTCTGTACATAGAAAAAAAAACCAAAAACCTAGTCAGGAGAATAATATGAGAAGTGAAATAGAACAATTTTATTTTTGTTTCTTTGTCTGTTTGTACGGGCTAATCTCCAAAACTGCTGGACCGATTTGAATGAAAATTTGCATGGTGGTACCTTATATTCCCGTTCAACATCTTGGAGACTTTTTACTACGGGAAAATATAGAATAGAATAGAATATACTTTATTGCACACAAGAGAATACAACAAACATAATTAAAGCAACACAGGTGTACAAAAGGCGGCCTTATTGCTAAGGTAGCAATTTCTACCAGGCAACCCTTTCAAAATGCAAGATATCTCATTCCTACGGAAAACTGTGGACGGAAAAAATAAAAAATAAAAATATACTTAAGTCTGATGCGTAAATGTGAAATGACGTTGCTAAAGAAAGGTCTCGATATTTTATTGCATTTTTTTAGGGTTCCGTACCTCAAAAGGAAAAAACGGAACCCTTATAGGATCACTTTGTTGTCCGTCTGTCCGTCTGTCAAGACCCTTTTTCTCAGGAACGCGTGGAGGTATGAAGCTGAAATTTATATCAATTACTCAGGTCTACTGTCCCTTGAAGCTGTGAAAAAATCAAACTTCTAAGCCAACGCAATCAAAAGATACAGCCGTTTATGCCGCAAATTTTCGACACTTGCAAGGGAATCAAAACCTACAGGGTGCTTCCCGTGAACTCAGAATCTTGAAATTTGGTACGAAGCAACGTCTTATAGCATAGATAAAGGAAAAATTACGAAATCCATAAATTTTTAGTTACATCACATAATATATATTTTTTTAATAATTTTAACCTTACTACCCATTTCCTCATAAACGCGTAGAGGTATTAAATTGAAATTCATACCAAATACTCAGGTCTATAATACCTTTAAGCTGTAACAAAATCAAACTTCTATGTCAACGCAATCAAAAGAAACAGCAATTTAAGCTGCATATTTTGAAACTCGCAAGTACTCGCAAGGGAATCAAAACCTAAAGGGTACTTCCAGTCGACCTAGAATCTTGAAATTTGGCATGAAGCAACGTTTTATAGCACACATAAAGGAAAAATTCCGAAAACCTTAAATTTTTAGTTACATTACAAAATATATATTTTTTAATAAATATAAACTTATTACTTTTTTCCTCATGAACGCGTAGAGCTATCAAGTTGAAATACTTACTTAGTACTTAGTTACTTAAACGATAAAGAGATCTTTGTCTTAAATTTATGCTCCTCCATCTTTCCCCATTGTAATGTTATGAATTTCATTTTGCAATAAGTTTACCATAGTTATGACTCGATTGTCGTAATGAAAGAACTTTGTAAACCTTGCAGGTTTGTACGGAACCCTCGGTGCGCGAGTCCGACTCGCACTTGGCCGGTTTTTTTTTCATATCTAGTTTCAAAGTGAAGTTTGAAAACTTAATTTATAAACTAAATAAAATTTATAAGAAAGTCTGGGCAACTTCGGCTAAGTGGTTTACACTTTATATTCATTTATGCAAGAAAGTTCAGCCTTTTTAGAAACATAATAAACCATTTTCTACAGAGAATTTACTGGTACATATTAAAAATGAATTTTGAAGTCAAAGGTTCTCTATCAAAGCTTCAACTTAAAAATAACATGTTGCAAATGCTAATTTTTGGTTTGTATTTATTTGTAGGCTCTTTTGTACTTTGTAATACTTACTTTTACTTTATTTTACCTGTTACTTTAAGGTTGAAGTATGGCGTATATTAAAAACGCATTAGTCTAAAGTGGTCCATGAAGAAAAAAAAAGAGAAGAGAAAAGATAAGGAAAAGGTAAATCTTGCACCAAAAATTAAATTACTTATTTATTTAGTAAGTGCCAAAGTGTAAACATAGTAAAAAAACATTGAACTACTTTTAACTAGCGTACATAGAAAGGACACCCGCAAACCAGAATTGGAGGTCGCGAGCTCCAACTTCTATGTCGTCTGTCTTTTGTTTTTCTTCCTCCCGCGCACTCCGCCCGCCTCCCGCTGCCGCCATGTTGTCTTCTCTAGTACTTGTACGTAATTTAGCAATGAACAAAACCAACGATTTCATTAAAATTGTTACGTAATACATATATCTAAACAAGCCTGGACCTTGACTTAAAATAAAAATAAATAAATAACTGCAAAACACACATCATTATCCACTTCAGAATATTAATAAGTACTACAAAGCGCGATTTTCCTTGCTCTTAGTTATCCACTTACTTACCTATATTTTCCCTGTATTACCATTTCCGTGAAAAAAAAACAAAAAACATATATGTCGATGACGTCTAGGTCTGTCTCCTGTAATTTTATTCCCGATCCCCGAAGACGAAAGTTCTAGTGGCAATAAACGAGCGGAGATGTCAAACTCGCATGACATCCTTCGGGAATCGCAACTTGAGGCTTCTGCAACTTGCTGAGCGCTTATTAGACTTGGTTCAAGGAAAAATGAACTTAAAAAGTTTGCACGACTGTTTGAGGCGACAAATTGTTTGAGGTTCAAGGTTAGAGACTAATTTTATTCTGTACATTAATAATTCACTGAAAAAGTCCCACTTAGTGTTTTTTTGGTATGTAAGTTACATTCCAGTATTTTGTCTCTATGTAATTATGTCACACATAACTATTGTTAGTAGCTTTAATACTAAATGCTATAGTTTAACATATTTTTGTAATGCGTCTAATACTATAACGTTAAGACTTAGACGTAAGTCGTAGTTTAAGTTTTTGTATACGGAAGCTTATTATTAACCCCAGCTCTTTTTATATAAAATAGTCTATTTGTGAAACTTAGTGTTGTTAGCTTCCCGAAGATATTAAAATAAAATAAAGACTAGACTACAAAAAAACTCAGAAAACAAAATACAATTTTAAAATACCGAAGCATACTTATTACTTAATGTAAAATGACGAGTAGGTATACAATTTTCCGACATATAACATTACTTTCAGCAGATAGGTTAGATTACTTAATTTCGTATACTATTTTAGGATGTTCGATGACATGCCTAGGAAATTAGATCTCGTAGCGAAGCCAAACTCACTAACGATACTCACGACCCACTAGTTCGTAACTCTTGTTTACTTGATTTGGAGCCGTCTTCTTCTTTTTTAGGGTTCCGTACCTCAAAAAATAGAACCCTTCTAGGATCACTCGCATGTATCTCTGTCCGTCTATCAGCGCCAATATCCGAAACTACTGGACTGATTGTTTTAAGGAATTTTCATAGTGCTTTCCTAAAAGTCTTTCTATTGTGCAGTTAAGAGAGAACGAGAGAAATGTCTATCCTAAGCCCACCCGTAGCTTATATTCAGAGTAACCAAGATTCTTGGAAGGTAGCCGTGCGCCGAAAGAAGAAGCGTGGGCCACATTGCCAATGGTGACGGGAGGTCACTGGATGGATACGAACAGCGCATGAAATAAGCACCGCAGGCCTAATGCGGCCCGCCAATTATTGTGCTGTGCAATGAAGTTAAATAAAAAAAACTGTCCAGCAGTGACAAGAGCGTCGGTGGTCAAGTGGCTAAGGCCGTTGACTTCCATTCGGAAGTTCGCGAGTTTAAACCTCGGCACGTACCAATGTGTTTTCGATTTTCAAATTCTTATTAGACGCCCTTACGGTGAAGGAAAACATCGTGAAGAAACCTGCACACATTTGCGAAGTAATTCAAGGGTTGTGTGTGAAGTTGACCGACCCGCACTGGGCCAACGTGGTCAACTAGGTAGGCTCGAGCCCCTCGGTGGGGATATACATGAGCTGTTAAAGATGATGATGATGAGTGATAATTGAGGTTCACTTCAATCTTGTAATACGTTTACCTGGCAGGACACGTGGCTAGACGAGATGATGACCGGTGGACCAAACCACTTACAGATTGGTAGTATTTGGTAGCCAAGGGGAATAATAAAGCCAGTAGGCAGAGCATCAAAGAGTTCAAAGAATTTGTTTTTTAACTTTTGGATGTTACATCACTTAAAGTTAAGTCATTTAAATTATCTTTTCTGGCGAATTCAAAAACTTGGCTGTCTTCTGTGGAGAAGAGCTCGCCGAAGAAACTCCACAGGCGTTGCATCTTTTAAACATATTTTTACAATTATTATGATAATAATTAGATACTAATTAATAACAATGTTTTGTAAAGTACGATTGAAAAAGTCTGTCACTCAAGCAACTATTCCTATGGATGTTTATCCTATAAGTAATTTGTTATTTTATAATAGGCTTTCGTAATCAATTTCTCCTTAACAATAATTTTGAATTTCTCTAGTGTTAAATTTTGTACATCAATTGGGACCCTATTGTATCAGCCCGTTGGTCCGACTGTAATCAGTTGGTTCTTGCTGCATGTGGATGGCACAGGACAGTGATGTGTGGAGCTACAGAGGATATATAACTACCAGTGGGTTGATTGATATGGAGTGATATAGAAGAAAGAAGAAGATGCCAAATAAAATGATTTCCTTTCTACTTTGACAGTGTGTAGTTGGTAACCGAAGCGAGTCGGTAATTAGGCAAATCAAGGCGCAGGCTCGGTTCCAACAATACCTTTAATTATCACAGACGTTCCCACTCGAAATTCGCTCTGTGCAACTTAGGTATTGGGTGCATACACAAATTGTTCTCTATAATAGGATTGCCTTAATTGTCAATGTGTTGACTTCTTAGTAGTTTCCAATCTATAATAAATAATATTAATAAATATGTGGGACATCTCACACACGGCCATCTGACCCCAAACTAGGCAGAGCCTGTACTATGGGTGTCAGACAGCTGATATACATACATATATAAATATACAAAATCCAGACACAAGGCAAACACAAGCGTTCATCACATGAATGTTTGCCTTGGGCGGGATTCGAACCCGCGACCCTGTGCTTCGAAGGCAGACGCACTACTAACTAGGCTACGGGGCCGTCAGAATCTATGGTACCAGAATAGCGGAGACACATAATAGCCTTATAATTAGGGGCAATCTGAACTAGTATTTCTTATTATTATTTTTATAATTAAGAAAAGTTGAATTAGATAATGACAACATAATAATCATATCAACAGACAGGTTGATCAAAACGCTCAAAAAACAATATCGATGCCTCATAAAATACTGTTCATAAAAACTTTATTTTATGCAGCTATTAGCACTAGCGCACCTTAGTAGTTATTACTCAAAATTATGTGCGCTAGTTAACTTACTCCTTAGAACTTTGGGTTATTACGTCTATTCATGGATTCTGTGCTATTATTGTTATAAATCTATTAAAATGATTAATGCAGCTGTGGTTGTCACAAATAAAATCCTGCCAGTATCACGTTCCAAATTCAAATCTAGTTTGTAGATCGCAGTGTTCAGCCAGCTATCAATTTAAGGGCCCCGTTCCACGTGACGGGGAGTGCAGAACAAATGTTTGTGCGCCGTCAATTAAACCGATATTGCTTACTCGGCGGCCATTGGAAAAACATTGCGGTCTCAAGTATTGTTTATTGTCCAAATACTATGACAGTGAGCTAAGCTGCGGGAATTGAACAATCGTGGTCATGGTAGTTCATTTTCATCATCGTTCCAGCTGATAGATGATCACTGCTTTACAAAGGTCTCTCGAAAGAATAATATGTACGTAGGTAGGTACAGAAGCCAGCACATGCAGTTGGCCATTCGCACTACGAAATTCAACACTACCGCTACGGAATACGGGCGCTTCTCTTCTCACGTAAAAACTTACAGTCAAGTCGGTCCGATTTTAATGAAATTTTAATAGCTTTTCAACTCTCAGCTTTGCCTGCATTATATTTTAATATTTCAAATAAGCCTTTTTTTCAATAAACTATAAGAGTTATGATATTGTTAAATTTCATCAAAACCTGTCTAGTAAATTGAAATAGTTAAAATCTTTCTTTCTTCTTCAGCAGCATTCTTTCGTCGTCCGTTGGGCATATGCCTCTCCAGAGCACCTCCATGCGGCGCGATCCTCCGCATTTCTGGGCCACAGACTGACTGAAAATCCATCTTTATAAAGTTTATATTGCTGCTTTAAAAGTACGTAAATAGATAATCCTGTTAAATACAAGCTTAAATGATACCTCATTATTAATTCCCAGAATATCAAAATAATCTCATTAACAAGTTCAAATACAACTTTTAATTACTTCAGAGTATCCAATTAGGTACTTAACAAAGTTATCATCATTATTAACTTATAGAAAGCAAGTTTTGTAACACAAAAATAAGTTTTTAAAATTATTGTTTCTTTTTCGGAAGCTACTAACAGACAACTTGATTAAGTAGTTGATAATATGAAAATCATAAAAGCGAAAGTTTGTGAGGTGTATGTAACAGTGTATGTTTGTTATTTTCGTCTAAACGGCTGGAGCGATATTAATAAATTTTGTTATGGAGTTAGCTGACACCCTGGATTAACTCGTAGGCTACGTTTTAGTGCAGAAAAATACCTCATTACCACGGGAAAACCTGTTAACGCGGGCGGAGCTCGGGGCAGAAAGCTAGTAATAAACAAAAAAGGACAATTCCTAATCTTACAAACGTAAGGATTCACAAACCTTGCTGAAAATATATTTATAGTATATATTTTTATTTTTTGCACTTATATTTAGGCTCAAGCCGTAATACTGACGTAATAATGAGCTGTTAATGACGATGATAAACCAACTCCATCGCAGCATGCTATGATTTTTACAATCAAAAGATAAGAGCGTACAAACAGTGATTTGTTGTGAAGTCATTAATTAGCTTAAGCTTAGTGCATTCGGGCCTCACATGTGCCATCCATTATGTCCTTCCTATTAAGGCCTGCCTGGCCCTCAGTTAATCAACTACGACACCATGCGTCACCGTCGTCTGTATGGCTCCCAAAGGTTTTGTGTGAATTTAATTGCTCTGCGACAATGGCAGACATAATTCGGTATATTAACAAAAAATTTAATATTAATAATTGATTCTTGTGATAACAGTTCTGTTAACACGTAAATAACGCACTTATTTGTTTATAAAAAGAAATAGTTTATGAAAAAACTATAATAAAAAATAGTACATTAAAAATACGAGTATTTATTTATAGTTAGTAAACTATTTCTGGAGGTGAATTTACTGAAAATTGCTTTATAAACCCGGTACAATGAAACGTATGTTAGTGCTGTGTGCACGGGCAACCATCAGGCCGCTAACTTTAGGATAAATTAGTTACAGAATCGAGTCGATTGCACTGAGACTTGCAGATAAACGTAAGAGTTCTTAACCAAGTGTTCAGTTTATTTATTTTTGTTAGTTTTATAGAACAAATATAAACGTAATTAATTATTGTTTCATAGAAAATAATAGGAATTAGAAGTTGAAATATAGTATAAAAGGAAGTAAATATTTATTTTGATTTTGGGTCGGCGAATAATTGTTACAAATCTATCTATCTAAATAATTATCAGATAGCTGCATCCATCGGGCCGCGACATAAACATAATGTCACAGATTTTTTGAGATGGTCTATATAATTAGAAAAAAATTACATACAATAGATAAATCCTTTATGATCATTTTGCCCTAAGAAAAAGTTTTTGCGAGTTACCGCCACTTCAGCAGTTTTTTCTTTACCAAGATCGGTGTAACCCGATCGAAATATCGGTGAGTGCAATTCAAAATTAAATTGTGGGTCCGGAATATATTTGTTAGTGATTTAGCATTTGATGCAACTCGTCCTTCCTTTTTAGAGTTGTACTTCCGCGTTCCCGTAAAGTTTGCTTTGGTCCCACTAACTTATTTACTTACTATCTTCCCGAATGTACGGTTGCTTTTAGTTTTATTCACTTTAACTTTAAACGTTGAACAAGTATATTTAAGTTCAATGTCCTTTGTACTTTGTTTGTTTGGAAAAGGAAAGATTTTTTATTTACATTGATGACGGGTATATAATGTGTTATAAAATAACATTAAAAAATCTTTATTTTTACGATTTCCGGAATAACTCGTTGAAAATAACTCTGAACACTTGTGAAGTGAACCTCACCCTGGGGTCAGAATTATTGAGCTGTCTATGGTCTCTAATATGGGTCGTGTAAAAGATATTAAACATCCGTAGATTGTAGCCGGGACCAACGGCTTCACGTGCCTTCCGAAACCTAGAAGCATCTTTCGTTTTGGACAATTAGGTGATTCAGCCTGCAATAATGTCCAAACCAAACCGAGGAAAGTATAACAAAGTTATATTTCTTCGACTGGTGCTCCGCCGGGATTCGAACCCGGAACTTCCGTAATGAGAGGCGAGTATTTTACCACTCGACCACGGAATAATATTTAATAATAATAATAATGAAAATGGTACTAAACGGGCCTCTACATGTTGGCTTTGGCCCCATGCACGCCTCCCAAAGGACCGGGTCTCTATAGACCCGTGATCTTAAAGTGTACCAACATAATAATGATTTATTAAAGTCAAACAAAATACAAATAATTTTACAGCCTTAATTACTACATAAATAATACCATCATTATTAAAAAAATTTATCGAATGTAACGGTTTCCATTAGGAATTTTAATTGATATCAGCTATCTAAAACTATTACCCAACTTACGCTAAATTTAATTAGTTTAAACATTGTTCTTGAGTTCTCGCTTCGGCGCGGCGATGCGAAATTGAAGGCAACACGACAAATTAGTTAAAACTATGTTAAACACTCCAACTTCGCCACTCGATCGGTGACTAAAGCGTAGAATACTACCTATCTAGGTATATCTATAAGTAACTAGCTTTCCGCCGCAACTCCGCCCGCGATAACAGTTTTTCCCGTGGGAATGATGCATTTTTCCGCGGTAAAAAGAGCCTTTGTTACTCAGGCTTTATGTAGCTTTCTAATGGTGAAAAAATTTTTGAAATCGGTTCAGTAGTTTTTGAGTTTATTCATTACAAACATACACACACACACACACACACAAACACACAAAATACAAAATTTTCCTCTTTATAGTATTATAGTACGATTAATATGATATGATATTAATATGATTAATATGATGATATAGTAGCCCGTAAAGCGATACACTTACTCAATAATATTAAATATAATAAAATTCCTGTTTCGGTCGCAGCGGCCAAAAACTCAGCGACCGAATCGCCTATCAACCCTTTCGTTATTTGGTTGGTTGTCGTTTTCCTTTACAAAATGTCTAACTAACTCACGTAGTTTGTAAGGTGAAAATTTACCATACTTTAGGTACATCTATACTAATATTATAAAGAGGAAAGATTTGTATTTTTGTGTGTGTGTGTGTGTGTGTATGTTTGTAACGAATAAACTCAAAAACTAATGGGCCGATTTCAAAAATTCTTTCACAATTAGAATGCTACATTCACCCTGAGTACCAAAGGCTATATTTTATTTTCAAAAAATTTGAAAACCTTACTAAAACTTCAATAATGTAACCCAAGGTGTAAAAAAAATACCTAAAATATTCCTAATAATTGAATGGGCTTCGAAACTATTGAACCGATTTCTTCCGCAAGGTCTACCTTGCGGAAGAATATTGGCTAACTTTACCGCGGGAAAATACCTCATTCCCACGGGAAAAACTATTAACGCGGGCGGAGCCGCGGCGGGAAGCTAATAATTAGATAAAGAACCTCGTAATCTCCGTTGGATGAAACGTGAAATAGCAATTTAAACTCCTTAAAATAAACGCAATTAATATTTTATGAGCCTCCATCTAACAGCCAAGGGGTGTAAAAGTGAGAATTCCATTAATTTAAGCGATATTTAAATGTGATGCAAATGTAACACGTTTAAAGCTATTCGATGTCCCCTTCGCTGGATATCAGGGAAAGAGGTAGACTAGATAAGTCCTTATTTCTTTTTAGAGGGATGTATAAAACCAACTAGGAAAATAATCTTTACAGCTTTAACATCTACAACTTGAAAATACTATTTGGTATTGTGTGATATAGGTACTTCTAGCATTGATAGAATCAATGCATGCATCTAATGCATGAATCTATGTATGTGGGAATTGATTGAGGTCCGTCGAGACCCTTTATCACCTACAATCAGATTTTGAAAAACAATTTAATGTACAGACACGCCGATTCTTCCAGTTCGAATTTTATTATATATAAATAATAATAGATTTTTATTATATATTACTAGCTGTCCGCCCACGGCTACGCCCGCGTTGTTTTCTTTTATTTGTTTTTTTTTTGGGATGAAAAATAGATTTTGGCCGATTCTCAGACCTACTGAATACGCTCACAAAATTTCATGAGAATCGGTCTAGCCGTTTCGGAGGAGTATGGAATCGAACACTGTGACACGAGAATTTTATATATAAGATTATATAGATAATTAAATTTTAATTATTGTCTTTTATCAACGTTACTAAAATTTGAAAATGTGTCAACCAACTACTAAAATCTTACTGAAAGAATTAATTACCTAAATAGTTGAAGGCCGCCTGATGACACTATAAAATATGTGTATCTCTTTTGGTTATATAAATAATATTTGTATTGTATTGCTTATGGATGCTTGCGTATTGTGACCTCGTAAACCTTACTTATCACGTTTATTAGTAGAGTGGCTCAGTTACCCAAAATGTGTCTTGTCATAAACCTTATTGTCAGAATTATTGAGCCTGACGGCTTCTGTCTGACATGGCTCATGTTTATGATGTACTATTGTATTAAAGATGGTTGCTTATCGTTTGGGTCTCCAGGTCAACCTGTTTCACTAACCATGGTGTCAGAATTATTGAGCAGCCTGTAGCTTCTGACATGGCAATTAAAATTGTTAGTCAGAGACGGAGCCCCTAAGGCGTCATCGTCTCCTTCACGATGTTTTTCAGTATCAACGCGCTAGGCCTAGGTCCGAGGCTCCCTCGAGCCCCTAGACGTGTTGGTACTCGACTTTTTTTGGGGTAGAGCTTTCCGCTCCCCCGCAAGTCCGGTGAAGCTTGATCAGTCGTACTTTTTCGATTCAAGCATAGGTTAATTGAAAAAGAAAAAAAAAACTGACATGGCTCAAGTTCTTCTTATATTTAAAGTTGGTATGAAGCTTTTTTTATTTGCTATCGGCCATTCTAGATTTATAGCTCTGCACCAGGGCTGCATTCGTTGCAACGATGTTCAGTCAGAGTGCATGCTGAACTAATCAACTAATGCACCTATACCTACTTCGTGCAGGTAAGTCAGTGGGCAAATTAATAGATTTAAGTAAGTGATTTAAGGTGATAAATTTATTGGTTTAGATAATGAATTAATCATACTAATATTAAAAAGAGGAAAGTTTTGTATTTTTATGTGTATGTGTGTGTATGTTTGTAATGAATAAGCTCGAAAACAACTGAAAGGATTTCAAAAATTTCTTTCACCGTTAGAAAGCTACATTTACCCTTAGAAACGCTACCTTTCACCGCAGGAAAATTCTTCATTCCCACGGGAAAAACTATTAACGCGGGCGGAGCCGCGGTGGAAAGCTAGTTTACCTTTCATTCAATCAACTCAAATTGAAGTGTATACCAATGTCTTCACATGTTTATAGGATGTTACAACTTATGTAATTAAGGAATATTAATAGCCATATTAAATTTGTATGCTTTCAGCTAGATTTTTATTTCATTTTCAACCTTTTAGTGTAGAATAGGTTTTATAAGGCGGCTTTATATATTTTTTAAATTATCTTTTAATTAATAGAATTGATGATGATAGCCTTATTTAACTGCTTGACCTTATCACTTGATAATTATTTTATACCTGACTTTATTACTTGATAACAGAACTGATAATTATTTTCTTAGTAAAACGTGGTTAAAGTGCACGTGGAACGTTACCACAGAACGTTACTTTGTGTATATTACATTGCGCGCAGAACCGACGGCCGTTGGGGCAGAAAGGTTCTTGAATGGCGACCGCGCGCCGGAAGACGTAGTGTGGGCAGGCCCCCCATGAGGTGGACCGACGATCTGGTGAGGGTCGCGGGAAGCCGCTGGATGCGGGCAGCGCAGGACCGATCATTGTAGAGATCCTTAGGGGAGGCCTTTGTCCAGCAGTGGACGTCTACAGGCTGAGATGATGATGATGATGACATTGTGTTCCCAAAGATATATATTTTTCTGCTACTATTCCGGTCCAAATTGTGCGTATTTATTAAGTCCACGTTTTCGTCATTCATACATATGTGGCACAAAAACAATACAATTTCTCGGAAGCGTTAGTGATGGAATCAGTTTTTAAATCAAAAACGTAACTAATAAAAATTGTATTTTATTTCAGGCTTATGACAAGACTCCGTAACTGAATCTCGATGTACGAGTATACGACTAAAATCATATCAATCATCTTCGGTTTTTATTGGCCAGTTGGATTTTTATCATAAGCCGGTGACTACAAATATAAGGAACTATTCCTGAAGTTATTTCGAAAATTCAAAATTATTTAAAAAGTTTGAAATTCTAATAGTAGAAATTGTAATGAGTTATGCGTCAGCGTCCGACATTGCATCAACATTAGTGCAACAGGAATAAAAAAAAATACTCAGATGACGTCACTAAATCGGGTTAGTTTCGGTATGGTATGGTTTTGCTATGGCACTCTCTCAAAATACCTATCAAAAAGTCTCGCTTTGGCACCCTTCAGTTTATGAGAGTGTTGAAAAGAAAAGTGTTACGGAGTAATTAAAAAAATACACGACATGCTCATTTAAAACAGTAAATTTAGAAGACCAAGATTATTTAATATTTTATCCTAATTAATAATATTTTTAGTAATTTTTTAATATTTTTGTATCTTTTTTCAGTCGTTCATTACGTATTTTTAAATAATACAATTTTAAATACCATTTAAACTGTTCATTATTTGATTGTTGATTTTTTTAAATAGGATCAAATCTAATAAATACGAGACTGTTTTAGTATTGATAACCGACTTTTTTTTGCACTCCTAAAAAGTAAGTCAGTAGAGGCTGGCGGGATGCACTTTTCTTTACAATTGTACCTGCTATTGTTTGACGTAGAACCGAAAGATGCGTACCATACCGATACTTTTTGGTAGGTATTTTAAGAGGGTGCCATAGCGTAACTAACCCACTAAATGTGTACTAAATCCTGAAGCGTCATGGCTATCGGGAGCCCTGAGATCTAATTAATCCAGCTCCAAAATACATCACTTCGTTCCAGCATTTCGAGTCGTATTTGGTGTAGTGATGAAAGAGACTCAGTCTTTTAAGGCTTTTAATAAAGACTCGCCTTATTTTTGACGCCTAACGACTGGCTCAGGCTTTTAGTCCCCAACCTTTAGTCATAAGACTAGCCTTTTTAGTCAAGTCTTTTAACTTAAAAGACTGAGCCGTTACTTAATCAGCTTAAAATACTTAAAAGACTGGCGACTCATTGTGCGTGTATTGATGAAACTAGTAGGTACTTGCTTGCTTGCTTTATTTTTATTTATTTTTTTATAATTACATACAATTATTTAACATGCTTTACTAAAGCGGCAGTTCTTTTGTAAAGGACTGCAGTGGCTTAAGTTTTTAAGTCGTTTTAGTCTCTAGTCTTATACGTTAACCGACTGAGTCATATTAGTTAAGACTAACAGCTACAGTCTTGTATAAAGAGGCGAGTCTTATTATAAAGGACTAAAGGACTCGAGTCTCTTTCATCACTAATTTGGTGGTTTATTCCGAATTCGGAACCGAACTCAATTGCGACCAGCTCACTCTGTCAAGAGTTCCGGAAACTATGTTTTACTGCAGTGGTCTGTGAATAGGAAACGTCGAACTAGACGTTGAATTAAAGTTGAAAATTAATTATGTACCTACTCGCTTTCCGCTCAGCGGCTTTGCTCGTTTTTTCCCGTGGACATGAGGTATTTTCCCGCGGTAAAAGATAGCCTATGTTCTTCCCCAAGTTTCAACTAAATCAGGTTTTGGATGGAGCTTATTCAATGCAAACAAACAAACAGTCAAGTATTTAGTCCTTATAATATTAGTAATTCCTAATTTATAAATATCAATCGATCAGGTTCGACCTTTTCAGTTTTCATAAGAACAAAAATGAATCTTGGTTTAAAGTGTGACGTGTAAGTATTAGCACTTTAATACATATCGTCAGTGGAAAGGATAAAAGACTAAAGCGCCATCTTAGCCAAAATGAGTTATATATACAGTTCGATTGCATTTTTTTTTCTGCGTCGTTCAGTCCATCTCTTTTGTTGATTTGAGCACTTTTGATGTCGCTTTAGCCATCCAAAATTTAGGGTCATATTTTATTTTTGATGACTGAAGCGACGGTTTTTTGGTGTTTTTTGAGATTCTGTTCCCTTAATCATTCTTTCCTACTCAACATTTCTTACCCGTGGTTTAAAAGTATTCTTTGACTTCTAGGGATAGTCAGCTTCATGCATATAAGTAACTTTTGTGTCTGTTTAAGTCCGTATCAATCGTTTATTAGTCAATTTTCACTGAAGTGTTACCTTTATCATTGGCGTTTTAGTAAAAATTGCTGTATATATTTTTATACTAAATGGCGGTTAAGTAACATTTGATCTATAAACAAAATTGAAAAATGTTGTGTTAGTTACAAATAACGGTTACGATTCAGTAATTATGTAATTTTTTTTACACTGAAAATGGCTAACCCCATAATACAAATACAAAAAAAAACAGTAAAAACCACAAAATAATGCTAGTAGTTAGCACAGAACCAACATTTTTATGCAATCCAAATTAAATAATACTTATAAGATATTCTTAGAAATTATTATCCTACCAAATATAAGAAATAAAAATAAAACCTCGAAAAAAGCAACTATCAATAAGCAAAACAAAACTAGTCAAATATTATAAGAGATTATCCAACTTTTAAGTCAAAGTGCCGTGAAAAACCTTGATATTTCTTCCAATAAAATGAGTGATAGGATTGAAACTCGATGGGGTAGCCATGGGTCTAGGCTACCCCATCGAGTTTCAATCCTATCCAATCGCGCTGGTCATGTTTCTGAGCTGTGAGCAGCAAGGGTATGTTGCCAAAACAGTTACAATCCTTTGGGTTTCGGGAAAGTTAATAAATTTAGTTTCTTCTTCCATGTTTATTAGTCTCTGCTGAAAAAGTTTGAAGTATATCACAAGCACAGAGTATTTAACGTGTGTGTTTTAATTGAGACCTCTGAGGTCAAGCTCGATTTTTTTGGTGAGAGGTTAGAATAAAATCTTTCTCTGCTGATTTCTATTTGTGTCTTTCAGATTCAGGGAATCCAAGGCATAATTAATGTTTACAGACCGATAATTTATGACATTTAAAACGTGATGTCAGTGGCATTCACATGCCTACTTAACGCAACTAAGCTCATGGTGACCAGTCACCAGCCACATCGTCTAAAACTCTACAAGGGTAATGGTGTAGCTCGCAACTTCGACAACCCATTCTCAGGCCTCTGCCACTGATTAATCTGACACATAATAAGTATTTGAAACACCTTGTAGGTGTTGTAATTAGAAGCACGAATGTCAGTTTGAGAAGGAAAATGTAAGTTCTGAACTTATTTAAAACAAAACTAACGCAGAAAATAGGAGGTTTTATAGGTATTCTTCAATGGGAAACCGGTAAAAGGAGTGCATCCTTTCGTAAATTCTATTGATTGACCGTAGGACTTGTTTACAAGTTCGAGTTGCTCAGCAAGCTATATGGAAAGGGCTAATGCTCTGAATCTAATGGACTCTTTTGGAGAAGCGAGCTAACTTAAATAAGGAAGCTGAAGTGGCAGTGGGTTTATTTCATCGTAGAACTTATAAATGTTCTGAGTAAAAGAAACCTGGAAGCTTCCCAGCTGTATAAAATGACGATCTGTGTAAACTAGCTAGCAGAAGCTGGTCCAGACATTGGAAACTTCGCGCTTCATGCTTGTTTTTTCTTAACATTGGAGGCTTCGCACTTCATGATTGTGTTTTCCTGACATGGAAGCTTCATGCAAGTTTCGTTGTGCCATAAAAAGCTTCACGCTTTATGAACGTGTTTGTTTTATTAGAAGGTCTGAATTTTGTGCAAGCGTTTTAAATGTATTGGAAGCTTCGCGCTTCGTGCAAGCTTATTCAATAGGTTGGAAGCTCTCGGCAAAGAGCTGAACACTGGACCAAGTGGCACCCCTTGAGTGAAGATAGGCCTTGTCTGCGGACTGCCGCAGCCTTTTATCAATGATGACGTGATTATTAGTGGCCAAGGTGCTTATAACAGGTCCAGTAACCTGCCTGTAGCTTTCAAAGTTACTGGGTTTGTGCTATTGGCACGGAGGGTAATCTAAAGCTCCACTTAATACCCTTTTAAACATAAGTGAGTCTCGCTATTGCAGGACAATCTTCAGCTCTTTCTCTCACTGTCAGCTAGCAGCCAATATTACCACGATCATGGTATCAAACACTGGTATAATAAGCAACTTGTAAATAGTAAACCTCAAGACGAGATTCTCCATCTTCTTATACGTAGATAAGACAATATTTCTAATGCGTTCCAAAAAAGAGTAAGCAAACGTATTCGCCACTTCCCATCAGAGAAAGTAGTCAGTGGCCAAGCTGTGGTCCAACGCAAACCCATTCCTCATTAAAAAATAAGCTATAGAACTTTTGTAATGTACTCTGGTCGGTGGGTCCGCCTGCCTCTGCTCAACTTTGGCAATTAGGTAGAACAAGAGAAAACGACTCCAAATGTGAATCCAATGAATAATGGTGGTGTACAAGTATGTTTTTGCATGAAAGGATTTTTGAGTTTGCAGGCGATTGTGATAGTGATTTTTTATATAAGAACAGAATTCTGTCTTCTCGCTTCACTCCAGCTCACTCCAACGGCTCGCAGCTCGCTCTCGACGGTTCGCCGCCATGTGTGTACAGGGCGCCCGCGATTTCGCCTTCCGCCCGGCGGCGGCTGCCATTCTAAAGCAACACTTGCGTTGTTCGTTTCTCCTCTACGAATGATTTGGCCGATCCATTTCCATTTGCGCATCGCTATCTCAATAGGAGACTGATGACATTATCTTTCACAAGTCTTCGTTCCGTATTGTGCTTGGCCAAAATATGCGAAGGATCGACCTGAGGGACTTATTGACAAAGACTTGTGTTTTATTTGTCAAGCCCTTAGTGCTCCACGTTTCACAGCCAAAAAGCAGTACCGACTTGACGATGGACACGAAGGGGGAAATCTTGACGCGTCGCGTGAGCACATTTGACTTCCAAACAGTATTAAGTTGTGCGAAAGCAGCCTTAGCCTTTTTGATCCTGCTGTCAACGTCATCCTCCGTCCCACCTTGGCATGTTATCATACTACCAAGGTACACAAACTTGGTGACTGAGTCCAGGTTTTCTCCTCTCAGCGCCAATGGGTCCGTTATATTTGACCTTATCCGCATGTCGACTGTTTTGCGTCTGTTAATTCGAAGGCCCATCGTTTCAGCTTCCGCTTGAAGATGCTCAAGTTTTGTTTCTAGAAGGGCCAGAGTTGGTAAAATATTCAAGTGTTTAGTAAAAATTTTAGTTTCAAACTGTGTTTCGTTTTGTTCTTTAGTAAGTTGTCACCATTTTTGGGATATGAATTTGGGCTTTAGTAATTCTATCCGTCTTTATCTGTAAGTGATAACGGTAACTAGTAATTTTACTGCGACTAGACTAAAAAATCATATTGCTATAAGTATATTTTGTTTCCTCTTGACCAGTAATTAATAGCTTGTTAGTAATTTTCGAGCGCAGAAGGGAAAGCTTCTTTGGTTGATTACTCTTTTTACCTTTTAGTATATTTCAAAAACATGAGTGAATATTGTCTAAAGCGACACTTATCTTGCAAACCAGCGCAGTTACAAGTTTAGTAATATTATAAAAGAATAGCAAAAAAATCACATAATATTTGCATCAAGGTTTCATTAAAATGCACTGAAAAGGAAAGCCACAATGATTTTTTTTCTTAAAAAAAAAACTTTAAAATTCTCTCCTGTAAAGTTGCATATTGGTGGTTCAGTCTTTTTACTTTTTCACTGACGATATTATAGGAAGGATGAATGCTTCAAGACAGAGAAGCAGCTATGCAAAGCAGGAAAATGTTGTTTCTCTTTAAGTAAAAAAAGTAAATCGAAATCCAAGTAGTTTTTTTAATAAGTTGATTTTTTGACACTATGTTCTTTTTATTTCTGCGCCTTTGACATTGTGCGCTTTTGACATTCTGCTCTTTTGACCATTTGCTCCCACTTGTCATTTTGAATGAAGCAACAGGGTGCAAAGCTAAGCAGTAATAAAAATTTTAGTGACGCGACGACTTGATTAGTTTGTATCGATCCATCGATGACCATGAGGCGTAGTTTGCAAGTACTGAAACTGAAACGTGACCTGACTTGCAATAAACTAGTTTGAGTTCGAAACCCATCAGATTGCAACCAGACTCGCCGACGAGTACGCGCGAACAAAATAATCTAGTATAAAAAAAACTAGGGCAATCCAAACGAGATCATTGCCCTTGAGAATTTCGCAAGTACTGAAACTGAAACCTGACCAGCCCCTCTAACATGTACGTCCACGCGTGACAGACATAATTTCGTCGAGTGTAATCTCTTATCCTATTGGAGGATATTTCAATATAGCGGGTTTCAAGCGCGACAAACTTTTGTCATAGCACTGCATGTTACGGGTGCTGACTAGCAATAAACTAGTATGAGTTTGAAACCCATCAGATTGCAACCAGACTCGCCCACGAGTACGCGCGAACAAAATAATCTAGTATTAAAAAAACTAGGGCAGTCCAAACAAGATCTATGCCCTTGAGAATTTCGCAAGTACTGAAACTGAAACCTGACCGGACTTGCAATAAAGGCCTGTTTATGGCCTGTATTCAGTTTGATTAGTGCGAGTGCAGGTGATTAGTAATTGCGAGTAATTAGCACAGGTGTGTAGTACTAGTAGTGACCAATACTATTGTTTAACTCGCAATTACTAATCACCTGCACTCGCACTAATAAAAGTGAATACAGGCCTTAAACTAGTTTGAGTTGGAAACCCATCAGATTGCAACCAGACCCGCTGACGAGTACCTACGCGCGAACACGATAATCTGGTATTCAAAGAACTAGGGCAGTCCAAACGAGGTCATTGCCCTTGAGAATTTCTCTTTTAGGCGTCTGGCTCATAGTCACGCCATGCGTTACGCGAGGCGACCTTGTGTTTCACTGTGTGTACCAGTAGGTATTTTATAATTAATTAATTTGCTACGTTAGCAGTTTAGTACGAAGTTAGAAACCCCACGGGCAGACGTCGTCACTTTGCGTCTGTCCGTTTTCGATGCGAATGAGTGGTTACGCGTAGATTTTTTACCGGTGGTGGCAGTGTGGAATTCGCCTACTAAATTTGGTTGGAACAAGGTCGCGTGTAATTGTATTTAAAAACGGCCCAAGTTCTTTTGTGTGCGTATAATGAAATGTGTATTGATTGAGCTTATTGAATACCAATCTTTAGTGTTTTGAAAGTGAATATTTTTAATCTTGAGTTTGGCGACTATAGTCTTATACAAAATATGACAACGTATAATAATGTCTTAAATAAAAATATTATAATAATACCAACTTGCAAAAATGACCAATTATAAAAATGACAATAAAATTAGAAGAAATGACTAGTATTAAAAATGATAAGTATAATATATGACAACATTTTACTGTGTAAGTATATTTACGGGTCTTAACGCGATAATTTTAAATAGGTATGTTTTACGATATGATACCTTATTGAAGACCCGTAAATACACAAAATAATGTGTACTAAGCGCGAAAGCCTCAAACAAACTTTACTATGTATAAGCAATTAGAAAGGTACCTTATGGTCATTATTGAGTTATGCATATCCCTGTAATCAGCAACTAAAAAGCTATTTAAATCCAAAAAGACTATCTTTATACTAAAACCCGCCATAAGGTGCCTTTGCACGTGGAACGTCACATATGAAATAAATTAATTATCTGTAGAGTAACACCGCACACTCACACAGTTGCATCGAGTTTTTTGTTTGGTTGGCGTTTTGTCAATGTTGCCGCTTTGTGAAGAATTCCCCAAAACTCGGGAAATTTAAAATTAAGTAGTTTAACCAATCAAGATTTAAGAATAATGAGTTTTAACCATATTTTAAATTATGTAAATTTTTCTTTAACTTCTGAAATATTATGACATGTCAAATTTAATAACATTTTTTAATAAATTTATCAGTCATAGAAGTTGTCGAAGTAGAAAGAATAATAAATAATAATTACTTTATTGTCTTTAAAAACAAGTTATGAACATAAAGTCCTATAACCTGTGCTAGTTGCAAAGTAACTGTGTTAGAGGCTAGAAAATTTTACAATTCATGATTTTCACTTATGAAAGCTACGAATGGGAATACTTGTTAAATTGTTGCCAAACGTGATTGTGCTTTTGGGTAAATTAGTTCGTCGGTTTTGGCAACGCTCTGATTCTGGTAAAAATTTTAAAATAGATGGTTTGACCATGAAGTTGTGTGACGCATTCCTATTACATCACTGCTGGCAGTTGCGTTGTGTGTGTAGTCCGAAGTGGAGTGTTGTGCGATATCTACAATGATTTACTTTTTTATCTTATCTGCGAAACGATAGCACAAATAAAGTGATATGAAACTCTGTATATGTCGTGTACTTGTTTAAAAAAACTTTCAAGACTTGTTAGGACCATGAAGTGGAAAAAAATATGTACAGTTCAATATTTAGTATTTTATTTTATTATAATAGGTTTGATAATAATTTACGTGTTATACAATACTCATCGTGATACAAACAAATATGGGAATTCTGTAGTAAAACTCAACTATAGTCAGCTAGATACTGAGTATAAATTTATTCTGCAATGGACTGCAGCAAATTCAGAGCCTTTTGTATGGATGGGTACTGACCGACAAGGATTCATAGACAGGAACTGTTCATACACTAACTGTGTCGTCACATCTGACAGAGCTCTTTTCCAGGATCATACAAGCTATGACGTCATCGTTTTCGCTGGCCCTCAAATAGTCCAGAATAATTTAAAGCCGGCAGACCTTCCACAAAAACGATCGCCATATCAGAAGTACGTTTTTGCCAGTATGGAGTCTGTGGCGTATTACCCATTGAAGGAAACCTATTTCAATGATTTTTTCAACTGGACTTGGACTTATAGAATTGATTCGGACTTGATTTGGGGTTATATCCTCATACAAGATAAAGAGGGTAACACCATCGGACCCGAGAAGAAGATGCAATGGATAAAACACGATGAAATGATGCCTGTGTCAAATGAATTAAAAAGAGTGCTTAAACAAAAAACCAAATTAGCGGCATGGTTCGTATCGAACTGCAATTCAAAAGGTAAACGTGAGGAATACGTTGAAAAACTTAACAACGTGTTACAAACCAAATACAAACAATCTGTTGACATTTACGGGAAATGCGGTAAACAGAAGTGCGAGGATTGTGATCAAATGATTAGAAGAGACTATTTCTTTTATCTATCATTTGAAAACTCTTTTAGTGAAGATTATGTTACGGAGAAACTTTCCCGTGCTCTGGAGTGCAATGCAATACCTATAGTGTACGGCGGTGCGGATTATACAAGGTAATTTTTTTTTATTAAAAGTTTTCCAAAAAAAATTAAAAATCTTACAAAGCGACGCAACGGATGGCACTAGTAAAAGTGAGGTAATAAATACAGAAGTGTTGGATTTTAAAAAAGCATTCAAATTAATTAACTAATTAATAATTATCCTAAAATTAATCTCGTTCTGAACCATGTAGGTTCAATAGGTACGACAGAAAAAAAGTCAGAGTCTACAATAAATCTCACTGTTCTCATTATTCTACTAGCGTCATCTATAAATTTTAATATCTTAAACAGTGCTCTTTTTTTTATTTCAAGCTGTCACAATTATGTGACTATAACGACACAAGCATAGATAGGTCAATAAGAGATAACTCCTATTGACCTATTATGATTGTGTCGTTATAGTACTACGAATCAAGCTTCACCGGACTTGTACAAGGTAATAAGGTCTTTTTGGGTATTTAGTGGCGGCAGACGAGCGATTGGTATTTAGTTAGAACCCTTAATAAGCCCTTTTCACGCCTTTAAAAACAAAGAGAAACAAGATTTTGTAAGTTTAGTTTAAGAGTTGACAAATTTTGATTTTGAACTTTATTGACACATCTCGCTCGCTCAATCGCACAAACAAAAGTTCGCACTAAATAGATAGACATAGACTTGAACCTTTTATTTTTGAATACCTAATTAGAGTATAAATAGAAGTAGAAGAGTATAAATAAAAAAGTGGGTAGTTTGACGCTGCAATATCAACATTAGCTCGCGATATAATAATGTCGAGAAAATATTAAAAAGCATATTTTTTGATATTAATCTGCATTAATCGTGGAGCTTTCATAAATTTTCATACTGTGTATATGTAATATTCAGTAAATTCTGACTAGGAACGTGAATAAATCTCAGCTTTAATAGTGACTAGTGATCGTTGCAACAAAATCAAAGATGGCGAACAAACTGTGTGCTGTTTGCAACGCAAGATCTGTGAATAAAACCACCGGTCGATCTTGCGATACACCCGGCTGCAAGAAAAATTATCATTTTAAGTGTTTGGGTCTAAGTGATGTGCTGATACAGAATCTAAAGAAAGCTAATATAGCCTGGTCCTGTCCTACTTGCACCGTTAACGAATCGGTTATGAATGTGAGTACTGACTCTTCGAGGATCCAGTCCCCAGCTAGGAAATCATCGATATCTCCTATCAAGCCAACAAAAAATGAAAGTGTTGCATCAATGCAAGCATCGGTTCAAACCCTGATTAAAAACAATGCAGAAATACTACGCCGGCTTATGGAGATAGAAAAAAATACAGCGGATGTCACTAAGCTCCATACGAGCGTCGAGGAGTTACGGAAGGAATGCTTACGGCTGCAGAAAGATTGTGAACAGGAAAAGCGTAAAATTATAGAAATTGAAGAGCGATTGGGCCACATGGAAGATCAAAGCAGAGAATGTTCGGTAGAAATACAAGGTATTCCGATCACCAATAACGAGGATTTATGCCAGCATATACAAACAATAGGTCGGCAGGTAGGTCTGCCGCTTACGGCTGACGATATTTCATATTGCTATAGAGTAAAGATTATAAATGCAACTAATGAACAGCCTCAACATTATCAAAGAATCATTGCCCGTTTTGTTCATAAACATAAACGTGATCGCTTCCTGAAACAGTCTAGAATCAAGAAGGAAGGTAAAGCGGCGCTGACCACGGAAGTCCTAAATTTGCCAGGTACGGCGACCCCCATTTACGTTAATGAGCATTTATCAGGTGCTAAAAGAAGCACACTATCAAAAGCAAAAGAACATTTCAAAAAGAAACTTAAATTTTCGTTCGTTTGGGTTCAGGACGGAAAAATTTTGATTAGGAAAGATGAACATTCTTCTATATTTAGCATAAGAAATAACGAAGATTTTTTAAAACTTGTGTCAAAATTCGAGAAATTGAATTAGACTATATTAACACTTTGTATTCAAATATTACCTTCACAATTAATTTGTTATTGTTTTTAAATCAATACCAGTTTATTTTTCCAAAAATAACATGCTACAGATATAGTCATAGTTATGAATCATGTCTATTTATTATTTATTTTATAGTTTTATTTGCTTATTTGTTTAGTGGACTTAATATTCTTTTAATTTTAACGCATTTGGTGACACGCATTACACATAGCCTTCATATGTATCTGCCGCCGCCGGCAGGTTATTTTCTGATCTCTTTTTATAGCTTCATTTATGAGTAAAATACCTAAGTTGAAACTTGGCTTATATAATATTCGTAGCTTTGGGACAGAATTCGATAATCTTTATTCTACAATACGCAGAGAAAACATGGATATAATTGCTTTAAACGAAACATGGTTAAATAGTAGTAGCATCACATGCGAGTACAAAATACCGGGATATAAACTAATTCATGAAGCGCGGGAGGGCAGACGCGGCGGGGGAGTGGGGTTCTATGTGCGTGAGCGCCTGGCCGTGCGAGTGCTGTCTGCGCCCCCCGGCCCCGCGTCTTCCCCACCGATTGAAAATCTATGGATCCACGTCTCGGTACATAAACACTCATATATAATTGGCACAGCGTACCGCCCGTCATATGTGTCCGTAATTGATTCTATCGATTTTTTATCGGAGAAACTAGCAGAGTATGTGCCAGTGGTGGACTACGTATTCGTGTTGAGTGATTTTAACGTGGATATGACCAACAACAATCCAGGTAAGCTATCTATACTTTGTGAGCAGTTTGATTTGCGCCAAATTGTAAATAAACCAACGCGTATAACACGTACCACTAAAACAATACTCGATATTATTCTTACGAACGCTTATGGGTATTGCAGGCGGCTAGACGTGCGCCACAATCTGGATATTAGTGATCATGGTTTGGTTATATCCACGTTTGACATACCCATCGTAAGGCCCAAGCCACAGCTTAGAACATTTCGCAGACTACATTCCATTAATTCTGAGGTATTTGATAGAGCCTTGGATGTGTTGCCTTGGGAGAGTATTATTTACATAAATGATATAGATACAAAAATACATTGGTTCGAATGTATGCTATTACAGCTTTGGGATATGAGTGCACCGTTGATAACGCGGCGCGTCCAAGCTGCGACGACTCGGCCATGGCTCACAAGCACCGTGCGTGCCGCCATGGAGCTGCGCGAGCGCGCCGGGGTCCGCGCGGCCGCTGCGCCGCCCGGCTCCGCGCCGCATTGCTATTACAAGCAGTTGCGCAATCAGGTCACAGCCATGGTACGTAAAGAAAAACAAATATCCTTCAGTCGATACATCAACTCGCAAATACACGATCCGAAGGGAATGTGGAGGGGTGTGAAAAGGTGTATTCCTACTAAAGAAAATTATTCTAGTATACCTGAACATATAAATATACCTAGTAAGATCAATGAAAACTTTTTAACCCTACCAAGCACATCTTCGGTGCCTCCTTACTTGTTTACATTTTACACAACACAGTTATTCAAGGATTCTGTAGAAGCATTTTCATTTAAACTTGTTGATCAAAATCAGATTCTAAAAATTCTAAAGCAAATTAAATCAAAGGCTGAAGGGATTGATAATATTTCTATTGATATGATTAATCGCACCATTCCGCATACTCTTCCTGTATTGATAAATATAATAAATAGCTGTTTACTGTCTGGATATTTTCCTAAAAGATGGAAAACAGCTATTGTAACGCCAATTCCTAAAAAAGACCAAGTTAATGACTATAAGGACCTTCGTCCTATAAGTATTCTCCCTCCAGGATCTAAAGTTATAGAAAAAATTATGGATAAGCAATTGAGCAAATATTTGAACAATATTGGGGTGATTCCTGAGAGTCAATCAGGTTTTCGTGCTGGGCGTAGTACAGTCACCACGCTCACGCATATTACTGACAACATCATAGACGCCACTGATAAAGGATTACTATCTTTTCTAGTACTATTAGATTTTTCCCGTGCGTTCGACTGCATAGATACTGAATTGTTGTTGGCAAAATTAAAATATTATGGACTTGATCACACTGCCATAAAACTTATGCGAAGTTATCTGGAAGATCGATGGCAAATAGTGAAGTGCGTGAACACCAATGGGGTTACGGAGTATTCTGAGCCAGAAGCGTTATGCTTAGTTCACACGCACGCGTTCAACTCCACATTCAACGTGTACATTCACATTCACGATCGTGTAAACGGTACGCCCGAGCCCGTGAACGCGCCTGTGAACGTGAATGTCGCACGCACGCGTTCAACTCCACATTCAACGTGCACATTCACATTCACGAGCGGCGAGCGTGTAAACGGTACGCCCGAGCCCGTGAACGCGCCTGTGAAAGTGAATGTCGCGAACCGGGCAAGTGTCGGTTTTTTGGCAAAGTTCAAAGGATGAATGTGCGGGCGCCCGGTGACTGTTTACACGCACGCGGGCAGTCAGTCTACCCCGCGCTTTCGCAACGAGTGGATCTTCATTCAACGTTGCTAAGAAAGTCGCTACGATCTTTTTTTCTTTGCAGTATTTTTCTTTTTCTCCGTCGTTCATAATTTTATTTCTTTTTCCAATAAAAATAAGTAAGGCCAAAGGATATGGCAGCAACAACATCGAGATCCTCGCTGCTCGCCATTCTGGCACTGACTGACACGACGGCGTGCGTGTGAACAGCTTGAATGACCGCCGGCCCGGGACGGGCTGCATGCCGCGCAGCCCGCCAGGCAGCCCGCCGGGCTGCACGGCGCGCGTGACGGCGTGCGTGTGAACAGCTTGAATGTCCGCCGGCCCGGGACGGGCTGCATGCCGCGCAGCCCGCCAGGCAGCCCGCCAGGCAGCCCGCCGGGCTGCACGGCACGCGTGTGAACTTAGCATTAAGGCGTGGGTGTCCACAGGGCGCGTGCATCTCGCCGCTGCTGTACTCCGTGTACACGGCGGACCTGCCGCGGTGCGTGCGTCACGCTCACATTCAAATGTTCGCTGATGACACCCAGCTCCTGTTCTCCTTCTCTCCGGATCAGCTTTCCAAATCGGTAAGCTGCCTGAATGAAGATCTTAATAGAGTATGGAATTGGGCGGAAAGTAATGCATTATGTTTGAATCCAGATAAAACTGTAGTAATGCTATTTGGTCCAACAAAAATAAAAAAAGAAGTCTTGGCGTGTCAACCTATCTTAGAGTTGAATGGAGTTAAACTGAAAATAGTGGATCATGCTCGTAACCTGGGGTTGTATATGGATTCTGCTCTTACGTTTGATAAACATGTGAACATGAAAATTAGGAGCGCTATGTACAAACTTAGGACCTTATATAAGGCAGGTGATTATTTGAACGAAAAAGTGCGTCACACATTAACAGAGTCGCTTATCTTATCCCAGTTTAACTATTGTGACACCGTGTACGGCCCATGTATAAGCGAAAGGCTAAGCAGCCGTATTCAACGAGTGCAAAACGCATGTGTGCGTTTCTCAGAAAGGTTGGGTAAGCGTAACCGAATTACTCCTGTGCTCAACAGATTGGGAAGTCTCGACATGGCGGCGCGACGTCGCCTGCACCTCGCCTGCTGCACGCACCGCCTGGTGCACGCGCGCACCCCGCCCTCCCTCGCGGATAAGCTCCGGCTAGCTATGCCGGCCGCGCGCCAGCGTCGCGTCAATGCGTTTCGGTTGGATTTACCGGCTGTTCGCAGGAATAATGCGTTCAGGGGTTCGTTTCGATTTGCAGCCAGTAAATGCTGGAACGATATACCCCCTCCATTGAGAGGAACTAGGTCTTACACAGGGTTCAAAACAAAATTTAAAAAATATTTACTTAATATTCAAAAGCAATTTGAAAACATTGTTTGTCCCAATAAAAGTAAAATTCGATACATTACGCTATTTAAAGGTGTTGTGTGATGTGTGTCACCGGAGGCATAATGATAAATAATTGTAATAATGTATTCTTTCTTTTATTTTACTAAGGATACCATGCATTATAATTCACTGTTAGTTTGTATTATGTGATATAGGTGTCGATTCGATGTTGGCCAATGCACTAATCTTAACTAAAATTTAGTTAAGATGTGTCAGAATGACATATTTAGCTATTCGGAACGCACGACTTAACTTAATTTTGTATGGAATCTGACAGGACTAAAAATAAGTTGAACTAACGCCATTTAGCTATTCGGGAACGACCATTCATCTGTCATTTTTAGTTCGTTATCTGTCATTTTTAGGTGTTTTGAACTTAAAATGGTCTTAATTTAGTTCAGTATTTTTAGGTGTAGACTTATTATATTTTGTAAGTTTTGAGGTTAACAAACTAGGAAATCAGGTAAAAATT
Organism: Teleiodes luculella; assembly: GCA_948473455.1. Taxonomy (NCBI): domain Eukaryota; kingdom Metazoa; phylum Arthropoda; class Insecta; order Lepidoptera; family Gelechiidae; genus Teleiodes; species Teleiodes luculella. The sequence continues at coordinate 12,350,592 of OX419591.1, read as the reverse complement.
AAATAGTGATGAGTTTCTGCAACCAATCTACTTTCGTTAATCCTGGATATTTACTGAATCACTCATCCTCAGTCAGGTCAGCAGGGTCGGTCGAGTCTTTCAGCTAAAAACTCCATCAATCGTACAAGCAAGAGCATGCTAAGTAGATTAGGTACTTTGGATTTTGCACCTTTCTTATGTCCATCGAATAAGGAACAGAATCGCAATCGCGTTGGCCCAGCTTAACCTTCACAGAAGCCAGCACATGCAGTACGACACTTGCAGAAGCCAGCACATGCGGTTGGACACTTGTACTACGAAATTCACCCCTACCGCTACCGAATACAGGCGCTCTCAAGGTTATAATGTTCAGCCGCATGTGCTGCTTACTGTACAACAAATCGACCATAAGTTCTCTTTTGCAATTTCGTTTTTGTTTTACGCAGAATAAATATAAATTTCTAATTTCCGAAACTAAAACGGAACGTAACACATACTAAGTTGCGTTTCGTTGTGCGTGCGTTCGATTCACGAACGTTCACTTTATTGCGGATTAAGGTTGCATGACTTTATACCTTTGCCTTTCTGTTGAAAAAAAAATATTGCAGGAGCGTGCACAGAGCGAGATAATGTGTATCCGAACGTTAATCGTGTCAAGATTTGTTAAGTCCTGTCAAAAATGAACTAAAATTTAGTTAAGATAAGGCGGGTGCAATACCGAATTAGCCCCATTGTATGTAATAACTAAAGTATTACGGACTTAAGTTCATAATATAAAAATGTTAAAATAGTTAAATTGTTAACTTAAGTCTAAAACCTATAGCTACACTACCCATCATTATCATGACCAAGGATAGGCTTAAAATCAGCAAATTGCTGTGCCTATACCTTTTGTTTATATAAACAATAAATTTGATTTTCATTTCATTTCATTTCATTTCAAAATTTATTCTCTAAGATTTGAATAATTCTTATAGCTGCTAAATACCTAAGGGCCAGAAAACAGCTTTAACTATTCAAAGATGCCTATCTCTAAATTCAATGGTTTTAAGAAGCCAGCGCAGCGGTCAAGTAATTGAACTATGGATTGATTAAAGTAGGAAAAAAAGATCCTACGAGCTAAAATAAAGTAATGTAATGAATAACACATTGTAGGTACAGTTTAGTACTATTATTTTCTTCTGTGACATAGGTCGACCCACGAAGTATTTGACTAAAGCTACTATGGTACTTGACTCCATCAGAATTACTTAAAATTATATGTATTGTAAGGCTGCATCCCCATCTCTACGGCGCGGCGACGACGACGGCGGCGCCACCGTGTAACGTCACGGGGCGTCACGGCGGCGCCGCGCCGCGCCGTAGAGATGGGGATGCGATGGTTACTGTAATTAATGTAGTATTCGGCAAACAAAAAAATCTTCTATTTCATATGTTATTATTCTATAAATTCAATTAAAAAATTGCTCTTGTTTTTTAAAAATTAGGTATATTGCTGAAAACGCTGTCGGCCATAATAATGACGTCAGGGTATTTGTCTGCCAACAAGTGGCGCACGGCGTACAATATTATAAACAAACACAGCTGTCAGCAGAAACTTACTCGTAGGGTTGATTGCTTTGGCAGGCAACCATCCTTGTTAACACTATTGTTATGATGACACAGACACAGATTTTCGTTGTTTTAGCAAAATGGCATATTTTATTTGTGTAATTTACAGACCAAAATGGCGGAGAACGTTTGTGGCACGCAATAATAAAGTGTTTTTCAAATTTAGTTTTCCTGCTTTATAGGTTGAATTGAATATTGATATTGGACTTTATCAGTCGTTTATTATTTAAGCCCAAAGTTTAAGCCCCAATAAAAGAAGTGTCAACTAGTTTATTATTTACTTACAGGTTTCTACCAAACGGAAGCTACTTGAATGCGAGGGAGCTGGGCGTGGAGAAATTAGCAAGCACTATGTACGAACTGATGAATGATTTTGAGAAATACGCAGATTACTTCAAATGGACCAACCACTACCGGTATTACCGCAGGAATGACCCAAAGTTAAAAACAAACGATTACTGTAATATGTGCGCGTTGCTTAACGATGAGACAAAGGTTAATGAAGTAACAACGTATAAAGACTTTGTGAAATGGTGGAACAATGGCTCTTAATTCTAAGCTGCTGTGTGCGAAGCCCTTTATACTAACAAGTCCGGTGAAGCTTGACTGGTCGTACTTTTTCGACACAAGCATAATAGGTCAATTAAAAAAAAAAAACGTCGCCTCGCGTCAGAGATCGGAAAGTTGGGAGCGATATTATTAAAACTTGAATTTCCGGTATTTCGTTTCGTTTTTCGGTAACCGGAAATCGTCTTTTATATAATTATGTACCTATAATATTTTTTATCTTAACATTATTCTAAACGAAAATAATAAATTATCGGTGCCTAGAACAAAATAGGTTTGAAAACGGCCCCTCCCTTCCGACCACTGATAATAATTATGTAACTTATAAATACAAGAAAAAGTTTTCGATAAAGAGGACTATTTTCTCCGCCTGCATTTTATAATAATTTTACTTGCTTGCTCTCAATACTATTATAATAGGAAAAAACTACGAGCAACGTAATAATGCTTGTTTCTTGAGGAAACTAAATGTACCCTCTTTTCATTGTTGTATCAAATCTACTATTTGGTATTTTGTGATCAAACTTCGAAATTTAGTCCTTAAGCAAAGAAATAACGTTTTCCACGTTTTTTCTCTAAGAAGATCTGGTCTTCTATCTGTGGAACGAGTTTTTCTCTTAAAAGTGTAACAACCCTACATGATGTATTATTTAGACCTCAAAACAAAACATGGCTTACTTATACAAACTCTGAAAATAAATCTATATAATACTGTAGAGGTCAAAAATCTGTACTTTAAAAAACCGAGTCAGGCAGATGTAAGAAAGAAGTGATATTATCCAGATGCTTTTCAATTTTTTTGTTCCTCTGATTGTCTGTTTGTACGGCCTAATCTCCGAAACCTGTTGGAACAATTTAAATGAAATTTTGCATGGTGGTACTTTATACCCTTGGTAAACATCTTAGATACTTTTAATCCCGGAAAATTTAAAAGTTCATTTATTTTTATTTATTTATTTAATATTTATTGTACACATGAAAATACAAAAATACAGGCACAAAGAAGAAGAGGACACAACAGGTACTGCTTATTTCCTAGGAAATGTCCTACAGCAGACCTAGGAAGGAAGAGAGAAGTAAACAGAAAAGCGGAACAGACGTGCACAATAAACTTACAGACTAAAATAACAAATATATAAACATGAAAAATATTCTATGAATAACAATTTGAATAAACATATAAATAAAATATGTACGTATAACATACTAAATAAATGTTGTATAATAAATACATACACCTATACCATAACATATATAATCTAAATATAATACATACTAATACCTAACCTAACACGGATTATTTGCACAGAGAAAGGTAGTGTTCTTTCAATCGTTTTTTAAACAGGCTTAATGAAGGGCTGTCACGAATAGTATGTGGAAGCGAGTTCCACAGTCTGATGGCTTGAACGGTAAAGGAGTGGGAGTAACATTTGGAATGGTGTATAGGGAAAGAAAGAAGAGTGCGGATCGTAGACCGGCATGGCTGGTCTTGAGGACGGATAAAGGAAAAACGATTAATTAAGTTCCCGTGGGATAGTTAAAAATCTATAGAATTTCATACGGCTCAGCACATTTTACGGGCTAATCTCAAACACCATTCAGTCGCTTTGAATAAAATTTTACCTTATACCCCCGGTCAACATCTTAGATAATTTTACCGCGGGAAAATATCTTATTCTTACCGGAAACTGCACGGAAGAGGTGAAAAACAACACGGGCGTAACCGCGGGCGGACACCTAGTTAATAATAAATAGTGGCACTCGTCTTAAAAGGTTCAATTTTGAGATGATGAGCAGAAATAATATTTTTTTTAATTAATTTATTTCGGAGATTAGCCCGTACAAACAGACAAACAGAGAAACAAAAAGATTTAAAAAGTCTGGATGTGTTCTATATCACTTCTTACACCCCTCTGACTAGGTTTTAAGGATTTTTATTTCTATGTACAGATTAATTTGTATTTAAATAGACTAGACTGATAGACGTTTTGGCCGAAGTTACCACTTCAGTACTAAACACGGCCAAATAGGTTGAATCTCTTTGTATAATTTATTTCCGAAACTATGGAAAGTATGTAGTAGGTATAGTTATATTTAAATCCTATTTCAAGAGAAAAATACTTTTCAATTTATGGCCCCATAAATTGAAATGTATTTTTCTTATCAATGTTTCGAATAAAAACGATAACGTGTATGATTCAAGTTACAATTTCCTTTTCCTGAACTGTTATCGTGTCACATAATATTTTTTTCCTTCCTTGACTGTAAAAATAAGTTTAAAGTTAAGTTAATTTAAGTAGCAGAAATGAAATTAAATGAAATCTTTATTCGTTCAAACATGGTACAGACACCGGCACATGTGGTTGGACATTCGCACTACGAAATTCACCCCTACCGCTACGGAATACGGGCGCTCTTAAGGTCAAAATGTCCAGCCGCATGTGCTGGCTACTGTATTTATAAAGATGGTAACATTATTATATTGCGCGTTTTAACATATTTCGCCTGACTGAAGCATACGTATGTTGATCAATAATTTAATTAGTACCTACATTATTATGTTTATGTAATTCTATCTAAGTTACATCATGCATACATAATAGTTTCGTTTAATTTAATAGAACTATCAATCTAATTAGAATGCACAAATCTGTGCATGCAAATTTATAAAAATACTAGCTTCCCGCAGCGACTCCGCTCGCATTAATTATTTTTTTCCCGTGGGAATGAGGAATCTTTCCGCGGTAAATCGTAGCCTATGTTTTTTCCCAAGGAAATTATCTGTGGCATCCATCAAGCTCTGGTACGAGCAGGTGGCAGGGCAAGCAAGGCATGACACTAGGTGGGCCATAGACTGCACCGTCGTCGTCGTCCCACACACATACTTTAAATTTGGGTTCTCCGAAAATCCCCACCGAAGTTGACCGCACACCCTTCAGGTAACAACGCCCGTACCCGCCGGCGGGGGCGCGGCCATAGCCAAAATCAAAATTGATAATCAGAGACGGAGCTCGTCAGGCGTCGTATCCTTCACGATGTTTTTCTATATCAACGCGCTAGGCCGTGGTCCGAGGCTCCCTTGAGCCGCTCCTAGACGCGGTGGTATAGACTTTTTTAGGGGTAGAGTCTTCCGCTCCCCCGCAAGCCCGGTGAAGCTTGATGAATTGAAGCGTGAAGCGTCGTACTTTTTCGATTCAAGCATAGGTCATTTCAAAAAAAATTAATTACAAGTTGACTGCGCCCCCGCCGGCGTGCACGGGCATTGTTGTCTGTCTCGCAGCATATTAAGCTGAACCATTTCCTATTGCCTTATATAATATATACCTGGCATAATTTATTGTAAGATTTAAGTAATCTTTTTCCGTCTGTTTTGATGGCCCAGTAGCCTAGTTGCACGTCAGCCTTCGAAGCACAGGGTTTGAATCCCGTCCAGGCCAAACATATGTGTCATGAGCACTCGCATTGTCTGGATGTTGAATATCAGCTGTCTGACTGCCTAGTTAAGGGTATGATAGAGTGATAAAATATGTGGAGACATGTGTCTCCACATATTTTATTTTTTTAACATGAATGACGTGTGATTAGGAAAAACTAAAGTATTTAAAACATCCTTGGGAAAAATATCTTTCGTTCTTTTTTTATATTATTCTTCTTCTTATCGAGTGGGTTTCGAGGTTAACCTACCTCATAAACCCTGGTGTCGGAATTGTTGAGCCGCCTAGTAATGTACTCGCGTAAAGTCACGTATGCATACCGTAGTATTTGTTAGCCCCTTTTCCGACTAAGTCGGTAAAAAAGTGATGTAAACCTCATTCCATTCTTTGAAACCAGGTTCTGTGGCTCTGGTTGATAAGAAACTAACAAATCTAAATCTTTATGTGATTGTCTTTGTATTTAATAGGTCTTACTACATAAAAGGTGGACAGGCGTTAACCACCTGTCTGAATTTTTTTTTGTATTTTATTTAAAAGTTTAATGTACTACGAATTAAAAAAAGAGATTTTTATGTTCAAAGTTAATCAATCATTTCTTGAATTTTATAAAAAAATGTTATAATAATAATAATTTATAAGTTATTACAAAAACTTAAACGATGTTAAGCCCTAGATTATTACAATTTAGAATGGTAATTTTTCAGTAAGTATGTTTAAATATTTGTAATATTTTTTTACAGTATCTCATGATGATTGATAAACGACTACCTCATTTAATAACCGGGATCCACAGGCCTAACATTACATGTGTAAATGACTGTGATAATAAATAAATAAAAATGTCATTCTATCTAGGAGTTATATGAAGCTACAACATTTACAAAACATGTCTTTGGAATATATAAATTCATTCCAGGTTCAAATTTAAAACTAACTGGCTACGTAATATATTTTAAATTTTATACCTACATAATACAGCTATAAAGAAGTTAATAAGCTTTTATTCCGCATTGAATCATTATGTTTCTAAAATAATAGAAAAAAAATTACATATTGTAATAAACATTGTGAAAAAGAATAAAACTTAAATGTCAAAACATGGTTTAAAAAGAGTTTTAAAAAACAAAATATCATCCAACTTTGATAACTCATTCTTCTCTCAAAAATTATGATCAAATAGAGAAGATCTTCATCGTGATAAAACCTGCACACACTTGCGAAGAAATTCAAAGGTTGTGTGTGAAGTTTACCAACCCGCACACACAAGCGAGTTCGACCAAGGCCAAAAAAATCATGCTTTAACCCAAATAAAATACCTCATAACCAGTCAGCCCAGTTCTTTAACGATTCAATAATAACTCTTTGTTAAACGCGTTATTGACATTCTCTCAAGGTAACAGTTGATAAGCCTGCATGTTGATAGGTAACTATCAACCATTGAGGTATTACGTACTTAATTAGAAAAGACCACCCAGACCACTTAGCACTTAAGTGGCAATAGGCTGGGCACATTGCACGTAGAACCGACCGACGGCCGTTGGGGCAGAAAGGTTCTTGAATGGCGGCCGCGCGCTGGATAACGTAGTGTGGGCGCTGGATAACGACGACCTGGTGAGGGTCGCGGGAAGCCGCTGGATGCGGGCAGCGCAGGACCGATCATTGTGGAGATCCTTGAGGGAGGCCTATGCTCAGCAGTGGACGTCTTTCGGCTTAGATGATGATTACTAGAAAAGACACCTCGAAGACATTCTATGCGCCAACATGGCGGCAGCGAGAGGGGGGCGGAAACCACGGCGAGAAGAAAAACAAAAGACAAACGCCATAGAAGTTTGAGATCGCGACCTCCAATTCATGAGTGCGATTCGCCAGTGTAGTTTCATGTACGCTAATAGGTCAATGCTATTAACGGGAACGTAGGGTAAATATTAATAGAAAGAGCACGTACATTTTGTGGCAGTAATTACATGCTATTATTGTAAGTAAAGTGTTGTCGGCATATAAAATTGTACATGACTTGAAGTATTTAAATAGGAAAGTGCTTATTAAGTAACACTTTCGTAATAAATAATGTAACATGGTAAGTTAACACGTTGCGCTAATGTAATCAAACTCACACAATGGTTACAAAAAGACCACTCCCGCCATTCTCGAAGATTGCCAGACCCTTCTAGCTATTGTTGTTGTCGCAGATTTAGTACTGCCTCATACTGTTTGTGCTGGCCTGTAAAGGTGAAAGTCCAATACAGACTAATACTGGTTTCTATGCATCTGTATCAACGACGACGGCCCCGTAGACTAGTTGGTAGTACGCCTGCCTACAAAGCACAGGGTCGCGGGTTCAAATCCCGCCCAGGGCAAACATTCGCGTGTTGAGCACTTGTGTTTGCCTTGTGTCTGGATATTGTATATTTATATAAATAAATAAATAAAAATTAAATAAATAAATGTGTGGGACATCTCACACACGGCCATCTGACCCCAAACCAGGCAAAGCCTGTGCCTGTGTATATATGTATGTATATCGGCTGTCTGACACCCATCTACAGTGCAGAGCAGAGCCGAGCCAAGTTTGGGGTCAGATGGCCGTGTGTGAGGTGTCCGCCGGTGTCTTACGCCGCCAGGTATTAGGATTGGATAATACTAAATAACAAAACAGCACAAGAACTTCAAAAAGGTACGTATGTTTTATTAATTGGTAGCCTCTGGGTTTCATTTTAAAAAGGAAAAAAAAGTTCTCTGATTTTTATTTATACGTTTGTAATAAAATAATGACAAATTATAATTTGTAAACATGGAAATAGATTGACAAAGTTGTCGTAATTTAATAATTAATGCCACAGTAATTAAAGTCGTTATGTTAGAAAAAAATATAGGGCTGTTCTTTGTTGTTCAGCTTATACCTTGTGACAGCACCTATAAGAAGTACAGTGTTCTTTTTGTGTTATTTTTTTCTCAAAGACTTACAATCACACAGGTCCTACAGGTTTTAAAGATGCATACTAACAGTCGTATAAGGGTTCGAATAAAAGGATGGGCCCTCTTGCATATTGTATTTTAAAGACAGCCAAAACAACCTTCTCAACCAGTATAAACAGATCTACCTTTGTAAGTATTATGTCCAGGTTCGTATGCCACGTTACATCGGAAAATCTATCGAGGCCCCATCCAAAAAATGTATTTTATTTACAAGATTACAATCGTCACATTTGTATTACGAAAGTGAAAGTTTTATTAGAGTGTTAATGTTTGTCCTAAACACCTCGATTTAGATAAAATTTGGCATACTTAAAGAGTTTGTGCTCTGAATTGTTATATAGGCTTTTTACCACGGGAAAATACCTAATCTCCACGGGAATGGTAGAAAGCTAGTAAGTTTTAAATGTAATACAAAATTCTTATGGCTCGAAGCCAACGTCGTGTGAGTGTGCCACGTCACGGGTAGCAAACATGGGAAATGGCTCCATCTGTCTTTGCTTCCTATACAGCAAAGTGGAATTAATACTATTTATGGGATTATTTCGAGGATACAACCTTTCTTTAGTTTTTACATAGAGTAAGAAATAAATTGTATTTGGTACTAAGTCCATGTTTGTTAGTATAGAGACGTAAATACATGCAAATCTTAAAGAAAGAAATTTTGTCAACAAACTGAGGTGCGGGAGGGTGTCTTGGGTTGTGAATTGGTCGAAACTAAAAAAACTAAAATATATTATCAGTATGAAATCACATAATATGTGTTGACAGGATCAGGGTCACCGTATATTACGACTCTATTGTTTTTTATCACTTGTTTAAGAGCTTCGATCGTTTATCATACATCTATGTTTAAGAGCGTCAGTAATAAAGTGGCCGTTTTCCGCAATTGTTCCATCTTAAACTACTAGCGAGATATCATACTTCATACTATCATACTAATATTATAAAGAGGAAAGATTTGTAATTTTGTGTGTGTGTGTGTGTGTGTGTGTGTGTTTGTAATTAATAAACTCAACCGACATCAAAAATTCTTTCACCTTTAGAAAGCTACATTCACCCTGAGTAACATAGGCTACCTTTTACAGCGGGAAAATGTCTCAGTCCCACGGGAAAAATTGTTACGCGGGCGGAGCCGCGGCGGAAAGATAATAATAAATAAAGTTAATGGCTTCTATATATCCTACAGAACACCGTCTAGTTCCTCGCCGTTTTAGATTTTTGAAATATTGATTATTTTTTGAGTTATTATTTTTTAAAGGGTGGGGGCCTCACTTAGCTCCTGTAGGCCCCTTAAAGGGCTTCACACACAGCAGCTATAATGAACATCTTTACATTATAGCACGATACATCTCATTACATCTTTCCATAGAAATCGCCTGGAGACAACACACAGCAGCTATACTCGTAATGTAACGAAGAATGTAACGTACATTAATATACATTATAGCTGCTGTGTGTGAAGCCCTTAACCACAGAATACAGATACTCCTTAACAATCGACCCTGCATAGACATTACGCCATCTAGCGGCTCTTTATCAAACTAAATTTACATTGTAACAGATAAATATTTAAAAAAAGCGGCCAAGTGCGAGTCGGAATCGCCCATGAAGGGTTCCATAGCAGCCAGTAACATAATATAAAAGTTTTAATTGTAGTTCGTTATGACTTTGATCGATGTTTTAATAATAGTGAAAGGTAAATTGTGGTTTACGATTTATGACGTATTAAAAAAAACTACTTACTAGATCTCGTTCAAACCAATTTTCGTTGGAAGTTTTCATGGTAATGCACATCATATATATTTTTTAGATTTATCATTCTCTTATTTTAGAAGTTAGAGGGGGGGGGACACACATTTTTCCACTTTGGAAGCGTCTCTCGCGCAAACTATTCAGTTTAGAAAAAAATGTTATTAGGAACCTAAATATCATTTTTGAAGACCTATCCATAGATACCCCACACGTATGGGTTTAATGAAAAATTTTTTTTTTGTTTTAGTTCTATGTATGGGGACCCCCTAAAATAATTGCTTTTTTTCTATTTTTGTAAGAAAATCTTAATGCGGTTCACAGAATACATCTACTTACCAAGTTTAAAGAGTATAGGTATTATAGTTTCGGAATAAAGTGGCTGTGACATACGGACGGACGGACGGACGGACAGACAGACAGACAGACAGACAGACATGACGAATCTATAAGGGTTCCGTTTTTTGCCATTTGGCTACGGAACCCTAAAAAATAGCTAGACGAGATTGTGGTATAACGGTTAGAACCATTGCTTCCTGGCCGATAGACGCTTCCTGGTTGGATTCCGCTCTCGCAATAATTTGATAAATTTTTATTTAATATTTGTAGCTGTACGTTAAACGTATTCGAGTTTGTATAGTGAAGGAAAATATCGAAAGTATCTGTACGCACATCTGTGTAAAAATTCAAAAAAGTTGTGTGTGACTAAATGTAAAATAGGCAGAGCAGGCCCTAAATACACATGGTGGACCGCTAATATTTGGTCCGACAATCATATAACATATTTGGATAACATCAGCTCAATGGTGATGAAGAGCGTCAGTGGCTAAGTGGCTAGGGCCGTTTACTTCCATTCGGAAGTTTGCGCGTTCAAGCATCGGGGCTGTTCGGCACGCACCAATGAATTTTCGATTTTCGACGAGAAAATGCAATTTTTTCAGTGACGTAGGTATATAAGACCGTCATTGTCCGCTTTCAACTCGGAATAACGAATCACTCAAAGAGAAATAGTATATTTCATTACAAGTGCGGAAAGGCTGTCATTGCAAAGAGTTCCGACAAATGTCCACCCGAGCCGAGGCGCAGCCGAAGGCGAGGGTAGACAGTCGGAACGAGTTGCAATGACGGTTCCGCACGTGTACTGAACGACTATTTTTAATACAGTTGCGAAAAAATGAAGCAATTTAATAAAATATAAAATAATTAAAACGAAATAATCTCAACTAATTTTTTTCTTCACCCATTCTGGTATGCAAAGAGAACTATACTATACAGCCAAGTCTTCAGTAGAATGTCTAAATTGATATGAAATGAAAATGAAGTTTAATGTGATGAAATGATGTTACCTAACAACCTAACTCATTTAATAAAATCATTAAATCTGATATTGAAACAAATTAGTAGCTCCTTTTTAGAAATATACGTAATTGCATGAATCATAAAAACTAATATGAATTTTTTTAGTAAAAACTTAATGCTTGGTTTTTTTTTAATAGGCATTATTTTGACAGTTGGGAAAGAAAACGCACACGTGCGGGAAAGGTAAAGAAAAAGCACGCGTGTGTAATAGCCCACTTCCCGAACGCTATACGACCCTGCAATACGCCACTTTTTGAGCAACTGTATTAAAAAATAACTATTATGCTTAGTACGGGAATTACTACCTCAAAAGTGAAGCGCGCAGATTTTCCTGGCTCTTTGGATTTCAACGTAAAATGACCTGTAATATCTATGCAATACAAATAGTATGTACAATATCCAGCACATGCGGCTGGATTTGTTGGCCTTGAGAGCGTTCGTATTCCGTAGCGGTAGGGGTGAATTTCGTAGTGCGAATGTCCAACAGCATATGTGCTGGCTATGGCTACTGTACGTCAAGTTATGAAACCCTGTTCAGAAATATTTTCAAAAGAGGGTAAATGTCCATTCTGTTTGCGTTTAATTACTCAGCCTGTTTGCACTGTCCGCATCATGGCTGTGCATAATTGAAACCCAAGTTTTCCATTTATGAACATTTTCGAAATGTCATACCGCAGGCATGCGGCACAAAAAAACTGCTTTTGGTATTAGGAATATTAGAGACAAAAAAGGAAATATTGTATTAAAATATTACATTTTTGTCATTCATAATAATAATTAATTATAGTTACTTTATTTATAAGTAATGGACTATGCAAAAAATCGACTCCATTTCAACCATGAAGGAAAAAAAAATTCCACGCCCATTTGGGCGCGTAAAATTTTTTCTTCCTTCATGATTTCAACAGACTTCAAACGTGTCTCTGTAAATACATCTTGACTGCCTGAATTTTTTTACGATGACAACATATACCGCAGAAATGTGACTTCCATGTAAAGAATGTTATTAAAAAGATATATTTCTCTTTCTTCTATACTGTTTTCATAAAAAAACCCTGTTGATTTTTTAGTCAAAAATTGTTAAGAATCATTTAATGGCACGTAAAAACAAATAATAAAACAAAGCCACGTTTGTTGGGTGGAGACAGTGCCCTACAATATTTAGCATGATCCTTTATTGTGCACAGTAAATCCGCTTTTCTGTAGGTGAATGAAAACGACACATAGAAATTTGATTTGAACACAGACTGAGATATTATCGTAAAGCTCATAATAAAATGTAGACGGCAGATATAACAAGGCATTAGAATAGAATATAATGCAAGAGTACCATATTTTTCTCCTACATCAGACTTTTGATAGCAAACAAACGCGCGCGGCGCGGAACTACGTGATCGGTAAAGAGTGCCCTCTCGAGAGGAAAACGCACTTAAAATGTTGCTTTTGGGTGCCAATTGAAAAACACCGAACTATATTTATACGCTATTTTTAAGATGGAATTCTCTACAAGTCCAAAGACGCCGGATATATTATTATGCCATTTCTGAGATATGGCATAAACTCCACCAGTTCAAAAACCCCGAAAATATTATATGCCATATTTAAGATTATGACTGTCCACCACTTATACAACAGTCCACCAGTTCAAAGACACCGGAGATAGTTTAATAATGTGCCATATTTAAAATAATTCTAAGTTCAAAGTTCAAAATGTGTTTAGTTCAAAATGTGTTTATTCGAAGTAAGATTTACAAGTCTCTTGCAGTTCAAAGACATCGAATTAAATACGCCATTTCAAAGATGCGGTCTCTGGTTTCATAGAACTCGAATCCAGATTGTAGACAACAACAGTGAATAGTTTTTAAGGAAGACTATGTATTTTAATATTTTTAATACAAAATTAATAAAATTATCAAAAATGCTCAAAATGACTCTCCTGCTGTTGAATACAAAGTCGCACTCTTTTGATTATTTCACTCCCTGTCGATTTTTTGATCTTGTTGTGGTGGATATTTAGAATAATACGTCTAAGTTCTGTTTATAGCTCGTAGACAATTTCATACCGGTTTATTGGGTACATTTATTAGTACTTATGGTACTTATTGTAATGTCAGTTGTTACGAGTATGTCCTTGCGGCAATGTCAGCTTTTAATTTTTCACACCAAATGTTAAAATTCGCAGTCTTCCTTTTATTTCTGATGACACTATGTTATTTAGCAAAAAATAATCCTTATGATGAAGCCTATCGACAGGTATGATAAAACTACAGGGTATTTTTTTCTCTCGTGTAGCGGGTTCGATTCCCGGTTCAACCATGTAATTATTAAAAAAATTATGAATGTAGTTTTAATAGCTTTTTAAATTAAAATATAGTATTCTTTCAATAAAATGTTTTATCTACAATATTTAACGTACTTACCCTCCATGTGGCATAGCCGTGGGACGCCCTGTATATAGATTGTTGTATTTTTATAGGGAGGAAAAAAAAAACAATCAGCTTTATATTAGTTTAATATGATGATATTTGGTCATTACTGTTATTGTATTTTATTTATATTTATAATCTATATCACAATAACGCTGGTAGGTGTTCGTTTTCAGCATTACGTTGAGACAACACCTTTTTTCGTACCAATTATGTGCCCCGTTTTTTTATATTGGTAGGTAGGTAAGGACATCTATTTAAAAATAAACAAAAAATATTTTTTTCAAAAAGTTAACGATACACAGCAGCATTTTACTGTTCGGGAAGCGAGCTAAAATTCGCTTACAGCAGTGACACTAACTACAAACTTCGGAATGTACGTGCTACGAACAAATAAAAACTTTGTCCCTTACTTTGATAGGCGAAAATTGTTTAAAACGAAGATTTGTTCGTACTTGTTGTAAAAGGGGACCATTTTGCGAAGTGACAGGTACAATCTAATTTTATCACCTTTGGACTTTGAAGAGGGCTAGGTACAGATCCATCAATGAACTTTTGTAGACTGATTAGACGAGATTTAGAGCTTTAGTTTAGATACATGTTTTTTAAGGAGTGCCAAAACACAAAAGGGTCCAATCCAAATTAGACCGTTTTTAACAACACCCACAGAATCATTATTTCGTATATTTACGGCTCTTTAAGCGATAATTTTAAATAGGTATGTTTTAGTAATACAGATAATACTCGTACTTAAAAAAGTAATATCATGCATACTGCAGATAATACTTTAAACATTCTTTAGTTCTCTACAAAAATTTGCAATGACAAAAAAAAACAAAGGTGAAGAGTAATATTTTTCTCGCAGTGTCTAACATCAAATACGATGTAAGCAAATTTAATTTCTCATAGCGAAAGTGAATTTTGTTCTCATTGAATAAACTATCGTTTTGCATGTATGTGATATGAATACGTATAGTCTATTTGGGTAACTTAAGGCGTAAGCATTTCTTTTAGTTTCACGCGAGCGTTTTTACCCTTGGTTTTAGTTTTTTAATATCTCGAAAGTAATATTCCTTTTCAAAGTCGTTTTGTTTTTTGACGCATTCTAACTAACTGGCTGATGGCATTTTCTTTTTGTGGAGGAAATTGTGTTTATATAAAAAAACTGAAAATAAACCTTTTATTTGTTTGTAGCTAATAGCACTAGGCTTGTAAACGGCTGAGCCAGTTTAATTAGTTTTTTAAATAATACCTACCACAAAAATGTTGAACGTTATAATTTAACAATACAACAATAAAAATTCTTGCTTTGTCTTCTAAAAGCATAATATTATGCGCTAAATACATTAACTTTTGGTAATTTTTGTATTTATATATTACAACTGTTTTGATATCCAGTGCAATTAACCTTTCTAGTTCAAAGAATTACTACGTATATTTATGGAATAACGGTTAACCGTACACAACTTTTCGTTAACGTTCGTTAACAGCTCATATATGTCCCCACAACTTTGGTTAAGTATTATTGCTCTCTATTAGACCACTTACTAAATTGAGTCGTCAAAATAATTTTCTGTACTTAACCTGTCATTAAGTAGGTATCACGCGTCCAAAGAGTTCGGTATTACACTCATGATAAACTATTTGGTGTATAATTATTTAAAATGTTTACCATGAATCGGTTGCTTGTCGAGTAGGTTTCGAGGTTGGTTAAACTCGCAAACCCTAGTGTTGAAATTGTTAAGCCGCCATAGGCTTTCGACATGGCTCATATAACAACTACGTCCGTTGATAGATAGCCAAGCCGAGACCCGTTGGTGAAGGAGACGACGCCTGAGGGGCTCCGTCTCTGAGATTCGAACTCGCAACTAAACGGATTTTTTCGTAAATCTATCTTTATAATAGGTATTTGCTGCCAATAGGTATTTCTTACCGAATATTAAAGGTCTTCCTGATCCTCCTCTCAACTTCCTAGTAATTAACATGGAATTTTCCTATAATTAAAGAGTAGAGTTGAGGCGTTCTAATACACGTATCTTATTAAAACTTATTAAAATTGAACGGTATCTTCCTTTATAAACGATGCTTCAATGCCGACATCTGATATTGTAAGCGAGATTAACTGAAATAACTGTTCACGACAGGGTTAATTATGAAAACGCGAGCTAAATGGTGAATCAAAGCGTCTTTATCGCCAGGGGGTGCATAACATATTTAATTATATGCGCTTGAGTAAATACCCTCACTTATCACAGTAACTAGCGACCCGCCCCGGCTCCGCACGGGAAAATGGTAATTGTGGATTATCCTTAAGTACATTATGCATGTATTATACATATAAACCTTCCTCTTGAATCACTCTATCTATTTTAAAAAACCGCATCAAAATCCGTTGCGTCGTTTTAAAGATTTAAGCATACATAGGGACATAGGGACATAGGGACATAGGGATAGAGAAAGCGACTTTGTTTTATACTATGGCACATATTACATTATAAAAGATCTAGGATCAAAGATCTATGAGTCAAAGATGAGAAAGGGACGCAGTTATGCGTTAGAATGAGATACAAATACACCGCGCTCACTCTTGCGCATAACTGCGTCCCTTTCTCATCTTTGACTCATAGATCTTTTATAATAAAATATAATACCCTCCTATGTAGTGATTAAGTAATAAGTAATGGTAGAAGCAGGCAGTTGAGAGCGTCGGTGGTGGTGGTTGGTGGATGGTGAATATCCTACAGAACACCGTCTAGTTCCTCGCCGTTCTAGATTTTTGAAATATTGATTATTTTTCGAGTTATTATTTTTTAAAGGAAGGCGGCGCCACTTAGCACCTGTAGGCCCCTTAACCGGTTCAGATTTAGGCTCAATTCACACCGGGACGGCAGCGACGCGGCGAGCACTTTCAGTGTGAAATAATTTTAATCTTTATCCATGTACTAAAAAGTCTAGTATCGCTTGAAACCGCCGACGAATGCGCGGCGCCGCTGGTAGCCGTAAAAAAATCTTGGAATCTTAATTTGACCCACTTCCTGGTCTTCGATTCGGATAAAATTTTGCACACGCTTTGAGTTTTGATGACAATACATGACTAGCTAAGAAACGTCATTACAAATTCAATATGGCGGCCTCCCCATTAATGTATCTAAAAAAATCTTGGAATCTTAATTTGACCCACTTCCCGGTCTTCGATTAGGATGAAATTTTGCACACGCTCTAAGTTTTGATGACAATGCACGACTAGCTAAGAAACTTCATTACAAATCCAATATGGCGGCCTCCCTAAGATGGCGAACTGTCTGTTTGAAATCCACCCCCATGATATGGGTATCAAATGAAAGGGTTTGCTGTCAGGAATACGAAAAAAAAAGTCACGTGACTTAACCAATATGGCGGACGTCCAAGGTGGCGGACAGAAAGCGTGTTTTTTAGTTTTTTAAACTATGTATTTTTATTTTTCATTTGGTCATGAGTTTATACTAATTTGATTTCAACTAAGGGCGCTTAATTTGTGTGTAAGCATTTTTTGAATTGGAAAATAAGGGACTGGAAAGGGTTTTAATGTTTGGTTGCCTTTTAGGTTAGCAAAACATAAAATGGGACAAATGGATGTAAATTAATTCAATTACATCTTCATAACATGGTTTCGCTTAGTAAGTTGAGGTAAACGACCCGTACTGCTTGGTTGGTAATAGGTTATCCGCCTATAATTATGTACTAGACTAGCTGTCTGCCAGCGGCTACGCCCGCGTTGTTTTTCGACTTTTCCGTTGTAATTTGTAACTATCCCACGGGAAATCTGTAATTTTCAGCGATTAAAATTATCCGAGATGTTGACCGATATAAGGTACTACCATGCAAAATTTCATTCAAATCGATCCAACAGTTTCGGAGATAAGCCCATACAATGTGCTAAGCTATATTACTGTATTACTGTAGTTTTTTAATCATCCCACGGGAGCTTTTTAATTTTCCGGAATTAAAAGTATCTAAGATGTTGACCAGGAATATAAGGCAAAATGCAAATTTAAGAAATGACCACCGTGCAAAATTTTATACAAATCGGTCTGACAGAAAAAGACAAGCAAAACATTTGAAAAATATCTGGTTATGTTCTATACACTTCTTACATCCCCTGACTCGGTTTCTAACATTTTTTTAATGTACATGAGTGTTTATTATATAGATGAGTGGTTAGGCAAAATGGGACCTCAGGTGAGAATAATTGATTTCGAGTAGATCGCGTTTAAAGTTTTCAATGGCAGCGACGCGACAAGCACTTTCAGTGTGAAATAACTTCATAGTTTATCTCCATATCTAAGTATACATACAAAAAATACTAGTATCGCTTGAAACTTCGAGGATTCGCGCGGCGCGGCGCGCGGCGGCGCGACTGGTATGCAGGTATGTTCAGTAATAAAATGGAACCTCATTTCCTTCCTGAACGTAATGTTGAATTCTCATAATGTAGAATTTCAGTCCGTAAACAAGCCGGTGGGCGACTATCAGAGCATTAAAAAACCATTTGTAATGGCCGAATAACAATTTGTCTTATCTTATCTTAATGGTGAAACTTGCAACTCCTTATTTGTAAGTGAAGTTGGAACTAACTTACTAATGCTATCATAAAAGCTATATTTTATCGAAAGTGAACATTCTAGTAATAACATTGTCATGTTTATTATGTCCTATATATCTGAGTTACCTGGAAAAAATAATAATAATAATATTATAATAATAATAATTTTATTTCGGATCAAAGTACAAATCAAGCACAATCCATAGTGTTAGTAAATCCTTTAAGCAAAAAAAATCATTTAAGCAATAAGGCTGCCTTTTGCCTAACGCCGTATGTACTAAGTTGCCCATGTAATGTATTTTGTTGTGCAATAAATTATTTGTATTTTATTGTAATTGGAAAAGTTGATTCTCGGATGGTAGATCACAGGTTCGATATAATAAAAGTGGACAAGTTCGAGGCTACCCTGAAATCAGGCTGAATAGGCTATCGACCACGCTGACTCAGTGTGGGTTGGTCAATTTCATACACAACTTTTGAAGTTCTTCGCTTTGTTAGTTTCCTTGCGGTGTTTTCTTTCACGGTATGAGCTATCCAGTGCGACGCAGCGATAATTTTCTACTCTAAAATTGGACACAAAATAGACACAAATAACTTTTGCCGCTTACGTGAAACGTAAGTTCATTAAGAGGTCGAATAAAATGTACATAATGTGAATTAGAAAATCGAAAATACCATGGTACTAGTGTCAATTCTTCCACCCACGAACTTCTGGAATGGAAGCCAATGGACCTAGCTACTTGGCCACCGATGCTTATCATTGTCACTCATTGTCACTCACGTATAGGCAATAAATAACAGCTTTTCAACAAAAAAATAAACCGCCCTTAAAACTGAAAAGCAAAAAATTCAGTAAGTGAACAATCAATCATCCCCTGCCTTAGGGCTGGTTATTTTTTTCCAAAATATAAATGGGACCAACCTTATATCCTTTCTAATAAAACAATAATGATCAAAATAGGAATACTCTGTAAAAAGTTACGCGTGGTCATACATAAAAAAAAAATACGCGTCGACTGGAGAGAGAACCACCTCCGTTTTTCGTCGCTTAAAAACTTAGAGCAACGCGGGCCTTCCGTACCAGAAACGGAAGACCTGCGTTGCTCTAAGGTTAAAAAGCGGTCAAGTGCGAGTCGGAATCGCCCATGAAGGGTTCCGTAGCAGCCAGTAACATAATATAAAAGTTTTTGTAGTTCGTTGTGGCTTTGATCGATGTTTTAATAATAGTGAAAGGTAAATTGCGGTTTACGATTTATGACGTATTAAAAAAAATCTTTTTACTAGATCTCGTTCAAACCAATTTTCGTTGGAAGTTTTCATGGTAATGCACATCATATATTTTTTTAAAATTTATCATTCTCTTATTTTAGAAGTTAGAGGGGGGGGGACACACATTTTTCCACTTTGGCAGCGTCTCTCGCGCAAACTATTCAGTTTAGAAAAAAATGATATTAGGAATCTAAATATCATTTTTGAAGACCTATCCATAGATACCCCACACGTATGGGTTTGATGAAAAAATTTTTTTTGAGTTTCAGTTCTATGTATGGGGACCCCCTAAATTTATTGTTTTTTTTCTATTTTTGTAAAAAAATCTTAATGCGGTTCACAGAATACATCTACTTACCAAGTTTCAACAGTATAGGTATTATAGTTTCGGAATAAAGTGGCTGTGACATACGGACGGACGGACGGACAGACAGACAGACATGACGAATCTATAAGGGTTCCGTTTTTTGCCATTTGGCTACGGAACCCTAAAAAGAACCTCAATCCTCAAATGCTACAAAATCTATATTTTATTATTGAAACGTAAACAAAGCAATTAAATCAACGGGGACAGGGGTCATCAATCCAGCGTCGCTGGGCGGCGCACGCGTCGCAATTTGTCATCGCGCGTCGACAGACCGCCGCGCGATTTCGTGATTTATACTTGCAAAACGCTGACGTATTGCACCCGGTGGCTTAGATTGTATATCAATGAGCCACGGTACTGCTCGATTGAATGCATGTTTTTATATCACTACATAGTATAAAACAAAGTCGCTTTCTCTGTCCCTGTGTCCCTATGTCCCTTTGTACGCTTCAATCTTTAAAACTACGCAACGGATTTTGATGCGGTTTATTTTTAATAGATAGAGGGATTCAAGAGGAAGGTTTATAATACACGCATAATATACTTAAGAATAACCCACAATAACCATTTTTCCGTACGGAGCCGGGGCGGGTCGCTAGTTATATAATATATCTATACCTAGTAGCTTTGATTTTCGAAAACCTCTGAATAATTCGTTTCGGACGGTTAGTGTTGGTTCCACCCATACCACCACTAGGTTCCACTAGCTAGGGGGTCCATCTGGATTTTCAAGTACTCAAGTCTCCACAAATTTTGTGGTAGATTATTTCTTTCGTCTTAACCTTGACTTATTGAATTGCGCTGCGACGAAATTTAATTTTTTTATTCAAACCTGCTTGTGTCGCTTTATCCTCTGTCTGCATCCACGCATCAAGCAATCACTCGAGTGCGTCAAATTTTCAAAGGGGATGTTGAGTGAACCCCAAAAATGCTCTCACTCAAAAAAATTACGATTTATAAATGAACCAAGCTCGTAGAAATTTTTTGAAAAGCTCGGTCTCTTATAAAGCCCTCATATGCTGTCGAAGTGCTTAAATGAAGCAAAAAATAATTATTTTACACAAAGGTCTATTCGAGGACTTTAAAACATCGCAACATTGTCGATACAATAACGATTGACTATAGGTAACAAAGTTTAAAAATGCACGTTACACATGATTTGCCGGAGTGTATACCAAAGTGTACACTTCAAAGTGCTCGTTGTTTGCTACAAACATATCTCGAGGTGAGTGGCAAAGCGGCTGAACTGAAACTAACCACACTTGAGTGCTTCGCTTAACACTTATAGTAAAGTTATTTTTATCAGCTTAAATAAAATCATACGAGTTTATATGGAAATCAAATCTTTCCTCTTTATAATATTAGTATAGATAATAGATTAACATTATAATTAATTATATTGTTAATTACTGTTTTTTAAAGAAATAAAAGTCGGTATGTTTAGCCACTTCAAAAAAGCGAATGTCTTGGGGACCCCTTAGAATCAATTTTAACAATGCTTTAAAAATACAGAATAGTTTTATCTTTAGGTCGTCAGTAGAATATTGTTATAGATCTGCTATAAGATATTTCTCCAGAAATAACCAGACCTGCATTGTCCTTTGTATGTTTATGTGTACAATTAACAATTATTACCAATAGTTAGTACTAATTGAATAGTTGTTGTTTTATTAACTATCTAAGTTTATTATTGTAATTATTGATAAATAAAGTTCTTTTATTATTATTATTATTTAAAAAATAAAAAAATATAATAACTTTTATTTTGTTTTTCACAAAATCCACTGTTTGCTGTAACCCTAGGGCACATCCATACAGCAAACGCGTTTTGACGGCTGTTACTCTGTAATTCGATATACGAAGCAACGACAGTCGAATTGGCTTCGTTTCGGATTTTGCTTACTCTGAACCACTTTCGATCGATCTTCGAATTTTCGAAACGAAGTTCGTGGTTTGACAGCCCGTGATTCGCAAGACGCTACCGCGAAACCTCGAATGGCAGTTTAAGCATCGGAGTTTGACATTATTTTGATCGGAATATAACCTCAAATTATACGACACCAACTGAGCTATCGTTTGTGTTTCGTTTTCAGTTCGCAAATGGTTCGGAGCTTAAATTATAATAAAATGAGTAGATATCTATTTATTAAAAAAGCTCTATTATATACATAAAGGCTGAATTAGAGCCTAGAGAGCTGTCCGAAAGGGAATAATTTAATTAAAAGCATAATTAAAACAGGCTTTTCCTGTTGCAACAATGCAAATGAAGTACTTATCGCTTTGAGCGATTTCATCCGCGCAACATTTAGGCGAGATTGTGGGAAAGAAAAGGTATTAATAAATACAATTTGAAGAACATACATTTATTATCAAATTAATGTACCTACAAATTACAAATTACTAAAAAGTTCAAGGATTTACTTTTATCCTCTGGATATATACACAACTCAAATGAAATCTCCATTATCAGTTTTTTGCTGTGTTCTGTGGAGAAGAACTGAAATAAATTCAAGTACCTACTGCACTTTAAATGTAACTCCAAAACAGCTGCAGCAACTGCGTCTGTCTTTTTTTCTTCTAAGTCTCACAATCTCTGCTTTTTTCCCCTTTCCTTTTGATAGGTTTTTTCTTATGTCCTCTTGAATCCTTCTCTTGTAATCTATGGATAAATAACTAGGTATTATATTATATTCATTATGTTTCAATTTCCATTTTCGACCTGTGTGTGTGTGTGTGTTGTTGTCCTATGGTACCCCAGTACCACATTTTCAACCTACGGATAAATAAATACTTAAATATTCAATTATATTTTGAACTTTAAAATAAATCTAAAAATAAAAATGTTACCTTTTGTCACTGCTTATTTTGTATTCACAACCAACCACCCATCCCGTTTAATAAGGTGATCTCAAGTGGTCAGACTACAATTGCTTGCCCAGGCCTTCCCTTCCATATTCCGTAGAAGGCGACCACAGGCCAAGTCTTCATGCTCCTGCATGAAATCCATCAAGATTTCTTATTCAGTAGTAGCTAGCAGAGATATTCTACGACAAATAAATAAACCTCTTTTACTGTTTACATATTATGAAATAGATAGTGACTAAATTATTATTAAAGATTTATACATACTTACTTTCAAATAACATAGCTAACCGTTTTATTAAACTATAATTTTATACTAAATAATTCAATTCAATTTCGTAAATAAAAACAAAGTGCTCTGACAGAACAGCTGCTTTTTTTTTCATTTATACAAAGTATATTTCAACATACTGCCACTAAGAAATAATTATTCAAAAAATAACTATAAAAAGATGTTTTGGTTTGTTCAAAATAAAGAAAAGGTGATGTAATTACATTAATTCAAGTTATTTGTTATTTATTTCACATATTTCTTATTTTATGAAAAACCGATATTTGTAAAACATAATTGTAGAAGGGCATCACTAATTTCTTTAATTCGTTCGTTCAAATCATTCACGATATCAATCCGTCGGTGTCAATGGATTCGAAGAACGGCCGTCGCTTTTCCGAAACGTTTCGCGGTAGGTAATGCCATCGATGATCGGACGAATTGCGTGAACGGATCGAACATCGGTGACGTTTTTCCCGGTTGACCTCAACAACTGAATATCAATCAATTACAAGTCAAACACTGAAACGCTATAAAAAAACAGCCCTGAACACCCCTGTCAGAGTCCCGCGGGAGGTGCGGTGCGTGAGGGGCGGGGAATCATTTTAGTGCGGGAGGGGTGAGTGTCCTTTCTGTACGGGATAGTACTATTATTTTCCTCTGTGCCTAGGGCGCAGATTATAAGGGATGGTTGACGGTGATCTAGTCTGACTCAACATTATTATTCTACGCCTAAAATAATATTTTCCTAACTACATTACATAACATTATAAAGCCAGATTTTGAGATGGTTTAAGTAGGTATACATACATCTGATGTTATGTGAAGGACCTACATTAATTTATAAATATTTTGGAGAAAGCCTAAGGATTTGTTTCATACTCTTAGTTTGTTTCAATTCGCTATATTAGTTTTTTTTTTATTTGCTTCCTTTTTGGGAATAGGCAAATAAAATATAAATAAAATAAGCCTTGCCCACAATTTACCACGTATTAACAGAACTTACGAGAGTCAAAGTCCAGGTTATTGATTCGTATCTTTCAATCATGAAGGAAGAAAAAATTTGACGCGCCCTTTCAATTATGTATCTGAAAATGCCGCAATAAGCATTTATCTTTTTGTCTTAATTATATTCAGTAAATGTTAAAAACACCAGAATGTACCTACTTAAGATGGTAACAAAAAAAAATAGCAGGCGTTTTCTCTTGTATTTTACCAGTGACATATTATTTTTATTTCATTTTAATTTTTAATTTCAAATACGTTTTTATTAGTAAAAATAGTAACAAAACGCCATTTTGTAACTTTATTACCATCTACCGCTCTAAGATTCTAGTACCTTGCCTACTACTATACCTACTATACTACTATAGTATGTATAGCATCACAACATTAGCTGAATAAATGGTTTTTCTTTCTTTCTTTCTTTCTTTCTTACTTACTACTCGTACTTTCTCAGTCTCGTGGAGATTGTCCGTTCATACTACAATTTAGCTTAGCCCAAGACTGAGCCTTAGTGAGAAGCTTAGGAAATCATCAGAAAACTAAGCCGAGAGTGGCCTAGAGATACGTAGTATAAAACCTCTCCGTCCGAAATAGCCTGATTATATTCAACAACAATATCTTCTTCTTCTTCTATTCTATTCTATAAACTGTAATAAAACTCTTCAGTTTGTTTTTTTGCCGATTCTTCAATCGGCGTGTCTGTACATTGATTTGTTTTTTCAAGGAACTAGCAGAACATTCCAAATTCCAGTTAAAAAAAAATCCGTCTGTCTGTCTGTCTGTCAGTCTGTTTGTACACGTTAATCTCTGGAACTACTAGACGGATTTTAATGAAACTTTACAATAATATAGCTTACCTAGTTCAGAAAAAAATGTGGTTTAGTGCTTTCATTTATATTGTACCAAAATCCTCTCAGGCTCATGTTATGCGGTAAAAGTATTTTCTAGATAAAATTAGTATTTTTATTTTTTTCATAAAGATAAAAAAAATAAAAATACTAATTATAACTAGAAAATACGTCTACGTCTAAAAGCATTTTCTAGATAAAATTAGTATTTTTGTTTTTTTCATTAAGATAAATAAAATAAAAATACTAATTATAACTAGAAAATACGTGTACCGAATAACATGAGCCTGCAGGAAACAGTTGTCCAACTTGGCAGAGCATGACGTCACTTAGGGCCGAGTGCGCACATAGGCCGGGAGATGATGACAGAAATTTTTAGGTCATTTGTTGCAGTATGGCGGTTTTACAGGGGTCTTAGTACGCAATGACAAAAAGAAAAATGATGGTCATAGCGCTGGTACTGGCGGCCCAATCGCGTGGGCGTTAGTGAACTAGTCGAAAAAATTACGAAAGTCAAACGATTTGTACCTACCACAAAAATTTTATTATTTTCCGATAGCCCGTAAAAATAACTAGACGACAGTGTCATGCCATACTTTTCCGGTGTGACTTACAGCCCGCCATACTAGTTAATAAATTAAAAATTCAACCATTTGTACCAGGGTAATTTTTGCACCGTTTGATCATCTTCGTGCAGCCATTTACGACAATCACCATGCCATACTTTTCGGACGGCTCCAAATAGTCGCCATACCGCCGAAAATCTGCATTTTTTTTTTCGCGATTGGGCCGCCTGTACCAGCGCTATGACCATCATTTTCCTTTTTGTCATTGCGTACTAAGACCCCTGTAAAAACGCCATACTGTAACAAATGACCTAAAAATTTCTGTCATCATCTCCCGGCCTAACAGTCGAGTCACGTCGCGTTATCAAAGTAATTTACACCGTGCCACAGTAACTCCATCCAACTCGGCGAAAGTTGCCTGATTAGGCGCGTGAGCAGAATGCAGCGCCCCCTGCTAATTATTTCGTGGATTTTCCTCACATACAAGCATTTTCTTACAGAAACCAAACCCGTGTAAGACTGCTGTGTCTCATCGTATTGAGGCCGAGGTTGGTCCTGGTTAGAAACTATAATATTTTCTTTATTCATCATCATCATTTCAGCCAGTAGACGTCCACTGCTGGACAAAGGCCTCCCCCAAAGATCTCCTCAACGATCGGTCCCGCGCTGCCCGTATCCAGCGGACAGCGCTGCTTGCTGCTTTTATTTATTGCTTGCTCGCTGCTTTTCTTTATTGCACAAATTAAAATAACAATGATCCTTAAAACTAGTATACAACGGCGAGCTTATCGCTATAAAAGATCTCTTCCAGCCAACCTACAAGGTGGTGGGAAAAGATAATGCGGAGTAGGCATAAAAGAAGAAAACAATAAGTTAATTTTTATTGCATATACATACGTACATACATAAATAAGTTTAATAGATATACATATATAATAATATTGTATAAGTAGGTATCTATTATACTATAATACAAACATGTTATAGTTGAGATAGAAAGTGGTCTTTCAAATTACTATGTACTTTTCTTTAATAGTGATTCGCAGCAGAACCTGATGGATGCCAGAAGTAATGCAGTCGAAGTGGCTAAGTCCTGGGCCACAATCACCTAATTTGACATCAACACGATAGGAAACAGCTAAGATAGTGATTCAACAATGCACTACACGTTTTATATTTTTACGGCATCTTATGTTCATTTTGTTTGTATCTTCTAAGCTATGTCTTAAGTTTCGCAACCTAAATTTTAGTGATACTCCACCCATACGCAAAACTTGTTAAACAGAAAAAATGAAAAATTTTACACAAAATATTGCCTTAATATAGCTGTCAATAGTAAATTGACTAAATTAAATATAAATTCAATAAGACTTTGGTATTCTATGGAGGTCATTATTGCACGGTGTCGCCTGTGTCGCTGCGACAAGCGACACCGTGTAGTTTCGAGTTCATAACTTAGTACAGTAGTCAGCACATGCGGCTGGACATGTTGACCTTGAGAGCGCCCGTATTCCGTAGCGGTAGGGGTGAATTTCGTAGTGCGAATGTCCAACCGCATGTGCTGGCTTATGTACAAATCCGCTGGTACCATTCGTTCACATGGATGCGACGAGATTTGCGTTTGATAATCGCTTGACGGCCCCGTAGCCTAGTTGGTAGTTCCTCTGTCAACTGAGCACAGGGTCGCGGGTTCGAATCCCGCCCAGGACAAATATTCGTGTGTTGAGCACTAGTATTTGCCCTGTGTCTGGATGTTGTATATTTATATATTATGTATGTATATCAGCTGTCTGACACCCATAGTACAGGCTTTGCCTAGTTTGGGGTCAAATGGCCGTGTGTGAGATGTCCCACATATTTATTATTTATTTATTTATTTACTCAGGAAATGATTTACTTCAGACCAAAT
The DNA here is from genome assembly GCA_948473455.1 of Teleiodes luculella. Classification (NCBI taxonomy): domain Eukaryota; kingdom Metazoa; phylum Arthropoda; class Insecta; order Lepidoptera; family Gelechiidae; genus Teleiodes; species Teleiodes luculella. The sequence goes on along the minus strand of OX419591.1, from coordinate 12,322,812 downwards.
TAAAAAATGAAAATTTGTCTTCAAAATGCGAAACCTACCAAGTCGATTTTCTTTCTCCCACTTTCTGTAAATTTGTTTTGTTGGTTGATCGAAATAAAGTGATTTTTTAATTCATGATAGTTCACTCATAGGTAAAATAATTTTAACTGATCAATACATTTATATTTTTGCAAAGAACTTATTATTACATGAAAAATTACGTTGCTATCTTGTTTATTTTTACATAAAATATTTTATAAGCTCTTGCTAAGTTATTATTTGTCCACAGAAAAGAAACATTTCAAATAGGTCAACTTTAACACATTTTTAAATGTTTCTTTTAAGGAATTCCAATTCATTGTGCGTAATAAAATAACACAAGCTTTTTTCAATCCTACATTTGTGGCTCTGACTTACTGGCCGAGCCGGTTTTGTGCCTCAGCAGGATTTTTGATGAAATAAACGACACTTCTATGCTCTTCAGTTTTTATTGCTCTTTACAATTAGTAAAACACATTTAAGTTCACAACAGCATAGAAATTTCAAGCTAACAGGTACAGAATAGCATTGCAGGTTAATCTAATTGGGAAAATCTAACGACATAAATAAGCGCTTTTCTTGCTGGCCGCCAGGTGGCGTTAGCAGTGGTGGTAAAAAAATTCTTCCTTAACCTACGAGTGGTGGTGTCAGTAGGACAAGTGATGATATCGATTAAGGTCATTTTATATATTAATATTAACACACATTATCTTTGTTTTAGCAAACAAAAACTCACAAATGAATACTACTGAAGATAAAATGATTCCAAAAATATATAAGTAAAAAATGAGTTCCATTTGCTTCAGCGTAAGTCCTAACTGTGGGCTCTTTTCACGAAAAATAGTAGCAACAAATAAGTTTACTAAATTATCAGCATGTGAATTATAATATTGCAAAACACCCGCGCCAGATATTCGAAGGCTATACTTACGAATTAAAATACCTACAGCATCTCCTTTCCTATAACAGTACACAAATGGAATTTCGCTAACAATGTCATCAGCTACATCAAATGGTTCATCATGCTCGTTTTCAAAATATTTAAACCTATTTAACAAATAATTTTTTTCGTGTACAAATGCAGCTACATCGTTTGATTTTGCAAGGTATAGATTTTCTACGGGATCTTCAGTTGAAAGAAATTTATCTCCAGGTATAAAGCAATTCGAAACGTTGAAACCACTCCCAAAATAGGCAGAAAGTGCATCAGGAACAAAAATGGAATATTTTTTTTCACATATTTCATATAGAGTTGTTAAACTATGACTATTTGCTTTAGCCATTACTGTGATCGTTAGCGATTCAAAACTCACCCTTATAAACATTACGAATACAATCCAGGACAAGAATATAAATCGTAAGCTAGTATTGTTTTTCAAAGGGACTTCTTTGCCAAGCAATGCGGCAAATAGATAGAAAACTGATGTCATAAAATTTATCCGTGTAGCGCCTTTAAATAGAATCGATACAATGAAAGCTGCAGTTAAGAAAGAAAATAGTATGAGTAACCAAATATCGTACCCAAAAATTGAAAAAATGCTAAATATGTTAATATTTTTCCTACTTTTTGTAAGAGCAATCAGTTTAGATATCATAGCTGGGTAAGAATTTTCAAAACCAAGTGTACACTCTTCTACTCTTACGGCTCCTACAATTATGTCCACTTCTCCATCTTGAAGTTTTTTCAACAATCCAGTTTTTCTTTGTGTTGTTTCATTGTTAGTTACTGTAGTATGTAATTCATCATTAAATAATTCAGACACATTCAGGTCCTGTATATCTTTATGGAATGTTGTCGCGAGAAGAGCCAATTCTACGCCTAAATATTTAGAACCTTTCATTAAATCGGCTAGTTTTTGGTTACTTTTGAAAGTAAATGGCATGTATAATCTCGCACCAATCCTGAAATCACAATTAAGCAAATTTTTTGCTTTTGACACAATTGTATTTTGTGTTTCTTTTGAATCACATTTGTAGGTCCATGATGTTTGATCATTTTTGGCAGAAGAACATCTAGATTGTGGTTTGTGATATCTCAAGTTATCACTTTCTAACGTCACTACTGTAATTTTTCCTCTAAGTATGTTTCTCCGTTTTATAACGATCAACATCTTGCTTGCCTCTTCTTCATTTTTGGATAATACGACAAACTCTGTAGCAGATGACCATTGAAGATTGATACACACTGATAGTACATTATCTAGCTCTTCGGCGTCATATGCGAAAATTAGATATTGTATGTTTGTATGCAATATTTTATACTGCGCAGATCTTCCCATGTAGCATTCTTGTATTAAGAGAGGATTATTTGCTTCCATCAATGTGTTAGTAACATGTATCCTAATTTCCTCTATTATGTTCGTAGTATTCTTTGGATGGTAATAAATATCAACACCTAGTTTGAAAAATTTTTGCTTCAGAAACCTTACGAAACAATCAAGGGTTTGCACGTTATTGTCTGATTCAATGTCTTTCATAATTATTATACTTGCGTTGCATTGAGTCCAAAGCAAAATTACTAACAGTAACTGATTCATTTTACACATTTTAACTTATTTTATAGCAAACAGTTTTAATTTTCATAATTTTATATCAAACCTGCGGAAGGCGTGATACAACAGCGTTTAAAAAAATAGTAATGGCGATACATAATGATATAATTTAGACAGGACTGTTTGATGAATCACTCAATTTGGTAAAAGGTTTGATGGAAAATTGTGACAATAATCGTAATATGTTGAGTACTTTACTCTTTTTAAAACCAATTGATCATAAATTTTCCATAATCATTTTACCAACAAAAAATATTTTTCAAGAAAGCCTGTTATTTGAAACGGGCGATATTAGGCGTATCAAAATATAATAAGCCATAAACGTAATATCTAGCCAGCTAGCTGAAGACCTGAATGAAAAAGGGTTTCAAAACTAGTACTGAGTTAGTGGTCTCGTCTTTTCATGCTAACCTTAATTTGATAATTCATCATTATCATCATTAACAGCTCATACATGTCCCCACCGAGGGGCTCGAGCCTACCCTGAAACCAGGGTGAATAGGCCTTAGTCGACCACGCTGGCCCAATGCGGGTTGGTCAACTTCACACACAACCCTTGAATTACTTCGCAGGTGTGTGCAGGTTTCCTCACGATGTTTTCCTTCACCGTAAGAGCGTCGAATAAACGTACATATGAATTCGAAAATCGAAAACACATTGGTACGTGCCGAGGTTCGAACCCGCGAACTTCTGAATGGAAGTCAACGGCCCTAGCCACTAGGCCACCGACGCTCTTTTGATTTGATTTGATAATTAAACTAAAACTATTGAAACTGTGAGGTAGGTGAACCACGAAACCGACACGATAAGCAATCAAGCATTGGAATAATGCGAACTGGGCACTAACGAGCCTTCTCACTGAGAATAATTCTTTCGCGAAATACATCTACACTAATATTATAAAGAGGTAAGATTTGTATTTTTGTGTGTGTGTGTGTGTGTATGATTGTAATGAATAAACTCAAAAAGTACTGAATTGATCTTAATGAAACTTGGTACAAAGATAGAATAGACCTTGGGGAGTGAGTACCATAGGCTACCTTTTAGCGCGGGAAAAATCCTCATTCCCACGGGAAAAGATGGTAACGCAGGTATTGGCCTGCAAGCCAAGCAGGTTGCCTGCAAGAAAACCCTAGATTTTTTCAATTTCCCACACACTGTTCATGTTCGTAGCTCCTCTACACGATGGACCAGCACTGGGCCAGCGTGCAGATGGCGCTGGGATGCCGAAATTCAGTTATGATTTGAACATTTTCTGAGATGGACGTGGAAGCATTAGCTGCTTGCTTGCTTATCGTGTGGGGTTTCGAGGTTAACCTACCTCGCAATCCCTGGTGTCGGAATTATAGAACCGCCTTAGGTTTCCGACATAGCTCCTACAACTATAACGACTATGTACTACCGTAGATAGTAGCCGGGACCAACGGCTTTACGTGCTTTCCGCAGCACGGAATCATCATTCTTTTCGGACAATCGGTTGATTCGGCCTGCAATGTCTTAACCAAACAGAGGAAAATCTCACAAAGTGATATTTGTTCGACGAGTCCCCACCGGGATTTAAACCCGGAACCTCCGTAACATCAGGCGAACTTCTGACCACGTAGGCTGCTCATTAATAGCCGCTATCATAATAAATATTTACACAGCGCGTACCATAATTTTCTAAAATGGGTTTATTACAATTTATCAATTTATTACACTACATGGTTAACAAAGTTGCCAGCTAGCTATGTCCGTCATACCAATCCCTATGTTGTTAAGTGTACGGACTATTTCCCGCACCCTACTACGCGGTTCCGCCGTCCCAAACACATCCTTTCCGAACCTGACGACGAAATTACTGCTGCAGTTAAAGCAGCCAAAGAATTTAGATTACACTTAACAGAATGCCCTTCTGGTAGCGATACCCTTCAGGTAACAATTACCCTTCAGGTAACAACGCCCGTACCCGCCGGCGTGGGCGCGGCCTTAACCAAAATCAAAATTGATAATCAGAGACGGAGCCCCTCAGGCGTCGTCTCCTTCACGATGTTTTTCAATATCAACGCGCTAGGCCGTGGTCCTAGGCTCCCTCGAGCCACCCTTAGACGCGTTGGTATATGACTTTTTTTGGGATAGAGTCTTTAGCTCCCCCGCAAGTCCGGTGAAGCTTGATCTGTCGTACATTTTCGACTCAAGCATAGGTCAATAAAAAAAAGTCATACTGTCGTATCCATGACATGCTCTAAATGTTTATTATAGAAACACTATTATTTATTTATTTGAGTACCTAAGACATAAAAGCTTTATTAGTATTACTTTATTACGCTTGATTCGAATGTAATGTCAGTAAGGCTCGACCCACATTGTAACAAATCTTTGTAACGCTCAGTACGATATTTACAATACTTGAATATTCCAATAATTTCACTATTCGCGAATGTTTTTAGTTAGGGTGGTTCGCAATAATCTATACTTCTATACTAATATTATAAAGAGGAAAGGTTTGATTGTTTGTTTGTTTGCATCGAATAGGCTCCGAAACTACTGCTCCGATTTCAAAAATTGTTTCACTGTTGAGAAGCTGCATGATCCCTGAGTAACATAGGCAATAATTATTAATAAAAAAAAGTTAGGGATCCTTACTAAAACTTCTGTAATGTAACCCAAGGTGTAAAAAATATACCTAAAATATTCCTAATAATAATTGAATAGGCTTCGGATCTACTAAACCGATTTTGGCGAAACTTGGCACAAAGATAGAATAGATAGTAGGGAAGAACATATATGCTACAATTTACCGCGGGAAAATTCCTCATTCCCTCGGGAAAAATTATTTACGCGGGCGCTAGTAAGCCGCGGCGGGAAGCTAGTAAAAATAAATAACTATACAGGCTGATTTTATTTTACAACAAAAAATTCAGTCCAATTTTTGTAGCGGTTTCGTAACTAGAACTATCGGGAGCGGAACCGGTGGGCAACGTTCCAAAACCTACGATTTACAGCCCCATGAGGGTTACTAAAGATGCCAAAAGATAACATTCGATTCGAATAAAGATTCGAGCTAGATTCGCCGTGAGGAAAAGACCATTTTAAACCTCTCAGCTCATACTCATAGTCTCATAGTTCAAACTGAAATTGAGACATTAATTGTTCTTATAATGTGTGACATGTGACGTTCCACGTGCATAAGTACAGTCGTGGAATCCAGCAGGAATTAGAACACAGTATTAACTTGATTAACTGATTTATTCAGTTTTCACGATTCTTCCTAAGATACATCTAGAATGTCCAAAGAATACTAAATCAACTGAAGAGTCAAATCAGTATTCAAAAAGAATATAATTTTACTAAATATACGGCATTCACAGATAATATAATACTAGTTACACACGGCATTACAGCCAGTTCCAAATCAAAGGAGTTGCATATTCAATTATGCAAACTCAACAGTACCTTACGGCGGGTTTTAGTGTAAAGATAACGTTTTTGGATTTGAAGAGCTTATTAGTTGCCGATTACAGATATGCGTAACTCAATACCGACCATAAAGTACCTTCGCACGTGGAACGTCACATATTATCAACAGATACCGTCTGTTAGCGTACATTTACTTTTTATTTTATTTTAAACTAGCTATCCGCCGCGGCTCCGCCCGCGTTAACAGTTTTTCTCGTGGGAATGAGGCATTTTCTCGTTATAAAAGGTAGCCTATGTTACTCAGGGTGAATGTAGCTTTCTAATGGTAAAAGAATTATTGAAATCGGTTCACTAGTTTTTGTGTTTATTCATTACAAACATACACACACACACACACAAACACATAAATACAAATCTTTCCCCTTTACAATTAGTATGATAGATAAGCTTTTAAAATAACTTGTAAATTGTATGTATCAAAATTTATCAAACTTTACCCGTTAGACTAAAACAAATATTTATTGTTGGTTAGTAATCATGACTGTCGGGAGCACGACCTACAGCTTATGGCTGGTTTACACGTATTAAGTGACGAAGTAATTAACTAAATTTTAACTAAATTTTAACTTAATTCTTGCGTGTAAACAACCACTTAAGAGCTCTTTAGTCACAAGTGGTAAGTAAACGATTAAGTGGTTAAGTGAACAAGTGAAATAGAATCTAGTCTATTTTTGATTAAGTAGCCGCGCCTCCCGCACCGCTTGCATTCCCCGGTAGGCGTGGCTTTCTACTAAACTGTCATTTAGTTATGTGTGAACTCAACAATTTAGTGAAGTACTTAAGTAGTACAGTGAACTAAAGAGTGCATAAGTTAGACAAGCGTGTAAACGATCGGTTACTTAAAATTAAGTTAATTTTAACTTCAAATTTAGTTAACTACTTAACAACTTAATACGTGTAAACCAGCCATTAAGCATAAGTATATAACTAGATTGATGTCTGCTGGTAAATATGAGGTGGCTAGAGTTAATAATTATTTTGGAGATAGGTCATTAAAAAAACGGTTGATGTTTATTTTAAATAGTTCACCAGAGGATATTCGACAAGATAAAAGTAAGTCTAAGTTCTAAACTGTCCTTAAAAAATACTTATTAATTACATACTCCTCCATATATAAAAACTTGTGCACTGTTGTCTAAAATTAAGAACCTATAGTGTTACATTTGTAGGTTTAATTAGAGTCTTTCACCTACAGTCAAACTGCTGAAGCAGTTTTACAGAACAAGGTGTAAATATAATGTAATGCTGTTTTATCACTACATAGTATAAAACAAAGTCGCTTTCTCTGTCCCTATGTCCCTATGTATGCTTAAATCTTTAAAACTATGCAACGGATTTTGATGATTTGATGTTTTTTTAATAGATAGAGTGATTCAAAAGGAAGGTTTATATGTGTTACGCTCAAAGATTGTTGGTTTTACGCTCAAAGGTTTAGCGTAACATATGTATAATACATGCATAATATACTTAAGGATAACCCACAATAACCATTTTCCCGTGCGGAGCCGGGGCGGGTCGCTAGTAATTAAATAAATAAGAAAATATTCTTTAAAAACAGTTCGAAATGAAAGAAAATTAACAGTAATTAAATAAAAACCAGCCAAATTAATTTTATATTACTGATGCTTGTTAAATTTCAATAATTACTGTAATTATTTCATTTTCTGTTTCGTTGTTCTAACCAGATTACATAATTGAACAATTGAAAGTTGAAAGTCTCATCAAACGGAATAGCAAATAAACAAGCCTATATTTGTAAGTATTTCAGTATGTATGTATGCTTATTTATTTAACTTTAATTGTTTTTTTATATTGTTTTACCAATTTAATTGATAGTACATTAAATCCAAGAAGATATATTTTACTGTAATTAAATGGATTAATGTTGGATGACACATTAAGCCCCGAGTTCACCAACAACATAACGGTAGGTTTTTGTTTAAACGCCCGTTTGACATATTAGTGTGAAAAGCAAATGTTCGACATGGTCCATGGTTCCATGTTCCATGGTTCCATGTTTCATGGTTCCATGTTTTATGGTTCATGTCCATGGTTCGAATGGTCATTTAAACATCATATCTCAGTTATTCCTGTTGGTGAACGCGGCACCTAATCAATCACTGTGAAATATTTCTGTATGGATTTAAGGTAGGTATAGCCTGATTCAGAATTAGGTGTCCATCCCGGCAAAAATCTATGTAATACCAAATACTCTGCAACCTCGCCACCACCTAACTTCGCAATGAAATAAATACAAAGTGTACGTCAGGCCAAGTGGCTAGGCCCGTTGACTTCCATTCAGAAGTTCGCGGGTTCAAACCAATGTGTTTTCGATTTTCGAATTCATATGTACGTTTATTCGACGCTCTTACGGTGAAGGAAAACATCGTGAGGAAACTTGCACACACCTGCGAAGAAATTCAAAGGTTGTGTGTAAAGTTGACCAACCCGCACTGAGCCAGCGTGGTCGACTAAGGCCTATTCACCCTGGTATCAGGGTAGGCTCGAGCCCTTCGGTGGGGACATATATGAGGTGTTAATGTACGTCAGGCTTACATAATGTAATACGTACGTGTGTCGATAATTCATGTACCTACGTCGTTTAAAACAGTGAAGAAAGAACGTTTATTGTGGCGCAACTGGGTAGCTATCTCTGCAGCTGACTGTATGTAGTATGAGTTAAATTGGTTACCCACTTGGCTGCCGACGCTCTTTACTTACTTACTTACATATAATTATTATTACCTTCTTTTATGTTCTTTCTTTCGCTTCCCTGGGTCTGATGTATGTAAGATGTCTCTAAAAATAAGCAAACCTGTTATGTAGTCTCGTAATTAAATAAATTAATGAATCACATAAAAAATTGAAAATCTACGTTATTTTTTCGTTTCATCTCCTTTTTTCCAGTACTGAATGCTATTAAATTAAAAATAGTGTTGGTATTGATGTAGTTCTAATGTAAAAAATCTTCTTAAAAAAAAGGTGAGCCGTCACGGGACGCCTGGCTGATGTGAAACATAGAAAGTAAAGGTAGTTTGTGATTGCTTCAATTGGTTTTAGAGGAATCAGCTAGATGGCGTAGTACAGTCTCCTGCAAAGAAAACGGACCCCCCTGTCATATGCGGTGACTACCTGCCGCTTACGATAAGGGGGTTCGGTTTCTTTGCAGGAGAGCGTACAAGATGTATCATACGAATACTACTTAGAGAATAGTTTTCTTTAGTAAATATAGCGTGGCGACCGACGACGTCCGCTCGCCACGGTCGCCAAGCCAATAACCAGTTTTACCCCTCGCTATGTTTCACATCAAAAAGCAAAACACATACAATGAGTCGTTTTCAAAGATTTATTATTAGCGATGATGCTAAGTATTAATCTTGTATTTATGTCTCTAATTACATATAAATTTAACTATACAGATTTACTTTGTAATTAATGTAGAGGTCTTTGGAAACGTGCCTAATTCGGTTATTGAATCACCATAACCAATGCCGCCTAGTAATCAATCATAGCTATATAGATTATTGCTCAATATTGTGGATATAATTACAGGAATTCTTCATAATCCAATTACTGAGGCAATCGGATAGAGTTCTCTCGATTCTATTCGATAAGATTAATGATTTAATCTAATTAACCAATTAAATTATTACCTAACGTAGTTTAGTTGATTTTCTCGAAAGATAAATTAGGTTCATTAAATTATGTAATGTAATACCATCAAATTCCAAAATTTTGAATTTCATACAGGTATTTTGAATATTATATATAATCTCTAATCGTAAATTAACGTATCAATCTGGCTCACTTATTAATAAACCGATAATCGGCTATAGGCTTGGATAAATATTTCTCGGTAATATGATGTAGAGAGACAAAATTAATATTTATCATTTTAGTAATCATTATTTAATGTGAAAATTTGGAAATTACCTGACATTTTCTTCAGACATAGACGATTTACTCTACGTATTATCCATCCCTAGTAATATTATTAATAGAAAAGATTTGATTGTTTGTTTGCATTGAATAGGCTCCAAAACTACTGAACCAATTTCAAAATTTTTTGGCTGTTGGGAAACTGGGATATTCTATTTTCAAAAGAAATTACAGATCCTTACTAAAACTCCAATAATGTAACCCAAGGTTTTAAAAAAGAAACAAATATTCCTAATAATTGAATAGACTCCGAAACTACTCAACTGATTCTAATGAAATTTGGGACATAGGTATTTGGGAATTCAGATTTGAGCTGTACTGTAATGTAACACGTCCACTACTGGACAAAGGTGTCCCCAAAGATTTCCACAAAGATCCTGCGCTGTTTGCCAACTGTTATGTTTGTCTGAACAACAAATATAAAAATTTCTTTTAATTTTTTAGTTTTCCAAACAGTTGAATGCAGTTTGGAAGTCAAAATGTTTGCAATTCAAAATGTGCCTCCAACATTAATATTTTAGTAAGCAAAATTGACACTTTTTAATCTATAAGTAAGTGCCAACGTCTGCAGCAAAGAATAAGTACAAAATTGTATGCAGAGTTTGGAAGCTTTTGCTATATAGATATTCACGTGGAGCTAACTCAGCATCGCATCGTGGCGTTCCGTCGTCGCTGAAGTTGCCTTCCTTGATTTGATTATCTATTTTAAAACTTCTCTGCAGACAACTGAGTGCGTTCACACAGTTTTGTTGTTATTTATTTCATAAAAAACCCTTTCGTGTTGCAACGAACAATAAATCTCAGTAATCAAATTAAAAAATCTCTGTTCATTTATAAAAAAAAACATTTTTATTAGTCATCATACTATTCTTATAAAGAGGAAAGATTTGTATTTGTGTATGTGTGTGTGTGTGTGATGGATGAATTTACTGATCGCTAAATACCGATTTTAATAATCATGAAAATTTGTATTCTTTTTACATTCACTAGAAGTCAGCAAAATATCCAATGCTGGCTGAATCGATTACCTGATCGTTTGAAAAGAAAGTCAACTTGTAAGAACGCGCCCTTACACCAGTCAGTGCTCTGAGTTTCAAACAGACTAAATAAGTTAGGTCTCAAAATTAGACTTACATTTCCTACTTCAGCCTTTGGCCTCTTCAACTCGAGGAGGATATTCACATTAAAACTCTTCTTAGCATGTGCTAAATCTCTAGCTACTTACACTCTTATGATGGTTTGTGAATATCAAGATGGGGGAAGCCTGTCTGCTTTTTTGAATTTGCCGTAATCAGGGCTTTTCATACCTGTTCCTATAATATTTTTAATCCTACTCTACGCCTTCTAATCTTAATAAGAGTAGTAGTAGTAGTAGGAACAACCTAATCTTAATAATCTTAATAAGAGATATTTATTATTATTATTATGATTATTTTTACATGTTCGTCTGTGGGTCATAGATTTATATACGTGTATCAAATTTCAACTTAATCGGTCCAGTTGTTTCCGAAGAAATAGGCGATGATAGACACAAATACATTAGGTTCCGTTTTTCGTTTTTGACGTACGCAACCCTAAAAAGCAGGCGGACTCCCGCCATCTTAATTTTCACCATCTTGATTTCTTAGATTTTTCAGCTACAGTTACAGACGATTATACGGATCTACTTCTTTTGATTCTTTATCAATAATTAAGGCTCATCTCGAAACTAATAGTAATTTTTATAGATAGGTCGAAATTAGCATGCATTTTCGTTATTAAAATAAATAAAATAACAAACAAAGCTTGGCTTTATTATTAACGTGAAAGCAAAGAGCATGATATTGTTCAGGGGAACATTAAACGCGAACTGAAAATTACCTGTTTTTGTTCACTTCTGCTCGTAAAATAAAATGAACTTTAAAATATTAATGCTACTGCGCGGCATAGCCGTGCGTAAAGACACTTTACTTACACTTCACGATTTGTTAGTCATTTTTCCGAAATGACACGACATTTTGGAGGACAATTAATAATAATTAAATTTCAGTGTTCACCTTCTGGAACGATATTTTTCTGATGCCAATTTTAAGCCATTTAAAACATTTATTTTCATTACACACTTCATTTACAAATTATTATAATAATAACAAGCAAGCTGACTTGCATTGCACTGGTTGAATATATTGTTGTATCGGTTATATAACTACTCTTTTCTACATGCTCTGCAGAATTGATAAAGCGATGGGTAGTATTGCAGAAACTTTAAACCTTTATAATTTTCTGTAACAGCTTATATATAACAATCCACTGCAGACTAAGATCTCTCCCTTGAAAGGGAGGTGGTGTCGTAACCCTGACGCAGGTGGCAGGTGGGATAAATTGTACAGGTAAACGCTGCTGCTCATTCCGTGGATAAATTCCTTCAGTCACCTATTACGACACCAATAGGAAGAGTTGGGGTGGTTCAATTCTATACCTGAACCACACGGTGTACTAACTAGCTACACTCCCCGGCTTCGCACGGAAAAATGGTTATTGTGAGTTATCCTTGAGTAAATGATGCGTGTAACCTTTTTCCTGAATCACTCTATTTATTAAAAAATACCGTATCAAAATCCGTTACGTAGTTTTAAAGATCTAAGCATACTTAAGGACTGATAGACAGCAATCTACTTTGTTTTAAGTGATTATTTTAATATCGGTAAGACATTTCGTCGTATGATATAAAACGTGGCTTACTACAGAAGTACAGACAACAGCCCGGCCGCGCTGCGTCGGGGATCTCGAAACCAATTTGTATGAATTGTGCGGAGCGCGCCGACTGTGCCGAGCAAACGTCAGTACGATACGATACTACTGTGCCATTCCTTCCCATTGCCAAAGAATGTGGGGATGGAGCAAGCTTAATCGGAGTTTTTAAAGTTAAACAGGTTGCCTGGTAGAAATTAAGGTTGCCTGGTAGAAATTGCTACTCAGCATTATGGCCGCCTACATGTACACTTTCGTTCTTTTTTTGTGAATTTACTGATACTATTATTTTCTAGTGTGCAATAAAGTATATTCTATTCTATTCTATTAAACTTATTTAGGCGTGTTGAAACTGGAATTTCAAGGTCACATCACGGCAATGCTGTCACTTGAGCACGTCATGATGAGGCCATGATTAATATACATAACCCTTTATAAGGCAAAACAACTCTATAAAATGCATTCGTTTTCGACTTTATGTTGAGGTTATAAGGTTAAAATTCAGTTGGCAATATAGTGGCCACTGCCTTGTAAAAGTTTAGGACTGCGTTCTACTTCTACCAATATTTGAAAATATGAAAACCTACCTTATGTCATTTAATTAAGATTCAATTTAGGCTACCCTGGTTGGCAGAGGCAGGGCAAGCAGTGAGACAGCATCGACGATCAGTGTGTCCAAAACTCCGAACTGTGTCCCTTGTAACTATGTTACAGAGTCCATGGATAAGGCCGTCACGATTTTTCATTAATCTTGACAAATAAGATTTAATTCTGACCCATGTACGCACACGCTCTATGTACACACACGCTCTTTCTTTAAAGATGTCAAAAGTTACAGAAATGATAAGAACACATTTATTTACAGCACACACTGGGGTAGGAACGACGCGACGAATGGTAGCGGCGCGGCGGTGTTGCGCAAAAATGATGCTTATGAAAACTACAACATCAAGAAAATATTCAAATATGCTATAAGTTCTGAGAATTTTATTGTGTATAATAATATGAGGATCTTTAAAATAAAACAAAAAATTGACAAACTTCGTAGCTTATGATATGTCTTACAATTTTTTTCTTAGCTCTATGAGCGTGTTGATCCAATATAAATACGGACGAACAGATAAGACACGTTGACGACGTTAATTTATTTGCCGTCCCTTTCCGGTAAATGTTCTAATGTTTACAGAGAGGTGAAATGGCTATACCATTATGCAAGTTACTGCTACCTGTAATAATATACACGATTTTATGACTGCCGCCACTCTTTGCTATGGCGTAGTCGTCGTAGCAAAATGCTACGCTATCGTATAATTCATTCATAAATTCACATTCGAAGGCTGTGGAGAGTTTTATACTAATTATTTTTTCTATAATTTAAGCTTTATTTGGATAAAAATTTTACGTAACTAATAATATTAATTTTAACTCCTAAAAGAAAATTCATTAAAATTTAAAATGATTATGTTACGCAGTGAAATAAACTGTGTTAAATTTTTTTGCAAATATTTACTTTTGAAATTACATTTATTGTCAATCTGCAGGTCACATAGGTATATCGTATGTCGCTCATTATTATATAAAAAATAATTATTGTATAAAACCATCATTAAAATGAATACCCTGAGGGCACTAATTAGTGAAAACCTGTTTGAAGTGTTGATTAAAACACAATTTACTAATTTATTAAGAAAAAATTGTGATTGTGTTTTTTTGTCAAAGGCACAGTAATTGGATTTCCAAGCTGGGTGGGCGATAGTCCAAAAATGCTTGTTCTAAAAAACGCTTGTCAAGAATTTTTTTGGCTACCAAGTCAACATAATTACGTATTATGCACCCCTGTTCTGCGAATCTTTGCAGCAATGGTGTTTGATGTGCCTCGTACATAGATATGAGTTTACTCTGGCACAATTTGCTAGCTCTAATTGAAAGCAAACAGTCGTTACAAAGACGGCAGGACAACAGCGGCGTCTGAATAGTTAACTCTGTTAGGCTCTGTCCTCCTGGTACATTGTAATGATGATAGTGTGTTTGTACCACTTTTTTATGATTTTAGCTGTGTAAAAATATGTTTTTGTTGGCAAAATACTGTCGTATAGGTTTAGCAACATAAATAATTTTTTTTTAAATAGCTGTCCACCCGTAGATATCGAAAAAAAAAATGGTATTTATTTTATTGGGTATAATCATGGCTACTCGTATATCCTCTCTCTTCTTGCCTATTTAACGCATTTTAACTTGAACAATTCACAATTTGATTTAAAAAATATTGATTCTATTTTAATTGATCTAGCTAGAACGTATAAATCCAAAAATAGCCTAAAAAGCTATTATAAATCAGTACGAATAAAAAAAATGGTGAATTGAAATTATTTAAAAGGCTCAAGTCATGTTTCATTATTTTACAGGCACTTTACTTTGAGTAATGGCATGTAATCAACGCCACATAGTAAACGTGCTATTTCTATTGATATTTGCCCTGGGTAATTACCATTTAATAGTTAGTTGTCAACATGTTGACTTATTAACTATTACCTTGAGAGAATGTCAATATAACGTAGCTGCTTTTAAACCAGTGTGCTGGGAAGATAGACTGGTTACGAAATTGGTAAAACAATATTATAAACAACATAAAATTTGGACAAGTTGCTACTATCATGGTGTTAAATTAAATAACGCAAAATCTCTCGGGTGACGACTCAGCTCATGAAACTAAACAATTTTGTTCTAGAAATTTTCTGAAGTTGCAATTTTTTATTGTTTTAAAAACAAGTTTAAACAAAGTTATAGATTTTTATAATTTATGTATTTAGTAGATTTTTATATTACAATGACCTGGAGTGCTAAAAAAAGGACATACGGTATCGACGTCGTTTTTATGTAATAGTCAGCTTTAAGCACTAAACATAGCTTATAAAAGAATGATACATTTAAAGACTCTTTTCGTAAATCAATGTTCTGGTCCGGAAGCACTTGAACCTATTATTAGTAAGAAAGAAAGAAAGAAAGAAAGAAAGAAACTTTATTTGTGCAAATGTGGTGAACAGTTGTTACATTATATGGAAATACGGGATCACACATTCGACCAACATTAATTTGGTATACAAAAGCGAGTACATTGGGTCGTCACCTTAACTGACCTAAAATTAGGTTGGGCCTTACGAGGAAACTTTAATCATGATTTCAGCCGAAAGACGTCCACTGCTGGACAAAGGCCTCCCCCAAAGAAACTTTAATTAAATTTGCATGCATACTTACATGTAAGCTAAAGACAATTGTCATATTTCTAGCAAAATAAGATCTGCACTGTACTGTCTTTTTGCAAATAAAATTATTATTATTATTCAAACAAGTACAAATTAAATTTGAAATTAATTACATCGAATTAAAAAAGCTAGCTTTACTAAAACTTCCACGGATTTCAATATCAGTATTATCATAATATTGATCCTCATTATTCCAGCGGTGACGTAATCAATGTAAATGATGTTTCCTGCCGTTATAATATTCTGTGCGCAAAGCAGTTCCATCGTCGCTTTGTGGTCCATTGCGGGGTCAACATTGATGTTAATAATGGACTCTGTGTTTCAGCCAAAAGTTGTGTATTTTATTTTGACCGTCAGAGCTACACGAAACCACACGCCGGAATTAATTAAAAAGAGAACCTAATGTAACTTTTTAACACGCTTTTTTATAGCTTCACTTGAAGCCGGTAAAAGTTTGTGACGATGGATAGATGGATGCTTATGTCTCTTTCATGCAAAATTTACTGGATGAATTTAAATGAAACTTTAAAATAATGTAGCAAGTAAACAAGGCTACTTTTTACCGCGGGAAAATCCCTCATTCAATAGAAAAACACCACTAGCGCGGGCGGAGCCGCGGGGCGGAAGGCTAGCACGTAATAGATCAAGTAAGGCGTTTTTTACTCATATATGATAGGTGGTCGTAATAAAGTACTAATTTCAGATTTGGTATATTATTATTTATTATTGCCTTTTTCTGTTTTTAAAATCGATCTTATACATTTTATTCTAGTACCTACAGCAAGACCTCGTGGGGTCATTGTAATTAACAATTTTGTGTGACACTTGTAGAGATCTTTTGGGAAAGCCTTTGTCCCAGTAGTGGATATCTTTCGGCTGAGATGATGATGATGATGAATCGAAGTATGAAAAAGAAAAGAAAATGAATGACTTACGTTACAAAATCCAATCCAATCCAATGAACCAATGCTATTTGAAATTTTATAACAAAACTTCTAGACGTAACCGAAAATCAAAGGAAAATAGTCCATAAGCTTCATCCAGTAATATCTGGCCGAGTCCAGCGGCGCCTGCGGGGTGAGGTGAAGAGGGGGCTATAGTTTTGGTGCGGGGAGGTGAATTTTCCCATTAATAAAGAACATGCACTGGCTAAGCTTGGTTCGGGGTAGGCTCAAACCACATTTTCACTTTGTGTTCTTCTGTTAGATAATTTATCGTCAGTAGACGTGCTGAAATAAATACCAATTTTCATAATAAAAGAAATAAAACAGTTTGGTATTAAAAAAACCAAAAATCTAATCTCACCACAGAACATCCAGTCACTATTAAACTGCCAAGTAGACTTTAAACTTGGCATCTAAAGACACGAAAGCCAATTCCATTTTAAAACAATAATAATACATAGTTTAAAAAACTAAAAAACACGCTTTCTGTCCGCCACCTTGGACGTCCGCCATATTGGATTTAAGTCACGTGTCTTTTTTTTTCGTATTCCTGACAGCAAACCCTTTCATTTAATATCCATATCATGGGGGTGGATTTCAAACAGCCAGTTCGCTATCTTAGGGAGGCCGCCATATTAGATTTGTAATGACGTTTCTTAGATAGTCATGTATTGTCATCAAAACTCAGAGCGTGTGCAAAATTTCATCCTAATCGAAGATCGGGAAGTGGGTCAAATTAAGATTCCAAGATTTTTTTCGTAAATGTAATGGGGAGGCCGCCATATTGGATTTGTAATTACTTTTCTTAGGTAGTCATGTATTGTCATCAAAACTCAGAGCGTGTGCAAAATTTCATTCTAATCGAAGACCGGGAAGTGGGTCAAATTAAGATTCCAAGAATTTTTACGTACATGTAATGGGGAGGCCGCCATATTGGATTTGTAATGACGTTTCTTAGGTAGTCATGTATTGTCATCAGAACTCAGAGCGTGTGCAAAATTTCATCCTAATCGAAGACCGGGAAGTGGGTCAAATTAAGATTCCAAGATTTTCTTACATACATAGTTACTTACAAGTGAAGCTAATATAAAGCGTGTAAAAAGGGCTTTCGAATTTAGAATTCGGAAACGCTTTAAAACCATTGGTCGATACAGCATGGCCGACATTAGCCGGCGCGGCGTCATCGGGACACTATCTCGAAGCTCGCCGTAGAGAAGGTCATTAAAATGTAAAACTCGGCGCCGAGATGTAAATAAAGTGTTGGCCTTTGCGACTCAAGCACTCAACGAACATGGAACACAAAGCTGGAAATAGCTAGAGGAGTAAAATATGTAAATAATAGAACTCGCGTAGTATATAATTGCCGTGTTGTTTCCAGCTTAGAATCTAATCTAAGGTAACCTTCCCGAGTAATAGGCAACAGCTTTCACTTGTGTAATCAGTAACATCTGAGACTTCTGCTTGCCAAAATCTGAATCGCCAGATCTAAAATAGACCAGTTATTACAACAGTTCAAAGCCTATGTTTTTGTAGTTTTGTATACTTCAAGGAATAAATGTCTATCAACTACAATTTGGTACAAAGCTGCCGTTTTTATATTTCATGCTTCCACCTTCGCAATGCAACATTAAAATATATTTTTTCCCTCCAGTATTCTTAAAAAAACAAAATGGCGCGTTATCGTTGTGCTCCGTTCCCGGCAAAGTAAACCCAGCCTCCTCCATCAAAGGCCGGATCTAATTCTTTAATTATAAAATGCAAATTCTCCGAAATCTGGTCTGGCAATCAATGCGGCCCCTGAGACGCTTATGGGGTGGAAAGTTGATAGAACCACTAAGGTCTGAATAAACTGTTCAAGGAATTAGTTGAGGGGAACGTGAGGGGAATGTGGCTGTGGAAAAAACTGAGAATTTATAAGACTCTTGGCAAGTGTCAGGTCGGGCACAAATTACGTATAGCGGCGGCGCGCGGCGGTGGGTCCCCGTAACCTGCAGTGCTATGACAAAAGTTTGTCGCACATTTAACTGTCAAAAAACCCGGCATATTGAAATATCCTCCAATAGGATAAGAGAATACGCACGACAAAATTATGTCTGTCACGCGTGGACCGGGCATGTTAGAGGTGGTCAAGTAATAGCGATTAGAAAGTGGCTGAGACAGTAAATTGTGCCTAAATCATGAATGCATGTTTGGATGTTCAAAAAGTACAAAAATGTTTTAATGGATCGAATTGTTTTTTGGCACTGAAGTAGCTTATTTATTAGTCTGTTAGAGATTAGTTTACATAAATAATACTCTAGATAAAAATATGATAATTTTTTTCTACGATACGTCCGTTACCCCGTCTCTTTAGTAGTCTTCCTCTTCTTCGTTTTTTATCGATTACACTAGCTTTCCACCTCGCGGCTTCGGCCGTCGGAATGAGAAATTTTCCCGCGGTAAAAGGTAGCCTATGTTATTTCCCAAGGTCGATTCTATCTTTATAGTAAGCTTCATTTAAATCGGTTTAATAGTTTCAGAGCCTATTCAATGCAAACAAACAAACAATCAAATCTTTCCTCTTTATAATTATTAGTATAGATAAAATTAAAGAGTAAATTATTACTTTTTAAGCAAGTATGACTTATGAAATTTGATATCGTAGTTTTCGTCAATCTTTATTAAATACTGAGAACAAATTCATTAAAAGCTTCAAAAGTGCTCAGATGTAAATAATAAATGTATTTACTTGGCATGAAAAGCGAAGTAGTACTCTATTAATTGTTTGAGGATCAAAATGATTTTATGTTTCAGTTCTTAACTAATAATAATATATTGAACACGAGTTCACTTTAGGGATAAGTAAACTTCTTTTTAAGAAAATGTTAGAATCATACTAATATTATAAAGAGGAACGATTTGTATTTTTGTGTGTGTGTATGTTTGTAATGAATAAACTCAAAAACTACTGAAATGATTAAAAAAATCTTTTACCATTAGAAACTCTACACTCACCCTGAGCAACATAGGCTACCTTTTACCCCGGGAAAATGCCTCATTCCCACGGGAAAAACTGACGCCGGCGGAGCCGCGGCGGAAAGCTAGTAGTTTATATTCTTTGGTAGTTGGGTTAGGGATTTCAGTAAAGTAAATATATGTTTACAAGGATCTAAACAGCTACTCTTACCCTGTCAACACCCGTAGGAAGGGTTAGGTTAGGTTAAGCAACTATTTTTATTACACGCTTTATATTAGCTTCACTTGTAAGTAACTATGTATGTAAGAAAATCTTGGGATCAAATTTTGCACACGATCTGAGTTCTGATGACAATACATGACTAGCTAGCTAAGAAACGTCATTACAGATCCAATATGGCGGCCTCCCCAAAATGGCGTACTGGCTGTTTGAAATCCACCCCCATGATATGGGTATCAAATGAAAGAGTTTGCGTCTCTGGAAAGCTCTGGAATACGAAAAAAATAGTCACGTGACTTTTGTAATTTTTAGTGCGTACTAAAAGCGATTTTTTAGTTTTTTTAACTATTATAACTTATTGTACTTATGTACATAATTCACTACGCTGTGACGTCATAATGTCTGGCATAAAAGTAATCCCCAAAAGATTTTCCCCATTTTTAGGGGACATTTTAATCCCGTTCCGCCCTCCGTCCGAGGCCATATATCAGAATTTATTATTTAAAGCGAAATGCATATGAATAGTTACGGAACATCCCGCAGGCCGCGTTTGAGAAACTCTAAGATATCGCCTACCGTTCCTTTCATATTTTATGAGGACTTACATTCAGCTTTTGATAAATAGAGAGTCGAATTTCTGCGAAATGTTCTTCGGAAACTACACGACTACGTTTGATATAATTTTGAAACTCAATTCGTATAACTCGTTTACTGAATATTAGAAATAATAATAAAAAAAAATATTTACTTATTTAGCTATGAAAAGTTTACTGTTTCACGATTTTAAACCAAAAGTTAAGCACTTACTTCATTGAACAAATATCGTTCAACAAATAATAAAAAAATACACGTTTTGTGAAATAGGGCAGACTTTTATGAATGTTTTACCCTGTGTTTTCCGCCGGCTCCGCCCGCGTAGCAGGTTTTCCCGTGGTAATGAGGCATTTTCCCGCGGTAAAAGGTAGAGTATGTAACTCAAGGTGAATGAAGCTTTCTAATGGTGAAAGAATTTTTGAAATCGGCACAGTAGTTTTTAAATTTATTCATTACAAATATACCCACAGAAATACAAATTCTTTCCCCTTTATAATATTAGTGTAGATTGACTATCATACATACATATTATTCGATTTAAGTATGTATGATATTACGTAAAATTTAAAACTAAAATAACAAAGCAAATACATATTATTAAATAACTAAAGTCGTTGTACAAAGCGCGTTTTATTTTTAATTTGTAATTTTGGCCTTTACCATTTAAAACTAATAAATCCTAAAATTTACGCAGTAATTACGCTTTAAATTCAAATTTGAATTAGTACTTACGTTCAGATCGCACAAATTAGAGCAAATCGGCCAATAAAGCGAGTACACAATACCCCGAAATTATGTGGTATAATTAACGCAGAACCGATATGGGCATAGCTATTATTATTATTATTATTAATATTGAGCAAATATAACACAACACTAGCTGTCTGCACCTTGTTTTTGTCCACATTGTCTTTTCATGTGAGAATAAGGTGTTGCCTCATTGCAAAAAGTAAATACAACAATTTTATGGATGACAACAAAGAAAACTATGCAATTCGGTGCAGCTGTACTTAATTGCCGAGCGAACATATATTTCGGAGAAAATTTTTGATAGATTTTATAATATGTATAAAAAAAACAAGTCAAGTAAGCGCCATATTAATTCTTACTAGATCTACTCGCAGAGGCTTGCGTTTGTTTTCCCTGTTTTCTAGTTAACGAGTCATAAGTTCTCCCTGTTAATGGATATGTAAAAGTTTAAACAATACTTAAAAACAGTCCTAAAATATTCAACTACTCTTCACCAATGTAACAAATGATACGCATTTTTTATTCATAATTTTATTCTAAAAGCAATTAAAATACTTGTCTTTTTAGAAGACTTAATACAAAGAAAATTACGACAGAAAAGTATATCCAGGCAAACAAAACATAAGCTTTTTACTTGTTTTAGTGCAAATTTTTTATTATTGTTTCTTGCGGTTAAACATGTATGGTTTAATTAAACGACAATATTCCGTAAAAGTTCATTAACAAGGGTCGCGCGTGGCACACAATAAAAACAGATAATTAAATTAAAAAATGCAAATCATTCACGTGGCGGCCGTGAAGTGGTACTAGGGGACTGAGGCACAGAGCACAAAATACAGTAAGTCCAGTGAAGCTTACAAATAAAAATTAATAACGTAGGTATTTGTGGTAGATGCGAGGCGAGTCTGTGGTCCTGTCTAACAGAACTATCGTTAAGTAAACAAGCGAGTTGTTAACAGAATAGAGCCTGGCTTGAAAATCAGAGACGGAGCCCCTCAGGCGTCGTCTCCTTCACGATATTTTTCAATATCAACGCGCTAGGCCGTGGTCCGAGGCTCCCTCGAGCCGCCCCTAGACGCGTTGGTATATGACTTTTTTTTGGGGTAGAGTCTTCCACTCCCCCGCCAGTCCGGTGAAGCTTGATTTGTCGTACCTTTTCGACACAAGCATAGGTCAATTCAAAAAAAAAAAAAAAAAAAGAATAGAGCCTGGCAAAATCGGCGCTGGATACAATCTGGCAAAAAAGTCGTGAAACGGAACTAATCTCACTTTTCAGAAATATCCATAAGTTAGAGCGTGACAGCATGATATAAAATGGCAGCATCAAATTCACGACATTTTTGTCTGTTTTGCGGAACAAATTAGGTCAATAAAAAAAATGGTCAAAACTTCCATTAGTGTAAGATTCCAATAAGAGCGTCGGTGGTCAAGTGGCTATGGCCGTTGACTTCCATTCAGAATTTCGTGGGTTCGAGCCTCGGCACGTAGTAATGTGTTTTCGAGTTTTGAATACATACATACGTTTAATTGACGCTCTTATGGTGAAGGAAAACATCGTGGGGAAACCTGCAAACACTTTCGAAGAAATTCAAAGGTTGTGTATGAAGTTGACCGACCCGCATAGGGCCAGAGCGTGGTCGACTAAGGTCTGTTCTGTTCACCCTGATGTCAGGGTAGGCTCGAGTCCCACGGTGGGGACATATACACATACCGTGAAATTTTACTGGTCATTTATCCGCAACATAGTGGTAGTACTCATGAGAATAAACAACTTTCCCTAAGGAACAACTTTATATTATTTTTTATTGACCTATGCTTGTGTCGGAAAAGTATGACGGATCAAGCTTCACCGGACACAGAGGCAGGAAATAGCGGGCTGCGGGACGGAATCTGACTTTATATGCTATCTGTCCCATAGCAAGCGGCGCAATCTATTTTGCAGGCTGCATATAAACTTGAAATTCGTCCCGCGGCCCGCGCTTTCCCGCGTCTGTGGGTATTTACTGTATTACTACTCTGTGGCCAGCGGGTTAAGTGTGGGGTCGAAATGAGGCGCGCGGGGAGCAATAGATCACACGATGATGTGTTAGATTAAGGACGAGGGGAGAGAAGTACAAATCGGACAACCCAGTTTATTATTTAGGGGATCACCCCATTTTTCGCTCGATGCATTTTGTTAGTCGGTTTAAGTAAGCGAGTCGTTTCTGTTTCACATTTAAGATAACAGGTGCCTATAAGAGGGGTGAAATTGTTTGATGTATGTTTAGAAGGGTTTGGTAGGTAAAATAAATAAACAAAAGAAGATTCAACACAGTTTTTGAAAACCAATATTAAAGTAAGTTTATTATTGATGTGCAGCTACAACTTTTATATGGTTTCTATGCTAACTAAAAATATAGAGCGTATTTGTCTTGAAGAAGACCTTCCTATAAAAAAGTATTTTTTCATTGAATTCATAATAAAATTGTATGGAGAAGATTTTTGATGTTAAACATCTACGCGAGGGGTAAAAACAATTATAATCGGCGTGGCGAGCCGAAAGAAAATTATTCTTTAAGTACCACTAATAAAGTGTTATTATATCTTGTACTACGCCATCTAGCAGATACGTGTAAAACTACTTGAAGCAATCACAAACTAACCTTACTTTCCATAGAGTTAAAAAATATTAATTTTTCTATTTATACTCTAAGTTACTTTCATTCAATATTTCACATCAGCCTGGCGGCGTTCCGTAACGGCTCACTATTTTTTAAATATCCAGTACTGGTTTCTTTGGGAAAGCAACTATTTACTTACTCCATTATCTGATCAGATGAGTTGACCGAGCATGTTTTGTCAGTGTCATTAATATCCTGTATAGGTATTAAAAAAATATTATTTACAGTACAGCATAGTTCTACCGTTTCGTTCTCCCGTCGTATTTATTATCTAGTCGCTTTTCTTCGAGTCTCCTGAGTACCTACTTATTGATTAAATGTAAATAAAATATGTGGGGATATTCAAAAACGGCCATCTGACCCCAAACTAGCCAGAGCCTGTACTACGAGTGTCAGACAGCTGATATACATACATATATAAATATACAACATCCAGACACAAGACAAACACAAGTTCTCTTCACACGAATGTTTGTCCTGGGCGGGATTGGATCCCACGACTGTGCTGTTCACAGGCAGCCGTCTACCAACTAGACTACGGGGCCGTCAAATTCAATAAGATATTGAAGTATTTAATCAAAACACCAAAATTAACATGACAAAACATCTCTTATCTGGCTTAATCAAGTTAAGCTTATATTAAATCAAAGACAGATTACAGATTTTCATTCAACTCAATACCAGTTTCCTACATAGAAAATACTCATATAATAAGTCGTAAACAATCCGAGGTTTTACAGATGAATTTCATGCAATTAATTTTATTCGCTAAATATTATAAAGAGGAAAGAGTTAGTGTGTAAATTGGTAAGTAAAACTCAAGAAATGCATTGACCGAAAAATGGTTCAATGTAGTATCTGTCCAATATGGAATCCGTCCAATATGGAATCCGTCCAATATGGAATACGTCCAATGTGGAATCCGTCCAATGTGGAATCTGTCCAATGCGGAATCTGTCCAAAATAAACCATGATGCCTAAAGTGGAATCTGTCCAATGTGGACCAAACCAAATTTGATTGTTTGTTTGTTTGCATTGAATAGGCTCCGAAACTACTGAACCGATTTCAATGAAACTTGGTGTAAAGAGAGAATATACCATTGAAAGAGAAAGTACATAGGCTATCTTTTACCGCGGGAAAATTTCTCATTCCCACGCAAAAACTGTTACACGGGCGGAGCCGCGGCGGAAATCTAGTACTGAATAAAGATCTGCTTTGAACTTTGCCAATTCAATCAAGCAACCCAATCTCTTTCTAACCAAAATGTCATTCACATTTCTCCATTGATGTAAGTTCAAAGGTTACTCAGAACTTTGAACGCAGCCAAGCATTTTGGATTTTAATTTACATTATGATATCAGATCAAATAGATAAAAAAATATCGTCGTTGCTAATTCAAAATTTCCCATGTGTAAAATACAATATTACGAGAAAAGATAAAATAATGTTCTCTTGTAAAAAAGCTTTTTAAAAAGGTTTTTCTTTATATGTTTAATATAATAAGACAGGGATTAAATCGTAATTGAGAATGAATTAATGACACTATCAAAAATGGTTTAAACGGTAAAGCCTCTTTTACATTTTTTCTCATGCACATTCCTATTCCTATTAACACCCTTGATTAACACATAGGCCACTTTTTACCGCCGGAAAATACCTCATTCCCACGGTAAAACCTAATAACGGAAATCTAGTAATATTATAACAATATTTAAAACGCGTAAGGCTTTTGATCTGACATGGCTAGTATAACGACTAATATCCATAGATAGTATCCGGAACTAACGGCTTTACGTGCATTCCGAAGGAATCATCTTTCTTTTCGGACAATTAGTTGATTAGCCTGCAACATTCCAATCAAACTGGGAAAAGTCTAACAAAGTGACATTATTTAACAGAGTCCAGTAACTACTATGATTTAGGATAATATAATATTTACCATATTATTTGTTGTTTTGCGTGTGATTTGTACACAATCTATACTCGTAGTATGTAATGTTTCTTGTTTTTTAGTAACTTTATTATATAATTCTGCTTTGAGTGTGCACATAATAGTTAAGTCCTAGACAAGACAATGTGATTAACACAATGTGTTTGCCTATAGGTGTACCCTGTACGTACATGTTATCATTTTTTGCCAATATAATTAAACAAGTCTAAGGTCTAGTTGGCGAACCTAAATAAATAAATAAAAAAATTGTTCGACCTTGCCCCACCGGTATTCGAACCCGTAATGTAGATCGTTTTTACCACTCGACAACGCAACCTGTTAATAATCGATAATGTAATCAAAGTAAGTATAAGCTCAGGTAATCCTCCAATACACCCTCAATATTCCGGCCAAGTCTCAGCTGGCGGTTGAACGTCCCACGCGTCGTTAAGCAAGCAACAGGGCTTACCGAACTATACGCGATTCGACATCTAGCGAGAGGTAGCATTTTATGTTTCCGAATAGTTTTTATCCGAAACTAAATTGCCCGAAAACATGCATGCTTGCTCGTATGATTTCTCGTTCCTTTACATGTTGATGTTCTTAGGCTAGGGGTAAAACTGATTGTCGGCGTGGCGAGCGTGGCGCTGGGTCGCCGAGGTTAGGCTGGTGGGGTTGCGATTCCTGTCGTAATCTGTTCTTTTTTTTTTGTATAATATGACTTGTACTAAATATTCTTAGATTTTCACGGTGGTCAATCGTGGAAAAACACCCGCGAAAATGTATGTTTGTACTAAATAATTTCACATCTGCCAGGCGTCCCGTGACGGGTCACCATTATTTTATACCTCGAGGTAGAGCTTTCCGCTTCACCGCAAGTCTGGTTAATTTACGTCGATTCAGCGATACAAGCGTAGGGCAATTAAAAAACATATTTTTTATGATTTGCTTGGAATTGGACTCATACAAAAATTCTTGAGGGTGTCATAATGAGGCGGCTAAATATAACTTGGGAATGGGCAGCAGCGTCCACATTGTAATGAACAACAACTGCGATCCCCCAGCTCATCTACAAGCGCAAGGATTATTAAATAGCAATTCTTATAGGGGGAAACCCTGATCCTGGTATGGACTGCTATTGACTGCATTGCATAGTACGTGATATTGTAGTAGTACTATCTGGGAAAATATTTCTGTGGATTTTTATTTATTTGGCTTATGCATCTGTAGTGTAATAATATGTTTTTATTAGTTATTTATACAGAGTTATCACTATTAAGGTAAACAAAACAAGAAGAAAAATCGAAATCAATAAAATTAAAAATTTCAGTATAGGCACGAGCTTCTCGGTGGGGACAAATATGAGCTTTTAATAAAGTAACTATAGTTTCGGTAAAACAAAAATAAGAAATGTAATAAAATCAAATTCGTTTTCGGGTAAACATGATCGGCTTAAATTTTTCGGAAGCAAGATAGGCGACCCTACCGCGAATATTCACGATTGTAACGTGCCATGTTTCATTGGACTCGCATAGGACACACATTTTGAAGTCATGTTTGTTTTATACTCGAGATCATTCCAAGTTTTGATTGTTCCTTACTCAAAATACTGTTCATAGCTTCATGTTTAGTAACAAATGTATTTTAACGTTTACTTGTAATTTCTAACAAAAAGTTTACAGTTTGGGGATCAAAGTTCTTGTTGAAATATGAAACAACGTATATTAATGGTGTCAAAAAAAACTACATGAATAGATTTTCCCACAAAAAATTACCTTTGTTAACAGCCCATCTAAAAATGTCTCTATGTAGAGGCTCTAGCAACACCATATTAAACATTCTAAAAATTAAGACACAAATATCAATAATAAAAAAACAAACAACCAAAAAACGCTGACAACCAAATAGAAAAACGTATAGAACCATTCTTAAATCGATTCTAACTTAAAAGCGACTTCAAAAACTTGCTCGCTAATTCATCTTGACCTTGATTCCGATCCATCAGGTGTGCAATAACCTTAAAAAGGAGGGCGGTTGCAGGATGAGAAAACTTGCACAACGCATGCGTACTGGCCACTGCAGCTTGGCACTCTTCCTGAAAACTGTGTTGACAGCCGGCGGGAATGTCAGTCGATAGCCAGACTTCAACCGGGACGCTCGCTCGAAGGGCAGACAAAACACTCTCGTAAAAAATAAATCGAAGACTATTGCGTTCGAAATTCTAAATTTCTAAGTGGACATGTTTTCAATTTGAATGTAGAATGTTTGAGTAATAATGTAGGCGTTTGTTCCTAATTTAATATTTGTTTCGAGATACGAGGCATCTTGGAATTCGAAAGGTAAGTCATTGAATAATAATTGAGATGGGGAAAAGCAGTTGAATAAATAACTGGTCGTAAAAACCGTAGGGAAGAATATTGATAAAAATTTAACAATATTTCTCATGTCTTGATTTCCATTTCCATTACTATGGTCATGATAAAATAAAATTGTAATATATTGTTTACATTTAATTTATTTATTTTTAGTGTAATATAAAGATAATGATATAAGG
Organism: Teleiodes luculella; assembly: GCA_948473455.1. NCBI lineage: Eukaryota > Metazoa > Arthropoda > Insecta > Lepidoptera > Gelechiidae > Teleiodes > Teleiodes luculella. The sequence continues at coordinate 12,294,243 of OX419591.1, read as the reverse complement.
AAACATGATAATTTATGATTAGATGGTTTGTATTACGGTTGGATTTTTATTACTATCATTGATTTAGCCGCAAGTTGTCAACTGCTGGACGTAGGCCTTCTTCAGATCTTTCGTATCTATTTATTACAATATAATTTATACAGGTCTACACTGCATGATAAGATCTAAAAGGTTTAACTTTGAACTTGCAAAAAACCTAACTTTTTATTTTGTTAGTTTATATTTTGTTCAACAATAATATTATATTATCTAAAACAGAAAAAATATTTTATTATTTTTATGGAAAAATACACAGCCGAAGTCATATAATCAAAAACAAAATAAACTTATGTAATTAATTACTACCTACTATTTAAATTATTGTAGGAATATAATATTTTACCTTGGTAAAAAGCAACCTAAACAGTTTCTCAATGTGCATAATGCATATTAGTAAACAGAAATCGGTCGTTTAGAGATGAAATGTTTACGAACAGACGGAGAACTACTGCCGCATTTATTATACTGAATCACTTACATGTTACAATAGATAATATTTTATAATGATAGCTGTTATTTTCTGATAATCATAATAATAACTACACACATGTCATGAATTTATTGTTTGCTTTCTGTGATTTCGGAAAAACAAATTACAACATTTTTTCTTCTACAGGTCAATCTCTTCAATCCTACTACTATTATAAACGTGAAAGTTTGTGAGGATGGATGTATGTTTGTTACTCTTTCACGCAAAAACTACTGAATGTATTTTAATGAAACTTTACAGTAACATCTTTTATAGGTACATCAGAATAACACATAAGCTGGCTTCTACCGCGGGAAAATCCCTCATTTCCACTGGAATAATTGAAAGCGCGGGCGGAGCCGCGAAGCAGAAAGCTAGTATAAAATCATTGATAAAAATTGAGATAGAATTTGAATCTAAAAATATTATTTATAAAGAAATGGTACCTATAGTAAATTAACGTTATTTTAATTTAATATAGTACGTTTTTTTTTTTTTTTTTTTCATTTATTTTCAAATTAGTACAAATTACATACATAGCTAATATTATTCGCCAAACTGGTTAACAGTTTATTGGCGAAACAATGCACTCTTACAAATATCTACTAGCTGCTTACCTACTTTAAAATAAGTTATCAAGGGTTGCTTAATCTATATAATAAAACTGGAGGTCAAATGTCTGTACATAGAAAAATAAAGATGAAATCCGAGTCAGGAGGATGTAGAAGTGTAATAGAAAATATCCAGATAATTTTATATTTTTTTTGTTTCTCTGTCTGTTTGTACGGGCTAATCTCCGAAACTATTGGACCGATTTGAACGAAATTTTGCATGGTGGTTTTTTACATCCCTGGTCAACATCTAGGATTTTAATCCCGGAAAAGTTAAGAGTTCCCGTGGGATAGTCAAAAATTACTACGAAAAAGACGGAAAACAACGCGGGCGTAACCGCGGGCAGACAGCTAGCATCAAATAAGAGTCACTTAAAATTATGAACTAGAAAGCACGCCATTAGAAATATGAAATTTTAAAGAAACACAGGAACAGGAATAAAATTTTAATGGCACGAAATAATTAATTTCTAAGAAATGTATAAGTGAAATACGACAAGGAATTTTAAATTTTGCAAATAACTGTTATAACCGTAAACCCGTTTTACAGTTGTTGTAAAATATTATTTTGCGGCCTTCTAATTTCGTTCCTAAAGGTTTTATGAATTTATAAAAATGGGCAGCTAACTTGTTACAATAATATACTGGCATCACGCAATGTTATAGTTAGTTAAGTAAACAAAACATTTTGCGAAAAATATTCCTTGTTAATTTATTACAGTAGCAACAATATTATAATGTTTTAATTGAAAATCAAAATATGATGATCAAAAAGTTCTTACAACTTTTACTAAATTCGTTTTTCTTCATTATAGAACTTATAAGAAATTTCCTGTTCTAAGTGTATTAAACTAAAATTAATTTTACATTTTTATTTGTATACCAATTTAACATCGGTTAAATGTGTGATACTTTTTACCATATCTATCTACCGCATTTGAAACGAATAAAGTTTCCTTTCTTTTATTTCTTTCTATATTTTGTTGAGTAATTTAAACGAATAAAATGTTACCAATAAAATGCAACGCCTGTGGAGTTTCTTCCAGCGGGTTCTTCTCCACAGAAGACAGCCAAATTGTGAACCCGCCTCGACGTCGAAAAATGATTTTGTGAAGTCTTACTTCGAATAAACACTATTTGACTTTGACTTTGACTTTGAATACAAATATAATTTATTTACCCCAAACATAGAAATACAACACATATTCAGAAAAACAGAAGAGTCAAAAGGCGGTTTTATTGCTAAGGAAGCAATTTCTACCAGGCAGCCTTATGTATTTAACAATCAACGAATAGTGCGGGTCGTGACTGTGACTTACGAAGCTCTAACTATTCGTGAAGAAATGAAACAGATAGGTTATCTCTACGTATAGTGCATGCTCTGAAATGCTCTCATCCCACTAATATTATAAGCGCGAAAGTTTGTAGATATGGATGTATTTTTGTTATTTATTTAAAACTTTACGGATTTTATTAAAACATTGCAATATGGCATTGCAATATGGGTCGCTGGGTTCCCTCTAATATGGTTGAGCCCGGCGATGGCTGTCCCATACGTCAAACCCGTGAACGTGGTGCTGCTTGGGGGGACTGGTCTGCTCTAGTCGATTGCCGATTGTTTTATTGTTTTTATAGTTTAGTTTTTCTACTTTGACTGGTTGCCTTCCTTTAATTTCATATTTCGTCTGCACTCTTTGTTATATTAATCAAATTGTATAAAATAATAATTACCTATGTAAAAATATTTTGAAAAGATGCAACGCCTGTGGAGTTTCTTCCGGAGAGTTCTTCTCCACAGAAGACAGCCAAATCGTGAACTCTCCTCGACGTCAAAAAATGATTTGTGAAATCTTACTTTGAATAAACACTATTTGACTTTGACTTTGACTTTGATATAGCTTATACATCAGAATAACATACTTTTTACCGCGGTAAATACTTCATTCCCACGGGAAAAACTGTCGGGGCGGCTAGTTAGTATATTATAAATAAGACCCATAACGATTTTCTTACTCTTTAAAACTATTAAACTTTTTAAATGTAAGTGGATTATTTAAATGTTTGTAAGTAAATCACACCACTTATGCAAAGTAGACAAAGTTGCATGCAATCATTAGATTAATAAATCTTTGGTTATAAAACGATTACTATTTTGTATATTATGTACCTACCTATATAATATTTCTTTTATTTTATAGGTTTTTCAGTTTGCCTTCAATTATGAGGTAATTTTAACAGTTACCTACCAAAACAAAGTTTTGTTTAAAGTTTATTTTACCTATATAGGTACATCCATTAAAATCTTACTTCATTAACAGCTCATATATGTCCCCACCGAGGGGCTCAAGCCTACCCTGAAAAAAAGGGTGAATAGACCATAGTCGACCACGCTGGCCCAGTGCGGGTTGGCCAACTTCACACACAACATTTGAATTACTTCGCAGGTGTGTGCAGGTTTCCTCACGATGTTTTCCTTCACCGTAAGAGCGTACATTAACGTACATATGAATTCGAAAATAGAAAACACATTGGTACGTGTTGAGGTTTGAACTTGCATAGAGATAGGAAAATTGCGAAAAGTGGCCAATTTTCACAGTTTTTCTACCTATAACTACATTGAACTATAATAGACAAGTGATTGCTTCTATATATCCTACAGCATACCGACTTTGGAGTCAGAATTGGTTCTGTAGTCCGGATTTTAGGAAAACTGATTTTTACCAAGTTATTATTTTTCTAAGGATGATGGCGCCACTTAGATAGTGAATGAACAATATAATAATTAATTAGGTACTTTGTACTTATAATGAAAGTATAAAGGTACAAATTTTAGAGTGCTGCCTAGAATTATAATAATACCATGGTCAAAGAAAACAAGGTCTTACAATTAGACCACGTGACTGACACGAGCCTACGTAATTTCTACGTCATTTTGCCTATTCCTTGTGGAATGCGTGTAATAGACAAGGATGAACAGCGCAAAATGACGTAGGCTTGTATCAGTTACGTGGTCTAATTGTTAGACCTTGTTTTCTTGGATCATGAATAATACTAAAATTTTACGCATATACATCTTATTTTGTTAATTCCGATTAATCCGTAGGTAACAAAAGTATTGAAATTGAATCATCCAAAAGAAAATGAAAACCTTTAGGTCCGTTTCCAATCGCTCTGCGTATGAAATTTTGGACGTAAAATTCAAAGTATTAATTTGAATATTCACACAAAGTTCTGTTGAAAGTAAAATTGGAATTCCCCACGTGGAAATGGGAAACCCTAGGCTATTGTCACAAAGTTGCCACGTTTTACACACAGTAAGCTGTCAACTTGATCGATGCTTTGTCAAGTTATTTATTATGCACTAGCGTCTACGCCCGCGTTACCAGGTTTTCCCGTGGGAATGAGGCATTTCCCGCGGTAAATGGTAGCCTATATTACTCAAGGTGAATGTAGCTTTGTATGGTAAAATAAATTTTGAAGTTAGTTCAGTAGTTTTTGAGTTTATTTATTACAAACATACACACACACACACACACATACAAATCTTTCCTCTTTATAATATTAGTATGATATGATTTAAGTCGTGTCCGATCTCTGAAGTAGTTTAATTACTGTGATATTACTAAATATTGTATTTACAAAAAAAAGTTTGTTTATAATGATTTAGAATTGATATATAATATACTAGCTTCCCGCCGCGGCTCCGCACGCTAATAGTAATAGTTTTTCCCGTGGGAATGAGGAATTTTCCCGCGGTAAAAGTTAGCCTATGTTCTTCCGCAAGGTCTATTCTATCTTTATGCCAACTCCGCCCGCTTTATCAATTGTTCCCGTGGGAATGAGAACATTTCCCGCGGTAAATTGTAGCCTATGTTTTTTCCTAAGGTCTATTCTAACTTTGTGCCAAGTTTCACTAAAATCGATTTAGTACTTTCGGAGCATTTTCAATTATTAGGAATATTTTACGTATTTTTTTCACACCTTGGGTTACATTATTGAAGTTTTAGTAAGGATTCCTAATTTTTTTGTAAATAAAATATAGCCTATGTTACTCAGGGTGAATGTAGCTTCCCAACAGTGAAATAATTTTTGAAATCGGTTCAGTAGTTTCGGAGCCTATTCGATGCAAACAAACAAACAAACAATCAAACCTTTCCTCTTTATAATATTAGTATAGATAGATTTTTTATTGCTTAGACTTGTACATTCGTTTGAGACGAGAGCCGGTCTTGGTTTGAGCTAAGCTTTTTAGCTTCTTATATGATGTCATTAAGTGTTTTTTAAGAAACCAATGATGAATAAAACAAATATTTATAGGTATTATCTAATGAAATAAAAAATGAGTTTTTTTAATATACCAAAGTTATACCCAAAAAAGTATCTTTCTAATAACTAGTCACAAAATCGTAGAACTATACTATCAGGAACTTTAAAAGCAGTTAAGCGGATCAAAGCAAGGAGCTGGGCTAATCCTAAGTCCGCCCCTGGAACCACGGACAACTCCCTCAATTAGTGCCTGGATAAAACCTTAAAAGGACGCTTAATACATTCGGTAAAGAATCGGATTTCTAATAGACTGTTGATCTATGGAGCTGCTTACTTACGAATAGAACTGTTTATTGGGATTATCTTGTAGAAATTGTACCAAAAAACAATACATTTATGGAGTAGTCATCAATAATAATGAGGAACAATAAATCAATGACGTGATTGAGGCTTTGATATAAATAACTCATGTCATGTATCAACTATTTCTAAATAAACAAAACTTATCTATCTTAAATCACAGTACACAGAGCGAAGCCAGCAAATAAATTTTGATATGAAAACGAAAACAACATATCAACGGTAATGGTAATGTAGTATTGTTTTATAAGTAAATAAATAATACTATCAACTGTTGTTTTTGGTAGTATAAAAACGGTAGAGACGGAATATCAAGGAACTTATAAGATCCTTGCGTAGGTAAAGCCCGAAATTACGGAAATTGTTGCCATAAACATAAAAATATACACGTGGCTCCCCCAGAGCTGGCTTTTTATTTCTCTGGTCAGGTTTTATATAAGACTAGCGACCCGCCCCGGCTTCGCACGGGAAAATGGTTATTTTGGGTTATCCTTAAGCATATTATGCATGTATTATACATATTTAAACCTTCCTCTTGAATCACTCTATCTATTAAAAAAACCGCATCAAAATCCGTTGCGTGGTTTTAAAGATTTAAGCATACATAGGGACATAGGGACAGAAAAAGCGACTTTGTTTTATACTATGTAGTGATGACCACCCGATCCTGTCAACACAGAGAAGTGGGAATCAAGGATACTAGTACTACTAATATCCTTGGTGAAAATATACTACTAATAGAAGAAGCGATAAAAAACCGCAACGCTTCACGGAGAGCTATCCTTTTTACTCTTATGACAGTTTTGCATGTCAGAGTGATACAGTCCCTCTTTTGAGAGGACGTCAAAATTTCTGTTGTGTTTCATCTTTCAAATTGCTAGGGATGGGGTTGAAATCCAAACAATAAACGACAAAATTAAAGATGACAGGATATTGTCATTTGTCACTTTGAAAGCTTGAGAGACTGATGACTAAAATTTTGTTGCATTGTAGGCACCACCGGCGATAATTTTTGAAAATGTACTTGGAATGCACTCGGAAACGTTCTTGAATGGCGACCGCGCGTCGGAAGACGTAGTGTGGGCAGGCCCCCCAAGAGGTAGACCGACGATCTGGTGAGGGTCAGGATCAGCAGTGGACGTCTTTCGGCTGAGATGATGATGATGATGACTTGGAATGCTTGAAGGGTGACAAGGCTCTCTCTATCAAAAGCGAAGCGCTGGTTTTCCAACCTCTTTGTAACAATACATCAATGATTTGTCACTGACATATTTCGCGACGTCTTTGGGTACATAGGGTACATACATAATCGTATTATTTATAAATATATTGTGCTTTGATACATAGACTTAATATTCTGCATTTGACATTCAAAAGATAAAACATTGATCATATCACCATATTCAACTAAACCATAACCATTAAATAAAGCCGGACTAAAGAAGTCCGCCTTAATTATACGCCTAGAGGAATTTCAGATCAACCCTTTCGATTTCTGTACATTCAAATGGAAAATACGTTTGGAATAGTAACACTAATCGATTGGTCATTGTTGGTCACGGCCCAAATGAGCGTTCGCTTAGCAATAAACATGCCTTTGAAAGCTCCGATAAAATCTGTTCTAACAAATCTAGAAGGTACCGTCGGGGTCGCAAGTGTAATGCACTGCACGCCGTACATAATTTTGTGCATTCAAAAAACCCTACTTCACCATTAATAAAAAAAAAGTATTTATTTCCATGATTTTCACAGATTACATAGGCGGAGACTTCCCAGAAAGTAATCCAGAGGATACTTGTGGTGGGAATGGCTCGCAACTTTCAATTTCAAATACATTTTATGAAAATACAAAAAAAAGACAAAATTAAGTACTTAAGCAAACTAGATTTGTTGTAATTTAAGAAGTATAATATCTACTATATTCGACTTATAAAAGTGAAGAGAAAAATAAAATAAAAATAAAAATAATATCCACCATTAATATAATAAAAAAGACACATACTTAAGTAAAAAAAATTGAAGAAAATTGTCACACAATACATTAACATAATAAAAAAATAAACGTTTATTGACATATTAAAGATATAAAGAGAAAGAAAAACAAACGAAAAGAAAATTAAAAACACGAGTGTGTCAAACAGTGCTAAAAAGGCCATAGCTCATCATAATGTTTTGATAGTGTTTAGAAAAACGCAGATTTTCTGATGTGGCCTTTGGTGACAGTACCCACACATTTAAATATTATAATTAAAATCGAGACACACGCCTGCAAGTGAACATTATTATATTTGTGTGTAGATTAATAAATAAATAATAATGATTAAGTAGACTGCATTGCAGGAATATAAGACACGGCGCTTGGGGGGCTGAATATAGACTGCTATTTAACAATAGTACCAAAATATACTTAGAATATATTATACATGTACTTATGAACTCGACTGTTCAATAATGGGCATTGTATAGAACTTTGTATTAGGCACTGAATATTTTTTTTATTGTAACTGCCTTACAAAAGGTGCATTAGCTTGACAAAAGGCTCGTTACCTTCAAAGAAAAGTGGGCCTTGGAATTGTATTATTTTATCTTCTAAAGCATGAAAAGAAAGTTTGCGTCCGATAATGGACTGGCGGTAAACGAAAACTCTATTGAATAGCTAGCTTTATTTTTAACGTGGAACCGTTGAAGCAAAAAGATGATACGAACTCCTTTTTCAAAACTGATAGAGTTTGGTACAAACCTCTCCACGTACCAATCGGAGTGTGTGCGATTTTTGAATTCAAATGTGAAGGGAAATATCGTTACCAAAGATATTTTATAGTCTTATCTAGAAAGAAAACTGAACAAAAAGAGAAGCAATTCGTGCGTCCCTTACGCGTTTCTGTAATTTTATATTTAGTTGCAAAAATGAACAAAATGAAAAGAATTATTTAATTCAGTCACTTCGGCCATTAATTTTATAGAAATTTTAAATCAAGCCCTTTCAAAACATCAGACTGTCATTCAAATTCTTGGTCGTTTCGAAACCTCTGAAGAATATTCCTTTTATCAATATAATTTTATTGTCATTACTTTTCGTAACGAAGTTCGGGTAGGTTGTTTGGGGTTCAATTGTAATCAAATATGTGGGGTTGACGCGTCTGTGTAAACAAGATACCGTCGGGTGTGTGTGTTACCTAACGTGTGTCTGACAAGCCGCACAAGCCTATCGCTTCTGTACAGGACATGAATATTCTATTATGTGGAATGGAAGTACACAGGAAATGTAAAATGCATTTGAGAGTATTAAGCAATAAAAATAATTTAGTTTTCGTCATAAAGATATGTGGCGATAAATATTCGAAACATAAAAAGGAAATTTATTTTACATTGTTATTTTATTAAATTGATGTGTTATTATATTGCTATAATTTACAAGACAACGGAACAGAGGTAAGGTTATAAAATAAGAATTAGAAAGCTTTTTGTTGACAATGTTACAATATGAAAATGAGCAATTTAATAACTGCCATAATTATTGTAATACCACATTTCTATGCATGCTTGCTTAGATTGTGAATACAAGAATTAGATCACATCTTCTATACTAATATTATAAAGAGGAAAGGTTTGATTGTTTGTTTGCATCGAATAGGCTTCGAAGCTACTGAACCGATTTCAAAAATTCTTTCACTGTTGAGAAGCTACATGATTCCTGAGTAACATAGGCAGTATTTAATTTTCAAAAAATTTAGGGATCCTTACTAAAACTTCAATAATGTAACCCAAAATATGTAAAAATATTCCTAATAATTGAATAGGCTCCAAAACTACTGAACCGATTTTGGTACTGATACATTTTACTTCACTTCAAATAACCTTCGGCCTGTTTAAAAGGCTTATGAAAAATAAGGCAAAATGGAATAAAAAAATGTTTGTTTCAGAGTAAGGGTGAGCCAGGAAGAAAATGAAATTAAGTCGAGGAAAATTTTGTCGCTGTACAGCGTAGATCCCGCAAAACCCAACTTTGTTAGATGAAATTAGTATTTATAATATCATCAACATTATTCCGTTAATGAGATTTTGTTGCGGCTATATTTTGAGAACATTTTATTACAAAACCACATCAGACAATAAACGAGATTTTTTAAATGTAGTCTTAGGTTACATTTTTAATTTTGATTCATCGGAAAAGCACACAGAAACTTCAGCTAGTATAGGTAATGTAATTAACCATCACTTAGTTTTAAGTTTAGGGTAATTTTTAATCAGTGTATTTTGTGTGTCATCATTAACAGCTGACATAATGTCCCCACCGAGGGGCTCTAGCCTACCCTGAGATCAGGGTGAATAGGCCTTAGTCGACCACGCTGGCACATTGCGGGTTGGTCAAGGGCCGTTAACTTCCATTCGGTAGATTGCAGGTTCGAAGTTCGGCACGTACCAATGTGTTTTTGATTTTCATATTCATATGTAGGTACGTTTATTCGACGCTCTTACGGTGAAGGAAAACTTCGTGAGGAAACCTGCACACACCTGAGAAATAATTCAAGGTTTGTGTGTGAAGTTGACCAACCCGCACCGGGCCAGCGTGTTCGACTAAGGCCTAGTCACCCTGATTTCAGGGTAGGCTCGAGCCCCTCGGTGGGGACATTTATATGAGCTTTTAATGATATTGATGGAAGATTTTAGTGTCATGGCTCAAATCTGTTCCAATTGGAATTTCTCTGAAGTAGAGTATACTCGTCGTGTTTGTCTGCCTTTTAGTCTTTTATTTTTGCATGTATTATGTTTTCACGCCTAAACTGTCAAACAGATTGTAATAAAATTTGTGTTAAGGCAAAAGGCTACTTTTGACCGCGGGAAAATCAGGAAAATTGTTGGAAAAAAGTCAGGGAAAAAGTTTTCAGTGTTCTGAATCCTTTTATTGATCGATGTTGTAAAACAAGAGATATTTTTAAGTTTGAACGGCGGGTCGGTATTTTTTATCCGCAGGTGGGTATTTTTTTTATCTGTCAGCGGTATTTTAAATCCTGAAAGAGCGGACTTTTATTGTACCTGGTTTTATAGGAATAGTTTTAGCTATCTCCATATTTGCATATATCATTATAGTAGCGTTTATACATTGCCATTCATCCTACTTTCCACTAACATTATAAACGTAAAGGTTTGTGAGGATGGATTTTGTTAAACTTTCACACAAAAACACTACTGAATGGATTTTAATAAAACTTTGCAAAAAAAATAGTTTATTGCAGTAGCTGCCATGTGACATGATGATAATAATAATAATAAAATACCCAAAAATAATTATAATTTTTATATAATCTTGGTCTGCCTCGTTCTCTCCTGCCGTCTATCTTTTCTTCCATTATTATTGACTTATGAAATTTGTCACGTAGCCCGTGTTATGCGCGAAAAGCTCGAGTAGATGTCGAAACGCGACATAGTGATATAGGAGTCATAATAGTTTTATCATGTTTTGTTTGACACCATCTCTTTTTATATCCACTTCGTAAAAAACCCTTCTTGCTCGTACCTTATGAAACCACCTGAGGGAACCGTGAACCGTGTTTTTATTTTCTGTCTAGTAAATTAAAGACGCATGACTTGACAAACCTCAATGTGTAGATAAAAGAAAACTTTATATTGTAATATATTCACGACGGCTCGTTTGCTAAATAGTTGCCTCAATGTTGCCATTATCATAAAATCTGCTTGTTTTTTGAATGTACATGCAACAAAGTATGTTTTCTATCTTTATCGCGAAAGTGAATAGACATAATAAAAAATATACAAAATTCTATATTGTTCTCAGATTAGCAAAATTACTCGTACTTTATTTGAAGTCCAGAGAAAATAAAAACAAGATTCAAAGTTAAATTTTATTTTTCAGGGTTTAAAATTTTCATAATTATACCTACTTAATTTTCAGTAGCCTTGTCGATAAAAATTGTTTATCATAAAATATCATTTATTACTGGCAACACAGCTTGTCCGTGTAATTCTAGGGTCCATTACTTAATACCGGTTGTCCCCGCCAAGGGTCTGAGTACTCAGATGAGTCCATAAATTTCGTTTAGCCACGGGTCTTGTGCTATGAATAAATGCAGGAACTTATGCCGGGATTAAGGGGTAGTGACTTTTCAGAGGTCCCTGCTAAAGTGGGTATACGTTGATATTCATAACAGTGTTGTAGCGATAGCATTGCTATCTAAATATGACTTTTGTTACTATCGATACAGTTGATTACATTTTAAAATAAGGTTTTGAAAGCATACTTATTTAAAACTATCTCGATCATATTTAAAATCCGTTAAAATACGTTATTTTTTTACATAATACAATATAAAACAAAACTTACTTTATTGTCATTCAGGAAAATGTGACAGAAAAATAAAAATACATTGAAACACTACGACTATTGAAAAAATACATACTATCGAAACTTAAGGTGAAGCAAGACAAGCATACATTTTAAGGACTGCGCACTCAAGTTGGCCGGAGTAAACGAAATCGGCTTAGAAGGGGTTTTTCTGACGGGATGGATTTCTGCTGCGAGTGCCGCAGAAACAGGTATGAACTAAACTAAAAAACAAAATATTAAAAAAATACGACCGTCAAGGCTGGTAGTCAAGGAAAAAACTAAAGTACAATGGAAGAGGATAACGTATTAAATGGCGAAGGAATTCCAAAATTGAATGTTTTAATTTAGACTAGAAAGAAACAGAAAATAAGGTGAGAATGAGGTTGTAAAGCACCTCGTTACAAGTTTAAGACTATACATTGACTTTGACGTTGGAGGAACTCGAGAAGCCTTAGAAAGAGCGGTCAGGATTGACACGTATTCTGCAACAAACACATAATAACTAGCTATCGATACGATAGAAGAAAAAAGAGACGATAGTTTCAATAAAACTATCAAACTATCGACTAGTTTTCTAGGTAACAACACTAATTTAAAGTATGTTTGTAGTATTTAGCCGGTGATTAAATATCAGGGTTTGTGTGATTTTCAATTCTGTAAAATGTGGAGATTTGTTTGGTTAATTTCTCTGAATTGCTTTTACGCTTTTCAGATTGACTTTATTATAAATACAAATGTGACTTAAATAAGCAGTATTTTTCATGTGAAACTTTATTCCGTGACTGTCGCTTGTTTTACTGATTTATTTGTGTCTGAAGAGATATATTTTGCACATTTGACCTTAAAAAAATACCTTTAGAAAACATATTTTCTTATATGCAGACATTAGGTTTCGTGGAATTATACATTATTTATTTGAATTTTAAAACAACAAATCAATAAACGCCACAAATGGCATCGATAGCTTTTAAACGATAAAATCTACTCTAGTTATTTTTAAAATCAATCATATTTTCTAAAAATAAAACTTATAAATCATTACATACAAAACTACCGCCTTCTCTCTCAAGGCTCATTATCTAAAAAAAGAACCCTAATAAAGTATTTGTACGGTGGGAGGGAGTGATACAAATCAATCATTCACTCACTCAGTCCCTAGCTTGACCTCGATAACGTAGGGGCGTGTAAAGAACCCTCTAATGTGTCTTTTTCATATCTACCCCTAATTTAAGACCACTTGACCACTTCCGTTCAAAATAATAGGCATTCAAAATCCATACTAATATTTATTATAAATGTAAAAATGTGTTCGTTTGTTCATCCTTCTTTTACACTGAAAATAAGCAGCGGATTGATTCCGATTTAGGGCATAGAGATATATTCATCGGAAAAAGACATCAGTCATTTTTATCCCAGGAAAAGACGAAAAACAACGCACATAGCAAGTAGCCGCGGGCAGTCATCTGGAATAATAATGTATTATTCTTTTACAAAAAGAAGGCAAGAATATCCAATGGCTACGAAATAATGCCTACGACGTAGCACTACGCTACGAGCTACGAGCTACGACTCAACCACAGACATAGCAAAATGTTACTACGGTCACAGATTATATAGTAGTTACTACGTTATTATAGTTGTACGGTTCTCACAATGTGGTTATATACTATACAAGCTAAGGGCAATGCTATACTTGTGGCTTTCCTACGTGACCGAATCACGAATGAAGAGATCCGTAGGCGAAATGAAGTTACCGATGTAGTCAGATATTTCAGTGTATGATACAAGTTGCCGAGACGAGTCGTTTGAAGGGACAGAAAAAAAAGTTTGAACCATCCTTCACCAGAACGAAGGTTGAAAATACGTTGTTCCTAACGCCCTTCAAATCGTAATCTTCGGTCTAAGTAATTAAACTATAAATAAATTCATACATTCGCCACTCAGATCGGCTAATGGCGTCATTAGTAAGTCCTTTAGTAAGTCCTTTGTATTGCAGGCGTCAAAGTAAAAAAGGCAGTTTATTTCACCTCTTAGGGATAAAGCACCTAAGCCCCATTTCACACGGAGCATGAGGTTTCATGCGTGACAAAACATAATTTTTACACGTCTAATAAAATAATAATATTTCACAGCACACAAGAACTAATATAATCCCTTATCCTTTCAACAACTAGAAAAGAGCTGATAATCTTCAAATGGCTGAAGGTATTTTCTTGGATCATAGCTAAGAATACTCTTAATTGTGACACCTTGCAAACAAAAAATACTAGATCTAAATTGTCACAACCGTTTAGGAGCTACGATGCCACAGACAGACACACACAAAAATTATAATATTCCTCCCTCTTTTTCGTCGGGGGTTAAAAAGGAAAATAGCACAATTTGTTAATGACAACGAAACAAAAGCGCCCCCCCCACCCTCCCCCACTATCCTTTGCATACAAAACTACATCCGAAGCACGTAAAGTGAAGCAAATCTAATTTCTGTGTTCATAAAACAAAAAAGAATGACAAACGATCCCACTTGCCTTTGTTTCTTTGTTTCTCGACAGAAAAAGGGAATTTTGTAAGTTCGTTTCTCGCTTCAATTTATATCGCGTCGCGTCGCGCCGGCTGTAATCCAAAAAATATTTTTTCTCGTGTCACAGCCATTTGGGACTGCTAAATGTTATGAAATATCTTTGATGTTAAGTTATTGGAGTTCATTTTAGCTTGTTAGCGAATAATAAAAACAAAATAAGAAGATTTGCTTGGATTTATTTATTGCTAGCAGTTTTTTACTACTTCTGTCTAAGTATCGACTAGCTTTTCGCCTCGCGGCTTCGCCCGCGTTTACAGTTTTTCCTGTGGGAATGAGGAATTTTCCTGCGGTAAAACGTAGTCTGTGTTTCATTAAAATCGATTTGGTAGTTTCGTGTACAGAGCACAGACGTTAGCGGTAGGATGAGTGAGTGCGCAATTTACACAGTATGAATTGGTATAGTTTTTTGGTCATTGTAAATTGTAATAATAATATGGTATTTAATAAGATAGACTGTTCAATGGAATATTTGAGCAGGTTAAAACACTTGATAACATATCTTTGGTGTTATTACACTAACTTAATTGTAATACATGTTCTATAATTCCGAAACCAGGGTTTGTGAGGTAGGTTAGCCTCGAAACTCACACGTAAACAAGCAACTATTATAAACTGTTATACTGGTTTAATAAATAGTACTACTATGATTCTACTGGACAAAATTAAACTGTGCCCCTGGTGACAAAACAGTAAAATTTTACACTTTCCGTAGTGCTCCGCCCTAGTTAACCACTGAATGAACATTACAACTTATCTGTCGTGCCCCTAGGGGAATGGTCAGAGTGTTATTGGAGAAGTCATCCTACTGATAGCGTTTTGTTTGTCCCTTATTTTACAATCAATAAGTTGTTATATTTTTCCCATTGAATATCAAAGTAACTTTACTGACACGATTACAAATAGACAACAGCGGCTAATTTAAAATATTGATTTTGAAAATAATTGCTCACGAAATGAAGTTATTAGTGTCATTACAATGAAATGTGAAAATTTGATAAAAGTTTTATAGGTGTTGGTTTTAGCCAGATTTAGAAAAGAACAAAAAATACGACTTTCATTACGATAACTTTGATGTTATTTTTGATAAAGATAAAGAGTGTAAATATTGATTTATTTTATTTAGTATCATGTTTTTTCGTCCGGTTCTGATCTTATACTCTTCATCGATATATCTTCATTGAAACATGACATGTGTGTGGATGAACATTTTATTCAATAGACATAGGATTAATGCTGAGTCCAAAATTTTCAGCTTGGCATGCCCTCGACAGAACTCGAGCGACGGTCTTTGGAGCATAAACTTACTAGTAGCTAAAAATGTACATAGCTCTTCTTTTGTGAATAAATGATAGAACAATTTGATACTTTTTATAATACCACTGTTTGTATCAACGTCCTACATTATTAAGAACTAACTACTAATAATTTAAAAGATGTTCTAGAATAAGGCTGGTCATAATATAAAGAAATGACTTGAGAAATGTTTCTAAAACGATGGTACATGATTGATAGCACTTACTATATCTATGCTTTATACATTTATCTTTTTTAAACGTTTGAAATTACAATTTCATAGAATTGATAATGTTAATGGCATCCAATCAAAACGCCAAAACAATAGGTATTTGATTACAGTTCCTGAAATTCTCTGTGTTTTATCGATACCTGCACTGCAGGTGTGGTTTTTCCATACAATACTGATTAAATATTAGTGTTGTTTTCAGAACCAGCTGATTTGACTCCGCCTAGAAGCTTGAGCCTACCCTATATAGCCTGTTTTGCCTGGTAGAAATTTCTTCCTTAGCAATAAGTCCGCCTATTTGTACATGTTTATGGTTGTGACTGTATTTCTTGTAATTTATTACAAGTGTGCGATAAAGTAAAGTATTCTAGTCTAAATAAGGGTTGATGGGTCTTTTTTAGACCAAGTTGGCCCATTGCGAGTTGGTAAACATAGAAACATAGACATAGACAAACATTTATTTAGCACAAAGATACACTTTACTGATAATAAAAGCAGAAGAAAAAGAAACAAAAATAAAAATAAATAAACACAAATAAGTACAAATAATAAAAAGTGTGTCACATATAGTCGCAATTCTTAAGACCCTTCACTCACACAAGAACTTTGAAATTCCTTGCAGCTGTGTGCATTGCGTGCGTTTGCTCATTATGTTTTCTCTTACTTAAAGAAAGTCAAAAAAGTAAGTACATATTCGAATTTAAAAATCGAAAGAAACTGTCACGTGCTTGATTCTGCACTTTCCGAGAAAATGGAAGAAATGGAATGGAAAGACAATGGCCCTATCCACTGGGCCACAGACTCTGTTTTTGACTTAAAACTCTTTGATGTGACGTTACAGTTTCAAAAATTATTTACGAAAAAAGACAGAAAATACTCAGAAGACAAGTAGAAAACATTGGTTGGGCATTGAGTCAGCTGTCCAGCATTTAAAAAAATGATTTTTGTCTTTTAGATAAGTAAGAGTTGGTAAAAAATTAAATCTACAGAGAAAACGAAAGTTATTCTTAATTTATTCAAAAAGAAAATATGCCTACTGCTTTGGATCAAGTTGAATACCTAATCATGTTTGGTGTAAGTATAAAGTTTTCATAATTTTGTAAAGTTCAAAAATAATGAAACAATATCAACAATGAGGGGAAAAAACCTCTATAAAACACAATAAAAAAACATGGAGTAGGTGTCTATTTGTGTTAAATTTAGATTTTGAGTAGGTAATTAGTCAGTTTGTCCCGCTATAGGTGCTTTTTATACAGTCCCCATTATTTCACAGAATTCTTTTGTCTCTCAACGGCACATTTCTACTATTAAAAGGCCATAATTTCCGCCGTCTGTCATACACTTACACCAATTATTACTCGGAATGAAAAATAGCGTTGTCGTGTAACAATTACAAGCGCAATGCAGTTGTTATTCTTTCACTGAATGAGTAATGACGAACTGTCCGGCTCAGTAATGTTTTTGCTAATGTTTTTACCAAGGCTTACCATGATTCTTCAAATTGCATATTTTCGTTTGCACTCTTTGTTATATATTAATCAAATTGTATAAAATAATAATCTTTGTAAAATATTTTTGAAAAGATGCAACGCCTGTGCAGTTTCTTCCGGCGGGTTCTTCTCCACAGAAGACAGCCAAATTGTGAACCCGCCTCGACGTCGAAAAGTGATTTGTAAAATCTTACTTCGAATAAAACATTTTTCATTTTTTCATTTCATTTTTCATGATTTGGTATGGTCGTCCTGCAGATATACACCGTGATATTTAACAGGCCTTTTAATAGTAGAAATGTGCCGTTGAAAACAAAAGAATTCTATGAAATAATGGGGACTGTATAAAAAACAGTTGAGGACACCTTTGACCTATAGCGGGAAAAACATAGTCCGCAACCAGAAATGTTTATATTTATACTCTAAGTCCGCAACATAATAATATAGTGGCAGTACCCATGAAACTGAACAACTCTACCTAAGGAATATAGGTTGAAATCTCAACATTAAAATGCAACTTGTCATACAAAGTGGCCGGTCACGTGACTGAAGTTTATATGAAAAGTTAAGTTTTAATGTTGAGATTTCAATTTCTATTCTTTCAAAAGGTTTATTAATATTTTCCACTTCCAGAAATTCAAATTCAAGGAGGACAATTTCAGTGTACTAAAATTTAACGGAAAAAAATAATAAATGAAGTAGTTCATAATTGTCTTTTACTTTATAGTAGAACCAACGAGAAGCTTTCGCACAGATTATGCAATGTAGGGACCTGGATGCGAGTAAATAAAACGACGGAGAGTACAAGACTAATATTCTAACTGGAAAGGAGAGTAACAAATCCCATATGTGTTTTACCGTTTGGAAAATTCAGTAAGTGCAAAAATACACATACGGGATTTGTGTTCTATAGTATACGGCTTTTTAATTCAGAATTGTAACCCTGTATATATTAGGGAGTAAACAAGAGGTTGATGCCCGTAGATAGGTGTTGGCTTCATCTCAAGGTTAATGATATCTAGTTATATTCTAAGTAATGTTCAATTAAGAGATTATCTTATTAAACACAATATTGAATTACATTCTAAACATCGATTGTTTATGAATTATTTGTTACATAAAATATCAAATTAAATCTTTGTTATTTCTTATTACGTTTTAATATCTACTACCAAAAATTTTTTTAAATTAAGATTTCATAATGTACAAGTCAGATCGAAGGGAAGAATATTCCTTCCGTAGCAAGTGGACAGATTCGCAACTGGACGGATTCTCAACTGGACAGATTCTCAGCGATCTAACTTAATTCTAAATATGTCCTTTTCACGAACAGGTGACTGTCATTTTAAATTTAGAGAATTCGAACATCGACTTATCGCTTCGATCTGCTCTGGTTTATAGTGCATTGAAAAAATTAAGCCTCCTTAGACAGCTGTGCACTAATATATCATTCATTCAAGATTAGATTCATCTCCCATCCTTTTCGATTCCTATATGAATGAAAAAGACCAAGGACTTTAAAATTTACAGTGTAACTTGGCAGATAGCGCAATGGATGTTTATACAAATAGCCTTTATTAAGAATAAGAGGAATCGTTTACCATTGTCGTTTAGAAATAGCAGGTTTTAATCAGGTGTTGTAAAAAAAATGCTCATAAAATTTTTACACATAAACTTACCCGTTTAGTTTAAAAATTAGTTCATAAACTTGTAGAACATCAAACTTCAGGCATTCTTAAACTTTACTCCGTAGATGACTGGCATCATAAAAGGAACTAACAGTCAAAGTTGAGCTTTGTGGAGACCGTTTTAAACTCATTTTAAAATGAAATCATGCGCGATTGCGTGCCGGATATACGGCGGCTGTTATGAATAAATAAACAAAAGGGCGATGTTGAAGTTTTATTGTCATTGCTCAATGAGTAAATAATGTAAGTAAATAAATATGGGGGGACATCTCACACACGGCCATCTGGCCCCAAACTAGGCAGAGGGCGTTGTCCTAATAGAACGCGATTACGCGATCATCGCAAGTTCGCGCGAACGCGCGATTGTCAAATGTATGAAGAAATCGTTCAATCGCGCGATCGTCTATTAGGACACATATTCGACTTCAATATGTTTGATCGCGCGTTCGTACGAGTAAAGTTCGCGCGAATCGCGTAATCGCGTTCTATTAGGACAACGCCTGCGGATATACATACATATATTAAGGTAGGAGGCTGAAATTTAATAAATAAAAAAAGTATAGGAGTCAAGGCCGAAATTCTGCTCTGTGCTGTATGTGCTTGCTATTTAGAAAAAATAATTTACTGCTTTGATTTAAAGCTTAACAGAAATGAAAAATGCTACTTGACAACATAGTTGCGATCTCTCAAAATTAAGTCTTATTAGTCTGTTAATAAAGTTTGCTTTTGTCGTATTAGTACATTGTACTAGTGAACAAAGTGATAAAATTAGTTCAGTTATAATCGTGCATCGCCAATAAGGCAGCATGCACACGTGCGGCCGGCATAAAGCGCGGACGTGCGGGCTCGTAATAGCTGGAAACGATCGCGTGCTCGCCCTACGGGAAATAGTCACTATTTGCAGTGTAGTCGCGGCTTTAATTTGTCTGTTTTAATGATGATTTCGAACGTCGTTTAAGGGCGGGTGTTTAAATTGAGGGAAATTTTGTGATTTAGAAACGCAAGTTCGTTGTAGTGATTTATAGTCTTTTATTTATTATTTGGCGTTGTCGTTTAAGCGTCAAATTAAGATAATTTTGCTTTTTTGTACAAAAAACTTGGTGGACAAAACTAACACCCTGTATAACTACAAGATGCGTGTACGCATCTGCTAATCGGATGAAATAAATTGTGATGGCTGCGAGGCCAATCATTGTATGACCTGTCTCAAGTATGAGTGCGAACGATAGCCAAGTTTAATTTGCAGCCTAGATAGCACCCATTCCAAACAGTGCGAAAGCAAATTAGAGAATCGAAGCGGCAAAAATACCTTTGGTTTGCAAAGTAATTTTTGCTGCCGCTCTACGACCACATTGTATTGCAGAAGGAGTACAACAAGCGCAAATAAATTTGTAATAGTTCGCACTCTTATTTGAGACACGTTTTAAATACTTTACCCAGATATGCCTTTTGACATATAAAGCTGTTTAATTTTTTATTTATTTCTTTTCAGGTAATCTAACTACTCCAAGAAGACTACAAATTTTACATCTAAGCAAATTAACTTCAATGGACAAGTAAGTAGATTAGAAATGGCTATTCCCGTAACGATAGATATAGGAAACTTGTCATTAAGCGGATGCTATGATATCTTTGGATATCAAGTTTCAAACGAACCGTGTTTTGACGGTAATTCCGCGAAATTGTCAAACAGGCCCACCCAATATAGCCAAAGCATTATATTAATGAGAAAGCACTACCACTATGTCGAGTTTCAAATATTTCACTGGTATTTAAACAATACATACATACAGGGTTATTATTTTAATCAGTGCACATATTTTGTGTACATATATATACAGTCAGTTTCGCTACTAGATCACATTAGATTTTCTTTTATTTTTAACGAACATTTACCGTTTAAAACGAATTTTAAAAAACGTCAAAATACGTTTTTTTTTTGTACGAAACGTTTTAACCTAAAAAATTGCGTTTTTTTTTTCATCATCATCTTTTTCTTTAATCTATATCTATCTAAAATATGCGCGCTGGTTAAAAAAATACAAATTGTATGTCTCAGCCCGTTCGTTGCATTCGTCTGATAACTATCAAATCAAAATCAAATCAAATATACTTTATTGCACATAATAAAAACAAGTAAAGTACAAACAAAAACAAAAGGGAGAAGGCAAATGGCGGCCTTATCGCTCTAAGCGATTTCTTCCAGGCAACCATTCCAAACTATTTGTCTAGGTAAACTATTATATGCCAACTCATGGTTGAAAGTGCCAGCAAGCTGTTAATACCTACACTTCTCACGTCGTCGTCGCTTCAACAACAAATTTTACTGGACTGCGAATTAAGTCATATAATGATGTGACCTAACTGCGTCCTTTACAATTACAACTATGAGACGGCATACAATTACTTAGACAAATAATTATAAGACGGCCGCAACCATCTGGTGACATAGTCGTTGGTAATAGTGCAAATACGCGTAAATAGCTTTGGCTGTTACCGCGTATCTGAATATAGTAGGCAAATGTAGATTTCGCTCTAAACGCACTGTTATAAAATAAGTTAAAACGATCTGCTCATTTAATTCTGTAATTTTAAACAGAAAGTAAAACATGTACAATATATGAAATAATTTCAATGGAATGTATGAAAAAATCACAGAAAGCTATTAAAATAAGAGAATATCAAAAGCAAAAAAGTTCTCCTAGAATTCTTGTTAATGTAGATACGCACTTTTTATCTATGGTATTTTCGCGTACATCCCCAACAATGTACAACATGTGGACTAATCTGTGGTGTGTGTGGATTCTAGGAAATGTCTCGTTTGAGCATAAGCATTTTGTGTCATGTTTGGCAATTAACACACGACTCGGTTGTGTATAACATTGTATAGTCAACATTTACAGTCAAGAATACACTAAACTTGACACTTTGTTTGTTGCACCGTTCTTATGTATATTGAATAAGGAACAGAATCACGGTGCGCGTGTTTAACTTACTTTGCGATTAACTGTATTGTTATACAGGATTTTGTGGCTTGCTATGATATAAATTGTAGGTTTAAGCAACCAATTACACAAGGGAAAGCATTTTCAGTTCTGGATATATTTCAGGCTAATATACACAGTGGCTTTTTTATTCAATTGTAAGGGGTCTAAAAAAAACGGTGCAAGTTATTCTCACCTGGAGAAGATTCCGCACGGACGAAGTTCTTCATCATCAGCCATCAGAGATAATAAATACAGAAGTATTGGATTATAAAAAAATATTCAAATTAATTAATTAAATATAAAATCAATCTCAGTCAGAACCATGTACAATCCGACAAAAGAAAAGTAAAAAAAGTCTATACAAATCTCACTACTCTCATTGTTTGATTAGCGTCATCGATTTGTCATCTAAGGAAATCTTAAAAAAACGCTCGTTTTTTTTCGAGCTGTCAGAAAATCTCCCATTGTTTTACTTGTCCTTATATTTGTCATTTTATGACAACCTTTGAGTACTTATTTCTGTAATCTGTACGTCCGCGGCAAAGGTGTTTCAACACTGAACTCTGTGACACAGTGACGTCACGCGATACCCTCACGTGTCCCAGAGAATTCTTTCCGAGCCG
The DNA here is from genome assembly GCA_948473455.1 of Teleiodes luculella. Taxonomy (NCBI): domain Eukaryota; kingdom Metazoa; phylum Arthropoda; class Insecta; order Lepidoptera; family Gelechiidae; genus Teleiodes; species Teleiodes luculella. The sequence continues at coordinate 12,271,261 of OX419591.1, read as the reverse complement.
TCCCAACAAAGATATGGGGCCGTAACGGTCTCCTTTATTTACTGGCACATAACGCGCACAATCTCCCTCAGCTATTATCCACGCTCTCAAATTAACTGGGAACTGCTTTATTAACGTCTCAGCTACTTAGGGCGGTCGTCCATTAAAGAGGATATAAAACTCTGGGCGGGCCCTTTAGAGGTATTTTCCTTGTTGCCTCCTATAGGGTTTCGGGACAAAAATTATACCTTTGTTGTTATCATTCGATTGGAAATACTTAGTATATTTTAAGTTCAGAGTGCCGAGTGCGAGTTTTGCAACCAAAGTAAACGCGCTCGAAATCGAGAGCGTAAACGCGATTTTGTATGGAATTGAAACTACGCCATCTGTGGACAGTTAGCTGAACTAAAATTTCTCCATACTAAATGCACGTTTACGTCGTCGTTAGCGAGCGCGTTTCGTGAGTAAAAAACTCGCACTTGGCACTCTGCAGCGAGACGAAAGTGGTTTTAATCTGAGGGTACATTAGGTTAATTGAAATTTTAGCCTAAAAATGTGTCAACTTCTCTTTTAAAGTCTGGTTTTGGTCAGCTTCATCAATGACCTCCGAGTTTTGTGTGTCATTGAACTACTATTATACTAGCGTACATAGAAATGACACCCGCGAACCGCACTCATGTCATATAAGTTGGAGGTCGCGATCTCCAACTTCTATGGCGTTTGTCTTTTCTTTTTCTTCTCGCAGCGCATTCCGCCCGCCTCCCGCTGCCGCCATGTTGGCGTATAGAATGTATTTGAGATGTCTTCTCAGGTACTTGTACGTAAATTCTCATGGTTAAAGTCAAAGTCAAAAAGTTTATATTCGAAGTGAGATTTTACAAATCACTTTTCGACGTCGCCGAGGCGAATTCACAATTTGGCTGTCTTCTGTGGAGAAGAACTCGCCGGAAGAAACGACACAGGCGTTGCATCTATTTAAAATATTAAATAAATATAAACTATAATTTATATAATTTTATTAATATAACTAAGGGTGCAAATGAAATATATAATTAGAGGAAGGCAACCAGTAAAAGTAGAAAAACTAAACTAAGTATATAACCAATAAATGGTATAAAACTTACTTAATTTGCACATACTGACGTATTACAAAATTATTCTGGTCAAGCGCCTTAGCTAATACTGAAACCATATAGTCAATTAATCTGATCTACTTTTCCAAAGAACACTTTTTTCTGTAAAGGAATAAATAAACTGTCTGGTCCTTACAAAATGTCCCATTAAAATGTCTGTTTTGTCTTTTTGCATTTCCGTCAAAAGTTTATATGAGAAAGGTGCTGAAAACGTTTAGCTGAACATATCCTTTCATTGGCTAAACCGTCACGTGTGTGACTATTTCGTAAAGAGCTTTTTTCTATCCGCTTTTCCAGAAATCTTTCACACTTAGGTAATTAAAAATCTATTTATTTAAGTATGTTTCTGTATGTTAGGTCCTTTGGCTTCAACTAGGTATTGATTGTGTATGGTTAATTTCACATCTCGTGTGCAGGAAAAAGCCTTACCGATGTTTTCTACAAATGATGTTGGTAAATTAATGTTTTACATAATGTGAATAATATTCAAAATTTCACATAAAATCCTAACAAGTTCTGAAAAAAAAATTCACTTTATTGATTATTTCCAATAGCCTTTGTTACCATTTTTAGGGAATGCACATTAGCCAGCACATGCAGCTGGACAAGTTGACCTTGAGAGCGCCCATATTCCGTAGCAGTAGGGGTGAATTTCGTAGAGCGAATGTCCAACTGCATGTGCTAGCTTCTGTACATTCGTAAACGCGCAATTATCACCGTGTCGTATGTGCTCTAAGGAAATCATAAAACCAACTCATTTACCATCAAAAACTTCGTGTATAATTCAAGATTGATCCGTCAATCACTTGGAAATAAGGTTGACTTCTGTATACTAAACAATTCATCATTCATACTCCGCCAGCGTCCTCCTCTGCTATGACGGGCCCTTCATCAGATAAATCGAGTTTCGCTATCGGCGACCTTCCGAAAAGTCAATTTGTTTTGACTGGAGCCAGGGCCGGCGAAAGGCAGGGGTCGTAATTCCGCGAGCAAAAAATTACTGTAGATCGATGGAAAACTTAATTGATACTTTACACAAATAAGAGATTCTTATAACTAACAGCTTTAATTCAGCACAAAAAACAACACAAGCAAATATGAAAGTAAACGACAACCACAAGAAGGGTCGATTAATAAAATTGAGCCATTGTGTCATATTTTTGTGGCCAATCATTTTATACTAGCTGTCTGCCCCGCGAACTGCCGCCTGCGTTAATATGAATGAGATATTTTTTTTGCGGTACAAGGTAGCCTTTGTGTTATTCTGATAGTTATATTATAGTGAAGGTTCATTAAAATCCATTCAGTAGTTTTTGCGTGATAGAGTAACAAACATACATCCATCTATCCTCACAAACTTTCGTGTTTATAATATTAGTAGAACGAGCAGAATTTATCCTATTCTTTGTTTTAGATTATGGTTATTGAAATAAAAAAATAAAATTTACTTTACTGAAGCAATAAGGCTCCAGAAAATTGTTAGTAAGTGAAACAAATGCAGCAGAAGGTAAAAACCGAACATTATTGCGTCAAAATTCCGTCTCCTGTTTAAAAATCCCATTTTTAAAAGGAGACGCTTTGAAACAGCTGCTGATTACTGTCAAAACCAGTAAAAAAGGCCTTAAAATTCATTGAGATTCGAGCACATTTTCGCTAATGACGTGAAACAGTAGACGCTCTTAACCGCCCCAAGATCATTACTTAAAACGGCCCTCGCCCCTCTCCCAACTGACACCTAATAAAACGCCGATAGAAGCGTAATCTGAATTGCTAATGTTATTTTTCTTTAAATTACTTCACTGCGCCGTAGATTAAACCCTCTATTATATTCAAAGATTGCTTGCTTTATCGACGGGGAAAAGGCTGCTGGTTTTAACAAAGTTGATAAAGATGAATATTACTAAGTAGCCGTTTAATTACTCTTTCAACGTAGGTAAGATCTTTTTAAGGCGGTTTGTAAGTCCATGTTTGTAATGAATAAACTCAAAAACTACTGTGCCGATTTCAAAAATTCTTTCACCATTAGAAAGATACATTCACCCTAAGTAACTTAGGCTACCTTTTACCACAGTAAAATGCCTCATTCCCACGTGAACAACTGTTAACGCGTGTGGAGCCGCGGCGGAAAGCTAATTTAATATTAAAAGAAAAAACTTTTGGAAACAAAATAGGGTCTAATTTCGCTAAACACATAATTTTAAGTAACTTCTAAGTTTTAATTTTACAAAAAATAACTATAGACAGAATAGAGACACGAGTATGTTCTAATTCAACATGCAACTTACAATCGAAATTCAATTTAGACTTCAGATAACATTCAATACAAATATAAATTCGGTTCTAAGAGCACACTAGCAAGACTTGATTTATCTTCTCAGTGGAGACTTATTAAGATATCCAGAGCGCAATAAATCATATTGGGAGCCGGCAGCGCATTTGCGAGAGTGGCCAGCGGGTGTTTTTGTGAAGAGCTAAGATCTCTTGTTACTGGCGTTGGTACAGAACAGCACATGCAGTTGGACATTTGCACTACGAAATTCACCCCTACCGCTACGGAATACGGGCGCTCTCCATCAAGCTGCATGTGCTGGCTACTGTACAATGGTAAAGGGCGTTTCACACCGAGAAGTGCTTACTTGCTTATCGTTTGAGTTTTGAGGTTAACCTACCTCACAAACCTTGGTTGTCACCAGAATTATTGACCCGCCAAAAGTCGGTTAACGTTAAAAAGCTAGCACGTGCGGTTGGACATTCGCACCACGAAATACAACCTTACCGCTACGAAATATAAGTACATAGTCTCGAGCCGAGAAGCGCGTGTAACCCAGATTTATCATTTTTGCCGAATATGCGGCGCTGCCTGCCTCGGTCGATGATCAATTATGTCAATCGATTCGAGCAATTTAAATTTTAATTATACTATTTAAAAAAAAATTACGTTGATAATAATTTTTAAAATTAATCAACCGTGGACGGTTGACACCCGGTTGTGGGTGTGGACAACCACACAATCCCTTCAAGGCCACTTGTAGTCTCGATTGACCAAACCAAGTCCGGTGAAGCCATGGACGTATTACAATAGTTACACTAACTATGTTACTAAGTCCATGGGTGAAGCTTGAGTCGTCTCGTACTTTTCCGACTCAAGCACAGGTCAATTAAAACAAAAAGACGTTGTGCTCTACGTGGGTAGGTGAATACTAGAGGTGCATGCATTTACAGCTCCAAATCACTCGTGTTATGACTACATCTATGGATGGTAGCCTGGACCAACGGTAATATCCTAACCAAACTGGGAAAAGCGTCACAAAGTGATATTTGTTTGACGTGTGCCCCACCGTGATTCGACGTGACAATGAATGAATGAATACGGCTGAAATTACTTGGATCCAGGCCAGAAAAAAAAAAAAAAACGGAATCTTTGTAATGCGTGGAGAGCGTTCTACCCTTAGAGCAACGCGGGCCTTCCGTTCCGGTAGGAAGGCCCGCGTTGCTCTAAGGTTGTACCACTCTATGGCGGAGACTATTAATCGACAAGTAATGCGACGTTTTTGTAAGTACTGTGTAGAGTCTACACAACGTCACAAATTAAAAAACTACACTGTAGACATTGCAATTTGTGACAGATACATACTTGTATACACTCTGGACCTACCCCCGGCTATACTCCTTATTGTATTACTGTCTTAAAAGTTCGCGTCTCGTGGCTTCTCATCTCTGTGTGTTCTGACCCTAACGCCTCCATAAGAATCCTTGCAATATTAATGCACAAGTTCTACTACATTCGGTCAAACGTGTTCCAAGCATGTTTTAGTGGCACATGGTGTATTATTGTGTCGAGGATTATGCTGAAGTCGGACATTTTGCCACTAAGCCATTCGTTTCGAGGATTTGTCATGCATTTCATTTATTTGAGTGAATTGATTACATTTAAAAGGTAACAGAAATTACGAACAACTAGAGTTCTCAAGAATGGTATGAGTGAAAATGATTTGAAAATGGTATGAGTGAAAATGAATTTTTGATGTTTGGGCTACAACGAAGAACGGTGAAAAGTGCATCCTTCCACAAATACCATTAAACCTATTGGTAAAATCGCAAAACGTTGGGGTACTAATATTTTATATTCTATCCTAAAACACCCGTATTTTGACTTTACTTAGTCGAGTTGTTTAAATGCATTAAAACAATACAGGTAGGAACTTTGTTTTGCTTTACTTATATAGTACTAGCTTTCCGCCGCGGCCCCGCCCGCGTTAACAGTTTTTTCCCGTGAGAATGAGGAATTTCCCTGCGGTAAAAGGTAGCCTATGTTACTCAGGATAAATGTAGCTTTCAATGGTGAAAGAATTTATGAAATCGGCACAGTAGTTTTTGAGTTTATTCATTACAAACATACACACACACAAAAATACAAATCTTTCCTCTTTATAATATTAGTATGACAACACTCGTTGACGAATGAGAGTTAGCCAAAAACCAAACTCGCCACTCTCAAAAATATCGTAAAAAGCTATGTCACACTTCAACAAGTCCCACCCTTAACACATTACCTGATCCCGCGGCTTCCGGCGTCCCTGGTAACGACCTACGGAAGGACGAACTATCTTTTTATGTCGCCGATAAATGACCTCCAGTTAACTGAGCGGCGCAGATAGCGTTAATGGCCTAGGGCAGGAAAAATGCCAGTGATGGTGCAACATTTTTGAATTATAGGGTGTTATCTGTAGATAGGATTTAGGGATTTGCTTGTGAATAATCAAAGGGAACTTTAAAAACGTGGCCGGTCAAGTGACTGAAGTTTATATGAAAAGTTTTTTTTTTGAGATTTCAGCCTATGTTCCCTAGGGAAAGTTGTTCAGTTATATGAGTACTACCACTATGTTTTCATTTTGTGTACAGGGAATGTTATTAATGCGATACTTTATTCTTGTAGTCATGTATTGCTTTGTTATTTAAACAATAGCCGGTAATATATCCCAAAAAACAGAAGTGTTTACTGGAAATATAATAAGCTATCAACCTTGTCCTAACCCAGGAAAAACCCATAAAATACGTCTTCCTTGAACCTCCTCAGATTTTATGGGCATTTACCGCAGAAACTTTTTTACGTCTCTGTAAAAAGGTTTATTCTGGCCCAAAAGTTATTACACGCCTCAAGGTCACATCGAGAGGAAACTTACTGTACACATCTGGACGTACTTTAGTTACCTAACTAAAGTACGTTCAGAGTACCTACTCTCACTTGCCGACAAAGCTTGAAGAATCACTAAACTTCAGTAGCAGTGGGCAGGGCGTAAGATCAACGGCCCCGTTTGGGCAAAAATATTCTTGAATGACGGCCACGCGGTGGAAGACGAAGCGTAAGCAGGCCTCCCACAAGGTGGACGGGAAGCCGCTGGAAGCGTGGGTTCACCCTTCAGGTAACAATGCCCGTACCCGCCGGCGGGGAAGCGGCCAAAATCAAAATCAAAACTAATATTCAGAGCCTTCCGCTCCCCCACAACCACCACTCCGGTGAAGCTTGATTTGTCGTACTTTTTCGATTCAAGCAAAGGTCAATTTAAAAAAAAGTCGTGCGTTCAAGCCCCCGTACGGTCGTCTGTTCAAGTACACATGGTAGCAGGGGCGAAAACCATAGTTTTTTGTCGGATAGATACTTTGTGTTAGTTTAATATGTTACCTATTACAAACAAAGAAAAAATATTACCGTTTGTCAGGGACTGACTGTGTTTTTAAGGATAATTCATATTGTATGTTTTTGACGCTCTTACGGTGAAGGAACAACATTTCTAAAGCCGGGATGTTGAAGTCATAAATAAACACAAAATTACCTCTATGGTTGTGACGGCGCGGCGGCTGGCGCGTTACAATTTTATACTTAGCTAATCTGTCAAATTTTTTTTTACGTTTTAATTATTACTTACCTTCTTCTAATAATAAAAATTCCTGCTTTTATGGCCAAAATAATTCTAGTTCAATTTAATTAAAAAGAGTCTTCGGTCGGCTCTATCTGTGAAATAAGTAACCGAAGTTAATTTTATGAGCTTTTTAAGTTAAATTCTACCTATTACGTGATTTATTTTTATCTGGAAATTTTTTAATGAGTATATTTGCATCGTAAAAATACTCATTAAAATATTCGTAATCGTCTGTATTAAAAAATAATTAAATTTGTTTCAATAATTGAAATATTTTGTAGCTAGCGATAATAAATAGATCTTTTATGGTATTCCATACAATGCAATACAAATATTCATTATTGACACCAGAAAAAAAAACAACAGTTACAATTTTCTCAACTGAAACAAGGTGTCAATGGGCGGCCTTATTTCTAAATAAGCAATCTCTTCCAGGCATACAAGTACAAGAACTTCTATTTTGTACTTTGCGCTCCAATAAAACTTCAGGTGAACTAATTATTACTATTATTATTTTACTAATTATTTTTATTATCTTCATAAAAGTTGTTCACTATAGAGTTTTTATCACGTTTTTATCTCGCCTTTGATACTTGAAAACAGTCTTCCTCGTATATTTCTTAATTATAAGGAAAGAGAACTTTGTTGCAATCGCAAACTGCTGACTGTTTTTGAATAAATCAACAAAAATGGTTCAACAACGTCAATAATAGAGTCCTAAGTCGATATAGTTAAGGTTTATGAAAAAAAAATACATATCATAAACCTCACAAATAAGTATGTATATGGAAACGAAACGAAATGAAATTATTTATTTTAACTTTTGGACACTTATGATCACTTAGTTAAGTCAAATAAAGTTACATTTAGTGGCGAGTTCAGCAAAGCAAAATGTGCGGTCTTTTGTGGAGAAGAGCTCGCCGAATAAACTCCACAAGCATCTTTTAAAAATTATATATATTTTTATGAATAAAAATGAATTTATACGCATTGCGCAACACTTCAGAACGACTAGATCAAAGTGGATAATTTACTTTTGTTTCATTGTCAGAAAAATATTTCCTTTCCACGGGAAAATGCACGGAAAAGTCAAAGCAAGCGTAGTCGCGGGTGAACAGCTAGTAAAAAAAAGAAGTTTTTTGTAAGTAACACACGATCGACTTTATTATTAGGTTACATCGGTAAAAGAGGAACTGCGCGAACCCAATTGGTCGTAATTACGTCTACGTCTACGCTGTTTTAGTATTCAAGATATGCCGTCGGTGTAATCAGAGGGAAATGAAATTGTCAACACAAATAACGTTGCGCTCGCGCTGAATCTACTCGGAGTTTTAAGAAAGGAACAATCAAGATGAACGATAGAGGCAATAAGCTGTGTGTAGATTTTTTTATTTAAATTAGGTCGTTTATTTTTTGGTTAGATTAAGAGATGCCATTTAATTTTGTGAAGATTTTCAAAAAACTTTCAGATTTCATTTTCGTCATTCATAGGATAGCTTTTACCTTATGATGATGATTATGATTTGGGTGGAGAGGGAAAGGCACTAAATACCCAAGACCACTGCGACCCATGGTGGATCTATTGTAGTAAACCCTCGTAGGCTACATAGCCTCTTCCGAACCGACGACAGCTTTGAAGAAGCTGACGGTTTTGATGGTATTTGGGGTTCGGGCTTCTTGGGGAGCACTCGACTCCTTTTATTGACGAGAGCATCACACTCACAGAACTCACAACTCTTACCTATATGTCCCCTCTATTTCAGGGTAGGCTCGAGCCCCTCCTCTTCCTTTTTCTTAGAATCGAGGTGTCTTCTCCTAATTCCACAATGTTAACACAAAAAATCAAAACATATAAGTATTTAGGAAAGCGAGTCAAAACCGTAGACTGAGGTTGGCCATTCCGTATTTCCTAATTCGTCTTACATCCGTATATTTATTTTTTTCCCAGAAAGGTTAACTAGAAAGTGACTTTTATTTATCAGATAACTTGCTGTAGTGTAGCTAATGGTATAGTTATCAGTGATAATACATTTATTTATCACATAGTAACCGCTGCAATATAGCGGGATCCAGATTACCAAAAAGTTTGTATTTCCCAGAAGCTTTTATACTCATTCAACTACGTAGATTCATTTTTAAAAGCCTTTAGAATAAGCTCGTATGTAATAAATTGATAAAAAATGTTTGTGTTGATTTTGATTCGATGTAAAATAAAATGGATAAAATTTACATCCGTTAGACTGTTTAGCAAGCTTAACAAGAATATTTTATTAATTTGAATAATTGGTTCAGGCGTCACATTGACAAAGTCTATTACAAGAAGGTATGTCTTAGACCTTAGAGTATAAATAAAAAAAAAAGTTTCGGTATAAGTATTTAGCTACTTCCACACACTACTCGTACATGCAAAAAAAGAGAAAATCTGTCGATTAGCTGAAGTGCGGAAGGAGGGTTGTCTCTGGGTTGTGATTGCTCCAAATGTCATGCAGCTTTCTATTGGTGACTTTCTATTGGTCGAAACTGGCCGAAAATAAAAATATCACCGAATCGGACGGTTGGTTCCACCGCTAACAGGATGGTCGCCTTAAATTAACGTTTCTAACCTAACCTTTTTTTTTAAATTGACCTATATTTGTGTCGAAAAAGTACGACCAATCAAGCTTCACCGGACTTGCGGGGGAGCGGAAGACTCTAACTCAAAAAAAAGTCATGTACCAACGCGTCTAGGGGCGGCTCGAGGGAGCCTCGGATCACGGCCTAGCGCGTTGATACTGAAAAACATCGTGAATTAGACGACGCCTGAGGGGCCTCCGTCTCTGATTATCAATTTTGATTTTGGTTATGGCCGCGCCCCCGCCGGCGGGTACGGGCGTTGTTACCTGAATGTTAATTATTACCTGAAGGGATACTATACTACCTAACAATAAAAATTCTTCCTCAGCTTCCACACTTTTGGTGTTGTTTCGTGCGATATACTATACAATACACCGCCCGCCCGTTATTAATGCAGATGCACAGGCGATTACACCATTTACACCACACCACATGCACCAAATAGTATATGGTAAAAGCATCATAAACATGGAAGTGGCTAAAAATTTATATAAAACTAGCGTTCCGCCGCGGCTCCGCTCGCGTTGACAGTTTTTCCCCTGGGAATGAGGAATTTTCCCGCGATAAAAGGTAGCATAGGTTACTCCCCAAAGTCAATTCTATATTTATACCAAGTTTCATTAAAATCGATTTAGTCTTTTTTGAGCCTATTCAATTCTATCAAGCAAATAAACATTCAAATCATTCCTCTCTAAAATAGTAGTATAGATTTCAATATAACAATTTTGATTTGAACCAAACGGAATTGACTCTAACGTGACTGCAAAATTATACGTTGTATGGACGAGTTAATACCAGTTGGAGCAAGCTTCCAGGAAATATTATGACGTCACTCCAAGGCAACATCATGACGTCACTCCAAAGGGCTTAATACCGCGGTAATACTCTTCATGCATCAATGAGCTTGATTCAAATGGAAAATGTATGTAGGTACGGGTAATATAAAAATTTTACTAAATGGATATTACTTTACTTTACTGTGAAGGGCCTGTTATTGACAGATAGACTGAATTCATAGAGATTTGTTGCAAATATTTTGTTAATGGGGATGCATATTATTTACTAACTAGCTGTCTGCCCGCGGCTACGCCCGCGTTGTTTTTAGACTTTTCTGTCCGTCTTTCAGACCTATTAATAGCTGCTGTTACACGTCTTGCAGAAATTGTAAAAAAAACTATCTGGCGCGACAGTTCCCGGTCACCACTTGTCAAGCATTAGGATTCATTCATTAGTGTTACGACCCATAAAACGGTTTCCCTGGTCGTAAATTAAATACAGCAAACCTGTGGGTCAACATCGCATAAACTTTGGGACTTGATGATGCTGCTTTCCGATTTCCTGTGGCTTTGATTAACAATAGACTGTGACGTAAAGAGTAATAGTACGAGCACATTGTAATTAGAGGCAATAATTTTGCTTTTATATTTCGAAATAACTTTTTATCTAAATGCTATAAGCAAGCAATAAGCAAGCATCTAAATGCATTTGGTTTGGCAGTTATATTATTATTACTAAAATATTAAGTTCCTTTCACTGCATTTTGTCAATAAAAAAAGATTGTAATCACGTTTTATGAAAAATGAAATTTTAAAGTTGAAGTATACTCATGTCATGGCGTCTCCAGTTTTGAATGTGACCGTACATTTATCTAATAGTAAAATTAATTTAAAACTCTGCTTACACCGTTAGATTAATAGGAGTGTGTTTATGTATATATGTCATAAATGAATTTTATAAAATATTTGAAGTTGTTAAAAGCCTGTTTTAATTATGAAGAGTTTGAAGTTAGGTAGCTGTTTTTATGGTGATATATTTAACAGAAACATTTTGGATGTAAATATAGATATCATCATAATGTTTACTCGTATTATAAGAAAATACTAGTCTTTTATCGTGTCACAGAAACAATTTTTTCACCCTACCGGGCCGACTCCATATTTTATTCGGAATTTCATATTTAGAGCACGTCCCTTGTTTCGAGTAGGCAACACAAAAATTCATAACGGCCACCGGGGTGGGCTTTATTGAAAAATAGTTATTTAGATTAGCGGCTAGTACGCTCACTGACTTATAAAATTGGACCAAATAATACTAAGGTTTTTATACAAAATAATATTTGCGATCGTGTATGATATACCTATTATATCATTAGCACAGAAAATAATAGTACTACATTAGAACTACCATTTTGAAGAGATATTGCTGCAGAATTGTTTATAAACGCTATCAAAATACTTTCCACGCTGGATACTGTGGTCTATTAATGGTATTAAAAGGATGACAAGGTGTGTGATCTGACGATTTTCAAATATTAAATGAATGATAATTTTATTTTTTCACTTTAACCTAAAACAAATCTAAATTCATAAAAGTTGTTTTAGAAAACAAAATAAAAAATAAATAAGATTTACTTAATCATTTTTCGACGTCAAAGTTAACAAATGCCAAGGACTAGACTGTCCGTGGTTAGCCGTTAGAAAGTAGCATTCGTCTGTCGAAACCAATCACACGACGTCTTTTTTTTTTTTTTTTTTTGAATTGACCTATGCTTGTGTCGAAAAAGTTACGACCAATCAAGCTTCACCGGACTTGCACACGACATCATTTAGTTACAGTGTATTTTTTAGAGAAATTATAAAATTTAGACCAGGAGGGGCTTGAAACCGGTATTTTAATACCGTTAAATAAAGCTTTTTATCCTAGTATATGCATTACGCTCTTTAAATTCTGCTCGGAGCGAAATTCCGTTCTGAACAGATATCGGAACCGGAAAAAACCAGGTTAATTCGATTGCGACTATTGAGAGCGTAGAGTAAGCGAGACGGGCGCGCCGCTCGCATTTATGCTGTCTCATTCAGACAAAAGCTATTCGGAGGAACGAGCGAAATTTTTAGTTCTTTAATCGTTTAATTTAACGGATACCGAAATAATTTCGCTCGCAAAACCAGAAAAAAATATGGGTTCCGGTAGAGCGAAACCGAAACGAAAACGCTTTCTTGCGCAATGTATGGAGATGCAAAATACCTGGTTTAAAATTTTAACCAGGTAAACAAGCCCTGATTTAGACTTCAAAGTTCGAACTCAAGTTTAAATAGAAACTCTTCTTTTGTTACAGGTCCCACTGAAGCCTCAGTACCGCGTCAAATGTGCAAATGTAGGAATGTCACACTAAAATCGAGGCCTACCAAAATGAAAAGACGATCTTTGCCTACGGTGCGCGAGGAGCGGCGCAAGAGTGTGTGTATCAGTGACTTTGCTATATACTCTATGGTTGTAGCGACTGCAGTGCTAAGTTATATTAACAGTTTGAATGGCGAGTTCGTTCATGATGACATACCGGCGATAGTGACGAATGCTGACGTCATAGGGCGGACCTCCCTGAAACAGCTGTTTTTAGATGACTTTTGGGGGACACCGATGGCTGACGTAAACAGTCATAAGTCTTATAGGCCGTTGACTACGTTGTCATTCAGGTATGTACCTATATTTTTTTAAATACTTATAAATTTCTAGCGGTCCGGCAAAAGTTGTTTCGCTATGTAGACCATCCTTAGCATTTAGAATAGAATTGAAAATAATATATATTTATTTGCAGGACATCGCAACATAGATAACAAAATTTGACAAGAAAATAATAATAAAAAATTAAATTATTATTACACATTAGACATGTAAAAAAAAAATCCGCAAAAATACGCCTGTGTTGCGACACCCGTACAAAAAGAACCTCACTCAGCAAAAGCTGATAACAACCTATTCTCCGACTTACTGAATATACCTACATAATATAAAATTTCATCTAAATTGGTTGAGACGTTTTGGAGGCTTGAGGTAACTAAAACTTAACATGAGATTTTTTATATATATGCATTCATTACATTTAAGAGTTTTTTTAAACCTATTGTGCAGTAGTCAGCTCATGCGGATAGACACTTTTTGTTTTGTAATAAAAGTGTCCATCCATATGTGTTGGCTACTATAGGTACCATCTTTTTAACTAACTCAATAAAAAGACGGCTACAAATTCAACCGTAAGAAAGATTTTTTAATATATTCTTGCACTATAGAGCGTGTTTTGTGTAATATTTTGCTACCAATCAACAAAGGATGCTACTGTAAGTCAAGTCCGGTGAAGCTTGATTCGTCGTACTTTTTCGACTCAAGCATAAGTCAAAAAGATAACTACTGTAAGCACATTACAATAAAACGTATTTACATACGAGTACGTACAAATATCAACCTTACACTACGAATAATAGCGTCAAAATCATCTTGTTTATCACAGAAAAGTATAACTAATACGTCGCCCCGACTGTTCTCGCGTGGCACTGCAATTCACGCCGTTCATATATTATGATAACGTCAAACGTCGAGACCTCACCGCTCTCATACACACAAAAATACAAAAGACTGCTATCTTTCAAACCAAGCTTCATTCAAATTTGAATTTATGATGTTTCTAGCCAGTGATTTTTATATTTTCACCTTTGAAAAATGCTGGCTTGGTGTTGACTTGACTTTTTAATATAAGCTACTATTTTGTTGACTTAAAATTAGTCGTGTGTGTAGGTATGCGACTCAAATGAAAACTAAAACTACCTAAGCTATTTGCTTGAAAATATTTATACAGATTCAGATATACTTCATTGACACCAAGAAAATAATTATAGAGAAAAAATAATAATATAAATCTTACACATCCGATTATCAATATTTTTACTATTTCTATCAGTGAGTGGGTGAAAAAGTACCATGCATTGTTTTTTTTGCCCATGAATTAACCTTACATAACCCGTGAACCGGTGAAGCTTGATTGGTTGTAGGAGTCGAAAGCGACTCAAGCGTTATACAATTTTTAAAAAATACCCTTGCATAATGCATTTCATTAAACTAGCCTATGAATTAATCAATATTTTTTTTTTATTACGACGTACCTAGCTATCATTTACGTAGCTAAATATTTGCTACGACGTAGCTACATGTTTGCTACGATGACGTAGCCACGTTTACGATAGTCGAACGCTATGATAAAGAATCTCTGTACTAAACGATGGTGTTAAAGAAAACTTATTTAAACTTTCTTTTTACTTTTTTAATTTATGATAGACAAGTTCGGAAAATACTTGAAAGAATTAATTTCTGGTACTAAACAAAAAATATTGAAAAATAAATAAACACGTATCTGACCGAATTTCAAACCGGTTAAATTCTTAACCCGTATTACCCGACAACATTGGTGAAACAATAAAAAGCACTATAGTGTGTGCACATAAACTTGGTCTCGTACGAAAATAAGATTACACGCTGTAGTGCGCACGAGCCTGCCTCTATTGGCTCCGGAGGTTCGTAATCCGATTTGGACGCCATGTTTGTTTTTATAAGAACGGCAAACTTATAGTCCGCGAGTATGAAGTGTATTCCAAATAACGGAATCGGTTCAGACGGTTTCGGACTAACAATACTCGTACTTGTAAAAGATTTTCTACTAGCTAGATTAAGTAGATCCCCGAAACGGGAAAAGTTGATGTTTTTTATTTATTTGTTGTCTCATTTTTTATCCTCAAATAATACACCCAACAAACACTTTTTTTGAGCAACTTACCCATAGAAACTTTTCTTAGAAACGAAAAAAATATTTGACACTCCCATCCAATTCTACCCGCCGAAGACTAATGACTTTAGAGGTGTGGTTTTACCACAGAATGCTGAAATTCTGTTGGATTCATCGAGTCACCAATATAGAGGTGCTAAGACGAGTAAACAAGTCCCGAGAGATTTTGCAGACCATCAAAAAGAGGAAAGTTGCGTATCTGGGTCACATAATCAAACATGACATGAGCGCTACCAGATACGTTAAACTATAATGATGGACAAAATCGAAGGGAAAAGAGGCGTCAGCAGACCTAAAACGTCGTGGCTCGACATGACTAAATGCTGGACAGGGGTCGCCACGGTGGTGGAAGAACTATTCCATTTGGAGAGAGATTGAGGGACTTACTGTCAACCTCCAGTAGTGGAGCGGAACTAGAAGAAGAAGATCCAATTTTAATCGGACGTGGTCTTTTGTCATTTCGTTTTCGGAAAAAGTTTGTCTGAAAAAGTTGATTGATCGATTTTTGCTAAGCAACCACTACACAAATAATAATAAAATTAAATGCTATTCAATAGAGATGCGCAAGACGGTACCCGAAGGAGTGATGCAACATCACTCATCACTTTCATTCAAGTAATATTACTTTGTGATATTACAATCACTCGAAACATCACTTAAGAATACTTGAGATTTTGGCATTACATGCAACTGTAGGTGGTACATTACATAGTGATATATGATACTCTGTGTACCTACCACAACATCACATTCGACCGAGCGTATACTAGTATGTGTGTGTTTTATATGTATTTTATTTCGTATAGTGATTGCATATGTATGAAAATTTATTTCCGCCATCCATAAAAATGATAATTACGGAAAATGTTGCCTTTTAGACCTTTAAAATGAACACCAAAATTGCACACAATACTTCTACGGCTCATAGAATTTTAAACAGAACCACTAAACGGAACTGTATTTAGCATTTTGATGCAAGTGATGTCAAGTGATGAGTGATGTTCGGATACGTCGCGTAATGAGTAATGTTGCATCACTGCTCCAAGTGATATTACTTGCGTGATATTACTCGCATCACTTACCCATGTCTACTATTCAAATTATGGTGATATTTCATACATTATTATATAATGTTCCTATACGGTGATTATTACTAATCTTTAGGCTGTAGTACTTATACACTCATGTCGATTAATCAATGAAATAAACAGTCAGACACTAACACCAGTAATTACTAATTAATCCCCTTTGTTCCATAGATAATCACTAAATCTACCTAAATATACCGATAATACCCTTAATATATTTCGATAAATTAACGTGGAGATGTCCATAATATTTTTAAGTATATAATTTACATTGAAAATTGAGAAGACACTTTTTAAAATGTTATCATGTTTCAAACAAAAAGTTAACGCATAAAATTGCCACAAAATGTTGTATGGGTTAAAATATATTATGCTTAATCAATTTCTTTGAAACTTGGCTTAAACGAACACTATGCGATGATGTTTTGGCGTTTTCAATCATTTACCTCCTGAAAGGAATTAATTAATAAGGGTGCAAAATTTGTATAAGGAATGAAACAAAAAATCGATATTGATGATCTACTGACTACTAATTGCGTATACAAAATATGCTGTATGTATTGATGCAAAATTAACAGCTCGGCTCCACACCCAGTTCATTAAAATTAACCGCGAATTCAAGACCTCTGCTGTGTACAGGTGCCTCATCCATCACGACTGAAGTTTATGGAGTAGTATTAAGTGACAAAGATTAATATCGTCAATTTATAAGGGTGGCGGTGGAAACCGTCGGCTCTTTAATTTGGTCGGTGTGGCTGCTCTCGCCGTCTATTTATCATTGGCCGCTCTCGTTTCAAATAAATAAATCGACTTCAGCTCCTCTGCCTTGTTGAGTTGACCGGTTGCGATGGACTTAAACTTCTAATTAAAAATTGTGTAATAAATTTTATTAAATAATCGGCAAAACGTTTCAGTTCTCTGACTTACATTGAAATTCTGTAACATATTATTGTCAGCAACGTCGAGATTATTCTAAGCATTTTAGGTGTTTTATATAATAAAATGCAATAATTAGTTCCAATAAATAATAATTTATTAATAAAATCACCTTTTAGCAATAATTATATAATTAAAACAGTTTACTGTACATGCAACATGTGTTCAAACAGCAATTTTGTATAATACTTACATTATACCAGAAGAATCTTTAAACTTTAACAATTCTTGTTGTGCACTGCTCGACTGCCGGAGCAAGAATGAGCGACTGGCCGGCGGGGAGCCCTTATTTATAGTGGCAGAGTGGGGATAGCGCGTGCGCAACAGGTGCACGCTCCGTTTTCCCGCCGATCAGTCGACACTCTTTTTAAAATGGAAGGTTTGAATTATTATATGACAACAAAATATTTGACATTGATATAACCATAAATTTAACAATATGATGTAGTTTGACAAATAGACACTGACAGTCGGCCGTCCTGTATAAAGCATGACCTCATGCGATAAGGAATTTTATAATACATATTATGAAATTGTTTACAGAATTACTTCAAACATACTTATTATAATATAACTAGCTGCCCGCCCGCGGCTTCGCTCGCATTGGTTTTCGTCTTTTCCCATAGGAATAAGATGTTTCCCAGCCTGAAAAAGTAGCCTATATCACTCTCTGCCTCTGACCTCCAATAAGTGTAACAAACACAGAAACATTACTTTCGCATTTAACCACTCACCGTTTTTTTCCGTGGGAATGAGGTATTTTCCCGCGGTAAAAGGTAGCCTATGTCCTTCTGCAAGGTTTATTCTATCTCTGTACCTATCTATTTTTTTATTACAACTTTTCGCCCTGCGGCTCTACCCGCGCCAACAGTATAACATATTTTTTCGGTTAAAGTAGCCTATATCCATCCCAAAAATCTATTCTATCTCTGTAATTAAGTTTTACCAAAACACCCCTTTAGAACGACCATTTTCCCGTGGGAATGAACTATTGTCCTGCGATTACAGGTAGTCTGTTACCTTCCCCAAGGTCTATTCTATCTCTGTATCAAGTTTCATCAAAACTTCTGGCCCACCTTACCAATTTTCCCGTGGGAATAAAGTATTTTCCACCAGTAAAAGGAAGCCTTTATCCATCCCTAGAATCTTTTATATCCCTGTACCAAGTTTCATCTTAATTTTCCGGCCACGCTACTATTTTTCCCGTGGGAATGAGGTATATTACCGCAAGGTAGCCTTTATCCATCTTTTAGATCTATTCTATATCTGTTCTGTATCAAGTTTCATTAAAAAGTTCCGCCCGACCTACCATTTTCCCGTGAAAATAAGGTATTTTCCCGCGGGAATAAAGTATTTTCCCGTAGTATAAGGTATCCTATACACATCCCCAGAGTCTATTCTATCTCTGTACAAAGTTTCATCAAAACTTTCCACCCGCGCTGCCATTTTTCCCGTGGGAATGAGGAGCTTTCCCGCGGTAAAAGGTAGCCTATGTTAATTTCCAAGGTCTATTCTATCATACCCCAAGCTCAGATTGGTATAGATAGATATCAAGTTTCCACCCCACGGTTCCGCCCGCGCTTGCAGTCTTTCCCGTGGGAATGAGATATTTTCCCTCAGTATAAAGCAGCCTATGTCCGTCCCCAAGGTAAATTCTATCTTTGTACCAAGTTTCATTAACATCGGTTCAGTAGTTTCGGAGCCTATGCAATTATAAGGAATATTTTAGGTATTTTTTTACACCTTGGGTTACATTATTGAAGTTTTAGTAAGGATCCCTAATTTTTTTGAAAATAAAATATAGCCTATGTTACTCAGGGTGAATGTAGCTTTCTAATGGTGAAAGAATTTTTAAAATCGGTTCAGTAGTTTCGGAGCCTATTCGATGCAAACAAACAAACAAACAAAAAAACAATCAAACCTTTCCTCTTTATAATATTAGTATAGATAAGTAACACATTAAGTTTGCGGGCCTTTTCGCCCTTAAATATAAAAGTAAGTAAGATGTTTATTGTTATTTACGATCTCACTTTTCTTTGTTCAATAAACTTTTAATACAGATAATCTATTAAAGTAAATAACACTTAACATCATAGCTTAATGTACGACGAACAGACCATTTCCGTTCTTATAATGGCGAACAGACCATTTCCGTTCTTATAATGGCGAACAGACCATTTCCATTCTTATAATGTCGAACAGACCATTTCCGTTCTTATAATGTCGAACAGACCATTTCCGTTCTTATAATAAATAAGTAAATAAAAAATAAGTAAATAAATAATTGCGAACAGACCATTTCCGTTCTTATAATAAATAAGTAAATAAAAAATAAAAAATAAATAAATAAATAATGGCGAACAGACCATTTCCGTTCTTATAATGTCGAACAGACCATTTCCGTTCTTATAATAAATAAGTAAATAAAAAATTTGTAAATAAATAATTGCGAACAGACCATTTCCGTTCTTATAATAAATAAGTAAATAAAAAATAATAAATAAATAATGGCGAACAGACCATTTCCGTTCTTATAATAAATAAGTAAATAAAAAATAAATAAATAAATAATGGCGAACAGACCATTTCCGTTCTTATAATGTCGAACAGACCATTTCCGTTCTTATAATAAATATCTAAATAAAAAATAAAAAATAAATAAATAAATAATGGCGAACAGACCATTTCCGTTCTTATAATGTCGAACAGACCATTTCTGTTCTTATAATAAATAAGTAAATAAAAAATAAGTAAATAAATAATGGCGAACAGACCATTTCCGTTCTTATAATAAATAAGTAAATAAAAAATAAATAAATAATGGCGAACAGACCATTTCCGTTCTTATAATAAATAAGTAAATAAAAAATAAATAAATAAATAATGGCGAACAGACCATTTCCGTTCTTATAATGTCGAACAGACCATTTCCGTTCTTATAATAAATAAGTAAATAAAAAATAAAAAATAAATAAATAAATAATGGCGAACAGACCATTTCCGTTCTTATAATGTCGAACAGACCATTTCCGTTCTTATAATGGCGAACAGACTATTTCCGTTCTTATAATGTCGAACAGACCATTTCCGTTCTTATAATGGCGAACAGACCATTTCCGTTCTGATAATGGCGAACAGACCATTTCCGTTCTTATAATAAATAAGTAAATAAAAAATAATAAATAAATAATGGCGAACAGACCATTTCCGTTCTTATAATGTCGAACAGACCATTTCCGTTCTTATAATAAATAAGTAAATAAAAAATAAATAAATAAATAATGGCGAACAGACCATTTCCGTTCTTATAATGTCGAACAGACCATTTCTGTTCTTATAATAAATAAGTAAATAAAAAATAAGTAAATAAATAATGGCGAACAGACCATTTCCGTTCTTATAATAAATAAGTAAATAAAAAATAAATAAATAATGGCGAACAGACCATTTCCGTTCTTATAATAAATAAGTAAATAAAAAATAAATAAATAAATAATGGCGAACAGACCATTTCCGTTCTTATAATGTCGAACAGACCATTTCCGTTCTTATAATAAATAAGTAAATAAAAAATAAAAAATAAATAAATAAATAATGGCGAACAGACCATTTCCGTTCTTATAATAAATAGGTAAATAAAAAATAAATAAATAAATAATGGCGAACAGACCATTTCCGTTCTTATAATGGCGAACAGACCATTTCCGTTCTTATAATGGCGAACAGACTATTTCCGTTCTTATAATGTCGAACAGACCATTTCCGTTCTTATAATGGCGAACAGACCATTTCCGTTCTGATAATGGCGAACAGACCATTTCCGTTCTTATTATACAACATAATGTTTAGTTCAATAAGGTAATAGTATGGCACATTGATGAGACAATAATATTTGAATTTTTAAATATTAGGCTCTTGATAACTAACATTATATAAACAGAATAAAGTTCTATTAAGTCGGAATCACTGGTTGAGTTATTTTCATTGTTTATTTAATCCATAGCTACAATAATAGAGTAATTACGATTTATTGCCTCAGAATGCTAAGAATGAGATTTTTGAGGACAGCACTATGGCCTTAAACAAAACTGTATTATTATGCGTACAACACAACACTTGACATTAGGCAGTATGTATGAGCCCAAATGTTGCCTACCCTCAATTAATCTCTCATTGTTTAAGTAGGCATGTTGGTGATAATCTGTTTTCTAATTACTGCCCAACCAAAGTGAAACAATCCATTGCGCTCTATGCCCAGCAATAAAATATTCCCGATGGTACTGTATTGTATTGCATCAACAAGGTAAATATTGTTCCTTTTTCTAAAACCACTAAATACCTGATAAGTAGAGAATATTACTTAGTAGAACTTAAGTTTGGACAAAAAATAATAATATAAGACATGTTAATTCAAATTACCGATTGTAAACTAGTTTTCTGATCTGTAATAGGCAACGCTGTTTAAGCATTTCAAAGGTAATCTCAGAGGCATTTTATTAATGGTCGTTGTTTAACTATTATCACGTTTTCACCACTTAGGCACGTAATATTCTAATATTCTTTATGTTCTACACCTAACACATAATAGTACCTACGAAAGAGCGGAGCTTCTCTAACACGGGCAAACATTCCCTACTAGGAGACTCCTATCATTATTATAAAATAAATTACATGGAACTAAATAAATAATTTTGAATTTTGATATTTTTGAACTGTACAACATTTAAAGGCATAATAATATGCGAAATGCATAAGGTGTAGGTACATGTTGCGTTGCTGTTTGTTTACAGTCAACGACCAGTGCGGACGACAGTAAATCAGTGTCGCTAGCACTGGATGTGAATATTTTTCCTTCCAACTAACTACACACCCTCAAAGTATATTTGTATTTAAAGTATCTTCATGAGTCAAACTCTCAGTAATGTGGGGTTTCAAGATGATGTTCCATCCTATTTGCTTTGTAGGTACGGGAATTTTCTACAGTGTTCAATGGCTTCAGCAGAAACCTCAGAATAAAGTCCAGAGTAAGGAATTGACTTGGATGGTGATTCATTTACTAACCCTACTTCCTGCGTCACATTCGCATTTTAACTAACTGCTAACAACAAAACACCGAGTAGGTAGGCCAACACTAGAAATGACACTTCAGTCTCAGCTGTTCGCTGATTTAGCAACATTATGAACAAATCTGATGTGTATGGATGGATAACGATTTCCTGTAGCCCTGCTATTGTTAAAGTTGCAAAAATGTATGTACATTTTCCAAAATACACCGGCACACCATCAAACACAAAATTGAATCCAGACTTGTTTTACAAATTTATCAGAAGGATTTTTGGCTCTCAGCAAACGTTGTTCAAGTTATGTAATATATAATATTCTCTTTTCAATCATTGTTTGATGTTTTAAGTTAACCATGGATTTTAACAGATTAGCGAATCCATTGGGACTGCCAGACGTATTTTAAGTGATAAATTGTTATAATGATTCTACTAGTGAAAACCTGTTATTAGTTATTTGTTATTTATTAAACCATCCGTATATTATTGTATCGAATACTGATGGTTTTTCCAAATAAATAAATATTTCTAAATCGGCGCCACTTTAATCCTTACAACTTTGAAGAGGTACGTAGATGGAGGCCAGCTGTAAGTCATTTCGCAAGGAATAAGCTGTGTCTGTAGTGTCTGTTTTTATTTGTCCATTACTTGTTAATACATTTGTGTGCAATAAATAAATAAATAAATATTGTTATAAATTTCGAAAACACACTGTTAACGGAATATTTACCGTGGTTTTTGTTTGTTTTGAAAACAACCGTGAAAGCTTTAAAATGGTACATTCAATGTAATTTTTGTTGGTATCTATTATATTATCTATCACCACCTCAAAGGTATACTCCCTCTAACAAAGACCTCACATCTATCAGGAGTTCAAGCAACATGTTCACGATAGTTACTGTTAGTGCAGAGATGAACAGATATTAAATTGAATTTCTTGCGAACTCATTTTACACATAGGTAATGATAAAGAGAGGGACAGGTACTATTAGTACGTAAATTGAATGACCAATTTAATATTAAGTGTATTCCAGCGCAAGACAATACTATAACTTATGCTTCATTAATTTGTACTACGATCACTTTGGTTATTTAGTGTTTTGTAAGATATCCGTTCCACTACCGGTTATATGTCGCAATGATACCGTATCTATTTTATGCTAATACCATTATAAAATAATCTATATTCACATCTCAAGCTCATTTCAACTAGTCTGACTTGATACTTGCGTTAAATAACATATTTTGGCAGGGATTTCCTCTGTACGAGGCTTGTGAGTAAAGCTAATTTTATTAAACTTATAAAGCGGCAAGCAAGCCGAAAGCCACGATTATATAAATAGTCTTAGGGACCAGAGCCAGCGATAAAGATAAAATTTTACTTAGGCCAGATACGCCAGATTTCAAGTGAGTAAATCTATCAATGTCACTTCCAGCCTTAACTTGGTCAAATTAAGAATTTGTTAGGATCACTATTTTAAGCATGATAAGGGTAAGAGACCCACCGTTATTACAGTAATTTTTCATATATAATTTATAGCCAATACCAAAATTTTCAGCATTAATAACTTGTAGTTATAACGGTGTACCCACTTCATCGAGATTATTGTTGTATACCGCCCTCAATAACAAACAAGATGGCGATCTTATAGTTATTTGCGAATTGCCACCACGAACCTAGTCTCACCAATGAACCATACTGATTTACAGTTTTTAAGACTTCAACAAAACGAGTACCTAATGTCACTTAATTTAATAGATTGGACTCACTGAGATCCTTCTTCTCCTGACGACTACGCGAACGATCTTGCTAGCCACAATGCTAGCTGCGGCGCTCGAAGCGATACTCGCTGCGGTGCTCGCCATGATGCTTGCTGCGGCGCTCGCTACGATGCTCGCTGCGGCGCTCGGAGCGATGCTCGCGGCGACGCTCGCCACGATGCTCGCTGCGGCGCTCGGAGCGATGATCGCGGCGACGCTCGCCACGATGCTCGCTGCGGCGCTCGCCACGATGCTCGCTACGGCGCTCGGAGCGATGCTCGCGGCGACGCTCGCCACGATGCTCGCTGCGGCGCTCGCCACGATGCTCGCTGCGGCGCTCGGAGCGATGCTCGCGGCGATGCTCGCCACGATGGTCGCGGCGACGCTCGCCACGATGCTCGCTGCGGCGCTCGGAGCGATGCTCGCGGCGACGCTCGCCACGATGCTCAGAGCGATGCTCACGTGTATGTCCATGGCAGTGAAAGAAAAATATAAATATTTTAGCCATATTAAAGTTTATTATATTTTCATAATAGTTGACTGTTTTATGGAGACTAATTAGATGAATTTATAACAGCATTAGCAGCAGCAGCAGCATTTATAACTTAATTAAACCATAAATAGGTATTGTAAGCAGGAAAAAAAATATCGTAATAAAAAAAAATAATGGTATCCCACTTCTGATATGTCAGCAACGTCGAGATTATTCTAAGCATTTTAGGTGTTTTATATAATAAAATGCAATAATTAGTTCCAATAAATAATAATTTATTAATAAAATCACCTTTTAGCAATAATTATATAATTAAAACAGTTTACTGTACATGCAACATGTGTTCAAACAGCAATTTTGTATAATACTTACATTATACCAGAAGAATCTTTAAACTTTAACAATTCTTGTTGTGCACTGCTCGACTGCCGGAGCAAGAATGAGCGACTGGCCGGCGGGGAGCCCTTATTTATAGTGGCAGAGTGGGGATAGCGCGTGCGCAACAGGTGCACGCTCCGTTTTCCCGCCGATCAGTCGACACTCTTTTTAAAATGGAAGGTTTGAATTATTATATGACAACAAAATATTTGACATTGATATAACCATAAATTTAACAATATGATGTAGTTTGACAAATAGACACTGACATTATAAATCATCTGTATGTTTTAATGTTTATAAATGTTTATGTGTTTTATTTGCTTTTATAGTGATTTCCAAAAAAAATTTTTTCAAGTTCAAAAATCAATACATCTGTCTCTACACAGATACAGCTATTGTGTTCGTAAAAAGCATTAAATATATTATTTTACTTGAGTAAACAGATCAAAATGAATCAATAGTCCCATATTATTTCAATAAAGGTATAAAATAAAATAAAAAAACAATATTTTTAGAAGATCCAAATTAAACCGAAATAGCAATATTTTACAGCTCAACCTAAGATCCTATAAAAATATACAACATAAAGAAGCCCCACCTTTACTCACGAAAATACATTTTCCTTTACCTTCAAGAACAATACTCTTTTATTGTACTATAAAATATATTTCGCGTATAAAACAAGCATCCAATGAGGGAAATTCTCTTCGATTGAAGGCTAAAGGAGGTATTCGAGGACCGCAATTCATAACTCCCTCCTTCACTTTATTCACTATTCATGAAAATGCCAACAACTGTATTACATACGCTATTTTTCTAATAATACGATTCAGGTGAGCATAACTGAATTCTCATCTTAAATTCTCGGAAGATTATTCTATCAAAACAAATAAGTAGTTAAAACGTTTAAATGAAAAAAAAAAGCTAAGTTTTTGTATTCAGTTAATTTACTACAAAGTTCAACTTTATTGTCTCGTCATAAAGTTTGTTTGTGGCTTGCGTCTAACCGCGTGGAGTATGTTGACCGTTTTGAGGTTTTTATCGAAAACCACTGAAGTAAGCTTTTAGCGTTCGGTTTAAAAGCAAACTAGCATTTTCTGTAAAAAAATGTAACCAGCTTTTATATAACGTACCTGCAAATTAAATAATATTATTGTAAGTATGTTGGATTATCAAACAATTAAAATACTCAAAAAAAAGGTGCTTTTTATTTTGTAATCTTTTTATTTATTTTAATACTAGCTGTCCGCCCACGGCTACGCCCGCGTTGTTTATTTTACGTATTTTTTTATTTCACGTGGTAGAAAGTATCTAGGACGCGTAGACGTTGACCGGGGATATAAGGTACCACCATGAAAAATTTCATTTAAATCGGTCTAACAACGGTTCCAGTGAGGAAATACAAGTTTTAAAAAAATATCCGTCGTTCTGTCTGTCTGTTATTTTTGTGCTTAGCTACACTCCCTTTATCACCTACAATCAGTTTTTTTTAAACAAATCAATGTACAGACACGCCAATTCTTCAGTTTTATTATAGTATAGACACAGAAGAAAATAATAGTACTAACCCGTATAGAAAGGACACTCACCCCCCTGTACTAAAATGAGTACCCCGCCCGATATAGCGTCCCACGCCCCGCACCCCGCAGGCACCGCGGGACTCTACCAGGGGTTTTCGAGGGTATTTTACATAGCGCCTAGCGCCATTGACTTGTAGTTGATATTCAAAAAGAAGTAGCTTGTCAAAACGTGTTTTCTGTATGGAGTGACCGACCAGTGGTATAGATAGATTTTATTGTTTACAAGTGAGAGAAAACGGTTCATAGAGTTTTTATATATGTCAATGGCTTTTCAAGGTACAAAATCTCCGGACATCCGCCTCTAGTGACGAACCGTTTACCGTTATTATTTTTTGAGTGTTAATATTTTAAAAGCCACCTTTTGTTTACTAAAATGTTTTTCTGCATTTCAGTGTTGTTAAAAAAGGTTTATGAAATGGAACGGAAAATTCTGCGTAAAAGCAGAAATGATTCGGGCAAAAAAATAATGGTTTAACTGTGATGAAATGTGCAATCTTTTTTTGTATTTTAAATTCTATTCCGATAGAAAACGATATTAATTTATTTGCTCCATAGCATAGATGAAATAAATTGTAAGCTGTGGCACCTATATAGAGGTCTGTGATTGCGAGAGAAGGTATTTTTAAATTACACAGGTGTGATAATAAAGGAAAAATCTATTCATTACTTCATTGATATAATTATTTTTACAATTATATTTCTTTTCCTGTATTAATATTTGAAACGACCTAACAGTTGATAAGTTTTTTTAGGCTTACTATTTGGAAGACCATTTGACACATGAGACGTTTTTCAAATATTAATAAAATTCATTTATACTTTTTTATATACAACGTGTTAGTTAAATTAGTTTTTTTTATTAAGTTCTCCAATTAACCAATTTTCGAATTCACATGTACGTTTACTAGACGCTCTTACGGTGAAGGAAAACATCGTGAGGAAACCTGCACACACCTGCGGAGTAATTCAGAGTGTGTGTGTGATGTTGACCAACCCGCACTGGGCCAGCGAGGTCGACTAAGGCCTGTTCACCCTGGTTTCAGGGTACGCTCGAGCCCCTCGGTGGGGACGTATCAGTACTTTAATATTTGTTTAAAATTTGTAAGATCTGATTTGTTTTGTCTTTTTGTTGTCAATAAAGAATTTTTGAATAGTATCTGAAGATTATTTTCGGCTTATGATTGCGTTTCAAAATCGACGAAATATCAAGCTTCACCGGACTTGCGGGGGAGCAGGAGGCTCTACCCCAGGAATTTTTATCATACTGATATCCGCGCATGGGGAGCATTTAGAATATTTTATTGTGGGGAACCCCCGACACCGGTTCATTGACTTTATGGTTCCCCTTACCTGTCTTATTGTATTTTAATTTTTCGGTTTCTTTCCCTTTGATGTTACTGTTATGATTTTTAGCTGCGGTTTGCATAAAGAAAAATATTTTATGCAACCTTCTTTTTTTGCTGACAAAAATGATTTTAGTCTGTGAAAATTTAACCTCACTTTGCAAATATTACGACCGTATAATTAAGATCAGAAGAGTCAACATTGATTTCAAGTACAATTTAAAATTTTTGAAGATGATCTGAAGTTACGGTCATACATTCACCACTTTTACAGACTGAAACGTTGAAGGTTTATTTTTTGTTAAGACTTCGTCTCATACATTTTAGTTATTTGGTTCAGTTCTCACATATTGGTTAAAATCTGGCAAGATTAAAACGACATCAGCTTTGCGACACAACTCTACTCAGTAAAATAATTATATAAAAGTATCAGGGCCCCCAATCACGATATTTAAGAACGTTTTAACCTTTAGAACGGAAACGTTTGAGTTTTGGTTTGGTTAATGTGCAAATTAATAATAATAATAATAATAATTCATCATCAACGTTTCCATTTTGGTTAAAACGTTAAAAAGTTAGCGCGGTACGGAATAGTGCACACGCGGTTTTGGTTATGGTGTTAAGCTTCGATCATATATAAACATGTTTATCATAGATCTATGGTGTTAAGGGTTCAGAACACGTAAAGAAAATATTTTACTTAAATATTTGCTCAGTGTTCTTATTTGATAGTCAGCCTGACTCCGTAGTATAAAGGTAGTTTTGTGAGACACGCTACCATTTGCCGACTTACGTGGAGTTGACACCTTATACGTTCGCAAGACATAATCGTAAAGGAGTCGCGGAGTCACTCTACGTATCTACACAGATTTGGAGGGATTTGTACGGCACAGATGTTTACAAAGAATAGATAGCACTTCTTGTTTTTCATCTTATATTCTTTACGGTTTGACAAAGATTTCAAAAATACTAGATATTTAAAAAGACGATTTTTTTTTCGTGCATAGACACGGTCACAACGTTAAATGTACGACCACGTTCGCAAAATTACTTGTAATCATTTTATGTGTACTTATACTTTAAAATTACTTTACATACATTCTTTCCCTGATTTTACCAGAAAAAAGTTGTGTTATCCTGAGCTAAGGAGTTAAGTGTTTTTTTAACGTGACCGTACTAACTCTGTAGAGTTAATTAAAAGACAGTTCAAAAACTCAACAGAACAAAAAAATTCGTTTCTTTATACCAGTGTTATTGATTGATCTTTTATTTTTTTAATACCATTTACGAAGGTAAGCTTGTTTTTTGGCATTAAAGCTGAAATAGTTATTTAAAATTAAAAGATCACGTAAGAATTTATTTTTCTTATATTTTCATGGATGTCTATATCGTCACTGGTCTGTGGTACAAAATCGTTGTTTAACTCCGGTTATGGAGGGAAAAAACACGTCTCTTTTATGGAAAGAAATAAAATAACTTTTATGAAATCCGTAACCTGAGTACGTGTCTGTTGCGTTCAAATGTGAGATTTCTGTTTGTATAAGACAAAACTTGAGTTTATTTTATTTTACTACTAAAGTTTTAGATTTTTTATACACTAAATAAATATAAATATTAGGTTTTAGTGGACCTTAAATCTTACTAGTTTGTGAGGATTGATGTATGGATGTTTGCTAACTCTTTTACGCATAAACTACTGAATGGATTTTAATGAACGGAATAACACATAGGCTACCTTTTACCGCGGGAAAATACATAATTCAAAAAAATTGTTAACTCGAGCCGAGCTATGGGGCGGAAAGCGAGTAACTCTGTAACTTCATGTAATTTACCACTTATTTTATTTCCTTTTTTTTGCCTTATTATAAGAAAAATCCTTGGTATTGTCTCTCAATCTGTTGTAGGTAATCATCGAAGAAGAAACCAATAAGTGCTCAGCCTGATTAAGAATTAGGTATCCACCTCGGCAAAATCTATGTAACACTTTGCTACTGCGCCGTCACAAAGTGTACGTCAGACGTACTCGGACGTACATAATTTAATGTGTTGAAAAAAAATAAATTGTTTTGCGAGTTGCTTAACTTAGTTCTATACATGGTCCAAGAAAACAAGGTCTAACCGTTAGACCACATGACTGACACAACACTACGTCATTTTGCGACGTTCATCCTTGTCTATTACACGCATTCGACAAGGATGAATAGGCAAAATTACGTAGAAATGACGTAGGCTCGTGTCAGTCACGTGGTCTAATGGTTAGATGGATACTTTGTGTAGTATGTATAAGTAGCGAGAATTAAACGACAGCCGAGGCGATACTCCGAGTGAGAGTTATCATGGTAGAGGGGAGTACCGGTCTGTGTACACTTACCAATAAATGACAAGTACACATTTGGGATTTGAAGGCTCTTGTAGAATTAGTTGCTAAATTCCAAGGAATTAGCTATGCAGTGCAATTGAAATAACTAATTACTTCCTATGGGTACCATACGTCAAACCCGTGAACGTGGTGCTGCTTGCTCTAGTCGATTGCCGGTTGTTGTACTTGTAATAGATTTATTTGTTATGTAGTTTAGTTTTTTTTCTACTTTAACTGGTTACCTTTCTCTAATTGTATTGTATTCAACGACGTCGAAAAGTGATTTGTAAAATCTTACTTCGAATAAAATTTTTGATCTTTGAACTTTAAACTTTACTAGCTGACATATTTTTGGGAATGGTTAGCAGCGTTCACTGCGGCAACAAAAATATTATTTAATCGTATTTATTTAAAATACAATAAGTCAAGTAACTGGGAAAAGAAAGTAAAAGCTATCAAACTATACATGTGTGTGCTTACCAAGTAAAACGATGAATCAATCAATAGTACTGGCCATTTTATTTAACACTAGCTTACATACAAATTGTTGGCGATGAGAGGTCTTTCTTTGCTACACAATAATAGCTACGTCTGTAAGGGGTTTCACGTAAGGGCGTGTTCATGTAGAAAGTTAGTGTCGCTACGCTAAAAAGGCGTTTATTTTCTCAATTTATCGCTACATAAAAATAGTTGTATTGATGGAAAGAAATAATTAGGAAAGCAGAAAGAAAATATTTTTATTTGACATCCTAACTATAGACAAATGCCACTTTTAAACAACCTTGATATTTATTTGCTCTGATGTCGATAAATACGAGTATGTTATATAAAATTTAACTTTTAGTAGACAAACTTTTAGAGTTTGAAGCAGCACTGATCGGTGTCGAATCAGTGCTGGTCAAAACTGGTCGGCCATGTTTGGACGCAATCGAAAGATTCATGAGATTCTTATATCTTAGGAGGCAGTGTACGACCGTCTTAAAATTTACAACCTCTAGTAGCACGAAACGAAAGAGGGTTTGTCACAAAGTATGTGATACTTCCACAGAAAATGCACGCACAAGAAATGGTTTTGTCGTGTCTTTACTCTCATCCTATTGGCGGAAATATCATTATGGCGGGTTTCTCACAGCCCTTTGACAGTGTGTGAATGAGATATTTTTTGTCGTTGGGGTCCAGTCGATAAACGCCAACATGTCGGCTGCTACCAGCTTTCTACATGGATACCTATATTAGTTACTCTGTGTGGATACGCACTAAGGTTCAAGGCAAAGTGGTCGGGATCGCGTGCGGATCCGCCGTTACACAGGTAATTGTCAGGAAATTCTGCAAACATGCTTCTTGCTCTGCCTTTGGGCTGGAAATGGTTAAATAATTTATGTTTCCTCCGACTATTGGTACCGTCTTGAATATTGACACTGTGCGTTTTGGCTTCGTAATTTGTTTTATACGAAAAACTTTTAAACCTGTTTGTAACTGATAGATTGTTATGTTAAGATGTAGGTGAACGTGTGACGAGATTGTGATGGAGATGGCAGGACACTTGGCTAGGTGGGATAATGGCCAAAGCAGCTATCGAGTGGTGGTCAATGGGAGCAATCAGACCAGTAGGCAGACTGCCAGCCCAATTGTCCGACGACATACTATCAGCATAGAATAAACAATATTATCCGTTGGTTTTTGCTGGATACGGAAGGCAAAAGACCGCGAGGAGTTGCGCAATAGAGAAATGGCCTATAACCAGCAGTGGGTTGATTTAGGCTGAAGAAGAAGAAGATTGTTACCAGCTGTCCCGCTATTTCACCTATCGGGTTTAACTATTTCTTCTGTTATTTCTGTGTCATCAGCTTACTCCTGCGAAGTAGTATTTTTAATAACGGAAATGCATCAATTGTCAAATATCCTGACACTGATTCGACCTTAGGCCTTTAATTACCATCCGACCTTATCTGCAATTACATGGAAAAAATATTCTGTCGTGTAACAAAAGTATTACACAACATAATTGTTACTATATCATTATACTTTAATAGGTACTGACAATTGTCTAAAAATACCTGAAAAGTTTATAAGCATTCCTATACTTAAAAGAAAAATTTACCGTCACTTTTGTCACCTATTTATTTGGTAATTTAGAACCGTTTTATTTTCAAATATATCGTTCGTCTTTCATTACCATAACCACACAACAACATAAATAGCAACTCTAGCCCTGTTACAATAAAGTGCAATTCGGATCGCACGGTCCTAGCTATAAATAACACTAAATTAAAAAAATTAATAACCCCCAACACAAAACCGTTACTTGATCCTTTCAACAACTAGAAAAGAGCTGATAATCTTCAAATGGCTGAAGATATTT
Organism: Teleiodes luculella; assembly: GCA_948473455.1. Lineage (NCBI taxonomy): Eukaryota > Metazoa > Arthropoda > Insecta > Lepidoptera > Gelechiidae > Teleiodes > Teleiodes luculella. Next base: position 12,238,641 of record OX419591.1, on the reverse strand, counting down.
TCTTGGATCATAGCTAAGAACACTCTCGATTGTGACACCTTGCAAACAAAAAAAGATCGAAATCTGCGCATCCGTTTAGGAGCTACGATGCCACAGATAGACGACAGACACACACGTCAAATAAATAATGCCTTTTTTTGTCGGGGGTTAAAAACAGTTCAACTATAGCTTTGTGGCGGTCTTAATGAATGTTCTGGAATATTGAACAAACACTCCTAACGGTTAACAGCCCTACAGTGTCATTACTGTAATGAATACTACGCCCAACACTTTACTGAAAAGACACCTGTACCCCTACCATGAGTTGCTAACGTAACTTACGCACTCGATATCGACTACGTAAACGTGCATTTAGTATGGAATTAAAACTACGCCATCTATTGACAGTTATCTGAAGTAAAATTTCTCCATACTAAATGCACGTTTACGTAGTCGATATCGAGCGCGTAAGTTACGTTAGCAACTCATGGTAGGGGTACAGCTGAAGATTTAACGATATCTTCAATTATTCAGACTTCACGACGCTGTTATTAAAATTTGTTCACACAAGCAACGTTTTTCGGGTGTCGGGGAAAGATTATTTATCATAACAAAAAAATATTTTGATTTGAAGATTGCATTCCCACAGAGGGGCTTGAGCCTCACTGGCCCAGTGCGGGTTGGTCAACTTAACACACAACCTTTAAATAACTTCGCAGGTGTGTGCAGGTTTCCTCACGATGTTTTCCTTCTCTGTAAAATCGTCGAATAAATATCCGGTGTATGGTAAACGTACATCATATAAATTCTAAAATCGAATAAATATTAATGCGTGGCTAAGCTTGAACCCCCGAACTTCTGAATGGAAGTCAACGGCACTGGCCACTAAGTCACCGACTCTCTTAATAGGTATGTATAATAAATACATTTCTGGATGACTAACCTCAAATAAATGCTCATTTTAACCGTGGGAAAATACCTCATTTCTGCGAATTATGCACCACAGTTTTTATAAAACCCCAAATTTTAATAATATTTTTCCCGTAGATACATACCTACCTACTGTTGCATCAAAAACTTATTGGCTCACTGCCAAGTTGGGCAAACATTTTCAGAACCTGTGCGTGGAACTAAGATCCGAGGATCGCAGGAGTACAAAGTTATTGAACTTGTCGTCCAAGTACTGTTATAGGTTTCCCGTGCCAAGTACCTCCGTGTATTGTTTTGAAGTATTATATTGGTTCTGTTGCCAAAAGGCTGGAACTATTCATTAGACTTTTATTGCGTTGTGCGTTCCATAGAAAAGAAACCCCCACACTATCGTCTTTCGACTACTGTACATACAAGCATGTATGCAGCTGGACATGTTGACCTTGAGAGCACCCGTATTCCGTAGCGGTAGGGGTGAATTTTGTAGTGCGAATGTCCAACCGCATGTGCTGGCTTCTGTACAATCATTGTATGCGCGACGCTCGATGTTGACGCTCAAAAGACGTTTGAAAAACGCTACTGTGGGGCAGGGCTTGTTTACCTGGTAAACATTTCAAACCAGGTATTTTGCATCTCCTTACATTGCGCAAGAGAGCGTTATCATTTTGGTTTCGCTCTACCGGAACCCATATTTTTTCTGGTTTTGCTCAAAGAGCAAAATGATTTTGGTATCTGTTAAATGGTTAAAGAACTAAAAATTTCGTTCGCTCCTCCGAATAGCTTTCGTCTGAATGAGACAGCATGAATGCGAGCGGCGCGCCCGCGTCTGGCTTACTCTACGCTCGCAATGTGAGCGATATGGAATTAACCTGTCTTTTTCCGGTTCCGATTTTCGTTCATAACGAAATTTCACTCCGAGCAGAATTTAAAGAGCGTAATGCATATACCAGGTTAAAAACCTAAGTTAGATCGAACCTGTTAGGTACGTTTACTAGCATAAATAATGACCATAAAAAACCAAAGCTATTAAATAGATCGTCTTCACAAACCATGACACGAAACACAATGAAAAATTCTAAAGCTTATTTGCCACGAAGACTGCCATCTTGGTAGTAATGCTAATACTTCAAAGGCCATTTATTATTATCAGTGAAAGAGGAGTCGCGACGTCGCTTCACGTCCTTCAGACTCTTTTCACGCACCAAATTAATGGTAGATCTCACGCAAGCGGTTTTTTATTGCGGTTCGAAGAGGCGCGCAGAGGCGGCACGACTGGCCGGAAATATTTTTCGAATAAAATTGAAAAACAAAAAACAGAGGGCCATTCGATAAAAAAGTATGTCCATTTTAAATTATGAATGTCAGTTTTTTGGCACTAGTCGTCTTTTTTTTCTTTTTTCTTTTTAATTTATGGCCTGGTTTCAAGACCTTTAGGCCAAAGTCGTCTTTGTGCAAAGGACTTACTTTAAAAATAAACAGTTGCCATTCGATTCAAAATTATGTTAATATTTAAATTACGAATGTTTCGAAGTTTTTATAACTTACTCAAAAATGAATCCCTACCTTGTTTAGTTTAGTTTTATTTATCACATTCTACAAGATTGCACACTTTTATACAATAGTATAAAAAAACGGACATGCGTAGTATGATCGTCAATACGAGTAAGATAAAATTTAAAATTATTGTTAAAAATAATATTAATTTCAGGAAATTAAAACGAATGTCCCTTTTTTATTTAATACACATAGATATACCTGTTTATATTTTTACTTTTTTGCTTTACCTTGCAAATACAAAATAAAGACCCTAAATAATTTCTAACCACTTATTTTTTACAATTTTATTTTAACAAAACAAAATTATGGGTGAGTTTAATTTTTTTTTTCAAAAATTTATTTTAAGTTTTACTTTTTTTTTTCATTTTTGAAACCAAGCAAAAATATAACTATAACCGGATTCTGTCTCATATTTTGTAGTAGATTGTATAGATATAGAATGTAAAAAAAAAATGTTTCCTCTATGAGTTTTACTTATACCATAGCCTCAAACAGAGCTGTTTTTGTCAAGCTTGCGTTTCCTTGATTGTCTTGTGCCAGTCGGTGACAGTCTCCCGGATAATTCCCATCATTTACATTCACAATTTACAAATGCCCGAACAATTTAAAGCCGTCATTTTGAACTATAAATGGTCGTTTGCGTGTGCTTTTTAATAAGGTTTATTAGGTTGATTTAGTTTTGATAGAATTTTGAAGTAACTTTAAAAAATGATTTGCGAAATATTGTACAAGGATACAATCATATTTTTACTTACTTATCAACAATTTTGGTAAACTAATTATATTTTTTTCACTATTTGTTATCATAAGAAACATGGAGTGATGTAGAAACATGTGTATTATCAAAAAATTAAAAAAAAACATGACTTAACTGAATAACGTAGAACACCAAGAAGTATATGTGTAAGGAAATACCTTGAACTTTGTCAAAGCTTAACTTGCTACGCATATATCGTAGCACGTCGTAGCCTTATTCGTAGCCATGTTTGCTACGCCGTAGCCAAATGAATTAGCAAGTTTGTTAGTAAAATAAAGTATTATTTATAAGCGAATACTAAACAAAATGACATCAACATCGAATGAAGTTCACGTGGACGTAGTAATATACTCGTAGTTAAGTCTAACGTCCTTGGATGAAATACTATCAAACTCTAAATAGACTATCTGAGAAATTGACCAAGCTCGCCTAAAGGAAATCAAGTATAGTTAAGTAATCAATGTTTTAAATACCTTATTCTGGTTTAAATTTTATGGGTTCTTAAAGTAAGGAATATCAATTTCAGAATAGTTATAGGTTAGATAATATAAACCCTCTAAATTTTTCACACATTTTAAAAAGTAAGTTGCGATTCCGAAAAGTCACTTACGGTGCACCAGTTTTAACCGGCAATAGTAACTCATAATTGAAATAAATCACAGAAAAAAGTACTAGGGTAGTATGAAACAGAAGCGAAGGCAGGTCATTATAATAACTGCGTGGTAATGAGCACGCGCTTGTTAACAGCAGTCGTTACCGCACTAATGGCCGCAAGGCTTAAGATCTGGCGAAAAAAAAAGAAAGAAATAAAACTTGCTGTGAAGTTTTAGTCCGCAGTCCATATACTTATTTCACGAAAGCCGAGCTGTGTTTTGATCATAGATCTAGATTTATTTTGTTGCCTTTGAATTTCACTAGTACTGTTTTTGTGTTCTGTAAATCTGTTAGTCTTACCGGCGGATTTTTTTCTAGCTCTTTGGTTTTACTTCTAGATTTAAGATTTTATCTCTTAGCGTAGAACAGATTAGAGAAATGGCTGCGGTATATTCTGTGGTAGAACTAAAAGAAAGTCTGGTTAGGTATATGCACGGATATGCCTTTGGTTCATCTGATGTTTGAAGTAAAATATAAAGTTATAAGATATATTTTTTTCTTTTTTTTTTTCTTATTAATTATATTTTTTTAATCCCTATGCAAATTTATACCGAGAATACTTTTGTTTATGTATTGTATTTGTGTCACACATGTGAGACCAATATTAGTTGTTTTGCTTGTAATAACCTTTGATGTAATAACATAAAACCTTTTCTTCATTAAAAAGCTGCATTATTAAAGAATGTATATGAGTTAGTACTTAGAACAAAGATTGCTTATTATTACTAGATTCAGAAATTAACACAAGATTAAATTTACTTATACACAGCCAAGACGAATATTATTACCGTTTTTCAATTTCTTAAAGAAAACTTTATCTTTAAAACGACATAACTTGTGTTTATTGCACGTAAACGTGTAAACTTAACCAAAACGCTTTGTAACTCACAAATCACTAGCTATGACAATAATAAACAAGGCCCATTTATTCAAACTTCCCGCGTTATAATAAGAAACTTTAACTTATTCCACTGTCTTCACAATTATGACTACATCGCTTCCTAAGCCTAGTTCTACAACCAACCAACCGTAAGCATAGTTAAAAACGAGTAAGAAATCAATTAATTGTAATGTGTGGATAACTATAAGTTTTTAAGCTTTTGAATCATGATTAGGTTGTTAATTGTACATACGAAAAGATTAAAATGGTTAAACTAGCTTGTGATTATTATGACTAATACAAGACAGTATTTGTAAAGTATTATTTTTAACTAAACAAATATTTTATTTAATGTAGGGAGCAAAAATATATCACCAGCGCGAACATTGGTTTCACGAAAATGTGCCACAATTTGAAAGTAATTCTCTCAAAAAATATAGTACTAGTAAAGACGTCCGTATCCAAATACTTTAGCATTATAGACTTTCAAAAAAACCTTAATCGTGGCACTTTTACTCCGAGTTTGCTCCCGATAGTACAATTAATATAAAACTAGTTATAAGCATAATTTATTTATACTAATATCAAACTGAAAATCTTAAAAAAAATTGGCTAAGCTGAAACGCACGGTTTACTGCATACATATGAAACCAGCCTAAAAGTCTGGCCGTGCCTAGCCGTACCTGTATCATAACCAAACAACTGCGATACAACCAATTCTGTTTTACTAGGCAAAAACACGCAAGCGTACACAAATTTAATTTTGCGGTATAATAATATTCCTGATGTTAACAAGGTGCAACGAGGAAGCCATTTGGGTGATGTTCAATTTTGTTGTTTAAATAAACTAGTAGTCTTGTTACGTACTTTTACTCTCACTGTAACAAGGTAACTTGCAACCTCATTTCCACCTCATTTTCCATTTCTTTCTCGTCTAAATTCAAACATTCAATTTTGGAATTCCTTTATCATTCTTTAGTCATCCTCGTCCATTGTTCTTTAGTTTTTTCCTAAACTATCGGCCTTGACGGTCGTATTTCTTAAAATGTGTGTAAATTTGTAATATAATTTATAACGCCGAATTCATACCAGTTTCGCTTTCCTTGTAAATAAATATTAAATAAATCAGTGTTGGACAGTTTTTGGTGTATTTTACTAGTGCGTAAGGAAACCATCAATCTACAGCCACTCCTGTCGGCTAGCCAAGGTCTTGGTGAGCCGCCGGCGTGACATCCCTATATGTACAGTAGCTAGCAAATGCGACTAGACATGTTGACCGGCGGCGATGCGGCAGGGGCGAATTTCGTACCTAGTGAGAATGTCCAACCGCACGTGCTGACTTCTGTGTACATTTTCACTTTGCCAGATTTTATAGCTGTCCGTGCTCAAAAAAGACTTTCAAGATTGATCTGAATAGGGAAAGTTTATGCAGCGTTTACAACTTTTACTCTAAAGTACAAACCATTTTTTTTATTATTAGCTTAAAATTGTTCTTATTTTTTATTTGTCTATATTGTTCTTATAAGACCAAATAAGTTGACACGTAACAAAAACAATTATAGAAGTGTGGCCGAAACGCAAAACCGTTTAAAATTAAAAATTTTGGTTTAACAACCAATATACATTAATAGTTTTACTATTCTATTATTTATATGTGTAAAGTAATCACTTAAGTAGGTATTTTTATTTTTATTGTTTGCCATTTAATCTGTGTTTTTACATGTTAGTTTTGAGTTAATAAATTATGATTATTATTATTCCCTAAGCTAAATTTTCACTTTTGTTTGATTTAAGTACACTTGTCTTCAATTCAGGGCCAGACAAAAGATTTCAGTTTTAGTCAAATCATGAGACAAAGTACTGAGAATTCTTAGTCATCGCCGATAATTACTCATATGACTAGGCAGAAGGGCAGAGCAGATCTTTGGGCCTCTTTTGTACTTTAGTACTTATAATACCTACATAAACCTCGCCTTTTAGGTATATTTCTGCTCATTCTGCTTTAGTAAATTTTTGATGTATAATTTTTATTTAATAAGTTTTAGTACAGTGTGTTATACAAATCAGAAAAAAACAATAAAACTACAGTGGTCAGCACATGCGGCTGGACAAAATGATATTGAGAGCGCCTTTATTCCGTCGTACTATGGGCGAAACTCGTAGTGCGATTGCATGCTGGCTACTGTTCATTAGAACATACAGTACTATTTGTTATAAATTTATTAAAATACATCTTTTAAATAACCTGATTACAATCATAGGTTAGTGAAGAGATTGCTACTTTAGCAATAAGGTCGCCTACTGACTCCTTGTTTCACATTTTTAAATTTGTAACAGTGTTATTTATTTCTGATGTCAATGAAGAATATTTGTATTTGTATAAATGTTTCTACAGACTAGCGGTTTACCGACATCAAAATAATGTCAGGAAGTCAGAAATACACTTTCTATTATCACAAAGGCGGTTGTCCACGAGCGATTTTAGTTTTGTCCCAACCGCAAATCAACCCACTCAACTGGCGGGACCAAAAAGGTCTCGAATATTTACCATTCAGTGGTCTCGAGGTTACATAATAAATGGCATAAGTTTGCGAGCCCGGCTCCGCTTAACAATGAAAGCTTTGTTCCAACCCCTCGTATTAAGGAGCTTTTATATTTATGTCCCAGAGGTCCAAATTAATTTGACCTTAATACCAATAAAATATGATTTGATATTTCATTTTATAGCAATTTGTTTTAATAATGTTATAAATTAATTTTATTTAGAAAGCGTGCCTTAATGTATTATGCTTCTAATACAGGAAACTATCTTATGATTCTTAAAGCAAATTTATACTAAAAATAGCCTAACCTATCCTAACCTAACATAATTCTTATTTTATGAATGATACTAGCAAACCAGCTTATGAATATAACACATTTTTTTACAATATCGTAAATTAGCTAGATTAATCTTAGCTTTTTAGTCCAAGCTAAATAATATTTTTTGTTCTGCAGTTGTATCTTTCGTCATATTATTTTGGTGTGTCAAGAAACAGCTAAACTGTTGACTAGTGTGTAAATGGTTAGTGAAGTAAAACATGTTCAGTAGATCCTTGTTACAAAACATTATGAGCAAGAATTCATGTTTTAGATGTGAATAAATTTATTGACTTGGGAGCAAATGTTTCTTCTTAGGAATATTTAGTGCATTATAATTTATAGTACAATATTTAATCAGGTGTTTAAATATGAAGTGAAAACCTTTCTGAAAGAAAAATAATTCATCTCAAAAAAGGAACAACCTTCACGATATGTCAAGAGCACGCTAACCTTATGACTTTGGACTTTGTACTGTTCTTATGTACATTGAATAAGGAACAAAATCGCGATGTGTGATTAGAGTCGACTTTTAAATCAGTGACTGAGGAAAATCGAGCATTATAATGCAAAACTTGTCATAATACAGTCTGTATGTATGTAATATGAGTACGAAAACAATTTGCAAAAGATGTGACAAAAGCTATAATGTTCAAAATCAAAGTCAAGTGAGAACTCGAGAGTCAGAGAGGCGGTTCTGATAATGCACGGGATCTCGATGTGTGTAAAACTGCAGGAAAATTCGTGAGGAAATATGCACACATCTGCGAAGAAATTCAAAGAATGCGTGTGAAGTTGACCAATCCACATTGGGCCTGCGACCTAATAAGGCCTGGTTATGGTAGCACCTGATAACGAATCAAGCACTAGGCGATACATAGTTTGAAATTATAATAATAATAATGATATGTGGGGATATCTCACACACGGTCATCTGACCCCAAACTAGGCAGAGCTTGTAGTATGGGTGTCACACAGCTGATATAAAAATACAACATCCAGAAACAAGTGCTCATCACACGAATATTTACCCTGGGCGGGATTCGAACCCGCGACGCGACCCTGTGCTTCGAAGGCATACGTACTACCAACTAGGCTACGGGGCCGTCAATTATCTGTTTCAAAAGCTATAAAACTTTATCCCGCGTTACTCCCGTCTTCAATGGTTTGTTTCCGCTTCGTTACCCAGAGTCTTCCCACAGTGACATTTGCTTGTATTGTCCCTATACAGGTACAATTTCCCGCTCGAGCGGGTAGATGTTAGTTCTGTTTAAAGACTGATTCTTTGACTGGAATCGGTTTACTACCTTAGATTTGTTCGATTGTAAAGCTGAATTGTTTCAAATGGATATCCAAGGAACCCTGTTTTTCTGTAACATTATAAGAGATTGTTCGCCCAGGGCAAACATTCGTGTGATGAGCACTTGTGTTTGCCCTGTGTCTTGATGTTGTATATTTATATATGTATTTATATCAGCTGTCTGGCACCCATAGTACAGGCTCTGCCTAGTTTGGGGTCAGATGGCCGTGTGTGATATATGTCCCACATATTATTATTATTATTATGTTGGTACACTTTAAGATCACGGGTCTATAGAGACCCGGTCCTTTGGGAGGCGTGCATGGGGCCAAAGCCAACATGTAGAGGCCCGTTTAGTACCATTTATTCTACAATGTGAGATGGCAGCACCTACCGGGGCCTATCCTCCAACACACTACAGAAATGTGCTGGAGGACAGTCCCCGCTAGCTGCAAAACTATTGCCAGGGAGGGACAAACGTTGGTCTGGGCTATGGGGGTGGGAGTTAGTGGACTGGATAACTGGGCTATTGAGGTGAGATAGCGGACATCTGCTTGTTAAAGATCTCACAACATTAAATCTAGCAGACGGTGACTTGCCACTTAATAAATGGGCTACCCTAAACGGCCGCACGCATGGTGCGACAAGGGAGCAACATTGTCGTAAGTGGCTCAGGGTGCGGAGAGGTGAGACTGCGGGGCGTTAGACGTCGGTGGAACACCTAGTAGAACCCCCGGCGTTATGACATTTTACACTTCCACCCTGGAGCATAGGTTCCGCTCTTGCGCTGTTCACTCGAGGCCGGCCGGTTAAGGCAAGCCAAGAGGCAAGGGCTAAAGTTGGTAAAGTGCCCTCTGAACTCGGGTCCGTGGTGACGCCAATCACCAACAGCTTCGCCACAAAGCTGCCCTGCGGGTTTATTATTATTATTATTATTGTCTCATGTGAGTCTTTTAAAATTTATTGTTTTAGAATATTTATAAATTGTTAAAGTTTAACATGAAACATTTATATTTCAAAAATGCCAAACGAAAGTAATAATAATTATTATTATTATGTAATTTTCTCATTTCAGGTAAAGTATGAGGAATAATGGGAGTTTTAAGGTATTTGTATTATTTATCCATCCTGTGATGAAAATTAATTAGTTTTCAAACTGAAAAAATAACAAATATGGTCTAAATTTTCACATTAAATTATAAAACACTCATGAGAGTTATATTAAAGATTTTGTTAATAAACAGTGCAATAAGTTTACACACATAATCCATAACTCAATCTAAATCAAACTAAATTTAATTAAGAACTAGTAATACAGGTGAAATTGTTGAGCTAACTTAGTTTCTCTCTAGTCTAATTAAATTATTAAATAAGTTCAAAACCTATTATACAGTCTGACACGATTTGAATACTCGGAATAATTAACTTTTTGGCTCGTGAATTAAATTTTTACTTTATTTTCTACGTTAAAATTATTTGTGAAAACAATTCATTCTCTACGTCAAATATTGAATAGGTACTCATGTATTAGTCCAGTATCTTATATCAAATTTACATAAAAAATAATAATCATAAAAAAACATTTTTTACTAACAAGTTTTTATTTAATTTTATTATTGTTAAGTGAGGCTTGGAAAACGTAGCGCCATCGCAAATTTGATAACTTAGTCCACACCTTATATTTCTATAGGCAATTGTAGTAGTTATGAACATGACTACACTAGCTGAGATTTTTTCATAAATTTAATTTAGTTTATTTTAATCCATCTAAACAGATCATTGTCATGGTAGAGGTTTTTCTTTGCTAGAATTTATTTCAAAACTAGATTTCCACCCCGCCCACGTAATCAGTTTGTGTGGAATACTGTTACAAAAACTGGAAAAACAGCCATGAGGAATTTTCCCGCGGTTTAATGTACGTTTATTTTTTTTGAGGTCTATTTTATCTTTGTGCCAAGTTTCATCAAAATCGGTTCAATAGTTTCGGAGTCTATTCAATTTTTAGGAAGATTTAAGTTATTTTTTTACACGTTGGGTTACATTATTAGAGTTTAAGTAAGGATATTTTTTTTTTAATATAGGATATAGTCTATAATACCCAGGGAAAGTGTGTCATACCAACATTGAAATATTTTTTAAATCGGTTCAGTAGTTTCGGCGCCTAATTTCAATGCAAACAAACAATCAAATCTTTCCTCTTTATGATATTAGTACAGACTTTTTGAAATCGGTTCAGTAGTTTTTGAGTTTATTCATTACAAACATACACACACACAAAAATACAAATCTTTCCTCTTTATAACATTAGTATAGATAAAGGACCTGTAACTTAATCCAACAAACGAAACAGTCCGCCTGAGCTTCATTACTTCATTGAGCTCGCAATGTAGACGCTTAGGCAGCAATGGAAAATGGTTGGGAATAGAGCTTAAAACATTTGTGGGAGGATCCAGTCGTTACCAACTACTCGGCGGCCTTTGTTCAAAACGACGCGGCGAGCAATTTTGTGGCCCATTTGGGGTTCCAAACGAGGGTCCAACCGCCGGACAAGAGATTATTGTGGTTTATATCGAGTGAGATGATTTTGTTAGTGAAAGGTTCTCGTTATTTGTTCATTGGACAACTGATAATTCACTAAGCTCTCACTGTGGGTTTATATGTTCAAATGGATCTATTAATTAATATTTTTTTATTTTAGTGAAAGATTGAATGTTGTAATTTTAAGTTTGTCGCTGTTTTTGATTAATACATCATTTTAAGGGGTCTAAAGGGGTACGTAGAGCCGTAGTCAAAATAAAAACCATGTTAAAATATTGAATATGTAGTTCAAAATTATAGACAAAGACGTGTCTTTAGAATTATAAACACAAGAGATATATTAATAAAACTTGGTCCGTATCTGGTTTACCTCAGAACTATCCTTGTCTGGAAGCTCTATTTGTTGTATTCAAAATTGAATTTAGATGATTGTGATAGAATCTTAGAGTATAAGTAAATAGAAAAATTTCTCTAAGGATGGAATATTTTTCATCTCTTTGTTTTTATTTATGTAGTCGTGTCATAAACTTTAGGCATCTCATTAATTCTGTCACCATAGTTTGATAGTAGGATAACCTTGATTGTCACAGAGTAATGAAAACAGATTATAATTATTGTGTACACATACGTATGTATACATACGCCTAAACACGCCTAGCCACCATCCATCCACAGTGAAACATACATAGGTAGGTTTCTACCTCCATGTTTCAGTATACGTTTATAAATACGAGCAATCAGTCGAACATGTCACGCGAATAAAACAACTCGCTTGATATATACAGACTCTTTCGGCTGTAAAGAGCTGTACATTCGTCATGACACGTTCCGCTACTTTTCATCCGAAACCTTATCGATGGGTTAAGACGGAGTACACGCACTGCCAAATCATCGGGTGGATTGCCACCCAAAATATTGGTGAGAAAGAATAAACTGGGATACTTTTCTCACATACATTTTAAAGGTAAAACAGTGGTTTCCAAATATAAATCAATTAGGTATGTAATTGTTTTTTATAACACATATACGTAGTTAGCGTTTTTTTTATTTCGATGTAAACAAGATTCTCTTATTCAATTATATTGTTTACATACGCTCAGCTAAAATATTGTTGGTTTAACCGCGATTGACGGAATAACGTTACTGCACGACAAAATTCAGAGACCGCGTTTTTTTCCGCATCCTTCCCTTGTCCCTTCTTCCCTAGAGAGCACAAGAGTTGATCAGATTACATAGATACTTTTTCGTCATAAAATTCACGGTCAGTCCGAGCATAGTATCGGAACGTCTATCGGATCAAATTTCCCTTCGGTCGATTGAGCGCCCAATCGGATAAGCCAGGTCGTGTGTACCACGCCTTAGAAAACGTTACCCATGAGTTATTTCTGAGCTTAGAGTAACATAGGCATGAATGAAATAAAAAAAACACTGGTTAGAATTGAATTTTGCTTATTTACTTATTAAGGTAAGTAAGTAAAAATACTTTTGATCTAACTATGACTTAGGTATGAAGTTTATCTTCATTTTGTAACGTTCAGTTCATTGATTACAACTGCGATTCCCAACCCGTTTATCAAGAGTGGGAAACACGATTTTACGGGACAAAATCAGAAGTAGGATTTTACTTTGACTGCATCGGATTTATTATTTTTTGGTAGATGTAAACATAATAAATAGGTATATATATGCGTGGTATATACCGTTCTGAATAAGAACACACTAAAAATATAATTCGAACGAACCATAATTTCTAGTGTTAAAATTGATACTCGTACTTTATAAGTGACATTAATACGATTTTGAGTTGTTTTTCTTCGAAGAATCTCTTTAGCAGTCTTAAATGTTCACTTGGAAAAAGTAAGTGGTTCCCATAAATAAATTCTGCTTTAGCAAAGTAAGTAGGTAACTGTCTGAGAGGGTAACACGTAGGCGAGAACAAATTGGACTGACAACTCCAGGATTGGCTCGTTTTTTACTCCCAACAATTTAAATAAGAGAATAACTTTCTAAAGTTGACTAAAAAGTTTCATTCGTTCGTTCATTAACAGTTCCTATATGCCCCGCAGAGGGGCTCGAGCCTACGCTGAAATCAGGATGAATAGGCCTTAGTCAACCACGCTGACACAGCGCGGATTGGTCAATTTCACACACTACTTTTGAATTTCTTCGCAGGTGTGTGCAGTTTCCTCACGTTGTTTCCTTCACCCTAAGAGCGTTAAAAACCGTACATTATGTACCTTGTTACTTGTCGAGGGTTGAACCCGTGAACTTTTAAATGGAAGTGAACGGCCCTTCCTACTGGGTCACCAACGTTCGACGAAAAAATTAATAAAATATAGACAAAAAGAAAAAAATTAAGTTCGGAAGATGTTAACAGACTTTGTCAGTGAAAAGTAATAAACTAAAAAGAAAACAGCTTTTTTAATTTCCAATTCAATACAATACAAATATTTTTTATTTACACCAAAAGAGATTACATAAATATTACAATAGGTATACATAAACAAAGTTGAGCGAACAGGCGGCTTTATTGCTATGGTAGCAATTTCTACAGGCAACCAATAGTAGGTACCTAAAAACCTTGTTTTTTGGATATAACTATCATTAAGTTGTTGGTTTGTGTCAGTTATCTATCTAAGAATCGCTTCAAGTACTAAAAACTGAAAGCTTATTTAATATTTATTCTTTAGCGAGCTTATAGTTCGCTGTTTCCAGTTGACTGCCCAAACTATAAGTTTTTCCTTTTCGCTTTGAGTTAAAATTGTATACATTTTCAATTTACCGTCATGAATATCAGTATTTTACAGGTTTTTCGTACTATACACCTGAAACTTTGTAGTCATCCTTCTTTAGAACGGATACATAGTAACTGCATCAAGTTTTAATTGAAAAGTACGTGCAACTGATGGTGCAACTGGACAAAGTTCTTCGGTTCTAAAGTACATTTGTTTTTTGAGCTCTTCTAGTGAAGTTAATTAAGACTATTTCATTACAAAATTGCTGTGCAATCAAAGCTTTTTGTTTATTTTTACGTTTAAAAATTTAATTAGTTGTAAATACAAAAGTTTGAAAATGTTTATCCTAGTCTTCAGAATTGTAGATTACTAAACAAATTTTCCATTTCTTATGAGTTTTGTTGGGATCGTCTTTGTCAACTTTATCATTATTTTAGCCTGTAGTCGTCCACTGCTGGACAAAGGCCTCCCCCAAAGATTTCCACGACGATCGGTCCTGCGCTGACCGCATCCAGCGGCTTCCCGCGACCCTCACCAGATCGTTGGCTCGGTTTAAACTGATTGAAATGAAACTTTTATTTCATTTATAAAAATTAATTAGTAAAACTAATTAGCAAAAACTAAAAGGACATTCTCGGTCAAAGTACTTCTCATACCAACAGTCTAATCAAAATTACTACTTTTTATGAGAACGTTGTCAAAGCATGTCTTTTCAGCATTCGATAGGCCACCGATTACATGTAATACATAGAGGTCGAAAATCTGTACATAGAAAAAAAAAATACTTTACCGAGTCAGGAGGTTTTAAGAAGTGATATAGAACATACCTAAATCCAGATTTTTTCAAATTTTTTGTTTCTCTGTTTGCCGGTTTGTCTCCTTGTCAGTTCGTGCGGGCTAATCTCCAAAATTACTAGACCGATTTAAATTAAATTTTGTATGGTGGTACCTATATCCTCAGTCAACATCTTAGATACTTCTTATCTCGGGAAAATAAAGAGTTCCCGTGGGATAATTAAAAAAACTATAGTAACTTATATACTGCTCAGACTGCTCAGTACATTGTACGGGCTAATCTCCGAAACTACTGGGCCAATATTATATCCCCAGTCAACATCTTAGATACTTATCACGGAAAACTCTGCACGGAAAAGTCGAAAAACAACGCGGGTGTAGCCGCGGGTGGACAGCTAGTATAATAATAATAATAATGTTTATTTGTAATCACAACACGTACATTTTCTTTACTGCGCTGAAGCTTGCGTTAGTTTGTACTGTACTACAAGCTTCAGTGCCTTCCCTTTATTGCGTGTTACAACAAGTAAAAAAAAAGTTACATGACTAAAAACCAGAGAATTCAAAAAAGTTACTTGATTAATGGCCAAATCATGTATTACATTCTGATGGTTTTAGGTGTGTGCATGATGTTTGGTTGTGTATGAGTGTGTTTGTGTGTGTAAGTGTGTGTGTGTGTGTGTACGTATATTACATACATACACAAAACACAAAAGGTCATGTCTCAAAGATTATTAAATATGTTTCTGCTATTGAATCGCAGTTGAAAAACTACAAAATAGTTGTAAATCTTGGTAATAAGTTTCATTGATGCATTCGTTGCGTCTGAAACACAAAGACTTCATTAAAAAAAGTCTTACTTTCGTTCAAAACAAACAAAAAAATACACATAACAAACAAACATATAGACATGCACATTGCACATGTCTGCGCTACAATGCAGAAGGGTCAAGGCTCAGTGATATACTGGGCTAAGATTTTAAGCGCTCACCCATAAAGCTAGTAGAACAAAACCATAAAAATATGTCTTTAGTTCCAAATTATAGTTATTTGATTTTTTGGATTTAAGATTACCATCGTACAGACTATTAGAAATAAATCACCATTGTCCATTATCATTAAAACTAAACCATTATTTTGTTCGAATACAATATGACTGACTGACTATTATTCTAAACATTAATGTTAATTTGTAGCGTACACATTAATTTGATTAGTTTTATACCTTTGTATACTCGCCTACTATGATGATATCTAAAACGTTTTAAAATGTTTAAAAAGATCCTTATTTACCCATAAAAGGGTAAATATAAAAAAGTTTAATATAAATTATAAACATGTGGGACATCTCACACACGGCCATCTGACCCAGCGAAAAAATTCACAATACCAAAAAATTACGTAATTCAAAAAAAGCGTACTGTGTAAGCAAACAAGTGTGATTTTACGAACTTTTTCTTTTTTGATATTTGATTAATGCATTTATTCTATTCTATTCTAACGTATTTGTGGTAACACGTACCCTTTTTTACACGCTTTATATTAGCTTCACTTGTAAGTAACTATGTATGTAAGAAAATCTTGGAATCTTAATTTGACCCACTTCCCGGTCTTCGATTAGGATGAAATTTTGCACACGCTCTGAGTTATGATGACAATACATGACTAGCTAAGAAACGTCATTACAAATCCAATATGGCGGCCTCCCCATTATTGTATCTAAAAAAATCTTGAAATCTTAATTTGACCCACTTCCCGGTCTTCGATTAGGATGAAATTTTGCACACGCTCTGAGTTATGATGACAATACATGACTAGCTAAGAAACGTCATTACAAATCCAATATGGCGGCCTCCCCATTATTGTATCTAAAAAAATCTTGGAATCTTAATTTGACCCACTTCCCGGTCTTCGATTAGGATGAAATTTTGCACACGCTCTGAGTTATGATGACAATACATGACTAGCTAAGAAACGTCATTACAAATCCAATATGGCGGCCTTCCCATTATTGTATCAAATAAAATCTAGGAATCTTAATTTGACCCACTTCCCGGTCTTCGATTAGGATGAAATTTTGCACACGCTCTGAGTTCTGATGACAATACATGACTAGCTAACTAATATGGCGGCCTCCCTAAGATGGCGAACTGGCTGTTTGAAATCCACCCCCATGATATGTGTATCAAATGAAAGGGTTTGCTGTCAGGAATACGAAAAAAAAAGTCACGTGACTTAAATCCAATATGGCGGACGTCCAAGGTGGCGGACAGGAAGCGTGTTTTTTAGTTTTTTAAACTATGTATTATTTAATTACGAATACTTCGATTTTCATTCTGAAATTAAGTACAGAATTGGATATTGTACGTGTATTCGATTCTCCCGTTTCCTAATTTTTCTTCAATTTAGCACAGAATGAGTACACCGCTGCAAGCCGTTTCACATTTTCTTCGTTTTCTTTTAGGGATCCTATACACAAAAGATTGTGTACGTCGATTGCGCTTTTTGTTCAACTGTAGTGTAGTTGAATCAAACTGCATTGTTGGAAAACTTTAATGCCTTTCTACTGCACACGACTTGAAGACTTTTCTTACAAGTTACATTATATTGAGCTAGTCAGGTCTGACTTTGGCCTGTCGAAATTCTAAACAGAATTACCTATTTAGTTTTTTTAAATTATATTTATTTCACCTAAAAATCTTTTTCCCGTGGAAATTCCAAACAAAATTACCAATTTTGCTTATTCTCATCTTTTTTGTTTGTTTGAGATATTTCTAAATAGCTGTTGCCTGCGGCTTTGGCAGTGCGGTAATATTAATTTATTACGTCCCAAATGTTATTGCTTTTATTTTCGTAATTGAGTAACGAATATCCAAACTTTTACATTTGTAATATTATACAATTTAAGTAGAAGCAAACTAAACAAAAGGAATATACTTAAATATTAAAATTGGTTGAGCCATTTTCGAGCTTTGGCAAGGCTTAACGGCGACCAATTTATATGAATTTAAAGATCTTTGTCACTGTAAATTAATTTGACATTGTAACAATGAAAGGTTGTTAATAATTTAATTTCAGATCAACTAATTTGTATTAGTTAAGCTAATAATTTTATTGGGTTTGCTAAAAACCGAGTTTTTGTTATTTATATTCTAACTAGCGACCCGCCCCGGCTCCGCACGGGAAAATGGTTATTGTGGATTATCCTTCAGTATATAATGCATGTATTATACATATAAACCTTCCTCTTGAATCACTCTATCTATTAAAAAAAACCGCATCAAAATCCGTTGCGTAGTTTTAGAGATTTAAGTGTACAAAGGGAGGGACATAGGGACAGAGAAAGCGACTTTATTTTATACTATGTAGTGATACTTTAGTCGTTTTTCATTTGAAATAATTCGATGAAAATCTGTTGATGTGAAAAATATGTACAGTTAGGTATCTAAATATAAAAACCTTCATAAATATGCGTAACTCGCACTTGATGAAATCCTTTTTATACCTAAATATTTTTAAAACAAAAGCCGACTTGCATTTCTTTGCATTCTCGTTTCCATTGTGTTGCCAATTACGCTTTCCTTTGTGATTCCAACGCTAATTGTGCATTAATTACCTACATGTTATTTCCATTTTCACAATATTATACCTATTCCTATTTGGTTATATAGCAGTAAATGTAAAATAAATATCTCTGAATAAAAGTAGCAATATCTTAAGCCCTCTATCAAAATTTAATCTAGATCGATTTAGATGTTTCAGAAAGTATGTATGTGAATCTTGAATCGTGTATCTACACAAACTGTTTTGAATTGACCAGTATTTATATTTATAAGACAAGTACTCACATGTAGAATATTTATATTATAGATATTACTACTGAGTTACGTAATATTATTATTTTTACATGCCTTTACATCTAAAGTCCATTTTATTATGATTACTCATAAAAAAATGCAGTTAGGGGAAAAAAGACACACGTGACTTTATTTTGAATGTTCAAAAATAGCTTTTTGTTTACTCTCTAGTTCTACCGAAATCCTTTGACAGCGGTAGCTTTGAAAAAGTCATAAAGAAATGTAATAAAAATGGAACACTGAAAAATGTTTTCAACGAAAAACATTTTTTTCGTATATTGGATACCATTACTTTGCGTTGTTGCAAGTTTTATTTACTAAATTGTGAGCTGATATTATCTAAATCGTCAATATACTGTTTTCTGTTTGCGGGCGATAAAATATTTGTAATCTTAGAGAATAAATATACATAGAGCACGCGCATCGCTCCGCTATGCCTTTATGTCAAGCGTAAGCAAATTTTGGCAGATTTTATATGGGCGGTGAAATCAATAACATTTTTCTTTTTTGATTTGTTCCTCGAGTCATGTTTGCAACTTATCACTGCACATTTCAAAATGTTCTCCTATTAAATTTTCTTATTTTCACCGGGAAAAATAATCAGCTCCGATAACCATTTGATACTAAACGAACGCGCTGAAGATATTCGGACTGTTCATATCCGAGCTTACGATTCATACTCGATTAGGCGTACTCTATCCCTCCCAGATTTATTTCTATTTATACTCTAAGATTTGTAGTCTATAAGAACTATTATTTTCTTCTGTGTCTATGTAAATTTCAAAATCTATTTATTTTTATAGTTACAGTGCTCATGAAGTCAGTACAAGTTTATATTTCGTTGTTGTAATCGCCGAATTGAAAAATAATGAATACATTGAACATTTTTCAAAATGTACCAACTAATTAATCTTTTATGAGAATTTTCATACATGACTTTTTAGACAAGCGTTTCCTTGCAGCTCATATATGAAGTCCCCACCGAGGGGCTCGAGCCTACCCTGGAAGCAGGGTAAATAGGCCTTGGTCGACCACGCTGGCCCAGTGCGGGCTGGTCAACTTCCCACACAACCCTTGAATTACTTCGCAAGTGGGTGCATGTTTCCTCACAATGTTTTCCTTCACCGTAAGAGCGTCGAATAAACGTATAAACACATTAGTACGTGCCGAGGTTTAAATCCGCAAACTTCCGAATGGAAGTCAACGGCCCAAGCCACTTGGCCATCGACGCTTTTTTTAATTTTTAGGCAAGCTTTTAATATGAGTTTAACGTTTCTATGGTAGGACTCTTAGTGTTTCATGTAAGTTATCAAAGCAGTCTTCAATCAAGGAAGTGGTAGACATTACTCACGGGTGTACAATAAATGTAGTGGAATAGTGAATAAAATATAGCGGCTTTCACCGGTGTCAGCGTCGTGACGGCGAAAGTGTACCTACATCATTTGTCACTCGAACAACTCGAGTAAAGAAGGTAAGGTAAATATTTACAGCAATAAATAAAAAACACACCTCTATGAAAACATATACAAAGTGCAAGTGGCGGTTTATCAAATACAATACGATACTAATATTTTAATAGCTTTTCTTACCGTCGGCATCGCTTGGGTTAACCGTTTTTCCCGTAGGAATGAGGTATTTTCCCGCGGTAAAAAGTAGTCCTTGTGTTATTGTGATGTATAAGCGCATGGGTCACCAAATGGCGAACCGCTAGATCACAGCAACTTGGACTACCTACCGATTACGTAATTCAATAAAAATGTATCCCCTGCAATTCAGTTAAATAAAGATAATTCTTTGTTGGGCTAAGTAATGAGCTAGGTAACAAGTGAGAAAGAGTACGCGGATTGATCATCCATCGCGATGATTGATTTCCAAGAAAAAACACAAATTTGTGTGTGGTAATAAATACCTAGAAGTACAAAAATTAGCTTTGAAACTGCTTACTTTGTTTGGGGCAACGTACATTTGTGAAGCAGTATTTTGGAAGATGAACTTCATTAAAAATAAATTTCGATCTCAACTTACTGATGAACATCTCCAGGATTTAATGTCAATAGCTTACACCAATTTTGCTCCGAACTTCGGGCAGATAGTACGCAACAAAAAATGACATTTTTCTCATTAATATGTAAAAAAATACCTTCATAATTTTCGTAATTACATTTGTTGATAAAAAAAAATCTATAAAATATTTGATATTTACAACCTTAAAAGTATCCTGCACTGCCGCATCATAGTTGAACCACCTAAGGCTCAGCGCACTATACCTCAATGTGCCAACTGTATGTCTTACGGCCACACAAAAACTTACTGCCACCGTCAACCAAAATGTATCAAATGTGCTGGCACCCACCTTTCTGTGAACTGCCCGCGTAAGGATAGATCCAATGATGTCAAATGTGCTCTCTGTGATGGCAACCACCCCGCAAATTATAAGGGATGCTCCGTGTACAAAGAACTTCAGAAGCATAAATATCCACCCCTAAGATCAAAACCCACAAATGATGCTCCAACTCAAGCTCAACCAATCCAATTTCCACAAGGGACTGCCCAAGGCAAACAAATAGATGAGGTTCCCCAAGCCCAGTTTGTATCACATCCACCTAGGCTGCAAAAATCCTTTGCTGAAGCTGCCAAAAATGTTTCCTTTAACCCCTCCCAACGGCTACCAATCGATCAGCAATTTATCTCCACTGAAGGCCCCATCCAGACTGAATTCGGCCAACTAATGAAAGCTTTTACACAAATGATGGACCAGCTACAAAAAATGACAAATCTTCTAATTGAAGCTATGACTGCATTCCGATCACATTCCAGTTACTAAAAATAGCACTATGGAATGCCAATGGGCTAACAAATCAAGCTCTAGAAGCTAAAAATTTTCTAAGCAACAAAAAAATTGATATCCTTCTAGTATCAGAGACTCACTTTACATCTAAATCTTTCATTACTCTCCCCGGCTATGACATCTACCATACTAACCACCCAGATGGGAAAGCCCATGCAGGATCAGCCATTATCATTAAGAAAAACATCAAGCACCATGTTATAAATAATTATTGCACAAATGAGATTCAGGCTACTAATTTAGTAGTCAGTAGTAACTACGGCCCTATAGTGGTATCCGCATTATACATACCACCCAAACACAACCTGAAGACAGAACAATACTCAGACTACCTAAAATCACTCGGGACCAGGTTCATTGCAGGAGGCGATTACAACTCTAAACATACCGACTGGGGTCCAAGAATAACCACTTCTAAAGGACGAGAACTCCGGAAATCCATCCATGATCTGAACCTAGATGTAATCTCAACTAGAGAACCCACTTACTGGCCAAGTGACCCAAAAAAAAAGCCTGACCTAGTGGACTTTATTATCATCAAAGGTCTCCCAACAAGAATTTTAAGATGCTATTCATGCTATGAAATGTCTTCTGACCACTCACCAGTTATAGCTGAGCTCTCAAGTGAAATCTCAAATGCACGTAAACCCTGCAAACTTCATAATAAAAAAACTAACTGGTCCTACTTTCAAGCCATCGTTGAGGAATCTCTCCCAGCCAAGATTCCACTAAAATGTGATGAAGACATCACAGAGGCAGTCGAAATATTTAATAATTGTATCCAGCATGCAGCTTGGGAAGCTACGCCAACCACTACTCAGGCTTCAGGTACTGCAGATACCTATTACCCTAATAGTATACGAGACCTTATACATAAGAAGCGTGCGGCCAGAAAGCGATGGCAGATAACACGGTTTCCAGGAGACAAAAAAACTTATAACAAGCTTACCAAAGAAGTAAAAAAAGCACTAAAAGACTTTGAAAACCATGGTATAGAGACCTACTTGATGGGGCTAGACGCTACTGCAATTTCAGACTATTCCCTCTGGAAAGCAACTAAAAACTTGAAGAGACCAACACCCTTCCAATCTCCGCTACTCAAACCAGATGGATCATGGGCGAGAAGTGACGCAGAGAAGGCGGATTTGTTTGCCCACCACCTTCATAATGTCTTCACCCCAAACCCCGATTCCGGGTCATCCCAAACTGATACCATTTCGGATCATCTATCCAGAATCCATCAAATGGATCCCCCAATAGAGAAATTCACCATCAAAGAAGTCCAACTGGCAATTAACAAGCTAAATCTAAAAAAGGCCCCTGGATACGACCTTATCACGGCAAAAATTATGAGAGCCCTCCCGAAGGTTGCTATTACATACCTCACTCAATTATACAATGCAATCCTCACTAGGAGATTTATCCCCCCGCAGTGGAAAGTAGCCCAAATAATCATGGTACCCAAACCTGGCAAGAGCCCAGATAGTGTCAGCTCCTATCGACCAATCAGCCTCCTCCCAATAGCCTCTAAAGTGTTGGAGTCCCTGTTCCTGAGCCGGCTACTACCTGTCATTGCTAAAGCGGAACTAATCCCCGACCATCAATTTGGCTTCCGTGCTTCGCACGGTACTATCGAACAAGTCCACCGCTTAGTCGAAGAGATACACCATGCATTTGAACACAAACTCTACTGCTCAGCTGCTTTTCTTGATATATCTCAAGCCTTCGATCGCGTCTGGCATGAGGGACTTTTATTCAAAATCTACAAGTCCCTTCCTATAAACTATTTTGTTTTCATCCAATCCTACCTAAGTCACCGCCACTTCTACGTCAAACATGGCGAAGACCACTCCAAATTGCACGAAATAAGAGCAGGCGTTCCACAGGGAAGTGTGATGGGCCCAATTCTCTACCTAATCTACACATCTGACTTACCAGTGAGTCCAAAAGCCGGCGTCGTGGTTGGAACGTTCGCAGACGACACTGCTATTCTTGCGTCCCATGCAAACCCAAAAGAAGCGTCACTCCTGCTTCAGAGAAGCCTAGAGATGACATATCCACCTGGCTAAAGAACTGGCGCATAAAAGCAAACGAAGCAAAATCTGTCCATGTTACATTCACCTTAAGACGGGAAACCTGCCCTGAAGTGAAACTCAATAATATAGACATTCCTCAGAGTGAAAATGTGAGATACCTGGGAATCCACCTAGACAGACGCCTAACCTGGAAAAAACATATATTCACCAAACGACTAGCATTGGGCCAACATCTAAGGAAACTGGACTGGATGCTTGGAAGAAGATCCAAACTGTCACTGGACAATAAACTTCTCGTCTATAAATGCATCCTTAAACCGTTGTGGTCATACGGTCTGCAATTATGGGGCACCTCTGCAAACTCCAACTTGGAAATTCTCCAACGCTTCCAATCAAAAACGTTACGGATGATATCTAATGCGCCATGGTATATCACCAACAACCAATTACACAAAGACCTGAAAATCCCTTCAGTGAAACAAGATATCCAAACCAAACTCAAAGCCTATTCTTGCAGGATCAAGAACCATCCTAACGTACTCGCCTCCAAATTAATGAAATCCTCACCATTTAGGAGACTCAAACGAAAAGCCCCACAAGACCTGCTATCAGGTATCTGAAGAATATGGCCGCGTCACTGGACGCGTTCCATGCAAGCCAACTTAAATCACTTAACCTCCAGCTAAATGTCAGAAAACGACAGCTTGCAGGATGAAGGGAGATAAAAAAAAAAAAAAAAAAAAAAAAAAAATATTGTGCAGACCGCGATGGTCATTTCATTTCTTAAAACGGATCCCGAGCGAAACTAATTGCTGACCCCTGACCAGATGATTGTTCAGTTTCATTAAAATATGATTAAAATCTATTAAGTAGTTTTAGCGTGAAAGAGTAGCAAACATCCATCCATCCATCATCACATTATACCTATATATACGTATAGGATGACACCAATAAATATAAAAAAAATAACACACCAAACAACAAAAATATGGTCAGTTGATGTTTTTTTTTTACAATACAACCTTTGAATTTCTACATTAAGGCTTCCTGTCATTCAATCCAATCAGTTTAGTTTAGTTTTATTTATCACATACTACAAGATTGCACACGTTTTTACAATATTATAAAAAAGGACATCCGTAGTATGATCGTAGAAATATAGAATCGTCTAAAAGATATATCTAAATACTGTTTACAAAAATGGTTACAGAGTTGATACAATTTACTCAGATTTGCAGTGCACAGAACATTATACAGTGGATCCTGCACTAAGCACAGCTTGTATGTAAAATCCTGAAACACAGGAGGAAAAGGAATTTCAATTAATCTTTCTTTCTTGAAATTTTTCCTCATTCCACATATATTTCATTTCCTTGTAAAATCAAAGCTTTATATCGCAGAACTTCATATTAATTAATGCATTTTTTTATTTAACTATGCTTGTATCGAAAAAGTACGACCAATCAAGCTTCGCCGGACTTGACAATGTCAGTTTACATTACTTTACTACATACTCGTATTAATATGTAATTGTATTATTATATTTCACCTCTAATGGAGATTTTAGACCAAATTTATTTTAACGAGTTTGGCTTTTCTATGACGGGCGGTCAAACTTGCAAATGAGAAATTTTATGCTTGTGTTGTAAAGTCCATTTTGAAGTGCAGACTTTAATTACCTGATAATAACTTTTTTACGGCCCGGGAGAAGAGCGCGGCTTGGGTTCGACGGCTTACTTTGTTTGTTTGTTTTTGTAACACAAAAATAGCGCGTTGATTTTTTTTATCATTAAATATTACTGCCTTATGGGCTATTAATTTTCTAGTACAGTTTTTTAGGCGCAATTTATAACGGTATCCTTATGCTAACAGACGACGTACTTAAAAATAAATAAATCTATTAGCCTTATTCATCCAAGTATTTGTCTTCGCGTTTTATACTTTCGATCAAAAAATTTCATTCGATATTTCGTTCATCGAGCTTATGAAATTCGGTCTTTAGAATTTCAATACTGTGATACGTACCTACCACCTGGGTGTAAAGTTAAATTTAGTCACAGAATAAATTTAAGGCGTTAGTCACAAAAGTAACTTCTTTGTTAAGATATTCCTGAGCCAGTTTCCAGATGTAAGTGGCCCCGTCAGTAACCACCGGAGTTCCATTTATCAGTGTCAGGGTTCGTCGCGTAGAGCATAGTCGCTTGCAATAGTAATGGCTGACACGGTATGACTCTATACATATGTGGAGGCAAAGGGAAGATTTCCGCCGGGCATGGTGGTGAGCCCGGGGACCGCGGTCCAACTGTACTTCGTTGGAACTTGTATTTGTTCAATGTCTTGCGAAAACTCTGATAGCGCGTTGTAGGCCTCGGCTTCTAATTGGTCGCTCCTCTAATGACTTACTCGTAGGTAGTATGTGGCGCGCCGCCACACATAAATATCAAAGAAATTCGAAGGAAAGAAGTTATTTTGATAAATTACACTTTTTTTTGCATTTCTTATGTAGGTAATTACAAATATGTTAAATGTATTCCCGGCGGTCGAGGAATGGTTGAAAAACCTAAAATTTGCTTTATAAGATCCATCGTAATAGTTGCCATACGACATAACGACAAATGCAAGATGTTGCCATTATCAGCATTCCATATTCAAAATTATTATTATTATTTTTAACTTTTTTATATAGCTGTTCTAAAGCGATGCAAAGTCAGTTCGAAACGCTACATTTGCAGAATAATTCTCACCATTGCTTACTTGCTTATCGTGTGGATTTCGAGGTTAACCTACCTCACAAACCCTGGTGTCGGAATTATAGAACCGCCTGAGGCTTCCGACATATAACGGGTGTGAGACTTTAGATTTTAGCGATATCCAAAACCCAACAAAAGCACTTATTACCATCTTGTGCCAATCAAAATAATAACTTTCTTCCTAAACTTCTACTCCAGTACTATAAAAGTCGTCTTGGATAACTTTTATATGTTATATTTTTTGGGTAACTTTGGCCACTGTAAAATCCATTTTCTGGTATTCTGAATTCTGGCACGGGAAAGTGGTTATTGTGGGTTATACTTAAGTATATTATGCATGTATTATACCTACATATAAACCTTACTCTTGAATTACTTTATCTATTTAAAAACCGCATCAAAATCCGTTGCGTAGTTTTAAAGATTTAAGCATACATAGGGACATAGGGACAGAGAAAGCGACTTTGTTTTATACTATGTAGTGATATACTTCGAATTTTTGCCTGGAATTCTGACGTATTATAGGTTGGACCCACATTTTTTTAATTTATACTTTTTGTTAGACCATGATATTGTAATTATTTAATACCTTTTATACGAATTAACTTTTACTTACTCCTCTATCACGTTTATGTTACACTCTTCACAATTTGTTTTCCTTGTGTTATGTTTACTTTTATAACCGACTATTCGAGTGGATATCTGGGAAGTACATCTGGGGCACTGATGATCCCGAACCACAGGCTAACGCCTATCTCGGGCATCAGTCTTCACACGTACCTACCACCTCTTATGTAAATTACTTATTGTATTACCTAATTTTTGTGTTGTGTTGTGAAGGAAAAAATAAATAAATAAATAAATAAATAAAATAAATAAATAAATAAACCTTTCTTTTTGCTGTGGTCCAAAATAACTCAAGTTGACTTTTACCGGGTGTACGTACATAAATCTATTTACACTTTATACATACTGTGCTAATGCTATATGTCGCAATTGTCGCATGACGCATTCTATCTAATACACGCAGTTCTAGTGGGCTGTCAATCGATATGTACTCGCATGACAAACACGATGTTTACCTGTGTTTCCATGTTCTGACGATATTCTATTTCCTGTATGTCAATATAGGCTGATTGGTTTACTCGAGATCGTATCAGTTCGCAAAATTAATATGTTTCGCCTTTGGTGCTTGAAAATTATGTTTCATAAAGTTTACTGTTGCAACTCAAATAGAGATTATTTAGAAGTTGTCATTAACATCATATCAAACACTGTTTACGTAATGTTTAAATACCACTAACCATGAAGGAAAAAAAATTCCACGCCCATATGGAGTAGTAATCATGCCTATTTTGTATGGAAACCAATGCGGCCGCTCAGAGGGGTGGGAGGGTAGGTGGAAGTGGGAGACGGGGTTAGTTTTTTAACTCTATCAGTCTTTATCACACATCTTTGAATACGGTACGTTAGAAAAAGATAGAGACATTCATGTTATGACATGCCCAATGAAAAACAAAATATCAATCAAGTATGACATTTATTTGACTTTATTTGGTATGTAAAAAACATGAAACTTAATGGTTGCTGTATTTGAAAATAGTGATGTGATGTGGTAAGAAGCGTAACGTATATTTATCGATTATTTTGGGCGCGTAAAATTTTTTCTTCCTTCATGCCACTAACCCAATAAATAACAAAATTATGAAAAATGCATTGTTAATTATAACAATACAATATAATGCGATATGATATGATACGGTACGTTACAATACAAATATTTCAAATTGTATTGAAGATTGTTACAGCCTGATAGTTAAAATCATTGGTCTATTTTTATGTATAATTTATTATTTATCACTTATGTATAATTTATCACTTATTTTGCAGTGTATGTACTAAACTAATAACATAAATTGAAGTAGTCACACCGATAGTTTTGCTCGTGGCCGCTAATATCTTTTAATTTAAGTGGTTGGGTCTCTGTCATTCATATGGGAATCGGAAAGGATGGGAGATGAATGAATTTAATTTTTAATTAATGATAATTAAAATAAGTCGTGCAGCTGTCAAATTCTTGTTAATTTGTGGGATGTTATCGCATGCATTCTAAACTAGTGCGAACTACGCATATATTTGACGACTCTAATTTTAAGTTGACAATCATCTGTCTCTTTTAGTTCTTAAGAACTTGAAAGGGACATATGATTTGTAAATTTAAGTTAGAGCGTAATATGTTAAATCGGGCCCAATGTCCTCACAGGGTTTTAAACCTAGATACCGCCTCGACGTCGAAAAGTGATTTGTAAAATCTTACTTCGAATAAAAATCTTTGACTTGACTTGACTTGAATCTCAAGAGAGATAAATGCCTTCTTTTACAACTATTTACAATATTCTGCAACCGTGCTCATCGTACTTATAAGTTTGTAATTGTTTCTTGAAATGGAATAACTTACAAATAGAATACTGACTGAAACTACAGCATTTCTCTTTAAGAAATTATAGAAGTGACAACAAACAACTTAAAGTTTTTAATAAACTAGCTTCCGCCACGGCTCCGCCAGCGTTAATAGTTTTTCCTGTGGGAATGAGGAATTTTCCCGCGGTAAATTGTAGCCTTTATTCTTTCCCAAGGTCTATTCTATCTTTGTGCCAAGTTTTACTAAAATGGGTGCAGGAGTTTCGGAGCCTACTCAATAATTAGGAATATTTTAGGTATTTTTTACACCTTGGGTTACATTATTGGAGTTTTAGTAAGGTTCCCTAATTATTTTGAAAATAAAATATAGTCTATGTTACTCAGAGATTATGTAGCTTCTGAAGAGTGGTAGAATTTTTAAAATCGGTTCAGCAGTTTCGAAGCCTATTCGATGCCAACAAAAAAGCAAACAAACCTTCCCTCTTTATAATATTAGTATAGATAAATAAATAAATATATATACTCGTAGATGTTTAATTCAAACCAGTCGGTTACAGAATACCTAGTCATTAATGTGTTTTGTATTAAAAATTGATTTTATTTGGTCATTTCGGTTGCTTGTGAAGTTGTGAGCTAAAATTGTCAAAGTTGTTTACAACTATTTACATACGATTAATAAATTTATTCGCTCATAATAATTGTTCTTTTTAACACAGACTATAAAAGTGCTAAACAAAATATACCCTAGTGTTTTTTTTACTTTCCTTTGTTTTTTCTTTTTATGATTTTCAATTTTCGCTTTTTTTTTCATTTTTATAAATAGAAAATTAATATACCCTTCGATCTATAAACGAAAAACTTTGTTCTGGATTGTTTTTAAAACTAAGCCAGCTCTCTTTTATTTCTGGAATGTTCTATTTTCCTGGCAATTTTCCGTTCGTTTTTCGAGCGAGCAATGAGCCAGTCTAGAAATAAAAAGACATAGATCCCTGTGATCTATAGCGAGAAGCGTTCCCCAGGTTGGTTTTTAATAGGATATCTTCCCATCTCTCTTATACTCTCATGTAGCAACAAATCACACACCATAATTTAGATCTGAACTGAAACTACCTTGTGTATAATATTATGTTTCCAATATTCTCTTAATTTACATGATCAGGTGAAAAATTTACATATTTCATGCTTCACACAACTGTCTAGCACGTTGGAAATGAATCTGTAATGTGAAAATTTCGTTCTGACTTTTTGACTATTTCAAAAAGGTTAGGCTAAAGGCATTAGTACTATTTTCTTCTGTGCTACAGAGCAAACCCTTTAACCGATCGTCTTTGTTTCGGGCATAAATTGTAGCTCACTAAATTGTTCGATTTCATCAGAATGCAAAGTTACATTATTATTATTTATTTAATAAACATTGGAAGGTTTAAACATTTGAAATATTAACTAACAACACAGTTATTATTAACAAAGGGTGAAATGAAGTAAAAGAAGATGAATCTGGAACTGCATCTTCGGAATCATTATAAATGTATCCAACTTCATACGTTGCATAAGTCTTATAAAATAAATCCCAAAATGCCATTCTTCTATGTTCAAACCTCTGACCTGCAGTCATTTCTAAATTAATGTTGAGATAATGGTAAGGTGACCCTGCAGTTATCGGTTCCCACTTCACAGGTAATAACAAATTTGTTTCTGGAGTCGGATCACTAGAACAAAATAAACAAGGATTTATTATCTGTTAATAAACTTATGTTGTTTGGTGGGGTATACTTTTTTGTTAAAGCAGAAGATTACCGATGAATAAACGATTTTTTTAAAATTAGTTATCTTTACTAAATACTTACCGGTATTTAGCAAAATTCGTCCACATAGTTGTTAATCTGTCAATTATTAATTGATCATTCTCGGAAGGTTCTCCCGGAATAAAGTCCATAGAAAATAGATATCCAATTTCATCAGCATGAGCTACACCAGGTACAGTCATGTTATCTTTAATTTTGGCAAAATTTCTATCGCCATCATAAGAAAACAAGTATTGATATATTTTTTCAACACCTGCTTCAATATAGGGGTCGATAAGTCTTATTTGTGGATACACAAAATTTATATCACTTGAAAAATCTATTATTTGTTGCCGTACATCATTATTTATTTCTTCATCGCCCAAATAGAAACGTCGAACTAAATTATATATTTCATTTCTTTGGTTTTCTTCAAAATTAAAACGAGATTCAAAAAAGGACATCAATAATAATTGTTCCCACATCAACCAATGCGCAGGCCCTTCATTACCAGGAAAATTTGCGAGCGATTCTTCACTGTTATATCCAAGCATCACAGCCATATCAGGCGCCTTCAAATATTCTGAGTTGATACCATTTACTGCTAAAAATCGTTCAACTCCAGGGAATTCCTTTTCTAAACAAGGCCCAAGAGTTATTCCAGATGTTGATGTTGCTTCTATAACTTCGTGTACATCAGCAGAATTTAAATAATTAATAGCTTCATTGAGGTCATCTGTTATGTAACCTAATGCTTCGGCTAAGATGATTGGTGCTGTAATTAAATTGTTCGGTCCTAGTGAAGATACTGGACCACTCTGCGAAATTAAGTTTGCAAATAGGCTTTCAGTTTCTGATATGAGATGATATCCAGCAGACATTCCGCCAGCGCTATTTCCGAAGAGTGTAACCTGGTTAGGGTCACCACCAAATGATTCTATATTTCTCTGCACCCATCTAAGAGCTAATACTTGGTCCTTCAAACCTGCATTTCCTGGAATTTCAGGTATATCAAGACACATAAAGCCGTAAGGGCCCAGTCGGTAACTAATTGTAACTAAAATAACATCATGCCGGACAATATATTTCGGGCCGTATAAAAACCTTCCCGCAAAACCGATACTAAAACGACCTCCATAGATATACACCATGACTGGAAGAAGATTTTGTGAAGTGTCTGTATCTGGTACATATACGTTCAGATGTAAACAGTCGAGAGATCCTACTGTTGTGTAATTGAATTCTTCAATTTGTGGACATATTGCAGAGTCATCGTTAGCTTCGAAAACTCCGTCAAATGGCTCCTGAGGTATAGCATCCTGAAAAAGAGTTACTTTTGTTTACTTATCTCTTATTTGTTGCATCTTTGGGGGAGGCCTTTGTCCAGCAGTTGACGTCTACTGGCTGGCTGATGATGTTTACTTATGTATGATTGACAATTTGTAGGATTGTAAATCTAAAGGATCTAAGTGCCATTTTCATTATTTGCAGATAAAACACGTAAGGACATAGATAGTATTTTCGTGTAAATTTTGACCTTAGATTTTTCGGCACAATATTTACCTCAAAAAAAATAGAATTACTGTACTAATGCTCTATCGTTATATTTTTTTTTATTAAGACGATATGTAAATGCATTCTTATTTTTATACTTAATGAGATATTCAAATTTTCATTCATCAGAAATTTTATGAATATAACCAAACATCTATGACAGAATAATATCCATTATTTATATATTTATTTTAATTTGAAGTGAACTTACCCCAAACACGTTTGATTCGTTTACTTTAGCAAACGGTATGCCCATGAATGAAGTATAGTCTCCATCATCAGCTCTCAAACCTCGAATTGAGCCTATATCAGTCACAACTATCAAATCTTCACTAATGTATGCATTAACCACACATAATAGAACAAAAGAATACGCAATGAGAACACTATACTTGTAAAAATAAGTCATTTTTCCAGAAAAGATACATTCCAAATATTAATTTTATAAATAACACATGAAATTATATTAAAAATGTATTAAGTATACATATAATCTGATTGGCTTTATATATTGATCGGACTTTAATCTAGATCAAAAAACATTCAGCTGTTTGTTTTATCCGATAAGAAAATTACCGATTAGTTAATCATTTGGTCATCACTGCGAGTCGATATCAGATTTCACAAAGATCGTGGCCTATCAAAATTTGATATTGACGTGTATTTTATCTTTAAATATAGTAGGTACGTGTGTTAGAGATTGCTACCTTAGCATAAGGCCGCCTTTTGACTCCTGTATGTATTTTCAATTGTTTTCTTGTATGTTTTTTTGGTGTCAATAAAGTATTTTGTATTGTATTGTACGTCAATTCAATTCACTTTAGAGACAACTTCGCAAAGACACTTAATATAAATAAATAACTGGCATATTTTGCGAAAAAATAAGGCGTGCAAATTTAATATAGGTACACCCATAAATGTGAATGCTACATAAGTTATTATATCCAAGTTATTTGATTATCATACTATTATTGTAAAGAGGAAAGATTTGTATTTGTGTGTGTGTGTGTGTATGTTTGTAATAAATAAACTAAAAACTACTATCCCGATGCCTCATTCCCACGGGAAAAACTGTTAACGCGGGCGGAGCCGCGGCGGAGAGCTAGTATAATATATTTTAGTTAAGTACCTATTTGATTGTACTTATTGTTATACTTGAATCTATATAAACTTAGAAATTACATAGAAATATGATAGTATGAGATAATATGAGACCGTATCGATGCCCTGGTGGCAAGGACTTATTATCTTTCATTCCGAAGGCGCGAGATCCAATTTCAGCACGTACCAATGTGTTTTCGAGTTAAGGATTCATAATTTTTATGTATGTTTATTCGATACTCTTACGGTCATGGAAAACATTTATAGGAAACCTACACACACCTGCGAAGAAATTTAAAGGTTGTGTGAATTGAACCAATCCGCACTGGGCCAGCGTGGTCGTGTAAGGCCTGTTCACCCTGATTCAGGGGTGTTCAGATTAAGCTCGAGCCCCTTGGTAGGAAAATATAATATTATAAGCTTTTAACATTGCAAGACTTGCCGGTGCTCTCAAATTTAATCGCATGGTTTAAATAGAAAAATTGTAGTTTATCAGATAATCATATTGTTTCTATATTAATCCATATTACATTATTTTTTACAAAAAACGTACCATAATACAGTGTTTAAATAAATAATATTATTATAATAATAATAATTACATATTATTTTTCTAATATTTTAATCCCGTCGAAGCGGAGGTTTTTGGCTTGCAGGCTTGCTGTCATGAATTTCTGTTAAACCCTAGCTAGTGCTTTCTAAAATTAAAGATAACAATTATTAGACTAAAATTATTTGTTTGATATTTAAATGGTTGTTTACCTGCTACATAGTGGTAGGTAGTACTCATGAAACTGAACCTAATAAAATTATACATACATAATTTTTAGACACTGGTTTTGATCCTTATAGAAGACATAATTAAAGTACACCGAACAATTATTAACATTAAAACTTGTTGTGGAATACAAATTGTTTTTAGTGTTGATAGATTTGTATCCTTTTTCAAATTTCCCATATTTTTTGTAAAACAAATTCCAAAAAGCCATCCTTTGATGTAGGTGTCCCTTTCCAATGGACATAGTCCTGTTTATGTTCAAATAGTGATGTAATGAATATTTTGTCATTGGTTTCCATTTAATCGGTAGCAACTCGTTTATTTCAGGAATTGGGTCTCTAAAAAGAAAAGTACCTATAATGTAGATATCGATACATCAATTTGATTGTAACAGTTTAAAAAAAAAAACAAGTAAACTAGATATCCGATATGCAGGGATAGATATTATTATAAGAAATAAAAGTAATACATACCCAAATTTAACAAAATTTGCCCACATGGCGGTCATTCTGTCAACAATAATCTGATCATCCGGGTTATTATATTCAGCTATAAAATCCACACCTTCCATGTCAAACAAGTAACCAATTTCATCGGCATGATTTGCACCAGGTCCTGTAAGATTATCTCTTTGCTTGATGAAATTTCTTTTTCCGTCGTAAGAAAACAAATACTGATACACTTTATTTGCTCCATTATTGAAAAATAGTCTAAGATTTCTTACAGCTGGATAAATTGACCAAAAGTCGGAGAAAAAATTAGTTAATTCCCATTTAACATCATGATTAATATCATTGTCCCCTATATAAAAATGACGAACAATCGCTTCTGCTACAGTGATTCCGTCGTTGAAATCAAACGTTTTATTTAGTTGTGAATAAAACAAAAATTCTGTATCTATTATTGTTTCAGGTCCCATGTTCGCAAATCCCATCATCCACTCATTATCATTGTAGCCTTGCAATATAGAGATATTGTTAACTTTTAATGGGTTTATATTAATTGGATAGTCACTCAAAAATATTCTTCTACCCGCTAATTTATTTTCAGCACATACTCCAAAACTACCTACAGCTATTGAAGCTGCTTTTATTAATGTATGAGGATCCATATTAGACAAAAAAGATAAAGCTTCATGCACATTATTGGCCTTAAAACCAAGCTCGGCCGCAATTTTTTGCGGAGCATCAATATCTTGTTTTAATAAATTTGGGAATAGAGCCGAACCGCTTTGCATAATAACACCGTGATAGAGTTTTTCACTTTCAGATATTAAATGTAGCCCAACTGAAATAGCACCAGCACTATTACCACATAAAGTAATTTTACTAGCGTCACCACCAAAAGATTCAATATTATCCTTAACCCATCTCACAGCATCTTCTTGATCTTTCATACCAGCGTTGCCTGGTACTTCAGGAGTGTGAAGACACATAAATCCGTAAGGTCCTAATCGGTAATTAAACGTAACAACAATTATGTCATGTCGAACTAAATATTTAGGACCATACATGAATCTTCCAGCAAATCCAATCATAAATGACCCTCCGTAAATATAGAATAGAACAGGGAAACCTCCTTTTGGGGGCCCCGAATTTGGCACATAAATATTTAAATGAAGGCAGTCAAGCGATCCCACCGGCTGGTGGTTAAACTCTTCAATTTGTGGGCACATTGCAGAATCATTGTTTGCATCAAATACTTCTTTAAACGGAGGGTGGGGCAAAGAGTCCTGAGAAAAAGGATAGTTCATTATTAACTACTTGTAGAGTTATAAAAATATATAAAAAATATGGTGAAAATATCCTTATATAATATCAATAAAAATCATAATGTTCGAAGGGTATGGCGGAAGAGGTGGGCGAGCAAAGCGAGCCCACTTCTTCCGCCATACCCTTTGGGTTAATTATCATAACGATTTGGCTCTTAATCTGGCACAAATATTTAATATATTAATTTTGCAATAACTAAAACCTTTAATAGAACCAGTTCTTTATAATACTTACTCCAAATACGTTCGTAGAATTCACTATAGCATATGGAATACCCATAAACATGTTATAATCACCATCTGTTGACCTTAACCCCCGAATTTGACCTAGTTTTGTGTTCACTATAGGTAGATCTTCCGAAAGCCCTACCACATATTGTAAGCTTAATGATACTGCATGAATTATTATTTGAAACAACATCACCATTATACTTGCTTTGTAAATTCGTAATATTGTATACTAAAATAAGATGTTACTTTGACATAACAAACTGTTTTCCTTAAGTATTTATGTTCTACTGATTACAACTTCATTTGAAACAGTTGTGTTGAAATAATTTGTCAACATTAGAAACATTTGTTCGTTTGTTCCCTCTAGTTCCATTGAACAGTTCCATGATGGAACTAATGAAACTTTTTTTCTCTAATGGAACTAACATTAGACTTTCGATGGAACAATTGCAAATGTTTATTCTCGTTCGTTAAAGTGGTTTTGACGGTTTATTTAAAGTCATAATAATATTTTAAAGCTCATTATATATTGTCCGCTTTACGGCAGAAGTTGATCAGGCCGAAATATGCATTAAATGTTGATCCACCTTTAGAGGCTTGTAGTTTAACTAATTTTGATAATACCGTAATATACTTCGAATATAAGAATTCCCCTCACTACGACCCAGTGCTTAACTACGCCGCAAACACTCTAGCTCGTCACCAACTCACACGGCAATTGTTGATTTTGTAACCGCCATTTATTTTACACTTTGTGTGACTTTGTTGATCAATATAAACGTTGGGAGATCAACAAATGCCGCGAAAATTAGGCCGATGCTGCGGAACGGCAACATCGCAAACTATAAGTCCCAACGTCTAGGAGCGCTTAAGTATCCTCAATATGTTTCTGAAGAAATCGCATAAGTTAGTACAAGGTATATTATTATTTTTTTAGACTAAAAATACCTACTTGATTAAAAAAACTGATACTTAATTTAATTGAAGAAATTAATACTAAGAATTAAAGTAGTAAAAAGTTTTTTTTTTTGTTATTGTTTATGTTTCTTTGTTAGTTTTATCTTGGATAAATATCTTGAAGTTTGTAAAAGGCTAATAAAATAAAAGCACGTTACACCTTTATTACTTCTCTTGCCGTCAAAATACCTATATAACACGCTTCTATTATAAAATAAATTTGGTAATAATGTATCTAGGTATAAAATAGCATACTCGTTTTTTTGACAGAATTTTTTTCACCTTTTAGTTCCTTTTATGAACAAGTAATAAAATCTACTAAAAAAAATCTATACTTTTAACTTTTTAGTATTTATGATTCGGGATTTACTACGGCGTAGTTTCCCCCCGAAGTCCATTGTAGGGGTAAGAGGGCTTCAGTACAACAGGGTTCGCCCTGGTACCCTGAGGCGCAACATTATTAATATGACATGTTTATAGACCCTCATACCATTCATCCACCTCATCATCATCATCTCAGCCGAAAGACGTCCACTGCTGGACAAAGGTCTCCAAGGATCTCCACAATGATCGGTCCTGCGCTGCCCGCATCCAGCGGCTTCCCGCGACCCTCACCAGATCGTCGGTCCACCTCGTGGGGGCCTGCCCACACTACGTCTTTCGGCGCGCGGTCGCCATTCAAGAACCTTTTTGCCCCAACGGCCGTTGGTTCTACGCGCAATGTGCCCAGCCCATTTCCACTTAAGTTTAGCGATTCTTCCGGCTATGTCGGTGACTCTGGTTCGCCTGCGGATCTCATAATTCCTAATTCGATCACGCAAGGAAACTCCAAGCATAGCCTTCTCCATCGCTCTTTGGATGACTTTAAGCCTTCTTATGAGGCCCACCGTTAGCGACCACGTCTCAGATCCGTAAGTCATCACTGGCAACACACATTGGTCAAAGACTTTAGCCTTAAGACACTGCGGTATTTGGGACGAAAAGATATTGCGCAGCTTCGCGAACGCTGCCCATTCAAGTTAGATTCAACGATAGCCCAACTTTTATTGGAGTGGGTACTACATGGGCGTTCGACATGACTTTTGTCTTCTGCATGTTCATCTTCAGACCAACTTGTTCCACTTGTTGTTCATCCATCTAATCAAATAGAATTTACATTCATAACAAATGGAACGAACTTATTTTACTAAATCTGATGGGGTTGCATATGGAAATTATCTAGGAGAGCGGGGTCCAAGTTCTTTAAGACCCGCCGCTCAAATCGAACCAAAAAGATTTCGGATTCTACGCTCAGGTTCATGGAAGAAAAACAGAAAATCGTTTTGCAGTCCGCCGATGATGCTTCCTGCTACCGGCGGCTCAATACACAGATCTCAAAGTCTCTGAGTCGTGACATTCGCCGATTTAATATGGATCATATTAAGGGCGTGGCCACAGCTTTGCTCGACGCGCGGCGCGACCTGCTGCCAGCGGAATGTTGCCAGTAACCCATAGTCAAAATTAATAAGAGAACTTTTTTTTTGCAATTCTAAAATCCTGCTAGAAAATGTAGGAATTAAGACCGAACCGAACCGAAAACCGAAATTAAGGAATTGATTTAAAGGCATGAAATTACTCAACTATTGCTAAAAAGTTAAATTTTTATGCAAAACGTAACGTTTATCTTATTTTACTTAGAAAACGACTTCAACACTGTAATGTAGCACAAATAAGATTAAGAATACGTAAAAGTAATGTTTTGTGTCGTGTAATGCAAAGTGCTCAAAAATAAAGTAAAATGTTACAATACTAATGTTCTGGCAAGTTTCGCGCCGCAGGTCGCCGCCGCCGCCGCCGCGTGAAGCTGTAGCCAGGGGGTAAGGAAGCTATTGAGCGTAACAAAGGCTCTAAAGTGTTCGCAAGAGATCTCTCTATGGGGCAAAGCCAAATGATGAAGCTGAAGACTTTGCGTGTCATCTAAGCCTGAGTTACTGGGTTCTATGGACAGCTGTATACGACAATACGGACACCTGTCAGCCAAGCTGCAACTGACCCAAGAGCTAGGCTAACCAGACACTACACCGAAGACATCCCGGACGTCAGCCTGTACGAGATTAGGATGGCTCTCAAACAGTTAAAGAACAATAAGCCGCCGGGTGATGACGGAATAACTGCTAAGCTTCTGAAGGCAGGTGGTACTCCAGTCTTGAAAGCCATTCAGAAACTGTTTAATTCCGTAATCCCCGAAGGAACAACGCCGCAGGCGTGGCTTAGAAGCGTGGTGGTCCTCTACTTTAAAAAGGGTAAAAAAACCCTTTTAAAGAACTACAGACCCATCTCGATTCTGATCCATATCTATAAATTATTTTCGAGAGTCGTCACGAATCGTTTCGTGCGCAGGTTCGACGACTTCCAGCCTCCCGAACAAGCTGGTTTTCAAAAGGGCTTTATAGTACCACAGACCACATCCACTCGCTACGGCAGGTTATACAGAAGACCGAAGAGTATAACCAGCCACTATGCTTAGTGTTTGTATGAGAAAGTCTTCGATTCAATTGAGACTTAGGCAGTGCTGCAGTTTCTTCAGAGGTGCCAAATTGACTACTGGTATATCGAGGTGTTGAAGTGTTTGTACGATAATGCCATTCTATGTCAGTCCGACTCCAGGTTCAGGACTCCAGACCAATCCAGCTGCAGCGATATGTAAGACAAGAAGACGTTATTTCTCCGAAACTGTTCACCGCTGCACTGGAATTGTCTTTAAGCTTCTGGACTGGAAAGGACATGGCATCAACATCAATGGCGAGTACATTTCTCACCTTCGGTTTGCCGACGATATCGTAGTCATGGCTGAGACCTTGGAGGACCTCGGCACAATGCTCGATGACCTCAATAGAGTTTCCCAACAAGTGGGTCTGAAGATGAACATGGAGAAGACAAAAGTCATTTCGAACGCCCATGTAGTACCCACTCCAATAAATGTTGGGGACTCCGCTCTCGAAGTTGTAGACCATTACGTCTACCTGGGACAAACAGTCCAGCTAGGTAGATCTAACTTCGAGATGGTCAATCGTCGAATCCAACTTGGATGGGCAGCGTTCGGGGAACTGCGCAACAGCGCAATATCTTTTCGTCTCAAATACCGAAGTGTCGCCAGTGATGACTTACGGATCTGAGACGTGGTCAATTACGATAGGCCTCATAAGAATGCTTAAAGTCATCCAAAGAGCGATTGAGAGGGCTATGCTTGGAGTTTCCTTGCGTGATCGAATCAGGAATGATGAGATCCGCAGGCGAACCAGAGTCACCAATATAGCCCGAAGAATCGCCAAACTTAAGTGGCAATGGGCTGGGCACATTGCGCGTAGAACCGACGGCCGTTGGGGCAGAAAGGTTCTTGAATGGCGGCCGAAAGACGTAGTGTGGGCAGGCCCCCACGAGGTAGACGGACGATCTGGTGAGGGTCGCGGGAAGCCGCTGGATGCGGGCAGCGCAGGACCGATCATTGTGGAGATCCTTGGGGGAGGCCTTTGTCCAGCAGTGGACGTCTTTCGGCTGAGATTATGATTATCTAGGACGAAAGTATTTGTCAAGACGAATCAAACGAGCCCAAATGTGATGAGATTGTGTCGTTATATTACGGATTTCCTATAGCCCACCCTCCAGCTCCATCATCAGACCCTGGATACCATTTAGGACCAAAGTACTCGTTAAGACTAATCAAACGAGCCCAAGCTAGATGGGATTGTGTCATTTTATTACGAACTTCCCATGGGCACCTTCCAGCTCCATCATCAGACCCTGGATACCATCTACAGACAAAGTACTTATCGAAACGAATCATACGAGCCCAAAGGGTTATGTCGTATTATAACGGAGTTCCTATGACCACCTTGCATCTCCATCATTAGATCAGCTTCATGTCGTCATAATTTTACTCAATCGAAAACCAGAAAGTTTAACTTGCAAGATTTGATTACATACGAAAAAAAATTTAAAGGTTGTAATAAAAAAGTTATCGAATCTTATGGAGAACCAAGTTCTTACTCTACGAGTACATGCCCTAACTTAATACTCTCTTGCTTTCATCATAGCGTATAGATTGCGAAGCAAAGTGGCAACAGCGCAAAACAAAACCAACCAATCATGTCAAAAGGTGACCTCTGATTGGTCCATTTGAATCAGATCAACAATGGATGGAGCGGATTTGTATAAAGAATGCAATGAATAGTTCTTATTTGTGTCGCTAGAGGGTCAGCAATTGTTGATCAAATTAGAGCCACATTTGTATGCCGAATTATACATTAGATCAACAAAAACTGTTTTGATCAACAATTGCTAACTGATCAACAATTAACTGATGCTACAACCCGTCTGATCAACATTTGCCGTGTGGGTATATCTAGTCAATTTCCCCTATGCAATATATTATATATCAAATTATATACATATTTCATTTACTTTATATAATTTTTATGATGAAATTAATTGAAAACCATGAGATTTGTGATAACTACGGCAAGTGGACATGATTTATGCAAATCAAGTCTCTTGATTAATACAGCGATTTGCCACAGAAGCGTAGGCCAAACAAAACTAAATCTTAAAATTCATCATTGAGTTCAAGAGCCGTGAGGTTGTCTAGAGACTATGCTGTTTCAATCTTTTCTCTGTCTTCTGTTTAACCAACGTCCTGATATGTCACTGCGAATATCTCATCCTTAATTTAGGCCACCATACAGCCACCAAATCAAACCAAAAAAATCAAACAAAAACAAAATCAAATCAAATCTTTGAGTAATTTTGTTGATTTTCTTTACTATATGCCCTCTTGTGATATAAGTTTCACTTTTTTGTAGTGTAACATCTATAGATGAGGGGTAAAACTGTTATTGGCGTGGCGACCGTGGTGAGCCGACCGTGGCAAGCGGGCCGCAGCGAGCGGGCATTGTAGTCGGTCGCCGCCGTCGTCGCCATGCTATATTTAAAAGAAAACTTTTCTCCAAGTACCACTAATAAAGTGTAATTTTCGTTTAGAACTAATAAAGCAAAGCGATGACATACGCGTTAATAAAAAAACGCAATTTTTTTCACTCGGCCAGATGATCAATTTGTATGAAAGAAAAAAAATGCGATTTCAGAAAACATCCAGAACAAAAATTGTTCAGTTTCATGAGCTGAGGTTTCACATTATTAAATTAACACGTTTAGTTGTAGGGTTTCCTTTTTTACAATTTTAATATTTCACATCTGCCAGACGTTCCGTGACTTTTTATTTTTATGTATTCTTTTATTGTTGCAGATTAAACTACGCACTGGCAGGATTGAGGCCGTGGTGGTGGCACGTTTGCAATGTCACGTTGCACGCGGCTTGCTGCGCGCTTGTGGCTCGAGCGTGCTTCACCGTGGCTCGTCTGCAACGCCCCTTCGCGGCGCTTGCTGCCGTGCTGTTTGCTGTGCATCCCGTGCACACAGAAGCTGTGAGTGATAGGATCTATTCAGCGTGGAAATGCGGCCAGCATTATGGGCACGTTCGGACCTGGAGCGAGTTGGGGCGGGATTTTAGACTAAGGATTTTTAATGTTTATATTTGACAAGATGTTGTAATATCTATTAATACTTATACCGATGCTGTTCCATAGGGGATCCAACTTGGAGTGTAGGTGTGGTATGGATGGTTCCCCAGAAAATGGAACATCTCATTAGCTGCCCTTCTTGTCCTGTCGCTTGTACGCGAGAGGACTTGATGAAGGCTACTGACGACGCAATTCGAGTGGCTGGTTTTTGGGCCGAGACTGTCTGAGTTTGCTGTCGACTCGAAAAGAAGTAGATGAAGACACCAAAGATTAACAAAATATTACAATCATCCTAATTGCTAAAGTAGAAAACTTTTACAGGCAACTTTTTGGTGAGAAATTAAAATAATAAAATAATTAGAAATTTTCTCTCAACAGGTGGCAGGAGTTGTGGGGAGGGCGGACAT
The DNA here is from genome assembly GCA_948473455.1 of Teleiodes luculella. NCBI lineage: Eukaryota > Metazoa > Arthropoda > Insecta > Lepidoptera > Gelechiidae > Teleiodes > Teleiodes luculella. The sequence goes on along the minus strand of OX419591.1, from coordinate 12,195,607 downwards.
CTTAGCCTGTATATTTTTCCTATCATCTTTATTACTTTATCATAGGTACGTAAATATCTAATTCCCATTTCTCTCAGGTGATTCATCATATTATATTTTTTTTATTATATTTATTCTACTTAAAAGTATCACAAGGCGAAAGTTTGTGTGTGAGTGTGTATATTTGTTACTTCTTCACGTCCAAACGGCTGGAGCGATTTTAATAAAATATTGTATGGATTTAGCTGACACCTGGATTAATGCATAAGCTACTTTTTACCACGGGAAAATGCCTCATTCCCACGGGAAAAACTGTTAACGCGGGCGGAGCCACTGGGCGGAAAGTTAGTATTAAAATAATTGTAACTTTAAAGGAGCACTCACACTAAATGACATTTTAACATAGTCACTGGGCGGTCACTCCATACAGAAAACGCGTTTTGACAAGCTACTTCATTTTGAATAACAACTGAATATCAAATACAAGTCAATGGCGCTAGGTGCTATGTAAAACACCCCCGAACACCCCTGGTAGAGCCCGCGGCGCCTGCGGGTTGCGGGGCGTGGGGCGCTATATCGGGCGGGGAACTCATTTTAGCGCGGGGCGGCGAGTGTCCTTTCTGTACGGGTTAGTACTATTATTTTCTTCTGTGACATAGTTTAATGATTTCAGACCTTCCGACAACAAGAAATGTGTGTGGCTGAGCATTATCCTCGGAGGTCTAAGTATGCTGGCCAAAGAGACTGGAGTCACTATTCTTCTCCTGAATCTAGTAATTGATTTCTACAGGTGTTGGCCTTTTGTCAAGAGGTGAGTATTTATAAAATTAATATTCTGTGATGAGCACTTGTGTTGTTTTCCTTGTGTCGGGATACTGTATATTTATATATGTATGTATATCAGCTGACTGAAACCCATAGTACAGGCTCTGCCTAGTTTAGGGTCAGATGACCGTGTGTGAGATGTCCCCACATATCTATACTAATATTATAAAGAGGAAAGGTTTGATTGTTTGTTTGTTTGTTTGTTTGCATCGAATAGGCTCCGAAACTACTGAACCGATTTCAAAAATTCTTTCACTGTTGGGAAGCTACATTCACCCTGAGTAACATAGGCTATATTTTATTTTCAAAAAAATTAGGGATCCTTACTAAAACTTCAATAATGTAACCCAAGGTGTGAAAATAATACGTAAAATATTCCTAATAATTGAAAATGCTCCGAACCTACTGAACCCATTTTGGTGAAACTTGGCACAAAGTTAGAATAGACCTTAGGAAAGAACATAGGCTACAATTTACCGCGGGAAATTTTCTCATTCCCACGGGAACAATTGTTAAAGCGGGCGGAGTTGGCATAAAGATAGAATAGACCTTGCGGAAGAACATAGGCTAACTTTTACCAAGGGAAAATTCCTCATTCCCACGGGAAAAACTATTAACGCGTGCGGAGCCGCGGCGGGAAGCTAGTTTATGATAATCATAGGCTTTAATAATGTCTTCTTTCTCAGGTCGATATATTCAATGAAGATTGAGAAGAAGTGTACAGGTTTGTCGATACGGACCATAAAGTTGTTGGTATCGTTGGCACTGCTTGTCACTCTGCGTCTATCCTTACTGCAAGGCACGTGGCCGTCGTTCTCGCCACAAGACAATCCTACTGCGTTTCATCCTGGTTTTTTTGTAAGGTAAGTATTACTTGTCCTTTAACACGTTCCCAGCGGCACAGATTTGTCTGTACATTCCATTACTGCGTTACGGGTCGTTTTAAACCTTGTCCTATACCAGAGATTGTGGCGGCACGAGGCATATTAAGCCCCACCGCCCGTAGGAGACCAAAATCCTTTTTTTTGGCGCCAAATAAGATGAAGTAGACATCTTTTGTCGTAATTATTATTACAGTGAAATTATTAACCTAAATCTGCCGCCGCCCGTGGTTAGATTAGTTTGTTTAGTTTCTATAGGTAAAATAAAATGTGGGGCCTAATATACCTTGTATCGCACTGAAGAATGGCAGGTTTTCATATTATTTAGTGATGGGAAAATAAATATCGATTTTATTTAATTGTATTTATTCACCAAACTTATTGATGTGTTTCTAGTGTTTTTCATTAAAACATGTCTAACAATAATATTTTTTGCAACCAGTGCATTCTGTGAGAATTTTCTTCACTTTTTGTCGGCTTCACGACTCGTTAAGAAGGTGCGGAGTTTTTCGTAACATCCTACACAACTCCTCTTCTTATATTCTGATTTTGACTCAGATTCTCCACCCGGTTTTTCTTCATCTTCCTCCATAGTTAACTTTTTTCGGCAACGTTTCGACATATTCGGTAGCGGTCTTACTTCAACGCGTGCGAGCCTCGAATGCGTTGCACAACACTAACCGCGTGAAGCTAGCGTAGGGTGCGGTACGAGGTGCGAAGGGGTACTAGGTGTTCGGAACCTCGTTCCGCACTGTGTTGGAATTATATTTGTTCAGTGCGGCACGAGGTCTAACAAACCCGGTATTAAGGTTGGTGTACCATCGAACTAGGAATCAATAGCACATCTCAAATATATAGTTATCTCTCTCTTACTCTGAATCAGCTAGAAGTTATGCCTCTCGCACGACAAAGAAGTTTAAGTTTTTTCTTACCGCTTTAACGACGAGACACGGACAAGGTGTTTCAAGCCCTGTTTCGCACTTAACGTGTTAAAAAATATATCTTAGCTATTAGTCCTTTCAATGTAGAATTCAGTAAGTACAGATGATTTGTCTCACGAGTGCAGGAGAGCCATACTCGTGTGTGTCTTGTGTGTACACATTGTCTTTGTATGCGTGCGTAGCGCCACAGAATACCAAATAGTAGTCCGTAGCGCTCAGTTTAGTAGTACGCACACAAGAGCGCATATGTCTATACGCACCACACTACAAGTATGGCCCGCTTGCACTCCTGAGATAAAATAACTGCAAGTAATAGAAATAATCTATTTCGCTCTCATATACTACAGAATAAGTTTTACAAAAAGCAACAGTCCATCAGTATTAGATTCTAGAGTTTAAACATAGAGGTAAATTATTTATGGTCCGAATTAAAAACCTTTTCCTCTAAACAGTGGGTGATGTTGCATGGTTCTTGAATTCAATGAACTGGTTTCGCAAAAAGAACAAAATATATTGTTTTACATTTCAAATCAAAGGGTTTCTGTTGATATTATTTCATTTTATACTGAAACAAATATTACTGCCAAATAGGACGTGTTTATAAAAAAGACTGTGTTATCTACATATAGTTTATACTTCACGTATTAGGGCGTGAACCGCTTTCAGATACTCTGGAGCTTATGAAAAGCTTTCTGATGCTTTTGAAAACAAAGAGCAGTAAATAAACCGCGGATTATAATAATACTAGCTTTCCTCCCCGCGGAGTTACCTACGTTATATTGTTACTCAACAGAATTACTTAGATAATTTTCTTACTTCGCTATCCTCTGAGCTTCTTAAGCTTGTAATCCATGCCGGAATTTTCGCTTCAAAGTGCAGAAATTTTTTTTGATCCAACTAGCCATCCACAAAAGCATTTGCTTTTTTTAAACATGCCTATGCAAAATCAAAATAATATCAAGCTACGCTGGACTTAAAAAACTATTGCGTTTTAAAAAAATACTAACTGTTTTGCCACAAAAAGTTAAACATGCATTAAAAAACGCTTGTCTTAAAAAAGCTTGTATGAAAAATCCAGTGCAAGTTTTTTTACAAATACCTTATTTATTGTTAGACCGCTAATATTATTTTTTTTTTCACATATTTGAATTATTTTACATCGTTTGACGGCCTCATAGCCTAGTTGGTTGGTAGTACATCTGCCTTCGAAGCATAGGGTTGCGGGTTTGAATCCCGCCCAGGGCAAACTTCGTGTGATGAGCATTTATTTGTGTTTGCCTTGTGTCTGAATGTTGTATATTTTTTTATGTATTACGAGTATATCAGCTGCCTGACACCCATAGCACCCCATAGTACAGAATAGGCTCTGCCTAGGTTGGGGTCAGATGGCCGTGTGTGAGATATCCCAGAGTTGTCTTTTTTCTACTACGTAATTTTTACATGCTGACATTTTTCTACTTAGGCATTAATATTTATAGACATTAGTCATTAGTATACCTAGTAATTTTTCCTTACAAACATTAGTCGCCTAAATCTTCATATTTATTGTATTTATTGTACTACAGACTGAGGACGTTCTGCTATCTAGCGGCCTTCAACTGGTGGTTGCTGCTGTGCCCGTGGACCCTGAGCCACGACTGGCAGATGGGGTCGGTCCCTCTGGTCACCAGTGGGTGGGACCCTCGCAATCTCCTCACTTGTGCCGCCTTCGGAGCTCTACTTTTATTGTGCTACCGATGTGTCATTGATTTAGAAGTGAGTATCATTGAGAATCAGCCTTGGTTTGTGTAGCTTTTTAAAGTCTGACCTCCTTGAACCTTTAGCCACGACTGGCAGATGTGTCATTTATTTAGAAATAAGTTTTCTTTGAAGATATAAAGATTAAGGAACGTTGTGTGATGACTTATACCTGGATATATTTAAAATAGCTTTAAGATTTTTGTAGATCATTATTATTCTCTTTTCCAATATAATCACATATGCATTTTTAAAATTATTTTACTGGCAGCTAATGTTACCACAAATTAAAGAATAGTCCTTAAAAGTTAGATATTTTTTTAATGGCGGCAAGTATAACCTATTGATTTTAAAATTTTTTTGGCTTGATAGGTTCAAAAACACACCCCAGCGGTGATTGGTCTTCTACTGCTGGTGATACCATTTGTGCCAGCCAGCAATCTTCTGGTCACCGTTGGGTTTGTCATCGCTGAGAGAGTATTATACATTCCAAGGTTGGTTATAAACTTAATTACCTAATCCTTATCGATACACTCATAATAATTTTCTTAAAATAGGTATGAGTATTATTCTGAAATTTTGTGAGCAAGTTCGGTAATTATGTAGATTTTTTGCTGAGTAACCTCATGGATTTTTTAAAAAGTACTTAGCTATGGGATTTGGCAGCTTGTGAGGTTTACTGACGACGCTGTTTTCTATGAAGATCGCCTTTTTCAACCGATCCTTGTGGAGTTCAGACACAGAAGATTTTATTCTTATTTTATTTGTTTAGCGACACGCGAGGTATACTGCTTACAGTCACTAGTCACGATGATCTAATATTCTCAAAGTTCACACGATAAGCAAGCAAGAGTCATTAGTTATATTAAAATAAGGTTTATTTTTGAACAGCGTTGGGAGTGTGATAATAACAGCATACGGAGTGCAGTTGATGTGGTCAAGACCCGGAACGAAGGCATTTCTTTTGGTCGGCGTGGCTGTACTAGCGGCTAGCGGTGTGGTGCGGACACATCGACGTAATGCTGACTGGAAAGATCGAGCCACACTTCTGAGGTGGGTATCTTTAACGTTGTTTGAAAGAAAAGAAAAAATGTACATATAAAAACGTTCATTCATTTAGGGTGGTTCTCCACCAGGTATGCACTATGGCTACGTTGCTATGGTCAAAAGTCAAAATTCAAGTCAAAAGTCAAAGTTTTTTATTCGAAGTAAGATTTTACAAATCACTTTTCGACGTCAAGGCGAGTTCACAATTTGTGGAGAAGAACTCACCGGAAGAAACTCCACAGGCGTCGCATCTTTTCAAAATATTTTTACAAAATTATTATTATATACAATTTTATTATTATAACAAAGAGTGCAAACGAAATATACAATTAGAGGAAGGCAACCAGTCAAAGTTGAAAAATTAACCATATAACAAAAAAAACTATCACAAGCACATCAACTATTTTTATACATATACTGTAGGTATTTAAATGTTCTGTGCGACTTGCCTCTTAAGTTTGTAAGAACCTACCATCTGCGTTCACCCGTAAAAATATCATCATAATTTTGAAATTGAATATACCTACCTATAACTAAATAATTTACCTACATTAGACAATAAACTAAGGCATACATAACATACCCTTAGTATTTAACAGAACGTTACTAAAACGTCACAACTAAAATCATAAGTGGTATTTTCTTAACTCCGCTAACTTCATCTCATCACTATTATTTTAACATACTCGTACGTAGAGTTTAACAATCATTTACGCGAAAGTCTAGCACTCTATCAAAGTCGCTAAGAAAATACATTTAAACATCTTGCAACACATTCGCAACACAGTTCTCGCTTTAAGGGCATCACAGACTACTATGAAATATATTATTATGTTAAGAGGAACGGGTGATAAAATTTTTTTGCAAATGACGTCCAATAAAATAGTTACTCGCAGCCACGGTACGTACGACCAGTTTAGGTTTATTTTTATATACTGTTTATGGAAAATTAGAGGTTTAAAATATCAATATCTTAGCGGTTTGTGACGCCTAAAATAGCTTTTACATTAGGTATGTGTTAGGAAAATGAGCGTTGTACGAGGAAATAATACACCAATCAATAGTGTTCTCTCAAATAACGTCACTAGTATGCGTAGCGCGAGGATGCGTAGCGAGAAATGTTTTATTTGTAGAGAACTAATAAATCCGAGGCGATGTAAAATCAAAACAAAATAAAAAAGTTTTATCTGAAGTAAGATTTTCAGCAAAAAATTGTGACGTCTGTCTGTTTATGGTTAGTAAATGAAGCCATTCTATTGGTTCTTTTAAACACATCCATCGATAAGCATCCTCGCCCATCTCTGGTGGCAGCGTAGCCTTATGGTCTTCGCATCCACGTAAATTACCCTCTAAATGTGTTTTGTTTGTTTCAGAGCGGATTTAGTGACTTTGCCGCAAAACGCTAAACTGCACTACAATTTCGCAAACTTCCTGAGGGAGACGGAGCAGCAGGATAACGCCATCAAACATTACAAAGAAGCTCTCAGGTGAAATAACTATTGTTACTATGATAAGACGAAGTCACATTTTATTTATAAAGTTACTTTATATCATTTTTGTCTTCGAGCAGCGCGGGCCTTATTGCCCGAAGGTTTTTGTATTGTTATATCGAGTTATAGGTATATTCTGGTATATATTTTAAGTATTGTTTTTTTTTATTTCAATTACATACTACATTTTCATAGCAGATGCGCAATGCAATTTGGAGTTTAATATTGATACCTTATATATATTTATTGTTGCATTTTTTATCAATTTCAATAGGGTTATCGTTATTTTCAGATTGTCATGCTCTTTTATTTTGATGGTAAATAAGAAATTATCAAAGTTGAAGTGGTAACAATGACTTTAAAAAATATTAATGTTAACCGACACACGTAATAGGTATTTCAATTATACTATTTATTTTCCTAAGGCTGTGGCCATCCTACGCAAGCGCCCACAACAATTTGGGCACTCTCATTTCTGGCGTGGAGAATGCTGAACATCATTTCCTTCAAGCCATCACTTTCAACAAACACCACGTCAACGCCCATTACAACCTTGGAAAGCTTTATAAGTAAGAAAATTACTGTTTTTATTCTATTTTGTAACATTTTATTACAATTTTTACAACAGATTATCAGACTGGTATGTCTCAAGGAAAAGTCAAATTGTTTATTCATGGTGGCAATAGTTAATACGATACTTTTAATGGTAGCAATATGATTATAATATATTTTGAGTAATACAAGAAAAAATAATTGAAAGAAATTTCAATAAGTAACAAAACAAATAATGTGTTCTTATTGATTAATGATTCCCAATATTTGGTTATCAAAAGTCTGGTAAATGCTCAATGTGCCTTCATGAGTAAAGAAGGATGCGCAAAAGACACACGCGAAAAAACTTCTAACAAACCGGATAAATAAACGAAATCTACAGACACAAATAAAGAACAATCCTAATATTCAACAGGAAAAATGGCCGAACATCTCAAGCAGTGACGATGCTAGAAAAATGCGTGTGGTTGCAGCCTCGCTTCGTCCAAGCGTTGGTGGAACTCCTCGGCCTCACCGCTGAAGCTGAGAAGGAACCGTTGTTGAAGAGACTGATAAAACTGGAACCCAAAAATTGGGAACATTACGTGCTATACGGAGACTGGTTCAGGGAAAAAGGTAAGGAACTTACTTCAAGCTATGTAGCATAACGTTTGCAATACAACCATTTATTTTTAACTTTCGGAAAGTTGCAAAAGGAAAGTAGCAAAGCAAAATAAGCGGTCTTTTGTGGAGAATAGCTCGCCGAAGAAACTCCACAAGTGTCACATATTTTTAATTTATTTTAATCAAGTGAAATATATTAAGCCAACTCAAACAATCTTAATCCCATGGACATAATGTGACCCAAATACGACCCTACCCAAAAATAACATCAACCAGTTATTCATTTTTACCCCATTTTCCGTGTCTAATATATAAATATGTTACAGTATTAACAATGTTTATCATAAAATCAACATTTCTGAATATAAAATCATTTTTACTTATGGTTAATAAGTTCACACAATAGACATGACGAAAAGCAATTTATCAGAATCATTCAGTGTCCATTTGGCCATACAAGAAAAACTGTTAAATGGGGTAAATTTTTCAGGATTCCCAGGACCGGCAACCAAACATTACTTAGAAGCGACAAGGCTAAGCTTCAAGAATCGAAACATGGAGAGGCTAGTGAGGATGGATCTGATCTCATTCAGATCAACGGCTCTCATGTACCGGGCGATGGGACAGAGATCGAGGACTTTGCAGCTTTTAACAAGGTAAATGGTAAATTGCATATTAATATTTAATCATCTGCGTATTTGGTAAAATGCGAATCAGGTAAAATACATTATTTGGCCAAGTCCGTATCTAGTACTTTGCTGCGATGGGAAACATTTTAATCAGAATCATTACTCTGTTGAATAGTTAAAAATTATCTCTACAGGCTTAGGGAAGAAGATACGTTTGTAATAATTGAATTTTGAAAGTGTTCATTTAGTGATTTGTTACATTACTAACAAAGTTTTTAACAATCTTTAAAAAATTGCTTAGATATGTATGAAGCTTTACATCAATCTCCAGTCATCTAGAGTTGTTGGGGTGTGTAAATTTAAATATGTAACCTACATTGTTATGTGTACGACAAATCTTTTTATTTATTTATAGCTTTGTTCTAGGGTACAACAATTATATAAAATTTCATTTTCTTCACTTATTTCTCCCCTAGTTTGTCTTGACAAAAGCCTCCTCCAGGTATTTCCATCTTTCTCTGTCCTTTGCCTCTTTCACGTAAAGGAGATAGCTGGAAAGATGTGGACAAGAGAGACAAATCTTTATCTACGAGTATATTTAAAGATGGTATCCACCGGCAAGCCAAAATTCCTATAGTCCTAGTGTTTACAATTCACGATGTCTAGAAATCTCCTTAAATGTTGTCAGGTGGCATACTTGGAGGAGAGGATGGCCAAGCGCGGCAGCAACGCACTTGTACCTTCGAGACTGGAGACTGAAGATAGAGCTAGAAGGAAGAGTTAAAATATACACCAAAGCTACTAGTCCAGCCGTAAGTTAGGTTCTAATTTAACAGAATAATGTTTATTGAAACAAAATACAGGCCGGACAAATACAGTGATGTAGGTATATCTTAGGTACTCAACAGGAGAAAACATCCAATTGAACAGTCTGTAAGTACTCCTGAATTGGTGGTTGTCCCAGACCAAGACGTGTTGCTATTTCAGATGTGAACTATGCTGTCCATTGTCAGATTTGCATACCTTTAGTTGCCTCATACGATACTTACAGAGGAATTAGTAAGTCTAATTGTAACTCGGGTCCACTTTAAGGGCTTACATAATCATTTATAAATTTTGGTTCCAATACATGTTAGAGAACCAGTTTTAAAATATTTAATAAAATATATTTTATTGTTAACAGAAATCCACGAGATGCTTCGACCATTCGCAGCTTGAAGTGGAAAGTATAGTAGAAGATAAATCATCAAGTATAAAGGATTCATCTGACAGTAAATTTGTGCTTAAAACTAAAAACCAAGGTAGTGAAAGTGTTAAAAGTGAATATGGTGCAACAAGTTCTTCTGACTGCAAAACTGGCGGGGCTAGAAAACGTGACCTGTCAATAGCGTCTCAAGTAAAAGCAATTCACAACAAATCGGAAATAGGACTCAAAGTGAAGCAGTGTAGTTTAAGAAAGAAACAAAAATCGGTTAACAATAAAGACGTAATACCAAATATTGCGGGCTCCCTAGAACACATAGTTATGAAAACGTATTGAGTTAAATTTCGTTATTAGATGTAAAAATAAATATATAACTTACACAAAAAGATCTCTATATAGAAAGAAGTAAAGTCTTAACAACAAAATAAGGTTGTGAAATACATGTGGTTGTCCAGAGATTAAAGAATATGTAAGTCATATATTTACGGTTATTTTTCCAAAAAGTTTGGACATTTCGGTACTTATATACGTTTAGTGTGATGACCCTTTTTAATTAATTTTGTGGTATATATAGCTATAAATAAGTGTAATTACCTTAGTTTAAATTTCAATATGTACAGACAATATTTTTTATGTAAAAACTCTTTTTTTTTCGATACAAATATCGTTATTTGTACTGAATTACAAATTGTAAATGATTTGCATGAACAAATCCATGTTCGACTTTAGATAGACTAAAATTTAATGATGTGTAGAAAAATAAAGCTATATTTTTGTCAAAAATTAGGGGTTTGTACAAGAAGAGCACAATGTTTTTACGCTAGATTTAGAGAAAAACTGCTAGGAAATGTGCCATTGTAGTGAGTAATTAATAAATTGTAATGCTTTGCCGCATTGATAAAAACCCGTGTGCTTGATGTGTTAAGAACACTTGAATACAATAATGCCCTCAGCATGATTTAAAGAAGAACTGTAAACTGATTCAATAATTTTATGAATATTTGTGTAAGATGTAAATAATATTTTTAGTTATGTTTTAAGAGCACAATATGACAATGCTTTGAATGTACTGAAATAAAACATTGAGACATGAATGTGACGTTTTTATGTAATTTCATTGTTTGCAACTTCGTATAAATCGCTTCGCTTCGTTATTAGTAGAGCTACGACAGGTTTTGTTTTCTAAGAAGTTTTTTTTTCCATATAAAGTATATACATAATATTTTCGTATTTATATTACCCACATGCAAGGATGTTCCGGTTAAGATCGCTTATATTTTCATATCGGTACGTTATGAAAATACAGGCCAGAACCTTTTACATATTATAATATTCATAATTTCATCGTCACATCGAATATTGTGATTAAAAAATGGTAAGCAGTACTCGGTCAAAGTACTTGTACTTTATATCTTGTTAAATATTCTATTCTTAAATAAAATAAGAATGCCGGAAATAATAAATGTTTCAATGAAAAAGGGCTTAATTCAAGGGCCAAGATATTTAAACAGCTGCCTTCGTAGCCATGCGCACAACAATAGCATTTAAAATCATTGTAAATTAAAACAATATACCATCGTTAGGTTGACTGACAGTTAACCAACAATTAAGTAACAAATATAACAACGAAATGTTGATTAATATTTCAACTCCACACTAAGTAGATGTACAGTAATAGTAACGATATTGATATTATCAAGAAAATAAAGTGTCATAGAAAATAGTTTAAAAGCAAAAAGATGATCAAAGTTTGTTGTTTAATAATCACAAATTTTGTTTTGGGTGATGCTGCTAAGATTTTGTTGATGATACCAGTAGCAGCCGTAAGTCATCAACTTCCATTTCGTCCTTTAGCACAAGAGCTATCAAGGCGAGGCCATGAAGTGGTAGTAGTTACTTCGGACCCTGCGTTTCCAAAAGGCAAGACACCTCCAAATTTAACTGAGATTGATTCACGACATACTTATTCTTTATGGAAAGAGTTGTATACACTTGCATCTTCAGGAAAGAAAAACAACTCGCATGCTCAACTGAAACATATACTCAAATTATTTTCTAGAATGTTCGAAGTTGATTATCAGATAGAAGATTTTCAAAATATTGTTAAAGACAATAATAAAGGTTTTGATTTACTGTTACTTCAAGAGTGTTCTATACCAACATTAGGACTTTCGTACGTATTTAAAGCTCCAGTCATACAAGTAAGTTCATTCAGTGTTTTAGTAAGTGGATTTGACATAATAGGAGCCCAGACGCAACCGCTTTTATATCCCACAGTATTCGCTCAAAGATTATACAATCTTACGTTTGGTGAAAAAATATCTCAAATGTACGACGCATATATAGTGAAAAGCATTTTAAATGACTTTGAATTAAAAGAAGAAGAAACGCTACAAAGAATTTTTGGTCCAGATGTACCTAAATTATTAGATTTGAAACACAGTGTTGCGATGTCTTTTTTAAATGTACATCCTCTATGGGAAGACTCTCGTCCAGTCCCAATAGGAGTTATCTTCGTAGGAGGTATTCAACAAAGAACTCAACAAGTTATACAAAAGGTATGTGTCTATTATACTACTGTAAAAAATTTTTATGGTTGTATATTTAACTTTAAAAATGACAACTAATTTCAGGATCTACAGAACTTTTTAGATCATTCGAAAAAAGGAGTGATTTATGTTAGTTTTGGAACAAAAGTAGACACATCACAACTACCTCCAGAGAAAGTACAAACTATGATTAAAGTATTTTCAGAACTTCCTTACGATGTATTGTGGAAATGGAATGCCAATGAAATGTCTGGACAACCAGATAATCTTAGAATATCGAAATGGTTTCCACAACCGGAACTTTTGCGTAAGGCTGAATATTTCGTATTTAACATTATGAACTAATATTAGATTTCTAGTTTATACTTATATTGCTTTACTAAAATATCATACCATTATTCAGCTTATGCTACGAAAAATGAATTCCAAGTTGCGACCCACTTTTGACCTCCCTGTAGCTCGTATTATTTACGTAACCAAATTTACCTTAATTCCTACGACTTTTGAGATAAAAAATAGTTCCTTACTCTACAAGTAACTCTTCTTCTTCTTCTTCAAACTTGACTGCCGAGCCGAGCCGGGCTCTTGTCAGTGGAGATCACGCCGTATTTTCTGTTTCTGTCTTTATGGCATTTTAGTCATTTTCAAGCTTCGGTACAATTTTAGGGCATCCAAATGTGAAGCTCTTTATTACACAAGGGGGTCTGCAGTCTACTGAAGATGCATTGATAGCTGGTGTCCCCCTTATCGGAGTGCCCATGTATGCTGATCAGTGGTTCAACGTAGAAAAGTACAAAAAATACCAAATTGGTTTGAGGCTTGACATGGAGACGTTAACTGCTGAATCTTTCAAAAAATCTATTGAAACTGTAATCAATGATGAAAGGTATGTGAAAATAGTACAACTTCTGAAAGCTCAGTCGTATTATTAAAAATCGGGTGTTTTTATTGTGCAGGAGCCAGTAGGTTGATCAGGTTTAATAATTTTATCTCTAAAGTATTTAAGGTTGATCCTCTACATAACAATAAGGGTAGAATGGGGCTTTATTAGCATTAAGACATAGTTTTGTCGTGTCTCTCATCCAATTGAAGATATTTTCACTATGATGGATTTCTGACAGAACTTTTAAATTCTCTTGTCCCAATGCCTCATGCTACTATTGCAGCTGGTGCATCTAGCTTGTAGCTACTACGGTAAGTTTACAGTAAAGAAAAAGCAAGGAACTATTTAAAAAAAATAGAGCCATTCACCAATTTACTACATTGAACGGCTAAACAAGTCAGGTAATCCAATAGGATATAACTTTATTGAACAGAAAGAACTTTTATTTTTGACACGTTTTGTGGTATCAAAATACCAAAGCAGGACTTTTACCAAAGAATGCCCTTACTCCTACTTAAATGTGGTTTCGTAAATAAATGATACGATAAATTTTACAGCTATCGACGCAACATTGTCCGCCTAAGATCCTGGTTTGCCGACCAACCTCAAACAGCGTTGCATCGAGCAGTATGGTGGGTCGAGCACGTACTGACACACGGAGCTAATCATTTGAAAGCACCGGCAGCTAACATGTCCTGGACGGAATATTTCGAAATTGAACTGTTCTGTATCGTTGCTATAAGTATCTTAATTGTCTTTTTAATGTTTGTTGAGACGCTTAAGGTTATGTTAAAACATTATTTACCTAAGTTTAGAATGAAATAAAAGTACTTACTTGTCTTACTTATTCTTGGTAACATTAACTAATTATATTTGCATTTATGTATAGTGGAAAATCTTATTATTCTAAAACAAAAATATCAGGTTAATCGGTGATATTATTTATTGTTTATAAAGCTTCGTTGAGCGAATCGCCAGCTATTTATAACATCTATGTATAAGCGTCTATGGCAAAAATTCTCTCCTATGTCAAACTTTTTCTCAGTTTTTCTCTACGTGTCTCATATTTCATCCGATTTTCGTGATTTTGTGTAAGCCAGTTTGATAATTAATTATTATTCTTTATTTATTATATTGTTGACTGGTTTGCGAAGAGTCAAAGATACAATTTTATATTTATAAAATATTTCAATAAACATATTTTCAAACAACATCGTGTAACTTGATTATTATTGTATTTTTGCAAAACCTAAGGCGGCTCAACAATTCCGACACCAGAGCTTCTGAGGTATAACCTCCAAACCCACTCGATAAGAAGAAGGAGAAGATTTTTACAACATCTTAAACGTGATTTAGGTTCTTACTAAAAAATAGTACAGGTTTCTAAATAAAGAAAAACAAAAGCATTATAATAGTACTGTTTGCAGACTTACACAAAAGGCTGCTGGATCAGCTAATTCACCACCAGCACGCTACAACTACAACGAAGAAATAATGGTTTAGAATAGACAGCAATAAACAAACAAGACGTGCTCTCTATTTACAACAACATTTTAAAAATAATGCACATTATTTGTTTTTCTAAACCAGTGGTTCCTAAAGTTTTATAGACGATTTATTATTATTTTTTATTTTTTTGTCAGCAGGGACCACGATGTAACGAATGTAATAAACGTTAACCACCTGAACTAAAACTATAACTACTATACTAACCTAACCTAACCCGATTCTTACAAAAAATTGATAAAACAATACTAGAAGGTACTCATCATTCCGCATTGTAACAAAATTTGATTCTATCCCATGCTAAACAGACCAGAGCATTAGAAAAAAACCCTTATCGCAAAGGACAAGAGAGCAAAGTTTCCATTAGGTACCCAATGCATAGATAGGTATGTAAAAGTACATTACTGGATTTAAAAGAGATTTCAGTACCTACCTCCTCTCGACGCGGAATGGAAATGCACTTAATGCATACGTAATCAAATTATCTCGCGCGTGCTTGCCCCGCTGACGCCTGCTGACTATTACACCAAAGAGATTTTTATATTAAAACATCATTTTATTCAATAGTAGCTTTTACACGCAACTGTTACATTATGCTTTAGTTTTCCATAATTGTTCTTTCGTACGAAAACAGATATTGATACCTACACCTTATTTACTCCATTATAAAAAAAATCTCTTAATTTTTTTACCGCTGGATAAATAACAAAAAATCTGAGAAAAAATACTCAAATACCATTTTACTTTACAATTAATATAATTATCTCCTCCTATATAAAAATGGCGACCAATCGCTTCCGCTTCAGTAATATTAGGTCCTTACATATGAAATTGCCGTTCAGTATCAAAAAAGTGAAACAAGTTTTTTTTAATGAAATTATTATTTAATCAATCGAAGTATGCGCCGTTGTTATCGATACACTTCCGCCATTTTATAGGCAGATCATTGATACCTTTGGAAAAAAAATCCTGGGAGCCAGAGTCTATGAACTGTTTGAAGGCGGTTTTGACTGCCTCATGAGAATTGAAATTTTTTCCTTGTGAAAAGTTATCCAAATTTTGAAAAAAGTGGTAATCGGTTGGGGCAAGATCTGGAGAGTATGGTGGGTGACGCAGATCTTGCCCCAACCGATTACCACTTTTTTCCTCTCTGAAAAAACTTCTCTTCTGACTCTCGCTCCCAGGATTTTTTTCCCAAAGGTATCAATGATCTGCCTATAAAATGGCGGAAGTGTATCGATAACAACGGCGCATACTTCGATTGATTAAATAATAATTTCATTAAAAAAAACCTGTTTCACTTTTTTGATACTGAACGGCAATTTCATATGTAAGGACCTAATATTATCGTCGTTTAAATCAAAAGTTTGGTGGAGTTGTGAATAACACAATACTTCTGGATCAATTATTGTTTCTAGTCCTATATTCATGTATTCCGTCATCACCTCATTATCCTTGTAGCCTTGTAAAATCAACATTATATTATAACAGTGGTAGTTCTCATGCAACTGATTAACTTTCCTCAAGGAACATAGGTTGAAATCTCAAAATTAAAATACAACTTGTCACACAATTGGCCGGTCACGTGACTGAAGCCTATATTCCTTAGGGAAAATTGTTTATTTTCATGTGTAATACCACTAAGTTGCGGATAAACGACCTAAATTTCAAGGTGTATAATATTATAATTAATAATATTAAATCATGTTTTAAAAAAAAAAAAATTACATTGTTTTTCACTTTAACAGATTTCGATTTTTGCGAGTTCGGGACGCATGCGTTTTACGATTTTTGGAACACGCGTGATTTACGCAAAACAAAACAAAGTTAATTCTCTTCAGCAGTTTTTATTCGTTCCACATTTGTGAGCTAAACGCTGTGGAATTTATCGTTTCGACGCCCCGAGGAAAACTTTACGCACCTACGTTCCGGAGAGCGATTAAATAACTTTTTGCATATATTTTTTATCGTTCTTACCGACTGCCTAAGGAGGGTTATGTTTGTCGAGTGTATGTATGTTTGTATATAATTACTAGCTTTCTGACCCGCGGCTCCGCCCGCGTTAACCGTTTTTCCCGTGGGAATGAGGTATTTTCCACAGACATATACCTAAAGGGAATCCCCTTTTCTCTTTATATGTCTGTGGTATTTTCCCTCTGTAAAAAGTAGCCTGTGTGTTATTCTGATGTATAAGCTAGATTAATGAAAATCTATTCGGTAGTTTTTGCGTGAAAGAGGAACAAACATACATTCATCAATACTCACAAACTTTCACGTTTATAATATTAAGTAAGATTGGCACGCTCGATAACCTAAACGGATTCCGTTAAAGGTTTTGTTAGATTCATCTAATAGTGACATTAATATTAGGTAGGTTTAAAATAATTTAAAAATATTTGTATGGCAGATTTCGATGGCAAACGTTACTTGATCCTTTCAACTAGAAAAGAGCCGATTATATTCAAATGGCTGAAGATATTTTCTTGGATCATAGCTAAGAACACTCTCGATTATGACATCTTGCAAACAAAAAAAAAACTATATCAAAATCGGCGCATCCGTTTACAAACAGACAGACACGTCAAACTTATAACACCCCTCTTTTTCGTCGGGGGTTAAACACAAAGTTTTTCACGCAGTCGGGTGTCTTGTATTTTCATGAAATACAAATCAAATATTTGCTATACTAATGATGGAACAATATAATTTTTAATTGTGATTTCAATCAACTAGTTCTGTTAAAGCTCATATTATGTCCCCATCGAGGGGCTCGAGCCTACCCTGATATCAGGGTGAATAGGCCTTAGTCGACCACGCTGGCCCAATGCGGGTTGGTCAAATTCACACACAACCTTTGAAATTTTTTCGCAGATGTGTGCAGCTCTAAACTAGCTCTAAACCATCAACTAGTAATTCCCCGCAATAAATGAATGTCACATTATTTTATTAGCCAACAAAAGAGGTTATAAAACATCGTACACATTTCAAATTAAGAACGCCAGCTCAGCTGTCCTCATGAAAATTCCAACGAGTTTGAAAATTTAAAAAAGTCAGTTTAGCTAACGAAAAAGTGGATGCTCCTGAATCAGCATAATTTCAAAGGGGAATTTGCATTTTTGATTACAAAATCGTAACGAGAGAGTTGACACTTTTATTTTGATCAACTTTTTATGATGTTTGAAAAGTATGCTCTGAAAGTTCGTACCGCATTAATGTTTTAAAGCGGAGGCTATTTCGTGTTTCTTTTATGATACTAGCTGTCCGCTCCGCGGCTACATAATTATAATACCAATATCAGAGAAAAATAAATTATCTTCTTCTTTTCGTGTCGACGGCAAGTCAGATTTACTATATTTTGTCGGCCCAATATTCTGCCACCCTGATAGCATTGTCAGCAGCATTCATCAGCTCCAGTGCTGAACAAGTGGCAGGGCATGCGTGACACGATGTTAGATGGGCCATAGTCTGAGGGGTCACTCCGCACTCACATCGCAGGTTCAGTTCCAATCCATCCAAGAATCCCCACCGGAGGCGATTGTCGTTGCTTCGGCCAACTTGAGTTCGGAGTCTATTCAAAGACTTCCAAACAGTCCTCGGAAGTTCGCATCCGGGGGGAAGGCTTTCGGCGGGCGGAACGAACGGGTCAGGTAGCGAGCTTTGCATCCGCCAATAAATTATGAAAATGCCAATAGGTTCTTAATAAATTATGAATTTTATTTTTAATTTCTCTAGTTTCGGATCCGTGTATGTGATATCCTACAAGACCGGGTGAAGAGATATTCTACAGATCCTATAGAAATTAACGGCCCCGTAGCCTAGTTGGTAGTACGTCTAGCGAAGCACAGCGTCGCGGGTTTGAATCCCGCCCAGGGCAAACATTCGTGTGATGAGCATTTGTTTACCTTGTGTCTGAATGTTGTATATTTAAATACTAGTATTTATATAGGTATGTATCTATATCAGCTGTCTGTCACCCATAGTAAAAACTTCCACAGTACATACGAAATAGTCATTAATAATGACTCATTATAATCGGCCTGTTTATATGGACAAGTCATTTTTTTTATCGTTTCCTAGATTTTTCTAAGCTTCCACTTCCATTAGAGTACTTAATTTATCGTTCAGCGGAAAAACGTTGTAGTCTAAAAAGCCTAAGCCAATAAATAAAATATCAAATGAAGGTAAGTATACCCAGACCCGGACCTTGTGGTTAGTGACGTCACAGCACTCAAATTTGCCAGACATAAAGGGCCCTTAGGCGGGCTCCGGGAGCATATGAATTCATAATAAATTGAAAGTTGAGCTCGCGAGAGCCGGTTCACAAATATAATGGACAAAGGATGCGTGGACGTCTTGTACTTCAAGTCCAGTAAAGCTTGATTGGTCGTACTATTTCGACACAAGCATAGACCAATTAGAAAAAAAAAGTCTTGTACTCTTCGAGATATCAATAACTAGCTTTCCTCTGCGACTCCGCCCGCGTTAATAGTCCTTCCCGTGGAAATGAGGAATTTTCTGCAAGTAAATGTTAGCCTATGTTCTTTCGCAATGTTTTTATCTTTGTGCCAAGTTTCACCAAAATCGGTTAGATAGTTTTGGAGCTTATTCAATTATTAGGAATATTTTAGGTATGTTTTCTTTTTACACCTTGGATTATATTATTGAAGTTTTAGTAACATCTTTTTTTAAATAAAATAAAGCCTAACTTAGGGATCATGTAGCTTCTCAACAGTGAAAGAATTTTTGAAAGAATATTACATGCAAACAAACAAACTAACAAACAATCAGACCTTTCCTCTTTATGATATTAGTATAGGTAGATTAAATAAAAATAAACAATAATTATAATATATGTATATTATGTAGGTATGCATCGAAGTGAGCTCCGTCGGAGGCCAAGTCGGTAGAACCGTTGGCTTCCGTTCAGAAGTTCTCAGGTTTAATGTATCGGCACGTACCAATGTGTTTTCGATTTTCAAAGTCTAGTTATTCGAAGCTCTTAGCGTGAAGGAAAACATCCTGCAGAAACCTGCACACACCTACTAAGAAATTCAAAGGTTGTGTGTGAAGTTGACCAACCCGCACTAGGCCAGCGTGGTCGACTAAAGTCTGTTCACCCTAATTCAGGGTAGGCTCAAGCCCCTCGGTGGGGACGTATATGATCTGTAAATGATGAATAAATGCATTTCGAAAATCTTCTTATCATACAAATACAAAACATTCTTTATTGCTAAAAACTATTCATAATGTTGCATAAGTAAGTATACCATACTAGTTGTCCAACCACAGCCTAAGTCCGCGACTTTTCCCGCGGGAAAATATATTTTCCATATTTTCTGTCATTACTTTTGCATGAATATACACTTTTTCAGTCATAATTATGACTATAATTATTATTATAATTATTATTATTATAGCGTAACGTAGAAGAAAGTGTTAATTATTTACTAATATTTCGTTATACCTATACAAATGCATACTTTACAATTTAATGTGAACCACCAAAAATACGATACAGTACCCATACTACGTGACCCTTTTTTCATTTTTTTTTCCCTAATTTTTTTCTATACCTAGTAACTACCAATTACTCTTAAAGTCTAGTAATAGTGTTAGTAGTAGTAGTAGTGTTAGTCTGTAAGGTATTTATGATATGGGCCTCTGTTTACATAATTAACATCTTTATGTAAATATTGCCCGAAATAAATGGATTTATTATTATTATTATTATTATTATTAAATCATCTTCCAAACGATTACTTGGTGGACGCACCTCCCCATCATCATAATAATCCAACCCAAATCAAACCCTTGAATCCATTAAATTTAAAACCCTCATTCAAATAAATCGCCTGAACTATCCGGTCTTGTAAGAGTCATTAAAATACAAATCCTTCGGTCATTTGGGTCTCAAACGACACTTAAAGGGAACTGTGTCCACGAGCCACAGACCAGTAAACCCTAAGAAAAACCAAACATTAAAACATTATGGTACGTTTCTCTATATAGGATTCCACGATACACTGTAAAATTTAACTGGTTATTTATCCGCATAAGTAACAATAGTACTCATTAATCTGAACAACTTTCCCTAAGAAACATAGGTTAAAATTGCCATACAGACCACCAGATTACCATCAGATTTTTTCTGAAAAAGGCTTCTGACGAGTTCGTGTAAAGACTGCATCCTGCTTAACGTACCTTCCAAGGTACGGAATCATCTCATTTTTACGGTAAATAAGTATAACAATTATTTAAAGTCATAAGGTTCAATTATTCTAATAATCATAAAAAGAATTTAAAGATCGAAATCTCATACAATATTTATTGAACCGCTAAACGCTTCTTACATAAACTTTGCTGACAAATTTAGAAAGTATTGAAGAAATATTGCAGGGTCAAAGAATTTTGTGGTCTATGTTACCAGGCCCACAATAATTGTAGTTCGTGCTCCAGCGATTTACCCTAAATCAAGTAGTTGTAATGGTAACCGATTATTCAATGAACTTTCAATCATCAACCCCATAAGCTATTCAGAAAAAAAAAACTTATCAATAAAATTTACGCCCAAATAGTTCCACTTATTTATAATAATATTATAAAGAGGTTTAAGATTGTTTGTTTGCATTGAACAGGCTTCGAAAGTAATGAACCGATTTCAAAAATAATTTCACTGTTGAGAAGCTAAACTATCCCCCGGTAACATACACACATTTTCAAAAAAATAAGGGATCCTTTTAATACTCGTACTTCAATAACGTAAGTCAATCATTAACGTAACTAAATTATTTTGCTTGAGGTTATAATGAGTAAAATGAATAAGAAATATGTAATTTCAGTACCATTCGTTAGTATTCATCAATAATATATAAATAATGGGGGAGGCATTTGTCCAGCAGTGGACGTCTTTCGGCTGAGATGATGATGATATAAATAAAAAAAATTGTTTCACTTATGTCTAAAAAAATAAGGTTTAGTTGAACTCATTGCAAATTAGATAAATTCGATATAAACGCCTAATTAAATTACAAAACATATCACTACAGGGATTTCCCCATTAATCATATTACGTACATGCAAAAGTTTAGGTCTGAAGTACCCATGCGGCCGGTAAGTTCTAGATTCAATTTCCGCCTGGGCCATATTCTGGAAACGCTAAGTGTCTAACTTTGTTCAGTATTGGTCTGAAATTGTTTCTATATACCTACATAAATGGAAAATTTCATACCTACACTTGAGAATCGCATTCTATGGGAACGTAATCTTACTACGGGAAGGGGATGAAAAAATGCGAATTGTGTAATATTCATTTGTAAAATCTATAATTTTAAATTTGTGAAAAATATATGTTTCAAAGATGCGACGCGTGTGGAGTTTCTTCTGTAAGTTCTTCTTCGCAGAAGACCGCACGTGTTGCTTTGCTGAACTCGCCACTAAATGTAAATGACTAAGTGATGTATAATGTCCAAAATTTAAAAATAAACGTTTCCCCCGCCACTGTAAATAAGTGTACTTTGGAGACTCCCCTGCCCCCCTAAATCGGATACGTAGTATGGGTTCGTTCCCTATATTCCGAGTTCAGATAAGTAATTCCCAACGCGGTATGCAGGTATGAATTCTGCAGTGAATGCATAAAACATTCAATCGGGAAGACGGTTCTATGCTTTCATCTTCGCGGAACCCTGATAGATACAAGAAATATTAGATCTTAGGATCCAACTTTAAACCCTAAGGAATATAATTTTGTACAGTTATTTTAGGCAAACATTTATGTGTGATGAGCACTTGTGTTTGCCTTGTGTCTGGCAACCAAACATGGCATAATGTATATCAGCTGTCTGACACCCATACGGTACGGGAAATCCTAGTTTTGTTTAGAGACGTCCCTCTCTACATATTTATTTAAATATCTATTGAGACGTATAAAATACTATTATCATACTGTCAAAGAGTATGAGGTTGATAGAAAACATCACAAACAAATTAAACGACAGCATATTAGACTAAAGCAAGGCCAGTCAAAAGGACAGCCAAGGCATTTAAATTTGCCCGCCAGCCTGAGTAAGTAAAATTGTAAATAAGAGATCATTGCACAAGCCTTTCCATTTGACTTTTTCCTAGTTTTGCCTACCATTGACACAGTTTATGAAATTTTGCTCACCTTAAAAATCTTTTGGGCCTGCCTTATATAAAGCCTCTCCATCCATATCAAAGGTGTTGCCATAATCTCTCGCTTGGCGTTAGGGATCGCAGTTGTTTGTGAATGCTGATGCCTCTTCTCTTGGTGTGTTGCTTTATATTCTCCTACGGCACTCATTGGAAGAGTTGGGGTGGTCTAATTCAAAGTCAGAAACCACACGTTAACAGCTAAAGCTTTTTGTGAATGGACTAATGAAAGTTTCTTACTTCTACACGCAAAAAAAACATGGAATTTAACTTTAGCTCATAGACTATTTTACTTATACTAATAGAAACTAGAAAAACTGCAAGTGAAGCCGAGGCGGAATGCCACAAATTTAACTGGTTTATACCAGTTTACAGAAAAGGGCAACAAAGACCAAGGAGAATATTAGTATATTTGTGACTTGAAATCCTAGATATAGCAAAAAAAACTACCTTTATGCTTGAAATAGATCCAGGAACCTTCATAATGAAATAAAACTTTTCAACCGTGTACCCATAGAAACCTATTTTAACCATTTCGCTACACCGTGGCTACACCACCAAAACATCAGAACGAATTGGCATAGTAATATAAAGTTGCTACTTATTAATCTTCCTACCAACTCATTTCCACTGAAAAACACCTAAACTTACTGTTAACTTAAAACTTAATGTTAAAAACTTATAATTTATGGAACTGGGTAGTCTGCTCTAGTACCAAAAATAGCTTACGATTTCATTTGGTCCTGCTAGTTACGTACAGTAGCCAGCATATGCGGCTGGACATGTTGACCTTGAGAGCGCCCGTATTCCGTAGCGGTAGGGGTGAATTTCGTAGTGCGAATGTCCAACCGCATGTGCTGGCTTCTGTACATTTTCACGTATCGTTTTGTAAATTCTCCGACCATGCTCTAACTCAACGCCAGTTTTGCGGTGCGGGCGCCGACCAAAATTAAAATTGAATATTTTATGCGGAACCCATCGGGCGAATCACTTTATTTTAACTTTACATTTATAGCGGGCGTCGCTTCCACTTCATCCAATAAATATTAATGGAAAAGGTGAGCATTGCCGCTGGATAATGCCTACTGAAGATAACCTGAAAACCTAAATCAAGCACAGAATCACTGATTCACAGAATTACTGATTCTGTGCTTTGAAGGAACCATACTACCAACTAGGCTTAATTTAAATTTTCAGGTTATCTTCAATAGGCATTATTCAGCGGCAATGCTCACCTAATCACATGTTTGAACTCACCTAACTTTCGTTTGGATTATGTGCTTTTTATAAAGTAAGGAGTCGTGGAAAATGAAGCAGAATATTATGTAAGCTGTGCACTTGAAAATACAAATAACTAATTTTATAGTCTCTAGTTTGTCTTTTAAATAGTTCCGCTATTTTTTTTTTATTTCTTACTTAATAAACACGTATGTAGTAAACAATAAGTCATACGATAATTCAATATAACAGGATCTGATGACGTCGACTATCATGGCGACCAAATAAAATAATGACCCAAAAACTTCCGACTTGGGCAAACACATAAATTGTTTCCAGACTACCATTCTTTAGCCGGAACAAACAGATAACTTCTCTTCCTATAACTCTTATAACAAGGCAGAAAGGTCGACTATTCTATGTTAGCGAAGAAATCTTTAGCCCCAGCCAAATAGCTGCAATTTTTCTTTTGCGTTTAGAAACATCTTTCGTGCTATAACATTAAAGCGTGTTTTGGGACGATTTGTAGTTTTCTTAAAAGTGTTTCTATGTAACCATCTCGTAAGGCAAGACAAGATAATTTATTATGGGTCAGTAACCACTTTTTTCGCACCCTTTGACTGTTTGTTTAAGAAAGTATTTCGTTAAGTTGTTTTTTGTGGATCTGTGCGAATGATGTATGAGATAATTTAAGTACTCTAAGAAGTTTTTGTTTGTTGAGACTTCTTTTGTTTTAAGTCAACATACTTTTTTACTGGTTTAATTTATATATTTCATGCCTCTCCTTTCACTTATTAATCTCCATAGTTCTCATCAGCTGATATTTTAAACTTCTACGCCAAAAGGTTCATACTTATAAATTGGAGTACTTAGGCTTTATTCAACCACTCTTGTGTATTGTAACACGGGCGATCCCGTGCTACAAAATAATAACTCCGGAAATGCGATTTATATACTATTTATTGCAGAAACATAAACACTTCACATTCAAACTAGTTAAACAACTGGAAATAACTTATATACGAGAAAAACCGATTCCTGGTGCGTTTTTCCACCGCACCCAGGAACAAACGCGATAGCCCTGACTGAATCTATCAAAATCAGTTTAATTTTTAAATAATTCAAATTTAGAACAACGCGGCCAGTACCAAAGGCCAAAGAGATGGCATGACCGATGCCACATCATCCCTCTCCCTCTTCAAAAAAAATTATTTTGGTCAGTAACGACCAAAATATTTTTTTAAACATCCCCATCAAAAAATACAAAGTTCAAACTAACAACCTACCTAAGGGGGACAAGTATCAAAACAGAGAATTAAATAAAAAAGAATAGATAGGGACTCAGAACTTCTAAAGTCTAGCAATTAGGAATAATATCCTATTTGCTTTTGCAAGGGAAAAACCCCCGTTGAAAAAACCGCTTACAACAAAGCCCACATCCATTAAACCTAACACGCGAATAGCTAAAACTACCTAAATACAAACCTAATCCCTCATAACGAAATTAAATTCAGTAACTTCATCAATAGCTTCAATAAATTATTTTAAAGTTAAATTGTTAATTAAAAATTCAAATATAATTTTTAACACCCTGTATAAGAAAAATATTTTTGAGAAAAAGTAATCAACCTGTATGTAACAGCAATTGAATAATTATTCAAAAGAAAACCTAAATTGAAATAGGTGTTCAAAATTAGAAGCAGTAACCATGAAAAATGAAGATCTGAAATTTACAGAAAATATAAAAGAATTTATATAAAGTTGGACAAACTCAAAAATATTAAAGTTAGTTAATGGAACGTAACCCAGCAAAGAACTAATATTTATGAAAAACAAAATATGAATTCAACGTTGAAAATGAAGCCCATAAGGTACTTCCATACATATAGCCACCTATGTGCCATGCATGTTTCCAAAAAAGAAGAACATATTCTATATCACACAAATACCTATCTCTTCTTCTGCATACATAATGCCCACTAACTAAAATAAATCACCTCACTGCCTACCTTTCACAGGAAACCTTTTTTTTAAAATACTAGCTAAGTTTTTTTTAAGTGACAGAGTATGAACTATGTTTTAGAATTATTTAAATTTTAGAGTGAAAAATGATAATATTTTTTTAACAATGTTTTTAAATATTTCAGCTGCCATCTCGGTCTTGAATATCAGGCTGCAGCAGCCATCTCATTAAGTTGTTTTTTTTATAAAAATATGACTAATTAATATATTTTAAAATTATCCTCATATTACATGAAAAGAAAAACAATATTACAACACACATAAAGATAAAATATGGAACAATATTACCTAAAAAGATTCCATCATAGTAAAACTATCATAAAAAAAAGAAAAGGAAATTTACTTCTCCGACTACCAAACCAAACTAAAAAAGGGGAAAAAATAAATCATCATCATCGTACATAAAACTTTTTTAATCTATTTACGTGTACCACATATGTACGAGTACTTCGACCAACTTTCCGAATAACGTAGTTATTTACATCAGACCTTCTTACAACCACATAAGGCCCTTTAAAAAGTCTACAAAGTTTAAAAGTTCTACCAGTTACTCTCCTAGGTGAGTACAACAAAACAAGACTATCAGGTTGAAAGACAGTAACCTTAGCTTTCCTATCAAATAAACCTTTCTGCCTCCTTTGAGCCTTAGAAATATTAATTAAAGCCCGTGAAGTCAGATTCCTAACCAAAGCAATCTTCTGATCCAATGTATCTGCACCCACTGCAACATTAATATTCAAATCCATATCTAAGACAGTTTGAGGCTCCCTACCATAAAACAACAAGTGCGGCACGACTCCAGTTGAAGCCTGCGAACTCGAATTATAAGAAAACACCACCAAAGGAAGAAAACGACACCAATCACGTTGATCTGAAGCAACAAACTTAGAAAGCATTGATAAAAGAGTTCTATTAAATCGCTCAACCAATCCATTGGTTTGCGGATGAAAGGCCGTAGTATGCAACAACCTAGCACCAAAAAATACAACCAACTCCTTCACCACCTGCGCAGTAAAAACTGTGCCACGATCCGTAATAATCTCCCTAACACCACCAAAACGACAAAAAATTTCCTCAGACAAGAAATCAACAATGACCTCAGAAGTCACACGAGGAACCGCTTTACAAACAGCATAGCGTGAAACATACTCCACTGCAACAATAACAAATTTATTACCTTTCGACGAAGAACGGAAAGGACCAACAACGTCTACTCCCACCTTCTCCATCAAATTAGAAACCGAAATAGGTAAAAGAGGAGCAATTTTATTACCACCCTTCCTTTCCTGGCATGGAAGACAAGAACGAACGTAGTTTTCGATTTCCCTGTCAGCTTTACACATAAAATACCTCGAACGAAAACGACAAAGAGTTTTAGAAAAACCCAAATGACCACCTGTCCACGCATCATCGTGCAACTCCTTTAAAACATCACAAAACATACTTCTAGGTAAAACAAGTACGTCCTTAAGAACACCATGTCTTAAAACACGTTTATATAACAAATCGTTTCTTACGAAAAAACCTCTAAATGAACCATGTAAATGCAAACGGTTAATTGTTTGCAAACAAAAATCATCACTTGACTGCGCCTCGCGAAACGACATAGCCTCGATCCTAAATATCTCTAATCCGTCATCCTTAAACTCAGAGTCTGGATGTCCGGAATCCAATAAAAGTAGCGGATTCCTACTCAAAAAATCTGCCACGACGTTATCCTTGCCACAGCAATAAACAATTTGGAAATCCCATTCCTGGATAGCTAAAGCCCACCTAGCTAAACGACCTGACATGTCTTTCTTCGATTGCAACCAACATAAAGCTTTGTGGTCAGTAGACACTTGGAAGAACGAGCCCCACAAATACGTCTTGAAGTACTTCAAAGCCCAAACCAAAGCAAGACATTCACGTTCCGTGACCGAATATCTTCTTTCAGCATTAGATAATTTTCTAGATGCATAAGCTATGGGATGCATACTGCCTTCATATTCTTGCATCAAAGCAGCTCCCAAAGCTTCATCTGACGCATCGACCATCAGACGAGTAACTATATCGTCACCAGATCTAAAAAAACGTAAAATCGGAGGATTACATAGACGCGATTTTATTTGGTCAAAAACATTTTGACATTGACTTGACCAAATAAACTTTGTACCTTTCTTCAACAATTTCACTAAGGGCAGAGACACATTAGCAAAATCTTCAAAAAATTTCCTATAATAAGAAAAAAGTCCTAAAACCTTTTTAACATCCTTAGTGCATTTTGGTTCAGCTAAATCCCGAATAGCTTTTATTTTAGATGGATCGGAACTAATACCTTGACCCGAAACATGATAACCCAAAACATTCAGTTCAGATAAACCAAACTTGCATTTCGCAGGCTTAAAAGTTAAATTAGCAACGCGGAAACGCTCAAATAATTTCTCTAAAGAAGTAATAAATTCCTCAAAAGTATCCGCATAAACAATAATATTGTCTACATAGACCAAAGCATTTTTGTACCTAAGGTCACCTATAGCCTTATCCATCATACGCTGAAAAACCGCTTGGCTAGTTTTTAAACCAAAAGGAACAACATTAAATTGATAGAGTCCTGACGGAGTTATAAAAGCAGTTTTATGTTTGCCTTCACGGATACAAGTTTGCCAATATCCTGAATTCAGATCAAGTTCCGCAAAATATTTGGCATTAGACAAATACATAATCAAATCATCAATAGCGGGAATAGGATAACTATCCGAAATAATCACCTTATTCAAACGCCTATAATCAATACAAAACCTCCAAGAACCATCAGGTTTCTTCACCAAAACAACTGGAGAAGCATAGGAACTATTAGATTCCTCAATCACCCCCAAGCGGAGCATCTCCTCCACCTGCTTATCTATGACCTCTTTCTGCGCTGGAGAGACCCTATAAGGTCGAGAAGAAATCGGCTTTTCATCCAAAGTCTCGATATCTACATCCACAATATCGCACCGACCTAATTGAGAAGCTTCAAACGCAAATCTATCCTTATTATGTAACAATAAAGACATTAATTTTTCTCTATGCGTGACCGACAGATCAGAACCCAAAACAAATTCCTGATCCTGTTCAATCGCAAATTCACAAACATTATCTAAACCTAAAAAATAGACATTATCTTCATGTCGTAAAATCGGAGAGTGTGCATCGACCTTTATTTGTTCCGAGCAAACGTCATCTTTGAAAAAGGAGGTGCAAAAGTCAACTTGACGATTGTTCGAAGATAAAACAAAAGTGGATACGTCAGATAAAAAATCAATACGGTTGCTACCCAACATCAATTTTGCTGAGCCGAAATCGATAATTCCGTTGTACCGACTAAGAAAATCTTGACCAAGAATTATAGGACAAGCTAAATTCTGAATAACAACCAACTCGCAAGCAAAAACAACACTACCTATATTTAAATTACACGTTGTCGCGCCTACAGTTGATAACTTTTGGCCATTCACGCCCTTTAAAAAAAAATTTTTGTCGACATCTAGGGACAATTTAATTTTTTCCAATACATTGAAATCTATACAGGAAACACTTGCGCCTGTATCAATAAGGGTCGGAAAAATAAATCCCTTACATTCAACATTAATAAAAGGTTTTTGCTTTCTGCTAATAACATTATCATTACAATTAGGGAAAAAGGGAACAAATTGTTCAGTCTGTGTGGATGAAGTTCTCACTGCCACAACATCCTCGGTTACCAACTGCGTGGCGTTCAAGGCAACCGCCTGAAGTTTCCCGACTGTTGTTGCTGACGCTGATCCTGTACCGACTGACCCGGCCTTGGTCTCAGACCATAGCGGTTAGATTGTGGAGTTGGGCGGTCACCGGTACCCATGGACGGTTCACTAACCTGAGGGGTACCCGCTGGGCGTACCCCTCCTGAATTCCCATGAACAGGCGAAGCGAAGACTGCTCTAGGAGTCATCCAAGGCGTCTGACGCCTAGTATCCATAAGGGGCTGCTGATGTACATCACAGCCAGCATATGTTGAAGGATGAGCAAACGTTTCGAGGCTGCATGGCATCCTTGCAGGCACGATGTTGCGTTCTTCGTTTACATTGTAAATATCCATTAACTGAATGATAGCTTTTTTGAGATTCAGTTTACTATCGAACACTGATGCTGACAGTTTATGCTTAATGAAGCCATAGCATGACATTAAGAACTGCCTGATGAAGATAGTCTCATCATCTATTTTAGCTTTTGCCGCTAATTCATTTAAACGATAATAATATGTTAAAATATCCTCAGATTTGCCTTGTTTCGCCATGTAGAAAAACTGTTGGTAATTGATTGTATTGGGAAATTCTTCTTTCAATAGCTTTTCCAAATCTTCATATTTGGATACTGTACTTTCGATTGTGTTGTAGAATATTAATGCTGGACCCGCTAGATAATTTTCTAACAGCACAAATTTTTCTTCGTCTGTTATTTTTTTCAAGATACATATTTTCTTGAATTTTTTTAAAAAAACATCTATGTCTTGGGCTGCGCCATTGAATTTTATGTCAGAATCCGCCATTTTTACAATCGGATTTTTTTCACTATTTGGTAAAAATCACTTCACTAATGGTAGAGCAACACACTTTACGGCGAAGGTACTGTTAACGGAAAAACGAACGGCAGTCCACCAAAATGTAACACGGGCGATCCCGTGCTACAAAATAATAACTCCGGAAATGCGATTTATATACTATTTATTGCAGAAACATAAACACTTCACATTCAAACTAGTTAAACAACTGGAAATAACTTATATACGAGAAAAACCGATTCCTGGTGCGTTTTTCCACCGCACCCAGGAACAAACGCGATAGCCCTGACTGAATCTATCAAAATCAGTTTAATTTTTAAATAATTCAAATTTAGAACAACGCGGCCAGTACCAAAGGCCAAAGAGATGGCATGACCGATGCCACAGTATTATATATTTACTACTATAATAAAACTCATGAATCGGCGTGTCTGTACATTGATTTGTATTTCAAAAAACTGATTGTCATCACTACATAGTATAAAACAAAGTCGCTTTCTTTGTCCCTATGTCCCTATGTATGTTTAAATCTTTAAAACTACGCATCGGATTTTGATGCGGTTTTTTTTTATAGATAGAGTGATTCAAGAGTAAGGTATATATGTATGACACATGCATAATATACTAAAGGATAACTCACAATAACCATTTTCCCGTGCGGAGCCGGGGCGGCTCGCTAGTACTTAATATTATAAAGAGGAAAGATTTGTATTTTTGTGTGTAAGTTTGTAATGAACAAACTCAAAAACTGCTGAACCGATTTCAAAAATTATTTCACTATTAGAAAGCTACATTCACCCTAAGTAACAAAGGCTACCTTTTACAGCGGGAAAATGCCTCATTCCCACGGAAAAAACTGTTAACGCGGGCGGAGCCGCGGCGACAATCTAGTTAATTATAAAATCAAACACAGCAATCGAACAAAAAGTTAAGAAAAAATTTTGGCGTCGTCGAATTTCGTCTTTGTTTCACAATTTGGTATTCAACGGCAGTCGGGTGCAAGGGCTAATTGCGCCGGAGTTGGCTCTCCGCCAGCTAATTCCTGTTGGAATCGGTAATTTACGTGGAATTACAGGTGTCCAGGAATTTTAAATGGTCTTAAATTGTAACTACTAAATGTTCCCCGCTGCGCTCAAATTTTTGATTAATTCGTCTTTACAATACGAACTTACATAGTAGCCGGGTATTTAGATTGTAATGCAAAACAAAAAGCGTGATAATTTTACGTTGAGTCATAGTAATAGTAATAGTATATTTATTTGTCAACCAACCTTTTCATAATAAACCAGATCAAAAGTTTACCTGGAGGTTATTCAGTGGTGGAACTGCACTGATTAAAAAAAAATTCCTTGTGAAAAAAAAAATTTAGGATTTCTTTATATGAGAAATTACACTTACTTATTGTAAAGTATAGACAGCTACTACACTCGTTCACATAAAATGATAACAATTTAAAACGATGTCATCTATACTTTTAGGTACCTATTAGTATCAATTGGGAAGCCATTAATTAGATTGTCGTGATAACATCTGGCTGACTGAGTATTCATGCTCACTAAAGTGTCCTGACTTGCGGTGGCGTGTGGGCCGGGTCGTTGGGTTCCCTCTAATATGGTTGAGCCCGGCGATGGCTGTCCCATACGTCAAACCCGTGAACGTGGTGCTGCTTGGGGGGACTGGTCTGCTCTAGTCGATTGCCGATTGTTTTATTGTTTATATAGTTAAGTTTTTCTACTTTGACTGGTTGCCTTCCTTTAATTTCATATTTCGTCTGCACTCTTTGTTATATTAATCAAATTGTATAAAATAATAATTACCTATGTAAAAATATTTTGAAAAGATGCAACGCCTGTGGAGTTTCTTCCGGCGGGTTCTTCTCCACAGAAGACAGCCAAATTGTGAACCCGCCTCGACGTCAAAAAATGATTTGTGAAATCTTACTTTGAATAAACACTATTTGACTTTGACTTTGACTTTGACTATGTACTCGTATTATAATATTATAAAGAGAAAAGTTTGGATTTTTCGTTTATTTGCATTGAATATGCTCCGAAACAATTGACCCGATTTTGATGAAACTTGATACAAATATAGAATCGAACTTAAGGGAAAGACATAGGCTACCTTTTATCGCGGGAAAAAATCCTCATTCCCAGGGGAAAACTGTTAATGCGGACGGAGCCGCGAGACGGAAAGCTAGTATTATTCTTTATTGTAAACTAGCGACCCGCCCCGGCTCCGCACGGGAAAATGGTTATTGTGGGTTATCCTTCTGTATATTATGCATGTATTATACATATAAACCTTCCTCTTGAATCACTCTATCTATTAAAAAAACCGCATCAAAATCCGTTGCGTAGTTTTAAAGATTTAAGCGTACAAAGGGAGGGACATAGGGACATAGGGACAGAGAAAGCGACTTTATTTTATACTATGTAGTGATAGTGATAACAGTAATTGTTCTTTTAACACTGAAAATAACCCAATCTTATTACATCCTAACTAAATAAATAAATGACTACATTTCATCATAATATTTTCGGATGTAAATAAATAATGTAGCTTACATCTTGCCAACTTTAAACTAGAGCGCTGCAGTGAGAGGTTTATAAGGCTTTCGCGGAGTAGTGTAGCGGCATCTAGAGGCAGGTGTGGCTTACCACAGAATTTATGAAAAACAAATACTAACCTCAACTAGACCGGCCACTTATACGGCCCCGTAGCCTAGTTGGTAGTACGTCTGCATTCAAAGCACAGGGTCGCGGGTTCGAATCCCGCCCAGGGGAAACGTAAATGTGATAAGCATTTGTGTATGTATGCCTTGTGTCTGGATGTTGTTTCCGCCCCACGTTTCCACCCGCGCTAGAAGTTTTTTCCATGGGAATGAGGCATTTTTCTACGATAAAATGTAGAGTATGTGTTATTCTGATGTATAAGCTATGTCATAGTAGAGTGTCATAAAAAACCATTCAGTAGTTTTTGCTTGAAAGAGTAACAAACATCCATCCATACATACAAACATGCATCCAACCATCCTCACAAACTTTCGCGTTTATAATATTAATAGGAAGGATAAATAACTTACAACAACTAAGATCACTAGTATAATAGTCAATCTATATGTCCACCGTGGGGATTAAAATTATCATCATCATTGGTTGTCAATCGACCTTATGAGAGGCCTGCCCACGCTACGCCTTCCAGTGCGCGAATACGCAACAAGTCCCAACCAAGGACTTAGTTCAACAATGGACTATTTTAAAATGAAAGAGTATTTTTAATCTGTTTAAGCCATTTCAAACTAAATTTAGTCCATAAATTAGTCACTTAACCACACACACCTACTCAAAGACCGTCCTACGCCATCCCAAACATACGCACAGAATAATATTATCTAAACAACGCAAATTTGATGTGATTATGCAAAATGCGTCGTACTGGTAAACACATACAAAACAGATTGCAGTGATGATGACACAGTAATGAAACAAAGAGGAATTTGGTTTCGCAACGTAATCCAATTTCGTTTCCCGTACACGTTTTGACTGTGCCGTGTACGAGTTTGTGCCTCGTTACTGTAATTCAAAAAAAGGTGTTTTATTCACACTCTCTCTAAAAACCGAATAAAATAAATATGGGGACTTTTTGCTCACACACGGCTGACTGACCCTTAAATAAGGGCGTCCGCGGCGTCGTCGTGCCGGATCCAGCGCTTAATTGTTGCAACAGCATCGACGGTTAGACTATCGATTGTTCTCTAACCTTTCTTTGATAACCATCAATGGATAGCTACACGCGCGATCACGACACATGGTCCAGCGGTCCTAGATTTTTTTTTGACTGCCATCAACTCCAGAGATAACTAACCCCCTTCTGTGTAGGTAATTATATCTTTACAACTGACTGTACGTAAACATAAAGATAAAATGAAAAATAATATAAATTAATAAATTGCATTCAGCAGATACAAGTACTCTTTTCGCACAAATGTTTGCTGGCTAGACCATGATACGTAAAATAACTTAAAAATTCTGCATTCAATTATTGCGTACAATTATTTTCTATCAAAACACTTTTACCTAACAACTATTCATTTTTTTTT
Source organism: Teleiodes luculella (assembly GCA_948473455.1). Taxonomy (NCBI): domain Eukaryota; kingdom Metazoa; phylum Arthropoda; class Insecta; order Lepidoptera; family Gelechiidae; genus Teleiodes; species Teleiodes luculella. The sequence continues at coordinate 12,160,712 of OX419591.1, read as the reverse complement.
TAAATACTGCTACCGTCTAGATGGCTAGAAAATATCAACGAGTAAATAAGTTGCATTCCAGCGAAACTGCCCTTTTTGTTGTTCATCAAAAATGCAAAACTTCATGAAAATGTATGCGGCGTATAGCGGTTTCGTCGCCTCCCGGAAAAATTCCCGGCGTTTGTGATGCAGATGACGAGGATACCAGCAAGCCTCGCCACTCGAAATAGTTCTTCTGAAGTTGCCAAAAAGCGCCAAAAAGGAGGAACGAATGCCAAACGCAAACATTTCCTGGGGGCTTTGACGTTGGTGGTACAAAACAATCCGTGTATTTCCTTTCGGATTGCTTGACAGTTTTTTTTTCTCAAACTACAATTCACAAGTTACAAGTAACAAAGGAGACATTTGTGCCTGACCATTTTTAAAAACTATTGCTTGATATCGCGCCCGCTCACTTCGTAGTTATTTTATTACTCGATAGCGCCTTTTCATGTGCAAGCAAAAATATTATAGTGGATGTCAGACAGAAGTGTCCGCGATAGTACAGTAGCCAACACGTGCGGCTGAACATATATATAAGCTGTTAACGTAGTTGATTTATTTTCTCTACCCTTAACTTATTCATAAGTCTGGAGCAAAACAATCTTAAATCGTCTTTAACACGCTCTTATCGCTGCTGGCTCAAAGTTAAGGGTCTTCTTAACTTAAGTGAAAACCCAAATAAATTGTTTAAACCTCGGCTTAACAGTATTAATCAAATAGGGTCCAATTTGCATAGTTTTCAAGTTTGGGTCTTCAGTAAATTGTGGGAGACTGGATGCTAAGAAGGATTTAAAATGAAAACTTATAAGTTTTGATACTCGTAAGGTAAGACATTTATTGTAAAATTGTTTATACATACATGGTTATAAAACATTTGATGACTTTTGATTTGATAATTTCGGATTGTTGTTTGTACTACAACAATATATATTATAAATAAATAAAGAGGAAATTGAAATTGAAATTGAATAATAACACAGGAAAAACTGTTAACACGAGCGGAGCTGCAAGGCGAAAAGCTAGTGGAAAATAAATACATATTAGAGTTTTTCGTCTTTAAAACTTAAAAAATAGACAGTTTTTGAATTATTTGGAGATTGATTTGTTTGTTTTAACAGAATTGAGTGTTTCTAAAAGTTGAGAAAGTAACACCACACTTTTGAAGATTCGGTAGAGGCAACATTTTGGATCATTATTTCGTTGACTTTCAATTTAGAAAATAAAAACTTCGCGGACGTAAATGTACGTAAAATGTTCTGGTAATATCAGCTTCATAAGTCATAAGTAAAAGTTGCGACAGATACGACGTTTCGGTAAAATATGCGAGATGCGTCATTTCGTGCCCTTTCAGTCGGTGTCTTAATGCTGCCTTGACAAATGATGGGGCCAAATGAACGGGCATTATGTGAACCGGTATTTTGGGAACTCGAAACACGACTTCCACGTTTTGGGACGAGATAAAAATGAGTATCACGAACGAATACCACGGTAAATATCCCGTTTTAATCTTAATAGTTGTTAAAAACGAGTTTATTATTGTTAGGTATTTTATTGTTTCATGAGTGAATTTTCGAATTTACCATCTACCATTTTAGGCGGTGAAACTTTTCGTCCATTTCGATGCGCAAGAAGACTCAACCTACCTACCTACTAATTATTTCTCACCAAGATATAAACAAAAGTTGTGAATAAATTGAATTTAATTTGATAAAATAAAATAAATTGAATTCTCGCCAAACTAGCATTCGCATTTTATTCTATTCTATTCTAAACGTTATTCAGCAACCCTAATTCTCCGTAATCATTTTCAAAATCTCGAAGAATGTTAGACCAATATTACTTATTTTATAACACGAAACTGTAAATATGAGATATGTGACACGTACATTGGTAGCGCTTCGCGACTCTCGGCGTTCTGTGCCGTGGAGCGTGTAATGTCAGAACATTCTTACTCGACCTGAAGACGCATAATAGGATACAGGGCCATTTGCACAGCGAAAATAAAATGCTGTGATTATTAGGGTACTATACTACGGTACTTTAAACACGTCTTCTAGTTTATCTTTTTGTAGGTACCTGCATTACTTTAATGTTGACAAAAATATTTACTGAATCAAGCTGTAAAGAGTTTTTTTACTATCAAATGAAGTTTGAACTAATTAATGACGTTTATAAGAATACCTACGTTAGAATTTACTATTTCATGAAATTGGATCCTAGCCTAATAAACTACAAATTATACACATCACATCACACATTTAGTTCATTCATCACACACACGCACGCACACACACACACGCTCATATTTTATTCACACTTTTTTTTATAACATTTTAAAAATTAAATAATGATGTTACCTACCTAACCTACAGTTCTTATAGCTTATTTTTTCCAAATATAGTTTTGGATATTAGTGGTAATTAGATTGAACGCGGTATCATTACCGCTAAGTCATTTAAGGTACTTTTTCCATTAAACCCTGGGAGTAACTTTATAAGAGAACATTAGTATCCTTTCACAAGTTTCTAGACAAAACGTTCTATTTCTACCAGTAGTACTCTATATAATATATACTTCTGTGATACTACAGCGAAATTCACCGAATAGCTATTCTATAATAACCAATATAAGATTTAGTGAAAGGAGTGTAGATTCAATTTGGTTATAGAGCTTAAACAATCTTTCTTTGAAAATACATTTTTCAACCGTCTATCTTCAAGCATAAAACTTCAATTCGGTCCTATAAAATAAGCTAATTTAGAAATCTCTTAATGTCTAATATACAGTTACAGGTACAGATAATATACAGATAGAGTTAACGTAAATATTTGAACATAATATTTCCAATTATTATATTTACCGTAAAATTAAAGTAGTAAATAGATAACAGGAATAAAAAGTAACTCGAGTTTTCCTTGAAATTAAACGTAGAAATTCACAGAATTTTACAGAACATTATTTTATTTATTTCATCTCAAATATTTACCTATTATGCTATAATCCACAAATTCGAGTACCTACTGAACAAGTTTAGTTAATTACCAACAAAACAGGAAACAATACTGCAACATGAACATAACAGCTCGACTCACATTCAAAATGCATTCACACCCTTTACCCCTAGACATTTTCTCGAAATACCCTCGCGAAATTTTCGCCTCCGACACCTTTAACCCGACAGCATAAAGCTCAAAACGTCTCGCTCCTAACTCGGCGCCGGTGAATATTCAATGAAGTTTGTCGTTCTGTAAATTTCACATTCCGTTTGTATTGCCAACCGAGTCGCTAGGTCGCTACGCCGCCGCCGCCCCGTCATACTTAAACCTAACTCCTAACGCCGGACATGGTAAATATTTTGTAAAGAGTATTCAATAACTTGACTTATTATCAAGTCCACAGATCAAGTCCATTGTAGCTTGTCAAGTCCGGTGAAGCTTGTTTCGTCGTACTTTTTCGACCTAAGCATAGATCAATTTTAAAAAAGACATCAATTTTATTCGTTAGTTTAATACCATATTTATTAATTCATTTATGTTTTACCATACCCATTTGAAATTATCGCGTATAAGACCCGTGAAAATACCGAATACGTTCTAAGTGCAAAAGCTTCAAACATAGGTACATAATTTATTTATTTTATAAAGTAGGATTGATAAATTCTTCTATAATTATAAGACAAGGGTCTGTACTTTCATAGCAAAGATAGAAGTATATATTATAATAATACTTCGAATGGCTCAGGACTACTTAAGAATTTATTTGCAGGAAACTGAATTTTTTTTATTCGAAAATCGTACGTGTATTTTAAAGCAAGTTTCAATAACGACACTAGTTCTTATTAGTAATAAGGTCTACAGTGGTTTCTTACAAATGAGAACTTAAGTGTGATGTACCTACAAACACTAATTTGGCCCCAGCCCGCACGACTAAAACAGAATAAAGAGACTTGAGCAACTATTATAAGTTCTACTTTCGAGATGTTATGCTGTGTTTAGACGTTTAAGCTGGGTATAAAAGTGGCCTTTTGAAATCGCTAAATAACTTACTAGACCAGTCATTGATCTTGCAATCCAAAACATCAAAATAGCAAAAAAAACACAAATATCACGTTGTTTACAATATTTATGAGGGAATATTTTTTCTAACTTAACCTTTAGTATCCATTACACTTATCATGTTTTCGAACAGGATTCGAACAATTAAATTAAATTAAGTAAATTAGAATAAAATTGATAGAATACATGAATAAATCCAGCACAGCGGCTGGACATGTTGACCTTGAGAGCGCTTGTATTTCGTAGCGGTAGGGGTGAATTTCGTAGTGCGAATGTCCAAACGCATGTGCTGGCTTCTGTACTATGAAGTTACGGTATTTTTAGGTCAACTCATATTTGCAAATACGTTTGTGCCTATTTACATATCACATTTCGCAAAATATTTTGAAAACAAAAAAATACTGAAATTTCAAAAATAATATTACTAACTAAATGAAATGAAATGAAATGAAATCATTTATTTTTAACTTTTGGACACTTTTTTGGACACTTAGTTAAGTCAAATAAAGTTACATTTAGTGGCCTTGCACTCCAGCTACTCAAAAATTCAGCGTTTGAATAAAATTTTGTTCACTTCTACCATATTTGTCAATCATAGCTATAGAGCTAATTAATAATTATAAATAATAATAAATAAATAATTTGACAGAGTTTGGCTTTTCCAAGTCATTGACTATTTCGGTGGACCGACGATCTGGTGAGGGTCGCGGGCAGCCGCTGGATGCGGGCAGCGTAGGACCGATCATTGTGGAGATCCTTGGGGGAGGCCTTTGTCCAGCAGTGGACGTCTTTCGGCTGAGATGATGACTTATTTCGGCGATAAACAAGCATGCAAGTAGCTGGCTTAAAAGCAAGACAGCATCTCTCAGTGGTGTTGGGTTTACATACTATTTCCTCCGCTTTGCCGCCTCCTCCACTCGCTCACTGGAAATTCTACATTTACGCTTTTAGAAAGTTTTATATCTCCTTCCTTTGTTGTAATAATAGTATATTTTACAGCCCCTACGTGTCTTATTCTCACTCGACAGTAAATTCTTGTTTAAATTGAGGGTTTCGTTTAGTGCTCTCTTTGAAGGTGCGAAAAAACCTCCTTTAGCAAGTTAGACCTACGTGCGACTTCGACAGTTAGGTACAGTCGAGAACACGCTGGAAACTTTGTACTTTGCATTCTTATGCCGGTTGAATAAAGCAGAGAATCGCGGTGCACGTGTTCATCTTACCTTGCACTTGAACGTACTAGGTAAGATGGAAGGTATATTTTATTCAGAGGTGCTCTTAGAAAAGGTTTCGAAATAGTAAATGTTGTTTCAAATACTTCACCAAGTTTGCTGACTTTAGTTTTACTGTGGAATGAAGTAAGTAATAAGTGCGGCTTGGTCAACTTCATATACAACGTTTGTATTGCTTCACAGGTATGTGCAAGTTTCCTCACGATGTTTTCCTTCACCGTAAGAAATATTATATAAATTCAAAAATCTAAAACATATTATTACGTGTCATGGCTTGAACCCGCGAACTTCTGAATAGAAATAAACCGCCCTACCCACTTGGCCATCGGCGCTCCCACATCAATAATAATAAAATAACTATAACTATATAATGCTAATAATAAAATAAGTTATATAACACTAACACACATTTTCACGGGTTTTCTCTACGGCTTAGTGCAATTAACAACCGCGAAAATCTAAATTATATAACTCCCGAAAGCCAAAATAGCATTCACATTTAGAAGAGCGTGGAATCGACATTCAAGCGCCAAGTATTTAAGCAAAACTATCCCGACTGACCGGAACGGAAGGTGCTATTCAAAAATTTCAATTGCAAATGGAAACCATTAATTTACAATGGAAATTATAAACGGGTTTTACCTTTTAATACAGCTATTATGAGTGGCTATAAATTTAGCGCAGTCAGCTTCAGTTGGAGGTGTATCAAAACTATTTGAATTGCTGGAATAGACAATAGTTTTTTATACCGCGAAATTTTACTGATTGTTCATCTTCACATTTTGGTCCACAAGGATATTTTAGGCGGCTGAAGTAGAGTACCTAAAGGTTTAGTCACTGGTATCGTACAAGGAAGATGTTCTCTTCTATCGTAACTAGTTACGAACTTCTGGGTCAGTATCTAGTAAGTAAAAAATATTTTGGTTAGTAACTGGTATCGTACAAAGAGTTATTATTTCTTCTATCGTAACTAGTTACGAACCTCCGGTTTCATACGCGGCCGGAGGCGGATAGTCAACATATATAACTTCTCATAAAATAGATTCCTATAGAAAGATTTGTTTTTATTTAGTTGCATTCTATGCCGATTATACCTATAGTAAAGTTTTAGAAAACTTTTATAGATTTAACATGCTTTCACATCGGGTTCAAATCAGAGTAATACTCTAGTATTAGTCGTATTTTGAAAGTAAAGTCAATGTTTTAAAATAAAACACATAATCACTACATAGTATAAAATAAAGTCGCTTTCTCCGTCCCTATGTCCCTATGTCCCTATGTCCCTTTGTACGCTTAAATCTTTAAAACTACGCAACGGATTTTGATGCGGTTTTTTTTAATAGATAGAGTGATTCAAGAGGAAGGTTTATATGTATAATACATGCATAATATACTGAAGGATAACCCACAATAACCATTTTCTCGTGCGGAGCCGGGGCGGGTCGCTAGTACATAATATTAGCCAGTTCACGCCCAACGGATTTTGGACTAAGCCAGCTTTCTTGTCGAGCAAGTTTCCAGGTTAACCTATCTCACAAACCCTGGTATCAGAATTTTTGAGCCGCCTAAGGCTTCCGACATGGCTAATATAACGACTACATCAGTACTAATAACCGGAACCAATGGCTTTATGTGCCTTCCTAAAACGAAATCATCTTCCTTTTCGGACAATCAGGTGATTAAACTTGCAATATCCTAACCAAACTGGGGTAAGTCTCACAAAGTTACATTTGAACTGTACACAGAGCTTGTACTTTGAGATGCAATCAATTGGCAAACACCAACCATCGCACTAATGTTGATTTGGTTCGGCGGAAATCAAACTTTGATACTGTATTTCGCTTTCAGATAGTCATCTCATTACACACAGGCTACAAAGTAACTATAACAGATTGGTAAGTCGATTGGTCTGTATAAGTTTATTGTATTGTATTTTTTCATCGTTGTATAATTTTTAGAGAGTTTTGCCCTTCTAGGAATGCCAAAGTTCGATCTCCAAACAGACGGCTCCAAAAGTTTACTATTCTGGAAAATTCAGCTTCACATCGGGCGGAGTTTTCTAGTACAATACAATAAAGTTGTGTGGAAACTTTTCGAGCAAAGTTAATACCCTTCATTAGGAAGGTATGGTTTTATTATTACACGCTTTATATTAGCTTCACTTGTAAGTAACTACGAGTATGTATGTAAGAAAATCTTGGAATCTTAATTTGACACACTTCCCGGTCTTCGATTAGGATGAAATTTTGCACACGCTCTGAGTTTTGATGACAATACATGACTAGCTAAGAAACGTCATTACGAATCCAATATGGCGGCCTCCCCATTATATGTATGAAAAAAATCTTGGAATCTTAATTTAACCCACTTCCCGGTCTTCGATTAGAATGAAATTTTGCACACGCTCTAAGTTTTGATGACAATACATAACTAGCTAAGAAACATCATTACAAATCCAATATGGCGGCCTCCCTAAGACGGCGAACTGGCTGTTTGAAATCCACCCCCATGATATGGGTATCAAATGAAAGGGTTTGCTGTCAGGAATACGAAAAAAAGTCACGTGACTTAAATCTAATATGGCGGACATCCAAGATGGCGGACATGAAGCGTGTTTTTTAGTTTTTTAAACTATATATTATAATTATTTTATGTTAATTTTGTTTCATCACATTAGCCTCCCCCAAAGATGCCCACAACAATCGGTCTACCTTGGCTCGATCCACCTTGTGGCCTACGTTAAGGCCCATTTTCCTTGGTCAATAAGTCGGTTGTTAGCCCCAATGAAATTGCTGTCTTTGTATGAACTTTTTGCATGCAGTATAAACTAGTGCAAACGACATGTTGAATCGATATTTGACGTCTCGTTTTAATTGACGATCATCTGTCCTTTTTCGTTCTTACGAGCGTGAAAAGGACACACAGTTGTTAAATTTAAGCTAGAGCGTAATCACTAAAATCGGCCCTATTTTATAACTTAAAAAAATATTAATAGGAATAACGGTTCCATTTTTATCTGACTCCGCATTTTCAGAAGCGCATCCAAAACCATTTGCATCGGCCACTCGGCATATTTCCGCAACAGTCGACTCCCGTTTATCACGCTACGCTCCACGTTAATGTTTCACGCAAAATTGTAAAATATTATGTGAAAATTTTAATCCTTTGGGCGCAATGGATTTCCCGCCTGTCACTGTGTGGGCACAGACAAAGGAGGGTACAGAAGTCAAACTTGTTTTTACTATACCTACTTTTCTCTCAGTCTTAATTGTTAGGAACTTAAATGCAAAACTTAACTTAACTTAAAAGACACTTAACAATTTAATCTCTTATTTTTAAGTATCATTTCATAACATTATTTTCATCCAGATGTATCCAGTACCCCTACCATGAGTTGCTAACGTAACTTACGCGCTCGATATCGACTACGTAAAACGTGCATTTAGTATGGAATTAAAACTACGCCATCTATTGACAGTTATCTGAAGTAAAATTTCTCCATACTAAATGCACGTTTACGTAGTCGATATCGAGCGCGTAAGTTACGTTAGCAACTCATGGTAGGGGTACAGGAGGCTTACTTACACCGCCATAGGCGGCCCTTACACCTAACAAACTAAATGATGCATTTTCCCGCGGTAAAAGGTAGCTTATGTTACTCAGGGTGAATGTCGCTTAAAATACAAATCTTTCCTCTTTATAATATTAGTATGATTATATATTTCAATATATATCCATTCCATATAATAAATTCAATTTTTTGCCACGACGACGACGGTTCTCTTTACGTACAGACTATGACACAGGCACTCTATGAATCACGCGTCAATCTACGGAAACTGATCCAAATTATCACGAGATCTTGTTAACTGTTAAAAAATTAAAGAAGTGAATGTTCAATACATCTGTGCTGTACAGCAGTCAGCACATGCAGCTGGATACTTTAAGAGCACTGTAATTCCGTAGCAGTAAGAGCAAATTTCATAATTCGATTATTCAGCCACGTGTGCTAGCTGATGTACGTACATAGCAGCTATCCAAAATGAAATGTATTTAAACCACAACAAAAACAACAACAACAATGCCGTAACTTTTTTACTAGCTCTTTTCGTAAAAGTATTTTTCTGCTGCAAGAATTTCATACATTAACGAAAAGAACAAAAAAGAAGGATTCGGTCTAGCTGTTCTGAAGTGTTGACAGAGGTACATTTCGGCGATCTATTTTTATTAATATAGATGGCGAAGTTATGGGAGTCAAACATCTAATTCGATTTGTCATCGACTCGCAAAGAAACATTATAAAGGTAGAAAAGCTAATGAACCTGTTTTATGCTGATACTAAAGTTACTATCTGCAGTATTTCATCTTTGAATATGTGCACACACACATACATACTTGCAGATAAAAGCTTACAGAAAAATCGCCGTATCTACTATATTCTGACTTCCCGCCTGAATTTTTTAAAATAAGTACCTACCTTATTTATACCCTTTTTCAGTAAAGTGCCAGAAACGCATTTGGCCAAAACACAAATTTTCGGCCATTAGCGTATTTATTTATTTTTATACCCAAAATACCAATCCAGAAAAGTGCCAGAAACGCATTTGGCCAAAACACTGCATGTTGAATTTAAGGTAAATTTATAGTACTAGGGGTAATGTGACAAGGCACCTAAAGCTGACCACCACGTAAAAAACTACTTTTTGACTTCCCCATACAAACTATTTTGTATGGAGTGTCAAATTCCTTTTTGTTGAAAGTGGCTCAGAACACCGCCTTATTGCTAGCATTGCAAGCAATATATATCAGGCAATCTTACCTTTTTACATTAGTTCTGTAGTAAAGGAGGCAACAAATAGACGTAAAAGTTTTCATACAGCCTCAACAATATTTGCTTTCCTCTTAGTTTTACTCTCATAGCTTCTGGAGTATTTATTGTTAGCTACGAAGAGAATAAATAAAATACAAGATATTTCTTTCAATGAAATAGCTCGGTTGCTATTATTTGGTTATATCAAATAAAATAAGAAATACATTTCTGGTATTGTTATCGTTACTATGTGACTTTATTGTTATAAGAATTATTGGTATAAGTAGATAGATAGCTTTGTTAATAGCCCATATATCATGTCCCCATCGAGGGGCTCAAGCCTACCCTGAAATCAGGGTGAATAGGCCTTAGTCGACCACGCTGGCCCAATGCGGGTTGGTCAACTTCACACACAACCTTTGAATTACTTCGAAGGTGTGTGCAGGTTTCCGAGCGTCGAATAAACGTACAATTGAATTCGAAAATGTTAACCCGAGGATTGAACACGCGTTCTTCTGAATGGCAGTCAACGGGCCTAGCCACTTGGCCACCGACGCTCTTTTAGTAGTAGTTGGTAGTTAGCTTGTTATGTGTGTTACGGTCCAGAATTTATTAAACATTTTAAAAAGTCGTTCATCTTATTCGTTCCCTTAGGAACCAAAAAGGACGGGAGATAATTTATTGAGCGGATCGAGTTATGAGCAAATAATTATATGCTTATAAATACTTCATTCATTCATAATTAAGGCATAATTTTAAGTGTGCTGTTTTATAACTTATACGATCGACGTTTGATATCTTCGGTCCATATTTGTCCTTAGTGTGAGAAGGATGTAACAGTACATGCCAGCAACGGCCAGCACATGCGGCTGGCCGTTGACCTTAAGAACGCCCGTATTCCGTAGCGGTAGGGGTGAATTTCGTAGCGCGAATGTCAAACCGCACAAAGTTAACTATTCTTCAGGTTCATTCAGACAACTTTCTTTATAAAAATATTCGCTATTGATACATCGACTACTTTCCTCTAATAGGAAATGGTAAAAAAAATAGAAAGCTACTAAGAAATACAAATAAAAATGTTGCGAATTATGTTTGTTTATCACAGCATGCGTTGTTTGTTTTGCTATCTGGATGTATTCCCGTCTCGGCCATTGGAGCTGAAAGGTTCTCAAGTAGTAACTACGTACCGACTAGAAAATACTATCATAATTTTACTCTGACACTAGCTGTCTGCCCGCGACTACGCCCGTGAATACGCCTGCGACTATGCCCGTAGTAACTTTTTACTACCCCACGGGAACTCTTTAATTTTTCACGCACAAAACTATTTAAGGTGTTGACCGGGGATATAACAGTTTCGGAAATTAGTACCTACAGAAAAACAAAAAAATGAAAAAAAAATCAGGATATGTTCTATATCGCTTCTTACATCCCCCTGAATCGGTTTTTAGCATTCTTTATCTATGTAGGTACAGATTTTCGACCTCCACAGTTTTATTAAACCTAATACCTAGAATAAACTTTTGCTGCACGCACATTTTGTAGGTACCACATGACATTTTGTTCAAGTTGTTTCTGGGTTTGTGTTTGGTTGTAGTCTTATATAAGTATGTATATTTTATAGAAGTATTTATTCATATATATTATATATATTTATGTATATCAGTTGTCTGATACCCATAGTACAGTATCAGCCTAGTTTTAGGTTGGAGGGCCGTGTGTGAGGTGTTCCCACATATTTATTTATTGTCGATACGGACTGAGTGATGTTTCCTTTACATACATCTACTTTATGTAACCACAAGTATTCAAATTTTACAAAAATTAAAAGCGCGTAAGGGACATTTTTTATAGAGAACTTATACTACACGATTGTTCAACAAGCCTAATTTTGTTGTAAGAATTAATTTATTGATTTCCACATTGCCAATTAAGTCACAAAATTATAAAGTTCCTTGAAATTAAATCTTCTAACTTACTAACTCCGATGAGATCTTCTAAGAAAACTTTGTAAGATTGTAAAGCAAAAAACAAATATTCAGTGGGTCAGAAACGAACCGAGGCATAAGTTCTTTAATGTTTTCTGGCTATAAGTTAAACTTTGTTGTTCGAAAGTTTTTTGTTTGTGGCGAAATAAAACCAATTCAAAAAGTACACAACTGTAATGACCTTAATACTCACTGGCAGAGGCGATCTAGATTTTTTTCCTTTTAATTATTTTAATGTTTTCTGTCTTAATAAAATATTTTCTAAGATTGATCTTTAGAAGACAAATTCTAAACGTCTTTTTTAAAAATATCTTCAATAAAGTAATGTAGAGTTAGATCAGTGATACATAAATAAGCCTTAGTTTTGTCTGTATTTCTTGATATTATAAGTATATTATATTCATCATAATCATCATCATTTCAGCCGAAAGACGTCTACTGCTGGACAAAGGCCTCCCCCAAAGATCTCCACGACGATCGGTCCTGCGCTGCCCGCATCCAGCGGCTTCCTGCGACCCTCACCAGATCGTCGGTCCACCTTGTGGGGGGCCTGCCCACGCTACTCGCCATTCGAGAACCTTTTTACCCCAACGGCCGTCGGTTCTACGCGCAATGTGCCCAGCCTACTGCCACTTAAGTTTAGCGATTCTTCGGGCTATGTCGGTGACCCTGGTTCGCCTACGGATCTCATCATTTCTGATTCGATCACGCAAGGAAACTCCAAGCATAGCCCTCTCCATCGCTCTTTGGGTGACTTTAAGCCTTCTTATGAGGCCCATTGTAAGCGACCACGTCTCGGATCCATAAGTCATCACTGGCAACACACATTGGTCAAAGACTTTTGACTTTTGTATATTCTATTATATTATGTTATTTTTATAGTGTCTTCCTATACCAATTGTAATTTTTATTGTTCTACCACAGGTTGTCCTAATAAATAAATAAATAAATAAATAAATTTTATAATACTCATTCTTAGATAGGGTTGTTAATACAATGATGATATGATAAAACAAGTAACTGTCACATTGCATGGTTATTTAAGATTTAACCATTTTTAACCCCCGACGAAAAAGAGGAGTGTTATAAGTTTGACGTGTGTGTCTGTCTGTCTGTCACATCGTAGATCCTAAACGTATGCGCCGATTTTGATTTAGTTTTTTTTTTTGTATGCAAGGTGTCATAATCGACAGTGTTCATAGCTATAATCCAAGAAAATATCTTCAGCCATTTGAAGATTATCCGCTCTTTTCTAGTTGTTAAAGGATCAAGTAACGATTTTGTGTCGGGGCTTATTTTTTTTTTAATTCAGTGTTATTCTAGTATATTGTTTCATATGTAATAAGACAGAAAACCAAAAGTAAAAAGTGCGAAACAACTACAAAGTGGCTATTGCCACTGCCACCTTCAAAACGAGCTTACTTTTTCAATACTACGCAACTTTGGCGAGGCTTTGAAATTCGAGGGTACTTGTTAAAAAGTAAGCTACATAAACACTTCTTACATTCCCCTGACTCGGTTTTTACCATTTTTTTTCTATTACGGATCAGATTTTCGACCTCTTCAGTTTTATTACTATACTAGCTTTCCGCCGCGGCTCCGCCCGCGTTAACATATTTTCCCGTGGTAGTAAGGCATTTTCCCGAGGTAAAAAGTAGCCTATGTTACTCAGGGTAAATGTAGCTTTCTAATGGTTAAAGAATTTTTGAAATCAGCACAGCAGTTTTTGAATCTATTCATTACAAACGTACACACACGAAAATACAAATCTTTCCTCTTTATAATGATAGATGAAGGCTGCATTTTGACTCTTGTATTATGACATGTGTGTAATTTTGGTGTCAATAATTTTATTGTATTTTATTGTATCGCCGTATCTGTGGCTCCATACCGAGTGCTAAACTGTCGCCGCTGGTTTATTGTTTGTGAGCGGGTAAATCTTAACACGCCGGTAATTGCGCGCCGCTATGGCCGCACGCGATTTGTGATCGGCCTCACCTGATATTGAGAAACTTCAAAACTACCCTAAATAAAACTGGCTTCGGCAATTTTGAACTTGTTTTTGTGTGAACAAGGCTGTTTATTACCACGCTTGCATGTTAATAAGAAAGTCAGAGCCAGAAATATTTTTGGCACTGCCGTATAATGTTTGTCGAAAAGTGTTTTTGCCAATCAGATCCAACGACGCGTCGTCGCGTCGGTATGGCCAAGTGGCTAGGGCTGTTGACTTCCATTCGGATAATCGTGGGTTCGAACCTCGGCACGTACTAATGTGTTTTTGATTTTCGAATTCATATGTAGGTTCATTCGACGTTCTTACGGTGAAGGAAAATATCGTGAGGAAACCTGCACACACCTGCAAAGTAATTCAAAGGTTGTGTGTGAAGTTAACCAACCCGCACTGGGCCAGCATGGTCGACTAAGGCCTATTCACCCTGATTTCACGGTAGGCTCGAGCCTCTCGGTGAGGACATATATGAGCTGTTAATGATGATGATGATGAGATCCAACGGCTATAATATTTTTATTTTCGAACACTGAGTAAGTAATCCGTTATTTGATTGTTACTTTTCTAAAGTTTAAAAACTTCCTGAAACTCTAAATAGCAAAAATATTTCCAGCATCTTTTAAGAAAGTATAAAAATGCAACACCGAGGTAAACTTTCAAAGGCGTTCATCGCAGAATAGCAATGAACTGAAAAGCAATTTTAATACGAGAGAAAATAAATAAACAATGCTTTCATCCAGGCAGGAAGTCAAACGGTGCTGGAGGAACGTAGCAGATGGAAAATAGAAAAAATATATCTCATCTCCGTGGTAAGAAAAGTAGGGAAATGCATTCACGCTTACACGAGGAAAGGATGCATAGTTCCTGAAGATAAAACAAAAACAGTCCGCGGCTAGCGCTGGCTTGAAATAATACTACGGCGTAGTGTACGGTTAACAACAGCGAGGATTACGTATAGTCGCCTAGTAATGGAATGGTTTCGCTCCTGAACGTACACAAATACACTGGCCAGCAAAACTAAGTATTCTAAAAAACCTTTTTTTATATACTATAAAAGTTAGAGATTTAAAATAAGAAGCGTTTTTAGAGAATTTTATCAGCTTTTTTAAAAACTAGTAAAAGTATACATTATAATAACAATTCGAGTCTTTCTTATTTCGAAAGTATACCTAACTCTTTTACTTAAAAAGTTGTTTCAATTTTCTCAAGCCTGGGGCCGCGTGGCATTTCCGTTTCGTTATTAGGTATATGTAAAGTACAAACAATGTACTTTATATATACATAACAGTAACTAACAGTTTTTTTTGGCTCTAGGAAGTTACACTGTGAATCGAATGTCTACACCATAAATCTATAATGGTATTAACCATAGAACAATCAGCAGGTAATTACTGTACAGATTTACTAAATAATTAGATTATTTTGTGTAATCGAATCACTAAGCCAATAATTCGATTTGTTCCCTTTACCGTGAACTAATGCCAACGGTATTTGTTGTTAACTAATTAGTGTAAGTGGCAATGGATAATACTCGTGTAAGATAATAGGTAATTAACGTACCTAATGTATAACATACTAAGCTATATTAATTACTAGCTTCCCGCAGCGGCTCCGCTCGCGTTACTAGTTTTTCCCGTGGGAATATTCCTTATTTCTTTTTTCTCGTGGTAAAAGTTAGCTTACTCTTCTTCCGCAAGGTCTATTCTATCTTTGTGCCAAGTTTCACCAAAATCGGTTCCGTAGTTTCGGAGCCTATTCAATTATTAGGAATATATTATGTGTTTTTTTTTACGCCTTGGGCCCTTGGGTTACATTATTGAAGTTTTATTAAGAGTCCCTATAATATTTGAAAATAAAATATAGCCTATGTTACTCAGGGATCATGTATCTTCTCAAACGTATAAGAATTGTTGAAATCGGTGCAGGTGTTTCGGAGCCTATTTGATGCAAACAAACAAACAATCAAACCTTTCCTCTTCATAATTATTATTATGGTATGGATTACATTTCTGAACGTTGCCTAAGTTTATACTGCTAGGGCAAAGTACTAGGGATTACTAGACAATGTAATTTCCGGTCATTGTCTGTCTGTCTGATAAGACTGCATGTTCGTTCATGATCACAGACGATGATCATTGTACTAAAATAATAATCATAATAATCATAATATGAAGTACAAAGAAAATAATTGTGGGATATCTCACACACGGCCATCTGACCCCAAACTAGGCAGAGCCTGTACTATGGGTGTCAGACAGCTGAAGTACATACATAATATGTAAATATACAACATCCAAACACAAGGGCACATGACACAAATGTTTACCCTGGGCGGGATTAGAACCCGCAACTCTGTGATTCGAAGGCAGATGCACTACCAACTAGGCTACAGGGCCGTCGGCCGGGCCCGATAATATTACCTTCATATTTTTATCATCATCCACTCGGACACTAACCTCAGTGGTCGAGTGGTAAAACGCTCTCCGCACATTACGGAGGTTCGAGGTTCGAATCCCGGTGGGGAATCCATCAAACTAATATCACTTAGTGAGACTTTCCCCAGTTTGACCAAGACATTTCTGATTCACCTAATAGTCTAAAAATAAAGATGGTTCTGTGCTACAGAAGGTTCATGAAGCCGTTGGTCCCGACTACAATTAAGGGCCTAATTTCACTGGCGACCGAAGACAAAAGACGAAAGGGACGCAGTTATGCGTTAGAATGAGATACAAATACACCGCGCTCACTCTTGCGCATAACTGCGTCCCCTTCGCTTTTTGTCTAATTATTATAGTCGTTATACGAGCCATGTCAGACACCAGGGTTTATAAGGTAGGTTAATTTACCTCGTAGCCCACACGAATAAGCAAGCAAGGATCTGAAAGATACCCACAGTACGTAAGTAGGTAAGTAATATTATTTATTTCCTTTTCACAAACAATACTCGTAACTTGACGCGATTTTTTATCAGATAGTCTCGTCTTGTGGGATATACAAATTAGAAATATTTCAGCGAGGTGGCAACGGGTCTGTGGTATTATGTTGTGATTGTAGTAAGTAAGTATTGTTGTTTATTGTTTTGTTTTGTTTTGTTTTAAGTATTTTGAAATCGCGATTAGAAATATGCCTTGAATTTCTAATTTTTCTTCTCATTTTGGAATTACATAGTTTGATAAAATGAACAAAGAACTAAGAATGCTTTGCGAACATTTCGTTTTGTTTTCGAACTTAGGTAGAGCCACAGGTATTACAGTGACTGAATTGTCCATTACGGTAGATAGGTATCATGGGAGACTCGGCTCAGTAAATCAAAAGGCTTCCTCCAGCCACTGTGTGCTTGGACTAACGTTTCATTGTGACGTAGGCGGAAGCTTAATATCCCGCAGAGATCGAGCTCCATTGTAAGGACCTCATCACTAGTATCTCGGCTCGGAACACAGATTATGCTAGTATTAGGGCATCCGCTGCAGGCGCATTCCACGGAAATATCTACTTTTGTCGGGCACTTGACGCATATTTTTTCCAAAAATCGTTATTGTACCATCATCAGAAGTCTGCTTCATAGACAATCGACCCTCTTAGTAGCAACAACTAAGAAAAGGGGGTCAATTGTCCCTGCAAATGACCATACAATACCTAACGTCACGTCCCCAACACCTACGTGGAATGCACCTGCATCGCGCTGGACCACGCGCCATGATCGCGCGTGTATCTATCCATTGCTGGTTACAAAAGAATGTTTAGAAAACAATTGATAGTGTAACCGTCGATGGAGTAGGTAACAAATAAGCGGCGCATCTAAGTGGCCATAGATTCTGTTTTCTTGGTACAGATATCGGCTAACAACTTGAGCAAGCGAGCGGGGGTGAGGAATGAGCGCGGAGGGAAAATAATATATTATAATCATACTAATATTATAAAGAGGAAAGATTTGTATTTGTGTGTGTGTATGTTTGTAATGAATAAACTCAAAAACAACTGAACCGATTTCAAAAAATATTTTACCATTAGGAAGCTACATTCACCCTGAGTAACGTAGGCTACCTTTTATTGCGGAAAAGGTCTCATTCCCACGGGAAAAACTGTTCACGCTGGCGGACAAGCCGCGGCGGAAAGCTAGTTTTACGTGGTTTTACTATGAACTTTTCGTGCGCGCGCAGTTTGGCCACGTGACATCTTCTAAAAAATGATAAATTCTAAGCTTTAAGCCAGTAGCCAACTTTCGCAATCCTGCGGCTGTAGTAGATAATTCTGGAATATTTTATGCTATGCTATGGACAATAATTAGTTAAAGGTGCAAGTAAACCCACAGACTCGGGACTGCAGGACTATAATCCAAGTTTATATAATATACTTTATTGCACACATAAAAACAACATCAGTCAGAATTTTCACAACATAGGCGAGCTTATCTCTACGCATAGATCTCTTTCAGCTAACCTATACGCTAGTTTGAGAAAATTTTATACTTACTTACTACAGTGGGTTTTGGCCTCCGACACGAGAACAAAAATTAATAAATTAATAATTTTGAGATTGACAAGAAAGTGCACCGAAATGGGATTTAAGAAAAAAGAAATACAAGAATTACAATTATACCTATCTAGATTTAATCAAATGCATATTATTATCACTATCACTACATGGTATAAAACAAAGTCGCTTTCCCTGTCCCTATGTCCCTATATCCCTATGTATGCTTAAATCATTAAAACTACGCAACTGATTTTGATGCTGTTTCTTTTAATAGATAGAGTGATTCAAGAGGAAGGTTTATATGTATAATACATGCATAATATACTTAGGGATAAGCCACAATAACCATTTTCCTGTACGAAGCCGGGGCGGGTCGTTAATATTATTTTATAACAATAATAATTAAACTATATACTAGGTACATAGATAATTTTATCAATGTAACCTGTAACGTAAAATGAGTGAATTTTTCATATTTATTACAATTTTCTCGTTTTATTCAGTCGTTACTTCTTTGAATGATACTATACATATTTCCTTAGCTACCTATCTAAGTTAATTCAGAAAGGAACATCTTCCAAGAATCCTATTCACAAGATTCTCTGTTAAGTAGCTTATTGATACGCGGTACAAAAAAATATATATATTGGATGCGAATAATTTTGTGAAATTTTTCTAATAAAAATGATCGTGATATTGATAACTGATGAAAAGAATTTTGTGCTAGATTTGAAACCGAGAAAATAATATTTAAGCAGACATTTTATTAGATATGGTACACTACATTCACACTAAAGGTGTTACTTAGCTTGTGTTAACGGCTTCGTAGCCTAGTTGTTAGACCGCCTGCCTTCAAAGCCCAGGGTCGCAAGTTCGAATATTCGTGTGAAGAGCACTTGTATTTGCCTTGTGTCTGAATATTACATGTTTATATACTTAGGTATTTACGTATACTCGTACATATATATATACTCATATATATCAGCTGTTCTACAACCATAATACAGGCTCTACCTAGTTTAAGATCAGATGGACGTGTGTCAGATATCCACATACGTATTTATTATATATTTATTTATTTGTGTTATGTAACACGAAAACGCTGTGAATATGTGTGTGTATACAAGCGCCGCCGTACAAACGATGTATGATTGAATGCACCATTAAAAAAATATATATTAAAAAATCTGAACACATGGAAGACATTGTGGGAGACGTCACGTTCATCCGACGTCAAAGGCAGAATCTGACTTGACACAAAAACTATTTTTTTTTAAATTATCCAACTGACTAGTCTCTTTGTATCTAACTGTAAAATCTGATACAAGTAACTATCAGTCTCCATTGCATATATAGGATAGGCTTCCCGTCAGTAAACATAACGTGTAAGGGAAGCGACCGGATCGCGGCTTACCATTCTATTGTCTGCGGTTGCACTGCTCTTGTCCTGAACCATTCAATGGAAGAAGGAATCCGAGAGTGGGACAAAGAACAAGCAGATGCGTTTGATATATTAATTACTAGCTTTCTGGCCCGCGGCTCAACCCACGTTCACAAATTTTCCCGTGGGAATGAGGAATTTTCCCGCGGTAAAAGATATCCTTTGTATTATTGTGATGTTTCATTAAAATCCATTATGTAGTTTTAGCGTGAAATAGTAACAAACATCCATCCATCCATACATACATTCATCCTCACAAACTATCATGTTTATAATTTTTATAAGTATGTTATGGACCAAGTGATTAATGCGCATTATAAACAATGCCCGGGAATTATGCACAATGTACAGCTCTATTAGGCAAAGTGATTAATACTACGAGCAACTTCATAATTTATCATAATTGCCCGGTCATTATTACGTGACGATTGAGCAATCATACTGTCATACTATACTTTAGATTCCATATTATTATAAAGAGGAAAGATTTGTATTTTTATGTGTGGGTGTGTGTATGTTTGTAATGACTAATGAATAGACTCAAAAAATACTGAACCGATTTCAAAAATTCTTTCACCATTAGAAAGCTACATTCACTTTCAGTAACATAGGCTACCTTTTACCGCGGGAAAATGCCTCATTCCCATGGGAAAAACTGTTAACTGTGTGTTGTGTGTTGTGGAAAGCTAGTCTCAAATATAATTTTTGACTTTTCATAAAATAAACGTCAGTCACGTGGCCAACCACCAGAAAGCCGGAGAGTGATATAGGCTACTTACTGCTTACCTAGGGTAAGTATACGTATCTCATTCTCACGGGAAAAGTCAAAATTTGCTACAGGCGGACAGCTAGTTTTAAATATCTTACCTTCTTTCATAAGATGTAAACATATTTAACTTATAAGTACAGTCACGTCCATAAGTCCAGTCATATCACGTGCATCTATACTTTAAATTAACTTTTTTTCCGAAAGCAATCAGGACATGTAATTAGAAGTAAAATATTGAGTCCCTTACACTGCATACGTAACACATAAAAATAAAAATAACAAGCCATTCGGAAAAACGTAATTTGAAAGTTCAAAAACACGTGATATGACTGCAGTTATGAACTTGACCGTACCTGCCGTGTAATACCGCTTAAGTTTATACTCTATACCAAGAACTGAGAGATTTCATACGACGACGGGCGTGTTTTGAATTACGACGTTTTGAAGTGTGATAGCCGTTTGCACGAAATATGTCCAACAAGCCGGACCACGGTTGCGTTGTGGTTGCGGTGATCAGATTACACAATCGTCTGCGCCAGATCTATTGTACAGAAGCCTGCACATGCAGTTGGAAATTTGCACTACGAAATTATCCCCTACCGCTACGGAATACGTGCGCTCTCAAGGTCAACATGCCAGCTGCATGTGCTGGCTACTGTACTATGCACTATTGGGACGTCCAATTATTAAGGAAGCATTCTTGAAGACAATAGGCTATTTGACTGGTTTTTAAAATATATTTTTTATTATTCAGTAGAGTTTGTGGATCCCAGTACCTAATAGTTGTATTTTTTAATTCTGGTACATATTTCCTGAAAAATATCAAAATAAAAATTCAATATTTAAGTAGCGCGCCAAAACGCTACTTTGACAATATGGCGTCGCAATGGCATCGGTGACGTCCATGTGACGTCACTAGCCAGTACTACTACTACAAGTTGCTTAAGTAGAAAACGATGTTTACTGGCTAGTGACATATGTCCTATACCCGACCAAACAGGAGCGTTTTGAGTCACGTGACAAACGCCAAAAAAAATACATTTTTATTTACGGATTTTTACATAAATTAATTATTATTTTCAACTTCCCATAGTAAATATCCATTTTTAAACTTACATTACATACTGATTACAGTAATTAGCACTTTATTTTTCGCATTGTCAAATAGCCTATTCGGAAGTTCGGACCCACACCGTACCCCTGGCTGTACGGTGGGTATTTTAAAGTTAAACGATACCACAGTTTTGTATCGGGGGTATTTTAAATTTTTAAATTATGTCAAGTTTTCATCAAGCAGAAACTCGATAGATTACTCTGGCTGGTTGCAATGGTTCTATTGAAATGTATTCTCTACAACAATATTGATTGAACTACCTATTCAGTTCAAAATTGATTTTTATTTAAACCTTAATATCAGATGTGACTGGTCTAAACAAATTCATCCATACTAATATACCTATATGTATAAATGCGAAAGTGTATTTGTTTGTTTGTCCTTCCTTCACGCACTAACTAAGCAACCAATTCTAAGCATAAATTAAGTTAAAAGGATGGAGAGTGAAAAAGGCTATCTTTTACCGCGGGAAAATCCCTCATTCCCACGGGAAAAAATTCATATCGCGGGCGGAGCCGTGGGGCGGAAAGCTAGTACTTAATATTATTAATGAGAAAATGTGTTTGTTTGTCCTCCGTTCACGTCGCAACGCAACAGAACACTGCCATTGCGCTTGGTATGTTTTCTATTATGGGGACAGTTAAGTGGCTAAAAAGTGACATTTGCTACTTTTACAATGGGAAAAACCACATTCCCAAGGGAAAAACAGTCAAAACGGAATAGCCGGGAGGTAAGCTATTTGTAAAAAGGTCACACTATGATTACCTAGATGTTTGCCTACCCATATCTTTACGCGGTCGATTAAACCCAGATGGAACAATTCGAATTGCTCGTACCGGTACGGGGTACGGCTAAATGACAAATTCCGTTGCACGGGATAGGGGGAGGGGGGGACGGAATGGGATTTATCTTACCGTTTTCTTGTATTCCATTTTGAAAGTGGGAGCGGGAATTCCGACACGTTGCACTGTTCTGTAACAGATATTAGTGTGAAGTGTGTCGTCGGAAGGGGATTGGGTGCAACCGAGGGGATTTGGTCGGCGGTGGCGATAAAATGACATCTTCTTATTGCTCTACATTACTAAGGCTTGCCGACAGCTTTCTAAATGTATATTTTTGTTCCTTTGTTCGGACTGTCCCCAGAACAAAGAATCCCAATGTTCTTTTCAGGGTAAAGAAAAGACAGATTTAGATTTGTTGTACTTAAGTTTTTCTTAAAGAATTTTTCAGGATAACAATAAGTTCGTTTGACAAACGCTTGGGTTCGTTTCTGGTGCGAAGACTATCCGTGGCTATTGAGCGCGAACACGGGGCTAATGTCACGGACAGCGAAGTAGGGCGGGCTTTAAGGTTAGAATGTAAATTTTATAATGTTTAATGCTTTTGTTTTTTTTTTAGTGTAAAGATGTATTTTTTTTATAATAATCATTTCATCAAAATAAACAAAATCAACACAATCTTAAAATCAATAATATCAAAACCCAAAACAAGTCGGCCTCGTAGCCTAGTTGGTAGTACGTCTGCCTACAAGGTACGAGGTCGCGGGTTCGTGTGATGAGCACTTGTGTTTGCCATGTGTCGGGATGTTGTTTAATTATATATGTATGTACATCAGCTGTCTGACACCCATAGTACAGGCGTTGCCTAGTTTGGGGTCAGATGGCCGCGTGTGGGATGTTCCACGTATTTATTATTTATTTATTTAATTAACAGCTATGATTATTTGTCTAAAACTCAATTCGCTCGTCTACTTCATTCATGCCCCAACACAAGTCCAGTGCAGCGAGCGGAGCGCCTTAGCGTCACGTAATAGCACCACTCAGGGCCCACTGTTACGATGCAACTGTTCTGATTTATGCCATTTGCAACTAAATACTGGACTGAAATGTTGTCGCTGCGCGCTCGTTCCCGCCTGCAACGGGCTACGCGAAGTGGCGTCTTTATTGCACCTTGATGGGTAAACGAAAGGCGGGTTAATTTTATAATGAGCTGCGCTGTATGTACGTAAGAAAACCATGATACTAATTTATTAAACATAAGAATTCTAGTCTCGATACATAACGCTGGAGAAGGTGTCGATTGTCGTTATATCGATGTCCCCACATCATCTTGAGTTTTTCGCATCGCTCTCGCGTTACGTAGTGAGCCCAAGGATGTTATAAGTAAGTACTACGATAGTACTTTAACAACCTTGAGTGAGCCTACTGAAGTACAAAATATTTTTAATACTTAAGTAAATATTAATCGCTCTCTCAAACTGTGGTTCACCATTCTGACTACCTTGGTGTTCCATGAACAATATTGAATTATTGTTTTTTTTGGTTCAACGCAATCAAAAGATATTTTTTTTTTATTACTTTTTAGTCGTGGTCCACTATAGCACAAAATACATAATAGTGTCTCTAATAGTACTTAATTATTTATGTGGTTTTAGTATGCTACGAGCAGCTACGCGTCGTTTGAGGTGGCTACGAAGTACTACGCCGTAGCACTACGTAGCCAATATGACAAAAAAATTACAAGATTCATGTGCACAAAAAAAAACAGAAACATGCGTATAGTTTTAAGTAATATAGTTAGCGTAAATATGCTGGGAGAGATTTTAGTCCAGCAGTGGTCATTTTATAGGACTCCGCTACCGTTCTCTTATTTCGTAGGTGAGTTTTAAGATAAATTTCGCTATTTTGAAACTATTTACCGCATTTCCGTACCACAAAATATTTTAGGTGTTGAAAGTTCTTCAGAGCACACTTCGAAGTTCTATCCATTTAATATGATGTCGGTAGTAAAATTCTGAGCAGGTACTCGGTTACTGTAAGTAAGTTCTTAAAACAAAGAGGTTTGTAACAAACTACTTCCCAGACACCTTTGTTTCCGAACTCACAATCTTCGGATGGAGATTCTGTGTCACGTGGTGCAGCCGAGGTGCTAAGGTGGTTATACAACACACTGCTTTATTTCTCTAGATTTTTTCGCAATTGTATGTGATGGTGAGTTTTTATTTACTTTGAAGTCAGTATTAGGTAGGTAGGTTCGTATAATAACATTCATTGTTTAGCTTTTTTTGCCACGGTGTCCGAAGCGAGAGTCATAAGTCCGGTGAAGCTTGATTTGTCGTACTTTTTCGACTCAAGCATAGGTCAATTATAGAACAAATAAAGAGGTCCCTCAGACCGCGAGGCCATAGGCGGTGGCCCACGTCGCCCACGCCTTGCGCCGCCTCTGTTATAGTGGGCTAATCAATAAATTTATTCTTATACTTTTTATTTACAATAGCTATCCACCCGCGGCTACGCCGTTGTTGTATTTTGACTTTTCCGTGGAGTTTCCCGTAGAATGAGATATTTTCGCGCGGTAGAAACTATTTCAGTCGTTGACCGGGGGTATAAGGTACAACCATGCAAAATTTCAATAAATTCGGTTCAAAACTTTCGGAGATTTGCCCGTACAAACAGGCAAACAGAGAAACAAAAAATTTAATAAAATCTAGTTATGTTATATATCACTTCTTACATCCTCTTGACACGACTTTTAGCAAAAAAAATTCTATATAGATTTTTTAATATATAGATTATAGTGATAGAACTCTCCAGTTTTGTTATATAAATATTATTACCCAATCCCATGAGTTCCAAGTTTAAGTGCTCTCCTAGTAACCAGTAGCCAAGATATTAGGGCAGCTGCACACTGGTCGTATCAGCGGAGTGTAAGTGATTTATGCAGTGTTGGTGCGCGGGCGTTTCGGCCGGCAGATAACGTACGCCGGAAGCCTCGGAAATTCAGGCGGGAAAAGGCCCTATTCTACATTCTTATAGAGAACATGAATATGGAAACTTTGCACAATATTAAGACTATGTAGATAGAAATCCAGTGTATTATGAGTATTTTAATATAAATTAATAAACAATTTATTCATATGACAGTACTATGATCGATCATATGTACATTATATTATACGCATCCAAGCTAAGCAGTTTGTTGGCAAAAATGGCTATTTAGAAAAAAAGCCAAGTGCGAGTCGGAATCGCTCATGAATGGTTCCGTAGCAGCGAGTAACATAATATAAAAGTTTTTGTAGTTCGTTGTGACTTTGATAGATGTTTTAACAATAGTGAAAGGTAAATTGCGGTTTACGATTTATGACGTATTATAAAAAAAACTACTTACTAGATCTCGTTCAAACCAATTTTCGTTGGAAGTTTTCATGGTAATGCACATCATTTATTTCTTTTAGTTTTATCATTCTCTTCATTTAGTTAGAAGTTAGAGGGGGGGGGGGCACACATTTTTCCACTTTGGAAGCGTCTCTCGCGCAAACTATTCAGTTTAGAAAAAAATGATATTAGGAACCTAAATATCTTTTTTAAAGACCTATCCATAAATACCCCACATAGGGAATTTTTTTTTTGAGTTTTAGTTCTATGTATGGGGACCGGGGACCCCCTATTTTTATTTTTTTTCTATTTTTGTAAAAAAATCTTATTGCGGTTCACAGAATACATCTACTTACCAAGTTTCAACAGTATAGGTATTATAGTTTCGGAATAAAGTGGCTGTGACATACGGACGGACGGACAGACAGACAGACAGACATGACGAATCTATAAGGGTTCCGTTTTTTGCCATTTGGCTACGGAACCCTAAAAAAGGAATAGCGAATAGAGAAAAGTGTAAAAAAATTTAAGTTTAGTTTGTTAGTATGAGTAATATGCTACCAAAACATGTAAACTGAAAGAAACTAAATTTAGGTACAAATTAACAAGAAGATATAAAATATTTTGCGCTCAATCAGATATTTTTAACTAAAAATATCTCTGAATTAATTTCCATTTGAAAA
Organism: Teleiodes luculella; assembly: GCA_948473455.1. NCBI lineage: Eukaryota > Metazoa > Arthropoda > Insecta > Lepidoptera > Gelechiidae > Teleiodes > Teleiodes luculella. Next base: position 12,133,964 of record OX419591.1, on the reverse strand, counting down.
GTACAATCACTGCCGAAAAATAATTAGATTTTACTGAAATTTTTATTTCATGGAGCACCGTTTTAAAAAGCCTTTAACACTGATCAATTTGCTCTTCTCACTTCCACTTTTGGGTATACAATACTCATATTCTTTATTGACAGCAGAAATAAATAGTACAGTTACAAAAATAAAGTGCAAAGCAAAAAAGAAAGAATCTATCTTAATAAGTACCAGTATATCGATTATCTCTTTCATATTTAAAATATTTATAATTTTAATTATTGCAATACATAACAGACATTTATCAATACAGGGATTATAATAAATAATATACATTTTACTCAGCGTAGGTATACAATAGATAAAACAAAAAAATATTTTTGTTATAAACAGTCAGTTAACTTATTTAAGTAATCAACTTACGACTAACTACATACTAAAGAACAGAATATATAAAGTTTTTTTTTTTCAATTGTAGGAAACTAGTTACAATTGGATTGTCCGGTAGAACTTGCTACTTTAGCAATAAGGCCGCCTATTTGTACTCGTATATTGTTGCAACTGTATTTCTTATGATTTGTTCAAAATGTAAAATGAGTCAAAACGCCTATATAATGAATATATCTGTCATATTTTAATACATTTGTGAACCTAGTTGTTCCAAGAAAGGTCCCTTATCTAGACGAACTTCAAAATTCTGGTTGTGACCAACTCCCTAGAGTTAAAAGTGTCTTTGATCAAGTATTTAAGGGCGGGTGGATAAGGAGATAAGGACACTGAATACTAGTTTACTAAACACACATAAATAATTTTAGTTGTTTCGTTATAACTTCTATTTGTTTAAGATTATATTTGCTACTTTTGAATTCTGATGCGCTTACTTTTTTTTATCAATGGGTTCAGTGGTAGTTAACAGCTCATATTATGTCCCCACCGATGGGCTCGAGCCTACCCTGAAATCAGGGTGAATAGGCCTTAGTCGACTACGCTGGCCCAGTGCGGGTTGGTCAACTTCACACACAACCTTTGAATTTTTTTCGCAGCTGTGTGCAGATTTCCTCACGATGTTTTCCTTCACCGTAAGAGCGTCGAATAAACGTACATATGAATTCGAAAATCGAAAACACATTTCCGAGGCTTGAACCTGCGAACTTTCGAATGGCAGTCAACAGCTCTAGCCACTTGGCCACCAAAGCGATTAAATTCTACTGTAAAGAAAGAAAGAAAGAAAGAAAACACATTTATTTGCACTGTTGCGACAGATTACACACTGAAATGTAGGGAGAGAAAAAATATACATATAATTTAAAAAAATATATAAAATCATTTCGTATGCGTCTACATCACAGTATGCAATAGAGCACAACAGCGAAAAAAGGTCTCGACTCAGCATAAGTCTAGCTCGGAGAGAGCTAAACACTGTTTTTCAGTCGATCCTGTTCCTGTACTTTGTCTGTAGTCTATGCCATCAGTTAACAGACCAATTAAATAAATTTTAAGCTCCAATTAACTAAAAAGCGTGCAAGCTAACTGAGCTCGTAAAGCGGTGTTACAAAACGACTTGAATTTTCCAATTTTCCTTCAATTCTCTGATTAATTCGGCCGGTCATAACTCGGACGTAAATGTCAGAACAATAAAACTGTACTTGAAGCTTTTAAAACACTCAGCAGTATTGCACGCAATCAGGGCCGGCGCTAGGCGGTTTTTTTTTTTTAATATTATAATTTTGTTCAAGGCTATTAATAATACTGTGGTATGAACTACCGCGGATACTTCCGCGTGTAAACTACTACAAAGTAATAATAATGAAAACTATGAAGCGCACAGGCGCGATATCAAGTTATTTTTTTTAACGGCGCGAATGTCCGTGTTCGTACTTGAACTAGCAGTAAGGCTAGTTTGATTAACCGCCTTAAGGTAGCTCAAATCCAAATAGCGAACTTTAGGCGTCAAATTAACTGTCATTATTTTATAATGCAACGAGTGGAGGGTTTCAAGAATACATAGCATACAATATGTTTAAACGTAGTTTTAATTTGGAGAAATAAATCACCCACATAGTAGTCCAGTTTTTATAATAATTTAGTAGTTATTTTAAATTAATATTTTTAATTCTTCCCTGTGTTCTGGAGTGCAGTAAAGGCCCACGCACACTAAATCCATTATCACTATTGGGACGGCTGCGCTCCGCGCTACATAATTTAACCCGCCTAGTCTCTTGACCTCATCTAGCACACAAGCAGGCTTTTTGTTTTAGTGGATTTCGCATTTAACAGACTGTGCTTGTATTACGAGGCGATAGAGGTAAGTATATTTATTTTTCTGTTTTATTTTTGCCAATCAATCAGGAAGGCAAATGTATAGTGATGATGACTGGTAAAAATTGGGAGCTGATGAGTGGGTACTCTTACCAAAAACGAATTAAAACTCGTCCTATGGTGAGGCACCAACCGCTCGACTCACAACCTGAAGTTAGACTTCTTCTGGACATAGTACCTCTACCTTCATAGACCAGTGCAGTCGGGACACATACAGCAGCGTCGAAGGCACAGCTGGACGCAGCAGCTGGAACGGGTCGAACTAGCTGCAAGAGTACCCACTCATCGCCTCCCAACCTTATGAAGGAGGACTTCTGGCCGCAGGGTGTTGTGTATCGGAAATTCCGAAGACGTCTGCCCGTCGACGTACCTCACTCGCCGAAGAATAGTGCGGTTTAGTGTTTATTATTAATTATGATATAATATGTATGATAGTCTGTAAGGTATTTATAATATAGGCCTCTGTTTACATATTTAACATCTATATGTAAATATTTTCTGAAATAAATGGATTTATAATTATTATTATTAAAAATGAACATGACGTATTATCAACTTGACTGGCAGCATGGACTTAGTAACATAGTTACAATAGTGTAACTATGGTAATTCGTTCAAGACTGGCAGCGAGTTTGATATATTATGTCATTTGACTTAATCAGCTTCTTTCTTTATGAAATGTCGGAGAGGGAAAGTTGTAATGGGAAGTACCTATATAGTTACATTGTTATGACGTCACGAATCAGTAAACATACAACTCACCACCTTTCAATTTACTGAATAATAAAACTAGCGCCAAAAGCAGAAAAAAAGTAGTAAAATAATGTCTTTTACGTGATAATTTTATACCTTCGTGCTCGCGAGCCGACATAGGCGATGTGGATACTGCGGATAATGTATTAGTATAATTGATATTTTAAACACATATTATTTACACTATTCATGCAAAGTAATTTATTTTAGATTCAGTCATCTCATCACCCCTGTTATTTGTAGAGTGCGTTTAACAGCATGTAAAATCGAACATTATCGATTGCCTTATCTATTATATGAATGCAAGAACGCTACAAAGCTAAAGAGATAGTCAGCCAGTCAACACGCGTCACCACTAGTTTAAAAATTAAAAAGCTCTAAAAAAAAGAAAAATATCCCTCACGACAGCACTAGTAAATTGCCGTTCCCGGGAATATTCCCACACTAAGAATGCTACTTTCCGTTTGAGGCCAACTAGGACGAGTCAGTCAAATCTGTAGGATCGGTCGGGTCGTTAGGTACCGAATCAGAAAACACTAACTCGGTCTACCACATCTAGCCAGCTTGAACAGCAAATTTCGTTTGGAATATTCTTGGGAACGGAAATTTCCCGAGAATATGGTGGGAATATTCCCGGATATTCCCGGGAACGGTACATCGATACTAACCACCTTTCAAGAGCCAGCCATTACACAGTTTGCACAGTAGGCAATTTTGCGTGTGCCACAGGTATATAAAAAACGTCCCCGTCACGCCATAATCATGACGTGTCACCATACGTTGCACGTACGAAAACCAATAGTCACGCGGAAACCCGCGCAGTTCGGAGTAAATTCTCATCGAGAAACGGTTAGGCTCATGGTAATGGCTCCTCACTGGCAAGAACTGATTCTTTTTTTTTCACGTTATTTAAAACTGGCTGGGTAAATGTTTTGAGCTGTTTTCTTTGTATTTTTATAGCCTTTCTCTTTTTTTTCCATGCTCTCCGTTCTTTCACCATACTAGAAATGGTCAGATATTATTGACTGCAATTTTAATATTATGTTATTCTTATATTTTAACACTAGCTTTCCGCCGCGGCTCCGCCCGCGTTAACAGTTTTTCCCGTGGGTATGAGGCATTTTTCCGCGATAAAAGGTAGCCTATGTTACTCAGGGTGAACGTAGCTTTCTAACGGTGAAAGAATTTTTGAAATCGGTTCAGTAGTTTTTGAGTTTATTCATTACAAACATACACACACACACACACACACAAAAATACAAATCTTTCCTCTTTATACCTAATATTAGTATGATTCAGTTATTTATTACTCTCATAGATTTGCATTGCAATAGTTAGATTGCATAATATGGCAAGAATAATTAAATAGTTGAAAACTGAAGGCAAAAAGTACAATTATTTTTGGTAAATAAACTTAAATGTCTAAATTACTTACTTCTCTTTGAATTTCAAAACAGAAGACAATTTTGTTCACCTTCTAAAAATCTCAATTACATTTTTACTTAATAGAATAAAGTTGACAAGGACCTCCAGACTGTGAATAAGTGAAGAATAAAATTATTACGTAATATTCGTCGTTTTTGTACTTCGTGTAAAATTGTAAAAGCATAAACGAAATCCAGAGCAGCTTCAAATTCCAAACATGAAACCAAAATCAATAGAAGAAAATATCAAAAGCACCCACAGTTTTTTTCCAAACTCCGCCACACATTCCATATTAGTTAACGATGTGTGAACACCCGAGAGAAATCTGAATCCGATGCGAACGGAAAAAATCTGCTGAATCTATAGCACTTAAAATCATATCAATCAATTCTGACTATGGCAGCGCCCGCATCATACATTATCAACGAGACTTGGAAAGCTTCCATCCACCAGAAAAGATTTAATGGAATAGTACTTTTTGATAATAAATCTCACTTACTAATGTTTATTTAAAAATCCAAATGTGTATGTTAACTGAAACTATTTAACGTCTTAAGTACCTATATAAAAACAAATAACTACATACGAGTATATTTAGGTCATTTTAATCTATCAAATTATTTATTTGTTATTTCAAGCAATCTATAATCGTCATCATTCAGTCATAAGTCGTCCACTGCTGGACAAAGGCCCAGCGCACACCAGGAGAGGCGCGGCGAAGATACTGAGAACGTATCAATTAAAACTAAACCTTAAATATTTTGACATACGGCGCCGCGCGCGGTCTCGCGCCGGCTCTCGTGGCAGCTTCGACGCGCCGCGCGCTACTCGATTTTGGCATGCCGTTTTCAACCGTATGCCAAAATATTTAAGGTTTAGTTTTAATTGATACGTTCTTAGTATCTTCGCCGCGCCTCTCCTGGTGTGCGCTGGGCCAAAGGCCTCCCACAAATTTCTCCACAACGATTGGTCCTGCTTAGCTCTCATCCAGCGGCAATCCGCGACCCTTACCAGATCGTCGGTCCACTTTGTGGGGATTCTACAAAAATAATTTATTAAATTCATTAGTCGTACTCTCTAAACCCAAGCCAGAAACTATGGTGCCATATAATGAATCATCGACTACCTTAATGACAGTTTGTTTAATTTCCTTCGATTTTAATTCTCTCGAACGCAGCCATATCCAGTAAATTCAATCGTTGTTTGAATTCGCTTACAACTTTACGCTTGCCGATGCCAAAATTCGCTCCACTCAGCTTCATATTACGATGTTACTGTAAATGATGCGTTCAAAAGGAAAATTTTACGTCCCCGTTATAGTTATCTAACAGTCGGAAAATAACAGCCAAATGTAAAATGTTACCTACTCAAATATGCGATACGCATTCAAAAATATAAAACGTAGCTATGCCGTAGTAGTTTTGTTGCACTTTGAAGACAAAAAGTAATTTAGGTATATCTTTTTATGATCTTCAAAACGCAATACAAAGCCAACTAGATATTTTACTTCATTTACCTAACTAGGTTTGAAGTTTTTTTATACAATGCCTAAAGAACAGATAGAATTTTCGAATCCATTAGAAAGATGTCTGAGCAAAATTACGCGGTATCACTACTACGTTTTCTTTATAATTTTTGCATGTAAGGCGCCTTTGTTCTGGCATATCCTCAATTTGATTTTTCTGTCGCCTCCTATGGATTTTACATGCAATGGTGTAAAAAACCAGTGTCCTTGTGAAAATCCGACATGGAACAGGAGCGTGTTCACTGAAACAATGCAGACGAAGTTTAATTTACTATGTGATAGTAGCTGGTTGGTAACCTTTGCCAACAGTGTGGCTTATTTTGGAGCTCTTGTGGGGTGCTTGGTTTTTGGGTTCCTGTCTGATAAGTAAGTGTTTCTTATACATATAGCTTTTTTACATATAGCGTGTTTTGATGCCTTCATAGATTCATCATTCAGTCAAGGGAGAACAGGTCAATTGACCGTTTCTCTATGGATGCTGCATCCACTATTTTAAAAGTTTTAGTTTCTTCCCACAGAAGATTCATTTGTACCAGAAACATAATTTCTTTAAATATTTTCTACGGAAGAAAGATCCAAATTCAGCTCCAAAATTACAAAAAAATACTAGTATTTCTTGCATAATTTACCTAAGGGCACCAAACTTTGGATATTATCCTAAATATATTATGTTATCTAGGCCCCATCTGTGTCTAAAAATTGATTTGGAATAATAACAAAACGACTAAAGAAGCACGCTATCAGTCAGTAGTTTTCGAGGATAAAGATAAATTGAGACACTGACACTTTGTTACAAACACAAAACAGAAATTATAGTTTATCGTATAATTACTTCTCTTACAGGATTGGGCGCCGAAATGCAGCAGCGTTGGCATTTGTGTTTGTAGCTGTTGCGGGAAGCCTAATAAGCGTGATGCCTAACATTTATGCCTTCATCATCATGCGCCTGCTCGAAGGCATCGGGGTTGGCGGCGGCATCGTCACCACCTATGTCCTCTGCATCGAATTCTGCAGCGCCCGCCATAGAGAAATCATTACAGCGCTTTTCCACATCCCACTAAACATAGGGCATATGACTATCCCCGGAATATCCTACTTGCTACGCCATATGGACCAATTTCAAATAGCACTATCGATCCCCATGTTTTTTTTTGCCGCTATAAAATGGTTGATGATGGAATCTCCAAAATGGCTGATGGATAATGATCATATGGATGCATTGATCGTAGGATTGAAGAAAATTTGTCCGTAAGTAGTAATTAATCTTTGAGTAGTAATAATTGGCAAGTGAATCAATAAATGAATTTCTTTATCAGACAACACTGTGAGACTATGAGAGAAGATATTACTGCGTTTAATACTCAACGAGAGAAAGAAGGTGCTCGGAAAGTGAAGTTTTGGCAAATATTCAGACACAGAGGACTATTGCTGAACTTTGGTTGTATGGCAGTCAACTATTTCGTATGTGGTATGGGATATTATGGAGTTTCACAATTTATTGGAGCAATGGCAGGAGATATCCATCTAAATGTAGCCCTTTCTGGACTTATGGTATTACCTGGAACTATTGCTTGTTTATTCCTATTAGCCTTGTTTAGTCGCAGGAACTTTCTTATGGTCACAAATTTTTTAGCGGGTGTTTTTATTATAGCGGTCGTATCTACCCCTTTAAGTATAAGCTGGCTTAGAGTGGCATTTGCGTGTATATCTAACTGTTTCTTTTTTATGTCTTTCATAATAGCTTTCTTATACGGAGTAGAATTATTTCCGACATCAGTAAGAAACTCTGTATTAGGAGTTCTGTCTGTATTAGCAAGAATAGGTCAAATTCTGGTGCCGCCAATTAATTCTGTAGGTGAAATTGCTGCGGGTTCAGTATTTGGGGTGATGGCCATTCTGGGGGCAATAATGTGCATTCCGCTACCAGAGACAAAGAATACTGAACTTCCATCTTCGTTGGAAGACACGAAGGTCATCAATAAGACGAGGCTCTCGCAACAGTCCACTGGCTCAAAAGCCGGTACCTCACAGAAGAAGTAAATATGTTCCTTTTTGTATTAAAAAGTTTATGTATAATAGCAGTACATGCAGCAAATAACCTAAATTTTAATTACAAATATGTTTTATCTGACAAGTGCAGGCAAGCCATACTAATGTGTGTCTTGTGTGTATATGTCGTGGCCAAATCACTGAATTGATCATTTCATGAAATGGTTGACCATTTCGTGAAGTGTTCACGTTTCATGAAGTGGCCAAGTAATGGTAACCAAATCATTAAACGACAAACGTTTAGCGATTTGGTCACCCACGTTTGACCATATCGTGAAAATAGGGTAATCATAAAATATTTAATGAAAACTCAGAACAATTTTGTTACGTAGGTACTTGTTTATTTTTAGTTGTTTAAATTTACTATGGAATATTAAAATAATTTTAAAATAAGTATAACAAACTTACTTAATCTAAAAAGGCACATGGACGGACGCGCTCACACGCACTGAACCACACGTGACATCTTTGGCGCGCAATAGAGTTTTATAGGTATCTCAAGTTTTTGGTAGGAATGTTTCTTTACCTGAGTCTTCATCGCATACTTACTAATTAGGTAACTCTTATATTATTTATAAAAACTATAGGTAACTTCGCTTACAAGGGCCGCCATCTTGACACAAACAAAGCGCTTAGGCGCTTACAGCGCCTCTACCGGTAGTCAATGAAACAATTCCACGATGTGATCGATTAAGATTGATTATTTCATGAAATAGCAGTGCGTCCAGCTGGCCCTATCGTCAAACGATTTCTTATCATTGATCTGGTCTGGGCACATCATGATATGGCCAATGGACAGTGAAATATTTCATGAAATGCAACCATTTCATTAAATGGCCGATCATTTCATGAAATGGGCAATTCTACGATGCGGCCACGACATATACATTGCCTTTGTGTGCGTAGCGATCAGTTTGGTAGTACGCACACAAAAGCGCGTGTCTATACGCACTACACTACAAGAGGCTTGCTGCACTCGTGAGATAAATTAACTGTATGAGATATAAACTATCTGAATAATTTAATCCATAATTCATATGCATGTGCTATAGTTGCTGTACGTGTAGAAATAAATTAATAAACTCAAATTCAAACTCATTTCTTATCTATGGTTTTTTTTAAACACTTAATGACGTCACAGAAGTTAAACATCTTTGCTTAAACCAAGGTTAGCTCTATTTTCAAACGAATGAAGAAGTCTAAAACAAAAACAGACGTTAGGATAATATTTGTTTGAATAGAACGTTCAGATTCAAGCAATGTTCTGTGGAGAAGACCTTGTTGAAGAAACTCCACAACATCGCATACTTCCTATAATTTCTATAAATAGAAGTATTTTTGAATGACACCATCGTATAATATTACGGTAAAATTTAATAGAAAGTGTAAAACTGGGGACGGTAAACGAAGTAAACTATCAACTATATTTGTAATTTTACACCTTGATGCGATATGAGCGGCGTAAAATTTTATGGGCTCTATTTATCCGACGAGACGCTATAAAGTATTACGAGTACTGCATCATGCTAGAAACATGAAAAGTCCGCGATACTCGAACAAGTAATTTACAATAAAACAAAAGGTTCACCGCGCCGCGACATTGTTATTTTCAATAAGCTCTTATTCTGCGATAATGAAAAAAGTTTTTATTACCAACGATACCGGTGGTTCGGGCGAACTTAGAGCTATAAGTGGCAAGTAGGAGCTATGTCAAATTTAACTTGTACAATAGAGTTTGAGAGGACCGGCGGAGAGGGCGTTTCGGCTGGGACAATTATGAAATACGGTGGCGTTATTCAAAGTTTTAGTATTATAGCAGCTGCAACCTGTTCTATCTTGCACAACGCTACTTCCTCAATCGAGCCCTTCTTTGAAAAGGTCTCGAACTTTCAGCTTCAACCTCACTATTATTGAATTCAAATTACTGCTGGTTTTAACCTTTTAACCGCCAAGCATATTTTCTAAGAACTTGCTCCCACCGCCAGCCATAGAAACAAAATCTATATCAATCAGTCAAAACATAAGTCTTGTTTTATGAGACGGCGGCGTTGTGAGCTCGATTTGGTAAGTCTTATATTTCAGACCATGGCGGTTAAAAGGTTAAAAATCATCTCTGTCAGATGTGGCAATAGAATGTTTATACACGAACATACATCTACGGCTTGTTGAACTTACTCGTACGTACCTGCTAATGTTGTCTAAAGTCTGACAACATGGAGGCGCCACATGTTTTTTTAGTCTTTTCTGCAACTATTTATCAGCATTACGCCAGTTACATAAAATTTTTATTTCTCTTTTTGAAGAGGTTTTTATTTTCAATACTCAATATTTTTACCTCTCACTCAATAATTTCTCGCTTACCACTTTGATACACTAGCAACAATATTACTTTCTTTACAGAAAATATTTTTTATCGTACTACAATGCTTAAAAAATATTCTCCAAGCATGATAGGTGAAAGAAATAGCATATTTTCTTGGTTACTGATTACCGAGGTACTGCGATATATTCTCCCGTGTAATTCTTCTCGTCTTTTCCGTTCAAAACATAAAAAAAGTTCGTCCACCAGGCGAAAACCACACGTCTTACAAAAAAATATTTATTCTTTTAAGCTTGGTTTTTCATAAAAATACAAGTCTATATAACTTCTCCGTCAAATAAGCTAACCACAAGCTAATGCCTTAAGACCCTAGTGCTAGGGGTGTGTCCACAGAGCGTCCGTTACGAGGGGTTCTCTAATTTACTGCCCACCCCCTTAGGGCAGGTCGTAATGCGCCGCGGACCTCTGGAGTCTGGACCATAATGACTGGAATTGATTTAGAGACCTGTAATGTTAGTAAGCTACTAGGAATTATTTACGTTGGTAATATAATAATGGTTTATCAATTACACATAGAGGTAGAATTTTCTTTGTTGCGATTATTAGGGATGTTGACTGTATTTGAAATAAATTATTTAATCATCATCATCATCATTTCAGCCTTTTCACTCTATTATATATAGATTCTTTATTGTACACACAAAAAAAAATATAACGTCTTATGATGGGGCAATTTCTGCCAATTTTATTATTTAAGTACTTAGTATTATCTATAATATTCGTATTATAGCTTATATTATCTTCAGCCTGGCAAACCATTTAAACGTAAAAGCACAAAATTAGACAAATATATAACTGTTCACGTACAAATGCTTTTATTTATTTGACAAAATTGTATACACGCTTTTATTTTATTTTGGACAGAAAACACGAATTAGTACATTAAGTAACAAATGGATTTCATTAGATTTTTGCGAACAAAATTTTATATTCTTGTCAGGCCTTTGTATCTTTTATAAACCGGGCAATTATAGTTAAGTAGGGCCCAAAAAATAAATAAATTTCATTGGGAAAACGTGACTTGGCTTAAAATGTTCACAGCTGCCTACTTAAAATCGGATTTCTAAAGTAAACAGACTGTTTTGTTAGGTTGGTTATTTACAATTTTACAAAGTAGTAGTTTATTGGTTACTAAGCAATATTCAAAAGTAAAGGCATACTTTGAAATAAGTTAGGGTTTAATCATGGAAGGTTTTTATGTGTGTTTTGTACAGAAGCCAGAACATGCGGTTGGATATTCGCACTACGAATTTCACCTCTACTACTACGGAATACTGGCGCTCTAAAGTCAACATGTCCTGCCGCTTGTGCTGGCTACTGTACATTATGCTCCGAAGGGAATTTATCGTATCCTAAGCGCATTAAAAAAAGATATTGTTGTGCACGTGTTATGTATGGAGTATGAATGAGACTGTTTATTTACGTTTCGACAACACAACACGACAACAATTCTACCCAGGGTTACAGTACACCATATGGTCTGTTTCATATAAAACAGGACCATTTATTTACCTCTTTTTTTTCTTGAAAGTTATTAAAAATAATGTAACGCCAAAATGTCTGGCAAGGTCACACGCTCACCCCGCCTTTTACAAGCAACGGTATGCCAAATTACGTTTTTTGAGATAATTTCCTATAGTTTTACCGTATCGTTTGAAAAAAAAAGTGCGCATTGTATGCAGGCGTCAGTAATCTTTTGTCCGGATTAATATGAAACAAACCATAATAATGTAATACAAGCGGTTTTGGGTTGCAACAGATGGTGTCCAGACCTTGCTAGACTGTTTAAACAATAATAATACATCAGCCTAGAGGGCGCTGCCTGTCTTGCGGTCGGCCCGCAACTGCCAACGCCACTCCTGTAGAAGCTGCGGTTGGCTGAAACCTGCACCTCCCAGATAAATTACAAGGTACTTACCCATTCCAGGTTATCCAACTTAGCGAGATTGCTTGAAGATGTAAATTAAAGAGGTAAATTATCAAAAGATGATATTTATTTGTAATTTTTTTATCGTACTCTTTTTACGAAGACGCGCGAGTGTCCAGTCGCGGGAAGCCGCTGGATGCGGACCGATGATTGTGGAGATCTTTGGGGGAGGCCTTTTCCAGCAGTGGACGTCTACAGGCTGAGATGATGATGATTTTACAGATTTACATTCTTATCTATTGATACCATGGATTTATTCGTACGGAATAGTAATTATTAAATTCATGCCTTTGAATCCAAAAATAAAAACTCAGTCAAAAACAGACTGTTGGGTTATTTTAGATTTTTTTTACTGAAAAAAAAAGTGGCCGCTTTTGTTGATTACGTCGTCAACTAATGACAGTCAATGAGGAAGGAAACTGGCTTTTTAGGGTTCCGTAGCCAAATGGCAAAAAACGGAACCCTTATAGATTCGTCATGTCTGTCTGTCTGTCTGTCTGTCCGTCCGTCCGTCCGTATGTCACAGCCACTTTATTCCGAAACTATAATACCTATACTCTTGAAACTTGGTAAGTAGATGTATTCTGTGAAACGCATTAAGATTTTCTTACAAAAATAGAAAAAAAAACAATAAATTAAGGGGGTCCCCATACATAGAACTGAAACTAAAAAAAATTTTTTTCATCAAACCCATACGTGTTGGGTATTTATGGATAGGTCTTCAAAAATGATATTTAGGTTCTTAATAACATTTTTTTCTAAACTGAATAGTTTGCGCGAGAGACGCTTCCAAAGTGGAAAAATGTGTGTCCCCCCCCATCTAACTTCTAAAATAAGAGAATGATAAAACTAAAAAAAATATATGATATGCATAACCATGAAAACTTCCAACGAAAATTGGTTTGAACGAGATCTAGTAAGTAGTTTTTTTTTAATACGTCATAAATCGTAAACCGCAATTTACCTTTCACTATTATTAAAACATCGGTCAAAGTCACAACGAACTACAAAAACTTTTATATTATGTTACTGGCTGCTACGGAACCCTTCATGGGCGATTCCGACTCGCACTTGGCCGCTTTTTGTATATTTTGGTTTCGGAATACTGCTATTTCGGAATGGTGCGATTTCGAAATGGTAAGATCTCGAAATGGTGCGCCTGGACCTAAAATTCATTATCATCATCATTTCAGCCGAAAGACGTCCACTGCTGGACAAATGCCTCTACAACGATCCGTTTAGGCAGGTAGGTAGGTAGGTAGATAGGTTTCTTGCCGGGGATAGCGTAAAGATTATCGAGTGATAGACATACTTTTGTAAAAATCTGACAAATAATTAAAAGAATGCTTTAACAAATTTTTACTATCCAAAATCTTAATACAAGTCAAATTTTATAGCACAATTTTACGTAATTAGGTTACATTACATCTTATTAGTGTTCTTCCAATTATTGTTAAATAAAATAAATATTCTTAATTTTACAATGTGATTATTACAACTCTTCAACTAAACGGAAGTTTTACAAAATTTTAAATCATTTACTTCGATAGTCTGTTTATTACATAACATTCTAAATCCAGATATTATTTTTTGGTTGCTTTCCTCGTATTCAATAAATTCTTCAATGCCAAGTAAAAAGTAGAGTAGTTTCTAAAACAACAATAGTCTAACGACGATCTTGGGTGAAATAGTAAATATTGGAATGCCACATAATGTCCCCACCGAGAATGCTTATGACTCAAAAAATACCCAATTCTTGTTTCATTTTTTATAATTTATTAAGTAGTTATGAAAGTTGACGAATTTTTTTTAATAATGGTTTTAATTTTTAGATTTTCGTGTACCTTTTTATCATTGTTTAAGTACATATTTGATCCACAGTTTTTGCATCCAATCGACCCTAAAGTGGACTTTCTGAGAAAGGTTCACTTTGCGAACTTGTTGATGGAACTCAATAGGTATTCCGTTCATATCACAAATCTTCGGTACATACTCCTCTTCGCCTAGGTATCTAAGACTGATCCTGTCAGACAAGAAATGGCAACTTTTTCTGTTCAAAAGAAAATCGAATCCCATCGTACACGGTTGAGCGTCTAATTTTAGTATAAAATGTTTCTGTGTAACAGAGACGTTAACTAGAATAATTACTTAAAAGTTTATATTTTATGTACCCAGGTAGGATTTAGGCTAGGTAAAAATTTGTATGGCAAATGGGCAAATAAGTTTTGGTTTTCGATTTATGTCGTTTAACGGTAAATATCGATTGAAAATTGTACTATTACTTTGGTAGGCAGATCTAGACTAATTTATGTTAAAGTATAAATTGACACTTAGCATCCACTTCGTTCAGCCCGCATGCCCGGACTATCTGCTTAGTTGAAAATTGGTTCATGAACCCTGAAAAAAAGTTTATTTATTATATTGATAGCAGGCGTTGTTTTCAATGGGTGGGTACTCACTTAGCCTGTAACGTGTAACGTATCTGATGATTTAGGCGACTAGTGTAAGTCGCAGTCTAGCGCGCAGTAGGCGATTTGCATACCACCACTTTCGCCAGCGTTCTTTTTAATCCCCGACGAAAAAGAGAGGTGTTATATGTTTGACGTGTTTGTCTGTCTGTCTGTCTGTGGCATCGTAGTTCTTATTCCAACCTAACCTAACCTACCGAACTTGTCGGAGTAGAGTCTTATGGTGAAAATGAGACGAAACTACGGTGTTGCTACTTTTTAATTTCTACTCTTTTTGAACGGACTGTACTGTACGTTGTCGGAGTTCGGTCTTTAAACTAGCCAACGATAAAAACAAACCGTAGATAAAAACACGGTATTGAAAGTATGTATTATTCATATAACGGGTGAGCCGGCTCGCAGCAGGCTCGTGTCTATGTAGGTACTCGCTTGATACAGTATCAGATACGTTACACGAAACACAGTTAAGTGAGTAACGTCCTTTATAGTGTCACATTTACGATAGTGGTCCCATGTACGATCAACTTCACGCCTAGAATCAGTTCCTTGTCAAGTGGATTGCGATTTGCATAACGCTGCATTTAGTACAGAGCTATGCAAAACCAGGGTTTTAAAAATAAACTAATTTTCGGAGTCCTGGCCTTATTAGAACTGATTTTTGCACAAAATCCATGTTATCAAAACATGTTGAAAATACTTACCAGTAGGTACCTCCTGTAAAGTATGCTTGCTACAACAATGACGACTGTTTTGTCTACGATAACCTGTAAGAAATAAAAAAGTCATTTAAAATATTTATCATAGGTCTAATATTATAATATTATGCAATATACATACCTACCTACAGAATAAGCAGCAGCATGGAAATTTTGGAAACACTGTTTTAATAGCTAAATCCAGCAATCTATGTGTGTATAATTACCAGCAAGATTTATTTGTTCACTTATTGCATAAAATTAGTAAATTACAGTACGTTTAGAATCCAGTGAAATATTTATGAACACTTTCGTGGTTAAAACAGCATTTATACAACGTCGATAGTTTGTAAAATGAAAGTAAGAAATTCCATACAAATTTTTCCCCTGCCTATTGTGGTTTGTTTCAATGGCGTGTAATTGTCATGCTCTCACACAACGTGACGTATTAATGACATTTTTTAATATATATTTTTTTTGCTTTTAGGGGTTTTTAATCGTCTTGATCAGAGATGAGGTTGGAAATGTCTTAACCTTGAGCAACGCCGGCCTTTCGGTAGGAAGGCCCGCGTTGCTCTGGTCTTTAACCCTCAAAGTAACGAAGCGAAGCGCGGCTTTCCAACCTCTTTGTATGGTACAGGCTGTAACAGACGACGGATGAACAGATACACACACTATTGATTAAGGCGGATCATACTGCCACTGATCACACAATGTTAAAATCTGCGACTCCGCGCTCCGTCGCGTAGCGCCTGGTCGCAAATTGTAACATTGTATACAAATAAAGCTTAGCATACACACTGGCTCCACTGCCCCGCGAAGATTTTAGGGATGCTATTGATGAGCGCTCCGCGCACCGCGTCCAGGCGCGGGGCAGTGGGTGATCCGCTTGTATTTAGATTAGACCTTAGAACAACGCAGAAGGCCCGCGTTGCTCTAAGATTTAGACACACTATGCCGAAATTACGCAACCGAAGTTCCAAATCTTTCTTTTTGAGGTACAGTCCCAATACAAAAAAATCCTCGTCGCATAGCCAATGGAACTAATACCATATCTTAGCGTCAACGGCAGGTTTTTATTTTTTCTAGCGTTCTTTCAAGCGTTCATGTGACTTCTTGCAAATGTAAATATGACTAGTTCTTAAATCGACCACTTTTTGTTGGGCCCGGTTCTAAAGGAGACTATTTCTGGATTCGACCACCTATGTTCGCCCTTAGGTACAGCAAACTAGGTCTTCTGTGCAATTTATTTTAGCAGGAAATAATCAGATTCTGTAAATAAGCGTGCCAAGCATTCAGGTGACCTAGGTCACATGCCAAGTTCCACATCGACCCCAACTGGATAGACACTGACCAACCGCAAACTTACAAGAAACTCAATGCAACAAATTATTTGATTTGCAGCCGCATTATAATTCGAGCCTCCATAAATATTTTAGCCTCCTCTGTGAATAACGTATGAAAATGAATAACTAGAAAGATTGTTTTAACAGAATTTATTATCAAAAACCTTATGTTTACAGACTAATTAAAAGATAGCTACGTAGAACAGTCACAATTTTACTGTAGGAGTTTACGTAATTAGGTTAAATGTTAGTGTCCTTCTAATTATCTAAATCAATAATAGATTGATCCTTAATATTATAACTAAACGAAAATGTTACTAATAACTTGTAGTGACATATAACTGGTTAAAGTGCCTTGGGGGAATGATTCTAGTCATAATATGAACAAATTTTACTACCAACTCTGAAATCATGAAAAAACAATAAAATGTTTCATCTTCTTAGTCGTTTCAAAAAACAAAGAAAAAGAAAATATCTTTAAAGCATAATTATTTATATTTGTAACACATTCAACACCCTTGTCGGAATATTCGTGATCTCTCTGAATGCCCAGCCATCTATACAATATACATTAAAGGAAGTAGATGCTCAGGGAAAAATACTAAATTAAAATAAACGTTTAAGTAAGTGGACGTTTAGAGAAATGAACGTTTAGGGAAGTAGACGTTGAAGGAAGTGGACATTCTGGTAATTAAACCTAAAGTGCCTGGAGGCACAGCAGCACGGAATAGCGGCAGCAAAAACAACTTTGCAATACAAAGGTATTTTTGCCACTTCGATTTTCTAATTTGTTTTCGCACTGTTTGGACCTATGTACCAAGAGGCTGCAAATAAACTTGGTAACTGTGCGCACGTTAACTTGAAACAGCGATTAGGGAAGCTGAAGGAGCTGTAAGCTGATTGGTCATCCGTATAGGTAGACCACTTTGCGACGTAGATCCTATCGCGTGATTCAGCATGCTGTCACTGTGCTTTGAAAGGGCTGCACCAGAGTTGTGGGGGAGTGGTGGACTCTACCCTAAATGTGTCTACAACGCATCTAGGGGCGGGGAGAGGGGAGCCTCAAACCTCGGCGTTGATACGGAAAACATCGTGAAAGAGATGTCACTGAGGGGCTTTGCCTAACTGAAACTTGTGATGTACCATGCAAAAATAAATGTCTTTGTCTTGATAAGCCTCCATGAATTCAAATAAATGTCTTTGTAAGCCTCTCATCTCGAACTGTATAGTTGTTCTTGTGTACGGGGTGGTCAGTTACTGCCTTGACTGAGTCAGTCTATCTCATTAGCAGTTTGTTATGTAGACTTCTGTTCAATGGAACAAATAAGAATAACTCCATCTTATTGGAGATCTTCCGCGCACTCTTCTACGCACACTACAATGACCAAAAATTATGGAGCAGGAGATTTATTTTATCGCGATTTCAGAGTTAGTCATAAAGTAGAACTATTCATGGGTAGAATCACTCCTCTTGAAGCAGTTTCATGGTGTACGTTAACTATGTTGACGTTCGAATATTATACCATAAGGTTGTCTCGTTTTGTTCCTATAAAATATAACAGACCAAAACAATATCTTATAACCAATTCTTCGATGCCAAGTAAAATGATATACATAGGAGTTTCTAGAATAACTAAATGAATCTGCCCCCAACTTTGTATCTTTTAGAAAATGTAGGTTTTGCATTTTGCCCCAAATTACTACTCAATTCTTTTTTTTTATATAAATTTTGAATCGCAGATTAAGATTAAATATTTGGTTATGGTTGGCCTATTAGCAAAAAATACTGGTTTTATTTTTTAGATTTGTCTTTATCATGGGGGGGAGGTAAATCTCCATCTTGTGGTTCCTTTTTATTTACATACTTGTCCCATAGTTTCTGCATCCAGTCAACTTTAAAGTGGACTTTTTGAGAAAAGTTGATTCTGCGAACACGTTCGTTGTACTCGTAAGGGACTCCGTCAATATCGCATGTCTTCTGTACATTCTCGTCTTTGCCCACGTATCTGAGGCTGATCCTGTCAGACAGTAAATGGTAACTTTTCTTCTTCAAAAGACATTTAAATGCCGTCATTTTGGACCGTCAAATGTGAGTAGGCAAGAGAAAAGACTGCTGTCTAACACAGAGAAATTATCAAAAGTTTATACCGGCTAAAAACCAGCAAGCAAGTATCTAAACAAAAAATTATATGTATTGCAAATGGGCTATTAATTTATTTTTTTAGATTTTTTTGCTTTTAACCAACATTATGCTTGAGCGGTGGGCAGATTCATGACTTGACTAATTATAATTATGTTAAAGTACTAAATTGACACAAGCGTTCAGTCCACGTTGATCAGCCCGCACTCCCGAACCACCTGCTCGGTTGAAACTGGGTTCAGGAACACTGAAAAAGATATTGTAATATTATATTAGTAAGGTTTTTTTCTAACTTGGCTATTAACTACAAAGGCGAAAAAGAAAGAACGCGAAAATTTTATAAGACAACCGCCAGATGTAAATGAGAACGGAAGGAAATAAAATAGTCTTATGGTGCAACCACATCTACCGGCCGGCACGGCATCGGATCGAAACGAATTTTACAATTTTTAAACGAAATTAAACCTCGTCGTTAACAGCTCATATATGTCCCCACCGAGGGGCTCGAGCCTACCCTGATACCAGGGTGAATAGGCCTTAGTCGACCACGCTGGCCCATTGCGGGTTGGTCAACTTCACACACAACCTTTGAATTTCTTCGCAGGTGTGTGCAGGTTTCCTCACGATGTTTTCCTTCACCGTAAGAGCGTCGAATAAACGTACATATGAATTCGAAAATCGAAAACACATTGGTACGTGCCGGGGTTTGAACCATCGAACTTCGGAACGTAAGTCAACGGGCCTAGCCACTTGGCCACCGACGCTCAAATACCTCGTATACAGTATTTAAAGTCTATATTACCAAGTCATGCACAGCAGCTTGATCAAGCTTCACCGGACTTGAAAGCTTCACCGGACTTGACGACGCCGTCGTAGGCTTGTGTCAAGTCACGTGGTCGGAATAGAAGACCTTGTTTTTTTAGACCATGGCTCTACCCAGAGTAGTCATGTACCAACGCGTCTAGAGGCGGCTCGAGGGAGCCTCGAACCTAGGCCAAGCGCGTTGATACGGAAAAACATCGAGAAGGAAAAATAAATAACACGTTAAATTTCACAGTGTATAAGCCCAGTTTGTTTGTAGCTTAAGTGCTGCACAATGGGCTCAATTCTGCCGTGGCCGCTAAAATCTCTAAATTTAAGTTGTTGGTCTCTTTCATTCATATGGAAATCGAAAAGGATGGGGAGATGAATGAATTTAATTTTGAATGAATGATATCTAAAATAAGCAGCGCCGCAGCTGTCAAATTCAGCTTATGTTAGTCGGGATGTTTTTAAATTCCTGCTAAATTACGCGTAAAATCGATGTTTAACGTGTCTAAATGTAAGTTGGTAATCACCTCTCCCTTTTCGTTCTTAAGAACGTGAAAGAGACAATAACATTAACATGTTGGAAATACTTACTAGTACCTCCTGTGAAGTACTCCTGATCTGGAAGTATGCTCGCTGCAGCAATGGCCGCTTCGTCTAGCACTATGACCTGCAAATAAGAGCTAAATTTGTAGAAACAAAACAAACACCTATTTATTTATCTACCATTATTGATATTTAGGAAGTATCGGTGGCCAAATGGCTAGGGCCGTTGACGTTGGTACAAAATTAAAGAAGAAACCAGTGCAAGATTTTTTTGACATCCTTTGTTGTGAATTACTGCTGGGCAAAGGTCGCCCCTCCAATACCTTAAGTAATGTTCAAGTAACTTGTTTGTAATTTAAGTTCAAGTAGGTAAATATTTAGGTAACAATGACTGCATTCGCCTGCACAATATAGAGGCCGAGCTCCTCAGGCGAGACGAGGTCATCTTCACAAAGGACATCATTCACGTTTCATACAATGTTGGACCAAAAAAGTGAAAATGCCGGCCAAGGAAAAAAAGTGTATTTTTCGGATAGAACACGTCGTAGTTTCTATATTTCTTTACTTTTTTTTTACATTTTCTTTATATTTTTTTTATTTTTTTACTTTTTTTTTAAATAAACAGGAATTGTGTGTTCTACCCGAAAGTTATACTTTTTTCTGCTGGCCGGCACTTTTACTTTTTTGGTCCAAAATGAATGATACCCTTTCTCCTCTCTTTTTTTAAATTGAACTATGCTTGAGTCGATAAAGTACGACGGATCAAGCTTCAACGGACTTGCGGGGGAGCGGAAGACTCTACCCCAAATATCTCACCAACGTACTAGGCCTAGGTTCGAGACCTCTGGCAACCCTATACCCATTGGTACATCATTACTTTGGGATAGTGCTTCATGCGACCTCGCAAATCTATTAAAGCTTCATATTTCGATTTCGCGACACAAGCATAGAGCCCGTCTCCATATCTATGGCGCCGTAGACATGGGGACGGGCTCTTAGGCAGGCGTGTCTCACTCCGTAGTTTAGATATGATCAGCCGATGCACCTCTCCGGGAGAGGTTAAATAAACTAATGGTGTTAGAAGAGAGGCGCGAATCTACTTCATGTTTTCAGCTAGTGCCGTGCGATCTGAATTTCGCCTTATTGTAACGGAGCTAAAGTTACTATTTATTTGAATACCTACATTACATTTTTAGGGACTACTATTCCGTGTTCTGTGGCTTAGGTCAGTAAAAAAATGTCAATACCTTAGGGCAGTCAACAATGCGGGTTTCCTGTAAAGTCTCTCCGGTTCTTTCGTCGACGTAGACTGGGCTGTTCCTTAGAGGGAGTAGGTCTATAGCGTTAGCCGCTAAAGACCACAGATGGCCGGCGCCTTGAGGGGCTCTGGCCCCTTTGCGGAAGTGAGGGTTGATCGACAAGTTGTGTCGAACCGAGTTCTTCCAGCGCTCGTCGTTGGCTTTGTAGAAAGGGAAGCGATCGCTGAAATTGGCAAAGAAATGCATAGATAATCAAGTTGTTTATACTAAGTTAATAAGATTTTGTGCCTATGAAATACCAAAGAATAAATCTAGTAATTGTTGGTATATAGTTTTAAAACAATGTAAATTTATATACGACGGAAAACCATGTTAGATATTAATAAAAAAAAATTGAATGAAAAATCTTATAGAAGATTTCTGAGACATGAGTTCAACACGTATTTCAATTTTTTATAGTAACACAGGTATTAAAATTACAAAGAATGCATGTTAAGTCGACCCTCACTCAATGAACAACTAAAACCCGTTCACCGTGCAGCAACAAAATATTTCTTTCTTATCAAAACTGAAAGGATTAATCAAATAAGTGGGCCATTTTCTTCCCTCTTTCTACATATTTATTACACTTTCGAATACAAATTAGGGCTACCAAAACCACTGGCCTCGGACCCCTCCTATATCTGTATTCCCTTATCGTGAACACCCTAAACGAGTGTTTAGCGCCGGATGTCCCGATAATTGCACAAAAGAGGGGGCCGCTACTTGTAGGGTGACCAGATTTATTGTTGCTCTATTATTTATCAAGAAAACGTGATTACTTAGTCGGATTACTGAAGGAGCAGTTAAGACTTTATTGTTTGACTTTATAGACCGAGTTGATGCCTTTTGTTTTCTGCAGGATAGAGAAAATAATTAATTAAAATCCAATCAGTATCTACACTATCCGAGAGTTCTTTTTAGTTTCTCTAGATGAATTTATAATACAATATAAAATTCTTACAACATTATTGTGTAAAAATATGCTCAAAGTAACCTGTAAATAGCGTTACGAAGCGCTGAATTTTCCGAACACTACGGTTAACATTTTAGAAATATTACATTGTTTATTATACCTGGTACATAGAAAAATGTCGAATTATGAATTGCTGAAATCTAGAACAACTTTAAAGCAAGGATTTATTATTATATTAATTCGCTCTTTAACACTTTAGTACTTACTACTTAGTTTAATACTTACTTTGTTGTTTTTATTTGGCAAAATCTTTTTTAAGTTTTTAGAGGTGTGTTTTAGAAAAATAAGGTCAAAGCATTATTAAAAAAATAAAGTTAGTTCCTACCTAAATATTATTTGGTCCTAGAATAGGGATTTTGACGTATTATTTGTCCTGTTGACGTATTCAAAATAAATTATCTTACACTATGCAGACTCTATTTATTCAGGGGCATTTTTTTCTAGTTTTATGATTTATTGTAAAAATCGTATTAAAATGGACACAAAAAGCTCTGATGACATAAGTTTGTATTACCAGAAATCAGAAAAAAAGAAGTTCATTTGACTCCTTCAACATCCTTGTTAGAAGAGACGGACTTCGGGAAACTTCTAGAAGAGTGTGGAAAGAGAGATAGGGTAGCGAGCCCTACATTCGGCGCGGCGGCGGCGGAGCACCGGTCGAGCACGCAATCGATCACGGTGCCAGCCGGTGCCAGCGACGACGGCGCGCTTACCCCGCGCCCGCGACCTGTCATCTTCCTAGTAAACATTATGCCCAGGTGGGCTGCCTGTTTGGAATATTGAGGCAAGTCAAACCACTGCTCAATATATGTTTTGATTGTGGTTATGTACTGAATACAATAAATAAATAAAATACTTAAATCCCTACATAGTTTAAAACAAAGTCGCTTTCTCTATGTATGCTGTCCCTATGTATGCTTAAATCTTTAAAACTACGCAACGGATTTTGATGCGGTTTTTTTTAATAGATAGTGATTCAAGAGGAAGGTTTATATGTATAATACATGCATAATATACTTAAGGATAACCCACAATAACCATTTTTCCGCCGGGCGAGTCGCTAGTATGTTAATAAACTAGACAGAGCCTGTTACTATGGGTGTCAGACAGCTGATATACATACATAAATAAATAATATACAACATCCAGCCACAAAACAAACACAAGTGCTCATCACACGAATGTTTGCCCTAGGTGGTTTTCGAACCCGCGACCCTGTACTTCATAGGCAGACGTTCTACCAACTAGACTACGGGGAATTCAATGGGGAATGTTATTTAATTACTATCGTAGAAAACCTGTGAACTGTGCAAAATGAAATTCACCACTTAACAGTTTTTTTTTCTGTCTAGAAAAAATATTGCTTAGATGAGATGAGTATCATTACAAAAGACTTGACAAAGGAAATAAAAACGCAGCTACATTTTCTAGAATCTGTTTCATACTCATCAGTTTACGTGTCTTCGAGCTATTTCGCCTAGAATTCGTCACTAATTAGGTATATAAGGTATTTTACCTGGACACGGCACTAAATGTGTTTGTGGATTATGCTTCAAATTTGGCTTTATTTATTTTTATTTTTTATTTTTCTTTATTAGGGAAGCATTGCTGGCTTGTTTGCTACACAAAGCCACTTGACTACATTAGACCATTTTTTGGAATTCACAATCAAAGTCAGTGAAAGCTTAATTCACTATCAAATCAAGTCAACTTGCGACGGCTATAATATTACGCGATTTCAGAATAAAAATTTAAATCCTTTCCAAACTCGAGCAGGTGTAACAATCTAATAAAACAAATTAAAACGGCAGCACGAGGTGATAATGATAACGAATTAATGAAATAACGCACCCTTTCCACGGTCGGGCGCGCGTTAAATCCCGATGCTAAACTGTTGACACTACTATTTAGAGGGCGACACCATCGCCATATTTATTTATACATTGCTTACTTTACATTTGTAAAACATGGTCGTTCAGATGTTTCATCTCACGAGTGCAGGCGAGCCATACCTGTGTGTGTCTTGTGTGTACACATCGTCTTTGTGTGCGTAGCACTCAAGATAAAATTACTGCACCATGATTTGTTTGTTATCTCATTACTATAGCCTATAAACAACAGTCAACTGTTAGCCAAAGGTGAACAGAGGTGTTGCCATAATCACCAAGGTTGTTAGGTGGGTTGGGGATCGCAGTTGTTTGTTGTTGATAGATAGCACAGGTGAATGAATGAATGAAAGTGAACACTGCTGCCAATGCCCTGGGTATATTCGTTTAGTACATTACATTACATTAGTACATTACACCAACTCAACTTATGATTTTAAAACATGTCTTTAGAAAGTGAACGACGTGTCAACTATGCGTGGTCAAAGTTGATGTAATGTGCCATGACCTTTATTCGAGGACCACAGCAAGAGTTGTGTTAGGTCAATTTAAAGCCTGGGACCATACAGCTGTATTTGCGATCACAAAAGCTTATAAATCATTAACCACAAATTTTATCTTTATCAATTTTAACTCAAGTTAGAATTATAAAGAGAAATATTTTTTACACGACTTTCCTTGAATATTCCAACTTTATACGATGAAAAATTTTGAAAATGCCTGAGCGAATGGACAAAGAATTAATCGAAGTAAATAAGTCTCATGTAGCTCGGCGACAGTCATATAATTTTACTATTTTAACTCAAAAAGTCAATGTACATCAAAATTGAAAAGTGAAAACTGCACCACAGGATTAGTTATAGCACTACGCGATAGATGCGGAATACGAGTATTTGATAAACGGCCTTATCGCTCTGTGATTATGATTACAAAGCGATGTTGTAGATATTTCCCATAACATGTGCAATTAAGGTATGCGCCGTGGTTAGGGTAAATAAATGCATGGCAAAGATAGCATTACTGCACAAAGAAAATAATTAAATAAAAGATTGAGCTTCCGTAGGTTTTTGATTTCGAGGGACAGTCATGTGAAAAGTTGATTATTAGCTCACATATTATGTTCCCACCGAGGGACTACTATTTAGTATTCTGTGCCACCGAGGAGTTCAAAAATACACCGAATTTAGGGTGATCAGGCCTTAGTTGGAAACGCTAGCCTAATGCGGGTTAGGTCAACAAGTGAAAAGTACGTATACTCTGTAAATATAATAGTACTCTGTATAATAATTTAACGGCCCCGTAGCCTAGTTGATAGTACATCTGCCTTCGAAGCACAGGGTTGCGGGTTAGAATCCCGCCCAGAGCAAACATTCGTGTGATGTGATGAGCACTTGCGTTTGCCTAGTATCTGAATGTTGTATACTTATATTATATATGTATGTATAACATATATCAGCTATCTGACACCCATAGTACACGCTCTGCCTAGTTTGGGGTCCGATGGCCGTGTGTAAGACGTCCCACATAATACTATATCTAATTTCAGTTTTAGTTTTTGGAATAATCAGTTCTGGTTTTGCAAACCACTCAGACGATAAAAATAACTAATTATTTATTATTATGCTTTCATGAGAGGAGCAAAATGTACAGTAGCCAGCACATACGGCTGGACATGTTGACCTTGAGAACGCCCATTCATGAGCTTGCTTCTGTACCTGAAATATACAGAAATTTCACCTTTCCCTACTAACTTGGTAAACTTGAAAGCATGATGCATGCTAAAAGCATGTTTGAGGAAACAAAACCAATATGGTGACTTGTGAAAAGAAAAATATGTTGCAATGTTCTTTAGAATATTTGAAATTTTTTATTAGTGCACGCACACTCGTAAAATTTATATTTTATCATAAAGAGTATTTTTTATGTCTTATTTTTGGTTAAATATTTTAAGTCGTAGTTCAGTGAGGAACAGCTATAACCGAATAGGTATTAATACTGCTAATATAAAATGTATATAAATCTATGGTATGAAATGTTAGAACAAATCTATTACAAAAATCATCAGACAATGTTTGGTTACAA
Organism: Teleiodes luculella; assembly: GCA_948473455.1. Taxonomy (NCBI): domain Eukaryota; kingdom Metazoa; phylum Arthropoda; class Insecta; order Lepidoptera; family Gelechiidae; genus Teleiodes; species Teleiodes luculella. Next base: position 12,107,360 of record OX419591.1, on the reverse strand, counting down.
AGGTACCGAATTTGTAGGAAAGACCAAATTTTATTGCTTTCGTAGGAACTATTTTAATGAGGAACTTTATTTTTTTCCTGTCAACGCAATGGAAAATACCTAATACAAGTTTGTGAAAGATGTAAACATAACGCAGTATACATAGAATACTTAATAGTTCATACTTCACGTGATCCGCTTTTATACTGAAAAGCTTAAGAAAAGCTGTTTGAAGCTTTTGAAACAAAGAACAGTAAGGAAACCGAGGATCACATATTATACGCTGCATTTATTATTAATTGGCTAAACAGCAACACATCCCGGTTATTCACAGCGAATTTAATCCTGGCACACATTCAAAATAGATAAACTCGATCAACTTTACAGTGAACAATGGCTAGTGGGCTAAGCCAACTGGATTGAAAATAACAATGTAGCAACTTACGATATCCACTGGTACAGCGCTGATACAGTCAGCTCCCCTTTTTCCCTCAGGGCTCGTTCTATCAGCTCAGGATATGTATATGGAGGTTTCCTCGGCGCCGGCGGTGTATCAGGTATCGGGTCGTGTTTTGGCTCTTTGTTCAGTGGTTCGTCATCTGGTACTTTAACGTTGACTATTTCATCTAAGCGGAAATTTAGTAGCCACGCGAGGCTCGCGCAGTCATTGTCTTCGTCGGGTGATTTGGAAGTTTTTCGACGCCTCCACTTGGATCTGTCTTTCGGTGCGGACATTTTGACAGCTGACAATGTTGACACAGCACTGCCGCGGCTGCACTGAACCAAGTTTGAATGTGGAACCACCGCGGTTGTTTAGTGCCAGTCCGCGCTATCGCCGAAGCTCGCGTAATCTACTTTTTAGAGGGTGCAGAAAGGAGATTTTTATTTTTTATTCGGTATTATTTTGATCGGTGACGCGCGTTGCAGCGAGCTTTCGTGTTTTACATTAAAAATATACATTTTGATATTAATGCAAAGAAATACGCTTACTTTCTCGTGGTAACTATATTAATTGTCTGATAAATGTGTGAAATTTTAAAAGATTGAATGTATCACGAAATAAAATAGCGGAAATACTTTTTAATAGGCATTGTCTTTGGTAGATATTGTATTTTTTCAAACCAAGGCAATATATTTAGTTTAATGTTCTAAAATTCAAATTCAAAATTCAATTTTTTTATTCATTATATGCATCTCAGAACACTTAATGACGTCATATAAGAAGCTAAGCTTTGCCCAAACCAAGACCGGCTCTTGTCTCAAACGAATGTACAAGTCTATCAATAAAAAAGAATTCAAACAATCTAAAAGAGGCGATGCGATATCAGTTGGAACATAACTGGCAGGTTCGCGCAATGTGTGCGCTGCTGTGGAGAAGAACCCGCCGAAGATCGAAGACCGAAGATAAGGATAGAACCAAGGGGTTTATGTAATACTGTCTCATTTGACTAACTAATAGGACCAATGATCTTATTTGTAAGCTCGCTGAATACGATGTCCTAACAGACAAGACTTTTATTGTTGGATTTTTATAGCATGTAGAGAGACTGTAAATTGTACAGATATCAAGAGAGTAACAAGTCAGTATTAAATTACCGCGTATTGCAGTGCGAGTGAGCATTTTAATTCGATTACTTTTTCCAATACGCAAACGCCACAGAGCCAGTGTCTGGCGGCTTTAGCTCTGTGATTTTCAAAACTTCAAAAAAGTATTTTACACACACACTAATACTTATGATTGCTGTTCGACACATAAGCACAGACAAACACAATGAATAGGCCTCAGTCGACCACGCTGGCCCAGTGCGGGTTGGTCAACTTCACACACAACCTTTGAATTACTTCACTGAAAAAATGTTTGGTTACCAGTATGTAACACATACATTAGGGACTTGCGAACTTTTGTTATCATGTTACAAAACCATTTTGCTATGTGTTATTGAACTTCGTTTATAAATAGCAAAACCTTTTCATAACACCTAAACAAGTCCCAAGTCCCTTCGCAAGTCCCTAAATAGTGTTACTGGTAACTTAACTTTTTTTCAGTGTTCGCAGGTGTGTGCAAATTTCCTCACTATGTTTTTCTTCACTGTAAGACCGTCGAATTAATGTACATATGAATTCATAACTCTAAAACACATTGGTGCGTGCCGATGCTTGAATCCGCGCTTTCCGAATGGAAGTCAACGGACCAAGCCACTTGGCTGCCGACACTCTTACTTGGAGGTAAAAGGCTATTCCTCAATTTCGCTTAGAAAACACTTATCTACTGGTAGGCTGAAGGGAAGCTGTAAAAAGATCAGTAAAGAATGCATAAACGTCCAGCAGATTGCCCAGTTGCAACAGAATCCAATTTTAATTCGATTACGGGCATCGAATCGACTGAATCGGTGCAATTGAATCGATGTCTAAAAGTGTTTCGATTTAATTGAAGTCTCGATTCCAAGCGAATGCAATTATTTACCATTTGCTCGTCGATATTCGCTGTAGATCAGTACAGATGTTTTGTTTTGCTGCTGTGATTGAAAATGCTAAATGTTCTCTTCTTGTACGTGTCTGGCTAGAAAAGAATAGAATTAAATATATTTGTTAGCCAGAACATATAAAAACTCGAGTTTAACCTACCTCACAAACCCTGGTATCGGAATTAGGTAAAGCTAAAATACTAAGGACCAGACTGCCCAGGACTCCATTGAGGTTAATGCCTGTTGAGGATTTTTAGCAGTGAACTTGAAAAATATGCATAGGTCTTCTAAAGAATATGAGTCTATCACGGCAAGCAAAGTATATAAAATTTTGTTTGATTTATTTTATTTTGTTTGAATAAATAAAGACTTTTATATGCTACCATAATGGAAGTGTATTCGTCAGTTTAGGGAACAAAAACACAGAGCAAAGTACCATTTGGTTAAGTTATTTATTTTTATCGATAGGTTTTTTGTGAAACATGTAACCTTGAGATAATTACTCAATTAGATTTACTAAAATTTTTACTTTTTTATTACGGCTTTCCTTTATTTTTGAAATTATTTTAAATACTTTTAATTTTTCTTTCTTTTCTATGTTCAATCCAACGTTTTTTTACATTTATTTCACCATTCTCCATTAGTTTGAAGCACCGAATAGTTCAAACACGGTAAAGGCGTTACCTGAAACGGCTTGCTTCAGCGTTTGGTCCTGAAGGGGCTGTGTGTTCCCGATTTAGCACCAATTACTGGGTTTGAACACCGTTCCGGGATTCCTGTTAAATGTTTGTAGATCGTCTTACAAGCCATATCAGATTCCTCAAATCAGATTTACAGAGATCTGGATAGCTTTCTGCAATATCTTTATTGCAAAATAGAATTAATCATGTTTTACTGTTGTATACTTTTGAAGTTTGTTTTAATAACTATTATGATTTATAACAGCGGTAAATATCCCGTTTTAAATAATAACAGCTACGAACCCACCTCATTTTTTACATGTTAATATATTGCATTTACCTATTTTAACCTTGGTCATAAGTTCTAATCTTAGAGTATAAATAGAAAAAATTCTGTATTCTTCTATTCCACCTCTCTGGGATCTAATATGTATATTCAACGTATCAAATGTCATATTATAATATAAACTATTTAGAAATAATGCCATTAGTATTTTTAAATTAAAAACAAACATTAAAAGGTATTTTAATAATAGTTAGTTACTCATCTTTTATTTATTAATATAAAATCAAAATTCGTCTGCTTGTCGAGATCTACAATACGTAAAATATTTCATTCTATAATAACATTTAATATAATAATTTGCATTGTAACTGATTTTATAATTATTTTCTCATACGAGTATAAATTAGACAATGAGCTTGATTTTAGTATTTTAGTAGAAATAACAGTGCGAAAATAATTATAGCATGAAATAACAGGGAGTGAAAAGCTGACAACGGTGGCTGGGAATTTAATTAATATTAGTCGTTGACATTCATTAATTTACTTTTTGTCGAGTCATATTTTATCTCACAGCATTCGCACTTGACGTGGCAAAAACTAAACGCGGTGAATAGTATGAAAAAAAAAGAAAAGCGAACAACTGACAATCAATCCATCTTGGATTCTCTCGGCTGTGCTGCGTCAGATAAGAACATATTTTGAACCACAAAAGAAACATAATGCTATTCTTGTTAAGAATACTTGTAATGCTAGAACGTAACGGGTAATCTGATACAACACTATCTGTAACAGCTCCTGATACTTGCTTGCCTATCTTGTCGGTTTCCAGGTTAACTTACCTCAAAATTAATAAGCCGCCTAAGTTTTTTGACGTGGCTCTTATAACGACTACATACGTAGATCACCAGGACCAACTGCTTAACGTGCCTTCCAAAGCACGGAATCATCTTTAGTTTTGGACAATTAGGGGGTTCAGCCAGCAATAACCTAAACAAACTGGGGAAAGTCTTAGAAAGTGCTCCCACCCCACCAAGGGGTGGAACCTGGAACCTCCGTAACGTAAGGCGAGAATTTGACCAGTCGACCATGGAAGCTGTTCTCACTTACATCCTGTATAGAATATACGGAGCAATTCGAGTGATAAATAAAGTTCCTTTGTCTAAAAATGACTTTCTTCTTTTCCAAATGTAGTATTTATTAGTTCAGATAGGTATTTGGTACGGATTCTTCCTGTTGCGCGACCTCAAATTCTCCTGAATTTCAGTAACTTCAGAAAACTTGCCACATGACAGGCTTTTACACTTTTACGTTAACTTTGACTTAACGTACGTCATGTCACCGGCAAAGTACGAACAAAGTTAGCGGATACTTAAAAACTTTGTAGAGGGAAGTAGAGAGGAACATACAAAAATATTGAATTAAAAAGTTGTCAACGTGACAAGACAGCTACTTTGACACCTAATGGGAAAAGTCCGTCGTTAGTTAAAAGTTTATTTTTAACTGTTCAGTTACAGACAATAACTTGCTTTCCGCTCTGCGACTCCACCGGCCTTAACAATTTTTCCCACGGGAATAACGTATTTTCCCGCGGTTTTTTTTTATCGAGTGGCTTTTGAGGGTATCCTACCTCACAAACCCTGGTGTCGCTCCCGCGGTAAAACGTAGCCTATGTGTTATTCTGATGTATAAGCTATAATATTATAAAGTTTCAATAAAATCGATTCAGTAGTTGTTGCGGGAAAGAGTAACAAATATCCATACATCCATCCTCACAAACTTTCGCGTTAATATTTTGTATTATTATTATTTACTAGCTTTAAAATTTTCCCGTGGAAATGAGGTATTTTTTTAAAATTTTCTCTCCTTAAGAACCATCCTTGGACTTCAAAGAACATTTCAAAAAAATAATTGGAAAAATTGGTCCAGGCGTTGTTGAGTTATGCGCTTACCAACACATTTTGCGATTCATTTTTATATTATATATATATATATATATATATATAGATAGATCAAACAAAAAACAAATAGTTCAATCAATTATCTGCAATATTCTCATATTTCATCAAGATAACCTATAATTTTGCTATAGTATGATAGGATATGCACGTTTCCATAAAAAAACTCGCGTCCTTCTTTGTAAAATTACTTCCATATTTTAATATTTACGTAATATTTCCATAGAAATAAAAATAAATATGTTTCAATTGGTAGTGCGCACACGTCAAACTCGTTTCGGAACACCCCTATTTCAAGTCGAAAAGTGATTTGTAAAATCTTATTGGTATAACTTCATTTTGATTTTGTGTTTATAGGTAATATTAGCGCAATGAGGCATGAACTTGCAATGTAGACATGTCTAAGTTAGGTATAGATAGATAGGATACCTAGATAGAACAGCTACCGCATACACTTGAGCAAGTCTAGATCGCTGGAACCCATTAGCCACAGGCACCAGACGTAATTATTCCACACTATTCGTCCCTTCGATCTCTTCAACTGCACTCGAGTTAAAAACGCGGTGAATGCAAATTAATTTCGTGTTGTTTTTATTAGCTTAGTTTATCAAAATAATTTCAACGTGAGGTGAATTGACTTTGATGCGTAGAGCAGATTTTAAATGTTTTTTTTTTATAAATAATAATTAAATGTAAATATTTTTTTATGTTTGATTCTTTGTGCGTCACTAACACTATACCTGGTCTAAAGGATAATTATACTTTTCGTAACACCCTGTATAGTATTCTTGCTTTGTGAATCGTGTCCATTCGCCAGATCTTAAGAGGGTCTCCTCCAAATTGCTAGGAAACCCATTAGGTACAGGCACAGATGCACTCAGCTCTTCAATAGTCCTTCACTTTTGTTCTTATGAGTGCGAATTTATTATAGATATAATAATTACAACCACAGTAGTATATAGAGTGGACAAAAATGTATATATTTCATAAAAGAGTAATATTTTATTCAATCTCAAGTTAAAATTAGTTGCACCTCATCACCAGGACATTTTAAACTTTTGTATGCAAGTTCGGTGAAGCTTGATTCGTCGTGGTTTTTCGACTGAAGCATAGGTCAATTTTAAAAAAAACTTTTGTATCATACTGATGTAAATGTTCTGTTATCTTGGATTTAAAAAAAAAACCTTTAAATTCAAAGACTTAATACTTTATGTACTTTAAAATAAAAGTAGGTGACAAATTACACCATAAACAGGAAACAAAAGTTGACCCGTCGTCCATTATCCTAAAAAGTATCCAAAATTACTTCCTGTAGGCTTTCTAAAACTTCGTGAAATAACTGTGAAGTAAGTTTAAGAAAGAATAAAACAACATTTGATTACAGTAGGAAGATCATAAAACACAGGAAGGAAAAGCATGTGCCACCATCTCTTCAAGTTTTTGAGAAGTTTCTTTACAAAGGACCTAAAAATTTTGAGTTACACCCGAATCGTCCAACGTAATTACGGCCCATTTAGGACAAAAAAAAATGATTTACCTAGTTGCCTAATCGGGAATTACTCCAAATTTGGTCTATTTTATAATTAAAAACATATTTTTTTATTAGTTAGATATTTAAACACAACATTCTCTTTTTCTTCCTGATAGTGCAAAAGAAAAAAAGAATATATTTATAAAAATAATTCCTCATTCAGAACGAACAAATTCTTTTGGTGACTTTCAAAGCTGTTGGAAATTATAATTGATTAATAATTAATTAGTTCATAATAATTTTATTGTCAACTTGTTTGTTTTCTGTCGTTCAATTAAATTATTAAATATCTTCTATAGTAAAGATGTGTCTAATTATTATTTTTATCGCAGCTCTATTTCCTAAGACTCAAAAACACGCGTAGAAACCGCAACTACACAAAAACCTAATTTTGAAATGGGTCGCTACATTTGATTCATATAGGAGGGGGTAGGTAGTCTCTGGTCAAAGGCCACCGATACTAAGTGATGCAGTCAGCGTCTGATTGCTTGCTCTGATCCAATTAAATACAGTAATGTTTTCATTGATATTACATTTGATGGAAGTGACTCTACCATTTAGCAGTAGAAATATGCTGCTCACTAAATTATGCAATCCAAGTAACCTAGGCAAATAATGGGACAAACTGATTGAATTCCTATGGTATTCGTACAGAGTTAAAAATACGCTACTCAGAAATAGACAAAGGATTTATCTGTGTAATAAAAAAAAAACAAACATACCCGAAAAAGCGTGGAAATTATGTGAGCGTCAGAACCGCTTGATAGGTGTCTGAATATTGACGAGATGTATGCTATAAAACCGTACCTAAATAGTACTTAATAGTACCTATGAAAAGATAAACAGTACTTCAGGAATATACATAACAAATAGGTAGCGTCATACTCAAGCCATTCTGATGTATGGTTGGCTTGTACATTACCATATCTAGAAAACGCGTATGAACCATAATCTGGAACATGTATCAATAAACTGTACCTAAACAGTACCTTAAATTGCAATCTTTACAAAAGAGTAAATCATACGGGATGGTTTCGAAAACTGAAAAATTATTATTTTTGAATACCTACGTTTATTTTCTATAGATATTCGATCACGCACGCTCCTGTTGAATTTTCCTATTTAGATCCTTTAATTTAGACATTCTTTTACTTAATTATCATTTAACATATAAATTATTTCATACATACCTATATATAGTGAAATTTACATCGTTTTGTTCCCGCAGCAGCGTAGTGATGACTTTTATTTTTCATCTTTTCATACAAGCTAACCCGTTTTACAAGACCAATTTGTATGATTAGTTGAAAATGAATTTTTTTCTATATTTTTTTCTTTGGGAAAGTTGTTCAGTTTTATGGGTACTGTCACTATACGGCAGGAACAAAACGATGTAAGTATTTCGTTCCTTATCCATTACGTACGATCATCCTTAGGTAAGTTACATGCAGTTGTCTTTCATCCATTTGTCTTAAAGTCTGATGACGGCAATTTTTGTTTTTGTTTTCAAAACTATCCTGTATGATTTACTCTTTTGTAAAGATTGCAATTTAAGGTACTGTTTAGGTACAGTTTATTGATACATGTTCCAGATTATGGTTCATACGCGTTTTCTAGATATGGTAATGTACAAGCCAACCATACATCAGAATGGCTTGAGTATGACGCTGCCTATTTGTTATGTGAATGCCTGAAGTACTGTTTATCTTTTCATAGGTACTATTAAGTACTATTTAGGTACGGTTTTATAGCATACATCTCGTCAATATTCAGACACCTATCAAGCGGTTCTGACGCTCACGAAATTATGGCTACACTTTCCCACAGTAGTGCTACCCCATGTAGTGCCATGGTATAATAATATACTACGCCTGGTATTCTCCTAAGTATGTGGATCAACGCTACGTCATCACATTTGAGATGGAAAATCTGGCTATCTTGCTTGCACACTTGCACGTGGTAGTTTATATATTTTGCTCTTTTCTATCGCCGATAACGTAGATTATAGTATTTTAGCTTTACGTTATTTAGAGGAAGACCCTATCTTCTTTTTTTTTTTTTAATGGGAGAGGCCTCATTTTTGTTGTATTAAAATTGAGATTTCGTTAATATTTTTATTATAAACGGTACCTATACAACGAGTTAATGAAATAACGCAAAACCTCTCGGAGTGGTAACTCAGTTCACATTTATTTCACAAGTATTACAAGTTGACTTGGCCACTGATCAACTTGTATGAAAAGTTAAAAAAAAAAAACTGCGATTTCAGAAAACTTGCAGAACAATAGTTGTTCAGTTTCACAAGCTAAGTTATCACCTGAGAGGTTTTGCGTTATACACATTTCTATAGACGTTTTTGTAAACTTTATTTGCATGTACAAAATTTCATAATTCTGTAATATCAGGACGATTCCAGCATTCTTGTTACTAGATGCATCCCCAACACGTCTTGCGCAGACTTCGTTGATGCAAGGAGCGTTTCACTGACTGTGGTTGCACGCTCTCATTTGTGCAGAAAGTCCTTACCTGTCCAAGATACCGTATGTATTACATCATATTTATGACATAACTGAATTGTATTATTGTACGGAAATGAACCCTGCTGGCATCGATTCAAAGAATTCTATTGTTTATCTATTCTGCAACGGGAACTCGGTCTATATTACTATAGACCACTTTATTATTGTGGTGGAGGAGAGTTTGTGGTTTAACAGATACGATGATGTGGACAATTTACAGAACACTTGTTTAAGTGATTAAAGAAACGTTTAAGTAGTACCTAAAGAAATGTACGTCCTAGTTTTATTGTCTTTTATAAACAGTCCAAAAAATACTTATAATGAACTCGTTTCCAAAGAGCCGATTGATATTTTTAGTCTTAAATTAAATACTTACTTACATTCTAGCTTGCTATAAGTAAACCGTTAGATGCAGTGGCTAACCAGTTAATAGTTGTTTAAATAAGCTTATAAGTTATAGTGTTCGCTTTACTGAAATGCTGTATACACCCATAAAGTTATATTTGTGTAATATCTTGCTTGTAATTGATAGTCGATGGTGTATGTATTATATATTGTAAAATGTAACATATTAAATGCCTTTAGGTTACTAAAGGCGCAGCATGTTTTCAACAACAACAAATATAATAAAAAAGTTATTTAATTCATTCCCGCCATAAGCTAAGATGTAATTGTGATTTGTGCTTCTCAAATGAGTTATTTTTTACTGTGACCAACCAATTTGTTATGTCAAGACCTTAGAGTATAAATAGAAACATTTCTGGGAGGGATAGAGTTCGCCTAATCGAGTATGAACCATAAGCACGGATATGAACAGTCCGAAGATCTTCAGCGCGTTCGTTTAGTATCAAATGGTTATCGGAGCTGATTGTTTTTCCCGGTGAAAATAAGAAATTTGATAGGAGAAAATTTTGAAATGTGCAGTGATAAGTTGCAAACATGACTCGAGGAACAAATCAAAAAAGAAAAATGTTATTGATTTCACCGCCCATACAAAATCTGCCAAAATTTGCTTACGCTTGACATAATAAAGGCAGGAGCGATGCGCGTGCTCTATGTATATTTATTCTCTAAGGAGAAGACCTTAACATTAATCGGTCGGAAGAATCATCATCATCATTATAAATATATCCGACTGTACGAGTTTACTCGACATTATTTACATTTTATACACTTTTGCTGATGTCGGGCTCGCCGTTCATTGCACCTTGTATTTGCGTAATTACTTACCAATATAATTTAGTTCACTAAAGACTCCCTACGGTGACGGCCACATAATTGTTTCCTTTACATCTACAAACAACAATCTTAAATGTACTGGCAGTAGCCCGTACACCGACCTTCGAATCCAAATCTGTCCGCGTTGATCTTTGCCTTAAAAACTTGACTTCATATACGATCGATCCCCCTGACCACGGGACCCTAAACAAAGGAGCGTGCAGCATCTCAAACAGGCTAAGGGTAATATTTACTCTCGCCGGCATATTGGGTGGTGGTCAGAGTGACATGGGTCGAACACCTTGACCACAGACCGCGTGTGAATACGTCCTTACTCTACGGTTTCCGCGTGTCATGTAAGTAAATTAACCCTTAGTTTTGATGGAAGCTGTTGAACTATTGGTTTTTCGTCTTGTCTGTACAGTTTGTTGTAACTAAAATAACAAATAGTGTAAGTGAAACAAAGCCTTTACTTGTTTCCAGATATGCAGATAGTAGGTACCCGTATTAAGAAACATACATTTTATATGAATAAATTAGCTCGCGATGACTACAGAGTGGCTAAAGTCAGTACGTCTTTCGTGGGGCTGCTTTGTGTGCGCTACTGTAACGAAATACCTGATGATGATAGATATTTAATTTTAGGCAGATAAAGACAATATTGTAAGCCTGTAATGTGCTCAAATTGAATCTGACTAAATGTCCAAAGGATATTTTCTCAAATCTTTTATGTTATTCTTCGTTTCTAAAACATCGGGCGTGAAAGGAAAAGGAGAATGGGTAAGAGCGTACCCAGACACAAAGTTAATTGTAGCAATATGAAATACTAGCGACCCGCCCCGGCTCCGCACGGGAAAATGGTTATTGTGGGTTATCCTTCAGTATATTATGCATGTATTATACATATAAACCTTCCTCTTGAATCACTCTATCTATTAAAAAAACCGCATCAAAATCCGTTGCGTAGTTTTAAAGATTTAAGCGTACAAAGGGACATAGGGACATAGGGACATAGGGACATAGGGACGGAGAAAGCGACTTTATTTTATACTATGTAGTGATGTCGGTATTTATTGCCCGTATGGAGTACTTTAATATCATTGATCTCAACTACAATCCTTATTTCTAAAACATACCTTGATTTAAATTAATGCGCATTAAGAATTCATGGAAAAATAAATAAATAACAATGAAAATTCAGTTTTTCTATTGACATATCTTTTTTCTCTAATTGAATTCAGACATTCTGTCTTGGGTTGATCAAACTACTTAGGTTTAGGGCTACAAAACCCGACATATCTCATAAAGCTACAGTAATTTTTTTTTTTGGGTACGGGGCCGTAACAAAATTACCCATTATCCTTTGAATTTTTTTTTCTTTATTAACTTTTGGCCTAATTTTGTCCTTTTCTTATTTGCCTGAATAATTCTCGAATAAGATTTCGTCTTGTATGTTAACAATGTTAAGCATTGTTTGCCTGTATTTGTGTAACAGTTTGTAATACTAACACACGTCAATACAACTTTTTTATACTTTATGGTGTAAGTGTATAAAAAAATATTACTAATTGCAAAAGAGTAAGGGAAGGAAAACTAATAATTTATAGTTTAACCATGGAAACTAAAATATTTCTCTACAATTATAAATTACTAGCTTTCCGCCGCCCGCCTGAATAGTTTTTTCCCGTGGGAATGCGGAATTTTCCCGCGGTTAAAGTTAGCCTATGTTACTCAGTGAATGTAGCTTCATATAGGTGATTTTTGAAATCGGAACAGCAGCTTTTGAGTTCATTCACACATGATTTTATAAAGTTTTACTAATCTAATACGTTTGTGTTGAAAAGAAAAGAAAAGTAGCTTATTTATTAAACTTTCGTTGTCTTGATTCACCTTCACTGAGCCAAATAAATAGTTTTCATTGATGAACGAATTCTTTATCATTGCCCTACAGGTCACCCGAAAATTCCATTATCTGTCCATTGTCACGAACAAACAAAATTGATGCCCAATTCTTTATGTTGGTACATAAAAGAATTTAAATAACGAAACGTAGCATGATTCTATACAATACTAATGGGAGAGTCAATTAGAGTTCTTTATAAAGAAAATTATACTTGACTAGGACTCCATTATTTTCACCCTATTCAAGGCTTTCAAGGAAAATGCGCCAACAAAGACAACAAGTAGTATCGCCGCAAAATGCCTTGAAAATGAAGTTTTTATTTTTTATACTTCGTGAAATCTGTGAAAGAATGGAGGTAACGAGAGGAGGAAGGCTCCCCATAGAGCGATAAAAAAACTTCAATAATAAAAACAATAAGCTTGTATTGTATTCAGGGTTGGTTCTCGTTTGAATCTTTAAAATTATCGCATTGGATTGATCTCTCTCAGTTTTTCTAGTTTAGTGAAAGTTTTTTAATTGTATATTATTAAAGAAATAAATAATTGACAGGTTGCGAACCATAGGGGTAAAAGTGACTAAACCAGAAAAAACTATATAAGTGGACTAAAATATTGACCAAGAGTCTTGCCAAATAGATAAATATTAAATACCTAAGTGATATTGATAACAACTACATCTATATTCGATCGGGTTAACTGCGTATCTATGTGACGTTTATCTACCACTCCAAAATCTTTAAAAATCTGTTTTACTTAATTTGTCCCGACGAAAAAGAGGGGTGTTAAAAGTTTGACGTGTGTGTCTGTCTGTCTGTGGCATCGTAGCTCCTAAACGGATGCACCGATACTTATAGATCTAGTTTTTCTTTTTATTTGCAAGGTTTCACAATCTAGAGTGTTCTTAGCTATGATCCAAGAAAATATTTTCAGCCATTTGAAGTCTCCATGATGATAATGCGGGGGTTCAGTCCATGCCCAATCTTTTTTAATTTTGCTCGCAATTTAAAATAGTGCCCAATTGATATTCGGATCAGCAGAATCGACCTGGTCGCAGTCATGTCAGCTTTTTTAAATTAATCAGCTGAATTCACCTATGCAAGCAAAATTTGCATGATAAATAATAATAATAAATAAATAACTACTTGCTTATTGTTTATTGGATAACATACCTTACAAACCTTAGTGTCAGAATGATAATATAAAAAAGGAATAAGAGATTTAAAGATAGACACTTGAAAATCAAAGACATATTTTTATCTCCTTCTTCAACATAAGATTCATAAGATCGTTTCAGCCACCCCTAGGTTACACCAAGTTCAGGCGGCGCGTTACACAAAGCAATGCCAATTTACAGCACTGTAATCCGGCCCATAACAGTAAATTGTAATTTTATCGCCTGCGCCGGCCCTGAGTTGAGTACACATCTCATGAAAAAAATATTATATCGCAATACAAAAGATGTTCTATTTGCGGTCGCGCGTACTTGGATGTGCGAAATTGTGAAAAGGCTTTTTGAATAATCTCACTTGGCAACTATTCTCTACCTTTTTTTTATATTCAGGCAACAAGGCCCAAAAATACTACACACTAATGTACAAGCCCACGGTATCGCGTCCTTCCGCGACAGGTTCCCTGAAGCGACGAAGTAATACATATTTGTTATCAAATGATAAATCCTATTACCACCTTAATTTATGTTTCTTAAAATTAAATTACTATGTTGACTTTCACACACAATTTTTTTTGCTTGTTTTCGTGTGCACGTTTCGTCACGTGAAATCTAGTGGTATATTTTAGTTGATAACTTGTGATGTGACGCTTTTAAAAACATCAATAACATTCTGCCTCGCTTCTTTTTCGGTGTTTCCCACACCACCACGGTGTCCAAACCCACATGCTAAGCAAGCAATTTCCTAAAATAACCAAAAAACAATCTAACCAAAATACATAACGGTAGCCATCCCGAAATGTAAGCTAATTTCTGTGCAGAGGTGCTTGGTGGCTGACGCGGCTAAACAATCGCTAGGTCAGGGATTTTGGCTAAGCGTCGCGACCTGGGGCATCCTGGGGCCCTGGGGCTTGGTGGGAGGCCCTCGTAACACTGTCTCCTAGGAGTAATAGTGTTTGACTACGAATTCGGGAAGCTCTACCCTTCCATACTGACGCCAGGGGCGGACTGTGTAAAGGGTAGTCAGAGGCCCTAAATGTTGTACAATAAAAAGCTATTTTGTGGTTATGAAATGTAGAATTTTGGATGTAAATCTAATGTATATGGAATTTGAAGTTCTCATACAAAAAAGAGGACTTAAAAAAGTAAATGTGACAAAACTGTGTGTTGCATGTTAATTTATTGTGCGTCTGGGTAAAGAATTAGGCGAAAGTCGTGACGAACTAGACATTCAGAGTCGAAAACTAGGCCTGATAAACAATTTTAAATTACTTGAGTATCTGATGGATGCATAGATTTAAAAGTACAGTCTAGTAATTATAAAATTCATAGATGGATGATGCTTTTGACAACTTTGTTTCCATAAGTAGTGAAATAGTAATCTTGAAATCAAATATTACGTTTTTCACTGTAGTAAATAAAACAATGATGTTCATTTGAAATGAAGAATAATTCCTTAATAACTTTAAGGAGCCCCATTTCAAGAATGTCCTTAATCCGGAACTGCTGTAAACCCGCTTTCAGCTGTAAAGTAAACGCTTTGTGGACTAAATCTTATTTGTAAAACGAAAATACTTTAGAAAAGCATACTTACCATGTATTAAATTTAATTAAAATTACCATTTAAGAATAAAATTGTCCTTATTAATATTTTAAATCCCAATTTCTATAAGTGTAGCAAGTTCAACTTTCAGAAAACGATTTGTATAAAGTAATCGATACGATATCTATTTTTATCCATGTGGCTGCTCTGTTCTAAATTACATTCATTTATAACTTGTAGTAATGACTTACAATCATCTTTAAAAACTTATACTCTCATTGAAACCAGATAATATTATAATCTTTGCTTAATTAAAAATATATCAGACCAGAAAAACGAACGGATCAAAATAAAAAATCACATTCAAAATAATGTTCAAGTCAAAGAGACGACGACGCCACATCAGTTCCAAGTAAAAATATAATCAGCTTTTAGATGTAAAGTCACTTAAGTTTAAAAGTATTCTTGTATCAATGACTCCTAATAGAAGGTATCAAAATTCTTCATAATAATATTTGTAGGATTACAAAGTTTCGGGTTGGACTTATTTAAAGCTGACATCAGGGTCCCAAAAATGTTCCGGTTTTAATGGAAAATGGTCTGCTTCGAGTTTTTCTGCGTCCTTTTACAACGAAACAAAGTTTTAATCTCGAGGAATAATAAATCAAATCGTTAAGGGACCTTGCAGACGGTCGACCGGGCGACCGGTCCGTGACGTAACCGTAATAAAAACAAGGAGCATTGTATTGAAAATAATAAAATACATTGTTCTCAAACTCAAGAGATTCTAAAAAAGGACGTTCTTTTGAAAATGCATTCGAATTATATCTACACCTGTAAGTAATATAAAAAAAAAGAAAAAGCTAACCTACTCCGTCATCAGCCCCTTTACCTCTAATATTATTCATGTTAATTACTTTTTATCGAAGTGAAAACCGGGCTATATCTAGTCAATTATGAATTTCTAGCATTATTTAAATGTAATATTTTATCCAAATTATTTCAATGACTTAAACCAGAAATTAATAATATTTTTCATAATTCACATTAAAATAAATTAAAAAACTGTGTCTTATTGTTGACTATTCATTCATTCTTCCAATGATTAAAGAATAAATCGTGTTAAAGAATCGCTCTGTTTTAACTTAAAAAAAGACGAGCAACACGCTTTCACTACAAATTAAACCGATCAGGTGCAACAGCAGTGTAAATACACCATTACTCAGCCTCAGTACGAACAACATCATTAAACGGCTAAGTCCTCTACCTTCATAAATTATAATTTCCTTTCACAATAAATCCGAAATATAAATCTGAATTTCAGAGCTAATAAGAAGCAAACAAAAAGTGGGAGTCTGTTATTAATTTGTAGGAAAATGGGCCTAAGCCCTGGGTAATTGATATTTGTTAGGAACTCGTGCCACTCGAACACCTGAGCCTATTTAATTCGCAAGTACATCATACTAGCTTCAGGAAAATGCCCGTGTTATTTTTCCAGTAGAAATGAGGTATTTTTGTTTGATAGATAATCCTGTATAACTCCCGAGACAAAACCGTTACTTGATCCTTTCTACAACTAAAAAAGAGCTGTTTATCTTCAAATGGCTGAAAATATTTTCTTGGATCATAGCTAAGAACCATGAAGGAAGAAAAAATTTTACGCGCCCAAATGGGCGTGGAATTTTTTTTTCCTTCATGCTAAGAACATTCTAGATTGTGACATCTTGCAAACAAAAAAAAAACTAGATCAAAATCGGCGCATCCGTTTAGGAACTACGATGCCACAGACGGACAGACAAACAGACAGACAGACACACACGTTAAACTTATCACACCCTCTTTTTCGTCGGGGGTTAAAAATAGCTTATTACGTCATTCCAGTGTTCAATACCAAAAATTATCCTTTTTTCGCTGAATGGCATATTCTGGAAATGGCAGACTACACATGGTCTACGTTCTTAAGTCTCCTATTAGCCGTCAAAATAACTGAGGTTCCCAAACTATGGTTTCTTAGAATGCATTTTTAAGCCTTAATTTTATTCAGTATTTATTTGACTACGATGCTCCAATTCAGGTTTGTCAACATCACACACTACCTTAGAATTTCCCCGCAGGTGTGTGCAGTACTGTTCGGATTTCTTCGCAAGAAAAACGTTCTTCACCTTGAGAGCCTGAAATAAACTTAATAATAGTCTATGATGGTGACTTTTTATTAATAATGATCATAAATAAACTACAAGATGAAAATGTTTCAATTTGCTTCAGGTGTAAAATCGATCAGCACCTTTTCATGAGCTAAGCAGAGTTCAGCCGTGAACTATTAGAGGTAGTTGTATAATCCATACATAATCGTATATCATAATAATCGATACTTTTATAAATGTGTGTGTTCGTTTGTTTTACTTTCACATTGAAACTAAGTAACGGATTTACGTGACTTTGTTATTATCATAGAAATAAAAGTGAAGCAAAAAAATTTTTACCATTATGGTTTTTATTTTCCATCCCGTTCCATCATCAGGACTGTTCAATAAAACTAATGGAAACGAATCTGGGGGCACCGCAGTGCCCCCGCCAAGTCGAACAAAAAAGCGGCACTAAACAGTCTAATTTAATACAATATGTATTACTTGTGAGACACATTGTGTTTTCATGCGATGGCTAAGTCAATCTATTTATAATAATAATAATAAATCCATTTATTTCAGGCAATATTTACATAAAGATGTTAATTATGTAAACAGAGGCCCATATCATAAATACCTTACAGACTATCATACATATTTTATACTATATCTAAGCACTAATTCACTTAATCACACTAAGCTTCGGCGTGTGCGGTAGGTCGGCGGGCAGACGTCCTCGGAATTTCCGAAACACGACACCCTGCGGCCAGAAGTCCTCCTTCATAAAGGTTGGGAGGTGATGAGTGGGTACTCTCACCAAATACGAATTAAAACTCGTCCTATGGTGAGGCACCAACCGTTCAACTCTCAACTTGAAGTTAGACTTCTTCTGGACATATTCTACGACATCCTCTGCCTTCGTAGACCAGTGCAGTCGGGACACATACAGCGGCGTCGAAGGCACGGCTGGACGCAGCAGATGGTTCGGCTCGATCGGATTTATTTAAACATAAAATATTTTTAATATTAACATGATTACTGATGTTATTAGGTTACCTAATTACGTAATAACTTAAGACAGAAGGACCCTTAAGTAGGGACTGAATAAATTAACCGACTTGGTATGACATGGATCTCACAACTTTTTACGGTAGAAGAACTGAATTGCAAGACTTGGTTTTTTTACAAGTTGTGTTTTTGATGGCATTGTTTTTACATAGAGATAGACTAAAGGCCGGGGAGAGGCATAGGTTACTTGTTGCCGCGGGAAAATATCGTATTCTCACGGGAAAATTCGAAAATTACGCGGGTCTAGCTAGAAGGAACTCTGTTTGAGCACTGGAAGCTAAACCTATTATTAATTGCATGAATCCAGGTAATGCAAAGTTATTTATAATTAAACCAGTACACTGCGAGGGTGTATGCGGTAAGATAGTGCAAGATGTGATTAGCCTTTATGTTATACGTTGGATATAAGACGTGAATATGCATGCATGTTACTTACATCGAGGTAAACTCCTTTATCCATTATCTACCAAGGAGACGTAACACATGCAAATCTTAAAGAAAGAAATTCTGGCAACTATGGTTTGTTTGTTTGCGGACTTTGGTTTGTTTGTTTGCGGAAATTATCGCAAAATACGTAATTAGGCATACCGTAGTAGAAGGCGGGGTGAGCGTGTGACCTTGCCAGACATTTTGGCGTTACATTTTTTTAAATAACTTTCAAGAAAAGAAAGAGGTCAATGAAATTTTGTCCGGATTTATATGACACAGATCATAGCTGAGGTATCTATTTTCTTTTGTAGTGTATTTACGTATGAAAACTTAAAATTAAATTTAAATGTATAGGTTAATTTTAATATCCAACTCATAAATCATCATACCTAATTTCTAGGTGATGGAGTAGGTATGTCTGTCACTATTCATAAAACTTGTCAGTTTTAATTAATATAGATCAATCACGAAGTTTGTTAAATAAGGTTATCTTAGAAGATTAATTCATTACTTGAAGAATATTATTTTATTAATCAAGTCAAGAGAATTTACATAGCTATATTACGATTCCCACAAATTACTATAAATAGACTGTCATTTATATCTGCCCCCGCAAACCGAGACGAATGCCTCTTGTAAATGAATCCTCTTCTATAGAAAACGATTAAATAAACGACCGCGGGAAATATAATGAACAGGTCATAAATCCGGCCTGTTCAAGGCATCAATAATAGGCGAAAATTACCAAAGATACCACTGACTGATTACCGCTCAAAAACCTTGCTTTAAATTATTTATTACAACAAAAGCTATCACTAGTCAGATGGATAGCAGTGGAAAAAAAGGAGAGAGGCGTTTGCCTAGCAGTGGTTGCCTAGCAGTGGGACAGTCTTAGCAAATTAACATAGCTTTCGCTACCTGCTAGCTTGCTTCTTTCCCTTCAATCAAATTTCGCAACAAAAAGATAATTTGACGTTGACAGGGCACTATTTAGCAGCAGCAGTTTTTTTTTTCGGGCATTATATTGTATTGTATTTAAAACAATTGAGTTATACTATCTATAGTAATACCACACAATCAGACCACCCACTCCGAATTGCAACGGTCTATAACAATTCACAGCTATAATAATATGATAGCCCCGAGCGAAATTTGTAGCTATAACTCCGTGTTTAGCAGGCTGGTTGACGATCGCAGTTGTCAGTTGGTTACACAGATGAACAAAGAATATTAGAAGGTTACAGAGGGACCACTGCCGCCATTCGTTTGACCATCGCGATGGTCGTCCTTTTACTGACCTTATTGCTCCTCTTGGACTCTTCTGTGACTGTTTTGGTTCGTAAGAAAAATTTATAAAGAAGTTGCATTGAGTTGTCCGAAATGGTTTTATAGTCAGTTTTTGAACTGGTAGAAAGTGATAGTTAAAATTGGAATAGAATGGTCTCAATTTATTCTTAACAAATTGGATGAATTATTTCAAATTTCTGATTAATTTTTAAATAAATAGTCTGATTTGTTCGGATTGTAATACTAAAGTAACTGTCAGATTGATATTGCAAATTAAAAGTGATTTGTAACGTTGCCCTGAAGATTAAGGAACTCAATATACAAGTCCGGTGAAGCTTGATTGGTCGTACTTTTTCGACAAAAGCATAGGTCAATTAAAAAAAAGCGTGCGTATAGGTCCTTGATTCATTTTTATCGTGATTACATTATTATTACCCAATCAAATTTTCATACTCTACAGTATTTTCTAAAACATTTCAGAAGCAAAACACAACATAAAAACTTACAGCATATAAAAATACGCGTAATAATGTTCAGGCTATAAATTAGCGGCAGTTAAGAGGCCGTAGCTAATTAGCATGTAGCGTAATGTTGCTCGCTACAACTCCGCCACACGACGCGTTGAACACTCATAAAACTTGTTCTTGAATGTTTTACGAACACATTTGGGCGAAAGAACGCCGCGGTTTGTAACGAACCGCAATTCAGCTTAAAGACATCAACTACTGGACTGGCTATCTTACATGTAGAAGCTTCCAGTGACTGTCACCAGGCGGTCGATCCACATCGTATGGGGGTCTGCTTACACTGCGTCTTTTGGTGTAAACAATAGTCTGCGATGTTTCACTACTTAGTCATGCATTTTGATTGGTAACATTTAGATACGTTATTATAAAAATGACACAAAAATAAAGTTCTGATGTTTCATGTTATAAAATCTAAATTTATTCAACGATCGATTCAACGATGTGGGGTTAAGATTACGGGTATTAATCTGATAATTATAAATATCTATTGAGTTTCGGTTCAAACTAAAGCACATATAGGAATATTCCTCGACAAACTTGACAAGCTGCTGTTCTTCTTAAGTTCTAAATATAAACGTCAAAAAATGGTTATATGTGGTAACTGGAACATTAATCTTTTAAAGGAGGATCGTAAAAAACTGGTTAGTGTTCTTCAGAATTTCAATTTTGATCACATATTCTAGTACTTGCTGAGGGAGGCCCTTTCTGTAAGTAGTGTCGCACCATAAAAAATAATAATAATTAAATTACAATATAACAGTTTGAAAACTAATAGGGCTTAAAAATATCTGGCGAAGGCAATTGGGCAATAAAACGCGGCGTTTATACAACATATTGTGAGCTTTTCCAGGCAGCAAGAAACGTGACCGCCAAAGACACCGCCGAGCTGATTATCCTGATTAACACCGTATAACAGCTGGGTTAATGCTAACACCCCCCTTTGCATTCCGCCTCGGAACAGACTATAACTTAATGAACATCGCCCTGACACGTGTTGAGCATAAATGTTATTACTTGGTAAACATTTTTTTATACAGTCTGTCATAAGTTACATTCTTTTTTTATTCTTTGTCATAATTTTTAGCTTAGTACTTATACTCGTAACATCCTAGTTTTTAGCTAAAGTTTTTGTAATTACAGTGAAGCTTTTGTAGTCTATTTAGTTTCGTTTTTGGGTTTAGACTTCTTTCGAGTCACGACGGGTTGGAATCTCGTTCAGGAAAAACTTTAGTCCAATAGGCACTCGTGCTGCCTTATTTCTGGCTATTTATTGAATTGAAAACTTTTTTTACTTTTTTCGAAAAATTACGACGAATCAAGCTTCACTGGACTTTCCTTCAAGCAACGCGGCCTTCGGTACGGAAGGCTTCAACGGACTTGTGGTCTCCATTTTAAGAACGTTTCTGCCCCAACGGCCGTCGTGCATCAGCTCTACGTGCCATGTGCCTAGCGATTTTTTATTCTATGTTGGTGAACTTGGTTTGCCTGCAGATCTCATCATTCCTATAAATCACTTTACGTTTATTACAGTACTGTACCTACATTTGATACCGGCAACTGCATAGCTGTCATCATTTGTCAGTTGCAGCGCTCGACCGCCCCCTATAGAATTAATATCGGAAATTAAAGTGACCTACCGGACAATTTACGGTCTTAATATAACCGGTTATTGCCGGATGTAATTGCGTTTGATGTATTTAATAAACGTCAAGGAGATTTGTGGTGGCGATCTTATTCACAAACGAAATATTGACGGCCTCGTAGCCTAGTTGGTAGTACGTCTGCCTTCGAAGCACAGGGTCGCGTTCGAATCCCACCCAGGGCAAAACGTGATGAGCACTTGTATTTGTCTTGTGTCTGGATGTTGTATATTTATATAATATATGTATGTATGTATATCAGCTGTCTGATACCCATAGTACAGGCTCTGCCTAGTTTGGGGTCAGATGGCCGTGTGTGAGATGTCCCACATATTACATATTACATTACTTAGTTGATATTACTATACAATACTAGCTTACCACCGCAGCTCCGCTCACATTAACAGTTTTACCCGTGGGAATGAGGAATTTTATTCCCAAAGGTCTATCCTATCTTTGTAAAAAGTTTCATTGAAGTATGTTCAGTAGTTTTGGAGCCTATTCGATGCAAACAAACAAACAATTAAATCTTACCTCTTAGATAAACCATCTTAAGTGAGATTATGTGTGGTTGAGGCGAAAAATACAAGATCTTTTAATTTTAGGTTTGTGAAGAAAAAGCTCCAACTGCAAAAAAAAGTAAAATAAATTACGTTTGTTTAGAATTTCTTCAAATAAAATGAAAAAATACTTAAAAAAGTATGAATTGTAAAAAAAAAAAAACAGAAAAAGAGACTATCTAGTGGTATCACAAAACATATTACCCCAAATATTAGAACCTATTTTTTCAGTATTATCTTATAGTCATGCTATTGCTATTTGTATATTTTTTTGTGTGTGTTCAAAAATTCTTTCACCTTTAGAAAGCTACATTCACCCTGAGTAACATAGGCTTTTACCACGGGAAAATGCCTCATTACCACGGGAAAAACTGTTAACGCGGGCGGAGCCGCAGCCGAAAGCTAGTATATAAACGCGACGTTTGGTAGGATGAATGGATGTATGGACGGACGTTTGTTACTATTTCACGCAATAAGTACTGAGTAGATTTTAATGAAACAACATTAATATAGCTTATACATCAGAATAACACATACGCGCTTTAACTGCGGGAAAATACCACATTTCCACGAAAAGAACTGTTAATGCGTGCGGAGCCGTTAAGCCGAAAGCTAGTAATTATTTATTAATCCTCAATATTATAGAACAAAGCTTTATGACTAGTGAAGTAGAAAAGCTGCTACTTCTGTAGTCCGAAAGCTTTATTCTATTCAATTCCAAATCATTTTAGAAAATTCCTGTTATAAAATAACAAAGATACTTGTTCGGAATTATCAATAACAATATCGAAGTGGGTACAAAGTGCTTCAACGGTACTTGCTGTTGCTAAGAGCTATTCCTAGGCATCTTCAGACAATATCAAATGAATGGATTTGAAATTACGCTCCACTTTGACTCTACTCGAGCATAAAGTTGCTGTTGCTAATAGAGGAACCGCATTTGTTCTGGTAAAGCTTTTTGTATTGTAATATATTGTTATGATTGGTGAGGATTACATTTCGCATTCGTGTGAAAATTTTCCTACAATTATGTTTTCCTTCACCGGTGTTGTTCGTCGTACAAAAGTGTTAAGATTTACAACACATTGATCATAATATCAAGATAAGCTAGTCATCAGAGCGTAAATAGGCTTTATCAATACCACCTGACTACTGTCGTGACTGTGCAATTACGATCAAAGTTCTTTGACGATTTTATGATAATACATATAATATTAAACGTTTAAAAAACAATTTATTTATAAAAATATAAATTACATCAGTATCATCACAAATTGCAATATATAATTTTTTAAACATCACATTGTGTTTATTTTTATTGTATAGCCACCGGTTTAGATTTTTGATTAACAATGCATGTTATGTAAGAAAATATATTTAGATTTTTTTATGTGATACAATATAAATACTCTGTTCTCTCACAGATTTTTTTCTATTTATACTCAATAGACAAGGATGAACAGCGCAAAAGGACGTAGGCTTGTGTCAGTCACGTGGTCTTCTTGTTAGACCTTGTTTTCTTGGACCATGGGTGAGACGTAAGCGACCGATATCATTAAGTTCTGTTCTATTTTAAACCAAGTGTTGCTTTTAATTCACTGTTACTTTTTAACACGCTTTTCGTACCAGCTCCAGTTGGCGATTGCGCTCCGATTTTAATTTTTCAAAGTGACAACTCCAAAAGGCTGAGAACAAGAGAACATGGTGCCGGGCTGTTACTACGGAGTAATTAGATGGCCCCTCGCAATTATCTCGCTAGTGCCGAGCGATTTTATTTATTTACTAACTACTACCTGGTATCAGGGTAGGCTCGAGCCCCTTAGAGACATATAATAATATGAGCTGTGAACGAACTTGTAAAGTATGACCAGAAAAAAAAATACTATGGGGATGCCACATGTTCACATTCTTGTCTTTATTGCAACAATCGCTAGTGGAAATAATTATATAATTATTTTTTTTATTATTTTTTTCTAGTTGGGCTTTACTTAGAGCTTAGATATATTGGCAAATGCCTAGTTGTTGTCACCTTCTAGTGTAGTTTAATTATTATAGTAACAAAAAATTTAAATTTTAAATTATACTTACTGGTATTTAATAAAATTCTTGAAACCAAAGCTAATTGCAAAAACCTTAAAAAAGTAAATTTTATGTATATCATTTGAAAAAAAAAAACATTCACACAAACAACTCGTAATTACAAGATTTTATTTTTTTAAAGTACGATATATTATATCTCTGGTCATCATCTTAAGTAGTTTTTACCTCGGGAAAACATCTTATTCCTACGGAAAACTGCACGGAAAAGTCAAAAAACAGGGCGGGCGTAGCCGCGGGCGGGCAGCTAGTACTTAATAAAGCGGTTAAAAAATTCTGACACCAGGGTTTGTGAAGTAGGTTAACCTTAAAACCCCATACAATTAGTACTATCACTATCACTCACTACATAGTATAAAACAAAGTCGCTTTCTCTGTCCCTATGTCCCTATGTATGCTTAAATCTTTAAAACTACGCAACGGATTTTGATGCGGTTTTTTTTAATAGATAGAGTGATTCAAAAGTAAGGTTTATATGTGTAATACATGCATAATATACTTAAGGATAATCCACAATACCCATTTTCCCGTGCGGAGCCGGGGCGGGTCGCTAGTAAATAATACGAGTATGTCACGCAATAAACGGCGCATCCCTAACGTAGCTCCTATTGTGTCGTGAGACAATATTGTTGAAGATCATTTCTAAGAGAGTCGTTTATCGCCCGCGAAAAATAAAGAGATGCCCGCCGGCAATTTATATTCATAATGTTGGCGGAAATAATTAGTTTTCATTATTCACGAGGATGTCCTGGCCGCGGACGAACCAAACTCGAATAAATCTTCTCGCTGAGACAACATTGCGAAAATGAAACGGTCCTGCCATCTAGGCTTGCACGATATGAAAAAAGCATTGAAACTTGAAACCCAAGAGACTGGACAGAGAAAATAATATTGCATTACACCCGTTTTCACTAACCTTGTCTTAAGTTTTCCCTAGTTAACAAAAAACTAAGCTAAACAGAGCTTTTAAAAAAAATTGGTTTGCACTAACAGTTTTGACTTAACCGTTTCGTAAATTTGGCGGTACCTAGCTAAGTAAACGAACAAACTCTATGGTTCCATTGTTTTCCAAAACACGCAAAGTAATGTAGAGTAGTACAATAGTAGACTGCAATTATAGTATAGCTTTGTTTTATTTATTTTTCGAATAAAAAGTACCGTACAACGGAACGTAATTTTAAACACCAATCAGCGTTCAGCATTATTTTCGTACAAACTGACAGCGCGGTGAGCGCGGTAACGTTCCAGCTTGTTCATAAATATTGAATTGAATTGTTACTTATGAAAAAAGGGATAAATTACTATACCTATACCTAATATTGTGTTGCAATTTTTACAAACATAAATAAAAACAATGGATGGTCCGATTACAAGAATTGTGCTGCTTCGAAAGGTAAACAATTACGGTTATTTTCTATTTGCATTTCTTTTGTCTACAAACTACATAATTTTATTGTTGGATGTATGTAAGCGTGCTACTGCTTTATAATAGGCTTGAATATTATGTATATATGATCCAAAGAGCCACGTTTACATCAAATTATTATGTTACTGGAAGAAAATCTATTTGCAATCGAAGTGCCAAATCCGTGTGCCAAATCGTGTAGAAAAGCCGAAGAAATTGGTGATATTTCAGTAACTAGCAGTTATTCTCAATTATTGTACGAGAAAGGATTGTATGATGCGGGCAAAGCTGTATCCGCCGACAGCTAGTTTCAAATAATTATGCAATAAAAATACAGACTGTAAATTGGTTATAAAGCAATAAAAAAAAATACACAAAGGCACTTTATATTCTTAGAACATAATGTATATAAGCATTTTTTGTATTTTGACAGGTATGCAGCTTTACATTGTAAAACAAAAGATCACATCTCAATAATGGGATATCAATTCAAACTATTACATTTGGTGCCATTGAAAGAGGGAACAACCTAATAATGGAAGTAATAAGCCATAAAAAAGGTATGATCATGATGTCTTTGTTTTATTGACATAATATTAACTTATCGAAACGAAAAGTTGATTCAGGCTTTTGTAGTAATTAAGTATTATTATTATTATGCATTTCAGGTTTAAAATGAAGAGGCAGAACTGGTCATAAATATGCACATTATACTAGAAAGATTATACTATTTTTGGAGCTACACCAGATGGACTTATTAGAGCATATACCATGGAAGTGAAAATGAAGTGAAATGATAATTCAATTTCTTGTACAGCACCAGCATTGTATTATTGTATGTTATAGATTATAAAAATAAAAGAAATATAATATAATTAAGTTTGTTGTTTTCTTCTAAAACATTACATAAAAGTTTAACCAGGATATAAACTTTCCATTCATTTCATCACATATATTATATTTCTTAGTATAACAGTTATAATATTTATAATATTAGTTATGTTATAATATTATAAACTAAATAAGAAATAAAATTTATAAAATGAAATATTGAATGGAAAGTATTTATTTATTTGTTTGTATGTTTGCATTGAATGCAAATATATAATAGACCTCGGCAAAGGACATAGGCTACCTTTTACCGCGGGAAAATTCTTTATTCCCAGGAGAAAAACAGTTTGAAAGGTCTGCCTATTGCTAAACAAATATATTTCAAACAGTTGTGCTGACACTTCGGCGGCTGATGAGCATACTGCTTCTCGCCCTAGCTTTTCGCCCGCGCCGACAATTTTTCTCGTGGGAATGTGTGATCTTCCCGCAGTAAATGATAGCGTATGTGTTATTTTGATGTAAAAGCTAAATGATTGTAAAGTTTCGTTAAAATCAATTCAGTAGTTTTTGCGTGAAAGAGTAATAACAATCATCCATACATCCTCACAAACTTTCGAGTTTATAATATTAATAGGATTTAAAAGAAATTAATGGGAAGTTGTGAAATGTATTAATTACGAAGAAGTTAATCAAGTTGACCATAAAAAATGAAAATATAACGATAAATATGTATAAATATTACCGTAAATATACATAACCTCAATTTATTTGCAATGACAAATAATCCACAGAATAAAAAAACACAACCAAAGTCGTTTCGTAAGCTCTAGGCCTTTCTCTAGGCGCTGTCAAATCGGCCTCATAAAGTTATGGATAACTTAAGCAGGTTTAAGAATAACTTAATGTTAGTGAAAACGAAATTTGGATTAAAAGTTTCCTAAATACGTTAGGCATCAATTTAGGAAATTCTCAATGTTAGTGAAAACGGGCATTAGTGTCTTAAGTACTATAATATATTCTGGCCTTATACCAAAATTTAATGCTGATCCCATATAGGTACTTCATTATTCAAATGAAATGTCTAAAGTAGTCTAAACAATACTCGTATGTTATTTTGAAAATTATGTTTCAGTACCTACTATTTTCATTATTTGTTAAAATAGGTCCGGACCCAGACTAAGTCGTAGTCTACTGATTTTGGAATGCTTTATTTCCTACAAAGTGTAAAATTATGTATCTTGAATACAGTCAAGTATAAAATTGCACAGACGAAAAAAACGTCTACAAACTATATGACTCCTACTAATTAGGAAGACTGCAGGAAATAATATCGAATCGGTTAGAGCGCCCACTCGAACGGACCGGGTACCTAATGGTGTGTAAAATTAATGCCCCACAGTTTTTGACAGTTTTCTATTAACCATGGAAATTAATAATTCTCGCCTCGGCGGGTCGAGAGCGATGTGCGAATTGCTACTTTTCTTTTACGTAATAAGGTACAATATTAGGTTATAACATAGGATCCATTTTTCTTATGGCTTTATTTTGCCACACTGATTCGGCTGCGAAAAATTCCATGTCTAATCACTATTGACTATAATTAAAGAGTTATGTTGAATTAAGTATGTTTTTCAATTATGTAAATTTGATCTTCTAATGGCTGAAAATATTTCCTTTAAACAATCAAAAATCAAAATTAATAATGTAACTTAAAACTTTGCTTGTTTACTCCAAAATTTCAATGATATCACGTTTATCACACACGTTAAGTATACATGAAATCTTGACATAATTTCCGAACTGCCTTCTAACACAAACAAAACTTAGCGAAATTTCGTCCTCACTTGACAGAATATTTGCATGATAAATGATACTTGGTGGTCCTTTGTAGTTTAACTATTAATCAATATTCATATTTCAATTAAAGGACAAAACAAAGCAATCCCTCAAAGTGGACAGTTTGCAGAGGTTCTTGAATGGACAGCGGCACAAGTTCTGAAAGAGGCGAAGTCCCAAGGGACATCAATCTAAATCCACTGACCACTGCCTTCATAACTTCGTAAGTCCTTGATTAATTGCATCATGTTGTAGTCTTTGACTGGACTGTGCGATATCTATTTATAGTAATCACTAAAATGAGTCTACATATAAACAAAAATAGTATTTAGTTCTCTATTCCTCTTTGAACTTGTTGCGTTACTACTTTGGTTATAGTTAAAATAGAACAGAATACTTACCCTCTCATTATCATCATCATCTCAGCCGAAAGACGTCTACTGCTGGACAAACGCCTCCCCCAAGGAATACCCTCTATTATCGTGAATTTACGACAAATAAATTGAAATGACTTATACACCGAAACTTGATAATATATTTTGGAAAATTAGGTAAAAGCAGAGAGGGTAAAAGTCAATTCGATCTCTCTCTCTCTCTCACTCTCTCTCTTTGATCTGCCGAATTAAAATACCTTCTTAAATCGCAAAGGGCATTTTTATTCTTAAAACGAAATTAGTTTTCTATTTTATTAATACAAACAAACAAATCATTTTAAAGATTAACAGCAAATTCTCTTTACATAACGTAATTAAAAATGTATGGAATTTAGAGTAACTTATACAATGTGCACAGGTTTATAAAGAGTCTATGATTAATACAAATGACGCAATTTAAGTTATCATGCTATTATTATGAAGAGGTAATATATTTATTTTTATTTTTGTGTGTGTGTGTGTGTGTGTGTGTGTATGTTTGTAATGAATAAACTCAAAAACTACTGAACCAATTTCAAAAATTCTTTCACCAATAGAATGCTACATTAACCCTGAGTAACATAGGCTACTTTTTACCGCGGCAAAATGCCTCATATCCACAAAAAAAAAAACAGTAAACGCGGCCGGAGCCGCGGCGGAAAGCTATATTTTATGACTAGCTTTCCGTAGTATGAATCATACATCAACACAACATAAACAAATAAATAATTACAAATATTTGTCCAGCGCGTCTCCTCGAGGTGGTAATGTTCCCAGCAAGCAGGCAGCATTCCCCCTCTGGATGGTAAGGATCAGCCTTTGCGCGAGAAAGCTGCCTGCTCTGCGGTCTCCGGAAACCTCGATGAGACGCGCCGACAGGTCTTTTACAAGGCCCCTAGCCTCAGGGCCCCAAGGCCCCATGGTCTCAAACCTAACCAGCACGATTATGTAACCCCCTTGAATGTCGCGGTATTTATTGGTTTTAACCAATTCTGCCTTTGTATTTACTTTTTATTTTTGCGTCATTCAAGTAAAAGGCATGGTTTTTTTTTCTTTATCGGATTGAGTAATTATTTTGTTAACTCTGAATATGCATAAGTAGGTATTTTAAAAGTTTGTTAAATTACCAATAGTAACAGAATGCTATCTAGATTCTGCTTGTATTTAATTTTATGTGGTTTAATAGTAGCCTATTACTGTTTAAAATTTTATTTGAGAGTATTCTAGACTATACAATATTCAGAGATTTATAAAGAGTGAACCAACTAGCGTAGAACAAAACCAACCACCGCCACTGGGGCAAAATGGTTCTCGAATGGCGACCGCGCGCCGGGAGACGTAGCGTGGGCAGGCAAGGGAAAACCTGTTAACGCAGGCCGCAGCCGCGAGGCGGAAAGTTTGTTAAATAAGTGGTACGCAGAATACTGCTCAAAAAAGCATTCCCGATTCCCCACAGCCATCATCACTCCACTTCGGGGAATACAATTTGAGGAAATTGCGAATAAAAATGGAATCTCCAGAAGGGTCCCTCCCTGAGGATACGAGATAGCCTATTGAGATTTAAAATTTGAACTTTAAACATAAAATTAAAAACGGTTAAGTGCCAGTTGAACGTTGAAAATTTGGTATGTAAATCCGTGACCCAAAGACGGACGTGTGACATTAAATAATTAATTTGAAACATGTAAGCCAATGACATGGATGACAAATTAGGCTTTGAAAAATATGAAATAGGCGCTGAGTCCGGGACGGACAGACACCCGAGTGATCCTATAAGGTTTCTGTTTTTCCTTTTTGAGGTACGGAACCCTAAACATTAAAAGAAAAAATCTAACACATATGCGTTATAAATTTTTGGTCTAAAGTTTTTTTCAGTTCTTTCTTGGCTCTTTTTTTATATACTATGTTTACATAAGCATCGATTTTCGTAAATCTCTAAATACTCGTAGAATAACCATAACTATGTTTCTCATATCAGCGCTTCTCCTGTGGGTGTGATTTTCTATTTTCAATCAATACTAAGACATTTTCCGGAGATAAAATATATTAAACAAGGAATCTAGGGGCATAACATTTTACTTCTGTGTTTTAGAAGTAAAATGTTATAATCTCATATATTTCCTTGTGTAATATACAGAAGGAAATATAGCAAACTCATAATTTGAGATATTTAAAAATTATATTGTAGGTACATACTTTATCAGATAGGTATAAATAACTCCGATTTTTTTCTTTTCTTTGACTTCATTTTATTTTCTCGATGGACAAGGACGATACTAAAGTTGGCTCTATTTTGTATTTCATCGTCAACTCCAATTCTTCCTAAGAGCCAAGAAATTTGGGAGACATACCAAAACAAATAAATTATTTATCAATTTTAACTTTTCTTTTATCTAATACAAAGAGGAAAAGTTCCATGGTTTGTTTGTTTGTATGCATCGAATAGGCTCCGAAACAACTGAACCTTATTAATTATTTCATTGTTGGGAAGCTACAGTACTTATCCCCGAGTAACATAGGCCTTTTATCGCCGAAAAAATCTTATTCCTAAGTGAAAATCTATTAACGCGGGCCGAGCCGCGGCGGAAAACTAGTAGTCAATAAATAGATTTAGGTTGATACGTAGCTACTATATAAGGTTCTACTCTACAAGTTAAAAGTTAAGGTTTTTAAAAGAAAACAATTTAGTAAGACCTATGTTTGGAGTAAACTAACCCACGTAAATCAGGAACAGATATTAAAAACACATTCAGTATTTCAAATTGGTATGTTTCTTACCTTTGTATTTTTAAAGAATACAGCTGAAGATGCAAAGTATTTTACGGCCCCGTAGTAGGCTAGTTGGT
This sequence comes from Teleiodes luculella, assembly GCA_948473455.1. Classification (NCBI taxonomy): domain Eukaryota; kingdom Metazoa; phylum Arthropoda; class Insecta; order Lepidoptera; family Gelechiidae; genus Teleiodes; species Teleiodes luculella. The sequence goes on along the minus strand of OX419591.1, from coordinate 12,075,049 downwards.
AAGTTTGCCTTCGAAGCTCAGGGTCATCGGTTCGAATCATGCCCAGGGAAATATTCGAAAATGTCCGAAATATTCATGAAATGAGCTCTAGTGTTTGTATGTTTTAAATTGATATTTGCATATCCTCACTTATATTTTGTATGACATCACATGACGTTATTTTCCCTCTACAGTCAGTTGAAATCCTATACGTAAAAACCAAATATTTAATAACAAATCAATTGAAATCATTCGCGTAAAACACAAACTTCTAACAATCCAAGTTGCCCTTCGCCGTCTAATTTCCCATACCTACGAATACACCGGATCCTGTACGTACCACTGCTGGGACAAGGCTGAAATCTCAAGCGTGGCGGCAGATGGAATATTTGCAACGTGAGCCAAAAAGCCGCAGAATAAACTAAAATATCGACAACATTCCCGTCACGTTTGATTCTGACCGAATCGAGAACGCGCCAATATTGAATCGGCTTTCCTCACAGCTTTGGGTTGTGAGGCCTCGGGTACGGAGCTAGGCTACTAATTATATTAGGCCTTTCCGTTTAAATCAGACTGCCGAACTAGCATGAGGTATACATAATAATACTTACATATAATATTTAAAACTTTTGTTAACTTGTAACTATACTAAAATGTAATATGTGTGCTGTTGGCGTTCCTATTAAATAAATAAATAAATAATACAAAACAAATATACTTTATATAAAAAGACAGGTAGAAATATCATTCTCAACTACTCAATTATTTTTTTCCATTTTATTATTAAAAGAAAGAATAAGTACCTATATGAACTCACGTAAAACTAGGAAGAGCGTTGTCTCATGTCACAGGTGTAGTAATCAATTACTATGAGGCAGCGGGAAAAAAATGATACCTCTGTACTTTAAGGGAAATAAATTATTTGTGAACTTTGATTTTGAATTTTGAATCATACGTGACAAGATACAGATTTGTTACGTCTATATGAAATTTCAACACAGCGGCTTTCTTATAGAATTTTGACAGTTAAATATGCGATAAACTCTTGTCATAGCACTTCATGCTACGGGGGCTGGTCGAGAGTCAATTATGAAGTTGTCACCTAATAATTCTACCACATTTTGCGACTATCAATTTCTATTGTTTATCGCAATTTGTGTAGCCGATTCGACTTAAAAGTATGACAGACATAATTGGAGATAATTAGCGAACTACCAAACAAAATATTTAATTAACAGACAGTATAATCAGTTTTATTTAAAAAACTGACGTATAGCTATTAAGTCCAATTAAGTGACACACCGACAGCACTTAACTCGCACGCGTACTGTATTTTGCGTGAAAATAACATTGTAATAGTAATAAAAGAAAAACTATTTTTAAACAGAGGGCCTCATTGTCCCTAAGTCCGTCCCTGTTCCCACCGTCTCAGTCGCGCCAATCGCGATGTATTCCACCCTGATTCTGCCGTTATTCCGCCACCGCATTTATTACATTCTATTTTACTGGGAAAATCAACTGGAAGCCACTGAAAACGTGGAAAATTCGATCACGTCTCGCCTACCGACACATTACAGCACTCAGAGGTTGAGTGGCAACCTTCATCTTTAGTTCAACTGTCATCTACCTACATAATAATCTATTAGAAAAGTGACACGCCAATCAAGATTTCAGAAACTGTGATATAATAAAATGAACTAGGTATAGGAACGATCAGTACCAAGTGAACCTTGAGAAATAATACTTACCAATTTGGGTGTGCTTCTTTTTAGAGCTAATCTAGGTAGCGTATTCTGTAGTTACATCGTTCACGCCCTAACTGTAATGTATGCTATAATACAAATATAAAGACACGCTCTTTTCCCAAACGGGATAAGCAGAAATTTAGTATGCTCACAGAAAGTTTAAACTAAAACTACCTTTAACAAAGTGTTCGGATTAAAATTCAGTAAGCAAGCAAGCAAGATACGGTACACATCAAAAATAAATTACACCAATCCTTGTGTGCCGTAGTACGGTAGATGACGTAAACTTTATGCTGCAGTAACTAGCACAACAAATGCACAAACGTTACAAAAATCCAAAACTCATTACAGCTATACATTTCTTCACAAACACAGCAGGAATCAATTAGTGTACCAAAAACGGTTAGCAGTGCGATTATTCACGTACACGCGCGGCGGCGTGCATGCGGGATGAAGTGGGACTAATTGCCACGCCCATTAGACGAGCAATGAGGACTCCAATTAAGGACTCATTAGGGCCCCGCGACACCCCGAGTACAGCCAGACAGATCGCTCTTATGTAGACGAGTGAAATAGCTTTGGTGCGCTCAAGAAACCGAAGCGGATTGATAGTACGCGAACATTTGTGAGGATGTATGGATGTTTGTTACTTTTCACGCAAACAAATATTGAATGAATGAACTTTAGTGAAACTTTACAATAATATTGTTTATACATCAGAATAACACATAGGCTACCTTTAACTGTGGGAAAATCCCTCATTTCAAAAGGATACATTTGTTAGTGTGGGTGAAGCCGAAGGACGGAAGGCTAGTGTTTCATAATTGCATTAGTGCAATGATGAAACATTTAGATGTCAGGAGAGTGCTCGTAAATGATAAAAATTTCTTAGATAGACACTCAATGCTTCTTTTCGGGCTTTGAAGTTGGGGCTGACCCATGGTCTAAGAAAACAAGGTCTAACATTTCGGCCACGTGACTGACACAAGCCTACGTCATTTTGCGCTGTTCATCCTTGTCTATTACACGCATTCTACAAGGATGAATAGGCAAAATGACGTAGAAATGACGTAGGCGTGTCAGTCACGTGGTCGGAGTGTTAGACCTTGTGTTCTTAGACCATGGGCTGACTCAAAAAGGGGTTGGAGAGTGCTTTTGGACGGCTGGCGAAACATGCTCGGAAATAATAAACTTAAAACAAAGGTCAGAATCAGAATACATTTATAACCTAAAATAATAATTAAAACTAAATAAAAAAAATATGCCTGAACTAGGAAAATTCCTGTGTTTCAGGCAGAAAAATTGAGCTATTTAACAAATCGTAAAACTAAATAATGATATGGAGAGAGTTGGGGGATGCCTTTGTCCAGCAGATGGATTAGATAGTCTAAAAAAGAAAATCCTTTGTTTTACGTATAACTACAGACAGATAGACAAATGGCCTTTCTGTATGTATGTGTAAAGTAGGATCTTACAAAAAAACATTCATACATTTCGCAACAAAATTATAGTCAAAAGCTCCCCTTCTTACTTCTTAAATCGAGTTACAAATAACTTTCGCTTTACGACGTAAATGTTTTCAATTCCATTCGGAATGCTTTATCATAAAAATAGTGAGATCTGACCTTAGACCGTTGAATCTGTGCACGGTGAGCATAAAAGCAAACGACCGGGCTTACTCCATTTCGGTATCAGTACTAGGAGATACAGCACACGTGACGTCATAAACATTGTAGTTTGGATGCGGTAACTGTAGAGTTATTGAAGTCAGTCATGTAAAAGATGACGGTCGGTGATTGGGTGAGGGTCGAAGAAATCTATACGGGGTTGCCTAGTTTTTTATTATCTTTTTCAACCGATTCTCGTGAAATTTTGTAAACAGGGTCGTTGTATTAAGAATGGAACTGTCAGAGTAATTTTTAGGATTAAAAAAAAAATACTGGTTTATAGATTACCAACTAGTACAAGGAGTACTGTACTACTGACACGCTGTAGTCTTATTTCTCAATCGATTCACGTACAACTTTGTAAGCAAGCTAGAATTGAAAATTAAATTTAAATTAAAAAGCTTTATTCAATAACAATAAAATAAGGGAGTTTTTTTTTATTCACTCGCGATATCTACATCTCACAGTGCCACTATGTAGTTAAATTACCTTTTGCATTAAAAGCACAACAAACTTTTCCAACATAAATACCGGATCTATTTAGATGTTCTAATTGATGGCACCCGTCGCCATCTTTCTAATTCATGCTGTTGCCTCATCCAAAGAGCAGAGTTTGGTGCGTAGCTCAGGCCGTGTACTTTAAGCCTACCGAGCCAATCAGGCCGAATGTTTTCTGCGGCAGTATCGAGCCCTCGACGACCCTTATTTCCTGTACCGTTACCGCGGGCCCTACCAACGGAACTCTATCAGCGGTAACAGGAAAGTTTTCAATTTGGTACCTATTTACCGGAAAGAGGGTAGACAATATTTTGTTTTCAATAAAATAAAACGCATGTTTTCGCCAGCTATCCCGTGATTGTTGTGCATGAGAATGCTTCGAAATATGGGCGCTGAAACAAAAGAACCAAATTTATCGTTTTTATAATAACAATGTCAGTTTTAAAAAGAATATTACTAAGTATATTTGTTATAAGCGTAGTCTTTTTCTTCGAGTCAATGGTCAGGGGTCAGATTTTTTGTGCCTTGGTCCGAAACAAAAACGGCGCAATCTGTCGCTACAGACAATATCCTTCTTGGTGCATGTGGCAGAAATTAAAGGGCATGAGAGAAGGTGCGACATGGTTTGTCTGGGGGCTTCCCCATTTAGCCATCCTAACTGTGCAGCGGCTAATCTGGGTAGGCGGTTTAATAAAATAGTGTAGTCAAAAAAACAAGCCCATTAAAAACAAAAATTTCCTGTTCCACTGCCAATGGTAGGGGTAAATTTCACGAAACGTAGCCGGGATGTCTTCCTTTCAGTAACCCACGTCATCCGAAAAATTGGGCCCTTAACAACGGCCGCGCTTCTTTGGTGTGCGAATAAAACGCTTTGTATCGAGAACTGAGTTACTGGGCTTTTGAATCGGAATTTATAAAGTCTTAACTTTTGTATGAGTATTCATGATACACTCTTAAACATAATTTAGTTAATGATAGTATTTATTAATGTTTTGATTTTTATTTCAATCGATATACCTATTTGTTTAATGTCCATTTGTTTACTTGTTATATAAATAAATCCTATTCTGTTATGTGTAAAGCAGTGTCCAATGAGACATTTCAGGAGGTTACTAAAAATCTTCTTTATGCTGACAGCCTTTTTTTTGCCAATTTGTACCTTGTAATTTAGAACAGTTGTTAATTCATCAAGTATTGTCTGTCGTGCAATCATCTATATTATTTTCTATTAATATCTGTGATTTCTAACGCCATACATGTTTTTAATAACGCTATAAATAATTTATTTATATAAAGTTTAAAAACTTTAAAGCAAACGCTAGAGCGTGATGGAAGCGTATTACCTATTCTGATTTATAGTAGGTATCTAATTTTACAGAGCATTTTGATCATACCTATTTGTGAAGTATCAGATACTTTAGTCGGTAGCGTGAGCCGTATTACCTTGCGATTCAATCCTTTCAGGCTGTTCTTGGGCTTCGTAAGTCGAAGCGAATTGCATTGCGACAAGTTCTTACTCAATAACTGAATGAGATTTTTTACATCAAGCTATATTATTTAGATACACGTACTGTATCGCAGAAATATCTACTAGGAAAAGTTCAGTAATATTTTTTTTACATTTATTGCTTTTGCTTACAGCTAGGCTATCAGTTTATTCGAAATGTCACGCTGTAGAGTAGCATTTTGACTTATCGTTCTTTCTAGAAGTTTATTTAGGTACATTATTGTACGAGGCAAACCAAAGTCACTGACATATAGCTCAAAGAATCGCTAATCTTAAATAGCAGTATATGTAGCTATATCTGTGGTAGAGTCGCAAAAAACTCGAGGAGTCGACTCGCAAAGAAAAAAAGAATAGCAGTGGATAGGACATCATCATCATCATCATCATTAGCAGCCCGCGGCAGTCAACTGCTGGACATAGGCCTCTCCCAAGGCGATCTTCGGCCGCACGCATCCACCTGCTGCCAGCCACATTTCGCAGATCGTCACTCCATCTAGCCGGGGGGCGCCCTACACTTCGTTTACGACGTGGTCTCCACTGCAGAACCCACTTTCTCCAGCGATTATCGGTTCTGCGACAAATGTGACTAGCACACTGCCACTTCAGCTTGCTTATTCAAGGAAACATAGCGTGTAATAAAATGAAGCCAAAAGGTTCTTGAGGACGCAGTTTGGACAGACTAACAATCTAATGAAGAAACCGCTGGATGCGGGTAATGCAGGACCAATTGTTGTGGAGATCTTTTGGGGATGCCTTTGTCCAGCAGTGGACGTTCTACAGGCTGAAATACACAAATGGATTACTCTACACCAGAGGTGCCCATACGGTCGATCGCGATCGACCGGTCGATCGCGAGAGGTTTTGAAGTCGATCGCCAAGGATGAATGATAAAATGAATGATCGACCTCTAAACTGTAGCTTTTTGCTAAAGAAAAAAGCGACGTACAAAAACAAAAATGTACTGGCTGATTGGCGTTCTCTCTCATGTAATCCTTTCTGGTCATGTACCTATACCCGAAATGAAATATCCGCTAATAAAGCAAATAGCACTGCAAATAACTGCATTCTTTGCATCGACATATCTGTGCGAGTTTGCATTTTCTCATATGAGAGTAATAAAATCAAAATATCGTACTCGTCTCACAAATGACCACCTGACAGCCTGCTTGCGACTAGCTTTAACTGAGAATATTCCTAACTACGAACATTTCGCGGAAGACCACCAATGTCACGCTTCGACATCAGCATCACGTTAATTTTTATTATTGTACCACTAATATGTTAATTTATTCTTGTAATATTGGGTGATTAAAAATTTAATAAAAAATTGATACTTTGCACCTAATGTAGTTTTACTTATGCAATTTTTTTTCTTGATAAATATTTGGTGGGTTTAAGGGTTGGAATGTCGATCCCTTAGTCATAATTTTTTGCTAGGTCGATCTCCTTAAGAAAAAGTATGGGCACCACTGCTCTACACGTATTGACAGGCGGGTCTTACTCCATAGTTTAGGTATGTTTGACCAATTCAACCCCCCTGGGTGGTTTTAGATAGGGAACTAAAGGTGTTAGTAGAGAGCGAATACGCGATAGAAAAGGAGGCAGCTACGTCGTGTCTTAGCTAGTGCCGTGCGATCTGAATTGCACTTTATTGTAACGGAGCTAGAGTTGCTAATTATTTGAATTATATCGCTAAGTGAACCTTCTGTAGAGACAACTATTTGGTATTCTGCGGTATTAGTTTATTTGAAAGAAATATCACACACCTTTTTAAGAACTGTAAGCGAAATCTGTACACATTGTATTTGCGTGAAAAGTAGACCTTTATTCCGACCTATTCAAAGGCGATGGGGGTTTTAAATTTACAAAAGAAACGATATAAAGTGATATACTCTCTATTCGGGTCTCATTTTTATGTGTTAGTCGTAAAATTGTTACGGGTTCAGGTACAAGCGCTGTTAAAGGGTCTCAAACTGCAATAAAACGTCGGCAAATATATAAGGGTTTTATTAGATCATAGCGTAATATCTTGCTAAGGTATATGCAGTATTAAACTCCCAGGTAATGTCTTGGAGTTACTTCGCGTTCCTTGAAAATTGTTTTTAAATTTTATATTTTGTTACATTGTTGTTGAGCTGAAACATAACATGGCATACCTAACATGTGGGAACATATATTAGTTTAGTCTTTTACAAAGATTGCAACAGATAATAATCGGTTTCAATATGTTGTTCTATGTTCCATTTATAATTTTGCTACGGATATTATACCCCGTAAATAAAGGCATTAATGGATCACAAAATATAAAAAAGTTGATATTTATCATACTATAATATTTGAAAGAGGAAAGATTTGTATTTTGGTGTGTGTGTGTGTATGTTTGTAATGAATAAACTCAAAAACTACTGAACTGATTTCAAAAATTCCTTCACCACTGGAAAGCTACATTCACTCTGAGTAACATAGGCTACCTTTTACCGCGGTAAAATGCCTCATTCCCAAGGGAAAAACTGTTAACGCGGGCGGAGCCGCGGCGGAAGGCTAGTAATAAATACAAATATTGAGCTTGGGCAAGGACTCGAACCCGCAACTCTGCAACTCCTTCGGCGCCTGACTGTTTTCAAAGCATGTGTTGGTCAATTTGTAGTTTACCAGAAATTAGGATTAACACTTTACGGAACTATTTAACATTGTCGGAACAGAGAAGTTCATTCTAAACAAAGTTGTATCTTAGTGTGTACAGTACATAGATTAGTATTACAAACTATCTTAAAAAAATAAAGTAGCTTAGATGTTCTTATTTCAAACTAAACAACATTACCAAAATCTATTCCATAGATCTATTTCATTTGTACTCTTTTGGGTCTCCTTTTTTTTATACACATTTGCGAGAGAAAAAAAGACAACTTTTTGACCTACTCGTATGTTTGTTTGTTTGTCGGCGCATATTTATATAAAACTATAAGTCAGATTTTGAACTTTGTGACATTTTATAAATTGTATTACATGATGTGATAGGTCTGTCTTCTACCATTTGTTTTTTGGGACTTTCTGGGTAAACTGACAGAAAATATCACTGATTCCTGATTATATCAATGGTATATGTATGACTACATTGGGGTAGAGTCCTCCGTTCCAGCCCGGTGAAATATTACGTCAAATTTTGTGACACAAGCGAAGGTATATAAATCTAAACTAGCTATCCGCCGCGACTTCATCCGCTTTTCGGGAATCAGACATTTGTTACTCAAGGATAGTGTAGCTTCCCAACAGAGAAAGATTTTTTGAAATAAGTTCTGTAGTTTCGGAGTCTATGCAATGCATATAAACAAACAATCAAATCTCTCCTCTTTATTATATTAATGTAGATATAGAATAGTTATTCATCATCATCATCTTAGCCTGTAGACGTCCACTGCTGGACAAAGGCCTCCCCCAAGGATCTCTACAATCATCGGTCCTACACTGCCCGCATCCAGCGGCTTCCCGCGATCCTCACCAGATCGTCGGTCCACCTCGTGGGAGGCCTGCTCACACTACGTCTTCCGGCGCGCGAAAAATAGTTATTAGCCATTAGAATAGAAAAAGGATATTTACTGCATAATATAAACAGTCTTTTACTGCGCAAGGGGCAGTGTCTCACACGGAGTGGGATTAGGTGCAAGATTGCAGTGAGATTGTCTGTCCGCAGTCTATTTGCCGCATTTGCATGTGATGGGGGCGCCAACTATCTGTTTGGAATTCCACTATCTGCTGTTTGTCAGATTGTGTTTCCGACGACGCTATTCCACACCGTACTTGAGATACCTACGTGAATGTTTTAGATTGTTTTGATAGCGAACAAATGAGCTTGAACGGACGTGAAATTGAATCGCATTGCTGGAAAGATGAAGGTGTTTAGAGCGAACTTTGAGGTTATTTTGTTCGCCGATAATGCAAATAATTTATGACTATTTGTGCCAGACAATAATTTATGTCGCAGACAATATTCTTTCCCGAAATATTACCTACTATAACATATTCAGTAGAATATCAATATTTTTCATATATTTGCCATCTTCGATTACCCCCCCCCCCCCTCATCCCTCCACCACTTTAGCACTTGAGACCGACAGTTTCACGTTCAGGACATCAAGACGAATCCAACGGTAGGAGTCGTAGCCATTTACAGGAGTGACAGATAAAACTGAAGTTCTAGAGCACTTTTGGTCGAAAATGAACCCCACTATATAAAGGATTAAGAGAAGACGAGAATTTAGAATATAAAACATATTACTACAGTAGTTTTCTGATCCACTAGTATTAATCTCTCTTATTTCCGTAGCAAAAAGTAATTTATGATTTATTGTAGGATACAACCTATCTTAGTTTCAAATTTCTTCTAAATCCGTTGAATAATTAAGCCCAGGCCTAGAAAGTGCTGACTTCTATACGTTGGATGTAAGTTGCTTGCTTGCTTTTTGTGTGTGTTTCAAGGTTGACCTAGGTACCTCACAAACCCTGGTGTCAGAATTATTGAGCTGCCTAAGGCTTCTGACATGGCTTTTGTAATGGCTATATCCGTAGATCATAGCCGGGACCAAAGGCTTTACGTGCCTTCTGAAGCACGGAATCATCTTTCTTTTCAGACAATCAGGTGATTCAGCCTGCACTGTCCTAACCAATCTGGGAAAAGTCTTACAAAGTGATATATTTTGTTCAAAAAGTTCCCCACCGGGATTCGAACCAGGAATCTCCGTAACGTCATGTGAGCCTTTAACTACTCGACCACGGAGGCTGATAGTTAAGTAAATATACTATTAGTACCTAGTGGGCCCGATTCTACTTATTACACTCTAACTTAAATTTAAGAACCATATGTCCCTTTCATATTCTTAAGAACGAAAAGAGATAGGTGATTGCCAACCTACTTTTAGACACGTCAAACATCGATTTTACGCGCGTAATTTAGCAGGAATTTAAAAACATCCCGACTAAATTAATCTGAATTTGACAGCTGCGCTGCTTATTTTAAATATCATTCATTCAAAATTTAAATTCATTCATCTCCCCATCCTTTTCGATTCCCATATGAATGAAACAGAGTTTAGAGATTTTAGCGGCCACGGCAGAATTGAGCCCAATATCACATCAGAGCATAAATAAATAAATAGGTAAAAAACAAAACACATTTTAATAAAAAGCAGGCCAAAATAAAACTCGCGGTGTATTTCGCTCACATAATTACCATCCACCGCGCACTGTTTTTGCATACATATGCAAAAACAAAAATTTGAAATTCAATATAAGGCTGTTACAGCACCTGGCCGTTTTCGTTTCGAGTCCGCCGGTTGTTGGTTGTTGTGCAAATAAAGAAGTATGGTCGGAATACATTATCGGGGTATCACAGTTCATTCTTTTTTCGAACACAGATTTTTATTTTTTTAAGCATTTAAAGCATAATTTCACTCTTTTCAACCTAAGCGTGCTAGCTATGCCAATCGCGATAGTAATATTTAATGTAAATCATATTTTTTCAGTCTATTTAAGCCCGACGAAAAAGAGGGGTGATATAAGTTTGAAGTGTCTGTCTGTCTGTTTGTGGCATCGTAGGTCCTAAACGGATGCACCGATTTTGATCTAGTTTTTTTTTTTGTTTTCAAGGTGTCTCAATCGAGAGTGTTCTTAGCTATGATCCAAGAAAATTATCAGCCATTTGAAGATTATCAGCTCTTTTCTAGTTGTTGAAAGAATCAAGTAACTGTCTTGCGGCGAGGGTTTTTAATTTTTTTTATTTAGTGTTATTTATGTACTAGTACAGTATTGTTAGCAAATTAATTCCCGCCTAAATTAATGTACCCTAATTTATGGAAGAGTGGCACCTCCTAATACAGGCAACTATTTAGCGTAAAGGGAAATGCAAAAACCTCATTAGATTAAGGCAATATTTGTTAAGGAAATAAACTTCTTTCTTTTATTTTACTTCTTTTTAAAAATACATTCGCAACATTGTCGACCAACTACAAAACAGAGCCGCACACAATAATACTCGTAATAATAAATCACATTCGTATGTGGATTAAAAACATCAAAGTTCAAAAATACACAGTTTCCCAGAGCCGTTTTAACACCATTGAACTCTATCTGGCGCGAATTTATTACATAAACAAAATTGTTTACCTTTGACCGGTACAATCGCAATCCCCGGATGGTTGTAAACTATCCCGGTAACGGCTGAAATAATAGCCGAAACGGCACTATAACATTTGATGCTAAAATTTTATATGCCTCATTTCAATTCCATTCGTAAATAATTTCCGATGGCTAAATATATTGTAAGTACTATATAAGTAAGTATTTCAGTATTCAATAGTGATTAAAATACCTTTGATATTCAAGTACTTACCCCATTTAATGTCATATTACGAGTATATACCCACTACCTTCCAATATTTTGCCGAAATTGCTTCTTTAACAAAACTAGGGTTTCTTGATTATTCCGAGAAAATTTTTTTTCGGTGGACCTATATCGACATTGCGGTTTCCGTGTATTTTGACTCCCTACACCCTGACTATGATTCATTGACGCCTGCATACAATGCGCACAAATTTTTCAAACGATATGACAAAAATAGGTATAGGAAATTATCGAGCCTCAGCACCTAACAATGCGTCTTCGATTTTCGAATTCAAATCTCCGTTTATTCGAAGATTTTACGGTGAAAGAAAACATGGCAATGAAACCTGCACACACCTGCCAAGTTATTTAAAGTTTGTATGTGAAGTTGACCAACCCGCACTGGGCCAGTGCGGTCGACTAAGGCTTATTCATTCTGATTGCAGGGTAGGCTCGAGCCTCTCGATGGGGACATAATACTCATACATCATATATGAACAGTGCTGGTTCTGGTCTTTAGGTAGGTAATTTTTTAAACTATTTTCGCCTCCTTATGAACCTCACGAAAAAAATAAAAAACTCTAATATATGTCATCATAACACAGAGTTTAGAATAGTACCAATCTGATAGTAAGTACAACTTTATTGCATAAAGATACAAAAATCATAGTTAGAACTATGATACAAAACCAAAACGCATACATAAGCACACGCCGCGCCGCCGCCGCCGCCGCGCCGTTTCGAATTCATGTACACAAAAAGACGATAAAATAATATGTAATCAGAGCTCCTCGTTTACTAAGAAAATTTGATTATTAGAAGAATTGAAATTCACGACGTAACCTTTATTAAATTCCTCCGATATTTGATAAAAAGAAGTCGGCATGATTGCATATTTCGAATTTTAATTAAACATTATCCAAATCCTTTCTAATATTTCTGTCAAGAATTCGCGCTATTTCACGAAGAGTTCGGTTCGTAAAAAGTTGGGAGAAGGGCTGCGTGTTTTGGTATTTTGAGCTTTAATGGGTAGAATTTAAAGGCACTTTAAAAATAAATTAAACGTCCTAAAAATTATTCGAACGCACTTCAAAGAAATGTCTAACAACAAAATAATGTTTCAACATTAAAAATAATCAATGTATTTTAATGGATGTACAATAGTTATAATTTGGCATCATATTTTAAAATAGAACATCCGACTAAGGGGCCACCCCACTACCCTCGCCATATTTACACCTGCAAAGTGCAAAGTATTATTTTCAAGCTACAAATGTAAAAGGTGGAACAATTATTTTCATAGTTAGTTTATATTTATCCCAAATAATTTGAGCATGATCGGGATGTTTTAATAATTTAAAGGGATTGTTGGAGCCACAAGGCATTTTGTCCGTGGGCTGTGGATTGCTTATTAATTAATAACGCGGTACTCGCATGTTTTCACGACTGTTTATAATTAAATAACTCCGATAGGTTCAACCTTTAACAAAATGTTGTAAGTCAGAGAATTTCAAAATGAGTCAAATGTTAAAAATCTGTATAAATAACTTTAAAACCAACCCCACCGCGCTATGTTTTTATTTAATGCTGAAATATGATGCTACCTTTTGCGTGTAAGAGTGCACTAAATAGTTTCAGTTCGATTTAAAAAATCCAATTGACTACATTAGGTACTCGTACGTCGTACACTAATAACTCCTGGGTTTGCTGCGCCAAAAGCTATTCTTCTAAATAGATAATCAACAGGCACAAAAATTGATTCACAGATATTTATTATTACTTCATCTCTTCATGTCCGTTCCTAGGACCACTAATCCAAAGAATCTACAAAACATAGAAGAGTCAATCAAGAGTTCAAATAGAATATTAGTTTTACTAAATAAACGGCATAACGATGCAAACTCCACAATACCTACATTTTACACAAAAACCACATAAGTATATAATAGTCAAAACTGTTAGGTTTATAACAGCAGTAGCTGACTGTCTTTCATTTGAACTTACTCAGACCATAAAACGACGTTCGAAATAGATCCCACAACACCGCAAGTTAAATTCAGTTACGTAGATACTATGAAAACAACAAGTGTCGTTCCGGAGAGGGAATAAAACAGGCAGGTTTATGTTGATAGTGCACATTTTTCCCAAGTTAAAGTCGAGAACGTCGAAAAGTTGTGGGTGGTACGCTCTGCGGCGGCAAAGTGGTGGCCATTCAAACTATTTGTGAGCCAGCCGAGTTCGAATACGCATTCACAATGGATATAGCGGCCCTGTCTGCTTTTACTAGGTATGGACTCTATCCTAGAATCTGTCTTTTTGAGAATCTGTCCGAACAAACGTGTCAAACTTGAGTCACGTTACTTACTTTGTACTTTGTATGAAAAGTTGAATTTTAATTTTGAGATTTTATTTTGCGGATAAACAACCATTTAAATTTCATGGTGTATATTATTGTATGGTAAGTTTTTAAATTGTGTTGGCTGAATAAATCTCTATCTAGAGATAAGCTAGCCCTTATTACTTGTATTTTTGTGTAGGTACAATAAAGAATATCAAATTACCTATAGTAGTAATTTGATATTTAATAGTTTATTTGTATATTTTTATGATACGAGTATTTTGCTTTTAATAAAGAAATTAACTAACTACACTGATTACATTATGGCGAGGTAGGTTATTATAATTTATCCTCGGAAATTAAGTTAGCATGAACTTAATAAATGAACTTTAAATCTACAGTAGGTAAAATATTTTAATAATCGCACGTACTTGAATATCATAAATAATAAATATAATTGTGAAACGCCTGATATAACCAGCATTATTTTATTCAAATAGAAACTATAAGGCGTTTTATTTTTATCAAGTTCTACAAACTAACTATACTCATTACTTTACTTATAATTGTTATTAATATTATCTACTTTATGAGTTATGGTAATTAAATTTTCATTTAAGACAAGGAGCAGTTTTAAATTATAATTTCTAGGTCATATTTTAATTAGAGTAAGTAATTAAATGCCTTGGCTTTTGCGCGGGGCATCTGAAATAAAATTTAAGCAGCTAAAATAAATACACATTAGTCCAACAGAAGTCTAGCAAAACTAGCACTGAAATTCATACCTATTCAGCTAAACAATTTTCTGTTTAATGTTAGTGTGGTAAAGCGCAGTTTAGTTAAATTAGCCCAAAAATTTTTGCTGTAATTTTAAGTTTTAAGTATTTCGCTTGGCAAAATCTGCAGAGATTATTGCCCACAGAGGAATCTGAGCTCAAAGCCACACTGCACCTGGCTTTGAAGCACAGGGTCACAGGGTCGAATCCCGCCCAGGGCAAACTTTCGTGTGATAAGCACTTGTGTTTGCCTTGTATCTGGCTGGATATTGTACCTAAATCTTAGTAAAACTGAAGAATCAACTTCTCTGTTTTTTTTTCTTTTTTCAAATAACTGATTTTAGTTGATAAGGGAGTGTAGCTAAACACAAAAATACAAGTTAAAAAAAAATCCGTCCGCCTGTATGTTTGTACACGATAATCTCTGGAACCGTTGGACCTATTTAAATGAAATTTTGCATGGTGGTACCTTACATCCCCGTTCAACATCTTAGGGCGGACTGTTAGCATCGATATAAATGTATATCAACCAGCAGTTTGATTACCATAGTACAGGCTCTGCCTAGTTTGTGGTCAGATGGCCGTGTGGTTTTTATTTTTAAATCCTTTACACCCCGTTATTAAAAACAATATTAACCCAAGAAACAAAAATCCTTAATAAAAATAACACGCGTCTCGTATTTTATTATTACTCCTTATATGCCGTGTATATCCTAAGACCAAATCTAATCAGTCAGTTTAGTATGAGTGTCGCTAAGTCCGGTTCCACACTCGCACAAAGATAAACCCATTGACATATGAGGCACGTCCTAGAGGTGGGGCCGGAACTATAACTGAATTAAGCGAGTTACCGCGCGTCATCTTTGATGCTTCCACACATCTCACTCTTACACTTGGGGTCGGTTACACGAAGTACAGTTAATAAACTAAACCACAGAATACATTATTCTGATTAAGGTAGTTTTACCCATAGGTAGATGAAAATTCTATGGTATATTTTTATTTTGTTTAAAATTGGCGAAGATAGGATTCACAGACGAAGTTCGGGATTTCGACACTTTCGACAGTAGTTCTTCCAAACTTTGCATTTCTGTTCTATAGTGTTTGGTCAGAAGTACGTTAACATCGTTCAATTTTGGTATTTTTACAGGAACTTCGATTTTTACAGGAAACATATTATGAGATACGGTGTGACGCTTCGGTAATAGCTCATAATATGCTGACAGATTCAAGCCTATCCTGAAAAAACAGGCCTTGTCTACCACGCTGGTCCAGTGCGATTTAGTTGCTCGGTTACAGATTTTCCCTTAGGAATAAAGAATTTTCCCGCGACAAAAAATGTAGCTTATGTTCTTCCATAAGGTCTATTCTATCTTTGCGATACAAACAAACAATCAAATCTTTCCTTTTCATAATAGTGGTAGAGATAGAAGTTGTGACTGTGAATAAATATTTTAGCGCAACCGGCCTTGCCGTGGGTATACTCGTATAGAAGCCTGGGACAGTTCGGGTGCTTACCATTATTAAATTATTATGAGCAAATGGCGAATGACAATCTAGTTTACTTCAAGTTCTTGTCAACATGAAGCTCTGCCTTGAGGCTTGCCTGATTGAGTTAGGTTATAGTTGGGCAAATACGAAGACACAAAAATAAGGTCGATTTTCACGAAAGGAAAACAAACATGAAAGTTTTCATTCTGCGCCCGCTTTATTAAATTTTCTTGTAGAACTTCGGTAGTTCTTTAACTTTTGTAAAAACTAGCATACGAGTATAAATAATATGTGTTTTTTTTATGACAATAATAATTCTTTATTGCCAATATTTATTTTTATTTTTTTATTCGTTCGAGCATACAAGTGTAACAGCCAGATTTACTGTTGCATTTATAATATTAACTAGCTGCCCGCCCGCGGCTACACCCGCGTTGGTTTTTTATTTTTCCCGTGGGAATGAGATGTTTTCCAGCCTATGTCACTCTCTGCCTCTGGCCTTCAATAAGCGTAGCAAACACAGACAGAGTTACTTTCGCATATGGGTAACTTAAACTCCGCAAGTCCGGACACACTCATAGTTTTTACGTGGGAATGAGGTATTTTTCCGTGGTACAAAGTTGCCTATGTCCGTCCCAAAGGTCTATTCTATCTCCATACCAAGTTTCATTAAATTCGGTTCAGTGGTTTTGGCGTAAAGCGTAACAAACAGACAGAGTTACTTTCGCATTTATAATATTAGTAACGATTAGGACGTTTTTCTTATATAAATAATAACAAAGAAAAAGATAAAATAACCCATTTATTCATAGTGCAGTAAATTCTTTAAACATACTGTTTTCTACCAGCAGAGAGAAATATACTTATTTTTTATTTATTTATTTTATTAAAAGTACTCTTCAAGTTCTCTCTCTCGTAAGTAAAAGGGAATAACAAGACAAATCAACAATTTTACTTATTTCATTTCACAAAAAGACAAAAGTGCAAGAAAGAATTGACCTCAACATAACAGGTTTATTGCTCGAAGACCTAGCTTAGTTGAAACTTTGTTCAAGTAGGTACTAATTGTTAATTTCATTTAGAGACAAAATCATATTTCGTTCAGATACGAAATAATAGTAAAGGACATCAGGCAACTTCCATACAATGGTGGTTCAAAATTAAAAAATGTGCGGCCAGACCCAAGATTTTTCCAATAGCTAGTTCATATTGAGACCTAAAAAAATATATGCACTTAACC
Source organism: Teleiodes luculella (assembly GCA_948473455.1). Taxonomy (NCBI): domain Eukaryota; kingdom Metazoa; phylum Arthropoda; class Insecta; order Lepidoptera; family Gelechiidae; genus Teleiodes; species Teleiodes luculella. The sequence goes on along the minus strand of OX419591.1, from coordinate 12,057,432 downwards.
CTGGGTGAAATCCTAAAATGCTATTAAAATCCTCCAGTACAAAAACTTAAATAACTGTCAATAAATCGCAGTTACATGGTTAAATCCATAGTAGTAGTTTAATGTCCTCATTATCTAGCTATTAAAAATATACCTAGCTCTGGCGCATAGCTAAAGACCTTAGTCTATTTAGATTTTTTCTGCTTTCTATCGTATTTGTACTAGCAGCGTTATAAAAATCCAAACTACGATGATGATGACATTCAAAATCAGTTTGTAAAACAAATTGTTTAGGAAGATACTGGATTAATCATCTGCTTACCTCAATGCATAAATAGGTATGTATATTTTTTAATTTGTGTGTGTAAGCTAAAAGCGAAAGTGGATGACGAATCGATGAAAGTACTATGTTTCTAAAAATAGACCTTGACTAAAGTCTTTTTCTTATTTATGTTCCAAATATTTTATCATATAAATTATCTTCCGGTTAGGTTTTTACAAATCTTATAGTAATTCACAGCTGGCTTACAACTATGAGTCGGCATAGAATTGTCTACAGACAAATATTGTCAGCCATCGGGCTACGACATATTCATCGGTCTACGGCATATTCACTCCAGATTTAAAATTAACAGCGGTTATTTAAGCAGCGTGTCAAGCAGTCAGTGTGCATAGCCTTCTTATCAGGCAATTTTAGACACCTGACCTCTAAACTTCAATTCGAAAATGACACTTGATGTTGATAGATCGATTTTGTCGAAATTGCCTCGGGGCGACTGTAATCTTGATATCCCGCGAGTGTGACTGACCTGAGGGATCTGTCAAGTCATTTTGGGAACAAAATTATGAATAATAAGCTTTTTTTTTCACTGATAGCTACGAGGTTTTTATTTGTATTTATAGCTTGCAGGTTGTTGTATGACGCAAGGAGTGAATTCTAGCAAACTATCCTTGTACAGTTACCGGCACATGCGGCTGGATTTGTTGACCTTGAGAGCGGCAGTATTCCGTAGAAGTAGGGAAGAATTTCGTATTGCTTCAACCGCATGTACAGGCTACTGTACACTTGTTTATTTATATTTTTCTAAACTTTTATTTAGTTTCACCTGTCCTAGTGCCCGTCATCATGTTATATAAGTAGGTACCTTAGAGAATAAATAGAAAATTTTGGTACCTATTTATATATAAATAAATAAACACATGTAATAAAGTAAGTTACTAAAAGTACTACTTCTATATTATATAATATAGAAACATATAAATGCACTAGCTTCCCGCCTCGTGGCTCCGCCCGCGATAACAACTTTTCCCACATAAATGTAGAATTTTCACCCGGAAAAAAAAAGCCTATGTCCTTTTCTAAGGTCTATTCTATCTTTATATTAAGTTTCATTAAAATCGGTTCCGTGGTTTCGGAGCCTATTCAATGCAAACACACAAACAATCAAATATTCTTTCCTCTTTATAAATTAGTATTGATAGGTGTACGTACAGTACAAAAATAGTGCTCTTAGCCAAACGTGCACTGTCGACCTTTTCTATTTTAGCTTTTACATTTTCTTCGGAATATCAATTTCTCGCATTACTATCGGGAACTTATGCAAGTTTTCGAGTACAGAAAAACATTTCTTTTTTTCAAAAGCATCATCATAGGTAAATTATGGAAAAAAAGCGCAAAATTATTGACACCTTCATTCTCTCGATCCTCACATCACTCACATAATGGCGGCATCGCAAATTTTAAATGAGTTATTAACATAAAATATGCTATGCTAAACAAAGTAACAACATCCAATCATTCGCTTTCACTTTCTTAAGAAGTAGGATAGTAGAGCCAAGACTAAAACTTTCACACATATATTTGGGTGCCGCTAGAGATCGCTACAAGCGATAAGGCTGCCTTTGCGCATTCTGATCACTTGTATTGTTATTGAATTTCAATCTGATTTTATTCAATCAATTTAATTTATATAACAACCATCCATCACGGTGTAAATTAAATAATTTTCACCTCACTGTATTCGTTCCTTTTGTCATACTTTAACTTTTTTTAACTTACTTATAGGTACTTGTTTTAAAAAACTACGTGAATGATATTACCACTAACTACAAAATATTATCATCATCAACAGCTCACATATGTCCCCACCGTGGGGCTCGATCGAGCCTACCCTGAAATTAGGGTGAATAGGCCTTAGTCGACCACGCTGGCCCAGTGCGTGATGGTCAACTTCACACACAACCCTTAAATTACTTCGCAAGTGTATGCAGGTTTTTTCAAGATGTTTTCCTTCACCGTAAGAGCGTCAAATAAACGTACATATGAATTTGAAAATCGAAAACACATTGGTACGTGCCGAGGTTCGAACCCGCGAACTTCCGAATTAAAGGCAACGGCCTTGCTAGCTAGCTAACTAGCCCCTTGGCCACCGACGCATACGCAAAAATTGTATCATCCTTATGAAATACTATGACGGCCATTAAACGGGCAGTCCAGATCGAGATCCGTTGATCCTGATCAGCAGTCATCGGAGTAGGCTAAATATAATTTACCTAAACTTTGAAGAACAGAGTCGAAAAATAGTGGAGACTTCTTATGACAACATTTTTTACGGGACATTTTCCGGGACGTCACTAAAATGTTAGTTGTGCGGTAAAATAAATTGATTTAAACTTTGTTTTTGTTCAGAGAACTACATCCAGATTGACTGTTGACGGATCGCGACATGGGATCCCATAGTATTTAGATACTTTAAAATCCATTGAGATCCGAAACCTTGGAGAGGTCTAGATCCAGACTGACCGTGTAATGGATGCCTGTAACAAAAATAGGGTATGTCCTGTCCCTACAGTTTATATGCAGATGGAAGTCCACTGAAATTGTCATTCGCAGCGCATAGAGATCGTCCATTATAATATAAAACGTTAGCTACTTAAGATGTTAGTATTAATCTTTCCACTTCTTAAAATGTTTTTTGCCATTTTGATGTAATACGTAGGGAATAACACGTAAATAAATAGTTATCTAACAAAATGAAATATTATACCTACTGTTATGGAAGAGCGGAGTTTTCTGACACAAGTATTTTCAATATTTACTGGGTAATAGACTCTGGCCTTGCAACCATAGACCTTACCTACCGTTCTAATGAAATAAACAGTTTTTTTTTTTCTTCATGTGGCCGCTGCCTTGACATATTTTGCTAGTAATGAGAGGTCTCCATAGTAACTTTGATGCATTTAACCACTAAACGATGGCCGCAATCTCAAAAGGAAGTGTCCGATGATCACACTTGGTATATCCGGTCGCGGTCCCATTGGCAGGTCTCGTCAACATACAGGCACAGAAGTATATAATAGTACTACCGTACAGAACGGACATTCACCTCCCCGCACCAAAACGAGTTCCCCACCATATAGCCTCATCTCAGCGCATCGCACCCCGCAAGCGCCGCCAGACTCCGCCAGTGGTATCGGTAGTAACCATTTGGACCACGTGACTGACACAAGCCTTCGGTTCATCCTTGTCTATTAACAATTATAGACAAGGATAGACCATGTAATATTAATCAATAGAGATGTAATACATACAAATATTAAAGAAAGAAGTTCTGTCAACTAGCTGCGGTACTTGAAGGGTTGTCTCGGGGTTGTGATTGGTCCAAATGTCATGCAGCTTTCTATTGGCGACTTTGTATTGGTTGAAACTGAAGGAAAACAAAAATATATCAGTATCAAATTATATAATTATTGTGTCGACAGGAATGGGTCGCCCCTCTATACTACCCAAAAAAAAATCTTCCTTACTTTATGTACAGTAGCCAGCACAGCAGTTGGACACTCGCACTACGAAATTCACCCGTACCGCTTTGGAATACGGGCCCTCTCAAGGTCAACATGTCCAGCCGCATCTGCTGGCTACTGTAGGTACCCGATAAAGCGAAGGATGTTGTAGTAAGTACTACCGTCACAGAATACCAAATAGTCTACCGTTAGTACTTATAACATCCTTGCATAAAGCATATTATGCTTTTATTAAAAGCTATGTTCCTTTGATTTTCATTTACGTGCAACGGTCTTATAAAATTTCAAATTACGTTGGTTCTTTAGAGTGACCGCCGTGACTTGGATTCAATATTTTTAATACCAGCCTATTGAAAGTGCTGGAAAATTTTGTCAATATTATGCTTTACGCAGTTTGATTTTTTAAACATTTTCAGTATTTACACGATGATGTATTGGAACTATGGACTATTCCAGATATATTATGCACTACTAGCCAGCGGCGGAGATTAAGCATGTTCATACTGTACTGCTAATTGTAATGTGCAATAATAATAAATTATTTACTACTTACGTTATGGCTTAGTGCAGTGTTTTTCAACCTGTGGGTCGCAACCCCCAGGGGGGTCACTAAGCTTCTGGTCGCCAGAGGCCGAGAGAACTATTTCAGTAAAAAAACAATAAAGATTAAAAAGATTGATTTATTAAGTAGGAGAATTTTAACAAAAGGATATACTCATGAACAGTTGTATTGTATGTTAATACAAACGCACTGTGGCTTATCATTAATCACAGTAAACCCGAATATCAAATAATTGTCGTCATATTGACGTTTTTTCTTTGTTTTACTTCTACTACTCTCACCGAAAGTTGGCGGTTCTGTTAATCTTTTTAGGAATTTATCAATACATGAACCTAGTAAGTATCGCAAAATTAAAACTAATAATCAGAGACGGAGCCCCTCAGGCGTCGCCTTCTTCACGATGTTTTTCCGTATCAACGCGCTAGGCCTAGATTCGAGACACTCTTGAGCCGCCCCTAGACGCGTTGGTACATGACTACTCTGGGGTAGAGCCACCCGCTCCCCCGCAAGTCCGGTGAAGCTTGATTCGTCGTACTTTTGCAACACAAGCATAGGTCAGTTAAAAAAAAACCTAAATTGCGTTAGTTATCAATCGGCGACGTATTCGATGTATGTAATAGTAAAATAATGTGTTTTGCGTGCTATATTTTGTACAAAAACGCATAAAAACGTCGTATGGAATTATTATTTGTAATATTGTAACATACATACACAATATACATACATACATGATAAAAAAGCGAAGGGTCGGGGGGTCGCAAAATATTTTTTCATACCAGGGGGGTTGCATCATGAAAAAGGTTGAAAAACACTGGTTTAGTGCTTATTGGTACAAGATAATATAAAGATACATAAATCTGGCAACAAATAGTAAATTAATGTGAACCTGACAACAACCGCTATCCCCAAACTAACCTTGCACTACTATAATGTGTGTTTTGTAATAAACAATATTGATATTGTTGTTTTCTAAATTCCCACAATAAAATAAAGTAAAGTTATTTTCTCCTTCTACATGTTTTTGTTGAACTCTTTAATAATAATTTTGTAAATAATGCGAAAGCTTGTTTGTTAGTCAAACTTGAAATTGGAGCAACAGATTAATGTTATTCTCCGTATGAAGATAAAAAGAGAGCTAGATTTTTTATAAATCGTAATACTACGATAATAGCAAAAACATCACTATTAGCCTGTGGAGTAGAAAGTTGTCACAAAATAACAATTTTATCAACTATGTGACTAAATTAACCTAACTCCTCACCACCGGTGGAGGCATTTTAACCCTGCAACGGTTTTTCTGTGTCAAGGGTATTGCAAATTCTGTTTATGTAAGTACTGTCAACAACCCAATTTCAGGCAAAAATAGAGCAGTTGGACACTTGACTGTGACCGCGTTCTCATTCATAAGGAAACGTTCGATTATTGCTGACCGTACTTCCGTTCACTACTACTTGCAGAGATCGTCAACCATCGGTACATATTCGTCTTTCCATTCTTAAACATCTCTGAATCACTACTATTGTTTAATTTAAACTATCTAAAGTTTCATCAAGTTTCCATGACCATAATTGAAGTTTGAAGTACCCATTGTGAGTTTATAGCCCGTTGCCGTGCCGCAAATAATTAATTGTTAATTATAGTGTTCGATAACATAGCAAGTTTTAACAGATTTTGCGTTTTTTTTATATTTATTATTTTAAACAAAATAATATTTGTGTATTTTTAATGTCACAATTCTTGTAACATGAAACAAGTGAGTCCCCGTAATTGTATTCCTAAAAGCGAAAAGTCTAACTTTCTGTTACGCTCTACTGATTTTATTAGTGAATAGTGTACAGAATAGTTTGGTACCTACCTAAACATAACACAAAAAATTCTGTTTAAAATACCGGGCGTATTTGCAAGCAGACAACCAGTTTAATAACTGGAATGGGATGTAAAATTACATTGTCATCTTTTGAAAAACAAGACATGTAAATAAATAAATCTGTTGTTTTTAAAACCTTTTGTCGGAAATTCACAATGCCTTTGTACAATCTTCTTCAAGACAATCTGAATGACTTATTTGTTGTCTCCGAAGGTTGGTTACACCTGAATGCGTTTGATGCCGGCTACCTTACTATACAAGGAGGTACCTATACTCTTTTATTTCCTTTGCAACACTCGCGTGAAGTGGTGCATTAAAGTGATACATAATTATTTTATGTTTGTGTCTTTAAACAGTGAATGGGTGATTACCGTGCAATATGTCTGTGGTGAAAAGTGACGAGAAAAAAACGGCAGATTTAGATGAAATTCTGATTAATTTCAATCTGTTTGGACGCTATTATGCACAGAATTTGGTGCTGATTTTCTTAGCGTATTGGACGAACAGTATGTACTGTTCGAATTTCGTATTTGTCGCGGAAGAAGTTAAATACAAGTAAGCTTTTTTGGTCTGTTTTATATTCTACATAATATTATATTCTTACACTCAAATTTTGACTATTGAAACTGACTTGTTTTAACTCTATCTTTGATAAAAGAATATAAATAATTTCGTCATTTTTAAAAATAGTACAAAGCAATGTATTTTAAGGCTGTCAAACAGCAATTTTCCTCCTCATACATCCTGCACTGCACAATGCAAATGGCAATAATAAACGAAATGAAATGACTCTGTCAAGAGAAAAAAACAATTCAAATCAAAAAAATTCATGTGAATGGGCCTGTAGGTCTGTCTGTCTGTAGAAGAAAATGTAAAAAAATATGAAAAAAAACGCCGTAAATGTATAAATGTACTTTAGTTTAAAATACTGAAAAAAATAAAATTTATTATTTAATATTATTATTATTATTAATGAGTTGCCTCAAGGAATTTTAATATTTTAAGACGGATAATTGGTTAATTGTAACTCCGGTATTTAAAATATTGTTTACAAGAGAAAATAATAAAAAACGGACTAAGCATTTTTCTTACGACGTCATAAAAATCTCTTGTACATATTTGATATCTTCTTGGAAAAAGCTTTTATCTAGAATGTAAATTCATTTTTAACAAATACATTTTTTTAGCTTTTTAAGGTAGTTGACCAACCTTGGTGCAAAAGTTATTGAGCCGCTAGGCCGCTAGAGACCTCTACCTTTGAACATACGCTCGCTTGAAACGAAGTATATGGTCGTACAATAAAATTATGTACAATGGAATGTAGTCATTGTGTAAACAATCAGGTGTCTTACAATAAATGAATATATGGGGACAACTTACACACGGCCACCTGACCCCAAACTAGGCAGAGCCTGTACTATGGGTGTCAGACAACTGAAATACATACTTATATAAATATACAACATCCAGACACAAGGCAAACAAAAAGCTCGTCATACGAATGTTTGCCCAGGGCGGGATTCGAACCCGCGACCCTGTGCTTTGTAGGCAGATGTACTACTAGGCTACGGGACGTCAAAATCAATACCTACCATATTTTGTCTAAAAATGTATTTTCTTTGTTATTTATCTGCCTATGATACGTACAACATTTCCTATATCAAAATGATGTAGGTACTCGATATTACAATTTAACTATCGCTTCTTACCTCCTTACAAAAAAAAACTTTCTATTACTGTGGCCCATTACGAATGCTACCTACTTATGTTTGGTAGAACACAACACACCCTTCAGGCCGATTCCGATATATTCCTGATTGGGGCGCCGGAAAACAAAAGTACACTAAAGTCTTATACAAAAATTATCTCTCATGAAAAAAGTACAGGAAGGTATGTATGTACCACCACGCAATTATTTTTTATATGCTTTAACCTTGACGTTATAAATATAATTTTCGCTTCGGAACTAAATGACTATTCATCTCTCGAAACATGCCTACTCGTACATCCTAGAGATTCATTCTATACAAATGGACAGCTTTGAAACTGCTTTCTAACATAACATCAGTATCATTGAATTTACAGACCAATTTTAGTTGTATTGATTCCTAAATAAAATAAGCATCGGTACAGTACAATATCTAGATATTGATGGCACGTTGCAATTCCACTGAAGTGGAGTTTGAACGTCGATTTACGACACAAGCATAGTCCAAATATATAAAAAAATACTTTAGAGTTTAAATAATATATTACGCAGTAGAAGCGACATAAAAATATTGTTTTAAATATACTTCTACCTACAACCAACTGTGTCGTTAATTCCATAATTCGAACTCCAAGAGACTCGTTTGCAGTTGGCATGCAGCTCGTCTGTTGAGACCTTTAATAAATCGGAAGTGTGTCAAAGTCAACATAAGTCACCGACCTCCGTGAATACTTTCTACTAAACATATTTAAATAACATTATCTCTATGACCCTGACGGATTTTTGTCTGAGATATTATTAACTACAGGATTATTTATTCTGTGCTACAGGCTATATTATTATGACCATCTTGGTAAATTTATTCTTTTGTTCGCACAAGGACAGCAGATTCTCTCTTTAGGTATATTATTTTAAAGCAATTTCTTCAAATATTTTTGTAAAACCATTTGCGAAATGTTCTTCACTATCACTACATAGTATAAAATAAAGTCGCTTTCTCCGTCCCTATGTCCCTATGTCCCTATGTCCCTATGTCCCTATGTCCCTTTGTACGCTTAAATCTTAAAAACTACGCAACGGATTTTGATGCGGTTTTTTTTAATAGATAGAGTGATTCAAGAGGAAGGTTTATATGTATAATACATGCATAATATACTGAAGGATAACCCAGAATAACCATTTTCCCGTGCGGAGCCGGGGCGGGTGGAGCCGCGGGGCGGAAAGCTAGTTTCTTATAAATTCATATGTTTTTTTCTTAAAATATTAAGGCTATATTTACCGCGCTGACGTCAGAAAGCATGATAAAAATAAAATATTTGAAGAGTTACGATAATATAGCTCTCCGTCCATGGCTTTGCATGCGTGATCTTTAAATATTTGAAAAGCTATCTACATACGGCAATCAGAAATGCATCTTCTCCCAGCAGCAGTATAAAATAAATTCCTTCTAATATTATAAATACGAAAGTAACTCTGTTTGTTACGCTTTCACGCCAAAACCACTGAACCGATTTTGATGAAACTTGGTACAGAAACAGAATAGTCCTTGTAAAAGGACAAATTTTACCTTTTACTGCGGGAAAATACCTCTTTCTCTCGGGAAAATCGGTTATCGTAGGCGAAGCCGCGTGGCAGAAGTAAGCGGCTAGTAATATAATAAACTACTTTGCAGATGCGTCGACGATCGGTTTGGGAACGACTCTTGCGCAGCTCTCAGCAACTCCACCGACGTGTGTACTGAGTGGGTGTATGAAGACCCGCACAGCTTCATGGCTGAGGTGAGAATTCGGTGATACAAAAATCAAGATCTAAATTATGAAGAAATTTCGCATTAAAACTTTGCGCTAAGTAAATTCTGGTAAGAAACATTGTGGACGGTTCTAATCGCACTAAAAGTTAACTCAACTAAAAACACTAAAATACAATAATAAAATTATAATTTGAGAAAAAGCGTCAGAACGATACCAGTTAAAATAAAACCGTTTAGTGTAGATGTCAATTATTTAAGTCCTCTCAGTTTTCCATAGACAAACGAGGCATCATAAATCAATAAAATTCTATTGCTATCAATACAATATAACCAATCATCATACTTATTACAAAAATCTTTGAACAAAAATGTTCATTATAATGGTCTGGATAGCGTGCCAAAATTACAATACAATATACATTATACACTTACTATTGCACACAAAACAATGCATTGAAAAATTTACAAAATAAAAGTGTAGAAATTGTACATGTAGGCGGCCTTATTGCTAAGCAGCAATTTCTTCCAGGCAACCTTAGGAGATACAGTGTGCAAAAATACATACATACATACATACATATCTATAAATTATTGGATATCCTCGGGAACACGGTGTATAGTTTATTCAACTTAACAATAAAAAAGTATGCAATCTAATCGCAATACAAAAATTGTATAGGTACGCTATTCCATTATTAAACTCATAGTACATTCATTGACCATCATAACCACAGACCATGACCTTTATGTTTTTCTTGACAGTTCCAGTTGGCCTGTCACGAATGGAAGAGGACACTAGTGGGTACTGTACACAGCTTCGGGTACATGATCGGATTGCTAATAGTAGGACCATTGTCGGACAGGTAACTCATTCAGAATAAACCAATCTATGAATGAGGAACTAATGAAAGCGGAAGCATTGGAATTAGAATTCTAAATAAGAGGAAGGAAGATCTAATACCTGTTGTATCACGTCTATGATGGGACAAGCCTAGCGAATACATTAAAGCTATGTCCGGTTCTTTTTGTTATTTGACTGCTGCTAAAATACGCACGATGTAAGAGATAGAGTAGAAAACAAGTAGATAAATAAAAAAAATTCCTCTTTTCCTTTCGATTCAAATAGTAGGCGATTTTGGTAATGTACAGAAGCCAGCACATGCATTTTGATATTCGCTCTACGAAATTCAGCCCTACCGCTACGGAATACAGGCAACGTGGTCAACGTCTCCAGCCGCGTGTGCTGATTACTGTACAGAAATCGTCTTCATACGTCACCCAGATTCAATAGTGCCATTAACGTTTTTATTTCATTCTTCTTTAGTGTTCAAATCTTAACATTTCTGATTTCACTTTTCAGATTCTACCTAAACTGAATTTTATTGCTTGATAATGACAACATAAATCGGCAAATTCAATCGGTCCATTTAATTTAGTGCCTGTGGTTATTATCTTTGCAAAAACCTAGTTTACTTTTGCGTTGAGTGAGATAAAGTTTGCTTGACTATTTTCTCTAGCAGTGGACAACAGTCAGCTAAAAAAGTTCATGGTGAGTTTCAGATTAGGCCGAAAAAAGGTAATAGTAATAACTGGCATGATGGGTGGGATATTCGGCGTGGCGAGGAGTTTCACTTCCTCCTACTGGATCTACATAGCTTTTGAGTTTTTAGAAGCTGCAATGGGGGACTGCTGCTCTCCTGTATTTATGTTAAGTAGGTAATTGTTGTTTTTTTTATTTATTTAATGCCTCATATTTCCTTATTTGTGTCATCCTCCTTTGAGCTAACACATGTTCTCTTATTACAAAATTTTATATTCCATCGCGATTACAATATTTGTGTTATTCTTATTTTACTCAGTAGATCAGCAGATTAAACATTATCTATCATAAAATTCTAAAATTAGAATCTTGTAACCTTTGCAATTTAAATTTGCAACAATTTTATGGACTTTTATCTAATATTGCAAAGTAACAACAACAAGCACACATTGCATATTATATTATTATTATTATTGCTTATTTTACTATGAATTGCTTTGCTTATTGCATTGTTGCAGTGATATGCAACAATTTATGGACTTATCTTGGATTTATCTTCATAACATTGTAATTTTACTTTTTTAGCTATAGAAATGGTCGCAAACGAGAAGAGGCTTATATTTCAAATGCTGTGCAGTTTCGGATTCACATTAGGATCCATGTCCCTGCCTTTGTGGGCTTGGTTGTTCCCTTATTGGAGAAACCTTCTGAGGGTTATTTACACTCCAGCAATATTCTTCTTCGTATACATGTTCCTACTGGATGAAAGCCCCAGGTGGCTACTCACTAAAGGAAGAAAAGACGAAGCTTTAACTATCATAGAAAAAGTTGCAAAGAAAAACAAAGTGAAACTTGATAAAAATGTACTAGACAATTTAGCGTGTGAAGAAACGAAAGGAGTAAGCCTAATCTATTTATTAAAAGACACATTTTCATCAGCAGCATTACTAAAAAGGTTTTTCATTTGCTTAATTTGGTGGACGACGTCCACATTCGTCAACTATGGAATGACTATTAATTCTGTGTCTTTACAAGGGAACAAGTACATTAACTTTGCTTTAATCACAGTAGTGGACATCCCAGGAAATTTATTAATCACATATCTCTTAATACGTTTTAAGAGAAAGATTCCTCTGCTGTTCAGCTTCGTTTTCGCTGCCATATTATGTTTATGTCAACCCTTTGTACCTACAAGTAAGTGAAATCCTTCCTCTATAAATTTAATGACCATATTTTCATTTTTTGTATTTTGTGTCACGTCTAAAATTGCAATGATGATGGTCCAACAAAACAATGTCTTGTCCTACGCCATCAAAATTGCCCTCAATCATGCTTTCACATGCATTTTTTTTATTATTTTGCTCTTTGTCTATCTTTGAGAATACTTGGCGCAATATATTCCATACCATGTTTATGATCTTCTTCAATTTCAGATTTACCATGGCTCTCCGTCTTTCTTTTCATGGTTGGAAAGTTTATGTCTTCAGCATACTTCGGCATAACTTACATGTTTACCTCGGAGATATTCCCTACATACACAAGGAATTCTATGCATGCCCTCTGTTCGTCTTTAGGAAGGATTGGATCTATAATTGCACCACAGACTCCACTTTTGGTAAAATCATTATTTTTATTTTAGGTTGTAATTTTGTTAACAATACTATTTAAAATTATAGTTTCGATTCAAATTAAATTCACTAAAAAAACTTCGTTTATAGGTAAAATTCCCTCACACATGCAAAAACAGATATCAAGTTAATAATTTAAATCTTGGAAAAGAAAAGTCAGCTTAGAGAGAAGCTAAATACGTTGCTCAAAGTATTTTTAACTAAGTCACGTTTTTGGCAAAATCTTTATAGGTCAATGTAGTTTTTGTAACTCAAACTACTGAAATTTTGTATTGTCTTGTCATTGTTTTGTCATTGTTCAACACTGCACGTCAACTGTGCAATTCTTCGAGACCATTACATGTATTATTTATTACTAATGGTGTAGGTATCTAATAACAAGTAATCTATTTCAGATGGTGTACTGGAAAGGACTACCATCAGTAGTGTTTGGAGCTGCTTCGCTGTTCGCAGGTTTAGCGACTTTGTTCGCACCAGACACAGCCGACGACTCACTACCCGACACGATACTACAAGCCGAGGCCTTGGGAAAACAGCCCTCAAACGTGGCTGAAGAAAAGAAAGAGCCAACATTTTATAAGCGAAAAGAACTTAATGATTTGATAAAATCCAGACTATAGAAATAATTCAAATCAGACAGCACGTTTTTTTTTTCGTGAGATTTAGGAAGTGGGTAGTAAATGAATAATACAAATAAGCTTTTCTACTTAATCCTCTGGTAAATTAATGAAATTTTAATGTGTGCATTTATGTCACTGGAGCTGCTGCACTACTACGAAGCGATTTTTATTTATTTATTGTGATATTTTTAGATGATACAGATGAGACGGCACAACGTGCATTTGCCTATATAAATAAAAATCAACGTTTGTATGTTTGTTTTTTTATGTTTTACTAAACCATCAATCAAATTGTAATGAATGTTTGGTAGGTGCCATAAAACGCCCGAGAGGGTATCGAACCAAAAATAAATGTAGGTACTTAAAAAGTAAAATATAAATACAGAGAAGTTTTGAACAGTGCTTATTAGAATAGAATATTATCTCTCAGAATTTTAAATCCGTTCAAGACATGGTATTTAAAACTAAAATACATATCGTCCACGAAATTTAGCTATAAGTACAACAACGCATACTATGAATTGAGTATGAACAACACATAATACTACGCGCACAGAGAATTTAATCAGTTCTTTGTTAATTTTCAATATGTCTCTACATTCTACATATTCCATGGAATTAATCGTTTGGTTCTTGTTTAGGCAATAGAACAAACAAAATATGATTATATTACCAGTTGTTCATCCACTTGGATAATGGAAACGTCATCAACTTATTTTTCTAATCATTCAAATTCTGCAAGCTAGTATGTGTTTTCCAGCCTGCCTTGCTTTCTGTTCTATGATCTTTATTAAATACTAAAGTACGTATTCTCTTAGATTCGGTAGAAAAAAGATGACGTTAATTACAATACAAGGCTGCTGGGCGGTGTTTCCGGCTTGGAGAGGAGTTTCATCGCATCTTACTGGATTTACGTAATTTTAGAGTTCATGGAATCTGCTTTTGGGGATGCCAGCCATTCTGGCTTTATGTTAAGTAAGTATGTATTTAAATTCTTCCCAATTGCCCGAGTTTGTGAGGTAGGTTAACCTCGAAACCCACACGCTAAAGCAAGATTCTCGAGTTTGGTTCAAGTATTTTGCGTAGTTTATACTTATTTTGTCACAATGAAGCAAACAATAAACTTCAAATTGTTTGCATATAATTTCTTTTCAAGATACATCTTGTATCAGTTGACATTGAAAAGCAAAATATTTTAATACATTTTGTACCGTTTCAAATCAACTCTCATTTTTTGGTTTGTGATGTAAATATGTGTGACGTTTGGGCCCACAACAATTGTAAAAGAACTTTGAATAAAAATGGACGTAACTTCAGGAGACAAAACGGTTACAAATATTGACGATATACTGATAAAGTTTAAAGTATTTAGCCGCTATTTCACGAAATGCTGGATATTTATATTTTTGTCACTCGCTAGTTCTTCTATAAGCGATAACCACTATGTATTCACTGCTGTAGATGTCTCTTACAGGCAAGTACCCATATTTATTTAGATTGGTTTTACTTAAATATGTAGGTATATTCTACAAAATTTTACTAAAAGTTGCCGGTTTATAATTTATTCTCGTGAAGTAATATAAAGATTAACACACACATCACACATCTAGTTGGAATTTTTGAGATACAAGGAAAAATAAAAATGGAACAAGTGTTTAAGAAGTTATAGTGCTACTGGCTAATAGATTTTTTCCGAGGGAATGAGATATTTTCGCAGTAAAAAGGGTTGCATATTAGAAAATCAAAACTTCATCGACCAAATTTTAAAAGAACAACAACTGAAATAACAAAATTTAAATGACCAAATGTTTTATTTAGAAAAAAATTATAATCCAAATGTATGTGTCATCAAATGGACGACTGATCAAAAGTTGCTAGATCAAAATTTAAAGTGCCAAATCATTCCTAGTTTTACTATCGTGAATTCTTCAGTGTTTTGATTACCTTCCACAGTCTTATAAATTAGTTAGTTTGCAATTATAAACGTTTACATATTATGTTATAGGGCCTAGGCTAAATTAGTTCACCAGGCGGGTGCGAGCGAAGCGAGCACGGGAGTTCAGGGCACCCCTACTTCGGATAGTATAGGTTCGAAGGGTATGGCAGAAGCGATGTGGGCGAGCGTAGCGAGCCCAAATCGCT
This sequence comes from Teleiodes luculella, assembly GCA_948473455.1. NCBI lineage: Eukaryota > Metazoa > Arthropoda > Insecta > Lepidoptera > Gelechiidae > Teleiodes > Teleiodes luculella. The sequence goes on along the minus strand of OX419591.1, from coordinate 12,041,832 downwards.
CGCCATACCCTTCTTCGTGTTAGGTTACACATTAACCTAAACAAACCTAACCTTACCTAAACCCAGTTTAGCCTAGGCAAAACTAGTTTGACCCAAAATTGGGTTTGGCCGGTGACATATAGGTAATAAGGCAATTTTGGTTTGGCTGGTGAAACCAGTTGATAATTAATAAATGAACCAAAAATCCTTTTAACCTTTAAACGATTTGGCCTATAGTGTCATAGGTAATTTAAACGTTGATATTCCAGACTTTGGTCAGTTGAACTTTTGGTCAAATGACCATTGATATTTTAAAATTTGTTCATTTGTTCGTTGTTATTTTGAAATTTGCTCAATGAAGTTTTGATTTTTTAATACGTAACCGTAAAAGGTTTCCTTTATCCTTCTTCAAAGTCTATTCAACCTTTCACCAAGTTTCATCAAAATCGGTTCAGTGCTTTTGTAATCAATAAACTCAAAAACTAAAGAACCGTTTGCAAAAATTCTTTCACCATTAGATAGCTACATTCACCCTGAGTAACATAGGCTACCTTTTATCGCGGGGAAATGCCTTATTCCCACGGGAAAAACTGTTAACGCGGGCGGAGCCGCGGCGGTATACTAGTTCCTTATATTTGAGTAGATGCGCAGATGCAAGGTTCGGGGAAGACTCTTGCGCAGCTCTCAGCAACTCCACCGACGTGTGTACTGAGTGGGTGTACGAAAACCCGCACAGCTTCGTCGCTGAGGTACATATTCTTTATTAAATACAAACAGATACATTTTACACTCCTTCTGGAGAAATCAGACAAAAAAATCATTTCCCGTCTACAAATCATCCTACTCATTTATTTTTTTCCATCACAGATTAAATAAGAGTCTATTCCGTATTACTTCTTTCACCTCCCATACTTGAATTTTGGCATTATAATTTAAAATATAATATAATTGAATTATGGCTAATTCTTCTCTTGTGTGATTTAACATAAATTTAAAAAATCAATAGCCCCGACACAAAACGGTTAGGTACTTGATCCTTTCAACAACTAGACAAGAGCTGATAATTTTCAAATGGCTGAAGATATTTTCTTGGATCATAGCTAAGAACACTCTCGATTGTGACACTTTGCAAACAAAAAAAACTAGATCAAAATCGGCGCATCCGTTTAGGACGTACGATGCCACAGACAGACAGACACACACGTCAAACTTATAACACCCCTCTTTTTCGTCGGGGGTTAATAAAATAATTTCTACTTTCATCTAGGTACTCACAGTTATTTTATCTTACGAGTGCAAGCGAGGCATCACAGGCGAGCTATACTTGTAGTTGTGTGCGTATAGACACGCGTTCTTGTGTGGGTACTACTAAACTGAGCGCTACGCACACAAGGACAATGTGTACACACAAGACACACACAAGTATGGCTCGCCTGCACTCGTCAGATAAAATAAAGGTATTAAATTATATTTAGTCCATAATTTAGTTTCAGTTGGCTTGCCAGAAATGGAAAAGGACGTTGGTCGGATCAACGCATAGTTTAGGAATGATGATTGGACTAATAGTTGTTGGACCTATATCGGACAGGTAACCACTTTAACATAACACTCACGTCTACAGAAACCATATTACCTACTACTATGGACGTTAGAAACTAGCTATACATCTAACATCCTTGCTATTAGCATTGTCATAAGTTCATAACGGTTACCTATTGTATTTTCGATATTTTTTGTTCCGAATATTGTTATTCCGCTAACTTTTTGACATTTATCAGTTGGAAATTGTATTTATTATCCGAAATAACATTTTCCATTGTATTATATTTCCGCGTTTTAATTGACCTTTTTACTTGTTTACCGATGTTTTAAATTTCCGCTAAACTATTTACCATACCGAAAATCCATGACAACATTAACCATTTTTTTACATATGCGATAGCTCAATTGAACATATGCGATAGCTCAATTGAAAATCCATGACAAGATTAACCATTATATTATTTATATATAGGATCCATTGCGGTAGCTGCCATACGACATGATGATGATGATGAACCATTATATTGCAAGGTCAAATTTCATTTCTCCATTTTATGTTCTGTACTCCATCAAGCATGCAAGCAAGCAAGCATGCATGCAAGCAAGCAAACAAGCATGCATGCAAGCAACCAAGCACAAGCAGGCATGCATACATGTCAAACCTAACAGAAGGGTATGGTGGGCGAGGTGGGCTCGCTTTGCTCGCCCACCACGCCCGCCATACCCTTCTAACCTAACCGACAGATGTCGGGGTGCCCTGAACTCCAAAAACATTATGTATCGTAATTATAAAAAATAATAATAATTGTTACTTCGGAATAATAAAAATAACAACAAAAAAATCTAGCGTTTAAAAAAAGACCAAGTGAGATTACGGTATTTAGTAAAAAAGATTAATCGTAAAACGGAATAACGTTGTGCGGAAAAAGAATACTTCTGTAAAGTGTTATTGTGGTGATTTAAAAATATGTTAAGTCATACAATGGAAATTGAAAAATGTATGAATCGTTTACGGATTATTGAAATTCGGATATCAGTTTTTCGAAAATGTGATAGGTTACCGTTCATAACTCATAACATAAAAAACAGACGAAATGAGAATGTGTAGTTTTAGTACAGATTACAAAGGCAAACATTGTTTAAATATGTTTCTTACCACTGGTTATACTAACCTTGTCTTAGGATTTTCGTAGTTAAAAAAGAACTAAGCTAACTAAAGTTTTAAAAAAAAATGGTTTTCACTAACAGACTACCTAATTGGGCTCATAAAGGTAGGCAGAAACTAAGCAATCTAAAAAAGTCTGAAAGCTACTAGCAAACAAAATTTTCACCAAATCTCACATAAATACTTTAGGCATCAACTTAAGCGATTCGTTTAGTGCAAACGGGAGTTAATGTTCTTCCTTTTTCTTCTTTTTTTTTTCATTCCGTTATTCAAAGACATCACCAAGTTTATCTTCTAAATAGTCTTATATTCAGACTGTTTCGTAGCATGTATATTAAATATAAAATATAATATATTAACTTATTTTTCAGATTAGGAAGAAATAAGACTATTGCTTTATTTGGCACAATTTACGCTATATTAGGTATCGCAAAAAGCTTCGCCACGTACTACTGGATTTTTATAGCATTAGAATTTGCACAAGCAGCATTCGCAATGTTCAGTTCTCCATGTTACTTGCTATGTAAGTTGTTATATTGATAGGTTTCAATTTTTTCGTCCCACGTCAACACTACATCTTTATTTTACTTTTTCTTTTGTACTTGAAATTGTTCAAAGTTATAAAAGAGTATTTATTGAACTAAAAAATATACAACAATGCAACTTCTTTCTTCTTCTTCTTTGCAAGTCGACTCAGCGAGTTCAAATTTGAGAGGATCAGAACAAGTGCTTATTTAATATTTTATATGATAAAGTATGAAGAGATTCAAATATGTTTATACTCGTATTTGGCGATACACTACGCCATTCCTGCAGGAAATTCTATGTCAGCTACGTTTATTGGCTATTAAAATGTTTATGTTATTTACTACCTATAAATTAACAGTTCGTGGCTGGTTTTATATGACAAATCTACTGCAATGATATAATTACAAATATACAAAATTACGCTATTTTTCTTTTTCTTTAGCTGTACATATTTATATTACCCTAACAAATTGAATGCTTTATTTTTTTCAGCTGTAGAGTTGGTAGCTCATGACAGACGAATATTGTACGGAATGACATGTAACTTTGGTTACGCCATTGGATTCTTAATTCTACCACTAGCAGCTTGGTCCGTTCCGAATTGGAGACACTTTTCTCTTGTCATCTACTCACCAGTTTTACTATCAATCCTTTACATATTCCTAATGGACGAATGTCCAAGATGGCTTCTCAGCAAGGGAAGAAAAGATGAAGCAGTGACTATTCTTCAGAAAATGGTTAAATGTGATAAAATAGAACTGGATATCAATGATTTAGAAAATTTGTCAGTTGAAGATAACAAAACAGAAGCTGTCAAGTTTACACAACTCCTAAAAGACACATTTATATCCAAAGTCTTGCTTAAAAGATTTATTATTTGCGTTGTGTGGTGGATGGCATGCACATTTGTCAATTATGGTCTGCAAATAAACTCAGTTTCACTACAAGGAAATAAATATGTGAATTTCTCCTATATGTCCTTAACTGAGATTTTAGGATCTATTTCAGTAGGTTATTTTGCAACGAGATTTAGGAGGAAAATTCCTTTGGTTTGTTGTTTCTTTTTTGCTGCTATATTATGTACCTGTCAAGTTTTTACACCCAGAGGTATATAAAATAGATGTATCTGTTTACGCTTATTTGCATTATGAAATTTGCTTAAAATTAAATGTTTTACATAATTATTTCGTTTTATATTATTAGTATTATTATGATTAATGTTATCATTTATTATTTCAGACTTTCCATGGCTTTCTATTTTGCTTTTCATGAGTGGAAAGGTGATGGCGGTAATGTTTTTCAAGTTAACTTACTTGTACACATCTGAAATATTTCCCACATATACGAGAAACTCCATGCATGCATTGTGTTCATCTCTGGGCAGAATTGGGTCTATAATTGCCCCTCAGACACCTTTACTGGTAAGTCCGTTGATTTCACTTAATACAAGCCATAATTTGAATAGTTTTTCTGTTGGTCATACCTGCTGAATAAAAGTAACATATTTTTAGGTTCCTTATTGGAAAGGATTTCCAGCCCTAATATGCGGGATGGTATCATTGGTAGCGGGATTAGTCACGCTATTGGCGCCTGATACAGGGAGTGAAATTCTTCCAGATACAGTATTTCAAGCTGAAGCTCTTGAAGAACATAAAACTATGCCGAAGCTTAAAAATTATGAACATAAATTTTAATTTTATGAAATCTGACAACGTACTTTTAAGAATTACGATTATTAAATAATTATTTTTGGATGAATAAAAATCTTTCATAGAAATAAAATAAGTTCTTTTTTTATTTACAGTTTTATAATGTCGCATTTTAAACTAGTGTTTTAATTACTATCACAATAAGTACATGCATTTTAATTATTTTCAAATTTTACTAGCTCACTATTTATTTTCTCAATATACGAAATATGTTTATGTTTGACTCTTTATCACTACATAGTATAAAACAAAGTCGCTTTCTCTGTCCCTATGTCCCTCCCTATGTCTCTCCCTATGTCCCTTTGTACGCTTAAATCTTTAAAACTACGCAACGGATTTTGATGCGGTTTTTTTTAATAGATAGAGGGATTCAAGAGGAAGGTTTATATCTATAATACATGCATAATATACTCAAGAATAACCCACAATAACCATTTTCCCGTGCGGAGCCGGGGCGGGTCGCTAGTTAGGTATAAAGTTGTAAATGATATTTTGTTCTTTACTTTGCTTATGAAAAGATTAGTTGCAGTAACAAATTTCTATGCGATGTGCTCTATTTTAGTTGCCTGGTGAAGTGTATCTTTTGTTGTAGTCACAGAAAATGACAGAAAATTACCGAGGTTAGCAAGCTGTCGAAATTGCGTTATTAGTTTACTTCATTTTCACCTACCAACGGCACGATATTTTAAGTAACTTTTAATAACTAATTAAATGATGCAACAATAATTTCATCAGACAATGCTTGATAAGGGAAGAAAATAACATTAAAAAATACCGCGTCCATGAATTTCGATATGGCTTCTAAACCAGACGTAGCAATCGTTGAAGAACAAGATACTGCTCTAGATGACATATTAGCTAAGTTTGATATGACAGGATCATATTATTTGAGAGTGTGGCCTTTCTTATTCCTTGCCTACGTGAGTAACAGTGTGTCTATGTCGAATTACGTGTTTACAGCAGAGGGAACTAGTTTCAGGTAAGTGTGAGAATTTTTTACTTATTTACTTTATTGCTTCTACGTCGTTTTTTAAGCCTAGCTTTTACTATTGTTATGGAGTTCAGAATTTGGTTGCCATCAGGTGAACAGGAAGGTATATTAAAATAGAAGGTTACAACATTAAACATACCTATTCCTTCCTTACCGTTCCGTTCGTTCTTTTTGTTTGGATACCACAACACGGGGAAATATCATTGCTTTACCGTTTACGTGATTCTTGTTAATGGTTGTATGTTTTGTTTTTGTTTGTAGTTATTTATTTGTTTTTGTGTTGTGTTGTCCAAATCAAATAAACGTATTCTGATTTCTGATTTCTGATTCCCATAACAGAATATTACATGAGTATAGGGCCTTACCATTATTTTCCCTTTAGGCGATGTTGGTTTCAGATGTAAGGATAAACTTTTCGGTAATAACACTTGTACAAGCCTCAATGACTCTGATTTAGTATGCAGGGAGTGGATCTATGACGACCCGGATAGCTTGATGGCCGAAGTAAGCATACCTAATCAACCAAATTGATTTATAAGTCTAGTACATGGTCCAAGAAAACAAGGTCTAACCGTTAGACCACGTGACTTGACACAATCCTACGTCATCATGCTGATCATCCTTGTCCATTAACACGCATTCGACAAGGATGAACAGCATGATGACGTAGGCTTGTGTCAAGTCACGTGGTCTAACGGTTAGACCTTGTTTTCTTGGACCATGATTTTAGTAATAATAATAGTTAGATGTTTTCATCTCGTAGCGACTTGATCTTAAGGATCTCTATACTCAAGCGTTTGATTAAACCTTCAATATGCAGAGCGTAGTTTAACAATCTGGTGACTGGTGGTTTCTGACGATCTGGTGAGGGTCGCGGAAAGCTGCTGGATGCGGGCAGCGCAGAACCGATCATTGTGAAGATCCTTGGGGGAGGCCTTTGTCCAGCAGTGGACGTCTTTCGGCTGAGATGATATGATGATGATGATGATGATGATGAGTTCTAACAAATCTGTAATAATAAAATTTGATTCTTAGTAAGCCATTTCTTTGGTTTATCTGATGCTCGGAGAAGATCACAGTCATATTAGCAGCTATGATATAATTATATAACTCAGCCGTAATTTAACTTAGGTTTTTAATTATAGATTTTTTTCTGACAGAAGTTTCTTTAAAAAAGTTGCCCAAAACTGTTATAAAATATCCTTTTAGTAATTGCTAAGATGCCACTTATATGCTGTATATCTTCTAGTTTAATTTAGCCTGTGATGAGTGGAAGACTACACTAGTAGGCACTGCGCACAATTTTGGCTACATGATAGGACTGCTAGTAGTGGGACCTATGTCTGACAGGTAATTATTTTATTTATTTTATTTCATTCGGAAAACATACAGTGTACTAACACTAATTACCCGTACATAGTATACAATGATAACTATGCACCATTAAAATGTTTCCACATATAAACAGCTGAAGCTAGTGAGTAAAGTTTTTATTTTTTAAATAGTGTGAATAATTTCCAAGGATTAAATTTATATAACTAAAGAATCATAATATTCTTTGGAGATAATTTATAGATTACACTTTCTCCCTGGTAATCGAGCTGGATTTAAAAGACAGCACATTTTATAAAACTCTTTATTTAAACCTGACTAACTTTCAGGTAAAATAATTGATCGTTAATAGCCCACACATCCCCCCCCATCAGAGGGCTAGTACCTAATACCTATCCTAAATTAGGGTGAATAGGTCTTAGACGACCACGCTGGCTACTGCGGGTTCGTCATCTTCACTCACACACAACTTTTGAATTTCCTTGTAGTAGCATGCACGTTTCCGTACGATGTTTTCCTTCATCCAAAAGTCATCTTGTTTGCTACGTTGTTTCACAAAATTTGAGATGGTTGATTTCAAGTCTGACACTACCGTATAAGATACTCACAACACTTGTCTTGCTTTTTCAGTCTTCAATAAGTAATTTTTAAGTTTCGAAATTCTTAGATTAGGTAGATTGACAACCCTGGCTGTAACTGGACTGCTCGGTGGTATCCTGGGCATAGCCAGGAGCTTTACTTCGTGGTACTGGACGTTCATCGCTATTGAATTCCTTGAAGCTGCCATTGGAGATATTGGTTCACCACTCTACATGCTCAGTAAGGATTGTTAACGTTTGTCTTCCAAGTGTTTAATAAAAACTTCAAATATAAAAAAAATGCAAATTCTTAATTAAATTATTATTTTTTTTTTAATCTTAAAATTTTCAATTCATATGTTAACAAATTTTTATACTCTAAATTTAAAGCGATAAACAAATTTATATGTAAAAATTTCCATATAACATTTAAAAATAATATGAAAAGTTACTTTAAAAATCTATTTTACTTACAGCAATCGAAATGGTGTCAACAGAAAAGCGTGTTTTGTTCCAGTTATTTTGTGGAATCGGATATTCTTTTGGTTTTTTTATTTTACCTTTAACAGCTTGGCTAACACCTAATTGGAGATATCTACTGAGATTCATTTACACCCCAGCCGCATTGATCATGGTGTACTCTCTTATACTTGACGAAAGTCCAAGATGGCTCCTCAGCAAGGGTAGAAAAGAAGAAGCCATAGTAATACTACAAAGAATGGCAAAATCGAACAGTGTTGAACTAAATGAAGGAAGCCTCAACAAATTAAAATATGTGGATAATCAAGAAATACCATTTCTAGAATTGCTAATGGATACTCTGACGTCATCAATTTTGCTGAAAAGGTTTTTGATCTGTGTATGTTGGTGGATCGTGTCTTGTTTCGTGAACTTTGGGCTGCAAACCAACTCAGTGGCACTACATGGAAATAAATATGTAAATTTTTCCCTCATAACGATTGTAGAAGCTGCCGGACATATTTCTGTCTATTTTGTACTAAAGCGGTATGGAAGAAAAATGCCGTTAATGTACGCTTTCTTTTTGGCAGCTCTATTATGTTTGCCTCAGCCGTTTGTGCCAGATTGTAAGTACCTAATAATTTTCATATTATCATCATTATCAATATCTACAATGCAATACAAATATACCGACATCAAATTGATATATTTACCACTTGTACTTTATTACACTTAGCTATGTTTATTTTACTTTTGTTGATACTGGAAGGGAATTTTGTAATTTAACATTTGGTTACTATCACTATTTCAATTAGATCCTACTACTTATTAATTTCCGGTTTGTTTGTTAACCCCGAAACGCACTCGATATGCACGCACTACTTACTATAAAAAAATAACACCCCCAAATTATTCCACCTCCTTCTTTCTTTGTCCAAACAAACTCAACTGCTTCTAAGAAAGTTAATGTTTCAGATTTGGATTGGCTTGGTATTACATTCTACATGTCCGGTAAATTGATGTCCACGTTCTATTTCTACACCACGTACATGTATACCTGTGAGCTATTCCCGACTTACACCAGAAACTCTATACATGCTTTGTGCTCCTCAATTGGACGGATCGGGTCCATGGTCGCACCTCAAACCCCATTACTGGTAAATCTATATAATAAACCTGTACAGGTCGAAAATCTGTACATAGAAAAAAAAAAGCTTAAATCCGAGTCAGGGGGATATAAAAAGTGACATAGAACAAATCCAGATTTTTTTCAATTTTTTTATTTCTCTATTTGTCTGTTTGTACGGGCTAATCTCCAAAACTACTGGACCGATTTAAATTAAATTTTGTATGGTGGTACCTTATATCCCTGGTCAACATCTTAGATACTTTTTATCCCGGGAAATTAATTTAACTTAGTTATTAAAAAAAACAAGAGAAGTCTTACATATCTTAATTGATTATGCAAGCCATCATAATCGGGTCGAGTTATGTAAATCATTCCTTATTAGCATTTAAGTACATGCATCTTTTTATACACTTACAAATTATATGAACCTTATTTCTTAAAATCATTGACTCTTCTTTTCATGGCATATTTGAGTAATGATTTATACACTGTTTATTTTTCAGATGTCTTACTGGGAAGGACTGCCGTCTCTAGTGTTTGCTGGTACATCCCTCATTGCAGGACTAGTGACCCTATTTGCTCCTGATACGAGTGAAGATCCTTTGCCAGATACTGTCAGTGAAGCTCAGGCGCTAGATGGCAAACATAGAAAGAATTTAACCCACAACCAACCCAGGACCAATATTCATGAGAATCATGTTTGCTGCAGCAATTACACCGACTCCGCGTTTTGATGATTGAAATGTCACATGATCACATCTTAAGCATGCAATTGCTTTGCTTCTAATAACTCTTTCTTTTACTAGTATTTACTTATTTTATTGTATAGATAAAGAAATTATTACCGTCAATTAAATTTATACTAAATTAAAATTCTTCTTTCTGAGTTTAAAGACTATCCTGATTTTGGCAGCATTTTATTTCTTGTATGGTATGTTTGAAAGGAACTTAGAGAGACTAGTACGTATAGTCATTATAACGTTCATGGCTCATGGCCTCTGCTTACAACAATGATGTCACTGACGATACGCTTAACAAAACCGACAATTTAACACGCAACCATTTAAACTTTAACAAATACACCTATGTGAGGCCAGTTAAACATATTTTTAGCGTGTTTAGAAGATTTTAAAATCTTATAGTATTCTGCACGCGTTCTCTCTACTCAGCGCGTACTCATAGTTACCCTTTTGCAAAATGACACACATAGACGAGATATTAGGACAGTTCAAATTATACGAACCTTATTTCTTAAAATCATTGACTCTTCTTTTCATGGCATATTTGAGTAATGATTTATACGCAGAAAACTATGTTTTTACTGCTGACGACGTCGGATATAGGTAAGTGAGCATTCCTTTATTTGTAAACGCTTTTTAGAAATCCTTGTTATACTTAGCCCATACAAAGTAGTTTTGTTTTTCTGAAAAATATCCCCTTTATCATAAAAGAAATTAAAAGTACTATTTCGTTCATTCTATTTACATGATTGAACACACGTGGTATTTCTTTCTCATATCTTGTCTCAAATCTTTCACACCTATAAAGTTAACTTTAACTAAAATTACTATCACCCAAAATTATTATTCATTGTGATACATATCTATGTCAATAATTGTCATTCTCCTTATCAATTTAATCAATCTTTTACTCAAATGTACTCTCATCATAATATTTTTGATGAATGTTGTTCTAATCTACGCAGATGTAAAGATGAGCGCTTCATGAACGACTCCTGCGCAAGTCTGAACAATGCAAGTGATGTTTGCACTCAATGGGTCTATGATAATCCTCGCAGCTTTGTTGCCGATGTAAGTTATATATATATAATGAAACTGTAGAGGTCAAATGTCTGTACATAGAAAAAAAAGATGAAATCTGAGTCAGGAGTCAGGAGGATGTAAGAAGTGAAATAGAACATATCTTCTTTTTTTGTTTCTCTGTGTGTACGTGCTAATCTCCGAAACCATTGGATTGATTCGAATAAAATGTTGCATGGTGGTTCTTTACATCCCTGGGCAACATCTTGGATACTTTTAATTCTTAAAAATTAAAGAGTTCCCGTGGGATAGTTAAAAATTACTACGGAAAAGTCAGAAAACAACGCGGGCGTAGCCGCGGGCAGACAGCAAGTACCCAAATAAATTAGTCAACTAAGTCAATTCATAATTTAAATTAAAACTTACTGAGCCGACTCACAAAAAGAATAATAAGAATATTATGTGCCTGATCGTAGTCAATTGTCCCTCTCGTGAACGCTACTGCCCAATTTCCCATTCTCTGGATGTTTCTTTTGTCGTCGTATGGCACCAAAAGGTCATTAGATATACAGCCAAACCAGCATGAGGTTTCCTACGTAACAACTACAAGATATAGTTTTATCACATAAATACAATCATTCTATTTGAGGAAATTTCAACATAGTGGTTTTTTTTTCCACTTCATTTTTCCAGTTTAATGTGTGACAAACTCTTCTCATAGCACTTTATGCTACGGGGCTGTACTGTACATAATATAATGATCTATATATAATGTATAACTAACTGATACCAACCTGGAGCAAGTGGTGTTTTTTTTTTTTTTTTTTTTAATTGACCTATGCTTGTGTCGAAAAGGTACGACAAATCAAGCTTCACCGGACTTGAGCTTCACCGGACTTGAACTTCACCGGACTTGGGAGCAAGTGGTGGTTGGGCTATGCGAACCTTGTACAAGAATGTTAATAAATACATAAGTCAATAAAGAAGCATGTACATCTTTTGTATGTTATGTTTGTTTTGTGTTTTTTGGGTTTTTGTTTTGTTTTTGTTTAGTGTGTACTAAGCACGAAAGCCTCAAACAAACATTGAAAGCATGAAGGAAGAAAAAAATTTACGCGCCCAAATGGAGTAGTAATCAAAACGTACTATGGACGTGGAATTTTTTTTTCCTTCGTGATTGAAAGCCTCAAGAAGCGTGCTGTCATAACTTCCTGTCGTATTCGTAAGTTCCGGAGGAAATTCCTAATAATATCATTTCCTAGTATTTAATGATATTCACGTGCATACTCGTAAGTTCTAATTTTTTTGTAGTTTCAGCTAGCTTGTCAAGATTGGAAGAGAACACTCGTTGGTTCTGTGCATAACTTTGGATATATGGTCGGTTTACTAATAGTTGGGCCACTGTCTGACAGGTAATATTATTGTCAAGCTAATAATATATACTAAGTATCGTTTGTGATTTCATACTTATAATATAGCTTCTTTATTAGCAACAAAATGGTAAGGAGACGAAACCGTTTCCTAAACAAACTACGACTAAAGAAGGCTTTCTAGACTCTACCAAACATGACACAAATAAAAAGAAAAAATATTGATAAATATTTCATTTATAAAACTAGATAAAACTACAAAAAAACCTATTAGAAGTCTAATGGTACTTAAAGTACCGTAATAGTATATTTCGAATTTTTTGCGAACGCGCAGCGTGTAAATGTTTTTGAGATCATTTTATTGCCCATTTTATCAGATCACACAAAAACAATGTCGTAGAAACTACTTTGTAATGCCTCGTTTACACGGTGCGAACTGGCATAAGAGCTGACTTAGTCAGTTACTGAGATGCTGTTACGAGTATTTGCACCATGAGACCGCATCATACGAGTTACTGTCATGTCAATGCTCGTTCCGAGTTACTACAACATTTATTTTTACTCGCCACTCGCCTTCCACCATCACGCTCGCTTGCCGCTCGGTGGTGAACTCGCACAATTTATTCGAAACGACAGTAGCTCTTACTTCTTTTCTTCTTCTTTTTTTAAATATAATTCTATGGTATGTATGCAATTGTATGTATGTATAATGATTAATCGTCTTATTTGCGACAACGTTGCACGAGATACGATCGGAAAGGAAGTATGCCAGTGCATTGGTGCAGTAGCTGTCAGCCAGCAGCTTGCATGGTGTGACCGACCGAGGCGATTCGAGCTACTGTCATGCGAGTACACAGGCACGGTACAGTAGCTGATTACTGTGACATCAGCAGCTCGCACAATGTAACCTATCCTTAATACTCAGTTCATTACAGGTGGGGAAGAAAAAAATTGCTAGTAATAACCGGAGTGCTCGGAGGCCTATGCGGCGTTATAAGAAGTTTTGTGACCTGGTACTGGGTTTTTATTATCTTCGAGTTCCTGGAAGGAGCTATTGGAGACAGCAGTTCACCGTCTTTCATGTTAAGCAAGTATATTACTAATAAACAACGTTTTATATTATTTTTTAATGCTATTAAAAATTGATTAACGATCATAATACTCGTATATTGAGAATGTGATATAGAAGCAAGTTCATAAAACAAAGATGTTTTTGCCGTTATTGTTGTCCATTTTGCATAGGCGTGTATTTTGTCGGCAAATAAAAGATGATAATCACAATGTTGCACATTTGAAAATTTTAATACTGTAGTTATGTAGCTCTCCGCCTGCGGCTACGCCCGTGTTGTTTTCTGACTTCTACCGTGAGAATGAGACATGTGTCATTCTCATTCTTCAGCCTTCTATCTCTAAAATCTGGACAAGTTTGAAAGAACAATAAACAAGCACGCTTTTGCATTTATGATATTAGTATAAACCCTCTACTTCCCTTTTAAAATTGCCACTTGAATGTTATTAGCTGCTTAATTTCAATGTTTTTTGCGTTTTTCACAGCGATCGAGTTGGTAGCTAAAGAAAAACGCGTTTTGGCTCAGATGCTCTGTGTAAATGGATACATCACTGGATCTATAATGTTTGCTGTTGCAGCATCTCTATTCCCCGACTGGAGAATTTTGCTCCGGGTCCTGTACTTTCCTGCGTTTCTGTTCTTTGTTTACATATTCGCTATAGATGAGAGCCCCAGATGGCTGCTCAGCAAAGGCAGGAAAGATGAAGCTATCGCTATTTTAGAGAAAGCAAATTTAAAAAGCAAAGCAAATATTAACAAAGACACTTTAAATAGCATCTCATTCGAAGATCAGAAAGAAATAAAGTTTTTAGGACTCTTGAAGTTGACTTTTAAATCTAGAACATTATTGAAAAGATTCCTTATTTGTTTCCTGTGGTGGACGGCGTCTACTTTTGTGAGTTTCGGTATGAACGTCAACTCTGTTTACCTGCACGGAAACAAATATTTAAACTATAGTATTACAGCGCTCTTGCCACTGCCTGCAAATATATGGATCATATTCTTCCTGGATCGATATAAGAGAAAATCTGCCCTGTTTGTTAGTTTCGTTCTGGCAGCACTGTTTTTCATCATCCAGCCCTTTATACCTACAGGTACTGGCCTAATCTATTCAGTACTTTTATATCATTATCAATAACCATATTATTACTATTATTGTGTAGCAATATAATACATATATTGTTTCTTTTCAGATTTACCTTGGCTTTCCGTTGTATTCTTTATGATTGGAAAGATGATTTCATCAATGTATTTTGAGATTACCTATATATTTACTTCAGAAATATTTCCAACGTACACAAGGAATTCTATGCATGCACTTTGTTCTTCCTTGGGAAGAATTGGTTCTATTACTGCACCACAAACTCCATTATTGGTAAGTTTTAAATCTTCAAAAATGAATCAAGTAAGAGTGTGCACGATTACCAATTAGACGATCGAAGCGGCAAAAATATCTATATTTTGCAAAGTTGTTATTGCTACAATGTAATTTAAAAGGAGTTCAACAACTGCAAATAAATTTTGAGGCAGGTCACACTTACTTGAGGCAGGTCTAAGTATTTTCTTAAAAATTATGAATATAAATCAGTAGTTAATTTACAGCTTAATAATTTATTTTAGTTTGTTGATGAACTTCGAAAAAGGATAAAAGGAGTATTTAATTCGATAACAGCACATTATGTGCCCACCGAGGGGCTCGAGCCTAACCTGAATCAGGGTAAATAATAGTATAGTTATTTAATTTTATGTTTTAGATAAAATACTGGCACGGATTACCATCGATTTTGTTTGGAGCAGTATCTTTATTGGCAGGATTTGCAACACTTTTCGCTCCGGACACATCTCAGGAAGAACTTCCAGACACTGTGTGCCAAGCTGAAAAGCTTGGTCAGAAAAAACTGTCACCCACAAACAAAGCCATAGATTAAAAATATAATATGGCTGCCCGCCCACTAAGAAGCCTAGCTGCGGCTGCCAGTCAAACATAATGACGTAGTACTATTATTATTATTCTGTGGTTGTATGAGAACCTGCTTACTCCGTAGCCTCTCTGCCGCAGTCATCCTCATACATAATTTGGCTGCCTAGTGCGCGGAGGGTCTAAATATTGTTTTAACTAAAGGAAAGGAATAAAATTTGAAAGTTGATAACTAATACTCTAGGATTAAGGATTTAACGTAAAGAAATAAAATAGAAACTCTGTTTTTAAATGTTACATTTTTTTTAAACTATAAAACAGAAGATGAAATGGTAGAAATATTTTTAGTTTTGGTTACAGGTAGGTTTTTCTCCAATCGTTCTGCTTGATCCACTGTGTCTGGCAGTTCGTCGTTGCCTATGTTTGGAGCTAGAAGAGTAATGGCGCCAGCTGACAGGGCTACTGCTCCATATGCCAACGAGGGAAGGCCCTTCCAGTAAACAATCTGTAATTTAATTTTACTTTATTTTTATTGGCTACAGGGCTCTATTCTATTAATAATATGATTTCTTAAAATCTAAGGTATGGTAAGGCCTGCCATGTTAGTAATGTACGAGTGAGTATAGGTAATAAAACAATACTAAATTAACACATAATTTTTATATCTAAAGATTAGGTTAGTGTACTAACCTACTTTTTTGTGAATAGTAACGAACTAGGCAAATTGTTAAAAGTAATTACTTACAGTATATAAAAAAATATTATATAATTATTATTACTTGATAATATCTACTTACCAGTAGCTGAGTATGAGGGGCTATACCAGATCCAATTCTTCCCAAAGATGAACAAATTCCATGCATAAAACTCCTAGTGTATGTGGGGAAAATTTCAGAGGTATAAACATAAGTTATAGCAAAGAAGCACCCACTAGTTAATAAGCCAATCATGTGCAGTGAAATGGACACCCATGGTAGATCTGCAAGTTTTATAAATAAGTTTTAGAATCGGATCAACCCATCTCTTTTTGTGAGTATTGTAAGAGTTGTAGGAGGCAACTAAAAGCACAATCCAATTGACCCGTGTAACCATCAATAACGTCGGTGGCCAAGTGGCTAGGACCGTTGACTTCCATTCCGAAGTTCGCTGGTTCAAACCTCGGCACGTACCAATGTGTTTTCGATTTTCGAATTCATATGTACGTTTATTCGACGCTCTTACGGTGAAGAAAAACATCGTGAGGAAACCTGCACACACCTGCGAATAAATTCAAAGGTTGTGTGTGAAGTTGACCAACCCGCACTGGGCCAGCGTGGTCGACTAAGGCCTATTCACCCTGGTATCAGGGTAGGCTCGAGCCCCTCAGTGGGGAATTATATGAGCTGTTAACGAACCATCAATAACTGCTATTCCCAGTTAAGAGAAATGATTATGGTAACACCAACTGACCCAGACAAAATCCTTCGTCTATCAATAAGTAACAATTCAACAAGGCAATTTAAGACAAATAAATACAAATACAAAATAATCTCACTTTCTGGCACGAACGGCATTATAAAGCATAATATTGCAGCAAAGACGAAAGCTCCAAGCAAAGGTATTTTTCTTCTAAATCGTACCAAAATGGCTGCTGCAATAGTTTTAGAAAGTATGTCTGTAGGTGTAATAATAGCAAAGTTAGCGTATTTATTCCCCGGCAATAAAATTGAGTTCATTCTTAATCCATAGTTGACGAAAGTTGACGCCGTCCACCAACTGATGCAAATACAAATCCGCACCAACAATGTCTTGGAAGAGAATGTAACACCTAGTAACTCTAAGTAGCTGACGTTATTAGCTTCTTGATATTGTATATTTGCCAACACCTCTTCATCAAGTTTTATTTTATTCTGTTTTGCTGCCTTTTTCAAAACTATTGTTGCTTCTTCCTTTCTTCCATTGGCTAATAACCAGCGTGGGCATTCGTCTATGAGGAATATATAGAAAAATATTAAGAAGGATGGTCCGTAAATGACCCTAAGAAAATGTCTCCAATAAGGGACAAGCCACGCGGCTAAAGCTAGAATTGCGAAGCCGGAAGAAAATCCAAAGCTCGTCAGTGTTTTGTACAACACTCGTTGTTTGTTAACCACTATTTCGATTGCTGAAACAAAAAAAAAAATTTACAACGTTCGTTATTTTACAGTATTGCAGAATCCTCATATTAAACTTGAGCCTTGACTAGCCTCAAATTAATGCAACTTGCATGAAAACACTTCATTTTAAACAAACATAAAGATAAATAAAATGCTGTGGCAGATTTATTTTATGAAATTAAAGTTACTTTTTGTACTTTTAAACGTTTAAATATCGTAGCCGGACTCACATTATTACCGGACGTACCTATTCGTTTTTATGAATACTCATCACATAAATATATAGGTATAATTACCCATGATAAAGGAGCAAGCATAGAGGTCCACCATGGCACCTATGAACTGTAGAGCTGTAAATATCCAGTAAGATGTAACAAAACTTTTAATTTGTCCAATTATTGCCACGAGCAATCCATTTGTTACCAGTAAGGTCCTCCTGCCAAACCTACAATTTAAAATTTGATTTAATACTGTATTACCTTCTTAAAAAAATAATCCTTAAACTTGATTTACATAAATAATTACAATTTAGTGTGAGAGATTTATTTAAATCTTATTAATTTTGAAAATTTAGACAAACCAAGTAAGTCTAGAAAGGTTTATTGTTTCAGATCACCAAAAAACTTATTACACAGCCTTAATTATTTTTCTCTTCATATAAGAATCCCAATATGGTTAGTCGTGTTTACTCGTGTATGTTTACTCAATATATGTATGTACTTACCTATCACACAAAGGTCCAACGATTAATAGCCCAGTCATATATCCTATGCTATCGGCGGTACCAACCATTGTTCTTTTCCATTCTTGGCAGGCTAGGTTAAACTAGAAAATGTAGAAGCAATTTTATAAGCCCGATTTTTTTTTTTAAACACTACAATTAATAAAAACCATCTATGTTTGTTTGAGGAAGAAAACATCGTGAAAAATCTTACTCGAAACAAATGTCTGGTAGCTCATCTTTTTTCTGATTCAGGTAAATCAAAAATTTCCCTGTAATAGGGAGATATTCTAAAGATGAATGGCAATGTGAGTGAAATAGAAAAAACTTTTGTGCATCGTGCAACTAAAAACTTCAATAACTAACTACTAGCACAGAATATTATATACTAGCTTTCCGCCGCGGCTCCGCCCGCGTTAACAGTTTTTCCAGTGGAAATGAGGCATTTTACCGCGATAAAAGGTAGCCTATGTTACTCAGGGTGAATGTAGCTTTCTAATGGTGAAAGAATTTTTGAAATCGGTTCAGTAGTTTTTCAGTTTATTCGTAACAAACATACACACACAGAAAAATACAAATCTTTCCTCTTTATAATAATTAATAGTGTGATTTTACTCGTGCTTGTGTAGCTGCTTTGCCTTTCTATTAGTTATACGTTGCACCAAGATCTTGGCTGGTGAAGATACTTACCTCAGCGACGAAACTGTGTGGATCTTCGTACACCCACTCCGCGCACACATCCGTGGAGTTACTAACACTTGCGCAAGAGTCGTTCCCGAACCGAGCTTCTTTACACCTGATAGCAAATAAATAACACATTCCAAAATCAGTCAAACTCTTGACCTTCTTAAAAATTTACAAATTCAAGTCATCGCTCAATAGCCCTCGAAGATTTTCGGGAAATTGTAAGATAACTACGCCTGTGGAGTTTCTTCCGGCGAGTTCTACTCCACAGAAGACAGCCAAAATTCTGAACTCGCCGCAAAAGAATATGCAACTGACTTAACTAAGTGATGTAAATGTCCTAAAGTTAAAATAAATACTTTAAACTTTGAGAAAAAATGAAATTCGAGTATTGAGACTTACCTATATCCAATAGTTTCGGTTACAAAAATATAATTCAAACATGATAAAGCACTAGTCACATTAGCCAAAAACAACAATACGCCTGTTTTTATATGATACCTTTCAAACACGCTAAACAGGTTCAACACGTCATCTAAATTATATTTTTGAACCATTTTTATAAATAATAACATATTGCTATATAATATACTTCTTACAAATAGGGTCTAACTATTTTTTATAAGTTCTGTACAACGCGGCAACAAATAAAGCAAGAAACACAGATGAAGATATCACAAAAACGATTTTACAATGACGCTGTAGATTACAATATATACAATAAAGTATGAACTAGGTCCTGTTTAACGAAACTTCTAAAATATTTGACGTACATTGCGGAGATAATTTGTCAAAAATTTATTAGGTTCGCTTGTGAGACTAAGCGGCTACGCAATGGATTTTAAATAGAATTTGTTACTTTTAGTTTCTTGAAATGTGACCCTGGTAATGGCTATATAGCACAATACAGATATTTGTCACACTCACTCACGTCATTGTCTTTGGGGCATAGCAGTTGGGCTCATCATTACAAAAACAGATAGTTCTGTTTTTATCAAGTCACAGAATATTTCCATGTAGGTTTCATAAGAAGATGCTCTACGTGCTTCTATATTTCTAGAATTGTGCAATCTTGGGTACACCTTTAAACACGTGTGCACCAATAAAGAATTTGGTATTCCATTCAAGGCTTCGGGAAGGTAAGACAGTTCTGTTTTCTGATACAAGCTGACTCACTCACCCACGAATAATTTGGAAAAGAAGTTTATATTTTTTACACTTGTAGGTTTCTTTCTACCCATACAAATACTATATACAATTGTTTTTCTTTTTTTCATGAGAGTTTTACATAACAATTACTAAAGAACTTAGTCACACATTTCGAAACTGTCAAGTTTTTATTTCCAACGTTAAAGTCGAGCATCTGATCTTATTACATTTTAAAAGTCTTTGAATATATGTAGTTGGACATTTAAAACGAATCTCATAATGATTTCAGAAACAAATAAAATTGAAAAGATAAAATTAGATGACGTATTAATGAAATATAGTTTAAATGAAAGTTATTATGTAAGATTTATGTTGATGATTGGTCTTTTGATGATGATTAATAATATTGAATGCAATAATTACATATTCGTAGCAGATCGTGTTAAATATTGGTAAGTGAACTATACTATCGAAACTTCAAGTAAATAATTATAAAGAAGTTTTATTTTAACCCCCAACGAAAAAGAGGAATTTTATAAGTTGGACGTGTGTGCCTATCTGTCTGTCTGTCTGTGGCATCGTAGCTCCTAAACGGATGCGCTGATATGAATCTCGTTTTTCTTTGTTTGCAAGGTGTAACAATCGAGAATGTTCTTAGCTACGAGATTAGGCATACAATTAATAAACGCAATTCTAGAAAATGATTCCACCATCGATCTATTCTTCACCTCAGAACCAAAATTTTTAGCCTCGACTAGTAGGTACCTAGAAAAACTAACACCCTCAACAACTGTAAGTTAAGTATAATGTACTATTATTACTTATCTAACTGCATTATTAAATATCATCATGTTTAGCTTAGTCTGTAAGTGATGTTATATTACAAATAAATAAATAAATAAATAAATAAATAAATGACCCAAGAAAATATCTTCAGCTATTTGAAAATTATTAGCTCTTTTCTAGTAGTTGAAAGGATGAAATGCGGGCTTTCATTTGGACTAATACTTAATGGAAGCAGTACTGTAGGCAGATTGGGGATCGCAGTTGTGTGTGTCCATGTGTCCACATGAAAGCAGCTTCCCGCTCTATGGATCACGTTTCAGTTTTCTTTTATTAAAAAGCTGTTTATTTCTATTTCGTATTCTCTATTTATTTAATCTATTACGTAACACAAAAGCTTATATTATCACTGTCCACTGGAATAGCCACTCTCTTTAAAGGTAAGAGTTATCAAAATCCCCACGATTAGCATGTTGAGAATAGCATTTGCTGTTAGTTGTTCCATCGAACTGCCCTTCCCTGGTTTATCTATATATTCATAGTTTGCATAAGCGACACCCATAAAAGAAATAGATTAGTTTTTTACCACAGTTTTTTACCCTCGTTTGCGTTTGGACAGATTCAGCTTTGGACAGATTCTGGTTTGGTCAGATTCTTGTTACGGCAGATAAGTGAGCCATGAACCACATGCCTACATTTATTCTACTATGTAATATTTGTTGTCAAGGTGTAAGGACGAGCGGTTCAGAAACGACTCCTGCGCAAGTCTGACAAACTCCACCGACGTGTGCACCGAGTGGATATACGAAGACCCTAACAGCTTCGTCGCTGAGGTAAATGTATTATTACTTTTAAACAAAATGTTTATAGCAATCGTAACCTAATAGTGCTTGCCAGTCTTAGTTGATACATGAACCTTCCGATTTCCTCTAATAAATTCGGCAATCGACCCAAGTTATTGTTATAGGTATTTTTTGGTATACAAAAACCACAGAATACCAAATAGTAGTCCCTACTAAAACCCTTTTATGATTTTCTTCTTTTCTTGTTTATGAATGATTATCCTTAATTTCAGAATTACTGAGCTGCCCAACTGCTCATCTTACGTGATGTTATCGATACACAAGGCATTTGGCAGGAACGCCGAACGGTGGACTGTGCATTAATTTCATGTATTAATTTTAAACGACACCTTATTTTCCATCTACGATCATCTTATTTATTAACTCCCGACGAAAAAGAGGGGTGTTATAAGTTTGACGTGTGTATCTGTCTGTCTGTCTGTGGCATCGTAGCTCCTAAACAGATGCGCCGATTTTGATCTAGTTTTTTTTGTTTGCAAGGTGTCACAATCGAGAGTGTTCTTAGCTATAATCCAAGAAAATATCTTCAGCCATTTGAAGATCATCAGCTATTTTCTAGTTGTTGAAAGGATCAAGTAACGGTTTTGAGTCGGGGTTTTTTTTTTTTTTTTTTTTAATTTAGTGTTATCAGTTTCAGCTAGCATGTCAGGAATGGAAGAGGACTTTAGTGGGAACAGTGCACAATTTTGGGTACGGTGCTGGACTTTTAATAGTTGGGCCACTGTCCGACAGGTAAGTACCTATATCTTCCTCTTCATAGTACAATATGTAAGTAAAATCTGTATTAAAAATAAACTGTGCAGTTTTGTGGGACTGAGTTATCTTTTTCTTACAGTAATATTTTCTACCAATTGTTAACACAAAAATATCGGTTGGTATGAAAATTTGATATTTTATTCTATTCCATGAGTACGGTCAACATGGTAAGTTGAACACACGCCACCGGCCACCGCGGTTTTGTTCTTAATTCAATGGGCATATTGGGCATACGAATGGTGCAAAGTCCAAAGAGTACTCATAATTATTGTACTTTCACTACCATATTGCGTGAATAAAACAATAATCATCTAACCACAAAAAAGTTAAACGAACGTGTCTAAAAATGTACGAGGTTATTTTACAAGATTTTTTGGAATTAGATTGTAATTTTTTTTGGGGGTTAAACACAGTTATTCAAATTCAAATTACCAATGTTTTAGATTAGGTAGAAAGCCAACTATAGTTATAACAAGCGGTATAGGGGCGTTGCTGCCTGTCATCAGAAGTTTCTCTACCAATTACTGGTGCTTTATCGTCCTGGAGCTTTTAGAAGCGGCGTTTGGAGACGCCTATTCACCGGCCTATATATTACGTGAGTATTATAAAGTCTGACCCAGGAACAAATTTCTGGCAAGAATCGCCATTAGATTTTCGAAAGAGGAATTTTTCGTCGTAGTACATAGGTTTAATAAGTAGGTACCATCCTTACATAGTACTTCATAAATTCATGCAGTAATAATCATTTTAACGTAATGTATAGGAATGATGCTGTTAGTATTATTTTTTACAGTGATGGAAATGATAACACACGAAAAGCGTGTGCTTGGAGAAACGCTCTGCTCTATAGGATTCGTCTCAGGAGGAATCATGCTACCACTAACTGCTTGCTACATACCTTATTGGAGAAACTTAATAAGAGTCTTGTATGGACCTAGTGTCCTTTTCATTCTTTACGCTTTCTTGATAGATGAAAGCCCCCGCTGGCTTCTCAGTAAAGGTCAAAAAGTTGAAGCAATATATGTTTTAAAAAAAATTGCCAAGAACAGCAAAATAAAACTTGATAAAGATCTTTTAGAAACAATTTCCTATGAAGAAAGCAAGAGGATTAAGTTCAAAGAAATACTACAAGATACTTTTACGTCAAGAGTGCTATTAAAGAGATTTTTTATATGCCTGGTTTGGTGGATCACTTCGACTTTTATTACTTACGGCTTAAATATTAACTCAGTGCTGTTACCTGGTAATAAATATATCAATTTTGGGCTTAGCAAGTTTATGGATTTGCCGGCGTACCTTTTAACTTGGTATACCTTGAGTAGGTTCAGGAGAAAATATCCGCTCATGTGCACTTTTCTCCTGGCTGCAGCAGTTTGTTTCATTCAGCCTTTCATCCAAAACAGTAAGTATCGGCATTCTTCATATATATCAGTCAATATTCTTCTCATATTATCATAATTGCCAACTAAGTTTTAGAATATACTGTGTTTTTGTCTAGCAGTGGTTGTCTTTCATCTGAAAGATGATGAAAATAACCAAAGCTGTTTGATATAAAGTTAAAATATGTATCTACTTCTAAATTACATTACAACAATAACAGAAACACCATTTTGCAACATAATAATGTTGCAAAACAATTCTAACAAAAATACCATTAATTTATTACAGTATTATTAGTAAAGTTTTCTCTCTATAAAGATTTTCGAAACCGGAACTAACCTACTGATCTATTTACCAACTAACCCAAACAAATGGGTTCCCAAAAGCACCTAACCAGCGAACGAATGTATAATAGATTGCTATAGTATAAAAACACACATCTTTATCAACTTCTTTTTAACCCACGACATAAAAGAGGGGTGTTATTTATAATATAAGTTGGACGTCTGTGTCTGTCTGTCTGTCTGTGTCTGTGGCATCATATCTCCTAAACGGATGCCCCGATTTAGATCGTGTTTTTTTGTTTGCAAGGTGTGTCACAATCGAGAGTGTTCTTCGTAAACCAAAAAAATATCTTCAGCCATTTGAAGATTATCAGCTCTTTTCTAGTTGTTCAAAGGATCAAGTGACGGTTTTTTAGTAGCGGTTTTTAAATTATTTTCCACATCAATAGTTGTCTTTTTTTACAGATGTGCAATGGCTGGCAATTTTACTCTACCTATGTGGTAAGGTACTAGCCAAGTCAGCGTTTTCCAGCACGTACATATTCACTACGGAATTATTTCCCACTCATACCAGGAACTCTATGCATGCTTTGTGCTCATCATTGGGAAGAGTTGGCTCTACTATCGCGCCACAGACTCCTCTCTTAGTAAGTCTGAAGTCCTAGTACGTACAGTAGCCAGCACATGCGGCTGGACTTGTTGACCTTGAGAGCGCCCGTATTCCGTAGCGGTAGGGATGAATTTCGTAGTGCGAATGTCCAGCCGCTTATGCTGGCTTCTGTATGTACGGTTTTAAATGTTACGGTCTTATTACGGATTGTTTTTCTTTTCCTAAACTAAAATTACATATATCAGTGAGCTCGGAGCGAACGGGAAAAGTTCTGTTACAGAATCGAACAATTTATATATTAAAACAAGATTAAATAAAGCCATGATTATAAAATTATAATTTTTTAAGCTCACAGAGTTTTTTGTAAAAAGATTTTAGTTACTTGCCTATGCCTACAAAATATAAAGTAATTTATTTAATAAATACAAATTTTAACTTTTATTTATAATGTTCTTGACTTTATTGAGGACCAAAGCATGTAATTATATTTTGTCTTCATGAGGTGAATGTACAGACAGATTGTTGTGGCTTTCTTGAGTTGATAAATTCTTAGCCGAATTTGTCAAAATACAGAATGCCTACTTGGTTTCTACTTAGCAAACTTTCATCAATGAAAAAATGGTATATCCTGACTACTCCTGACAATCCGTAGCGAGATGATGTTTTAAGCTCTCTGTCATCATAACATGAAACCACTCTTTTTCCAGATGGCGTACTGGCACGGCCTTCCATCTTTGACGTTCGGCGTGACGTCATTAGGAGCAGGGCTCCTTACTGTACTCGCTCCCGATACGGCAAACGACGCGCTGCCCGATACCGTGCGCGAAGCTGAAGCTATTGGACACAGACAACTTACCGTTACTAACTTTGAAGGCTGAAATCAGCACTATGTATAGTATATCATTGTCAGCGTATGGTATTTTTCTGCTTAGCAGCATTCATTTGTAACCCTTTACTGTTCAATGTTACAGTTCTGTAAATAACGTGTTCCCTGATGACGTAAAGGGGAATGAATGCTGCTAACAGAAAAATACCATACGCTACCCTTTGCGTCATCAGGGAATACGTTATAATCATGTAACATTATAACGTTATAAATAGGTAGGTACCTAAGATAATAAAATAAATCAAAAATTTAAAAAGTTAAAATCTTATTTCGGAGCATTTGACTACAAAGTGGTCAGTTACTGATAGTGGCCAGTAATACCTAGGTTTACTCTTTTTTAAGAAAACCAACAAGAAAATTCTGCTTGGATCTTTAACTTTAGCATAAAAAAAACATATGGTTGTAAGGTAGTAATTTAATTTATATAATTACAAAAATACGTCTAGACTAGACTAGCCTAGTTGATTTTACTTAATTAATTTATATTTTATCGATACTGGTTACTACCAAGCAATAAAATTAATTAAAATCCTGAATAGCTGAATTCGTTCTCATATTCCAAAGCTTGTTAAAGCTTGTATACACATTAAAAGTGGAAACTTGAAAAAGCCATGTTCAATAATATTATAGACTTGGTTTTTGAATTCCAAATACAAAATAGAATGGCACAAAGGAGGGTAGACGTCGCGGCGCAGATGCGCAGTCGCTTCCGGCCGACCACTTCCGGTGGCGAAATATTTTCGCATTTCACCCTTGCCTTCCGTTGTCGCCCTATCTACGCGTATATGAGAATTTAGACTACGTAAACAAGGATTAAATATTTGCGGGTATAGTATTTTCCTGGGAAAAGAGTAACTTATGTATGTAAGTGTTTATCCAGGGAACATAAACTTATTTAAGTACTATATTTTTAATTGTTTTACTTTAGTATTGATTATAATATGATTAGATCTATTATGCGAAAGATTTGGCTCAGTCACAGCACACATCTCAATAATATATTTGATATTATTATAATCAGATGTTATATGATTTGTATTGTTAAGTTAAATGGACTTCTACGTTGATGTAACTGAATAGGTATTGCTAAATAAGCTTTTTACCGAAAGTTGATAATAATGACAAATTATTTGACTAGTTAAACAATTGTATGCCGATGCCGACATGTTACTTTAACAACAATTTCACTAGACTGCGAATTTAGTCAGATAATTATAATTATTATCCTATTAACTGGTTGCTTACAACTATGAGTCGGCAATAGTCGGCATACAATTGTTTAGACAAATAATTTATTAGACGGTAGCAACCATCGAGCTGCGAAATTATGTATTCTAAGCCTTATAATCTAAGAAATAAGACTGTAGTCGATGTATCGAATTTAGCCAACGAAATGTCAAGAAACCCCGTTGACAACGTGTTTGTGTTAGTAGGTATTTAGCGAGCGTCTTTTCTTCCATTATCTCGACCATCCAGTTTCCTCTCCTTTATAAACCGCCTCTTGTAAACACTTACTAATCTACCCCCGAATCAGAATTCATAACAAGTTGCGGAAAAAATCCGGGCCTGGACGGAGTTCCTCCATCTTGCCGGGATTATTTAAATTTGGAGATTATCTCCCCGCCATTTATTACAGTATCCGTATCATCCGGATCTTGGATCAATGATGAACTCGTCGGCTCGGACAGTGCTGGATTGAGGGCATAATGTCACGAAACGAGCAAAAAATATAATACACAAATGTTTTTGCAAATACTTTTTTTTCTAAATTCCATCCATTCCGTTCCGTGTAAGATAATTGTATTTAACTCCAAATATCAGGATTCCTAACAAAGCAAAATAATCGCGGTGAGCCCGTTAAAATGTCTCAAACGTAACAACTTTCAATCACACCAATAAAACATGGCAAATTTAATAAAAATATACTTACTTTATGTTTTGTTTAAGTTCAAGTTACTTGAACTTAAACAAAACATAAAATGTCTTTCATTATGTCTGTCGTTAATTAATCATGTCATGCTACTCTGCAACGCTCCTCAAATTCTTTACTACATACATATTTTTCGTGATATTTTGTGGGGATGTAGGTATTTGAATTTTATTCTAATGTAAGAACAAACCTAGAAGGACACACCTAGCATGTTTATTTCCAAATAAATCCAGCCTACCTTGTTCCGTCCCTGTGTTTTTCGAGGTGAACTCACTTTACGGGGGATACGGTTCAGGAGGTGGTAAATGATCGTAATATTTTTTATTTAAATTTGCATAAGTCGCCCTGAACTGATGTTAAAAATTGTAATATTTATAAGGCAAAATGCCAATCCATTTAGAATTTTTTAGGATAATTGATAAGAAATCAAGATACAATTTTATGTTTGTTTGTCGGTTATTTACGCACCAAAGCTTTTTATGGTCGGTCACCCATCCATGATTCAACATCAACAAAATATTATGAAAATAAAGCATAATTGGCATAATGTCATTCAGTCACGAGAACGACAATCTGGACAATTTCGACTTTGTACCGTCCTTTTGTCTGGTGAGTAAAAGAGAGAATCACGATGTTCGTGTTCAACCAGCTCTTGATAGTACTAGAGTCTAGTACTATCAAGAGCTGGTCAAGTAACTAGAACTAGACGATATATTATACAGGGCGTCCCACGGCTATGCCACATGGAGGGAAAGTACCTTAAATATTGTAGATAGAACATTTTACTGAAAGGAAACATTATTTTATTTCTAAAAACTATTGAAACTGCATTCATACATTTTTTAATAATTACATGGTTGAACCGGGAATCGAACCCGCTATACGAGAAAAAAATATATCCTATAGTTTTATCATACCGATCGAAAGGCTTCATCATAAGGGTTATTTTTTGCTAAATAACATAGTGTCAGAAATAAAAGGAAGACTATGTATTTTAACATTTTAAACTCAAAATTTATCAATTTTATCAAATGCGCAAAATGACTCCCACACTGTTGAATACTTACAAATCACACTCTTTATTTCACTCCTTGTCGATTTTTTTTACTTGTTGTGGTGGATATTTAGAATAATACGTCTAAGGTCTGTTTGTAGCTCGTGGACACTTTCGTACCGGTTCTTATGAATTAAATTTTTTACATAATACCATTAAAAAAATCCTAACGGGGCTAGATCTGGCGATCTAGGCCGGTCACCTCAAATGTTAAAATTCATAGTCTTCCTTTTATTTCTGATACTATGTTATTTAGCAAAAAATAATTCTTATGATGAAGCCTTTCGATTGGTGGGGGAAAAGTTGAGGGTTGAGTACCTTTTGCGCTGGTGAAGATTTCCTGGTCCAAGTGTAATTGTTTTTTGTTAATTGCACTTTAAATAACTTCACATTCACTGCATTCACTCGCGAGTTTATTTTTGGTTTTTTAGAATCTTCTAGCGTAAGAGTTTTTAAGATGTGCGCGCGCGACGGCAATTGCTTTGGTACTGAGGTCAGGGATCGAATGAAGGAAGAAAGGTGCGGCGGAAGAGGAAATGAATGAATGAGTGGTAATTGATTGATGCGTGAGAGTGTGAGTGTTACTATATTTAAAATACTTAAATAAATAGGTAGTTATTATTCTAATTTTGGCGAAGACAAGTCTGCCGGCCTAGAGGTTTCCTCTATATTAACCAACAAGTTAACAGAGAATGTTGAGCGTTTAGTTTAAACTAAGAATGAAACGGAAAATTAAAACTTATTTTAACTAATAATTTAAGCGTTGTGCTAAAATTAAATTAAATTATTGAGTAGGCAAAGGGCAAACTCGGGTTACAGGACGTATGTAACATCCAGATAAAGTACGAACTTTAACCGTTCTAACTATGTTATCTTGTCCTGGATAGAGTTCATGTATAACTCCAAGAGGCCAACAAAGAGGGTGCGCGTTATTATCTTTTATAATGACAACAGTCCCTAACTTGATATTGTCAGGGTTTTTATTCCATTTTTCTCTTTGTTGGAGCGAAGTGAGATATTCCTGACTCCAACGGCGCCAGAAATCATGCGTGAGCTTACATAATAACTGATAACGTGACAAACGGTTATCAGGTTGATCAATAAAATTTTCAGCGGGTAAAAACTTTACAGGAGTAATATTTAGAAAATGGCTAGGAGTTAGAGCAACTATATCTGGTTCAGAACTTAGAACACATAGTGGTCTACTATTTAATAAGCCTTCTATCTGAACCAAGATTGTTGTGAATTCCTCATAGGTTAATATTTGAGAGCCTATAGTTTTATATAAATGAGTTTTCACGCTTTGCACATTGGCTTCACATAAACCATTAAAATGTGGGCCATACGGCGGGCTATGTTTAAATTGTATTTTATTGTTTAGTAAATAATTACTAATGTAAGATTGGTGAGCTGTGGACTGTAATAAATCATAAATCTCGCTAAGTTTGCGCTTAGCGCCTATAAAGTTTGTCCCACCATCGCTATAGATCATGGAAACTGGGCCTCGTCTACTGATAAAGCGCTTGAAAGCGGCGAGAAATAATTCTGAGCTGAGGTCAGAGACCAGCTCCAAATGGAGTGCTTTGGTGGCAAGACACACAAACAAGCACACATATGCCTTATGGCTTTTTATTCCACGGCGACGAATATGCGTAATAAAGAAGGGACCAGCATAATCTACAGCGGTATGGACAAAAGGTTTTGCTTCTGAAACACGGAATGAAGGTAAATCACCCATGCGCGGGAAAGTAAATTTAGGTTTGATTCTAAAACAGAGATTACATTTGTGTACACGTTGACGAACTAAGTTTCTAGCTGAAAGTATCCAGAACTTTTGTCTGAGTAGTGCGAGTAAAAGCGACGGACCAGTGTGTAGGTTTGTTACATGATAATTATCGATAATGAGTTGCGTTATTAAATCTTTCGTAGGCAATAAAATAGGGTGCTTTTGACCGTAATCGAGTTGCGAATGAGAAAGTCGACCACCGATTCTTAAAATACCTTCTTGGTCTATAAACGGATTGAGTTTAAGAAGAGATTTATTTAACAATTTATTGTTTGTCAATGCGATAATATCTTTGGAAAAGTGTTTATGTTGTACGTAGCGAATTAAATAACGTTCTGCAACTTCCAAGTCTAAAACTGTAATTGACCCTTGAGAGCGTAATATGCGTGAGAAGCGGAGTATATAAACAACGGAGCGTAACAATTTTGACCAATCTGAAAATCGTTCAACCATTTTTTCAAAAGGATGAGATTCCTGACGGTCATCAGAATTTTGAGCGAATAAATTTATTAATGTTTTTGATTCTAAATTTGAACAAATGTTATGATTCACAGTAAAAGGTTTTACTGGCCAAACAAAAATACTATTGGAAATCCATTCAGGTCCGTGAAACCAGAAGTCGTTATTTACGAGTGCTTTAGCTGTAACAGGACGTGAAATAATGTCTGCTGGGTTTTCAGTGCCTTTGACATGAAACCAGTGTTTTGCGGGTAATTTTGAATTTATTTCAGTTATTCTGTTCGCGACAAACGTGTGAAATTTGTAAGCGGGTGAATGAATCCAGGTGAGCGTAATAGATGAGTCGGAAAATGCGTAAATTTCATGGATCTGACTTCTCTTTGCGATTACATCACGTACGGCGTCAATAAGGTTCGCGAGAAGAAGCGCGGCGCAGAGTTCTAAACGAGCAAGAGGCATTTTAGCTAGCGAGGCTACACGGGACTTCGAGGCTAATAAATGGACTGAACCAGGTGAGTGTGAATCAGGACTAACCTTTATATAAACATTGGCACCATAACATTTCTCACTAGCATCCGCGAAGCCAATGAGAGTGACATGAGGAGAATTCAAGCCTATATGGCGCGGGATTTGAATGCGTTCAAGATAAGATAACTCATTATAAAACTGTGTCCATTTATTTAAAATAGCGGGAGTAACGCGATCATCCCAGTCAAGATTTTCTACCCAGCACTCCTGTACTAGGAGCTTCATGAAAGCTACGACCGGTGAGATAAGACCCAACGGATCATATAAGCGAGCGGTAACAGAAAGTATGGATCGTTTCGTGCATTCTTGCATATCAGCATTTATAGTGAACTGAAATTTATCAGTAGTAGGTTGCCAATGCATACCTACAATTTTGTGCGGAGCGGATGTGTCAGAAGAGTCAAATTTTAAAATATCATCACTTCTATGCGAAGAAGGAATTTTTTCCATTAAATCGGAATTGTTAGATATCCATTTAGTAAGATTAAAACCACCGGAGGCGAACATTTGAACCATTTCAGAGTAAGTTTTTTGAGCGGCATCAACTCCATCTACAGAAGAGATGTAGTCATCCATATACATATGAGTGTCGGCCTCCGTTGCGGCGCGCGGGAACTGGTCGCGGCTGTCAGCGGCCAGCTGGTGAACGACCCTCATGGCGAGATAAGGTGAGCTACATATTCCGAAAGAAACGCGATTGAATTCGTATATATCAATATCAGAGCGAGAATCGAACCTGTATAGAATGCGTTGAAAAGCGTGATGTTCGGGTGTAAGTTTTAACTGAAAATACATTTTTTCGATGTCTGCCGTCATAGCCACGGAGAACATGCGTAAATTAATTAAAAGATTGAATATATTAGTTTGTAAGTTCGGACCTTTATAAAGGATATCATTAAGTGACTTTCCACTTGTAGTTTTGCAACTAGCGTCAATAACAATACGTGTTTTTGAAGTCGGTTTGTCGGGCCGATATACAGCTCTGTGCGGAATGTAATAGGAGTGTGCGGGCGTCTCTTTACAACTCTCAACCTTAGTTAGATAACCTTGATTAATGTAAGTTTGTATGGTGTCGTTATAATTCGAGCGTAAATCCGGGTTAGCGTCCAATTTTTTCTCTAGGTTTAAATTACGTTTTTTAGCGATTAAATATGAATGTCCTAATTCGGCAGGATCATTTTTAAACGGCAGATGCACGACATAACGGCCTGTGTCATCACGAGAGTAAGAAGATTGAAATATATGTTCACATGCCTCATCATCAGGACTCATGTGATTTTTATTTGGAACGCTTTCAATTTCCCAAAAGCGTTGAGTGAGGGTTTCTAGCGTGGAAGTACGTTCGATAGAACAGAAAAAAGATTTATTATTATTTGCGTTGCGATTAGAAGAGTTAATGTGTGTAGTCTCAGCCTTACCCATGACTAAATAGCCAAGAGTGGTTTCCACTGCAACCACCGATGAAAGTGGAGAGGATATTTTATTAGGTCCCAAAAGGAACGGGAAGAGCTCATTACCAATCAGGCAATCCACTTCACCTGGCATATAGAAGTTGCAGTCAGCCATAGGTAAGTCATTGAGATGCGTCAGTTGAGAAGTGTCTATTTCGGCGTTAGGTAATTGATCTGTGATTGAATCGATAACACGAGCTACTATGTCATACGAAGACAATGGATCAAAGCGAGAATGAATTTTTAGTGTAGTAAATCCGTACGAAAAGCTTTCGGTTTGACCGATTCCTTTAATCGTAGAAGAAGCGGGAGTAATTTTTAAATTTAAGCGATCGCAACAAGTTTTCGTAATAAAATGACTCATAGAACCCGTATCAATAAATAAACGAACGTTGTGACGTTTATTTTCATTATAAACATATACGGTAGCGGTTGGCAAAAGAACTGTATTATTATTCGCAATATTACGCGTAAAAGTAACGGCTGATAACGAAACGTTATTTGAATTAGCGCGTGCATTCTGTCCGTGCGATACTTTATCAGTTGCGTCTGACCTTGAAGTCACCGTCCAGTCATAGCGCGTCGGCGGCACATTCGGCGGCGGTCTAGTATCGGAGCGCGCAGACACCGGTTCGGCGCCAGCGTTGACGATGGATGTATGCAGTGTGACTGGCGGATTATTTTGTGTTTGCGTTTGATATTGATTACGATTAACAAAATTTGATTGTGGAATGTTATGAAGGTGTAATAGAGTGTGATGTCTTTGATTACAAATATTACAGCTGTGTTGTGACTGACAGGATATAATATTGTGGAAACCTAGACAATTCTTACAAAAATTATATTTTGTAACAATGTTATTTCTTGCGAGCGGACTTTCATTTAGAAAATATTGACACTTATATAAAGCGTGCGACGGTTGGGAATTGCAAAGCAAACAATTTGATTGTATGTTTTGAGACCGAGATGCGTGAGCGTTAGCGTGCGAGTTTTGCGTGTTAATTGAATGAGCGTTCTGAGCGCGATTAGAAGGTAATTTTTGAGTGTAAGTATACACGTGAGGAGCGAGTGAAGCGTGTTGCGGTGCGAGTGGAGCGTATGGAGCGGTAGCGAACGTTTGCGTATGAGTGCGATTGTGCATTTGAGTGAATGATTGCGGTGCGGGTGGAGCGTATTGAGCGGGAGCGAGCGATTGCGTGTGAGTGCGTGGCGAGTACTGATCTACAGTGTTAGCCAAGAATGCGTGCGTTTGTTTATTTTTATTAATATTTCTATTAGCGTTTTGTGTTTTATTTGAGTAAGTGAGCGTGCGAAGAGTTTGTATCTTATTTTGTTCTTTTATGAACGTCGTAAGATCCGTGAATGTAGGCATGTCTACCGAGGCGTGTGCTTGCTCAAACAAATTGACAGTTTCTTTATCAAGTTTGCTTAGTGCGATGTGAGTTAAAATAAAATCGGATAAACTATTGATTTTTAATTTTTTGAGTGCGGCTTCTGCTGAGCAGAATTGTTCTAAAAACGCGTCTAAAGATTGATTAGGTTTGAAATGTAATATTTGATCAATGTAATAAGAAGCTTGGACTCGAACATCTTGATACTTTTCGAGCAATGCCTTCCAAATGATCATATAGTTATTAGCAGTCGGTGGAATTCCTGAACATACAGTCAGAGCCTTACCTGTCAATTTACCTATCAGGTATTGAACCTTTTCGGCGTCAGTTAGACGAGAGTTATCATGTATGAGACTTTTAAAATTTTCATAAAAAGGTGACCAATTGGCGGGATAACCATCAAAAGACATAAGATTGAGCGAAGGGAGTTTTTGATTTAATAAATCAAGCCTTTGTTGACCTTTTGAAGATTTTTCTTTGAGTTTAGTTTCGCATATTTTAATATGACAATAAAGTTCATCGAATGCTTTCATAGCCGTGTAATCCGGTTTATACTTTGGATCATTACTTAATTGAGCCAATATTAAGTCATCAAGAGTTTCTGAAAAATCTGTTCGAGTATTTTCTAGCGACTGTACAAGTACCAAGAATTTATTTTTACTAGCTTCATCGGAAACTTGTAGGCTTAGATTATACAATTCTTGCGCAATATGGAACAAGTTTTCTTTTTTAGCTATGAGACGAATAACTTGAGGGGGAACCTCATCTCCAGCCGCGGTGCCTTTATTTTGCGACATTTTTTATTTAATTGAGTAGGTAGGTAGTTACGCGTGGGTAAATACAAAAATGTATGGCGACAAGATGTCTACGAACCGTACAGCGCGGCGGCGGCGGCGCGTGAACAGCACGGACAACGGAAGTATTTCAAAATATGCAAATATTTGAATGATTTTACATATACTAAATGTTATGATGCGAATATTATATAGCGTAATGAGAAATAAATATACAATATTTTAATGAAATGTATATAATATATAATATTTTAATGAAATGCGTAATGGCGGACGTGATGGCGTGGCGTGGCTACTAAATAGGATAATAATATAATAAAATAGGATAATAATATTATGATTTGAATCGTGAGAAATTATTTGTATCGTGAGCGAAAGGATAGAAAGGATATTCGGCGAGAGGACCAAGACACTTGGGGGAAAAGTTGAGGGTTGAGTACCTTTTGCGCTGGTGAAGATTTCCTGGTCCAAGTGTAATTGTTTTTTGTTAATTGCACTTTAAATAACTTCACATTCACTGCATTCACTCGCGAGTTTATTTTTGGTTTTTTAGAATCTTCTAGCGTAAGAGTTTTTAAGATGTGCGCGCGCGACGGCAATTGCTTTGGTACTGAGGTCAGGGATCGAATGAAGGAAGAAAGGTGCGGCGGAAGAGGAAATGAATGAATGAGTGGTAATTGATTGATGCGTGAGAGTGTGAGTGTTACTATATTTAAAATACTTAAATAAATAGGTAGTTATTATTCTAATTTTGGCGAAGACAATTGGTATGATAAAACTACAGGCTGATTTTTTTTTCTCGTGTAGCGGGTTCGATTCCCGGTTCAACCATGTAATTATTAAAGAATGTATGAATGCAGTTTTAATAGTTTTTAGAAATAAAATAATGTCTTCTTTCTGTAAAATGTTCTAACTACAATATTTAAGGTACTTTCCCTCCATGTGGCATAGCCGTGGGACGCCCTGTATACTAGCTGCCCGCCCATGGCAACGCCCGCGTTGTTTTTTTTTATTTTTTCTTTGTTTCTCTTGGTAAAAAGTATCTAAGATGTTGACCGAGGATATAAGATACCACCATGCAAAATTTTATTTAAATCGGTCCAACGGTTTCAGAGATTAGTGGTAGAAACAGATAAACAGACGGCCATTTTTTTCAAAACTTGTATTTTTGTGTTTAGCTTCACTTCCTTTAACACCCAAAAGTTGTCCTGCAATTGTAGAGCATCTTCAAATACTTCTATGCCATCGACGAAAATTTGAAATGTGTGACGTTCCACGTGCAAAGGTACCTTATGGTCGGTATTGAGTAACGCATATCCATGTAATCAGCAACTAATAAGCTATTCAAATCCAAAAAGATTATCTTTATACTAAAACTCGCCATAAGGGAATACGTGGAACGTCACATATCATGCTAACCGCAAGGGAGACCTGAAATGGGTGATGGGAAAGTACGATTGATTAAATGAACAAAGGTTTCACCGCGGCAACCCTAGCAAACAAGCTTGTCTCTGAATTTTTATGTAGGGTCACGACTTGTGAATTTTAATAGAGCTACATCGTAGCGCACTGCAAACAACTTGGAATCTTCTTTTGAATCCGTAATTTTGTCTTTAAATTTCTCCGACGATTTTTTAAAAACGTGAGAGTCGTTCAAGGATTAGGGGCCTAAATAAAATCGGGATTTTAATATGAGAAGCACGTTTTAGTGGATTTGAGAGTAAAAGTATTTAGGCGTAATAATCTTTAGAAATGCTAGCAAGCAATCATTACTTACAGGTCATAGGGCGGGTTGTAGATTCTAGGTAAATAAATAAATAGTAATTCTTTTCTAATTCTGGAAAGTTTAAAAAACCCACAAGCCTAAAGAAAGCCTAGCCTAGTTTCTACTAAAGAATTATAAAGGTAACAAACACACAACACCTTTAGTACACTACCGATCAACTAACACTCAAGACGTTACAATAGATAAAACTTATATTCAAGTCATCAGAAATGTAATAAAATGGATGTTACTAGATATTTGAATCAATTATTTTTAATCAACTTTTATTGATATATAATTAAAATCCCTGTAACAGTTTTTATCCCTTGTATCCCATATACTCAACTCAGCTCAACTTTTTTCACATCAAGTGTCATTTAAAACACAAACAGCTTCAATACAATTAGAATTTGGCAACACTTTTACGAATATTTTATTTTAGAGCAGCTTATATAACAATGTATCTTTATTTGACTTAACTAAGTAATGTAAAATGTCCAAAAGTTAAAATAAATGATTTCATTTCATATCTCAACTGAGAATAAATAAATAAATAAACAAATAAATACATGTGGGACATCTCACACACGGCCATCTGACCTCAAATCATAATTATGATTATGATTTAGATGGAGAGGGAAGGGCACTAAATTCCCAAGACCACTGCGACCCATGGTGGATCTATTGTAGTCAACCCTTGTAGGCTACATAGCCTTTTCCAAACCGACTAATCGACCCCAAACTAGGTAGGGCCTGTACTATGGCTGTCAGAGAGCTGATATACCTACATACATAATATCATCATACATAGTATAAAATAAAGTCGCTTTCTCCGTCCCTATGTCCCTATGTCCCTTTGTACGCTTAAATCTTTAAAACTACGCAACGGATTTTGATGCGGTTTTTTTTAATAGATAGAGTGATTCAAGAGGAAGGTTTATATGTATAATACATGCATAATATACTGAAGGATAACCCACAATAACCATTTTCCCGTGCGGAGCCGGGGCGGGTCGCTAGTTATAATATAAATATACAACATCAGGACCCAAGGCAAACACAAGTTCGAACCCGCAACCCTGTGCTTCAAAGGCAGGGGTATTACCAACTAGGCTTCGGGGCCGTCGAGAATAATCTAGAAACACCGAGTTAAACAGGGACCTGACCTGAGAGAAAATTTAAAAGTTGCGATATGGCGGGAATTGGTAAAAATAGTTTTCACTTGGCATACCAAAGAACGCCGCCGACCCCGCTACCACAGAAAAAGAAAATCACAGACGTAAAACTTTAACTTCTTGCTCTACTTCTATTTTTAACCCCCGACGAAAAAGAGGGGTGTTATAAGTTTGACGTGTGTGTCTGTCTGTCTGTAGCATCGTAGCTCCTAAACGGATGCGCCGATTTTGATCTAGTTTTTTTTTGTTTGCTAGGTGTCATAATCAAGAGTGTCCTTAATAGTAGTAGCTATGATCCAAGAAAATATCTTCAGCCATTTCAGCTCATTTCTAGTTGTTGAAAGAATTAAGTAACGGTTTTGTGTCGGGGGTTATTAATTTTTTATACCAACTCTCATCTTGAATACAGCGAATTTGTTCTCATTCAACGCATATGCGTTCTTATATAAGAATAGAAAAGTAAACGGCATTCACGTGTTGGTTGTCTAGAAGAGATTGCTACTTATTTGCTAGTTTATAAGAACGCCTATTGACTTTTTGTTTCGCTTATGAAAGTTTTAACTATCCTTTTTATTACCTACTGGTGTCAATAAAGAATATTCGTATTTATGTATTTACTTTTTAGAAGAAACAGGACAGAAAGAAACATTAATTATTTATTTTATGATTGATAAGGTACAGAGAGTGTTTAGGAGACTAGGAGTTTAATATCTGTACCGTATTTTATCTGTGTCGCTACACTAGGCAGCGTTCGTATATTTGTGGTGGCAATTTTCAATAGGAATTCCATTCACACCCGGAATGCCATAGAGCTCGAACGGAACGATTTGACGATCATAATACATATATAGGTACATAGGTATACACTAAAACTCTACATTTTGTCTGCAATAATAATAATAATAAATATGCGGGACATCTCACACACGGCCATCTGACTGACCCCAAACTAGGCAGAGCCTGTACTATGGGTGTCAGATAGCTGATATACATACATACATAAATAAATATATACAACATCCACGTGTCTGGTTAAGTGCTCATCACACGAATGTTGGAATAAAAACAAAACAGTACAACTGAGGAAGTATATACCGGGTTAAATCTTTAAAATGCTCATCGTATTGTTGCAACCCCGGATTAACTCTGCGCCTCTAGATCTAGACTAGAGTCACAGCTAGAGTTGCTTGTTGCCCGATTAATATTGCAGTGCAGGTGGTGTGGTGCGGTCCAAATTGAAAATTGCTCTACACATCGTCGCCCACACGGCGCAGGCAAAGGCAGCGAGCAGTTACAGCCACGACGCAATCACTGCACGCCACAGCTGCGGCAATTAGAAAGCGTGGGCGTTTTCAAAGACTACACTGACCCTCGCTGTAGTGTGTACATTTAAATCAATGCTACGTGTAAAAGAATGCTTTTGCGCGACATCTTGGTTTTGATTCTTTAAGTTTTTTTTGTGTAGTAAAAAGTACTTGATGAATGCCTTTCATTCTTCAATATTTATTTACTCTTGCGATATATGATTTTTGCTCAACAAAAAGCTAAAATCTTGCTTGCTTAGGTTAACCTACCGCACAAACAATTGTTGAGCCGCCTTAGGCTTCCGACATGGCTTGTACAACGTCTACATCCGTAGAAAGTAGCAGGCACCAACGGCTTTACGTGCCTTCCGAAGCAATCCTCTTTCTTTTAGAACAATCAGGTGATGCAGCCTGCAATGTCCTAACCAAACTGGGAAAAGTCTCACAAAGTGATATTTGTTTGAAGGATCCCCCACCGGGATTCGAACCCGGAAACTCCGTAACGTCAGACGAGCTTTTGACCCTTTAGTAGCAGAAGTCCGGTTGCAAGTCCGGTTGACCGAACTAGCGCAACTTTTTAGTAGCACGGGTTCGGTTGGTACAGTTGACCGAACTAGGGCAACTCTTGGATAGTTCGATTAGTACGAAGCACCAAACTTTGATACTTAAAAGGAAAGGATAACTCGTCTTCCACGAATAATAAATAGACAGATTAATTAATTTATTATTATTATACTCAGCTTTATATTATAAGTACGAGTATAGATAAGAAAACAGTAACAAAACGAAGTTCCTGTGGCAATATTGCCGGCATTTAAGCTTTCACGCTTCTGTGCGACATGAAAACATATGCTAATGGTAAGACACTTGTTACTTCAACTGTGCTACCGATATCCCCATTATTAAAAAAATAATAAAACAGACCTAATAACAAAATTCTGCACAGATGTAAGATGATGTATGGAGATGTAAATACTTAAAGAGGCTAGAAAATGAGTACTGTTTTCTTAATATATATATTTTATGAAAACAGATCATTTTTCTAGCCATATATATAAACCTTCAATACCTACTACCGTTTGTTCGCACTTGGTCGGATTCGCAACAGGTCGGATTCTCACCTACAAATAAATTAATCTGTTTATTTATTATTCGTGGAAGACGAGTTATCCTTTCCATTTATTTAGAACTAGTTTTCCGCCCCACGGTTCCGCCCGCGCTTACAGTCTTTCCCGTGGGAACGAGGTATTTTCCCGCGGTAAAAAGTAGCCTATGTCCGTCCTCAAGGACTATTCTATCTCCATACCAAGTTTCATCAAAATCGGTTCAGTGGTTTTGGCGTGAAAACGTAACAGACAGACAGACAGACAGTTACTTTCGCATTTATAATATTAGTAGGGATTGTTGACTGAACAACTTCTTGAAAAGTATCAAAGTTTGGTGCTTCGTACTAATCGAACTATCCAAGAGTTGCCCTAGTTCGGTCAACTGAACCAACCGAACCTGTGCTACTAAAAAGTTGCGCTAGTTCGGTCAACCGGACTTGCAACCGGACTTCTGCTACTAAAGGCTTCAAGGAGTTTGTTCAAATTATATAAAGAGCGTTCATGTAGGTATAGCAAAAATATCAAATCAAGCCAGATTGCAAGTTTTCAATTTATTTTATTTAACAAACTAACAGTAAAAATAACACACAGTTAACATAAGTTAACAAAAAATTACGTTACAGAAAAATAAATAAGTATACTTAATGAATCTATATTTTGCGTCTTTGCTAGATATAAACCCCTTACATTGAGTAAGATCTAATCTCTTTGAATAATATTTAAACAAACCTAAATAAATAAAACCAGTTCCTTGATTCTCTCAGTAAAATTTGTTGATGGCATAATAGCTAGAGTCGTTGCCTTTTATCTGGAAAGTTATCTTTGCAAACGACTTAGTGCAGTGCAGTGCAGTCACGATGTATTCCTTTACCGTAAGATCGTCAAAAGAACGTTAATATAAATTTCTAAAATCAAAAACATCAGTATAAGGCGAACGGAGGCCTCTTGAATTAAAAGCAATGGCACTAGTCAAGTCATTATGCCACTAGTAGCGCTCTACTATTCTACTATGCCTTTATTCAATCGCTCCTTAATTTTATCGTATACACTTCTGTAGTAGTCATCTCCGGCAAGCTACCATTGTTAGTATTACAAGTATTGTTCAATTGTTTCTGGCCAATAAGTTCTGCTTGGTTGACGTCATCGGGTAAAGCTTCGTCAAGAGTTGAAGGCACAAGAAATGCCACAGCACCGCCCACTAGTGAAGCCATGGCGAATGTCAGCGAAGGTAACCCATGCCAATAAACCATCTAAAATTGAAATTTGTTACGTTTATTATTATACAATTAGTCGTTGTCTGGGGATTTCCATTCGAACTAAAAGATGAAACGTTTTTCCTAAGTATGGCTATTTATAAGTATTATTTAGAAATGCCATATCACGAATTGGCAACCTAAGCCGATGAAATATGAAAGGAGCCAAAAATCGATAAATAGCGGAGCTGTATTTATATCAAAAAGATCTGGGGTATT
The DNA here is from genome assembly GCA_948473455.1 of Teleiodes luculella. Classification (NCBI taxonomy): domain Eukaryota; kingdom Metazoa; phylum Arthropoda; class Insecta; order Lepidoptera; family Gelechiidae; genus Teleiodes; species Teleiodes luculella. The sequence continues at coordinate 11,999,837 of OX419591.1, read as the reverse complement.
AGTAGGTATATCATTTTAGATCTTATCGTAAAATATTTCATTTGTCGGTGATTTTCACAGTAAGATATGGTGGGATCATTCCTAAAGGCATTATTTCAGTGACGCTCAGTCACTTTAAGAAAGTATACAAACATCGATCGATAGAAGATGAAATCATATGATAAATACAGATATTTCAGATAATGTTGATTGAATTCATTTCACATTACCCTACAATCCTACTTGTATAAATTACACGGAAAGTATCTTTACAAATACACTACCTTAACTCCGCCCGCGTTAACCGTTTTTCCCGTGGGAATGAGGTATTTTCTCGTGGTAAAAACTAGTCCATGTGTTATTCTGATATACATCAGCTAAGCTAAGCTAGATTACTGTAAAGTTTCAATAAAATCCATTCAGTAGTTTTTTCGCGAAACAGTAACAAACATACATCCATCCATACTCACAAACTTGCGTTTAATATGAGTAGGATTTAAATCTTCTGTTCGAATTATGTATGTCATTAAAGTGCTCCTAAACGGCTGGATCGATTTTGATAAAAGTAAAACTAAGAAGAAGGAGAAGGAGATGTAAGCTGGCAATCGACTAGAGCAGACCAGTCCCCCCAAGCAGGCAACGTTCAGGGTTTGACGTATGGGTCAGCCATCGCCGGGCACTTACCAAGAGAGGAGTTTGAGGTGCCAAAATAGAACCAACTCTACTCAAGGACGAACATAAAGCATGCGTAGAATTTCTCGTACACGTAGGAAACAGTTCAGAAGTGAATATGTATATCACTGCAAAGAATATCTTGACCAAAAGCATTCCAATCATATACAGCGTTATTGATAGCCATTGGGCATCTGCAATAAATAAATAAAGGACATCTGACACACGGCCATCTGACCCCAAACTAGGCCAGAGCCTGTACTATGGGTGTCAGTCAGAATATATACATACATAAATATACAACATTAAGACACAAGCACGGAAGAAAATAATAGTACTAACCCGTACAGAAAGGACACTTACCCCCTCGCGCCAAAATAAGTTTGCCGCCCAATATAGCGCCCCACGTCCCGCCCCCGTAGGCAGTGGTGTTCAGGGGTGTTTTACATAGCGCCTAGTGCCACTGACTTGTAGTTGATATTCAGTTGTTATTCAAAAAGAAGTAGTAGTAGTTATAGGTTGTCAAAATGCGTTTTCTGTATGAAGTGACCGCCAGTGACACAAGGCAAACGCAAGTGCTCATCACACGAGTGTTTGGCCTAGGCGGGCATTCGAACCCGCAATTCTGTGCTTCGAAGGCAGACGTACCACCAACTAGACTACGGGGCATCATTTGTCGTAATCATTTAATTAATTTCAAATAGGTGTAAATGTGCAACGTTCCGTGAAACATAAAACATCAAAATAAAGTCTATAGGATTAATATTAGTACTCGTAGTATATTGGCTAGATACATTGTTTACTTTCCTGTTAGGTACATTTGTAATTAATGCATTTTAATATCTATAGATTTTATTAATGATTTTACGAAACATAATAATGGAACCACTGGAAATTGTAACCACTTGAAAATAATTCAAAGGTTGAAACTTTTGTTAATCAACTAAAACGCTTTTATATGTTGAAATTTAAGTAAATTAACGTGAATTGATATAGAAGATACTTACTGTCGGGTAAAAATGGCTGTACGAAGAAGACTGCAGCACATAAAATTAAACTTACTATTAATGAAATCTTTCTGGTGAACTTTTTAAGAAGCCAATAGGTGAATAATCGAGCCGGTAATGCCGCTACTCCCAACAAACCAAAATTTATGTACTTGTTTCCTGGTAAAAACACTGAATTAATTCTTACTCCGAAGTTGCAGAATACCGACACTGTCCACAAAATTAAGCAAATGAAGAATCTATTCCTCAATATTTTTGATTTAAACGTAGCCTTTAAAGTTGTCAAAAGCTCGGCGTCTTCATGTGGTTTAAATGTTAAAGTATCAAGATCACCATCATTTAATTCAGTTTTACTCAATTTGGCTGTATTTTTCAAAATCGCTATAGCTTCATCTTTCCTTCCTTTGCTAAGTAACCATCGGGGGCTTTCGTCTAAGAAATATACGTATAATATAAACAAAATTGCTGGGCAAAAATATATTTGCAGTAAGGTTCTCCAATAAGGAAACTGCCAAGCGATCAATGGAACCATAGAATAGCCGATAAGTGTTTGCCAAAACATGCACACCGTCTTTGATAGGACTCGTTTTTCATACGCTACCATTTCCATTACTGTAAAAAAAACAAAAACCAAACTTAATATTAAAGCCGTGTGATAGTAAATACAACGAATAGTACTTAGAACATCCCTGAAATTATCTTTTAAAATCGTCAGAATATTGGACATGATTTTATCTATGACTGGCGACTCGTACGGGAATATGTATAAACATTCCTCTTGAATCACTCTATGTAATAAATACATAGTTTAAAAAACTAAAAAACACGCTTCCTGTCCGCCACCTTGGACGTCCGCCATATTGGATTTAAGTCTCGTGACTTTTTTTTTCGTATTCCTGACAGCAAACCCTTTCATTTGATACCCATATCATGGGGGTGGATTTCAAACAGCCAGTTCGCCATCTTAGGGAGGCCGCCATATTGGATTTGTAATGACGTTTCTTAGCTAGTCATGTATTGTCATCATAACTCAGAGCGTGTGCAAAATTTCATCCTAATCGAAGACCGGGAAGTGGGTCAAATTAAGATTCCAATATTTTTTTAGATACAATAATGGGGAGGCCGCCATATTGGATTTGTAATGACGTTTCTTAGCTAGTCATGTATTGTCATCAGAACTCAGAGCGTGTGCAAAATTTCATCCTAATCGAAGACCGGGAAGTGGATCAAATTAAGAATCCAAGATTTTCTTACATACATAGTTACTTACAAGTGAAGCTAATATAAAGCGTGTAAAAAAACCATATCAAAATCATAGTGATTACATCAGAGGAAGGAAAAAAATAGTACGCTCCAGATTCACTATTCTGAGGATTAAATCTTCTGTAAATCAGAAATAAAATCTCTCACCCTCGATGAATCAGATTATAAAGACATCATCTCTTAGAGAATATTTACTTTAGTATAAATATATGTAAGTTTTGTATACTACTAATATACTTACATAAAATATAAGTAGGCGAGTAGCATTCGCCTAGGCCAGCACCCAAAAACTCTAGTGCTATAAAAACCCAGTAACTATTGCTGAAGCTTTGAGAAACACCCATAACACCGGCCATGATTGTGGTCACAATAACCATAGGCTTTCGACCTAGTCTGTAATAAAGAAAATATTTTATTGTATTTATTGAGTATTTAGGTACCGTAGTATATTTTAGTCATTCTAATAATCAAATCATACTTATTATGTATTTTAATTTCATTAAGTAGGTATTTTTTGTATCAATTTATGTATTGTATTAATTTCTATATTGTTTGTGTAAACATAGGTGTAGTATTTATTAATTCTATACTTCTGCTTTGTGCACGTTTATCCGAGACTTGATTATGCTGTTCTTTCACATCCCTGGGTCTGCTGCAAGCATGAAGGAAAAAAAAATTTTGGGCGTGTACAGTTTTTTCTTCCTTCATGGCTGTAAGATATTTCTTCAGAAATAAGCAAAACTTTTGTATCGTCTCTCTATTTGTCCTTTTAGGGTTCCGTAGCCAAAAGGCAAAAAATGGAACCCTTATAGATTCGTCATGTCTAATGTCTGTCTGTCTGTCTGTCCATATGTCACAGTCACTTTTTTCAGGAACTATAAGAACTGTTACACCCGCGGCTCGCCTTGCTCGGGGGCAAGCCAGCGGAGTAACCACGTTAACGAAGAGGTAAGTAACACGATGAAAAGTAGATAAAAACACAAAAGCACAGACGATAAATATGTATTATATGTATATAGGTAAAAGGTTGGGAACTGCTTGTCGACAAGACTGGATTAAAATGATTAGAAGTTTACACAGAATTGCACAGAAATTTAGAACTCGGCCGACATGGCCGAGGGGTAAACGAAAAGTGAGTAAAAAAATGAATGAAATGACGGATGATTATTGACTGAATTCCAAAATTAAATATATTCGAATTTAGACGAGAATGGTAAATGAGATGAGAATGAGGCAACGAGGTGGCATGGTAATGCACCACGTTACAGTACCGGGGGGGGCCGGGTGAAAAAAGGCTTTAAAAGGCTAAGGCTTGAAAAGGCTTTTTTCTAAAAGGTGAAGGTGAAAATATACTTAAAACTAAAATAAAACTAAGTATGGGATGTGAAAAGGTAATTTAGAAGGTGTGGGTATGTACACTAAGCCAGTTCACCCATCTATGCATCATGTCTATCCTTCCATTCTTTCATGCTTCAACTTACAATGTCTTGTTCCGGAATTGGAAAGCAAGACCCTTTCATATTGAGGAAACTTATATACATAAATAAGTGTTTCTCAATGAACTGTACTTAGGATAGTGTAGGCTTATTTTACTAGTCACAACCCGCTAGTGTGAAAGATGATAGAGTAAGTATATGTACAAGTATTGTGCCATTTGGCAAAGCGCATTTTAATGCGTAGGGTAAGGAGGAATATAAGGGAATATGATAGAGGCTTATTTAACGTGTTATCAACCGCACGATAGGAATATGATATAGGCTTATTTAACGTGTTATCAACCGCACGAGATGAGATAATAGATAAGGGAATATATACAGATATGATAAAGGCTTCTTTAACGTGTTATCAACCGCACGATATAGAGTGGGATACTCTAATATTAATAAGGGTGATATAAACAAATGAACGATTACAATTAAACTAATGACTCCGAAAAGAAAAAATGAGGTGTGTATAAACAAAAGAATGACAGAAGGGAAGGGTAGAATAGGATGACGTTATTGATAATGTCATAAAATAAATAAACAATGGTAACTATGGTAACGAAGGTGGTGTCATAGTTTGACATAATAAATGTGTAAAGAATATAGTACAATGTAAGGATGTAGGTATAAATGAAGGAGTATGTAATGTACAGTGAAAGAAGTATTTATGGGAGAACAAAGGATAAAAAAGATTATAAAGGTGTGAGGAGGTTAAGATTAGTAGAAGGGATAAAGGATAAAAAAGGTTATAAAGGAGTAAGGAGATTAAGAAATAAAAGGGTAAGATTTTTAAATTTTTGAATCTCCTTTGGGAAAGGTAAAGGGTTCGAATCCCATAGAGCCTAGTCTTAAGTAGGTAGAGCAAGAAACTTTTTAGTATGAAGAAAGAAGAATGTAATGTGTAGTAGGTTACTAAGAAAAAATGTTCTACTCTTTGGTCCGAAAAAGAAAGTGTCAATAATGATTAAAATTTTGAAGTTGACGTAACTGACAATTATCTAAATAGGTAAGTAAAAAGGAGATAGGACCTAAGTTTCTTGAAAAGGGTAGTACCTACCTACATAGTTTGAACCTCTGTTTGTTCTACACAGAAGATTCCATAGAGTTACGTAAGGAGAATGGTATTAAGAAAAAATGGGTTTGTGACTATGGTAGGGTGAGATGATTTATGTCAGAATTTGAGTAGTGTCAGAATTTGACTATATTCGATAAATAATAAACATAATATATTACGATTTTTCTAAGAAAAATTATCGTGAAAAATTTGTCTTTTCGAAAAATTTACTTTTCGAAAATTTGTTCTTATGCGAACAAATATAGAATACTAAACGTTGTTAAAATGTGGTGGTGAGTACCTATTTTAAGATGCGATAGTCGGCCTCGAGAGCCTAGCATCTTAGTGTATGTATTTCCGCCGTTACAAGGGTATTAGTATCAGTCACATTTGTGACCAACCCAAGTAACGTGGATGTGTTTGTGTCTGTAAAATGTGAGTAATGTGCTTGTAAAGTAATAATAAGTTTGTGTTGCAGGTGAAATAATAAATATAATAAATGGGAGATGGAAATGAAAATGAAAATCTGTTAGTGATGATGCTTGAAATAAGGACACAAATAAAGCAGATAAACACAACAAACCCTACCTAATACAGTTTAAAATGAATAAAACTTTAATAAACGTTTTAGTGTGTAGTTTTTCTTTCTTCTTTCTTCTTCATATCCGGGTGTAGGCATCCGGCAGTAGGCAGTAGGCAGCTAGGCTTCTCACTGCGACGTCAGGATCTTCCATCGGGCACAGCAGCAGCTGCAGCCGTCCGCTGTCAGGCAGCCGTCGTCGCCGACCTGAAGAGTGCTGTGGGGTGCTTGAGGGGTCCGGGCTGCTACATCAACCGCGGGCAGAATAGACTTTCTGCCCGGCGGTTTTTGCGTCCGTCGTCACAAATCCGTTTTACAGTGCGGTTTTCCAGGATTTTATCTGAAACTCAGGGCTGGTAGACGAGAAACACGAAGGGGCGCCAGTGTTACACCCGCGGCTCGCCTTGCTCGGGGGCAAGCCAGCGGAGTAACCACGTTAACGAAGAGGTAAGTAACACGATGAAAAGTAGATAAAAACACAAAAGCACAGACGATAAATATGTATTATATGTATATAGGTAAAAGGTTGGGAACTGCTTGTCGACAAGACTGGATTAAAATGATTAGAAGTTTACACAGAATTGCACAGAAATTTAGAACTCGGCCGACATGGCCGAGGGGTAAACGAAAAGTGAGTAAAAAAATGAATGAAATGACGGATGATTATTGACTGAATTCCAAAATTAAATATATTCGAATTTAGACGAGAATGGTAAATGAGATGAGAATGAGGCAACGAGGTGGCATGGTAATGCACCACGTTACAGAACTAATGTTGAAACCTGGTAATTAGATGTATTCTGTGAACTGTATCAAAATTTTCACACAAAAATAGAAAAAAAAGAAAACAACAAATTTTGGGGTTAAGATGGGGCTTAAAACTGAAACTCAACATTTTATCTGAACCATACTTGTGGGGTATCCTATGGATGGGTCTACAAAAATGATAGATGCGAGAGACACATCCAAATTGGTAAAATATGTGTCCCCCCTGTAATTTCTAAAATAAGAGAATTATTAAACTAAATAAATATATGATGTACTATCATGCAATTATCCACCGAAAATTGGTTTGAACGAGATCTAGTAAGTAGTTTCTTTTTATACGTCGCAATTTATCTTTCACTATTAATTAAAACATCGATCAAGGTTACAACAAACTACAAGAACTTTTATATTATGTTACTTCCTGCAACGGAACCCTTCATGGCCGATTCCGATTCGCACTTGGCCGCTTTTTTTATGTGTACAATAAATCACACTAATATTTTAAAGGCGAAAGTTTGTGAGTGTGTATGTTTGTTACTTTCTCGATAAAATTACTAGATGGATTTTAATGAAACTTTACATTGATGTAGCTTATACATCAGAATAACACATAGGCTACCTTTTAGCGCGGGAAAATATCTCATTCCCACGGGAAAAAATCTGAACGCTGGCGGAACCGCGGGGTGGAAAGCTAGAAGTTAAATAAAATAAAAATAAATATTATTTAAATAAACTTTCGTTTGAGAGTCAAATTAAAAAATAATAATTCATTTGTTGATCTGCATAAAGTCAATGATCTTTTATGCTGGTATTATTTACTAACATTCCTCAATGACATGAGTTTAATTTTATGAACTAGCAGCTACCTGTCTGACAGCGGTCCAATAATAAGCAGACCGACTCCACAACCAAACCCTTGCGCTGTGCCAACCAACGTCCTCTTCCACTCCTGACATGCTAAATCGAACTGTGGACAAGAGTTTTAATCTAGTATGTGGGTAATTGTACTATCATTGATTTTGTTTTAAGGGGAAACAATAATACTTCAATTATCCTAAAAGGAATTGGTTTGATTTCTGGCTGTTGTCGGTGTTGTCGTATCATTGCGGTGTAAGATCGTTATTTTATACAGGCCTCCTATCTCACTCTACTCCGCATTCTCCTTTTCCAACACGTGCTGGTTGACGGGAAGATATCTCTAATAGAGGTAAGCTCGCCATTGTAAACTAGTATTAATACACCTGTTTGTTTAACTTTGCAATAAAGAATATGTAATGACGTATATGTGTGTGAGAATTGGGGGTTATAATTTTATTATAACTTACTTCAGCGACGAAGCTGTGTGGGTCTTCATACACCCACTCAGTACACACGTCGGTGGAGTTGCTGAGAGCTGCGCAAGAGTCGTTCCCGAACCGCTTATCCGCGCACCTTAAACATTTCGTACATTTATTACAAACCAACTACTAAATACTACCACAAATTACGTATAGCGGCGGCTAACATTATAACCGCAAAAGTTTGTGAAGATGAATGTTTGTTACACTTTTACGCAAACACTACCGAATGGATTTTAATGAAACTTTACAATAATAAGGCCTATACATCAGAATAACACATAGGCTACCTTTTACCATGAGAAAATACCTCTTTCCCACGGGAAAAACTGTTAACGGGGGCAAAGCTGCGGGGCGGAAAGCTAGTATTAACATAATTTATTCAGAAACAGATAGAGAGTCGACTGGGTGCACCATACGCTCTGTCTGGTTTTTCAATACCATACAGTCAGGTCATCCTTCATTCAAGTCCACATTGCAGTGTAAAAGACTAACTGCTCCGCTGAACCACGCTGAACACCCATGCTGGTCGGTTTACCAGTACTTTTGACCCGACCTTATACCAAAATGTCCCAAAATGATTCAATCATGGTTCGTTTGCCTTTGCCTTCTCATTTCAAAATTTCTTTCCGCTTCGCCTTATAAATCGGTTAACAATTTGTCTTTATTATTTCTCTTCACCTGAGCAAATCAACTAGCATTCCATTCTGAATTCGCTATTCGCATGAACATTGCAAGTCCAATTAAAAAAAATGCAAACTTACCAATAATTGACCTTCTCTGCAGTAAAAACATAATGAACACATATTGTAACATCAAAAATGAATACCAAAATTATCATAAATAAAAATCCTACATAGTAACGCCTAAAAAAATTAATCTTTGATAGCACGTCATCTAAATGTATCGGTGAATTTTCGGAAGTTTTCGTGATAGACATATTTCACGAGAACTTTTTTAGTTTGACCCAATCAACAAGTTGTGTTTGAATGAGTAAAATATTTTATATAAGTACTTAAATAGAAAACATAATACAACCTGAAAAATCAAAAACATTTATTATTTTGGTCTAAAACTATTCGCTCTTGTTAAGTAAATCCAATGCATTTTCATGGATAATATGAACTTATTGTGTTTGAAAACAGAGCTAAAGAAATGTACGAGGATCGAACACTTTATTACCACAATTACAATTATTACCGTATTTGAAAATCGGTGGCGTTTTAAAGAAAATTTGGCATCACAGAGTTTTATAAATAATTTTGGTGATAATAAGTAGGTAGTGAATATTTTTAGAAAATACTAATCTGGTCAAACATAAATAACTGTATTTTAAAATTAATTCGTTTGATGAGGGAGGATGAACACCGGCAGAAAATAATAAAAAGGCTACTTCCAAAGAACTAACAAAAATATCAAACGCTACGTGAAATATAATGGTTTTGTGCAAGATCTTGGTTTTAATTCTTTAAGTTTTTTTGTGTAATAAACGTATTTAATAAGTGCCTTTCATTCTTCAATATTTATTTATTTTGCAATTTCTGATTTTTTTCTTAACAATAAGCTCAAATCTTGTTTGCTTATCGAGTGGGTTTTGAGCTTAACCTACCTCACAAACCCTGGTGTCGGAATCGTTGAGCCACCTTCCATGGTCTGTACAACGACTACATCCGTAGATAGTAGCCGGCTAACGTGCCTTCCGAAGCACGAAATCATGTTTCTTTTCGGACAATCAGGTAATTCAGCCTGCAATGTCCTGACCAAACTAGGGAAAGTCTCACAAAGTGATAATTGTTCGAAGGATCTCCACCGGAATTCGAACCCGGAACCTCCGTAACGTCAGACGAGCTTTTGATCACTTTACCACGGAGATTGTTCAAATCAAATCAGGTGCGTTGTATATAGAAAAAATATCAAATCAAGACTGTAAGTATTCAATTTATTTTATTTAATAACTAACAGTGAAAATAACGCACAGTTATCATAAGTTAACAATAAATTAACGTTACAGAAAAATATACCTACTTAATGAATCTATAATTTTCGTATTTGCTAGATATAAACCCCATAATTTGAGCAAAATCTAATCTTTTTGAATAGTAAGCAATTCTAAATAAATAAAATCAGTTCCTTGATCCGCAGAGAGCGCAGTATGCTAGGTCTAAAATTGAGTGATCGAGTCAGAAATGGTATACTGCGGTCCAGGACTCAGATTGCTGACGGCGCTTACGCCACCCAGGATGTTGCCAAACTTAAGTGGGACTGGGCCGGACACGTCTGCCGCATGCCTCAAGTCCTATGGGCAAAAAACCACGGCCTGGAACCCACCAACCAATAGGCGTAGACGTGGACGGCCGCTTAGGAGATGGCGGGACGAGCTTCATAGCTAATTAAAAGACTGGCCAGAAGTAGCTCATGACAGGGAGCAGTGGAAGAAAAAGAGGGAGGCCTTTGCCCAGCAGTGGGACAGTTTAGGCTAAATAAGATAGGATAAAGTACTAGCTAGAGTCGTTGCATCCTATCTGAAAATTATCTTTTCAAACGAGTGAGTGCAGTGCAGTCACCGTAATACCGTCAAGAGACCGTTAGTATAAATTTCTAAAATCAAAAACATCAGTACAAAGCGAACCGAGGTCTCATGGATTAAAAGCATTGGCACTGGTCAAGTCATTATGCCATTGGCGGCGCTATACTATGCCTTCATTCAATCACTCCTCAATTTTATCGTATACACTTCTGTTGTAGTCATCTCCGGCAAGCTACCATTGTTAGAATTACAAGTATTGTTCAATTGTTTCTGGCCAATAAGTTCTGCTTGGTTGACGTCATCTGGTAAGGCTTCATCAAGAGTTGAAGGCACAAGAAATGCCACAGCACCGCCCACTAGTGAAGCCATGCCGAATGTCAGCGAAGGTAACCCATGCCAATAAACCATCTAAAATAGAAATTTGTTACGGTTATTATTATACAATCGTTGTTGTCTAGGGATTTCCATTCTAACAAAAAGATGAAACTTTTTCCTAAGTACGAAAATGGTTTAAATTTACAATTCGGTTTACTAGATAATGTTGTTTTTCCCACAGGAAAAGTCGAAAAACAACGCTGGCGTAGCCGCTTACGGACAGCTAGTTATATATCAAATAGGCAAACTTAAACAAACACTCACCAAAAGAGGAGTTTGAGGTGCCAAAATAGAACCAACTCTGCTCAAGGACGAACATAAAGCATGCGTAGAATTTCTCGTACACGTAGGAAACAGTTCAGAAGTGAATATGTATATCACTGCAAAGAATATCTTGACCAAAAGCATTCCAATCATATACAGCGTTACTGATAGCCATTGGGCATCTGCAATAAAATAAATAAATGCATGTGGGGACATCTCACACACGGCCATCTGACCCCAAACTAGGCAGAGCCTATACTATTGGTGTCAGACAGCTGATATACATACTTAAATCAATATATAACATACAGACATAAGGGAAACACGGAAACACATATGTTTAGTTTTCAATAAAACCTTTTTACCGGGATCTGGAACCGGTAGAGCCAATGTAGTATGTATTATTATCTGTAAGCCTGATTTAACCGGCGCATGCGTACTTACTACCGTTTCTTCCGTCATCGCGCTTTATCAAACTATTTTCCGTGTATGTGAATTTTATTTTTGGACAAAGATCACATCGTCAGGACCTGCAGCCTGCAGCTAGTTCGCGCTTCATCGATCTGGTAAGTGCGCATTATATACATATTATAAGTCTTTATCCCATATTGCCTCTACCAGTTACCCCGATAAACTGTGCGGTAGGTTCCCCCCTACGACCCATATGTGCTGGAGTCACCCGACTTTGACACAACATAATACACCAAAATAAATGTCTTATAAATTAGTAGTACATTGGCTAGATACATTGCTAACTTTCCTGTTTGGTAGGTACATTTGTAATATCTATAGATTTATTGAATGATTTTCTATTTGAAAATAATTCAAAGGTAAAGTTAATCAATTAGCACGCTTTTGAAAATTTAAATTTAAGTAAATTGACATGAATTGATATAGAAGATACTTACTGTCGGGTGAAAATGGCTGTACGAAGAAGACTGCAGCGCATAAAATTAAGCTTACAATGAATGAAATCTTTCTGGTGAACTTTTTGAGAATCCAGTAGGTGAATAATCGAGCCGGTAATGACGCTACTCCCAACAATCCAAAATTTATGTACTTGTTTCCTGGTAAAAACACTGAATTAATTCTTATTCCGAAATTGCAGAATACCGACACAGTCCACAAAATTAAGCAAATGAAGAATCTATTCCTCAATATTTTTGATGTAAACGTAGCCTTTAAAGTTCTCAAAAGCCCAGCGTCTTCATGTGGTTTAAATGTTAATGTATCAAGATCACCATCATTTAATTGAGTTTTACTCAATTTGGCTGTATTTTTCAAAATCACTATAGCTTCATCTTTCTTTCCTTTGCTAAGTAACCATCGGGGGCTTTCGTCTAAGAAATATACGTATAATATAAACAAAATTGCTGGGCAAAAATATATTTGCAGTAAGGTTCTCCAATAAGGAAACTGCCAAGCGATCAATGGAACCATAGAATAGCCGATTAGTGTTTGCCAAAACATGCACACTGTCTTTGATAAGACTCGTTTTTCATACGCTACCATTTCCATTACTGTAAAATAAACAAAAACAAAATTTTAGATGTAAATTATCTTTGAAAATTGTCAGAATCTAATCTTTGCGGGATGACTTCGTACGGGAAAATGTATAAACATTCATTCATTTGTTTTTTTTAATAGATAGAGTGATTTAAATCCTCTGAAATCACTCTATCTAAACACATCAAAATCTGTAGTGATTTGATTACATTAGAGGTAGGAAAAAAAAGTACGCTTCAGATTCACTATTCTGAGGATTACATCTTCTGTAAAACAGTAATAAACTGTCTCACTCTTGATGAATCAGATTATAAAGACATCAACTCTTACAGAATCTTTACTTCAGTACATTTTGTATGTAAGTTTTGTAGAGTACTAATAGACTTACATAAAATATAAGTAGGCGAGTAGCAATTGCCTAGGCCAGCACCCAAAAACTCTAGTGCTATAAAAACCCAGTAACTATTGCTGAAGCTTTTAGAAACACCCATAACACCGGCCATGATGGTGGTCAGTATAACCATAGTCTTTCGACCTAGTCTGTAAAAAAGTAAATATTTTATTGTATTTATTGAGTATTTAGGTACCGGTATTAGAGTGTTATTTGGGAATCGCTGTGTTATTGGGACAGTTAGAATTATGTAAGTTTACCTTTACCGCGGGAAAATATATCATTCCCACGGGAAATAATCTTAACGCGGGTAGAACTGCAGGGAGGAAAAAATATTATCGTTATAAACTTGCGTTTGAGAGTCAAATTCCAAAAAAAAAAACAAATTATTTGTTGATCTGCAGCAAGTCAATGATCTATTATGTTGGTCTACAGCTCATATTATGTCCTCATCGAGGGGCTCGAGCCTACCCTGAAATCAGGGTGGGTCATCATCATCATCATCATCATCATCAATTCACAGTAGATGTCCACTGCTGGACAAAGGCCTCCCCCAAAGAAGTCATCATCATCATCATCATCATCATCATCATCATCATCATCATCAATTCACAGTAGATGTCCACTGCTGGACAAAGGCCTCCCCCAAAGAAGTCATCATCATCATTATCATCATAATCAATTCACAGTAGACGTCCACTGCTGGACAAAGGCCTCCCCCAAAGAAAGGGTGGGTATTATGTTGGTATTATTTACTATTTGGTAAGAACATTCCTCAATGAAATTAGTTTGATTTTATGAACTAACAGCTACCTGTCTGACAGCGGTCCAATGATGAGCAGACCGACTCCATAGCCGAAGCCTTGCGCTGTGCCAACCAACGTCCTCTTCCACTCCTGACATGCTAAATCGAACTGTGGACAAGGATTTTAATAAATTAGGTAGGTAATATTATATATAAGTTATACTATTGTTGATTTTTTAGGTTTCCGCAGTCAAATGGCAAAAAACGGAACCCTAATGGATTCGTCATATCTGCCTGTCTGTCCGTCCGTATTTCACAGCCACTTTTTTCCGAAACTATATGAACTATACTGTTGAAACTTGGTAAGTAGATGTATTATGTGAACCGTATTAAGATTTTCACACAAATATAGAAAAAAAATTGGGGTTTCTCCATTCTTAAACTGAAACTCAAAAATTGTTTTTTCATCAAACCCATACTAGTGGGTTATTTATGGATAGGTCTTCAAAAATTATGCTGAGGTTTCTAATATCATTTTTTTCTAAACTGAATAATTTGATAATGTACATCACATATTTTTTTTAGTTTTATCATACTCTTATTTTAGAAGTTAGAGGGGGGGGACACACATTTTACCACTTTGGAAGTGTTTCTCGCGCAAACTATTAGGTTTTGAAAAAAGTTATATTAGAAACCTCAATACCATTTTTGAAGACCTATCTGTATGGATTTGATGAAAAAACATTTTTTTAATTTAAAATGGAAGCTGTCCTGGATAGGTTTAGGATGCCTGTTCCACATCAATAGAGCTTGTATGGAGAAGGACTTAAATAGGAATTGGGTATTCGCTCGAGGACACTCCAGCGTCCGCGTGATGCAATCACGCCTAGAGCAAAGTTCAGGGGGAAGACGTATATATAACTTACTTCAGCGACGAAGCTGTGTGGGTCTTCATACACCCACTCAGTACACACGTCGGTGGAGTTGCTGAGAGCTGCGCAAGAGTCGTTCCCGAACCGCTTATCCGCGCACCTTAAACATTTCGTACATTTATTGCTAACCATTTACTAATTCCTACTACGAGTAATATTATAAACGCGAAAGTTTGTGAAGATGAATGTTTGTTACTCTTTCACGCGCAAACACTACTGAATGGATTTTGATGAACCTTCCCTCCCTCCCTTTCCCTTTCCTTCCGTCCCTTTTACCATGAGAAAATACCTCATTCCCACGGGAAAAACTGTTAAACTGGAAAGCCAGTATTAACATAATTGATTCAGAAACAGATAGAGAATCGACTGGATGCACCATACGCTCTGTCTGGTTTTTCAATACCATGCGGTCATCCTTCAGTCAAGTCCTCATTGCAGTGTAGAAGACTGCTCCGCTGAACACCCATGCTGGTCTGTTTACAGTACTCTTGACCTGACCTTATACGTGCTTATACCAAAATGTCCTCGATTCAATCGTGGATCGTTTGGTTTAGAAGCCCTTCCAAAATTTCTCTCCACTTTGCCTTATAAATCAGTTATTAATCTGTCTTCATGCTTTCTCTGCACCTGAGCAAACCAACTTGCATTCCATTACGAATTCGCAACTCGCATGGACATTGTCAGTTCACTTCAAAATAAACAAATGCAAACTTACCAATAATTGACCTTCTCTGCAATAAAAACGTAATGAGCACATATTATAACATCAAAACTGAATACCAAACTTATCATAAACAAAAATCCTACATAGTAACGCCTAAAAAAAATAATCTTTGATAGCACGTCATCTAAATGTATCGGTGAATTTTCAGAAGTTTTCGTGATAGACATATTTCACGAGAACTTTTCAACAAGTTGTCTTTGAATGAGTAAAATATTTTATACACTTAAATAAAAAACATAATACAACTTGAGAAATCAATAACGTTTATTATATTGGTTAAAAATTATTCTCTCTTGTTAAGTGAATCCAATCCATTTTCATGGATAATGAATTTATTGTGTTTGAAAACAGAGCTAATGAAATGTACGAAGATCGATCACTTTATTACCGTGTTTGAAAATAGGTGGCGTTGTAAAGAAAATTTGGCATTACTACGTTTTCCCGCGATAAACACGAATCTTTAACTTTTACTAAGATCACATGTTATGCACAGATATTTTCCGATAGATGACAGCAAATTAAGATACTGATTTCGAAATAAAACAACAGGTATATTCACAGTTGCACAGCTAGTGTTTGCCTACACGCGGGCCTCTATAGCGGAGGATTTTATTACTCACAAATAGACGAACAAGGCGTGTGAGCGAGAAGATAGAAGAAAGGAAAAATAATGGCCCCGTAACTGTGCCACCGAACACTGAGCTGTAACACTTAAACTGTGTGAACCATTTTTGAATAATGACACGAGTTAGATCAGAATAACAGTAAATAAACTTCACAATTTATAAATTACCAGCTTTACGCCGCGTTTCCGCCCGCGTTAACAGTTTTTCCCGTGGGCATGAGGAATTTTCCCGCGGTAAAAGCCTATGTTACTCAGGGTGAATGTAGCTTTCTAATGGTGAAAGAATTTTTGAAATAGGCACAATAGTTTTTGAGTTTATTCGTTACAAACATACACATAAAAATACAAATCTTTCCTCTCTATAATATTAGTATGATTTTGGTGATGAGTAGTAAACTAGTAAATATTTTTTTTAAATACTTATCCGGTCAAACATAATTAACTGTATTTTAAAATTAATACGTTTGATGAGGATGAAACACCGCACTGGCAGAAAACAATAAAAAGACGACTTCCAAAATTAAAGATTTACTGTAAAAATATTTTCATGTAGGTCTTGCTTGTTGAAATCTTAAATTTTAATTTAACCTTTGTGTCAAGTCAAACCAATACACAAACAAAAAAAAATAAAAGCCGATCTCTACTACGACCTACGACTGTTCATTTCTATCGTTCCTTAAGTTTATGGTAAATACGTCTGTAGACATCATCTCATCTAGCCATCTCGGCAAATAATCATTATTGGTGGTAGCGTGACGTCGCCATCGTTAGTCAATTGTTTTCCACCAATGAGTTCTGCTTGGTTCACATCGTCGGGCAAAACCTCATCGACCGTGGATGGGACAAGCAAGGCTACTGCACTACCGATCAAAGAAGCCACGCCAAATGTCAGCGAAGGCAAACCATGCCAGTAGACCATCTAAAATTGAAATTATCACAGTCATTTTTAAGCGCAATGTTCTTTATGCACACAAACACAGGTAGGATAAAAAACTTTCTGTATAATTGTTGCAATAGATGACGAAACACCTATCTAAAAATAGACAGCAGCGTTCACTTGTGTAACCTTAAATGCTTTTTACCAATAACCCCACAGGTCTGGAAAAGCTGATACATAAAAAAAACTTAGTAGTAGTATAAGATAGTCAGCTGGGCTAGTTTTGTAGTAACTAAAGAACATAAAAAGCATCATAAGATTTGGAAAGAATTATAATAGAAAACACCTACCAATAGAGGAGTCTGGGGTGCCAAAAAGTAGAGCCGACTCTGCTTATAGAAGAACATAGAGCATGCGTAGAATTTCTCGAGCATGTAGGAAACAATTCAGATGTAAATATATATATTACTGAACAAAATATATGCACCAAAAGCACTCCAATCATAAACAGTGTTATTGACAACCATTGGGAATCTGAAATAATTTAATTTGGATACATTAAATCGTCTACTTAGGGTCACTTAGCCGGTTTTTGGCCATTTAAGCGGGTGTTGCGCTTTGAGTTTAAAAAAGTAAACGAAGCTTTACCCGCAGGTTAATCGCTTATTTTTTAACCGACTGCAAAGGAAGGGTTATGTTTTTCACGCGTATCTGTGTATGTATGTTTATCTTCTACAATATTTAACACAACAGCTACAATGCTCATTAAACCAAAATCAATTAGTAACTGGCTTTACAAAAATCACGGGCGCGTTTAATTTTTGCTCCAAATCGTCACATTAAGCACGACTTTATTTTTGAAAGCATACTAAGAAGAGAAATCCATTAGTATGAAGCGGAAAATTTAGAGGTTTTGCCTATTAAGTCTAAATTTAAGAAGTGTATCGATTTTTTAATGATTGACAATAACTATTCGTGCTATTTGGATAAAAACGCGCAATGACCGAAAACTAGAGGTGGCCAGCAAACGCAAACCTAAGCTAAGTGACTAAGGCTAAGTGACCCTATTCAGAGTGTCGTCGGTGGCCAAGTGGTTATGGCCGTCTTCATCCGGGTAGCGCGGGTGCAAGTCTCGGCATGTAACAAAATGTTTTTATTTTCGACTAGCTTTCCGCCCCGCCGCTCTGCCCGCGTTAACAGGTTTTCCCGTGGTAAAGAAGTATTTTCCACGGTCAAAAGTAGCCTATGTGTTATTCTGATGTTTAAGCTATATTATTGTAAAGTTTCATTAAAATCCGTCCATAAGTTCCAAAAATTTGCGTGTACATACTGACAGACAGACAGATAGACGGACATTTTTATCAAAACTAGTTTTTTTTTGTGTTCAGCTACACTCCCTTTATCCCTACAATCAGTATTTTGAAAAACAAATCAATGTACAGACAGACACGCCGATTCTTCAGTTTTGTTAAAGTTAAGAACAGAAAACTGATATCGGGGTAGGCTCGAGACCCTCGGTGAGGACATTCACTTATGGGCTGTTAAAGAACAACTTATAGAAGAACGGGCTAATTTTCCGCAACTCGACGTCAAGCGCGCCTATTTTGCGTGTTGGGTAGGATAACTCACTACTCGAGCCACCCGATCTCCTCAAAGAAGCCCAGCAACCTGCCCAGATTACCGAGCGTCTCCGGGATCGACCCCGGCGAACCGAGGTATTTAGCCCTGTACGATGACAAGCCGCGACACTCCAGGATGTGGATTTCGCACATTACTTATAGTTTCTCACGAAGTTTATTAAGCAGAGTAAAATTAATGAAGAAGAAAATTTAACAGAAGAACGCTGCTGTGACGATCGAACTCTACACCATTGTCTAATAAAATTAATTACTTATATTTAAACAAAACGATACTTACTCTCAGGTACGAATGGCTGTACAATGAAGACAACAGTGCATAAAAGGAAGGTGATAATAAAAGACATCTTCCTTGTGAACTTTTTGAGAAGCCAATATGTGAATAGTACTGATGGTAATGATGCTACCGCAAAAAAAAAGTCATTTACTAACGCGTCTAGGGAGTCTAAAATTACAAGTTCTTCAATTTGCTGACGAAACATACACCGTAATAATATAGTAAAAATAGTGCCCCGGACTAATATTTTTAATACATATACTACTAGCGACCCGCCCCGGCTCCGCACGGGAAAATGGTTATTGTGGGTTATCCTTAAGCATATTATGCATGTATTATACATATAAACCTTCCTCTTGAATCACTCTATCTATTAAAAAAAACCGCATCAAAATCCGTTGCGTAGTTTTAAAGATTTAAGCGTACAAAGGGAGGGACTAGGGACATAGGGACATAGGGACAGAAAAAGCGACTTTGTTTTATACTATGTAGTGATAGTAAAAATACTATGGGGGAGGACTTCGCTTCGGCTGAAATAATGAATGAAGTGAATAAGAATCGGTTTCTATTAAAAACAATTTACTTCAGCGACGAAGCTATACGGGTCTTCCTTCATACACCCACTCAGTACACACGTCGGTGGAGTTGCTGAGACCTGCGCAAAAGTCGTTCCCGAACCGCTTGTCCGCGCACCTGAAATATAATAATAATAAAAAAAAAACAATAACTTGTAAATGTGTAATGTGTGGTGAAATAAATGGTAGGTAGCAAGCATATTTTGGGTACCCTCGAGCTCTTCTGTGGTATGTCTTCCCTGGGTGGACATTGACGTTAGTATTTCGTGAAGCATACAATAGGCCCTTCAGGTAACAACGCCCGTACCCGCCGGCGGGGGCGCGGCCAAAACCAAAATCAAAATTGATAATCAGAGACGGAGACGGAGCCCCTCAGGCGTCGTCTCCTTCACGATATTTTTCAGTATCAACGCGCTAGGCCGACTTCAAGTCCGGTAAAGCTTGATCGGTCGTACTTTTTTGACACGAACATAGGTCAATTCCAATAGAAAAAAAATGGTCCGAGGTCCCTCGAGCCGACCCTAGTCGCGTTGGTACATGCCTACTTTGGGGTAGAGTCTTCCGCTACCCCGCAAGTCCGGTGAAGCTTGATCCGTCGCACTTTTTCGACTCAAGCATAGGTCAATTTAAAAAAAAGCATACTATACGGACAAAATTAAAAAGAAGTTTAGGTATTTTAACCACCTTTAACTTAAGCAAAATACATCATCATCATCTCAGCCGAGTCGACGTCCACTGCTAGATAAATGCCTCCCTCAAAGATCTCCACGATGACGATCGTACTGCCCGCATTCAGCGAAATACATAATGTACATAAAAACACATACTTTTCTTTGACGGGGAGTAGAGCTATAATGGGCAAAAATAAAATAACTTACCAATAATTGACTTTCTCTGCACTAAACACGTAATGAGAACATTACGTGTTTAGTGCTATACCTATACTATACCTATACTGTCAAAACTAAACACTAAAGTTATCATAAACATGAATCCTATATAATAACGCCTAAAAAAGTTAATCTTTAATAGTACGTCATCTAAATGTACGGCGGAGTCTGTAGTGGATTTATTTAAAGACATTTTGTTTCTGCAACTTTTTTTTAAAGATCAACACAGACGATTAAATTATTCTCCCAAAGAGGAAAACATTACCACACTACTGTAACAAGTAATTACTATATAATATTATGTATTAGGTACTTGTTTTATTAGAAAACAAAACGAAGTGTTGTTTTTTGAAGCAAAACAAATCTATTTTCATGGGTATTACAATTTCATTTTGTTAGTGGCAGAAAATGTTTGATGTAAAAAGACTTTTGTTATGTTTATTTATTTAAAATATCTTGGTGTATATTCGCACTGAATGTGTTAAGGCCGCCTTTATGCTAGAGATAAATCTCTTACATGTATATGCGTCTACTTATTGACGTTTTTATACCTAGAAGTTGATAGGTAATAGAGGAGTATCAAAGGAAACACATAGTACATAATAATATAAATATACAAAATCGTACAATAGGTAATACATTTCTACTTTCCGCGGTAAAAACCGGCCGAGATCACACAATGGCTACAGCTTGCAAAACTTATTTTTTCAAAGTTTAATTTATCATACGCTGTAATAAAATTTGTTATTTTATTTAAGTTACATATTAATATATAGTTATGTCCATCGTTCAGTAGTTTCGGCGGCATTTGGCGATGACAGACGGACGGACGGACAGACACACATGTAGTCCCTTAGGGATCCGTTTTTTGTTTTAAAGTACAGTCAAGTTCATAGGTGCAGTCATATCACGTGTTTTTATACTTTCAAATAACTTGTTTCCTAAAGGCTTGTCATTCTTATAATTTGCCCTGTTCCACTATAATCCACTGGCCAAAATTATTTGTGCTACGGTAAGAGGCTCAATATTTTACTTCAAATTATGTATCCTGAATGCTTTTGTAAAACAAATTAAATAAAAGTATGGGTGCACGTTATATTATGGACTTTATGAACGTGACGTACGCGAGAGACCTTAAAAATGAGCCAAATAAATTAATAGAAATTTTAATTAATTGGGTACATAGAGGCCCCTGCTTCGTCCTTGTGATCACATCAATCAGCGTTTGAAGATAACTGGCTCAGCCGTCCGGACCGTATCAGTAACAAAATACGCAATACAACGTTGATAGTGTAGCACCCTCTACGGAGGGCCCATTATCGGGATCAATATCTGGCAACATTCGCGGCACGTCCACTCGAGATCAGCTCTGTGATTCCGCCAATGCGCGCTCCTTTACCGTTATTACTGCTACAAGAGCCGCCTTACTGAGCTTGTTTACTTGAGAGGAATAAAAAATATTTTTTTAGAATCTTTACTCAACCAATAACTCGAAAACGGCTCAATCGATTAGATTTATTTTTTAGTTTGCCGATTAAACGAAATTTAGTATTCGCTCCTCACCTCGAGTCTTTCTCTCCTTTATATTTAATATAATTGTATCAAAAGTATGAGTAGGTATGTACCTATTCACAAAAATAAAAAACCTGACCAATGCGGGCAGCGCAGGACCGATCATTGTGGAGATCTTTGGGGGAGGTCTTTTTCCAGCAGGACGTCTACAGGCTGAGATGATGATGATGATGATATTTCGGAAATCCAATGTTAAAAAATATATACCTAATACCTACAGATTGTTGTCAGAAACACACAATAGATACTGTAGAGCGCGGCCGGCAATATTTATATTATTACATGAAAGCAAATCGCTTTTCACTCCCTCGCAAAATAGTATCCCCATAGAAACAGTGAAATCTAACATAAGATGGGGATAAAACGATTAAATAAGGGGATAAGGTAAACCTTTTACCTAAGCTGCTTAAGTGCTTAAACTATTCAACTCCATCCCCATCTGACCTCTCAATTCGAACGTTCCAGAATCAATTTTCGAAACGGACATCCTCACGCCCTCATTTACATTCGCCACAGAACGTTCTGCGTTCCACGTTCGAATTTAAACGTAACGTCCAATCCAATGGGGCGGTTGACGCGGGAAAAAGAAAGAGCCCTTACGCAGCGCTCGACGTCCGTCCGAAGTCCGACGTTTCGACAGATACCTGATTGGGTTTCTGTATTTTCTTCCTTTGTAGGAAGCACTTTAAAAACTCACTTGGTTAAAATGGATAGAGTTTCTGCAGTTTTAAGTACCTATAAGCATGTTTCGAGTCGCAATTAAAGTGATTGTGGTGAGATTTCTATCATGTTGTAAATTATTTTAATTATGGTATGTTACAAAGTTATGCCAATAGTTTTAATACAGGGTGTTATTTCAGTCTCTCAAGCCAAATTTGAACCTTTATTGAATCACTCGTATGTCCATCCGTCTGTCAGCCACACACACTATTTTGTCCAAAATGTTAAGTACAACTATTGATAAAACTAGCTGTGATAAACTGTCCGGGAAAGTTCAAGATTTTCTCGTTATCTTTCCTTTTACCTTAGCTTACCAATCAAAATGGGAAAAGTATTGTGTCAGATTGGAGGACGGTTACGCGGGGAGTCCCGCAGGGTTCGATTCTTGGGCCATTACTTTTTATAATTTACAGTGCAGATCTTCTATCTGAGATACAGTACTGCAGGTATCACTGTTATGCAGATGACTTGCAGTTGTATACCTCTGAAGTGCCTGTGAATATATCCAATGCCATCAAGAACATCAATGATGATCTGAGTAGGGTAGCGGATTGGTCACGCAGAAACGCTCTTTTACTTAATCCCTCGAAATCTAAATTTATGGTAATGGGTACAAAAACTCAGGTGAAAAAGATCTTGCGGGTTAATCCGGTGGTCCACATTGACGGGCAAAGGGTTGAGCGTGTTGAGGAGTGTAGGAATCTGGGGCTCATGTTCGACAGTTGCCTGCGTTTTGAGTCACATGTCGTAGGACTAGTGAAAACATGTATGTATAGGTTAAAAGTACTATACAAAATACGTAACCTGATCAATGAGAAATCACGAATAACACTGTGTGAATCTCTAGTACTATCGAGATTGAATTACGGAGACATAGTTATGGGACCTCGTCTACTATCAAAGTCAAAGCGTTTAATACAGCGCGTTCAGAACGCCTGCAGTAGGTTTTGTTTCACAATCCCACCGCGTAGTCATATTTCCCCTTACTTAAATGCGGCCAATATGTTAAATATGGAATCACGTCGGAGACTTCACCTTACATGTCTTGTGTTTAGTATTATGAAACACGAAAATCCAGAGTACTTATTTCACAAATTGAAACCTTCGCCACTCGTAGCCAGATACGGGACAAGAACTGCGCGTGCTCCACTTGCGACTAGCCTGCATCGAACTGTGGCATTTCGCGGCAGTTTCCGCTTCCAGGCTACGAAATGCTGGAACGACTTGCCGCCGCCGATGAGGGCATTTAACACTTTAGTTACCTTTAAAAAACATTTTAAGCTTTATTTGATTGATTTACAAAAAAGTACAACATAACTGGAGCTGAAACTGTTTAGTGTTTGCGGCATGGCTAAATTTTATTTTGGTTTATTTAATTTTTATTTTGTTTTATTTATTGCATTTATTTTACTTTGTTTTACCGATTAATTTTATTATACCACTACACAACACATCAGTACACGGATCACGTAACATAATTTAATGACACTGCACACATTACTTTTTTGCTATTTACTATTATTCAAGATAATCTGCCTGTATAAGCTCTTCATGCGTAAGTGGCACAAAAATGCTGAGAACGTTTAGATTCCTCTTACTTAAAAAACGTTTTCTAAGTACCCGCGTTCATCTCCTGGGTGAGGGCTGAAAATCAGTGTTGCCTCCTGGGCAAGTATATCGCTGAGCCTTGACCCTTCTGCATTGCAGCGCACACATGTGCATGTCTGTTCATATGTTCGTTATATGTAATTTCTTTGCTTGTTTTCGTTTTTTTTATTTTGTGACATGTCCATGTGTGTTTTGTGTAATGCAATAAACGTTTTACTTACTTACTTACTTTTTATTCTTGCAAATAAGTCCGATTACGTAAAACCCAAAAAGACTCACAATTACGTAGGCTTAAATTAGCTTCGTGGAGCGCTTTTGTGAGTGTTAGAAATATTCTTTTCCCACCTTTCTTGTCCCGCGTTACTGAAGAAAAGTAAAGATTACACGTCAGTACACCTGTCCCGAAACGTCCCGAGCCGAGTGTCACGATTGTCCCGTATACTTGGGTTTGACAGCTTTTTTATTGGATCCCGACCTCGTATTAGTACAGGAGACAAACGCAGTTTCGTAAAGAAAATAAATAAATAATAATGTAGCCAGAGCGTATCAATTAAATTAAATAAATATTCTCTTTACTAGTATTACTAGAACAAAAGTTATAAATATTTAATAAAAAATGATGATGAAAATCAACATCATCGTTTTATTCGCAATAAGACGGCAGTATTTGGTACGAAAGGTATACTCAGAACAGCCCCATCCTGAATATTATCCAGCCATTGTTGTTTCGCTTCAGAGTAATAAGACTGTCTTTTTTTTTTAACATTATTGTCAAGTTATAAACTGATTATCAAAATAGAATTGTTCAGTATTGTCTGGTTTTCTGTCAATATAAAATTGTGATTTTGTTCCTTTTAAATCTAGGGTGTTCGGGATAAACGGATTTGCATTGAGCTATGAGTTCTATACGTCATCGGTAAAATTCATTCTTGAGTGAATATTACCGATTTTACCAGAGTTACTGGTACTTCTGTGCTGGTAACTCTGGTAAAATCATAAAAGTAAAATAAAATTTCACTTCACGGTAGAATCCGTGACAACACTAGTGTCTCTAATTTCAAGTAACCAATTCCTCACCCAGCTCCTGGTCTAAAGGCTCGTATTCAATAAGTTCGCGGTTTGCATTACGCTGTGAGCTGACCCGTGTAATGCTCGGTGCTCGGTGTGTGTCCCACTCAATTATTTAAATATCTTTTAGCCTGACGTTACCCTTTGTGACACTCCAGTAATGGTGTTTCCCAAGCTAAAATCACCTGGGATGGGACGCGTGAAGTTATAATAATAAATTACCATAATAATATTATCATACATAACGATGCCGTTACGTATACCAATGTGTTTTTGTATTTTCGATTTTTTATGTACATTTACTCGACTTGACGCTCTTACAATGAAGGAGACAGACACTAAGCGAAATTTTCGCTTTCAAAGGTTGAGTAGTCTACTAGCCCGCAAAGACTCGCGCTTAACTCATACAAAATATATAAAAATTTGACCATGTCTTGTATGAAAGCGCACTAGCTTACAATACTCCTAATTCCACTCTAATTTAAGGTCGGCTCGAGCTCTTCAGTGTGGACATATCATCATCATCATCATCATCATTTCAGCCAGTTGACGTCCACTGCTGGACAAAGGCCTTCCCCAAAGATCTCCACAACGATCGGTCCCGTCCCGCCGCTGCCCGCATCCAGCGGCTTCCCGCGACCCTTACAAGATCGTCGGTCCACCTTGTGGGGGGCCTGCCTACGTCTTCCGGCGCGTGGCCGCCATTCAAGAACATACAAGAAGTAATAAAAGAAGACATATAAGAAGTAATCAATTATAATCTATATTCCGTACTACGCTTGGATTCAGTCGCCAAAAATGTTTTTAATAAAGTCATGCCACTTTCTCTTCAATTCTCTTCACTCCTTATTTATGTGGCCATATTGTGTATTCTTAAGTAGCAATTTTATTATGTGAATATCAGACGTTCTTCGGATAGGTGCTCGAAAACATACAGTAAGTAATATGACTGTCTCGTCGTCGCGTCTATTTGAATTATTTTGTCATTTATATAGTACGCCTTTGTAACTAGCTATGTTTCAGAGATCTGAATGAATAAAAAAATAAAACCATACGTCGACGTTTGCATATTTTTCATAAACTTAATAACATAGGGTAGTAGTAGTAGGTAGTACGTTTTGCCACATTTGCTTTCTTCTAAAGTATTTTCGGAAAAATTCAGATATTTACCGTCGGTATGGTCTCCCAAGATACAGGCTTTGCCTAGTTTGGGGACCTCTGTTACTTCTATTAAGTTACTTAAGCTACGACTTTTGAAATAAATAGTATGTTTTGTATTCTATTAGCCTAAGTGTCTCTGAAAATAAACCTTTTTTATTATATTATTATTATTTATTATACTAAATCTATATATGTTGGGTAGCACAGGGCTATTTTGATGCGGCAGTGCTACGAGATAGCTACGACTAAATTACATGATTGCTACGCTGTTTGTAGCGTGCTACAAGGGAGCGATGACTGAACTACAAGTTTATTACGCCCTTGCTACGAGATAGCTTTATAATTATGATCGAACTACAAGATGACCACGCCTATTATGCTACGAAGTAGCTATAAGTTTGCTACGCCTTTCCTGTAATTCTTTGAAAATGATACAAGTTAGCTACGCTTACTCTACGAGATATTATTACTACAATATTACTTCGAATGTTCTATGTATCTATGACTAGTTTAATCTTCATTAGTGCGAGAAGAGAGCCAGCCTTGGTTTGAACAAAACGTAGTAACTTCATTAAAATTTGACGTCGAAAAGTGATTTGTAAAATTTTACTTCAAATAAAAAAAGAAGACTTTCTTTTCTGACTTGGCTTTTGACTAGATTGCTACGCCTGTACTATAAAATTGACATGATAATGTTAATGTTACAATATTGCTATGCCCAATCTACGGATTTATGACTAAGCTTTTCTAAAACATATTGCTACGTCTCTATTACGAACCTATAGCTAGGCTACAACATTGCTACGCCTGTGCTACGAGGTACCTATCTTTAATCATGTATGTAGTAATATTGCGCTTTTGCTACGAGTTTGTGAGATATGTGTGCAATGTTGTAAATGCTACAAGATTAATATACATATACTACAAAATAGCTACATTAAGGCTACAAAGCTACACTGTGCTACGAGACCTACTACGTACCTACCTACGTTACAATTTTTTACCTATTTGGGACGTATATTCATAACTTTGAGTTTTCTTTTGCTTTTCTTTTACTTTTACACATGCAATAACAATGTATAATTTCACTTATTTAATCACTCACTCACTTCTTCCATGTCCACCTCGACCCAATAACTGTGAATGAAATCGATCTCGCCCGAAAAACTAATTAAAAGAAACTCACTAGACTAAGATTAATCATCGCCGGTTTCAATGCGGGGAATCTTTTGCGGGACCAACACAATGACCACTTGTCCCTACCGTTTATAAGGGGCCATTGTGCCCCACTGCCCGGGACGTAGCCTTATAATTAATTAATAATTAAGGACCACTCTATTATCCTTTAATTCAGACGCAGTTTCTTCGGGTCTTTGTCTAGTGGAGTGTGAAAGGGATTTTAGTAGAGTTCAGCCGTTAATTTATCGATCAAAGTTCAAAATTAAAATTGTGCGATATTAAAACATTCTTTTTAGACGATTTCTTATAAAAAACAAAACTTCTTTTCGCAATATAACTTGCCTCCATAAACATATTAGTTTTTGGCACTTCGGAAAAACAGGGAATATTTTAAGGCACGACACGAATACACACTTTTCCCTGAATAGCAAAGTTGCAAAAGTCTTTTCAACCTCCGTATTCACAAGTGTTATTTGACAGCGGATTCGGTATCTTTATGTCCGTCTTTTTTCAAAGTATCGTGAAGAATGAAATGGATATAGTGATCCAAATCGACTCTCTGACCCTCAAAATTACCACTTCGAGCATTTTCAAATTCACCACTTCAAGCGAGACCGTCTATTAATATTTTAAGAGTAAAATGCTCAGTCAAGTGGATTAATGCGTATCATTAGTCTACTATGCCTTTGTCGCGTTACGAATATTAGGTCGGCCAAATGAAATCCCTACTATAATTATTATAAATGCGAAAGTAACTCTGTCTGTCTCTCTGTTACGCTTTCACGCCAAAACCATGAACTGGTTTTGATGAAACTTGGTACGGAGATAGAATAGACCCTGGGTATGTAAGTAATGTATGTATACAGGGCGTCCCACGGCTATGCCACATGAAGGGATACCTTAAATATTGTAGATAGAACATTTTACTGAAAGAAGACTTTATTTTAATTCTAAAAACTATTAAAACTGCATTCATACTTACATTTTTTAATAATTACATGGTTGAGCCGGGAACCGACCCGCTACACGAGGAAAAAAAATACCCTGTAGTTTTATCATACCGATCGACAGGCTTCATCATAAGGATTATTTTTTGCTGAATAACATAGTGTCAGAAATAAAAGGAAGACTATGTATTTTAACATTTCATGTGAAAAATTAGAAGCTGACATTGCCGCAAGGACATAACCCCATTAGATTTTTTTTATGGGGTTATATAAAAAAATAATTCACAAGAACCGGTGTGAAACGAGCTAGAAACAGAACTTAGACGTATTATTCTAAATATCCACCACAAGATAAAAAAATCGACAGGGAGTGAAATAATCAAAAGAGGCTTCATCCTTTCGATCGGTATGATAAAACTACAGGGTACTTTTTTTTCTCGTGTAGCGGGTTCGATTCCCGGTTCAACCGTGTAATTATAAAAAAATGTATGAATGCAGATTTAATAGTTTTAAAAATTAAAATAAAGTCTTCTTTCGGTAAAATGTTCTATCTACAATATTTATGGTACTTTCCATCCATGTGGCATAGATAGCCGTGGGACGCCCTGTATAGTATGTATAATAAAACTGTAGAGTTCAAAAAACTGTACATGGAAAAATAGCTAAAAAATCCAGATTTTAATTAGATAAGTTTTCTTTTTATTCGATTTTAAATTCTTTTTTTATTTTCGTATTTTTATTTCTCTGTTTATCTGTTTGTACGGGCTAATCTCCGAAAATGTTAGACCGATTTGAATGCCATCATTTCAGCCAAGCCAAGACGACGTGAAATAGGTATCAACATCATCATTGACAGCTGTATAGTATAGTCCCCACCGAAGGGCCCGCGCCTACCCTGAAATCAGATGACACAGTTCAGTTCAGTTTCCTCACGATGTTTTCTTTACCGTAAGAGCGTCAAATAACGTAATATGAATTCGAAAATCGAAAACACATTGGTAGTACGTGCCGAGGTTCGAACCCGCGAACTTCCGAATGGAAGTCAGCGACCTTAGCCACTTGGCCACCGACGCTCTTTTATCTCGGAATCCAAAAATAAATATCTCTGATATGCATGCATTAAATTACTGAGGACGACGGCTGTATGGCGTAATGCCTTTGCCTGTTCCAAATTAAGACAAATGGAAAAATAAAAATTAAGAAAATGACGTGCGTTGTGGTGGGTAAATAAATATTAAATCGTTTTTACTTAAAATTGAATCTTACTGAAGAGTAGTGTAAAATATTTATGCAGAATTTTATCAAGAAACTCCAAAATGATGGAACATATACGGCAGCATGATTGGTAAGTACATAAGAATGAATAGATCGATTTCTGGCTTCTTCGATGACAAAGAAACAATACACATTGCACATTGCACTTCAAAAATGAAATAATATTATTCATTATCCCTTTATTATTATTAGCCTGTAATTCGGCATGTTATTATAGAGATGTATAAATTTCACCCAACCAAACCTGAACGCACATAGTCTAACCTAAAAAACACCTGTATTCTGTGTTAGCGGTAGAGTACAGTAAACTGCAGATGTAACATACACCCCTTCGCCTTGGACGCGAGAAGGGTACCTATAAATAAGTTATCTCAACAGCTAACAGTATTTTACTGAATTGCTAATACTATTCTCCTCGTACTTACACATACATTGGGCTTTAGAGCTCCCGCACAAAACCTCCCTATTAGGCCAGCCTTCTCGCTTATATTGTAATTTTTTATTAAATTTATTATTATCAAATTTTCTTTCTTTAGGTTCATATCAAATCCCGATGAAAACTTTATGGATGAAAATGATTTGGACAACTGTGTCATTGAAAGGATCATGCGAAATAAATTTCGTGATCCTATGATCACAAGCGATTCTGATGATGATAACGCTCTGGTGACACCTAAAATTGATTGGGGTCAAGTGTTCAAAAAAGGAAATGGTGTAAGTATAACTATTGTGTGAGTATAAGTTAACCAAGACAGTTTTCACATGATAAGCACTTCCTAATTCAATGGTAGTTATAGATAGAAGCAGGAGCCCTTAGGTGACGTGTCCTTCATGATGTTTCCATATCAACACCCTTGGAGGCTCTCTTGAGCCTTCCCTAATATAAATACTTTGGGATAGTGCTCTTGTTTTGTAAGTCCGGTGAAGCTTAATGGGTCAATATTCCGATACAACTGTACGTCAATTAAAAAATGAAGACAGACATCTACTCAATTGCTTCTTCGAGAGCTGGAATGCCAGTTCCAATTTGAACTTTGTATGGTTCCCATGTTTACTAGGTTTCTACCTACAAAGGCCAACTCTACCACTGAATGTTGTACTAAGTGATATATTTATTTATGATGTGTGAAAATAAAGTGCCTTTCTTTAATAGGTAAAAAGCCTGACCAAAAATATATAAAACCTTGTCAAATTGCGAAACTTTAATGGAACTAATTTAAGAATGGATATTGTTGCTTTATTTATGCAAATAAATATA
Source organism: Teleiodes luculella (assembly GCA_948473455.1). Classification (NCBI taxonomy): domain Eukaryota; kingdom Metazoa; phylum Arthropoda; class Insecta; order Lepidoptera; family Gelechiidae; genus Teleiodes; species Teleiodes luculella. Next base: position 11,968,560 of record OX419591.1, on the reverse strand, counting down.
CATGTGGCGTCCCCAGAACAGGATTTTCCTTTTTCTTGTCAGGCTGTAGATCAGTAAAAATAGTAAGTATAGTAAAAATCTTTTTTCACAGGATATGGCCGGTCGACGCAAAGCAGGTTATGTTCCCGGTTGTAGGGCTGTACCACCGTATCCAAAACTGTCTTCTCTTGACGTACAACAACAATTTCAGTGCCTTAAAGTCCTTTGTGCTCAAAACCCTAAGATCTTGCCTATGGAATTCTTGCCCAGGCCTATGAATAGAGATTACAAAGCTTTTGAGGTAATATATTTGAACAACATTCAGTAGTTACTTTTATTGTTATTCCTTTTCTTTTTGGTATTGGTTTAAAAGTCATCGACCGACCATTGATAATTAATTCATTAATATGTGGAACATCCTCAATCTTAGAATGTTACACTTACAATGTTATAATTATATAATCATTAATGAATGAATCAAAACTATTAAATAAATGTTCATTTTCCAAATTAATAAATAAGTTTAGAGCATCAAAAATATTGTACATATTGTAGTGAATAATAACACGACAATTCTAATAATTGTATGCTAAATATTTCAGAGTTTGAAGGAGACATATTTAAAAGAACAACAAGAGTATATAGAATGGGCAAAATCTCTTTGGGCTAGCAGTCACAGCCAAAGGGCATTACGACCCAAACCAATTACAGAGAATGTGTACGAGGCAGAGTTCAAAATGCGTGCAAATAGTCTTCAGTCCTTTCCTAAGTTCTTTGAAATGGCGGCACATATTTCTTTGACCAATAAATTCAATAGCTGTGATATGAACTTTAAACAGGACTTGGTTAAGGTAAGTTGCAATAATAAATAAATAAATAAAATAAAATAAAATAAGCCTTTATTACTGAAATTTTACATATTTTTTTTTTTGTTTGTTTACATAATTCATACACATCCCCTTTCAGTCTGCTCTTTGGCAAAGGCCTCCCCTAGAACCTCCCATATATCTCTATCTTCAGCCTTTCTTCTCCACAATGGCCCGGCAATTTCTTTAATTTCATCTTCCCACCTTTTTCTTTGTCTTCCCTTTCTTCTTTTTCCATCACGCGGATACCACATGATTATGTCCTTGGACCATTTTGGTTTCCGGCTACGAATTGTGTGACCAGCCCATTTCCATTTCAACTTTTTTATCACATATGCGACATCCATTAAACCTGTACTTTTCCTGATTTTTGTTAATTTAACTTTGTCTTTCAATTTGATATTCAACATACTTCTCTCCATTCTAGTTTGGCACACTTTTAAAGCTTTTCTCTGTTTTTCCGTTAGGGCCCATGTTTGACATCCGTAGCTTAGGCATGGCAGAATGCAAGTGTCGAAGATTTTCTTCTTGTCTTTCATTGAAAAGTGTGGGTTCTTCATTATTTCCTTTAGTGACCAATATCTTTTCCACGAGTTACTTATTCTATTTTCTATTTCCTTCTGGATTTGGTCTTCCGGTGAAATTATTTGTCCCAAATATGTATACTGGTCTACATATTCTATCGGGTTGTTGTTGACTTGTATTGGTGTTTGTAGTCCATTAGTCATTAATTTCGTCTTTTCCGTATTCATTGTGAGGCCCACTTCTTCACTAGCTTCCGCCAACTGTTGAATCATAACCCCGAGATTGTCTGCTGTTTCACTTAACAAAATCAAGTCGTCTGCAAATCTTAAATGGTTTAGTTTTTCGCCATTTATGTTTAAACCATAGGAGTCCCAGTCTAACTTCCTAAAAATATGTTCTAACACAGCCGAGAATAACTTGGGTGAGAGGGGGTCTCCTTGCCTAACGCCTTTCTTTATCTCAAAATCCTCTCCAACCTTTTCTGTTTTAATTTTTGCTGTGGAGTTCTTATATATTTCTTTGATTATCCTTATGTATTTTGGCGAAATACCTTGACATCTTAGCGCTTCCCAAATGTATTTATGTTTTAAAGAGTCAAATGCTTTATTATAGTCAATAAATGCCAAATAGTACAGCTTGCCATATTCATTGCTTTTTTCTATAGTTTGTCTGATTGTATGAATATGATCAATGGTAGAGTAATCGCTTCTAAATCCGGCCTGTTCTTTTGGTTGGCTTTCTTCTAATAGTTTCTTAATTCTGTTGAGGATAATTTTTGAGAAGATTTTGTACAGATTAGATGTTAGGCATATTGGTCTGTAGTTGTTTATGTTATCTTTATCGCCTTTTTTGTGAAGAAGTATAATGGTTGATGTTGACCACTGTGTAGGTATAGTCTCCTTTTCCAGTATTTCATTAAATATGCTAGTTATAGTTTTAGAGATGGAATATAGACTTCCCTTAATAATTTCATTGAGTATTTCATCCTCTCCTGGGGCTTTGTGATTTTTTTGAGATAGGATCGCTTTTTCTACTTCACTTCTTAATATAGCAGGGATTCTTTCTTCCATTTCTGGAAGATCCTGTAGTTTATTGTCAATTACAGTGTCATTGTAAAGATCTTTATAGAATTGTGTTGCTATTTCAGTAATATGACTTCTATTTGTTATTATTTTTCCTGATGCTCGGCTTTTCATGTTGGGTATCCACTTAGTGTTTGCTCTCAGTTCTTTTAGAGCTCTTTTTATTCCACCAGTTTTTTCTATATGGTGTTGAATTACTTGTCTTCTTATTTCCTTTCTGTGTTTTCGAATTTGTACTGTAATTTGTTTGCTAATTTCTTCTATACGTTTTCTATTTTCTTTCTTATTTATTAAGAGTACTTTTCTATCGTCTATTAGTTTTTTCGCTTCCATTCCTATTTTATCTTTTCCTGTTTTTAAGCAATTTATTTTTCCAGACAGATTTTTGAGTTCTTCTTCCAAAATATTATATTTCTGTTGAACACTCATTGAGTTGTTAAGTTTTGATGAAAGGTTTTCTTTTAGTTCAGTCAGCAGCGTCTCTGGCAGTGGCATAGGAATAATATTTGGTCTATTGTTCGTCCTAATATGCTTTCTTTTCTTTTTAGGTTTTATCATATATACTTTGCTTCTTACCATGCGGTGGTTCGTATTAAAATTCAGCTGATTAATTGTATCAACATCAGTAACATACTGGGGTTTGTTTGTAAGGATAAAATCTATTTCGTTTTTGACTTCTCCATTTCCGTTGCAATACTGTACTATAAAATAAAAACATATGTTTATAGAAAGAAATAATGTAATAAGAATTTTAATATTTCTTTTGAACATTTTCAATTAAAGAAAAGAATCCTGTGTTGTGCAGTGACCATCTTAGAATGGGACCAACCTAATTGTTATACTTACTAAGAATACATAAAGGAATGGGCAGCAGCGTTTACCTATGTAACTAACAACAACTGCGATCCTTAACTCGTAGGATTAAAACCCATAATCCAGCAGTAGATAGTAGATTGTAATAGGCCATAGTGGTAGTTGGTATTCCTTTTTGACTTGTAATAGCTGAACACTTTGGATACATGTATTACGAGATTCAACTTTACTGCAACGGAATAAAAGCATTTTCAAGGATATATTGTTTAGACGCGCTTACTGGCTTTTGCATAGTATTTTATATTAATATTCTTGTTTTGTTTTGTAGGTGAATCTAGCCAAACTCCCAAAGGTAGATCCTGAAAAGCAACTGTCAGAACTGAATATAAACCGGGTGACCATATTGTCACAGAGTCCCCTGCCCCAGCCTTGCAACAAACATCCTTGCTGGTTCACCCTGCCAAGTAAGCTAATTAGTTACTTCATTTAAAAACCTTATAGATGTTAACTAGCTAGTCAAATCAGTTTATTTTTATGAAATGTCAAACAATATCACTACATAGTATAAAACAAAGTCGCTTTCTCTGTCCCTATGTCCCTCCCTATGTCCCTTTGTACGCTTAAATCTTTAAAACTACGCAACGGATTTTGATGCGGTTTTTTTAAATAGATTGAGTGATTCAAGAGGAAGGTTTATATTTATAATACATGCATAATATACTCAAGAATAACCCGCAGTAACCATTTTCCCGTGCGGAGCCGGGGCGGGTCGCTAGTTTTATATATGGAATATTAGTCTGAAGCCAGACGAGCATATATTTTTGAATTGTGAGTCACATTTTTTTCTTAGGGAACATTTCGGTTTTGCGGACCACAAGTGCGCTCGATCGTGATGCATGGCGTAATGGAGAGTTTTGCCCAGCAGCGGGAAACAAAATAGGCTACTATAAAAAAATATTGTCCATTTCAGAGGAGCAGGAGATGTCGGTGTTGCCCCTGACGGAGATCCACCGCGAGCTGAGCCAGCTGGCGGTGGAACATGGCGCGCGCGTTGTGGCCGGCGGGGGCGCGCTGCGGTGCCTCGCGCTGTTAGACGAGGACTGGTGTTTACCGCTCAGCGTCTGCCAGATACAAACGCTAGGTAAAGCTCTACGCAAAAAAGGCGCATTAGACGTCGAGTTGTAGAAATCAGCCTGTTATTACCATTACCATTTAGTAAAGCTGGTATTTCACGTTTTGGCGACAAAGACAAAAATCGAAGGGGACGCAGTTATGCGCAAGAGTGAGCGCGGTGTATTTGTATCTCATTCTAACGCTAAACTGCGTCCCTTTCGTCTTGTCTTCTGTCGCCAGTGAAATAAGGCCCTAAAGCCAAACCACTGAAATAAACATATAAAATAAAATATTATAAAGTGGAAAGATCTGTATTTCTGTATGTGTGTGTGTGTGTGTGTGTGTGTGTGTGTGTGTGTGTGTGTGTGTGTGTGTGTGTGTGTTGTAATAAATAAACTCAATTGTTTATATGCCAAAACAACTGAACCGATTTTGAGGAAACTTACAAACATAGAATAGAGCTTGGGGAAGGATACAGGCTGCTTTTTACCTCGGGAAAATACCTCAATCCCACTGGATAAAAATCTAACCGTTGTCATTAGTTTTGACTCAAGCATTATCATAATTTATTTTATCACCAGGCGACAAGAGATAAAATTGTGCTAGACAAAATTTGTGATGGATGGGCGTGGGAAAAATAGTCCCAGTAAGAAGTTTTGCATTGCAGTTATTTATTATAGATAGGTTTTTATTGCATAGTTATTTTCCCTCATGTAAATTATGCAATGCGAAACGTTATGCAAAATCATATTTCAATTACACAATGTGTTTTGCCAATGACTTACAGATCCGAGACATTACGATGCACCTCTATAAAATGGCTCAAAATCACTCAAATAGCAATAGAGAGGGCTATGTTTGGAGATTTCCTGCGTAAACGTATCAGGATTGATGAGATCCGCAGGCAAACCAAAGTCACCGACATAGCCCGAAAAACGCTAAACTTATGTGGTAGGTGGGTTGGGCACATTGTGCGTAGAACTGACGGCCGTTGGGCAAAAAGATTCTTGAATGGCGGCCGCGCGCCGGAAGACGTAGCGTGGGCAGGCCTCCACAAGGTGACTCGTCGATCTTGTGAGGAGCTTGTCGTGGAGATCTTTGGGGGAGACCTTTGTTACCCAGCCGTGGACGTCTTTCGACTGAAATAATAATAATAATTTAACATTTATTTCAGAATAAAATTCCATAGATCTGTTTAACAGGTGTGTATCAAATATAATGATGATGATATTTCAATTACAGATGGTGACAAGAAAAACATTTTAGTTTTCGGGAGTGAGTTTTCGACGCGTAAAAAATCAGCCATGACGCGGACCTACCGCGCGTACCGACATCTCTTGGAGAACGCTTTGATACCGTAAGGCACACAACTTGCATGTAACTTATATTAATCTCTTTAATGTCTAAACATACAATGCTAAATTTACGCGACTGAAGCTTGGCATGAATACGCCCGCAATGCTATTTGTATTACTGACGACACACAGGCCGAAATTAGTTGCGTAATAGCGTACAGCCGAACTTCTATCGAGCAGACTCGGGTGTAAGTTCTTCGGTGGCAACTTGAATAGCATAGCATCATTAACAGCTCATATATATCCCCACCGAGGGGCTCAAGCCTACCTTTGAATTACTTCGCAGATGTGTGCAGGTTTCCTCACGATGTATTTCGTTTAATACCAACAATAGTTGGTATTAAACTAAAGTTTTTTTGATAAGCGTTAAAATGTTTCCTCGACGTCGAAAGGTGATTTGTAAAATCTTACTTCAAATAAAACATATTTCATTTCATTATTTCATTTTATTTCATTTCATGTATTGGCTTTATTTTGACTTGTTAAAGAACATTACGCATATTAATAAAACAACATAATTAGTTTGGTGATTGGCGGTAATATATTAATGGCGGTATTATGATTCAAAAATCTGCATTTCAGACCGAGACAACAAGAGAACGGAGGAAACAAAGAAAATGTGGACAAGTCTCGCCCGAATAGAGTTAGTAAGAAGAAGCAGCCGGCCAGCTGTGCTGATGATGATTCGTCTGATGAAGACCTCGGTGACGACGCGTGGTTCGGAAACTTGATTATCGATGAAGGTTCGTTATTATTTTTATCAAGAACTGCTTTGTGCAATGCGGCTCCGCTCGCGTTAACTTTCTCCCCTGGGAATGAGGAACTTTCTTGTGGTTAAGGTCTATTCTATCTTTCTATCAAGTTCATTATAATCGGTTCAATAGTTTCAGAGTCTATTCAATGCAGAGAAACAAACAAACAAACAATGAAGCAATTTTTATCAATTAAGGGTTGAGAAAAGATATATGTGCCTGCCTGCAGATTTTCAAGACTTGTTTGTATGAGATTGATTAATTAATACCCTTTTAAGAGGCTGTTCTCTAACATTAGACTTCTTTCTACCGAAATTTAATAGCTATAAGAGTACATGAAGGTTTCGCACCGGTTACTCTTGAACAGGAGGCCCTAACTACTTCATCGTATCAAACAAAAGAAAAAAATCTTTAAAAGACTAGTGTTTTTGTTTCACAGATAAAAGTGAAGAAAATGTCGGAAGTGACCAAGCATATTCAAACAAAACAAACACAAATAACAATGAAGACAAAGTACTGCCAAATAATACAAGAGCGAACAAAAAACAACCAAATGAGCAACAACAACCAGAGACAAATAATAGAACGTCGAATTCAAATAAAAATAAAACACAGGAAGAGAAGACTGATGGTTTCTACACTTGCAGCTGTGCAGGTATGTTTTCAATTGCTAAAATGTTTTAACGGAGTCCCTATAATGTACACAGACATTACGAGAGTAGTCGCGACAGAATTTTGTAAAGGGGTGATAAAAAAATGGTGAACCGTCACGGGGCGCCTGGCTGATGTGAAACATCGAAATTAAAGTTAGTTTGTGATTGCTTCAAGTTGTATTACATGTAATGTATCTGCTCGATTGCGTAGTTCAAGAAGTATCATACGAATATACACTTTATTAGTGATACTTAGAGAATAGTTTTCTTTAGTAAATATAGCGTGGCGAGCAGGCGTCGGTTGCCACGTAACGGTCGCCACGCCAATAAATCAGTTTTACCCCTCGCCTGTAGATGTTTCACATCAATAACTAAATATTAGCCAACTCAAAATTGACTCTGGTCACTTGACGATTCAATATGATGTGGAGAAGATAATTTTAAAGCTACTTTTCGGTGAGGGGACAATATAGGATATGGTCCCCGTTAAATGAACTGTACTGACTGTACTGCATGTTTTCTATCACGTTAGATTTCCACTTAAAAATCCTTCTTTGGCGCACCTTTCGAATGTGTTTTTTTGAACGTTAATAGACTGTCTATATCAGCCTATTCATGTCTCCACCGAGGGGCTTAAGCCTACCCTGAAATCAGGTGAATGGGCCTTATTGGTCACGAATACACAACCTTTTCCCTACCGATGTTTTCCTTCATCGTAAGAGCGTCGAATAAACGTAGGTACATCGAAAACACATTAGTACGAGGCTTGAAACCGCGAACTTCCAATCCTAATAGAACTCCACGGTCCTAACCACTAGTGACTATCTTAGTCGCAATAGTTTTAGTTGGTATGTAGTGAATTTATATTTCCCGAAAATTTTACAAATCTGACACATTTTTACAGGAACAATTTTTGAGAACCCGCCTCTTCGATCATTTAGAAAATGGGAAGTGAAAAACAAAGTCACAAATGATAAATTTAATATGATAGTACACTGCTCACATAAAATGAAAGTAAGTAAGAAATGTTTAGTTATTGTTCTTCTTTTTTGTTATATTATTTTTGGGCTAATTGATTATTGTACTGAAACTTGTGGTAGTCCACAGTCTCCCTTGCCACTAACTATCCGCCCATGCGTTCAGGTTCATAATGCCTATGCCCCTAATACCCATAATGCCCCTTCCCTAAATGTACCCTGGTTTGCAATATTGGCAGGGGACATTTTGGGAAAGGGACGTTTTGGAATGAAAATATATTTTTTAGCGAGGGATATAATTAACCTGAATGCTTAGTCTGCAGGCTGAATTGATGGTGATGGGATGTGATTGTATAAACATGTCTATATATACCACTAGCGACCCGCCCCCGCTCCGCACGGGAAAATGGTTATTGTGGGTTATCCTTAAGTATATTATGCATGTATAAACCTTCCTCTTGAATCACTCTATCTATTAAAAAAAAACGCATCAAAATCCGTTGCGTATTTTTAAAGACATAGGAACATATGGACAGAGAAAGCGACTTTGTTTTATACTATGTAGTGATGATTAAAACTGTTACAGAATAAAATGCTTTATTATTATTATGATATACCATGATTATTGTATTTGTCTAGGGCCCGAATGGGCTGGAGCTGATATCGGAGCCGCTAGTAGAATATCAAATCGACCTGGGAGGCAGCGCGCAAACCGAACAAAAGATTAAGAGCTTAGCACTCTCGCTGTTCCTAAGGAGGAATGCTTCCTTGTTGAATGGTAAGTGTAATACGATTTAAAGCCCAACCAGAGAAATAAAAAACCTCGGCATATTGCAGAATTTTAATGGAACTAATTTTATAAGGAAAATTGTTGCCATAGTCGTAAAAATATACACGTGGCGCCCCCAGAGTAGGTTTTTTATTTCTTTGGTCAGGCTTTAGAATATATTGCTCGGCGATATTGCTTGCTTATTGCGTTTGTTATTTTAGGATAAATACAAAAAATATATAGGCTCTTAAAATGAATTATAAGGAAACAGTTAGAGCTTTGAAAACCACGCTAGGATTTCCTGAGTTGTGATATATCAACCTCTCTCCTAACTGTCGCACTATAGTTATTATGAATGTACAGTTTGACCACTAGACACTTGAGTCTGTTAAAGTTGAAAGATAGATAAAATTAAAATACGAAACCAAGAGTTTCTGAATGTTCCTAAAATTTGGAACGCGTCTTTCGAGCGTCTTTTCCAACGTCGCCGTAGTGCCAGCGCTGCTTTTTTTTGGAACACAAAATTTTTTGCGAACATGACTTTCTTTTGTTAGACTCGCTTTCCTGCCTATGATTATACAATCATGGCGCGATGGCCAGCGCTGGCCTCGAAAGACGCCAGTGTGAGGGATCTGTTAAAGAGCGTGTTAAGGGCATAAGAGCGATCTTCATCATAATTCTATTCTATTTTATTCGTAACAAACCCAGATTGTATAACAAACACTATTTCAACTCATAATGCATGTATAATGAACATTATCCTAAATTGTTACAATTGTTTTCAGTGCGAATAGAAAGTGGTTCAGGAGAAATAGTGACCATGGACACACTTGGCTTTGACGACCTCAAGAAGATACAGCCCAACGCCATACAGGACGTTGCTAATGTTTTGTATGAGACTGTCACACAATTACAGTCCTTATTACCTGGACATTATATCCTTAAACACGAGGTACGTTAATAAAAATCCTAGTATTCATTACACATAGCCCCGTCTCGCATTGAAACAAAAGACTCACTACGTTACATAACGTGACATAAGAGCTATAGTAGTTCTGTCTGACAATCTTTCGAGCTTCTCGCGTAGTGAGTCCGCAGAACGGGTGGTTAATTTTAATAAATTGCTACCACACAACGATTAATTTAACAAATCAAGGGCTTTACATTTACCTACTATTTTTTTTAAAGTAGTCACGTCCTTCCTTTTCCTCCTATCCTGTAACTTTTTTTTATTTTGGTAATCTAAATTGTTTAATTATTTTTTTATCTAAAGCCCGACCAGAGAAATAAAAATCGCGCCATATTGCGGAATTTCAATGGAACTAATTTTATAAGGGAAATTGATGCCATAGTCGTAGTTCAAGTCCGGTGAAGCTTGATTGGTCGTACCTTTTCGACACATGCATATGTCAATTAAAAAAAAAAACTATAGTCGTAAAAATATACACGTGGTTCTTTATTTCTTTGGTCAGGCTTTATATGTTTATTTAAACCAGACCTGTAATAAGCACACCAATGCGCATTTTTTCATATTCCATCAATGAATCAATAATATCGCGATTTATCTTAACTGCTTTGTGAATAGCAATTTAAAAGCCATCCGTGAATTTTTTTATGTTTCTTTAGAAATCGCTAGCGAAAAAGAAGAAGTTGGTTCTGTACGCGCAGTTCCCAGCAGTTCATGCTGTTCTCAATAAGTGGGCAGGCAGACTGCGACCTGTAAGCGTCTACGTCTAGGCAGGCGGCTTTCGATACGATTGCATCTCAACACGCTAAAACAAAAGAAAGAAAGAAACATTTATTATTAATGACGCCACAACAATTAATAAAACACAAAAATTTTGCACAATTATTAAAGAAGTTATTAAAAAAACAGTACAAATTAACAACAAAAAAAGTGCCGAACGATGCGTCATGACGTCACATAAAAGGACCACATTCAGCTTATGCCGCGATCGTGAACCGCGACGCTGGTATTCTATGAGCCCTTTCAACCTCGATTCTAACCATCTTCTCCACAGAAGATAGCCAAATTTCTGAACTCGCCGCAAAACAATATGTAACTGACTTAACTAAGTGATGTATGAGTAAATATCCTAAAGTTAAAAATAAATTCTAGTCATACAGTATGAAAACTAATGTACTCGCGTAGAGCAACAGCTGGCTTCAGCAAACTCCGCATGTTTACTTACTGTAGCATTGAGTCGCGAGCAACGAGTGCATTACGCGCGACGTATTTTATTTGTGAAATAATTAAAACTGTTTTTCAGCAAACTATAAATACATTTTTATTCAAATATTGAATACTAGCTTCCATCCTCGTGGCTCCGTCCCGCTAACAGTTTTCCCCGTAGGAATGAGAGGAGGATTTTCCTTACAGTCCAATTTTATTACCCATTCTGGAAGAAAATAATGCAGCAAAATTATATTTTTGTTTTTTATAAGCGTAATATGTGTTATCGAAAATCGGTCTGCTGATAATGAAAAAAAAACCAACCCAGAAATTTTTCTATTTATACTCTAAGAAAACCAATTTCAGTATAGTAATTTTCACTGAATAGTCCTGCCAAAATCGTTTTATAATGCGTTTAGATAGAAAGCGTAACACGTAGACAGAGTTACTTCTGCATTGATTGATTGGGTTTATTTGGAAATTTTCAAATACTTCCTATAGTTCCAATCCGTCAGTGAAAACATTCGTTTGAGACGATGGTTGAGGTGCATTCGTATTGCAATTCACTTGGTTTATGATATGTCATCAGCACGACATAGACGCTTTACATGTTTACAGTGTTTGTTTCCATATCTGTTAATTTGGTTTTATTCTGTTCTATTTGTTAATCGTTTATATAATTTATTTGAATTACAAATATGAAATACTATATTAGGTACATATAAAATCTCATTTTGGAAAGAACTGCTAAAATAAGTGTGACAGACTATTGCTATTAAATTCGCATGTATAATAACTAAAAATGTTTAATTTATTTCGTTTTATTTTTTTCAACCCCCACCTCGCTATTGTTTCCGCTGTAGCGATTGGTTTGTTGATGTAACAGAGCATTGAAATATAGCTGCGCTAACTAGTCTCGCAATATACATGCCTTATATAGATACCTTTCAAAATAATGTTCCTTGTAGATAATTGAAACCAGTTTCCATAGCGGGCGACATTTTCATAACACTTATTACACCAACTGCTACGAATAATAAGGTAGAAACTTAGAGCAACGCTGGCCTTCCGTACCGGAGGCCCGCGTTGCTCTAAGGGTAGAAAGGATAAGCATAGAAGTGATAGTAGGTAATGAAAATATGGAAGTCCTTGATGTGTTACGTCATTATAACGTGGGTATTAATAAGAAAATAAGGTCTTGTAAACCACTTGAGAATTTTCACTCATCTATCACTGTCTGTATTTTCATCTAATTCCAGCACGCGGCGGCGTCGTCGTTAAACGAAAAACGTTTCGCAGCAAAATGCCAGAAACGCATTTGGCCAAAACACCTATTTTTGGCCATTTGCGTTTTTATTTATTTTTATACGTGAAATACCAATACAGCAAAGTGCCAGAAACGCATTTGGCCAAAACACTATCTTTTGGCCATTTGCGTTTTTATATTTTTATATACGTGAAATACCAAATCAGCAAATGGCCATATACGCAAAATGCCATAACCAAAATATTTGGTCATTTACGTATTTCGATACCATTAAAAGCAGCAATACAAATAATCTGTTAGAAGACTGTCTTAATCGAAAATAAAATCAATAAAATATGGATGTATGCATAAATAAAATTATAAAATAATTTTTCATACAAATATTTTGATTTAATTGTCACGTCTATATTATAATCTGAACATTGCCAAGCATGCCTTGCAAATTCATTCAACTAAATGACATGCTTATGACAATATCTTTATTAATTTTGGTCAGTTTCACTTGTTTATGGCCTTTATTTCTGCTCTCGGGACGATTTTTAAAGAGTGGTCTGACATATTACTTGACAGAAACAAACGCCAGTAGTCTAGGACTAATAATTTCCGAGATATGACCGTTTGAAGTTTGACACCTGTCATCCGAAATGAAGATCTCGTCGAGACCTATCATTTGTCCCTACACACCAGTAGTCTTGGACTAATAATTTCCGTGATATGACCGTTTGAAGTTTGACACCTGTCATCCGAAATGAAGATCTCGTCGAGACCTATCATTTGTCCCTACACACCAGTAGTCTTGGACTAACAATTTCCGAGATATAACCGTTTGAAGTTTGACAGCTGTCATCTGAAATGAAGATCTTGTCGAGACCTATCATTTGTCCCTACACACCAGTAGTCTTGGACTAATAATTTCCGTGATATGACCGTTTGAAGTTTGACACCTGTCATCCGAAATGAAGATCTCGTCGAGACCTATCATTTGTCCCTACACACCAGTAGTCTTGGACTAACAATTTCCGAGATATAACCGTTTGAAGTTTGACAGCTGTCATCTGAAATGAAGATCTTGTCGAGACCTATCATTTGTCCTTACACACTAGTAGTCTAACTTTTTTTTTCTCCGGTACCTATCTAGACCACGCGGATGGAAGGTTTTTTCCGACTGTACACGATTTGGGGCGAGTCTATGTAAAACACGCTCTGTGCAATGCGACTCGACGTCGAGACCAAAGAGAAAAAATAATAAATATGTCGAGACACTCGAGCTCAGACGAATCGACACTCAGCGAACAATAATGAATAATAATAATGCGTATCTTTGTAATTTGGTGAAATGTAATTTTGGTTATGCGTTGCTGGTAATTTGCGTATTAAGTGTATTGGTACATCGCGTATTTGGCTCTCTGCGTTTTTGGTTAAACGTTATTTTGGTCATATGCGTTTCTGGTATCTTGCGTATTAAGTGTATTGGTACATCGCGTATTTGGCTTTCAGCGTATTTGGTAAAATGCGAATCAGGTACAATGCGTTTATTGGCCAAATGCGTTTCTGGCATTTTGCTGCGAAACGGTTAAAAAGACAAACAGTTGGCAGTTGACATATCAAATTTAAAATCGCGTGTTGGTTTTATAGCGCGGTTACAATTTAATGCTCTATGGTTGATGTTATCTCGTTTATTCTATGTGCTACAGACGTATTGTTATTTGTAATATTATTATATTTCAGCGCGCCCACGGTTCTAACGCTTTACTATACGCCACAAGACGAAGAGGCGATGGTGACGAACTACATCTGGAGTTCGACTGCTCCATCCTTGCTGAAGATAACGAAGCCAAGTCTGTTAAAACACCCCCCGTACTGACAGATGTTCTACTGCCGGTGCATAAGTGAGTAGAAGTTCTTTTACTTTTATATTTTGGTTTATTTAAGTGGGATATTTTCTGACAGCCTGAAAAAAAAAAACGAGCGTTCTGTAAGATTTCCATAGACGACGCTAGTGAAATAATGAGAACAGTCAGATTGATTGTAGACTTTTTGATTTTTTTTGTCGGACTGTCCTGACTGTAATTCCTAAATTTTAGGATAATTAGTTGATTAATTTGAATGTATTTTTATTTATAATCCAATACTTCTGTATTTATTACCTCACTTTTTACTGGAGCCAGCCATCTGTCCGTTTTGTAAGGATTTTTTTTTCTTAATTTGCTACTGGAAAACTTCTCATTGCTGCTTATAAATAAATAAATATTATTTATTACCACTATTTATATAACTTTATAGTAAAGTGCTACGATTAATAAGTAAAGTTCAATACTTATTAATCGATCTATTAAATTCGGTATATTTTTAACTTTAGACAAGGATAGTATACCCATAGCATTAATATACATACATAAGTGCAATAAAGAATTTTCATTCATTCATTCATTCATTCATTCAATATATGGCTTAAGTCATTACAATCACGTCGTGTGGCCCTTTGTTAATTAATTAATTAGCCTAATTAGTCCTTCAGTGACGCAAAAAACATTTCTTATTTTCATATCTAAACCATAAGTGACGCTACTTTGTAAGAATGATTGGCATTTGAAACTGGTACACACGAAATGACGCTTGAAATTTTGGATGCTGGAAAAATAAAAAACTAGGCTAATAAAGTTAAATTTGACTGTAATGTTGCACAGTGACGCAGCAATAAATAATATCTAGCACTTGAACAACATACAAAACACAAAGGATTTCATGAAATTCTTTTTTAAACATGATCCACACAGAATCCTGTGGATCAGTTTTCATTTGTCAATATTTCGACAAATATACCATTTGGAGACAGATTAAGTATACTAGCACCGTCACGTATGATACGTGACGGGACCCAACATTTGAAATCCACTCTCGTAACAACATATAATTAGAAAAAGCAGAAACAAGATTTCGAACCGTCATTTCCTGTGGCCCATGTTTGATACCGTCACATTAGCTGAATTTTGCCTTAATTAGGTTGTAAAGCTATTCATAGCAAAGAGAACTTCCGTCACTGAGGTTCTAGATTTATCTGAAACCAATCGGTGCAGTATTTACGATATAATTCGAAATTAAAATTTGTATGGAAATGAGCTAGGGTGACAATGAAGTCGTCCTTTTGCGGACATGTTATTTCATAAAAATAATTAATTAAATTCATAAATTAATTAATTAGAGCGGCCTTGGTTTGAGCAAAGCTTAATAACTTTATTAGAATTTGATGTCGAAAAGTGATTTATAAAAAAACTTTTTGACTTTTTGACAAGTCTAAAATAAAAATCTTGCTCTGGGGCGCCACATGTATATATTTTTTTATGTTTATGGACTGATTTTGATGAAGCTTGGTTTGTTACACTATTTTGGCTAGAAACACCGAATGCTATGTCAAAATTGTCAAAAATCCAAGAAAGCGGTTAACTTGTTTGTTTAGGGACAGATATTGATAAAACTCAGTTTGTAAAACTATTTCGGCAAGGAAATTAGAATGTAATGGTAAAAATGACAAAAATCCAAGATGGTAGCCAACTTTTTTGTTTATTGACTGATATTGATGAAACTCGGTTTGGTAACACTATTTTGGCATGGAAATTAGAATGTAATGTCGAAATTTTTTTTTTGATGGGTACGTACGTTAATGTTGCCAGGATGATTCACAAAAAATAAATAATAATTTCAGCTAATAAACCATAGATCAAAGATCAACTGAAGCGCGCCTTTCTCCCACCTCTCTAGCTAGATAGATCAACCAAAAACTAAAAATATTAAAAAAAACTAGCATACAGGCATAACATACAGGCATAAAAACGTTAAATATATAGAAATACAAAAAGTCTGTTGTTTGGTTTCAGATAAATTAACGCTGCCAAAATAAATAATAACCTGCTCTATTATTATTTTCATTGTAAAACTTAAATCTTTACTTAAATATAAAAGCCTTGACCAGAAAAAAAAGGCCTGCGATGGGGGCGGGCGACCATTTCTCAACCATTTCTATTATTAAATTAGTTTAATGGAATTTTCACCACAGAGCTTTTTTTTATTTTTCTAGTCGGCCTTTATGAATTCCTATTAGAATTGTTTAACTAGAAATAAATCGGTATTACCATGAATTTGATAAAAAACAAAGCTGTAAAACTAATTAACTGACTGAGTACAGTTATTATGTCAAGAAAACCTTTCTATCCACAATTTTACGTACATTGTTGTCACCCTATCTTAAAGATTTCATACAAATTTTAATTTCGAATTATATCGTAAATACTGCACCGATTGGTTTCAGATAAATCTAGAACCTCAGTGACGGAAGTTCTCTTTGCTATGAATAGCTTTACAACCTAATTAAGGCAAAATTCAGCTAATGTGACGGTATCAAACATGGGCCACAGGAAATGACGGTTCGAAATCTTGTTTCTGCTTTTTCTAATTATATGTTGTTACGAGAGTGGATTTCAAATGTTGGGTCCCGTCACGTATCATACGTGACGGTGCTAGTATACTTAATCTGTCTCCAAATGGTATATTTGTCGAAATATTGACAAATGAAAACTGATCCACAGGATTCTGTGTGGATCATGTTTAAAAAAGAATTTCATGAAATCCTTTGTGTTTTGTATGTTGTTCAAGTGCTAGATATTATTTATTGCTGCGTCACTGTGCAACATTACAGTCAAATTTAACTTTATTAGCCTAGTTTTTTATTTTTCCAGCATCCAAAATTTCAAGCGTCATTTCGTGTGTACCAGTTTCAAATGCCAATCATTCTTACAAAGTAGCGTCACTTATGGTTTAGATATGAAAATAAGAAATGTTTTTTGCGTCACTGAAGGACTAATTAAGCTAATTAATTAATTAACAAAGGGCCACACGACGTGATTGTAATAAACGATGGATGATAAATGAATTTAATGTTGAATGAATTATATTTAAAATAAGCAGCGCAGCTGTCAAATTCGGCTTTATTGTGGGAGGTTTTTGCGTGCCTGCTAAACTAGTGCCTAACTACGCGTAAAATCGATGTTAGACGACTCTGTATAAATGTTGACAATCACCTATCTATGGGTAAAGTAAAAAAGTGCTCTTGGGGTAAAGTAAAAATCTGACTTGGCAGCACTGATCCGTCATCCAACCAATCGAGAAGAGAGGGGAGAACGCTGGTGTCAGTTGCTATGTCGCTGTCAAATCTGACTTGAAGCAGCGCTGTTCTGAAATTTGGCCCGTTAATTCTTTAGAGAAATTTTGACAGAATAGCACTAGATGTCTATTTAACATTTTATGTCAACATTG